>JAWNOD010000398.1:14143750-15415000 GCA_035046225.1 Drosophila pegasa | reverse complement strand
TTTTGCTAAATACCAGGAAGGAAAAGAAAAAATCAGTAATATTTAGTAGAAGGAAATATTTGCATGAATTATATATGCCACAGAGAATTTTATATCATTTGAATTTTGGCATTTTCCACTAAAGAATGCTTACCTTGGGCTGAAGCAGTTCACTTTTAACTATTTTAGGTTCGATTTGTATTTTTCTTTTTACTTTTTGAATTGAATTTATAGCTTTCTGGATTTATTTATTTATTTTTCTTTCTTCGAGTTTTCAAGTTATTAGCTTGCTTTAAAATGTTTTCAAAATCGTCTCACTGAGCACTTTTAACTATTTTAGGTTCGATTTGTATTTTTCTTTTTACTTTTTGAATTGAATTTATAGCTTTCTGGATTTATTTATTTATTTTTCTTTCTTCGAGTTTTCAAGTTATTAGCTTGCTTTAAAATGTTTTCAAAATCGTCTCACTGAGCACTTTTAACTATCTTAGGTTCGATTTGTATTTTTCTTTTTAATCCTTTAATTGATTTTTATCTTGCTTGATTTTTTATTCTTTTTTTTTTTTTGCTTTCAAGTTGTTAGCTTTCAAGTTATCAGCTTGCTTTTAAAAGTTTTCAAAATGATCTTACTGCGCACTTTTACGTCATTAAATTTGTAGTGATTCCTTAACTGTGTTTAATCGCACTGCTTGTTGCTGTTGTTTCGTCTTTAATTTATCAAGCGTTATCTAGTTCGATTCACTTTGAGCGCACGCACAATTGCAGGACGTTAGGACTTTCAATACTTTGCTTTTACTTTTCGGATTACACTTCTTGTTTTTTGACTTATTCACTTTTTGCTCCTGCTTCTCGACTTCTTGCTGCTGCTCCGGCTCCTCGTCTATTTTTTGTAGGCGCGGCTGATGCTGCTGCTCGTAGCGTAGCGCACTGTTAATATACCAGCTGCTGGCGTAGTCGCGGGGCGGCCTGTAATACTGCTGCCTATAGTTGGGCGCTCTACTGGTCATTGCCGAAGAATGCCTCACAGAACCTGTGGCCACCGTAGACGATGCCACCGCTGCCCAGAACATATTTAATATTCTTGTTGTTGTGGCTGAAGCGCTGCGATGTGCATATTAACAGGCGAATAACCCATTGAAATGACACCAAGCACAGCTTCAGGTGCGTTGCTGTTGGTCCTGTTGCTCCTGTGGCTCCTTTGGCTCCTGTTGCTGTGTAGCGGACGATGCGTGCGATGCGCTCGGAGTTTTGATTGCAAGTGCAGTCCGTGCAGGACGCGATGCGCCCTTTTATAGCCTGCCAGGACCTGTCCGGGTAGGCTGAGAAAGCTTTTATGCTCTGCTGGCGCTCTCTTAAACCTAGCTCGGGGGGAGTCATGAATATTGCGCCTAGGAATGCTTTGGGCCCAATGTCAATGTCAACTGGCACTGCATTTTTTCGCCTGCCTAAACACGCCGTCACTGCACTATCTCCTCTCACCCCCCCCCCCCCCCCACTCTTGCTTTTCTGCTCTGTGGTCTGTTTGGCCTGTTTTATTAGTCAATTCCACAAATGTCTGCTGTCCTACTGAGTGTGCTGGCTGTGTGTTTCTTGTGTTTATGAGAGACATTTTTCGCTATGCCAGTTGCTTTTCATCCTGCTTGCTTCTGATTTTGCGGTAAGGCAACAAATTGGCTTTGTACGCAGAAATTCCAACTGCTTTAGTTCAGATGGAGCTGCAGTGCATGGCTGTATGTATAGGAGGATGAAGCTATTCAAAATTGAGTTATTAGCCGAGATAGTGCTGTGTGCTCTTGCACATGTCTATGCGCCTTTATATTCATTTATGAGGTCTTAAGCTGAAGCCCGATTTAATGAGAAATGGTTTTGGCTGCGCTGTCAGTCGCTCTGCATTTCTAGGTCTGTAAAAAGCATTCGCTTGTGAATATTCATTTGGTGTTGCATCTTTCAGGCGCACGTTCAACTCATTTTCACTATGGCAAACTACACCTGGGCTATTATTGCATAATGACTGCATTCATATATACACTAAAGATGTGTGGCCAACAACTTATGATTTGAACTGAGCATCTGAGCGTTTCTTAGAATAATCTGCATATACGCACAAAAACGCTTATACTGGGCCAATTGACTCCACTGACTCTCGGTTTTCGTGGAAACCGCAATCATACATCTCATGGTTGGCAAGCGATAAGCATTAGCAATTGAATAAATTCTTGCAAATGGAGGTAATTAGTGATTGGAGATTAATGAACAGCTAATAAAAAGCTGAGTTGATGATGATTGATTGTTATAATCTGCCATTAAATGTCAAACACTGAAGAAATTCAACACCAAAGGGGCGCCTCAGTCTGATTTATATAAAATATTTGTAGTAATATCATGAATATATACCGAGAAACCGAAAACTAATATTAAATCTGAAGGTGAAGATAACCCGTGATAAATGACAATACAATAAATAACCCTCGCTCACATCGGCATGCGTAAGTCAACAGCTTTGATGTGCTACCTGTTTGCACTTTTAGACCTAGCCTCAGCTCAAAGAGTTACGCCCAGTAAACGCTCCTTTGTGTTTCAAACATGCAGCCGTTCATTGTTATTGCTATCGTCGATGGCATAAAAAAGTCATCTGCATAAACTTTGGCATCTGTTGGCGCTGGACGTTTATTGAGGTGCAATTAAATTTGCTCTGCTGCACTTGAGGCGTGCTGGGCTGCCCAGCATGTGTGAGCAGTGGAGTCTTTGCCCAGTGCAACTTATTGGCAGTTTCGTTTGTGACGCGTAATCGTACGCACAAACTCGCCCATCGTTTGCCGAGTGAGGCGCACTTTATTGACCAAGCAGTGCAATAAAGGACCTGTGGCTACGGGCATCATGCATACAGTGCATCGACAGCGTTGACAGTAACACAGCAACACAGAAACATGCTCTTTACATCCACATCCGCCATTTCCAAAGTGAATAACCTTTTTTTTCACAGCTGGCTCCAAGCGAAATGTGTTCCAATAAATACAGCACCGAGCAAATGTTCGTAAGCTTATGTCTCGCAGATTCAGTTAGGTATTTTATTGGTTTAATACCTCCTCTTATTGGCTTAATAATTGCTCGGTCTGTGATTAGCTTCTCAATCAGTGAACTGAAAATTCTGATTGCAAATCCCGTTAAGTAGGTCACCATCCCATTTGAGAGCTCAAACCTCAACCTTGTGAAACACTTGTAAGTGTGTTAACCAGTTGCTGCTGTTGCACATGCATGTAACCGTCAACAGCACACATTTTCGAGTCAGCCAAGCATTGAGTCAGAAACCGCAGGTGAGTTGACAACGCCATCTCCGAGCGTCTCTCCCTCTCTCTCTATCCCTGTATCCGGACAGCAACAGTTTCTGGCTTAAAGTGCAACTGAAGCAAGAGCTTCTATGTATCACAAGAAAAATTTTGATTTTCATTGAAAATAAAACGAACTTACTTCTGCTTTGAATATGCTTTGATTAACTTTTTGGGAAGTTTATTGAATCTGATTTCGTCATTGAAATAATTGCTGACTTCTCTTTCATTTGTAGCTAGTTTACTTATATGTCAGAAGCATACATTGAATTTCAACCATTAAAATATATGGTTATATATATATAAATATATATATATATATATATAGTATATACATATATATTGAATCAACCTATTATAATATATGAATTTTCAAATATTATAATTTGGATATATATATTATATATATATATATATATATATATATATATATATAATCGATATATTTATAATTCTTTGAATTAAATGTGATGAACTATGATAGCATATGATATATGATGGTTTGATATATAGTTATATATATATATATATATATCACTAGCATACATTGAATTTCAACCATTAAAATATATGGTTATATATATATATATATATATATATATATATATATATATATATATATATATTATATTTACTGTATAACTATAACGTTAATTAACATATCTTTATTATATGTGTTTTCAAAGATGTTAATGTGATATCGTAGGCTTTCATAGTTTGTGCAAAATGTTATATATTATATTACACATTGACAGCAGACCCCTTACAGTCTATCCTATTTCATCCTATATCCTTGTTACCGATAGAAATTTATTCTTTGATTCCTTTTCGTAAGCGTAGCTTGAGTGTGCTAAATATAAATTTAAAAAATATTCTGAAGGACTAGAATGGATATTTCGGGTTATGGAAGTGCGTTCCTCGCTCCCCACGTATCTGCAAATTAGCCAAAGTTTAAAAACTTATTTTACTATTTAACGGGTTTCATGAATTTTTGGCATTTCATCAAATATTATATGGCCATATTTGCCAGTTTAGTAAAAGTCCAACTCATTTGCATTTTGGCAATATTTAAGACTGAACTTCAATTGGGGGAAATTTGGGGCCGGTATCCAAAATATAACAAAATCGAAATTGCATAAAACACATATAAAGCTAAACATAAAATTTGGTGTCTCTAGCTAAAAAGATAGGCGAGATAGAATTTTTTAACTGAATTTAGATAATGTTTTTTTTCGATAACAAAAAAACGAATATATTTATCGATTATCGAAAATAAACTTGATATGCGCGCTGTATATAGGGATCTACAAAAAAAATTTCTCCTTTCCTCCTTTCCTCCTTCTGCCTGTTACATACATTCAACAAAAACATTATACCCTGATTTCCCATTTTCAATGGGCTCAGGGTATAATTGTCAAAGGCACACTATCGACCACTATCGATAGTTCTCCACCTCTAATTTGCAGCAAACTGTTGCATGCGAAAAAAGTCCGAGTGCAACAGAATGAGAGTAACTAAATGGAAGAGAGAGTGTTCGGGTTTCTCTTGAGCTAAAGCTTTCCTCTCAGTACAATTGCAATGCAATTGAGAGCTTAATTTGTAAGCATACCTTCATGAAGTCGATGACGTGCGTTGAATGCGTTGACCTGCTAACCCTGATAGACACTGTTGTAGTCGCCCGTTTGTCTAGCGCACCCCCAACGTGGACTTGTTGCCGAGCAAAGCAAAGAGGTGGCAAAAGCTTTTGCATGCATCACTTCCTCTCCGGGATGTAGGTCACTGGTGCAGGCGAAAGCATAGCCTGTTGCATGTTACCCATTCCCAAACACATAAGCTTTAGTTCTTTAACTACTTTATTCAGTGTTGATTTCTTACAAATATTTATGTTTTTTTTTTTAATTTTTGTGGTTGCAGGAGAAGGATCAATATGGCAACGAGGTGCAGCGGCTGGCCCGTCCACTGCCCGTAGAATACCTGCTGGTGGATGTGCCCGCCTCGACGCCGCTGCAGCCCCAATTCACATTCACGGAGTATGACAAACGCCAGCCATTCCCCATTGAGAATCGCTACATCGATGGCCATCTGCAGGACTTCAATGCGCTGAGCAGCTATCTGTCCGCCTGGGCTGAGGAAGACTTTCTCGAGGCCATCTCGGACTTCCACTTGCTGATCTATTTGTACAAAATGGATATGCTGCCGTTGCGCCAGCACATGGGACCGCTACTCGAGGCTGTGCGCGCCAAGAATCCCAATCAGGCGGCCGAATTCAAGGGCGAGGAAGTCTGGAAGCTGCTCGAATCGCTGGTCCAGGCTAGCTCCACAGGCAGCGGGTAAGTGCCAAACACATACACTTGCAGGTCTTTAATAATCGTGTATTTCCGTTCATTCAGTGGCACGACCACCTACCCCAGTGGTGCAGCGGCTAGTGCTGGCTCAGCTGGGGCCGATGCCATGGATCTGGATGCCAACACCTGGACCTGCAGCCACTGCACTTTCATCAATCGCGGCGAGCTGACCTCCTGCGAAATCTGCTCGCTTCCCAGATAAGACGTTAATTAGTAGGCAGCGTGCTCCAGCCGTCAGCTCAGCGCGACGAAAAATTCTGGTGTTAAAACGAAACTAAAGATTCAATCATACTTACTATACATATTTATATAGCAGAGGGGCAGATGGATGTAGTGCGGCCTATCCAAGCCGTGGCAACACACACCCATCGCATGCCGTACGCGTTCTCTATAAATGTAATCTTGTATAAGAGTTTTATAAAAATATAATTTATTTTTAAATAGACTTAAATTGTTGAGTATACAACAAATGCGCATACTTTAGAGGCCAATACGGACATAAATAAAAGCTAAAACTTCTTGATGTAATATTTGTAAGTCTTTTCCAATGTATAACCAACTGAAGCTGTCTCTGTAACTAAGCCTTGATTGTGTCAGTAAACTGGATCTAAATACATCAACAATATTAACTATAATATTGCGTTGCATTAATTTCATAATTTATTTGTATATATAAAACACTTGATAGAGATGCTTGTTGAAAAATAGAAACGGATAAAACGGATAAAGCAACCTGTGGCCGAACAGCTCCTTGTCATCAGGTTCTGTATCTGTCACAATATTATTTTAAATTCAGTATTCAGTTGTTTCGGAACTTTTCTAGATTGAAGTGTATGTATCTACTTATAAGGCAATTCGGTATTTTGTTTTAAATTGGTTGAGAGCTAGCGTAAGAGTATTATGGCGTTTCGTTTAGTTTGTGCTGGTACCCCAATGCGTGGTCTCTTTAATGTGCTGCCAAAGGTGACATCCAGATACTATGCCGATACAATTTCAATTGGATAACATTTTTTATACTCTCGTCTTCTAGTTAAATTTAGGTAAATACGGCTTAGTTCGAAATAGCAGCATATTTGTTGGTAAGTGCCATTGCAAATCCGACGAAGACACCTTTAGACAATGTACAATGCATTATTTGTAGAGCCATCTGTTCCCTGGACGGATGATCCAAGTATTATCTTCTCGGCCACAGCCCTAAAGCACAATTGGGGGGTAAGTCGTCGTATTGTTGAACCTAAAGTCCTATAATTCTTACTAAGAGGAGAGAATCGTAATATGATTCTATTCGCTTTTCCCATTACCATTCAGTAGTTGGTACAGTTGCCAATTCTAGAATATTCATACGATTTGATTGATAAAGAAAAAAACATAACAAAAATTCAAATTGAAGAAGTTTCCAAAAGAAATGTAAAGCTTTCAAAAAAAGAATATCTGATTTCGCAGAGCGTCTCACAACTTCCAAAAACTGCAGAATCCATTGTATTAGCGGAATATTGAAGATAATTTGTCTGATTTCGCTTTCATCGAATAATGTGTCTTCTAGTAGTATATAAAAAGGATAACTTTGAGTATTGCTGTCATTTCTACGCGTATATTACGAGATCCAAAATATATATAGTCGCTATAAAGATAACTAATTACACATAAATATTGAAGAATTTTAAAAAAGATTTTTGTGCGCTCGACTAAGAAAAGAAAAGAAAATATATATATGTTTCTCTATACAAAACTAACTAATCGTAATATATAGTAGTATATGTATAAATACCAGAAACGAGTGACGAGATACGAAATGTAAAAGTAAAAAGTTAATCACAAATTATTTACTGGGTGTTGAAGAGCAAATGCAAGAAATTAATTGTATAAGGACTACAATAATAACTATATGTATATATATATATACTTTTTTTATGTGAAACATTTATTGGTATATATATATATATATGTATGTGTATATATAATTTTAATTATTCATATATAATTACAATTACGCAGCGACAATTAGATGAGTTTCTTGGGTATTTCTTCTTCTACGCAACTAAATACCAAAGTGTGTGTGTGTGTGTGCATACTAATTAGGCGCTAATCAACACTATTACTAAGTATACTTTATATATATGTATATAATAGTTAATTATAATATGTATGTATATATGTATGTTTATTGCATAAGAAGCTAAATCGTGGGAAACAGCATTTAAAGAGGTTCTGGTACTTAATAATCAGATAATTATTATATAACAGATTTGTTTTTGGTTTTAACTGCATAACTATATATATGTAGAATATATAATTATTTATTGTTATTTCATTAGTACAACTTGCAACACAAACTCTACAGTATTTCTTGTTTTTTAACTTTATTTTTGCAGTTTCAAATTAACTACACACACGCAAATTTGATATATACATATATTTATATATATGTATGTATATGAGTATAGCAATATATAGCATCAAATTAGTTCATGACTCAATTGTTCTGTTCTTAACAACTAATGTTAGCTTTTGTCGAGAGGCTTTGTTCACTCGTACGCATCTCTTTAAAATAGATTTATATATATATATATATATATATATATATATATAGGTATATATAGATGTATATATATATGTCATGTTTATAGATGTATCTCAGTATCAAAGCTTCTTTACTAATATATACTTTGTATGATTATATATTGCTTAACTGTGTGTCTCTGTTGTTGTTGTTGCTATTGAGATGTATTGTCCACTGGAAAAGTTGCTTTCATTATACGATTTTCATCTGTAATAAGTTTCCTTCGTAGCACACCTTGCTACGCGTTATAGGTATATATAGTACCCAGATATATGTTTGTTTTCTTTGCTAGCAACATGCTGTTTGGGAGAGTGTTAGTGTGTGTGTGTATGTTTGTCATATACAAATTATAATTAAGTCTTAACTAATATTAGTATTACTTGAAAGAGAAATCAAAAGAAAGACTAACAAAAATAATATAAAGCGTGTATTTATAAAGAGAAAGAGCGAGATGGCAGAAAGTTTAGAAAGCTACGAAAATATATTAGAATGTAAAAAAACTGGATGTGGCAATACATATGATCAGGAAACTAGGCGTACATTATAATTAGTGTACACTGTACAGTGTATACGATATACAAAGTCTAATATGACGGTGGTTTCTAATTCAACTATCAACTAATTGTTGTAACTAGTTTAATCGTAACTATTATGCAGTTAATCAGCTAGGCTTACGAGCTACACACACCTCTTTGGGGCTTCATATATATATATTTTATGTATGTATATAGAGTATATATGTATATATGTATATATATATTATGTAGTAATTGTAGATACATATTTTGTTCTCTCGAGTGCATTGTACAGCAAAAATGCGTGCAAACTAATTACGACAAATTACAATAAGTACTTCAATTAATTTAATTTTTATATATTTTGGTATTTTTTTCATCTCTTTTAAATCAAATACAAATATATGTTTTTATATTTCTTTTTTTTTGTGTTACTTTTGCCAACACATTTTTCGTTTATTTCGTTTTCAAATGTTGAGAACTTCTTGTTCAGGGTCTGTTCCGATCTTTTGGTTTGTAGCTAAGAATTAAATACAGAGTTTACAGTTTTCTTTTTGTATATATTTATATATATATATATATATATTGTGGAAAGAGCTATATATGGAGGATTGTATTCTGTTTTCATTTTCTAAACGAGTATAGAGCGACGGGACTTGTGTGTTGTATATAGATTCGTCCCGACTTACGCTAATTACCAAATAAATAATAATTGTTCAAACATTACCAAATATGTTATATATATGGGAGCATATATGCCATATATATGTATAGCTACATGTTGAGAACTAAAGTAAATTCAACTTCTTTCGCATATATATACTTATATGGGTTGTCGCTTATGGCCTAGAAGATATACGTGACAACTTAGCCTTACAACTTTTTATCATCTTTTGTAATTTTTTTTAATTTTTCTCTTTTTAATATAATGCAGTTATTGCTTATTAGTATTAGGTTTTCTTTTTTGAGAAACAAATGTACAACAGTTAGCGAGCTCTTCTCTATTTGTTTCTTTTTTCCAGAGGCTTGCAGACTAGTTAGTGTGTATATAGCAAATCAAATATATAAAGGGATTCAAATTGGGGTTTCTTTTGTTAACAAATCTCTGGAGCCAACCACTTTATATACTTTATAATTTTACATTCATTTAAAATTCCTCGTTGCAAAAATTGTACTGATATTTACGTCTAACAAGTTCGTCAAATTAAGTAACTACCATCAGCCGCTGCTCTACGAGCTGACATACTCAAAGCTTTGAACTCGTTCTCAAATTTAAAGTAAAGCCAAAGGTTGGTTACAAGGAAAATACAAATGAAAAACAGATTATACAGTTCTCAGATACTATATGTATAGAGTGAGCCAAACTGAAGCTACGTTTTGAAAGAAAAAGTTTACTGAATTTTAGTTTTGCGTTTCTTTTTGTTGTCAATTAGTTGCTGGAAGACGAGTCTAAGTTACATATATAATTTATATATATATATATATAGCTAATATATATATATTTCATGGTTTTCTGAACCAGTTGAAGAAATGTTTTGTGGCTTTACTCACCTTTCGCTTTGAAAAAAATCCTTTGATGTGTTTTCTTTTCCTACAATATTTGGCTTTCAAATACAGAAAAATTGAAGTTTGTTTCGTTTCATTTATGAGTACGAGTACCGTCATGTCCAAAATATAGCTCATTATAATTGATATGTGACGAGCTGCTCAAAATATTATGTTTCTTGTTATATAAGAAAAGGTTCTGTTATTTGTTTTTCCATTTTTTCATTACATTTCTGCTTAAAAATTTAGTCCATTTTTAGATTTTCTTTTTGCTTAACACTTAATTTTTATTTTAATATATATATATTTTTTTTTTCAATAATGTTTTACTGTCGTCTTTGATTTCGGTTTACTTTTTGAAATAAGCATAAATAGCATATCATTCAGAGCTTCAAATATAATAATATATAGTTCATTATACATATATATAAGTACATATATATAGAAATTAATAAATAAATAGCATTTGCTATGTAAACTGTATATAAGAGCTTAGTTATTCAGCTGCATTGCTTTAAAATAATCAACACCTTTTTAATGACTTAAATGCTAAAGCTTAAAATTAAATTTGTTTTAATGCCATTTCTTATTGGTTTTAGCAATATAATAAATTAAATATTTGTAATTTTATTTGTTTTTTATATATTTTTATAGAGTATTTCTTTTAGTTGAGTTTTATATTTTCCCAGGAAAATAATTGCTTTTATTCTTTATTGTGTACGTTTTTTAGTTTATCATTTAATTTTTATTTAAATATTTAATTTTTTGTTTTAGGTTTTATATACTTACTTACTACTGCAAGAGTAGATAGAGATTATTGATTTGTGGCTGTCCACATCAATTGACTAGCTGGATATAAAGTGTATTTATTGCGTCTGTGTGTGTGAGTGTGTGTGTAGTTTATAAGGAAATTATAACAAGGCCAGAAACAATAGACAAGAAGCCAAAAGAATGTCCAACTAAATTCTAGAGTAACTGAATCTTTTCATTATAAATTTTGGGTTTTTTATTTGGGTCTCATTTATATAATTTTAATCACCTGATTTCAGATCGAATTTCTCTAAGATTTTTTATGTTTTTGGATTGGTCCTCATTGGTCAAAAAATCAACTACGTTTTGGTTTCCTTCCTTTTCTAATTTTAGTTGTGAAAAACCATTTGCTCCAAAAAATCAAGACACTTTCCCATTTTCTACGAAATATTTCCCCTGGTTTCGAGTGTAAAAGTTTTCTAATAACGGGTTTTCGTAATTCCCTTTTCAAAGTGATATGCGTTTTGTAGCCTCACAACAACAGCTCAGCCTAGGGTTATGAAATGTTTGAACTCCATTGCCGAAATACCACTTAGTAGTAAGTATTTTGCCACATTTTGAGACGCTATCTTATACATATAATAGATATACACATATAATACATATATATATATATATAGTTAAAGGTTTCTCTAATTGAATATATCACGGTCTTCCTAAATATCGCTGTATGCATGTAAATATCTATAAAGAGTTTGTCACTCGACTTTAGTTCTATATGTGTCTGTATATATATTCATCATCTTCATGTTGTTGTTGTTGTATATATATATATATATATATATATATATATATATATATATCGAGTACAATGAGAGAACATCAACATTATCCAATTAGATAATATAATAGTCATATAGTACAATAGCTAAAATCCGATTGACTAACGTTAAGAGTTTTGTTTTTTTTTTTTTTTTTTTTAGGTAATTTGGTTTACGAATACTGACACTTGAATGCTCTGAAACACAGTTGATCTTATTGTCATATGATGTATGTATGTATATGTTTATGTATATGTATATGTAATGGTATATAATGCCATCTAAATAGGGAAATTTTCGTTTTCGTTTTAGTTTTCGATTTTGTAGTATACTGTGAGAAGATGATATGGATTGCAAATTGTTGATCTTGCATTCTCATTAAGTTTTTGTATATATATAGAGATAGAGAGAGAGAGTATATAGTTTGTATATAGAGTTTTACGCAATTGACTACTTGAACATGTTCCATCATGCTTTATATATATAGATATATATGGCTAAAATGTATGTATGTATGTAGTACTATATAAGTTTAACCTACAAGTACGAAAAAATACACAATTTATAGTGGTGTGTGTGTGTGTGTGTGAGTGAGTGTACTGTGTGTGTGTCTCATATATTACACCAAATTTTGTCGTATAGTCGACGATATTTTTCGGGTTTGGATGATTTACTGTAAAATGTCACTACCACAAAACTAATATGAGATAATATTTAATTGAAAAAACTGAACAATCCAACGATATATCTATGGTTTTTTTTGGTTTTATCAAAAATTATATGTATATATTTACCAATATATATAAAGAGCGCTATATATGGTCGTTTACTTAGTATATATATCAAAATTCGCAAGCTACTACTTGGGATTACGCAATTTGTCTTATCAGAACATTTCATTCGTGTTTTTTTCGTACAGATCTGTTCGAATTGAGTTTGTTTTTTGGTTTCGACTGTTGTGCTACGGATTATCAAGAACAAAACTAATTTGCTTTTTTCGATTTATATCACTTTGAATTTTGGAACTATTAGAATATGGAAAATGTTGCGAAAGCATACGACTCGAAAAATGTTTGAAGACTTGTAGGAAAATAGAGTAAAAACAAAGGAAAGCATATCCAAAAACAAAGTTCGACTACGAGAATATGGGTAGGACTTAGATCTTATAAAGAATATGTATATATATTAACTAAGGCTAAAGCATTTTTTTGACTTCTTGCGCTAAAAACAAATCGTAGAAATTGAAAAACAAAAGAAATGCAATAATTGTTTTATATTTATTTAAAATATATATAATAAATAAGTGGTATATTTTATTTTGGTTTTTTTTTTATATATAACAATGAATTTTTGTATAAAAAATAAGTTAGTACCGCTTTGTAAATTCTCAGGGCTTTTTGTATTGAATGCTGAGATCTAGGCAATATTTTTTGTTTTTTGCTTTGGATTTTTGGTTTCAGATAAATAATTTCGTTTTGAATGGCACCAAATAGCGTTAAGTGGAATGCGTGTTAAGTTCTTAAGCATAAACAATAAATAAATGGGAATAAAAGTTACTAAATTAGTTGAGTGTAGTTGTAGGTGTGTTTGTACTAAGTGGAGCATTACGAGTCTAGAATTCAGCCCAGCAAAAATTATCTTTGGTATGCGAAACGTGAGACGAAGACAAAGGTATTTTAGTTTTTTTTTAGGGATGCTGTACAAATACTTGGAAAATAAATAATATAGTATGATGCAAATTTCTATATAGCGCTGCTTAACGTACTCACCTTCAAATGCAGTCAGCTACACATACGCATACAGTTACAGATATATAAGTAAGAAATGAACAAGAACACAAATATTTATATAACAAATCCCCACCTGGACACGAGATATAAGTGGCAAGAGAGAGATAGAGATATGTGGGTAAAAGAAGAGAGAGCGAAAGAGAGCACAACATTTACAAAAGTTTTACAAAATAAATAAATGTACAGAAATAGGAGCAATTGACTATATATACACAATCTAGTAAATAATAATAAAAAACACAAATTCTCTTTTTTTTGCTTGTTTCATTAGCAAAGTTTTCGTTTTTTGTTGTTGTTGTAAACCAGTTTTATTAAACACAAAAATTACTTCAAATTGTTTTTGTTTTATAATTAAATGTAGTGTGTGTGTGTAAAGGTGTGTTTGTGTGTGTGTGTGTGTACACATAGATGTAATAACTATATATACATACGCAAATGATTACTTCCAAATGATAGCTAAGTAAATTAATTAATTAAAATTAAGGTTGAAACATGCATGCGAATCAAATTAAGTTTTTTTGTTTTTGCTTTCATAGAGTATACATCTTATTTTTATATTTTTATTATTTTATAATGAAGTGTGTGTAGTGTAGTGTATATGTATTTGTTGTCAATGCAGAACTGAAATGCAAACGCTACAGCTAAACAATTACAAATATAACTAAAACTAGGAGTAGAGGGGGTTTTTTTTATTTCTCAGTAATACACTAGCTACTAGTTTAATTACTTAACTCTGTGGTTAATTAATGCGCATGAGTAGAACAAAATTTAATTAGAAATATATATCTATATATTATGATATATAAAAAGCAAATTACAAAAAAATAAAAAGAGCAATAATGAAAAAGTTAGTGCAGCATCTTAGGCCCGAAATATTGATTTTATGATATTTCAGGCGTTTCGTTGGCTCTAAAATAGTTTTCTATGGAGAGAACAAAGCAACAAGGGGGAGGGAGAATAGAGGGTATATTCTACAGATGAGAATGTTTGGTAAATATATGTGTATATAAAGTGTGTCTCAGCTGGGTCTGTGGTCTCCAGCTCTTCACACAGTACAGCAAAGTTAAGGAAATGAAAATAATGCAGTTATCAGTTGCCAGTTTTATTATCAAGTAGAGAGCAAGTGTGTGTGTGTGAGTGTGTGTGTGACAGGTTGAGTGTGCCCTGGTGTGTGTTTGTGTGAGTGTGTGTGATGTTTGTTCGGTTCTCTTGTCTCGTTCTCTGCGTAACTGCTATGCTGGGTGAATTAAATTCGAGCTCAAAATACTAGATAACTAAATTATGTTGTGTAGTGTTTTATTCCTTTCTTCCTTTCTTCGGTTTCATTTCGAGTTTTATAAAGATTTTTTAATTGATTTTTCTTTAATGTTTATACAATTAGGGGTCTTTATTATTTATATAATACGAGGCTTGAGCAAAATTTGTTTTCTTCTCTCGCTTTCGTTTCAATGAGCTTTGATTTTTGTTGTTGTTGCATTATATTTAAATAATTAATGTTTTTTTTAATTCATTTATAAATATGTTTTTATGTTATAGTTGTTATGCACTAAAAATTATATAAACTGCTACAATTAAACGCAATCACAATCGGTGGTTTTTTAAATTGTTTTTTTTTTGTTTTGTTTTTTTTTCGTAATTTTTGGTTTAATTTTTTTTTTTAATTTTATATGAATATGTTTTCTTTTTTGTTTTTGTTTGTTTGTTTGATCTCATGCCTTTGCCTCGCGGGCTGCTCCTTCTTGCATTTTTTATTGCTTATCATTTCTGTTGTTGTTATAAGACGCGTGAGGGGCGGTAGCGGGGTAGCTAGAGCCTTAAATATAATACTTAATATGCTTTCAATTATGTATGTGTGTGTTTGTGTGATTATGTGTGTGTGTCTGTGTGGCACTAAGAACTAAGTTAAACCAAAAGGTAAAACAAATTTTGTGGTCATGAGATTTGTGTGGTTGTTGCCGTATGAGTGTGTATGTGTGTGTGTTTGTGTGTGTAATTGTATGCAAATTACATAGATATAGATAGAGAGAAAGAAAGAGAGCGAGAGAGAGAGACAGAAAGAGTGATAGAGCGGCGCTGCTTAGACATACATGCCCATGCCGTACATGGCGCTCCAGTCGACACCCTGGAAACTGGACATGTCCACGTTGGCCAGCGCGTAGTTGGGATAGGCCGGGTTGGCGGCCGCAGCAGCTGCTGCTGCAGCCGCATTCAGCGGATTGCCAGCGACAAGTGCCGCCTGCTGGGCGGCTGCCAGGGAATGCGGATTGGCGCCCGCCCCGTTGGCCGCATTGGCAGCCAGGGCGGCAGCAGCGGCCGCCGAGTGGGCCTGATTAGCCACGTTGTTGGAGGCGGCGGCAGCCGCTGCAACGGCGGCCGCATTGTGATGGTGCTGTTGTTGCTGCTGCTGCTGTTGCTGCTGCTGCTGCTGTTGATGGTGGTGCGAGTGCTGCTGGTGCAGCCCGGCGGCGGCGGCGGCAGCGGCGTGTGCGTGCGCTGCATTATGCGACTGCTGCTGCTGATGGGCGGCCACGGCGGCCGCGTTCTGCGCCTGGTGCGCCTGCATCAGCGCGGCGTTGGCAGTGGCGGCGCTGGCGGGTATGGTGTAGGGAGCATATCTGCGGAAGAAGGGAAGGTATAAATCACTCCCAGGATAGCTGCACATGCAAGGGACTCACCTGACGCCGTGCAGCGCTGTCTGCGGATATGTGGCGAGCAGCTTGCCGAAGTTGCTCTGGTTGGCCGCCATGGTGGCAGCGGCGGCTGCGCTTTGTACTTGAAACGGGTTCTGTGATATGAGCGCTGCTTGCTGAGCGGCGGCTGCGGCGGCCGGCGACTGCAGCAGCTGTGTGGGTGTCTGCAGCATGGCCAGAGGGTTCATGGCGGCGGCCACGCCGGCGGCGCTGCGCGCGCCCAGCAATTGGCCTGGGGCCGTGGGCAGCTGGACGCCCAGGGTGCCCAGCATGATGCGCTTCTGGAGCAGCTGGGCGGCGGGCGTGACGGCCTCCTTGGGCTGGGCCTTCTTGCACTCGACCTTCTTGTTCTTGATGGTGTGGAAGTGTATCTCGCAGACGCGGTCCACCACATCCTCGTTCTCGAAGGTGACGAAGCCGAAGCCGCGATGGCGCTTCGTCTGCTGGTCCATCAGCATGACCGTCTCCTCGACGGCGCCGAATTGACTGAAGTAGGCCTTCACCTCCTCGGCGGAGGTGTCCTGCGAGACGCCGCCCACGAATATCTTCTTGGTCTTGTTGGCCTGACGTGGGCGGTTCTTGGGCGTGGCGTGCTTCGGATCGATCTTCTTGCCGTCGAGCGTGTGAATGGGCACCTTGAGCACCTTGTCCACGGTGCAGGGTTCCTGGAATGTGATGAAGCCGAAGCCGCGGCTGCGCTGTAAGTGAGACGGGGCGCAAGAGAGAGAGGGAGAAACACAAAAGCGATACGCAGTTTAGTAAATGTTAGTTCCAAAGTGGTCGGGTTAGAGGCAGCATTTACGGAATACGTATAGGTAGATATAGTATATATATATATGTAAATCTAAGTTTGCAAAGTGATCAGCTAATTTGCAAGTTAATAGTTTGTAAATGTCCTACGAAACGTTAGCAAAAAGTTCAACAAGTTAAATATCAACGCATCAACCGGCTCGTAGAATTCAGTTGATGCCACCAAAACTCAACTCAAAATGTGTAACAAATAATAACAAAATATATCAAAGTTAGGTTTTAATCTCGAATCAGAGAAATGCAATAAGCACTTTATGTGCGCTAATTAATATTACATAGAGATACTTAATGCCAGCAAGCTCTTATATTTTAGCTGCTTCCTTTATACCAATATAAGAGCTGTGCACACTGCTTTGCTTACTCTTCTCATTTTTTTTAGTGGTATGCAAAGGTACGCTGTACTCACTCGCATTATTCTTATGCGCACTGCTTTCTTTACAGTGGCGTCCACACAAGAGTATCAGCCATACTCTTATATACGCTGGCAATACTCGGCTTATATTTCCTTATATCCTATGCATACTCTTATCTTTTTGTTAGGGCGCTTAAAGTACTCATTGCATTTCTCAAATACCCCTCCCGTTACACTATTTGCTTAAACCAAAAACGAAATTAAGTTCAAATATAGATAAACAATTAAATTGGTCCAAGTAAAACACATATTAAAATTATTGAATTATGCTCAACTAATAACTAAAACTTGTTCTAAATACTGTTCAGATCCGATCAATAGAATTAATCAATTTGTAATTTGCCATCAATGATAAACCCGCTCTAAGTATTTACACAAACATATATGGTTTTGCACCTTTTCACTTTTCCAAATAATATTTTTAACAATAATACAGGCTTAAGATATTTATATATATATAGAAAATATTATATATATATGCATTGTGTGTGATCTTATATGCAGCATATAGGTAGTCAGATAGATCGATAGATATATTAGATATATAGATAGAGAGAGAAAGAGTGTAAAAACGGAGCAAACGCATTTACTATTCCAGTACGATTATAGAGAGAGATTACTTATGTGATGAACTTTAATATAGATACTCCTAGGTACGATTTAACGAATAGCTTTTGGGCTTATCCCATACAATTGCTTGTTAGTTTACAAAGAAACATATGTACTTAATATTAACAATACTCTAAATGTATATATATTTAGATATGTTTTCTTTTGAAAACTCGAGTTGGATGTGTAAATAGGTGTTGCTTATAACTAATTTGGTTGTCTCTTTACAATCTGTTACAAATACATTTAAACTTTACAATTCGGAATACAACATTTGACTTAAGCCTAAGGCAAATTTGATTATCGTATAACCTTGCAGAAGGTATTATCTAGTTGATGTATTATAAACAATACAAATCTACAGTTATTGGATTATGTCTTGGTTTATTACGGATAACATATGGAATTAAAGAACTCTAATATCTTTTCAGCAAGGATATAGCTAGCCTCGGTTAGCCGAAGCTCTATGCATTTCGTACAATTTGTTCAAGATGATAACTACTTATGATATAGTACCTCCCCCAGCAGGGCACCTTATTAGTTAGATGTAGCTTGTATAATGCTCTCTATATAGGCAATTTATATTACATAGAGTTTTAATATCGGGGTAATTAAATTCCAATCTTAGAACAGTTACAAAAGAAACACTTCTAAAATAATTCAAAATTCCCATAAGCTTTACAAACGGAGCTCTGGGCTCTTCCATCAATTAGAAATCGTCTAATTTATAGATATATAATATTTGTATAGTTGGGGTAAAGAAACTACGCAGGAAATAGTTAGGGGATATATGCAAAAAAAAAATAGAAGTTAAATAAAGCAAAAAACACAAAAGATTAATTACTGGTATAAGACTAGGCTATAGCTAGTGATATATAGTATATGTAGGTAGTATCTTACTGCTAAGGGGGAAGAGTTTCTTAATTGTTTTTTTTTATTGGGGTACAGGGTAAAGAAAGTATTGCTGCAGCTATATTTGCTCTATATCTAGTTATTTGTAGAATACGCATAGTTAGTTTTAGGGCTCGTCTTTTTGATCGCTTGCCTATCATGAATATATAAGGTATATATAGATGTAAAGTAGTTAAATTTGTTGCTTGTTTTGTTTTTGTTTTTTGGTATTTTATCATTATTTGGGTAAGAAACGCTAAGCATAACCAAGTACACAATACGAGTACGAGTACATTTAATTAGAATACGATTATACGACAATAAGGTATTTAAGTTTTGCTCAGTTATACGAAAGATACGAGAGAAATAGAGAGAAAGAGAGACAGAGATTACGATGCGCCAGCTGAGTTTTACGCTAAACGTGTTTTTATACAGTTATACAATTTGGCGATCTTTTTTATTTTTATTTTGATTTTGGGATTGTTTTCAACATGTACCTAAGACATCGTTCGCGAGACTTCTAGATTTGATAGGCGCTTCCTTTAATTACGGCGTCGGGCGACGTTGACGTAGAGGCCTCCGGCGCAACAGCTGCGCACGCGTCACTGTTCCAGATCCAACTGCCGCTGGCGGCTGCTTCTCTCCACGATTCGTTCACTTTTCAAGTATATATATATACATTTTATATATATATATGGTTCATTTCAATTATATTATATTTATGATTTATATTTTAGGTACATTTTGCTTTTCAGCTTTCAGATATTCAACTACATAACATACGCTAGCTTAAGACTTTGTTTATCCTATACTTAAAAACTAGTTGTACTTGGATCTTGGTTCACCTATAGGCAGGACACAGGACACACACTCACACACATACACACATTCACACAGACATTGTATGAGCAGTTGGTAAACCAGTTTTCTTTCTTCTCCTTTTTTTTTGTCTCTTTTGTTTGTTGGAGCACAACAAAAGGTGTATATTCTGTGTATGTGTGTATGTATGTATGTATGTATGTATGTATGTGTGTATGTGTGTATGTGTGTGTGTGTGTAGTTCTTGTAGATTATTTATATTATAGTATAGAAGGGCATAAGGCTTGCTTGCGTTTCTCTCGACTATCTGCGACAAGGACAACCCCCGTTAGGATCGGCGGCTCTTGCGAATTAAACTCCTCCAGTTCGAATTCGACTTCGAATGTTCGAGTTCCCGTTCCCTTCGAGGCTTTTTTGTTGCCGTAATTGCGCAATTGCGCGCAGCAGGCCAAACTACCCCAAGGCTCGCGCTGGCTTTGTCCTGTGCCACAGCATTCGAAATTTATGGGGAGAGGGCAAAAACAGCTGCGAGCACAGGACTCGGCAACGGCAGCTGCTACTTTTAATGGCCTACCGAAGCGCGAGCGCGCGCGCTGTCCGCTGCAACTGTCGGGCAACAACAACACAACTGAAAACAACTATACATACATATCTATGTACATGTGTGAGCTGATTGTCCGCTTATCAAGCGGACAAATTGCCTGAATACGCGTGCTCAAAATGCAATTTCCGCTATGTTCAATGTGCCAGGAAGCGACTGTTAAGCTACGTCTGCTTAATAGCTCTCTGCGCTAACAGTAAGGGCAAAACAATTAGAGCCACAGTTAATAAATGTATTAAGGTTGTTAGCATATTATCATGTCAGACACGAGTACGGTTATCGTGAGATTCTAGTGTGAAACCTGATTTGGTCGAATATAATATGCCCTGCTATCTGGTTGTCCGCTTTACGGCTGCCTGGTGGTCGTATTTTGTGTCTTTTGTTTGGCACGTAACGAAAAGGTGTAATTCTAAACCAGACAGAAACCAATAAATAATGTGAAAATGCAAAAATGAAGAGCCAGAGCAAAAGCAAGGAAGAAGGGCACAGACCCAGACGCAGACAAAGGGCCGAAGCACGAGACGCGACTGTAGTAAATCACACGTTAGCAATGTTGTTGTGGTTAAAATTGCCGTTGTTGTTGTTGTAGTTTCGGCAACGAGTGCAGCTGCGCGCAGTGACACATCACGAAACAAGGTGACAAAAGGAAAGAGCGCAGACGGACTGACGAAACGAAACGGCGCGTAAACATAGCTGTAAAGTCTGCGCAGAGAGCAAAACGAGAAACGCAAACAAAAAGAAGGGCAAAAAAACAAAAGGAATAGAAGTAGTAATCCCCAAAGAGACAGATAGTGTGTGAGAGAGATAGAGAGAGAGAGAGGAAGAAATTGAAATAGAGAATTGGCCAAATACATAGCTGGCAAAAATATTAGGCATAGACTACATGTGGCTTACCTGAGTGACCGGATCCTTCATGATGAGCACATCTGTCACGGTGCCGAACATATTGAAATATTCCTTGAGCTTCTCCGACGATGTCTGCCAGCTGAGCCCGCCCACAAATAGTTTGCCTGGAGCTGGGTCCGAGAGGCTGCCGCCACTGTTGCTGGGCGTGGAACGGCCCGAGGAGCCGCTCTTCATGCTCAAATTGGCAGCGCTGCCATTCTGAGCAGCGGCTGCATTCACATTATCCACCTTGAGCAGAGCCAGCGCGGCCTGCTGAGCAGCCGCCTGCTGTTGCTGCTGCTGCTGTTGTTGCTGCTGTGCAGCTGCCTGCTGCTGCTGGCTGCCATTGCCATGGGCACTGGCCTGATCCTGGACAGCTGTGGGCTGCTGCTGCTGGGCGGCCTGCTGGCCGGCAGCGCTCTGCTGCTGCTGTGTCTGCTGCACCTGAGCCGCCTGGGCAGCGGCAGCGCTCTTCAGCACCGCGGCCGTGGTCAGGGTGCCGTTGATGGCAGCCACGTTGCTGTTGGCTATGGAGGCGACCAGCGCGTTGTGCAGATCGCGATTGTGATGCGGATCGATGAGGCCGGCGGCGGCGGCTGCAGCGGCAGCGGCAGCGTTATCAATCGGATTGCTGTGGGCATTAAAGAAATATTTGTCAGCGGCGTTCAGTAAGTCCTCGTGTGGCGGCTGCGATGCCGGCAGCGACTGCGCCAGCGGCAGCGCCAGTGGCGGCGGCGGCGGCTGGTGGTGCAGCATGGTGGCGCCCTCCTTAAGAGCGTGCATTTCCTGATTCAGCTGAATGTTGAAGGCGGTTGAAGAGCGGCACAAAAAAAAAAGAAGAAAATTCCGAATTTGCTTTTTGACGTTTCGCGTTTGACAACAAAATTTTCTATTAGGTTTCTGAAGTTCCTCTTTTATCTTTTATTTATATTTTTAATTATTATTCATTTATATTTATTATATTATTTTATTACTTAATAATTTAACTATTATTTATCATTTAGTTGTGTGAGCTTGATATATTTCTCTTGTTTTATAAATTTGCTCTTCTTTCTTTCACCAAATTTTTTTTTGACGTTTCGCGTTTGATTTTTTGCTTGTCTTTTGATGGTTTGTTCTCGCTTTTTCGCCTTTTTCGCGTTTTGTTTTTGTTGCCAATGGCAATGGTCGGCGCTTAGTTTTATTCGTTTTCTATGTTTTCTTGTTCTTGCTTAGTTGTTTGCATTCAAGTGGGGGGCACATAAATTAAAGCAAATGTCCGGACGGCACGAAGAGCATTTATATATATTTATCAATATAAATATATATATCAAACGAATAACTTTTGAGTAGCGTATTAAACTATTTACTAAACATAACTCGCATTTGTTTTATATTCTATTAAAGAGTCTTTTATTATTTATTCGCTTGCTCCTTTCACTTAACGTCTGCGCGGCGCGAGTTCCAAATTCTGAATGCGTCGCAGGATGTGTGCGAGCTAAATTCAGTTCGTAAGACAGCGAATGAGCGTGCGCAGAGGCATTCGAAAACACACGCACAAAAGAGAATGTGCGCGAGAGAGGGAGAGAGATATGAGTAGAGCAAAGACAGCTGTCATTTATTGTGGCCGGGGTTGCCCTACAGCGAGCAGACGACTGACGGCTACTGAAGGAAGCGAACGAGGGTTGTCAGGTAGGCAGCCAAATATGCCAAGCAGCCAAGCAGCCTGGCAGGCACGTAGCGCGGATGTTGCTCGTTGCGGCACAGTGTTGCACAGGTGTGTTGCAGTGTTGTAAAGCGATTGTGTGTGTCAAGTGAGACATGCACTGCGCTTCGAGTATTTCATGAAGTGTTTGAAAGCACTTGAAATAGTGTGTGAAAAAGTGTTTTTCAAGAGCAAATGGATTTATGATTTATGTGGACTAAATCCTGTCATAGATCACAATTAATGGATTGTTTGCCATATTGAAGTCTTATTGAAAAATTAAATTAAGTAGCTTTGCAATTCTAAGGAATGTGATAATAATTTATTATATTCATTTGAATAATTGTCTTAGGCGGGAAATTGCCTTTCTCTATATACTCCATAATTTGTTTGTCTAATCTATGAATATATCATTGCTGGATATTACAATAATGAGCCTCTATATATGCCTTATTCCAGGCGATACCTGTGATTGTCATTACCGCCATAGGCATGACAATAGAACTTCTTGTTATAATGCGCTTGGCCGCTAAACGTGATGACGTCTGGTATACTAACGGCTCCGCGGCATGCGACTACATTGAGACCCGTAAAGGCTATCCGGTGCCTGTGCGAAAGGTGAGCACAGCCAGCTGATTGTCACTTCGTAGTGATCCGTCTATTGTCCATGTCTATTTTCAGTTAATGGTCATCAATCAGAAGTATGTGAATCCACCAGGTCTCATAGCCGCAATACAAGGCGATGTGGATGGGCCAGAGTATGGTAAGTATCGAGCGATTTGGAAGAGACACAAATCAGCGCTTCCAGCGTAGCACAAACAAAAGTTAGGAACTGGGAATATTCCAGCTAGGGGCATGGCTGATTCCACAGTTCACGTTTTGGCTCACATTTGTCGATCTGGAGGCGTTGACTTTGCTCCTAAGTTGCATTTTGCAATATTCATAAATATCTCGTACGTAATACGTATGTAAATAGGTCCTCCTCCAGATGACAAAAGTCAACGGGGCAAAAGTGAACGGGGCAAACGTGAACAGAAGGGAATCATGGTCAAAACCTTGGCAGCCCATGCGGCTGTCGGCGTGGGCGCAATGTGTGCAATGATTGCCCTATAATCCACACTAAAGAACTACAACTAAGCAAATGGCAGGCTAACTAATTTAACTGAACTTTGTGGTATCATTCACAGCTAAAGACGGAAAGCAAGACAAGAAGAAGAAAAAGAAGTAACCATTGTTTACCGCAAGCCAGCCAATAGTTATAAGTAGTGGAATGTTGCACTGTGCGACAAGTAAAAGTCACTTCGAGGAAAGGAAGTTCACCATCCTCATACGAAGATCATCTTCGACGTTCTTTGTTTAACTAAATAACCAAATTTCTAGTAGTACATTTCCATCGAAAACATAAATTGTCCAAAATTATTTCGTTTTGTTTGTTTTTTTTCGCTCGCCACTTTCAACAGGATATGCAAGTTGAATGTAATTCGAGATGTCCTTTATTGTGCGAGCGCAAACCACAAGGCCGGAAGTGGTCGGCGCAGTGTCAGCCAAACTGTTTGTGGGGGGTTAGACAAGCACTGCTGCGAACTGATGTGAGAATGCCCAAGCAAGCAGTACACTTAGCGATTCACACGCCATGCAAAGCAATGCAAGCAGGCAAAGTAAGCAGTGCACACATATTTAGACTGCACACACATACGCAAGCAGTTTTAGTGTATCACAGCAAGCAGTGCATTCCTTTTAAATCGACTTTCAAACAAATTTCAGTTAGAAATTGCTGCGCGCGCATCGTTTAATTACGTTACTTGGCTGTACTTTCTGTGCTGTCCACTGTCGGCACTTGCTTCCAATGCAGCTGCGCAGTGCCCACGCACACAGCATGGGAACACCACAAAAATATCCCTCAAAAATATCTATGGCTAGGACAATTTCTACAGCAAGAGACAGATTTCTAGCATGTGTGTGTGTGTGTGTGTGTGCGTGTGTTAATCAGAAACAAATCGAAGCAGCGACGCTGGCAGCGCAGCTCAACTGCGTTATGTGCGTTATTGATTTTAGAGAGTGAGAGAGAAAGAGAGAGAGAGAGCGAAGAGAGAGAGCAAGTCAGGATGAGGAAATATTGCCAATGGAAATTAAATTGATCAAAATTGATTGCAAAATAATTTAATAAGCCAGCAGCAGCAGCAGCTTTAGCGACAGCAGCTGCATACAATTTTTAGCCAACTCCTGTCTCTTTCGGTTATTGAACTCTGCTCGATGTCTTGTCCTCTTGGACAATGGGCGTGTCGTGCGCAGGCGGAGGGGTTTCGCAGTTCTATGGCTGCCGTTGCTACTGACCCAGAAAATGTGTGTGTGTGTGTGTGGGTTTGGCATTCAAATATTAATGGGACACGAGGAAATATACATATATCAGGTGGCGACGCTCAGCGGACACTACAAATAGAATTGGTTCCAGCCCGGTGACATCAGCATGCGGTCTCAGCGCCTCCTAATTTCTAATTCGATTAGGCGCACTTACAAGTGCCCGCGCCCCAACTGCTCTCGGGGCGGCAGCTGCTACCCGTCAACATTTTAATTGCGTCAAATAAGCAGAACGTTGAAATATACTTCATCAAGTTCAGCAAGCTCAGCAAGCGAGCGAGCGTGTAACTGCATTGGAAATCCGTTCGAGTGCGGGCAAAAGACCAACTCAGTTAAGCGGAAAAAGCGTATTTCCACATTACCGGCAAACAAAAAAGCAGAAAAAGGGCAGCAGCAACAAGGACAGCAGGAAGGACGACATCAGCAGCAGCAACTGCGGAAAATGGAAATGACAAGTTGTTGCCTGCGGGCGCACCACGCGGCGTATGCGTTATGCTACGTTACGAGAAAGTTCAGGTTGGCCCCTCTTTATTTTCATGACAAAACAAGTAAGAAAACTCTAGTCGGGCGTGACCGACTAGGGGATACCCTTAGCCCCGTCGAATCTGTGTTTTTCATAGAATTTGGGGGAATTTGGGTCCGGTATCCAAAATGTAACAAAATTCAAAATTGCATAAAATACATATAAAGCTAAATATAAAATTTGGTGTCTCTAGCTTAATCGATAACAATTAATTGGGGATAGTTATCGATTTTTTAAAACAAACTTGATCTGCGCGCGTGCTATACACGGACCTACATAAAAAATTTCAAGTCTCTAGCTCTTATAGAAGCGGAAATCGGCGCGTTCAAACATACGGAAGACGGACGGACGGACAGACGGACAGGGCCAAATTAATTTCTCTTGTCGTCCTGATCAAGATTATATATACTTTATGGGGTCTGCCACGCCTGCTTCTGCCTGTTACACACATCCAACAAAAACCTTATACCCCGATTTACCATTTTCAATGGGCTCAGGGTATAAATATGTCTGCGAACAACTGAGCAGACACGAAAACAACAAGAAAACGAGTCCCACACAACCAAGCGACAGCTTTATCAAGTTATTTTTTCCAGTAATGAGCAGAGCAAGAGAAAGGGAGAGCGAACGAGTGTGAAAGAGTGTGACAGGTGCCCAGTTGGACTGTCTGTCTCAGTGGCTGTCCACTAGCTGGCACAGATTGACCACATTTCTGTGGTCCATTCCACGAGGTGCGACGGTAACTATGGTATTTGTAGACATATATATAATATATATGGATAACATACACTCCTGCCCAAGACAATAAGTACTTGCCATCAACTCTTAAGCTCAAATTAGTTTAAAATAGACTAGACTAGACTAGACTGGACTGAACTAGACTAGTCTAGACTTAACTAAGCTGTACTAGACTAAAGATCTCCATTGCACATTTTCTTATGTATATATGCTCTGGGCAAAATATATTTTATTTATAAAAAAATCTAATTAAATTTCTTGACTCATTCTTGATCAGCTTAACTAAACTAGAATCACCCGTAGGTCATCCCCCATGGCCTCGGCTCCTTAACAACCTATGTGGACTACAGCTGTCACAGTGCGACACATATTCATATTATTATTATATTTTTTTTTGCAGTGGAGAAAATAAAAATATATCCAATAAACGAGATGATAAACTGTCTTCCAATATGATTAACATTCCTATGGCGAGGCGAGGCATTTCAATCACATTCAATTCACTCAGCAAATTGTTGGACATTTCAGTCCACTCTATCATTACCTCAATCACAATACTCCTCCCCTTTCCATAGCAGGCAAAGCCATTTTTATTATTCGCTCAATTCGATCAGTTTCGTTTCGTCCGCTGACAGCTGGAAACCGAATGGTGATTATCCTGTCCCATTATACGCCCACATAGGCTGCAATCATTTAGGGCCGACAACTGCAACTGCATTTTAAATGACAATCCACAACAGCGACAACAACAGCGCGCTATGCTTGTAAACAAATTTCTTGCAGGCAAGTGTCTCCCACCTGCCCACACCTCACCTGCCCTTATCTATCTGCCGTATATCAACCTGTCTCTTCTACTGCTCCCATTTCCAATCATAATCGCGCTGTCTTTAGCCCCGATGCGCATGAAAATCAGGCGAAAATACGCCTCCAAAAGTTATGTAGATACCAAAGTGCAAGAGGCGACGACGCAGGCAGTGGGGGTGAGGGCTGTGGGCTGAGAGCTGAGGGTTGGCTGCATATTTTCATTGAGTAAAACGCCAGGCAAAATGAAGACCGCAGCAGGGAGCGAGTGAGCGAGGAGTGTGCTGCGGGTGCAGCGCGGCATATGGAACAACTTTATTGTTTTTACATTTGATTTTTATGCTGGGGGAGGATGTTTGAAATGGGATCGGGAGCGGGGGCTGTTGCCTGGCACTTGCAGTGCTTGCAAAGTGCACGTCGAAGAACAACGCATAAATTCAACAGCGGCAACCAAAAACAACGAACGACGCTTGGAAAATGTCTATATATCATGTAGCACAAAGAGAGGGCTGCTACAGGGGGTCTGTGAGTGAGAGCGACAGGGAGAGGGATAGCAGTATGGGTAGGGGTAGGGGTAGGGGGTGTTGTGTGCGGCTTGGAAATGACAAACGTAACCAAATGCCTGGAAAAGCAACCCCCAACACACAAGATACACAGCGAGAAAATCATCTATTCACAAATTTACAAACGGCGAAACTACAGCAAGCAAAAAGCGAGAGAGACAGTGAGTGAGTGAGAGAGAGAGAGAGAGACTAGTGGTCGGAGAGAGAAAGAGAAAGCTTGCTCTGGCCTGGCCGAAAACTACCCTTTGTCGTCGTCAACTGCAACAACAACAATAGCATTCGCTCTATTTCGGGGGAGAGTTTCTGTTTTTTTTTTTTTTTGCAATGGGGAATGCGCGCGCAACCCTCGAAAAATTTTTGGTGCGTGGTCGTTCGCTTCCTTGGGCTGCCTTTCAGTCAACTTTGGGTATTCGTACGTGCAATTTCTCGACCGGCTCGCTGACGGACTGTCCGGAAAGTACATAAATTGGAACTAATATCAAATGAAATCTCAGCAAATCGAAAAAGATAGCGAGCGAGCGAGCCTTCGCCTAGTTAAATGAAATGCAGCTAATACAGCCTCTGATTGGATATATACATATATGAATCGTAGCGTTTGCCAGTGATATTGTCCTGTCACAGCAGTATTGTCGTTAAGCAATTGGTACTGCTGAGCCGGGGCATTAACATTGTTGAGCGTCGTTAGCAACCAGAAGAAAAGCCACGGGAAAATATCTATTCGAGCCGACTATGCGGCATACACAGAAGGAAACTAAAAACACACACACACACACTCAAGTACCAACACCAACGCATCAAATATGCATGTATGTGTGTGTGTGTGTGCGAGTGTGCATGTATGCGTGTGTACCGGAAAAATCAATTTTCCATTTTTAATTCAAAGCTAAGCGAACAGCGACGGCGGGCACACGCACACGCAGAGCGACCAATGTGTGTGTGTGTATATCTATGTGTGTGTATGTGTGTGTGTGTGTGTACTTGATAGAAAGCCCAAAGGATAAGCAGGATGCTGTAAAATCAGCAGCTAGGCCTGACGGATACAAACAAAGAGCGAGACAGAGCGAAAGAGACAACTGCAGAGAGCAGCTCTGTGCTGCAGTAGCTAAGAGTAGAAGAGAGAGAGAGAAAGAGGGGGAGAGAGAGAGAGAATAGAGCACGCGTGCTTAAGTGTAGACAAAAGTCAAGCGAATCGTTTTGTCCACTGAAACAAGACAACAAATTGAATAAAATATGAATTTTGTTAGAATATCTAACAAAAGCAAGTCAAGAATGTTTCCATATTTATTTGTATTCAGAACTGCTCGGCTCAGAAACATAAACAGTGAAAACTGTGTGACGCGGCCACACCCACAACGTGGGGGGCAGCTTGGCTACTCCCTGCTTCCATTGCCAAAAAAGTGTTGCCAGGCGCGAAATGCCGGGTTCGCTCGGGACGTCCTGTCCAGCAGCACAGGCCCGGTCCTGGGCTGCTGCGACTGCAGTGCCCAAAAAAACAGCAGTGGAAAGGAAGAAACGCAAGAAAAAAGCAACCCCTAAAATCAAAAATATATATATGGTATATGCGGCGCAGCGCATTAAGGGCGTGAGGGCAAGGCGCATATAGCCCAAAAAAATATAAAGGAGGATAGACATGGAAGGCATATTCCAAGAGCACAAATGACAAAAGAGATTTTTTTGGCAACACCAACAACAACAACAAGGGCAGTAAGGAGCTCTGCTAGAAATGAGATTTAGTGCAGCATCAGATTAAGGGTTGCTTCCCCTACATGCAATCGCAAGTTCATATCGATGTGGGCGTGGAAGGGGGGAGGGAGGTAGGGGTAGAAAAGCGTAACAGTTCATGCTACAGTTTTTGATAATGCACAAGCATCAAAAATGATGTGCGTAGGTGTATGAGTATGTGAGTGTGAGTGTTTGTGTACCGTTGCTAAATACTTCGAAATTGGTTAAGCGTTTGTTCTGCTGTCCAAATTGACAACGCTTAACTGTGCTTGAGGTAACCTAATTGTTTCAACAAGCTTTCCTTCTGGTGTGCATGTGTGCATGTGCGCATGTGTGTGTGCGTATGTGTGAAACCTGGAGTACATATATAAGTGTGTGTGACAAGGAGTATGTGGCTTGTGGCTTTGCATGTCTCCGTTGAGTGGCTTGTTAGCTTCAGCTGGTGGTTTGAGGCAATGCAATTTAATATGCATTACTGCAAAGTGGTTTTCATTACATGCAGTTTTGTGGTTTTCGCTCTGTCCAGATGGCAGTGGGCTGAGGGCGGAGTTGATGAAAGTTGAAACTAATCACAAATTGCAGTTTGATGTGTTCTTTAACCCAGTTAGATCCGAAAGCAACAAATTTAGTCTTGTAACATAATATGCAGCAAGCAATCAATTTCTAAAGTGCTTAAACAACTTGCAATTAAGCATCGAGTGTGTATTAAATGACTGTGATTAAAATTGTTTAGCCATAGTTTATACTATCATTTGAACAAATTAAGCTGAACATAATTATAAAATTAAATGAAATTCTATCGTTATCCTAGATAGAAATGTTTATTTAATGCATAATCAATCACGTTTTTTGTTTTTAAATGTATAAAGGTTGCGCTCTACGCTGAAAACTTGTTAAACTCTAAAAATTTGTTCATGCTCAGAAAACATATTCTTTGATTTGGTCTTCACAAACAAGAGTTATACAAAAAGTCCTACAAAAATAGAGAAATGACTTAAAAGAAGAGTAACAAAACTGTGACGGATCAGTCTGATAGCGATGCAACACGGAGGCTCTCGACATAACTATACAGAGGGGAGTTAGCTGACTCTTTGGATGCTTATGACCTAATGCTGATTAGAATTGAGAGTTCCAACTAAATAAAATATATAAATTGCCTTTAAAAAATAATATGTTTATATGTATTAATTACCATTAAACAAAGCTTATTACATCGTAATTTCTTTCTTTCAATTTTATAGATTTCTTTAGGTTTTAATACTCAAAAAAATAACTAAAATCTGCAAATATTGAATATGTAATTTTGTATCCCTTTTAGGATTTATACAGTTGCCAAAGTCATTTCACCCTATACTGCATTCTATTAAAAATCAATCACTCACAAATTGGCTAAGCCAATCGCATCAATTTCTGTCGCTTTCTCAAAACATTTGCTGATTAAGCGCAATGACCACAGCTCGAGTCGAAGGATCGAAGGCGCCAGCAGACGTTGTCAAGAATGTAAGAAAAAAAAAAACGGAAAACGTGAGGAAATTGCGTTGACCTAAAACTATATATACACATATATATGTATATATGTGTGTCTATATAAAAATGCTAACTGTTGTAGCCGGTGTTAGCACACACTTACGACCCATGCGGCATAATGCTAATGCACATATGACACACATGATGGAATAGCATAGCAAAATACTAGACATGACGTCAATCATTGTGAAGGTGTGAAGGTGGGTGTGTGTGTGTGGGTGTGTGTGGGTGTGTGTGTGTGGGTGTGTGTGTGTGGGTGTGTGTATGTGTGTGGGTGTGTGTGACGTGTGTGTAAAGAGATGGAAAACTCAAGGGTTAAGGTAAGTGCAGGTGTGTCCGCAACAGCTAAAACCACCTTCTCATGCAAATTGTCGGCGGTTTTGCCAGCTTATTAAGTGCTAGAAAGCGCATAAAAAGGACAGCAGAAGCGGGAGTGGGAGGACTGCACAGCCACTTAGCACTCAGAGGCAGAGAGTGAAAGAGAGAGAACGAGAGAGGGAGATGTATGGGAGCTCTGACAGAATAGCGACACTTTTTTACTTGACATGTGGTTTGGAGGTGCCAACGGGCGGGATTTTCAAAAGCTGCAGGTAATTTCGTTAATTAATAGGTGCGACAAAGGATGTGTGGGCGTGGCAGTAAAGTTGCTCAAATTGTAAAGGCAATTAAGGTGTGAGCGAGTGCGTGTGGGTGTGTGTGCATGCAAGGATATGCAGGAAGCAGCTGTAGCAGCAGCTCATTTACATACAAAGCAGCCGCAGGATGTGCTCAGCACTAAGCCCCAAGAATCAGCAAACAGGAAGCAACACATACACACACAGGCACGGCCACAGCCACAGCCACACATGTGGAGACTGCAAAAGTTGCCTGGCAATTGACTAAGGAAAATACACTTATCTATCCTATGCATCCCATTTACTATTATTTATTTATAACTAGTTGACTGGCAACTGTCAAAAAAGGGGCGTTAGGAAGCTCGTCTTTCGGGTTGATTCTATCGCCCCAACTCCTAACGTCGCTTAATTGAATTGAATATAGCCCAAGGATACATGCCCAAGCACATTCCAGTCCCTAACGAGCCACAGGCATTTAAAAAGGGCTGCGCCCGTACAAAGGCAAAAGTTTTCTGCCTGCACAAAAGCTGGCCGAAACATAATTTGGCTACTTTGCTTATATTGAAGTGGGTCAGTCGAGCGATACAAATGCAAAAGCTTGCAACACTTTAAAATTGATTAAGGCCCCACAGCATTAAAAGCTCCCTCGATGATACGCTACAGAGCTTTTAGGAAATGTTAAATAACAGTTTTCCTGTGCTTTTTCTATTCCGAAAGCTTTTTACTGCTTCACTTTTCTGCAGGATTTATACTACTGTAAGACTCGGCTAAGCACGCGAGCGCCAAGCAGTTCATGTACAATAAAGCAGTGCAGCAAGAAGTGTACAAGTTCTGTTCCAGCATGTTAAATGTTAAATAACATTAATATTTAGTATAATTGCAAATACTTAAATATTTAATATTTAAGTTAAGCCAATTTAGAATTAATTCAAATTAGTTTTTAGATTCTTTTGGAATTTGCATATTTAAATTTTCTGAAAATGGGAATCATCTTTTTGAATCGGTGTTTAAAATTTCGAAACTGCATTGAATTTGTTACCAAACCAGTTTTCAATCTGTCTTTATACAAATATTTATATAGAGATTAAAATTATGTTACAAACTCAAATTTAGTTCACTTCAAACCGAACGCCCGAAATTCAACTCATTCGCAAACAAAATTAATGCCTAGCAGCTTGTTAATAAGATGTGTAAGCAAATTCTGTCACAGATTTTGGCCTCAATTATTGGCGGGGCTCATTGTTTACATATCTTCCACTAAGAACAGCAAAGTGTGGGCAAAGGCTGAGTCAGCTCTAAGCGCTAAGATAAGTAGTCGTAGTGCGAGCATAAACGCATCCTGTTCAAAGTCGCAGGATGCAAAAGTGAAGAGGTGCTCGAGAAATGCTTTAGTCGCATAGTGGAAGACCCGAAACCCCGACACCCGACACCCAACACCCGACACCCGACACTCAGACCCCCGTCCCACAATCTGTTAAGGCTCTTGTCTGCTAAATGCTGACACCAAGGCTCGGCTCAAGTATTTTGCGGGCAAATAGTCCAGGCCGCATGTGGGTAGACCGGGCCATCTTCATAGGCATGCAAAAAGGGGTCCCTGTGTGAGGGTGTGGAGCGGTCGTGGCGCAACGTAATAAAAGTCACTCGAGTGACATTTTTGAGCTTGCAGCTATACGAAGCATAAGCAGAGAGCAAACAAAGCGAACGCTGACCCCCAGCTCTTAGTTTCAGCTTAAAGCCCTCAAGCTCAGACTCCTGCTACTGTCACGTGTCTCGTGCTGCTGTTGCTGCTGCTGTTGCCTGTTGTTGTTCCTTTACAGTCGCTTTTTAATCGATTATGGCAAACGCGCATTGTTTGTCGCAAATCCTGTCTGAGTGTTGCATTACAACAACGCCAACAACAATCGCTGCTGGCAAGCTGCAATAACAACAGAACGCTGTGAGAGCTACAGTAGCAATTCTCGAATCGGATCTGGCCTCATGACGTGTTTTCTTTCGTGTCACGATTGAACTTGACTTCATAAATATTTCAATTTGCGTGCAAATAAGTTTTTTAACTTGTCTGTTTAAAATTTTTATAGTTGTGCATTTGCTACAAATTAAGACAGAGCGAGACAGAGATTGAAAGGATGTGGAGCGAAGTCGGAATGTAAGGAAATCCTGGTATATTATGCCCTTACTTCTGTCATTTTAATATTATTAAATTTAGCATTTTTTCTATACATTAATAATATAAAATATGGGCCTGAAACTGATATTGTTCATATTAGATTTAACTGCCTTGAGATTGACTACATTTGCAAACATTCCACACATAATGTAAATCCTAATGACATTCAAGCAAAATGAATATTATTTTGATATTATGCATTCGCGTTAGAAATGCTTTAAGAAAGTGGAATTTTTAAAAATACTAAGGTTTTCATTCACTTGAGTATAGCTCTCGTGTATTTTGTTGCTCATGCTAAGGGGGCTTATTCATATGCAATTTTGTTCATTTTTAAAAAGTTATGAAGCAAGTTGCGACTCCCTCAAGGAGTAAACTTCTGTTTCGCCCATCTCTAGAGCTGGAGTGCCTCGCAAACATTGTACATTGAACTTGCAGCCTATCGCTTTTTGCTGAGCCATCATCTGCAGCCAGCTCACATGGAGAGGGCTTCTCTGCTGCGTCTTCATCATTTTTTATGTGGAATTATAATGCTGCCCCTGCAACATATTCAATAAATGTTGTTATCTATGCAGCAAAATTGTCAAGTGTGCACTTGAGAAACTCATTTCAAGGATTCGCCCAGAGATAAAGCGGAACAAGAAAAGGGGAATAACGTTGCGAGTCTGGGTTTTCACGCGATTTTCGGTTACTTTTTATACTGCGTTACCTGTGCTGGGGCTTCGGACGGCGACACGCACTCGTTTCCGTTGCTTTTTATACACATTTTCCTTTTGTTTTCGTCACGTTTTTTGTTTGTTATGCGATCAGCGATAATAAAAAATGCACATTGTTTTCTTCTGCTCCAGCGCGTAGAGCTCCGTTGGGCTGCTCTGCCACCCTATACAATACGAGTCAGCCGCAGGAAATGCACGTCCTTAAAATGGCGACCGGTTCAGCTTTCAGCTTTCAGCTCTTAATATTGTTTTTCCTCTTCCTCTTTAGTGCGCCACATCGCATGTCGTCATATTTGCCTGAGGCATGTGTGAACTTACCTGCAACATAATCAGAGAGAACAAATTAAGATTGATTAGAATACGTTTCGCATAAACGGTTGGGCATTAAATGGTTTCGAAACACATTGGGGAAGACTGAAGGGAGGGATATAAACACATATATTGATATATTGATATAAGATTAAATATATATATTTGTATGAGATTTAATAATTTTTATGATAAATTTGTTTTACTTTCTTGACATTCTTAAAAGATATTTTATATAAATATATATAAACAAACATTCAGAAATATTTTGTTTAAAAATATATTATGCATTATGTGTTTAATTTTGTTAAACTTTTCCTATTTATAATACTATTTAAACCCATTCTAAGAGCTTATAAAAATTCAAAAAGTAAATTTCTAAATAAATAGGATGAATAAATAAATTTAGTTAGTTAGCCAACAAATTAAATAATTATAAAATTAACATTTCTTGTGTCATTTGCTTTCTTAAGCTTATTTGTTGTATTTTCAATGCCAATCTGCAAGGGCCACAACACGTCTAGAAAGCAGCGACAGCTCGTTGGCAGCTCGAACGCCAGACGTCTTGGTGCATTGACCTATCCCAAAAAGTTGCCAAAAAAGTAAGTGTTAAGCACTAAGGCCGCAAGAAGCGAAACTTGGTCAGTGGCACATCGCATGTTGGGGCTGAACTTTTATTGACTCAACAGATTAACAGCTAATGAAGTGGGAAGAGGCGAGTGAGAGTAAACGGTATTTCGTATTATTTATTTATCGCTCTTTTCGGCAGAAGTCTTTAATAATATGCGCTCGTTAAGCATAACAAATATGATAAAACTAGTGCCAAGCCGAAGTTTAAATACACTCCAATTGAACCATATTAAACATGGAATTTCTAAAAATATTTGTTTTTGTTATTCTATTTCACTGAGTTGACTAGAGTGAAACGAGGTGTTTATCGAACATATTTTGTGTCATTCAACTAGACTGACTATTGTAAGGGTATCAAAATTCAGCTAACAACTCAAGTAAAATGTCTACACTTGGGCACATTTAAAACGTCTTCAGAGAGCCACAAAAAAAAAATACTTTAAGCAAATTATAACTGAGAGCAGCAGAGCTGGAGAAAAAGTTTCCAGTCAGTTGTTAATGCGAGTTCGTCCGTGTAGTTCGCTAGTTCTGAAAAAAAGTGTCTCAAAAGTATCTTAAATAATGAGTTCGTAAGCTACACAACAAGTAACTTTTGAGGCAGGCAAAAGAACACACAATATGCTTTTGCTTCGGCTGCTGTGCATTTGTCAGTCAGGTGATTATCATTGATCAACTCGGGAGTACTCTTTGTGTCAAGATATATTTACATACATACATATAGACAAATATATATATGTGTGTATAGGGAATTCGCTCCAGTTTCGTCTAATGCACTTTCATTTTGTTGCCAGCTTGTTTGTGGCACACTGCAGCGGCACGGCAGCAAGAGGCCGAATCTAGAAATGGATTCGAGAGGGGGATTGCGGAATCCAACTACTCGCATGCTGATTACAGAGCTGCCGAGCAGCTCGATGCAGGCAACAATCAATTGCGGGCGGAGGGGGCGGCCGCCCAAGGGCCCGCAGTGCAAGTAAAAGTGACAAATGATGTGGAAAGTGCCATGATGAGGGCGAAGGCAGCAGCTGAAAGACTGCAGCTAAATGGAAATGAACAGAGCAAGGCCAGGCATGCAGGCATGCAAATCATAAGGACATCTAACCAGGACATCGGCAGCATGAACGTAATGAGACCCGATGCGCTGCCAATATCGGAAAGGCATAATTTCGATGACAACAGCAACAATGCCACTAGCCTAATGGCCGGGGATGAGCAACTATTGCGGTTGCAGGACTACAATTTACTCTACAATGCCGAGCGACAGACGTACTTTCAGCTGCATACGAGCCGTGGGCGTGGCCTGGGCAGCCTGCCGAATGGCAATCGACTGCTGCAGCAGGTCGTTGGCAACAAGCTGAGCGCCGCCTTCGGCCTGAATGCCAATGACGGCAAGGAGGCGCTGACCACGCAATCGGTGAGGCTCTACGATGCCGCCTCGCTGCGTCAATCCCGCTTCAATCCCTTCCACCCCACGCGGTAAGCCATTCATTCATGTTGCATGCCCCGCTGCAACTGTGTTGTGAGTTTTTGTTCTTAACATTTTCGCCCACTTAATTCCTTCATAATGCCTTTCATGGGGTCATTTATTGCTGGCAGCAGTCGCAGCCTCTTTCTTCTCAAATACTAACTCTCTCCCTATCTCTTTCTCATTCTCAGCATCATCATTCACGGCTGGCTGGGCAACGCACATGCGAATGTCTACAGCTACCTGGTGCCCGCTTATCTCACGCTCAGCGACGGCAGCTACAACATTTTCACTGTGGACTGGGGACGTGGCGCCATCGCCGATTATATAACGGCCAGCTACAGGGTGAAGCCCGTGGGTCAGGTGTTGGCCAAGTTCCTGGACTTTCTGCACGTGGAGGCGGGCATGGAGTATGACGATCTGCAGCTGATTGGCTTCAGCATGGGCGCCCATATTGCCGGCCTGGCTGCCAAGCACGTGCAGACCGGTCGAGTGCGTGTGATACGCGCCCTGGATCCGGCCCTGCCCTTCTTTCGCTATGCCCAGGAGAAGGAGCGCCTCAGCCGGAACGATGCGAGCTACGTTGAGGTGCTGCACACGAGCGTGGGCAGCTACGGATTCGATCGTCCGCTGGGCCACGTAGACTTCTACGCCAATTGGGGCAGCCAGCAGCCGGGCTGCTTCTGGCACGAATGCAGCCACTGGCGCGCCTTTGCTCTCTTCAAGGAGAGCCTGGAGGCGACGGCGTTCGAGGCCAAAGGCTGTCAGCTCAGCGAATGGCAGCAGTTGATACGGTACAAGCGCTGCCCACAACCGACGGGCCGCAGGCTCCACATGGGCGGAGATCTGGGCGGGCTGTCAATGGAGCAGCTGGCGCAGCGCGAGGGAGTTTATTATTTTGAGACCCAGGCGCAACCGCCATACGATATGGGGCCGGTTTCATAGAGGCAGCTGGGCATTCAGTGTGGCATGTGGCATGTGGCATGGTAAAAAAAAAAGAGCAACAACTACAACAGCGTAATGAGCAAATGTGCAGCGCGCATTTTTATTTCTAATTAGTAAGTGCATTTGTGTGTGTGTACGTGTGTGTGCTTGTGGATTAGTGTGTGTGAATTTCTAAAAGCTGCGCTGCAAAATTAAAAAATGCTATCATGTGTAAAATGCTTTTCATGCCAGCTACAGGCACAGCAAAATAGCAAAACAACAAAAACAACTTGCAACGAGCATGTGAACAAAATAAATACCAAAAAGCCTCGCAGAACTAGCTTTTGCCTTGCATTTTGTGTGCATACGAAAAGAGTATTAGCAAACGCAAACGTATCGGAAAAATGCATAAAAGCAAGCTACACTTAATTAAGTAATTGCAAATTCTGCAAATGAGTTTCATAAGCATTGAAAATACAAAATACAATCGTATATAGGCCCTATATACTTTTATGTCCTTAGAGATAAGTGTGTGTTAGCATAAGGAGTGCTTATTTGATAAGAATTTTAAATAAAATCAGCATAGAACAAACGCTTTGAGTTGCAAACCCCTTGAGCTATAGTTAAAGCAATTTTATGTATATATTTTCAATGCCTTTCCTTTATATGCAGACATTTCATTTACATTTATAAACCGGATTTTTATTTAATATTTTAGCTTGTCTTTCTCAAAAACTTTTCTATATTGCTCTCAATGAGCAGCCACCATTAAGTTTTAATAATCAAAAGTAAAGTGGAGAAGCCACAATAGTAAATTTCCTCATAAAAAAACAAACAAACTGTTTGAAGCCAAGTTTTGAACTTAAGTAAATAAAAAGAATAAATAAAATGTATATTTCATGTTAAATATTGAGCTATTTGCCAACTTTAACTTTGCTTGCAACAAGATAAGATAAGAAGAGGCATCACTTAAAAGGTTTCATTACAATTTACTGCAACTTTATTTTGTTGATAAGAAAACTCACTGAAGCAGGACACACACCCAGACACAGACATTCAAGCAAACTCACACACACACACATACATGCATCCGCCGACAGCCAGCCTCAAATTATGAAATTCTGTGTAATTTGTAGGCAGGTTTTTTTTTGGCGCGAGACCTACATAAATTACACACACACACAAAGTGTATATTTAATAGCAGTAGACAAAAGACTGTACAATGTACGTGCAAGCGGTTAGAAGAGTCTGATGCTAACAAGCATAATGAGTGTGAACGACTAGTGAATGCCCTGTAAATCGTTCAAGGTGCAACATACTTAAACACTTGATGAGGTGCAGAACTGTCTCTAGCTAAGCGCACTAAAATATGTGATTCTAATGCGGTTTAGTTACTCCATTTTGACCTATTTTCTGCCAACATTCATTTTATACAGGGCATAGTGAATGAGTCGCCCAGAAGCAGAAAGCCTCTGCTGTTTCTTTCCTTCCTACTTAAGTCACTCCACTGTCTCTGCTGCTGACACTTTGTTGCATGCATATTGCATGCTGCACACTTGGAGGCGCATGGCGCATAAATTAAAGATGGCGCCATGTTGCACGTTGCACGTGGCACATTAACGACTTGGCACTGCCAACGCATTAAGCTTTAATTGGCCCACTGAGTGTGTAGAACCGGATCTCAGCGGCCAAAATGTTGTAAATACTTTTTGGGCCGCACGGCTGCCATTAATGTGATTTCGTTCCACATCATTTGAGAGCGCCTAGACCCAGCCCGGAATCGGAACGTGGCCAAAGCGAAATGACGAGCTCAAATATTTGCCAAAGCAAACGAACAGTAAAAAACAAAAACAATGCCAACAAAATCCATTTCTCTTGTGTTGTTTTACGGCAGCCCAGAAATGTAGGCAACACATTTCTGCGTTCACATAATTTCTCCCCTGAGCATTGTAAAAATACTTGTTGAAAATATTTTTATGTAGATGAGAATATATATCTATATATAATATAAAAAAAAAAATATAAAATAATATACAAAACATCTGCATTGAGATTAGAATGTTGCACAGCCTTTGAGGTCAGCAGCTGTAAGAAAAATGTGCAACAAATTACATATAAATTATTTTAATGTCTCAAAAGTTTTCAAATTATTTTCATTTTTAGTAGGTGCTCGAGGCGCTCACAGTCCGCAAAAGCCGCGTTAGGCACTCGAAAATTGCCGTAATGGAGTTTCTCTATGCTCTGAAGTTGGACAGTTGCCCCCAGGCAGCGAGAGTGGCAAGGGCGACAATGTCGACGGTCGGTTGGCTCATGGGCTTCGCTCTTTTGGTATGCAAACCTTTATAGGTGCGGCGGCAATAGCATTTTATTCAGTTTTCTTATTTATGTGCTTATTTCAAATATTATTTACAAATAATTTACCTTGACTAATAACAAACTCAATTCATTCTCGTGTTGTGATGAATGTTTCATAAGATTTGTTTAAAAAGGTGCAAAAGTTATTTTTGTGCACTTAAGTTAATATTAGGTGAACCATAATTTTTGAAATACATTATTTATTAGCTAGTAATTTTTGTATATTTATTTATTCTGCCCTTTTTCTTAAATTCAAAGTAGAATACATAGATATAAAAACCAAACTCAATCAAAATAAATTTGATATTAATTTAAAATAGTTTTCAACTAAGTATGTTTTATTGTCTCGAGACTTGATTGCACTCCAAATAGTTTTTCCTTTTCACAGAATCAATATATTTCATTATTAAATACACTAGCTTGCACATTGCATAAATCTATATGTAGATTATAAAGCTCTCATTCGTAAACATTTAATTGGATTTGTTTGTTGGAGGTGAAAGAAGATGAAATGATTTTGTGAAATTTTGCTTACCACAGCATAGATTCTAAGTAGTTCATGTTTTGTCAGCTGTTTGCTGATGTCAAGACAAGTCAAGTTGGCACTCACACTTGCACACACTCCCACACACACACACACACTGGTGCACAGCCGCAAAGTTAGTTGTGAAACAAACTCAATTTGCGTGCGAGTTTTGGCAGCAAAATTTGCACTTGGCAACACATAAATTGTGTTTCGTATTGTTGTAGATGTTGCAACTGAGGCAAGTGGCAAGTGGCAAGAACGTTTTTGTGGCAGCGCGTGGAAAAACCCGTCACTGTTGCCGGCTGTGCGCTGCAAACCAAACTGAAATGCAGAGGCAGACAGACAACAAAAAATACAAGAAAAAAGAAAAGAGTAAATAACGAATACACGCGCTAATTTGTTGGCCAAGGCGTTGAGGGCCAAACGGGGTAGTTGAGCCATCAGGCCTGTAAGAAGACACACACACTCACACAAAGTCATCCACTTGGAAGCCCTTCAAATGTGCTTGGGCCCCTGCCACGCCCACCACAAAACAGTTGATTTAGATACTGTGTAGAGCAGTGAGTGAGCCGCGAAATGAACTGCACAGGGCAGTGCGCAGACAATGCATTCCTAATGCCTAACATTCTGAAGCAGCCCCTTAACCCTTTGTTGCCCCACCGCGCACAGCTCACGCAAGTAGCTGAGGTCTTTTTTATTATTATTTTTTTGTTTTTGTTTTGGCTTGGGGTTTGCAAGCTCCAGCCGCAACACGTCATAAAGTGTCGCGTCGCGCGCTTCCGTTACCTGCCACGCCTCACCAACCAGCGTGTCCCATCTGACTTCCTTCCCAGACTGTCAGCGCTGCTTCCTGCTACTGCTGCGTGCTTAACCCGCAATGGCTTCCGGCGCACGCACTGCAGCCCCGCAAAGTGCGCATTACTTGCGAGCGCATTGTAGGCTTTGGCTGCACTTACACCAGCTCTATCACCCCCCTCCCTCCACTCACTCCCTCTCTCGCTCTCTAGTGGGTCGTAATAGGCAGAGAGATTAAATTCCCCAAGAGCCTTTGAGTGTCGCCTTGAGCCTGACAAAAAAAAAGGCTCAAAGAGCACTACTGTCAATGCCAACGACCAAAAAAGATTTAGCAACAGCAGCAACATCAGAGTGCAGCAACGAAATAAAACCTGCAGCTTGTTTGTTCACCTGCAGCACATAGAAAAAAAAGAATGTCAATTACTTCACTGGCAAGTACCCTGTGAATCGTGTCAAAGTAGTTGATTCTTTCATGTTTTGATCAGGTTTAATCTGTTAGCCAGGCAATATATCTACTTTTCCCTCAGCTATAAACAACTATTAAAGTATTCAAGGTGAACTTCATGTGTGCAGTGTGCTACCCTCGAAATTACCTTTCGCAGATTACAGGGCATAGAAACCAATGAAACACATTGCCACTCAAGTTGCACAAAATGCTAGCAAAGGTCTACACATGAGTGTGTCTCTGTCATATGTGTGCTTCCCTGCGTAGCGTGTGTGAAAGCTTGGCAAACAGACGAAACAAAGAGCAGCAGCAGGTTGCACCCAAAATGTGGATGAGTGTGGCCAAAACGGCAGAGCAGGGCGTCCTTTTGCAGCCCTTGAAAGGTGACACAGCGGGCGATTGTTGGGGGTCACAGCAAACGAATATTGAACTATTAAACTGAAAACTGCAGAGACAGTTGACAGTTGACCGAAAACTTAAAGAGTCCAAGAAAGAGCTGACTATTAAATCATTGTAACAAAATAAAATATCAAATGTAGGTTTACAACTTAGTCAAGCGCTTGTGCCTAATTTCAATGTAAAACTTGGCTAAATCCACGCAGACACTCAAACAATTAGTGAGACAAAGGCGAGGGTGGAACTGGGTTTCAAGAGGCGCGCTGGCTGCCTGGCGGGATGGCTGGAGAACTTGGTAAAGCGACGTCAACTGAAGCCATACGACGACGAAAAAGTTTCAGTTTTTGTGCAAGCAAATTGGATTATTTGATTACGTGTTTGTGCCAGGGACCAGAACAGGTATACAAAACTCAGGTTAGAGCGACAAGTAGGGGCTGATAGCAGAGAGAGATAGAGAGACATGGAGACAAGAAGAGAGAAATGCAAAGGGGGGAGGATAAGAGTCAGCAGTAGACGCTGGCAATTTTGTAAAGCGGCCAAGGGAACAAGTTTTAAGAGCGCCAAGCTTATTGCAGGGGTTGCAGGTTCGCTTTCAAAAACAAAAACAAAAAGTCGACAAGCAAAAATCGAAATGAAAAAATAGTTTTCTTTGGCTTTGAATTTGATTTATGTGGATTTCGGTTGCCAATTGGCAAATGTTTGCTGCTCAGCATGAAGAAGAAGAAGAAAAAGAAGTCAAGTGGAAGCTATAAAAACTAGAATACCAATTTGATATACAGCATTCGACAGAAGGTACTTACAAAGCTGAAAATGATTGAACTCGATTTTTCTATGAGCGAATCAGCAAAGTATAAGCCGACCATATGGTTAATACAAATGCAAAGTTGAAAAGGTCAGAGTCATGGCTGTAGTTTAGCAAAGAAATTGTAAAATGAGAAAATATTACGTTTGACATAATATATTCGAATGAAAGCCAGATGCTTACAAACCTCAAAGGGAAATTCTCTGAAATTTTCAAAGCCAATTGCAAGAGCTTCTGTGAAAAATGACAGCAGATAAGAAAATTATTATAAACAGAGAGGGAAATTGTAAAGAGTAAGCTGCAAGTGGTTCTGTGAGAAACCTAAAGAGATAAATTAAAGTTTTAGTCAAAGATTAACTCACTGGAAGCTGAATGTGCACTTTACAGAAAGTTCAAATGAAAATTGAAAGAAATTCTAAGTGTTTTTTTTTTTAAACTAATTTTGTTGTATTTCATCAAGCTAGTTCATAGAATTTAATACTAGAAAAGAAAATGGGCAAATAACTTTTAAATGCTTGTGTATATTAAGGCTGCAATTAGTTGAACGATTTTATTTTACATTAGTACATAAAATCTGAGCTGATCCAATTGACAGTTAAAAAGCTAGTCGCCGTATAGCAAAAGTTAAGTTATCTTCATAGAACGAGCTGGTGCCAATTGCAGCGCCCTCCACAAAGTGATTTTTATTGCTAGTTAATTGACTAATTGACTAATTGAATAATTGACTAATTGAATCGATTGCCAATGGATAGTGACAAGCAATTACGTGAAAAATGGTTAAAGAGGAACCAGAAATAACGACTAAATGGCAATTGACATCCAGTTTGTTGTCCGGTGGCTGTAATAAAATAAGGGAACCCGATGGAGCAGCAACGAGCATAAGTTACCTTGTGTTACCTTCACACAGACAAATTAAAAGTCAATATGGACACATACTCACACACACACACACACTGACAAGGAGAGTGTGCTGGCTAGACAGAAGAATTTATTGTTCAAGCTGGTTGCAAATAGTTAGAAAATTGGTTTTGGCTTGCCAGTTTTCGAAGCGTTCAAGCTGCGCGCTTGCTTGTTTAATTGATTTATTTATAAAGATATATGTGCTTATATATATATATATATATATATATATATATATATATATATATATATAGCTCGTTTAGTCTATAAAACATGTATTGCAGAAAGCCCGCAGTTGGCAAGTGCAGGCGACAGCTGCTGCCACTTCAATATGTGGCAATGGTGCGTATGAGTGATTTTTAATTTATATTTAAATAATCCACAAGCCAGACTTGACATTTGCCAGGCGCACGAAAAGGGCTAGTTTCATTTCTTCTTCTTTTTATTATTTATTATTTTGTTTGGGTTCACTTTCGACCCGTCCTAATGAGTTGTGAGCTCGCAGCCCGTAGCCCGCAGCACCAGACCAAACAAACAGGCAAACATGCAAGAGGCGTTACGAAAAAGGCGTTCAACTAAAGCGTGAAGCACAGCAGACAGCAACGAGGAGTGGAAATATCAGGAGGTGGCTCTCAAGGGTGTTTTACTTCTACATGTTTTCTTCTTTGGCTGTTTGATGGGCGGTACGTTAAGCATGTGCTAGTTATGCACAATCGATATGCCATATAGTATATGCTTAGGGGCTCAAGTGTTTTTCTGCTGACTGGCAAACAATTAACCCTTTACGTGCCAATTGCTAAATAAATTAGCAATGTGTGTGTGTGTGTGCATGAAAGTTGATTGAAAAATTCGACTCTTAAACTTTGAGCAGGAGAGAAATCGTTTTTGCTTCGCTCACTCCTTGCCCTTGTGAGGAATTTTAATTGGCATTGCTGCCCTCAAGTGTTGGCCATTAAAAAGTTGACTTCAAGGCGCAATCTGGCAGAGCTTCGAAGTTAGGCCTTAGGCCTTTGGCTTAGCTATTCTATGACCCAATCAGCACTGCAGCATTACGCTTGCTGTATACGTTATTTAATTAAGTTAATGTTTGCCCTTGAGTTGCCTTTGTGCTTTCTCTATGCTTTTAATGAGGTTAGGCAAATAAAATGCGCATACGCCATGTGCAACGCGGCGTATTTCATGACAGCTGCCATTTATGGCAATTGGCACGTTGAGCCTTCAATTTGCGTTGATTAATCAAATATATATTTAAAGAGTTTCGGAAACATTTTTGGCATTTGAATTAGGTTCTTCATTAATTTAATGGACAACTGATGAAGCTGTCAATATTAATTGAATTGCTTTGAGTTGAATAAAAGCTAGCAACGGAAATATACTTCTAAAGAGAAGAAATTTCAAAATAAGTTAAGGTCATATCCAAGTTTTTATAACCACATCATTAAGGTTACATTAGTACTAAACTAATTTAAGCAAAGAAAAAAAATCGAAGCGGAAATTCTAGGAATTTACAACTAATTTATATATTGTGAATACGTTTTAAAAGCATTGCATAAAATTAGTTTCTCAATCAGCTTAACAGCAAATACCCTTTTTGCATTTTGAGAAATATTCATATGAAATATATACAAAACTTTCTGCGTGCGTTTCATAAAACACTCACAATTCGGTAGTTCTCAGAACTTTTGCAGAGAAACACTTTGATTCCAGGTCTTTCATTAAATATAGAGCTTTGTTAAGCATAAAATACTTTCAGACATCTAAGAGTACTCTATTAAAAAGTTTCTATTAAAGTGTTCAATCAACATCTGCTGAACAAACAGTAAACTGCAATGTGCCACTTCAATCAGAATATCGTTCAGCTACTGCTCCCTCACATGCGGCACACACACACATACACTAGTTACATGCAAATGCACACGGACAACAGGCTATAAGGGATCTAGAGTAGCCAGGGAATGGAATCTGCCACAATACAAATTGAAGTGCTTTACATTATAATTCATTGCACAAGCAATATGATTTTTGCCATGCCAAGCTGCAATCGCTCGACCTCAAGCCGTGTGCGCACCAACAACTTTTAACAATGACATTCACTTTTGGCCAGCAGCAGAGCCATCCGCCACCCAACCAGCCAACCATCGAAACCACCCAACGACTCCCAACCTGGCAAACAGTGCAGCTCGCATATGCCATGTGTCCAAGTCTGTTTCATTTAAAGTGTCCCCAGCATCGCTTCATTCGAGTCTATTTGATTTTGCTTGGGGCTTTGGGTTCCTCCCTGCTTTGGGTAAACGGAAAATGCTACGCCACAATTTTTTGCCATTTACTCGCATAGTTTTATTGCAGTTCCATTCATGTCTTTGCTCCCTCTCTGAATTGCATCGCACGACCAGGGAAAAAAAAGAAGCGATTTCAGCAAAAGGTTTTTTCTCTCTCTGTGTGTGATATGTAAATATCATTTTTATGTCATATTATTTATTGGCGTTTCACGGTTTAACGTAATTGCTTAATTATTAATGTCAAACGCAATTTAATTACTCCGATAAGGCAATTAAATATGTGTACATAGATGTCTGTTTCCTCGAACTTTAATACTTTGGGTATTAGTAAGAATATAATAAATTTAAGAATAAATGTTCTTCAGGTGGAATATATTTTTAGAATATTTTTTTTAAATAAACTTTTGTGAAAATTTGAAAAACAACCGCCCAACAATCCAGTTAAAGCACTTGAACTAAAGGCGAACTCACTTTTTACTTTCATCTCATGCCTTGAAGCTGGCGAACTCGTTTATATGCCAATTACAGACCGCATGAAATGCCAGAAGAAAAAGAAATTAATTGGGGGAGGAAAGAGAAAAAATGCAAGCTAAATTTCAAGTAGCGTTCATTGGAAGTTTAACGAGACTTTTTGGCATAAAATTCACGAAATTTAAAAGCCACAAACATAAAATTAAAGCAAAGTACAAACATATAAACAACATTTGTTGTTATTTGTTTTGTAAAGTAAGAGTAAAAGAAAAAAAAAAATTTTTTTTTCGCTAATTTAATAAATTTTAATGCAAGCGTTGAGGTGAAAATCCACAAAAATATATTCATAAATATATATATGTGAAAAGAAAACAGTTTGGCACGGACACAATTTTTACTGCAGACCATTATGAAAATTAAATGAAATATAATCTTTAGTACATAACGTATACGACACGTTGCCAGATACTTTTTGTGCTACGGCTTCTTTGGTAGCCTTTGGCACAGCTCGAAACTGGGGTTTGTCCTTAAACTGCATAAGCGTGTGAGCATTAAAAAACGAGTAAAACAGAGAAAAGATAAAAAGCTGTCGAGGCTAGAGCGAGAGAGCATATGCGAATCTACTAATGTGCTTATATAAATCCAAGGATTTCCTTCATTTTCCACTCATTTGAAATCATTTTACGTGTAACCCATTTGTATAATGTTTTCAAGTGCTTACCCCACACTACGAACGGCTGTCGGCAACGGCTTATCAACAGATACTAACCTGCAAGAGACAAGGGAGAGCGAGAAGCAACGAAAATGCGATTATAATGGATAGTACAAATATAAATATATATATATATATATATATATATATATGTTTTCGTTTAATGAGAAGGCTAATGATATAAAACCTGCTATAACATGAACTAGAGCTATAAATAACAACGTCTACGGATCTCATCAGCCTGCAGAACTGAAGTACTTTACAATTTTCATAAACAGCTTACGGGCCAAGTTTTACTTGATTATGCAGCAAATTGCATTTGAGTGGCGGATTGAGGGGGTGGCAGGATGCTTGTTCGTTGGATTTGTTGTTAAGAGTAAAATAAACATAGGGAAGAAGAGTAAAGCTCAGGATAATTCACTGCTGCTGCGGCCCAAGTACATAAGAAAATGGGAAAAGAAGAAAACAGCGCAGCGGCAAATGAAAGGAGCAAGTTCAAGTGTCATCAATGACGGCGAAAGGGGAGAGAGAGAGAGAGAAAAGAGGGACAGGACAGCGGACAGCGCGTAGATCTAATGGCTAACAACTAGTTGAGGTCGTTTTTTTTTTTCTTATATATGCTTATATAAAATGAGCACGTTTTAATGATACGAAACTCGCAGGCATCCAAACGAAAGGCAGTACTTCCATTGCAGACTATTTATATCTCAATGCGTTTTGCAGCACTGGCATATTTCCCAACATCAGCTGAACTAATTTCAAAAGTTGAAATGGGATTTTGAACTAGTTGCATTAGACTGCACAACTGTTGCGCTGTCGATTTGGCTGATTGCGCGTAGCTAAGCTAACAAGTCAAAGTGAAGAGCTCTTGCTGTAAATACTCGAACAAACTTTTACAGCATTATTCAACACTGCTAGTCACATACAAGTTTTCGTCAAGAGCACATTCACAAAAGGCAACGCACGTGCCGAGCTCTTCAGTCCGCTTCAAGTAGCTCTCGAGCTCACAAAATTTGATTTCTAATGGCAACAGTTTCCTTCTTTTTCCCGAAAAAAAAAAGAAAATGAAAGAAACTTTCAAGGCAGCAGCTGCATTTGGAGAGGAATAGAGATAGGGCGAGATAACATAAGGACACGCTGTGAGTGCCAGCAAAATATATCTCGTCTCGTCGCATGTCTCAGCGAGGATGTAGTTAAGCAAACAAAGTGTTGCATATTTATGTGCAGCGCGTTAAAGCTTTTTCGAAGGCCTTTGGACGACTATGAGATAAAATAAAAAAATTAAAGACGACCGCAAACTTAAAATTCTGTTACTTCAGTTTCTGACAGCCCTTGTATACCCTGGCTAAGCAAATGAAGTCTAGCTTAGCTTTATTTATATGCTGTATATGTTATCTATATATTTATAAGTACTAATAGACTTAAGCTGCCGCTGCCACGATTTGGCTTTATAGGGTATCAGAGTTTCGTGCTAATTCGTTTTCTTCATTTTACTGTCATGTGATGAGTTTTTGTGGCAAAGAAAAACGCTTAAGGATACTTGTGCAAGATTTATGACGTGTTAGTTTTTTTCTCTCGGTTTTTTTTTTTTTTTTTTTTTGTGGAAGTGGAGTTTGCCACAGGACTTGCAACAAGTCCACATCCTTTTTGCGCAACAACCCACTTGCACATGCATATGCATGTTAAAGCGAGGACATGCAATTTTTGTTCCTTTGCCAAGTGGCGCTCATTTTTTAATGAGCGCCCCGGAAATGTGTGTGTGTGGGTCTGTGGATGACTGTATGTATGTATGTGGCATTCGTTTTGATTTATGAAGAACGCTGCGCAGCTGACGTTTCGTTGGAGACTGTTTCGTGGGTGTGGCAGGACATTGGATAAATAAGCAAAGCAGCATCGAGCGAGCAAAAAAAATATTTTTAATGTGACGAACGCGTATATGAAGTACTACTGCATCCTGTTGCCGTTTGCTGTCAGTGATGTCCTGTCTCGCCCGAGGCTTTATGTTTACTCATTGGTATTGTAAGCGGCTGCCTGCCTAAAAGTTGACTGCAAAAGTCCTTAAACTGTATTTACCCATCACACACGCGTCCATTAATCAAGCAATTTATCAAACATGTCATTTGACAACAGCAGCAGCAGCAGCAGCAGTAGCAGCAGCCACAATTATGAGGGGATTGAAGGGACTGGCATATTTGGGATTTGATCGTCATTTGCTAAATGCCACTTCCCTCCCCCTCTCTATCTCTCACCATTGACATGCCAGCAATGTGAGCAACTTCCAAGAGAGTCTGCCAAAAGAATGTTCCATTTGGAAGCATGTGTGGACTATGGGCCAAGTTGTAACTTTATGAATTGCTTTTTTGACCATATAAATACGTTTAATTCCTTACAATAAAATTAGCATAGATTTTGAATAACATTTCAAAATAAAGTAGGTCATTATTTTATATAAAATTGATAATAATTCGTCGGCGTTAAGTCCTATTTTCGATTGTCAGTGCCGAGAGTCGAGGTTTCTCAATCTTGTTTTTTACTTTAAGCCTATGTCCGAATAGATTTTGGATTAATTAAATTTTTTAAAATAAAATATGAATATCGGCCCCTCTTTAAATATTTTTGCCCACAGTGCGAAATCAGTAAGGAGGTTAACTGAATTGACTGCATTTTCACACTGAGTGTGTGCCTGTCTGTCTGCCTCTATGTGTGTAGTGTGTGGATGTAGTTTCGATTAGTATCGATGTTGTTCTGCTGTTGGCTTTGGAAAGCATCAGCCACAATTCTGGGTCACGTCAAAACCGTAAGGCTTGTCAATCAGCTTTATCATTTCGCAAGTGTGATGTGTGTGTATCTTGTAACGTAAGACCGGCATTAGTCAATTATGTTCTGCCTTAAAAGCCATAGAAACGCAAACAAGTGCGGCCTTTAGCTTGGCTTAGCTCTTAAAGCAACGTCCTTTGCCTTAGCGCATAAAAGTATGCTACAATCTTTGCATGCACAAACACAAGCACGCACACACATATACACATGCATACATAAGCAGCTAAAAGCTTATAGTACATCAACTGAAAAACTGAGGGAGTTAAGTAGGCGGGGTGCATATGAAGAAAGCTCAAAAGAGGTTAATAACTGTAGACACTGTCAAGCGAGGCTTGAAATGGAGCTGCCGTAACTGAAACTTCGGATTGCTTGCCTGCTTTCTTTGTATGCAAGAGGAAATGGGGGCGGCATCTGTAAGTGTGTGTCTGATGTCTCAAGAATGTGTGCGTAGGGAATATAAGTTATGGCAGGTTGTTATGCATGCTCTTTTATCGGAGCTCTGAGCAAAAATTATAATAGTTTAGTTTAGTTTTCTCATTACAAGTGTAACTATAGCTTATTATCTATATACACAATATTGCAGTGTAAATTTCAACTAACACTTTCAAAATGTAAACTCTTTTTACAAAAGCATATACATATACATTTTTCGGTCTTATATTTCAGAATAATGCGTTAACTTTGGTGGGTTTAGTGCTTTTGTTTATCTATTCATACGCGGAACCCATGGAAAAAGGGCTTTTAGGGTATAATGTTTTTTGTGTATTCCCAAGCTAAAGTAAAATATCGAAAATATATATTAGGTCTTTTAAAAAAAAATATTTTTCATATTTTTTTTTTGATTTTTGTGCTGATGAAAACCAAAATTTTATTTAAATTAAAAATATATATATTCAAAATTAAATAAAAACAAGTAAGAAAACTCTAGTCGGGCGTGACCGACTAGGGGATACCCTAAGCCCCGTCGAATCTGTGTTTTTCATCGAATTTGGGGAATTTGGGGCCGATATCCAAAATATAACAAAATTCAAAATTCCATAAAATACATATAAAGCTAAATATAAAATTTGGTGTCTCTAGCTTAAAAGATGGGCGAGATAGAATTTTTTAACTGAATTTCGATTTTGTTTTTAATCGATAACAATTAATTGGGGATAGTTATCGATTTTTTAAAACAAACTCGATCTGCGCGTGCTATACACGGACCTACAAAAAAAATTTCAAGTCTCTAGCTCTTATGGGGGCTGAAATCGACGCGTTCAAACATACGGACAGACGGACGGACGGACGGACGGACGGACGGACGGACGGACAGACGGACAGACGGACATGGCCCAATCGATTTCTCTTGTCGTCCTGATCAAGAATATATATACTTTATGGGGTCTGCCACGCCTCCTTCTGCCTGTTACATACATCCAACAAAAACATTATACCCTGATTTCCCATTTTCAATGGGCTCAGGGTATAAATATAACAACAATGTTTTTAAATTATTTTTTCATAAGAACCAACAAATTGTAAAAGCATTCAAAAAATGCCTCTCTTCACAGGATGTCAACATTTCTTATATTTTCCTTTACTCTTTTGGCTTTTACGTTTTGCTATTTTCACATTATATTTGCCTTAGTAAGAGTCAGCTTTCTCTATTTTTTAATTTTATTTAACCTCATTCATTTTACTCGGGCAGAAACATTTTTGCATTGTTGCTTTCCCTTGTATGCACATAGTTAAGGATGCATCTGCATTTTGGTAAGACCCTTGCACTCACGTCCTTTGCTAAGGCATTTATGCATGCATCAACCTGTTTGAAGGAGTAAGTGTAATTTGCATGTGTGTCAAAGCCGAAAGGATGTGACATATAAAAATGCTGACACACTTAGGGACACCTCCCTACATTATTTATATAATTTTTCCCGTGTTTTCCTCTTTTTTTTATGGTGGATCTTATTTTGTTCGCACCGCTGTCACGCCTACAAGCGCATAATTGAAATTTTACGACTTTATCGAGCCAAGAAAATTTATAAGACTAAGGAAAAACAACAACAAGAGCCATAAATAAATGTCTATATCAACGAGGCAGAGAAACGCTCTAGTCCAAGCATTTTTATGAGCTGCCATAATCGGAAATTTTTGGCTTTTCGGATTTGCCAAACTCAAAAGTCGTTTTATTACCTTCGAACATGCGACAATTGTAGCGCCCACAAAACATATATATATATGTATGTATATATATGGCTATACATATAGCAAAATAATTTTCCTTTTCTATGTCTGGGGCGAGGCTCTGCTCACTTGGACCGTCTAGTCGGCCGGCCACTGTGCAAAAAGTAAAAACCCACGCAACTCCACGCCAAAGTCATTTCCGTGTAATAAAAGTCTGGCGCATTGCAATTTGCGTTTTTGCGAAATGGGCGTGGCCAAGTGCAATGAACCGCTTGGAAAAACGGGCGGGCGAAAAACGCCAACAATGCTTTCGTAACATGGTCGGGGATTTTTACGCCTAAAAGTATTTTGTGAAAATGGCAAAGTTGGGGGCGGGCTGACACAGCTGATAAGCAGGCAACAGAGCACAGCAGAAACACACAGCCATGGCAATTGTAAAACTGACAGCCTTTTGCTGTTCTTTGTTGCGACCCAATGATGGGCCGTGTCTGATGTTCAATACCCTGTAACTGTAATTGGCATAGGATATGACGCGTAGCAGATTATAAATGTAACATGTTCAAGCCGCAAGCTAATGCAATTTATACCCTGCAATACCTAATAGACCTTGATAACTAAAGGTACCAAAATATATATTTAACGAGGGACTATATCTTAAGAAGGAAATTTCTTTAAAAAAAATATTTATATATATTTTTGTATGGTATTTTCTTATAAATAATTTCATCTGAATTTTAATTAAATTGTAGAGTCTTTTCTAGTCTATATTATTTAGCAGTGCTTTGCCCAACACAAAACCACAATCCATTCACACATTGTGCAACCGATGCCCCATTCTTTGTGAAGCCTGTCTAAAAATACATATGTAAATATATACATACAAGTATATCCACTTGTCTATACCTCTTGGTCAAATACAAAAAATAGAGACTAACATGGGCTTATTACGTTCAGCTTTTGTTGTTCCTTCTACTCTGTATGAGTGAGCCTGGCTCTGTGTGAGTATGTGAGTGCGTCTGTATATGTGTGCATGTGTCTGCTCTTCCGTCAGCCTTTGAGAGCTTTTAAGTTCGTGTATGTGTGCGTGTTCATTTGTCTATTTTGCTGGGCTAGTTAAAAATGTATGTGACCTTTTTAAATACCCTGTAAATATGCAATTTATATAAGAAAATATGGTATTTTTTCGTCCAAGTCAAAAGTTGATTTACAAAAGTTTATGTCAATTTCAACAAATTATTGACTGATCAAAGGCTTTCGCTTTTATAGTTTGAGTGAAGAGTATCTTATATTCTTTATCAAATGTCACACTCTCTTCGATATTTATTTCACATTTTCTCCTACTCAAAGTTGTTTTTCTTTCTCTTTGGCTTTGCTCATTTAAAGTTTCGCTTTAAAGCATTTTCAAATTGTGTTTGCCTATTTTTTTTTTAATTAGCTAAAACTAAAATTTTTATGACCACGCCCCCACCGCTCGCCCGCCAATGCCAAAGCTGACCAGAAGCCAAAGGCGCATATTTAAAGCTAGCCACACTTGGTTAAAGTTCCGAGTTCATTTTGCTAACTTAATTAACTTGAGAGGCGGCATCTGCTGCCATCTTCTCCTTCATGAGTTCTTAGCCACGGGCAACAATTCACTAAGCGTCGAGCTTTCCTTTCACAAAGAACTTACGCATTTATCTTAAATATTAACACAAATGTAATAGTCCAGAGATGCTCTGTATGCAGCTTTAAGATGCCCCAAGACGGTGCCAAATACACAGTTTTACATGTATATGTTAATTGATGAATGAATTTACAAGTCAAGTTCAAATTGTATAAGGAAAAACGTGTTCTTATTTATTTTCTAAAAACTTCACAACATATTTTGATGCATGTGAAATAATTAGCTAAATTAGGCTCTTAGCTTAAATGAGTAGCAAATGTTGATAAACATAAACATAATTTATAATTCATATTGCATAGGAAAAACAAAAACTTTAAGTTCAGTGGTAGTTTGAAGACTTTGCAATTAATGCACATTAAATATTTATTTCAGATTTAGCGAACAGCAAATAGTATATATGTGAATATGTATGCTAAAGGCGAACAGATGAGCCGTGGGCTGGCCACCTGGCTAGGAGAAATTCTAAATGGTTCAACGTTACTATTTGAATAGCACGGCGCTGCGGAATGCAAAATGTGCATAGGGAATGTTGACTGAACGCCAAACCGGATGCTTCAGTTACACAATACATAGAGACAGAAACAAAGGGAGAGGGAGGGAGGGTGGGTGTACACGTTTGTGTTTACTGTTGCGCTAGTGGAAGTTTAACAAAAGTTTAATTGAATTTCTGTCGCCTGACTGACGTCAAATGGGCGAAGCTTTAAATATGGAAACCCATAGGATTATGGTTAAAGCTTGTTATGAATTTAATCTTCTTTATTTATATATACTATTTAAAGCGAAAGCGTTGCAATAATGCGCTATCAATGCCAAGTGATTGTGCTCGGTGCTAAATGCTTCAACAACACATATTCCCAGCCAGCAGGCTTCAACCCGCAAACATTTGACCTAGCCACACAAATTGTGGATGCCACAGCATTACGTTGAATGCATAGCAAGTAGTTCAGATGTGTGTACGAGGCCATGCTTAACAGTGTGTGTTTGTGTGTGTCGGAGTGTTATGCAAATTTATTCATAGTTTCCGCTTTTTGACTCATTATCATCGACTCGCTATTGATGTTCGCCGTCTGCGGATAATATATACGAGCTTACGAGCATATAGTTCCACTAAAGTCCGGTATCTAGTATCAAGTATCTATTAGATACTGTATATGACAGTGTGCTGGCATATGCTGACCTTCATCTATAGTTTCTAATCAGATAATGTGCATTGATTTTAAATGCTTTAAGGTCATGTGCAACATTGAATGTACTCAAGATATAGCAAAGAAGTCCTTTTTAATTAGAAATGTGATACTTTGTACTAAATTACTAAGTAGTCTAGTATGCACATTGGGCAATGTTAGTAGTTAATTATCTCATTTTTAATTATTATTTGATTGCAGACAATTAAACTGGGATAAACTTTTATATATACTTGACTAAGTTAACTAATAAACATACTTAGACAGTTTCTCATAAAAGCCAGTTGAAATTAATTTAAAGTTATCTTTTATTAGCACTAAAGCACACATAATTATTTGCTTCAAATCATAATTCATAAGAAATTATTAATTAATTATAAGTAGCTTAAGTGTAAGTCAAGCAGTTGGGTGGGTTCTTCGGCCAGTTGGCTCTCAGTCCTAACGCCACAAATCCCTTTTGTGCTCTGTGCAGTGAATTGTGCGTCTGCTTGAACATTTTCAAATAGATAAACGCATTTAAATTTGTAGCAAGCGCAAACTTTGCCACCGGCAGAGGCAGAACCAAAATCATGACCAAAATTTATGTTGACAACGCGTGCAGCAGTGGGCACAGTGCCAGTTGGTCGAAGGGCAGTGAATGCTTTAAGAGAGTACTAGAGGGGGGCGTTGGCCACGCGCTGCGGGCGGGCCAACAAAAAATGAAATGACCAAAAAGCGTCAAGCAGACAAAAGCCCGCTGCAGTTGCAGCAAATGCCACGGCGCTTATTAATGGGTCATGTGTGCGCTGTAAACTTTGGCCAACACTGAAGTTGGCCCTCTCTCAATTGCTGTTGCTGTGGCTGTGGCTGTTACTGTTGCTGTTGCTGCTGCAGTGCTTTAAACTTTTGCAGCAAAAGTTGCAAGCGAGAAAGTTTGTGGTCCAACTCGCATAGCTGAACACCCGCTGGGTGCATAGCCACGCCCAACTTAACCCAAAAAGGTGAGAAAAGCGTAATATAATAACACATACATCGATGTATAACATATATATATGTATACACAACTTACATGCATGTATTGTGCAGTAGTTAGTTCATTTTTGGTAATTTCCCTGGCACAAAATTATGAGGCGCTCATTTGCATATTTTACAGGCAGCATTGTTGACACAGCAGCAAAGACTACAAATTGAAAGCGCGTTACAGAAATTTGCATAAAACACTTATTGCTAAAGGCGCCATGAATGCATAAATCATCAGCATCAACATCAACATCAACATCAACGAACGGCACCATAGCATTTAGCCCAGTCAATCGAATGGACAGTAGTGCTGCGAAAATGTCATGCTCGTGCGTGATGGTCCGATTGAATGGAATATCAATTAAACACGTTCTAAAATTGACTTCAACAGTATTTGAAGCAGCCTGATAAAACATGGACAGGATTCAGAATTAGGTACATCAGCCACAATTAACCTTACACGACCTTGAGCACCCCAAAATCATCAAATACCGTTCACTATAATTACAATTAAATACAAACTAATAGCTTCCAGCAAAACTTAATCATAGCACTAACAAGAACTCATATGCATGTAGTATTAATTAAACAAGTGCATTAATTAAACAATGCTGACTAAAAATTTACTTAATTCAACTTCCAAATATCTAGCACAAATATCAGAGCAATCGAAGTTAGTTTGAACCAAATCAGAAACAATTTCAAATGGGCCTAACACGAAAGAAGCCAACATTTCGTGCCCGTATTGCGTCAGTTCATCTCTAGACGTCACGGCAGACACGGCGTATGCGTCATAAATGTCAAATGTGCCCTTCGCTTCTGGATTGACTGCTGTCGACGCTGGCAACGTTTTCGAATCATGTCAAGCATCAGAATTGAAAATTCAATGTGTTTGTAATTGCCAAAAATGGGCTTTTCGATTGTCGATTCCCCACAGGGACTTGGACTTCTAACTGCTGTTCGCTGCAAGGAAATGAAGTATACGCAGTGTTGCGCCGTTGGCAATTGGCAATCGACAATTGTGAGCGCTGTGTAGGAAATTAAGTGGCCGACGATTGTGAATGGCCGAAAGGAGCAGGCGGAACTGAACGGAGCTCCAGTCCATATTGATTAATAGACCCTGGCTAAGTTATGCGCCCGAAATGGCATGTGCTTAGCTTCATATTAAGATTTGCCGAGTTAAAGTCACGCAAGACGAAAGCTTTGCCGCCATACTCATTTATAAAAGTTAACTTAAATGAGAAAACCAACTTCATCCGCTGGGAAATTGGCCAAGAAGAAGAAGCAGAAGCAGAGGCAAAACAAGAGGCAGATTTGCTGAGTTAAACAGAGCGTAATATATCTTTGTGATTTTCCAGTTTTTGGCTGAGTGGAAGGCGAACCCAAATATATTTCACTGAACAGCAAGACGAAGTTCAGATACCCTTGTGTATAGATAAATTAATTTGAAGACTTTACTCGCTTTGGTAGTACAACTTTTACATATTAATTAAGTTGTTTGCCAAATATGCTGTATAAACTTTTTGGTTTTTGTTTATTTTTATAAAAACTTTATGATTCCTAAAGCATAAAAACATATAACGCACCCGCACCCTGCTTCTACACAAATAAGCTTTGCCTATACATAAATAATATTTTAGCCTATTTACGCTGCCCTACAAGCCTAAATCTAGAATCCAGTCATGTGCCTAAATAGAAACAACCAAACAACACACAGAACCGCGATGAATTTGTAAACAAAGAGCACAAGTTAACAAAAGCAAACACAAATAAAAGCTGTTAAGCTAAGATCGGCTGTTGCCCTAACGCATAATTAAAGCTGCCTTTAAACTGAGATTCAGTGTGGAACAGAGGTTATTTAACAAACGACAAAAAGAATCCTTTTCAGCAACAAAAGCGAAACACACAACCTGTGGGAATTCCATGAGTGTGCGCTGCCGGCATTTGGTCACACTAACGGAAAACTCAAAGACCCAAAAAAAAAAAACAACAAATTGGAAAACGAAAAAACAAAGAGATTGGAAAAACAAGGCAGAGGCTTTTAATTGTAGGCCAAACGGAGTGACAATAATTGGAACAGTCGCAGGATGTGTCGGCTTTTGTTAACTGTGCCAGCACTGCAGGTTGGCAGAGAAAATTTTAAACCACTTTCGTTAGCATTTCACCATGAAAAGAGAGTTTTAATTGGATTGGCATTGGGGCCGCAGATATTTGGTTGCTTAATTGAAATTGAAATCTCACGGGCAACCAAATTTGATACATTGGATTTTCATTAAACTTTATAATATATATTAATTAAAGCATATATATCAGATATTTACTTATTTGAGCGGATCACTCGTCACATGAAAAGTGAAGAGACAACACAAACTGTAAAGTGGAGGAGTCTGAAATGCCTAAGACAATGCATAAGAATCATCCCCAACCCAGATAAATAAGTGCACAAATTTGATTTAATTACTATTTCTTTCGTTTTGATATTGATCAGGAAACAATTAGTTTGCATTTTATGGCATAAATTTGTGAAGCTTCCAATTTGAAGTCATTTGAATAGATTTTTGTACAACAATTAGTATCTGATCTTATTTACTATCAAATCAAAGGAAATATTTTCAAAAATCTGTAAGTTGTTTAAATTGAAAATAAATCAAGTTTCGGTTATATAAGCTCTATTTTAAGATCCTACTTTAAACAGAAACTTCCATTGAACTTAAGCTTACTCTGTTACTCCTTATATTCCTATATCCTGAATCAAATTGTAATTCTGTTGAAAATATTTTTTGGAATTTGTGCTCTATAAGCTGCAACGCCTTCAACGCCTCTTCTCACCTGTTCTATTGTTCATATGGCTATTGTTCCGAAATCGCTGTGAGTTTGGTGTAGTCTACTTTTTTGGTGCAGCAGCTGCTGCCACAACACCAGCAGCAGCAACAACATGATATAAATTTCAAAGCCATTAAAGGGCACAATTGCGGATGGCAGTGCTTCAGTTCGCAGTGCTCAGTGCTGCGGCAGTTGTTTGCGTGTTTTACAACATTTTGTTAAGCCTGACATTTTAACACCTTAAAACGCAGCAATAACAACAACACTTACAGCCAGCTGATCGCTGGCAATTCCTGCTGCTTGTTTTTCAAACGCTGAACATGTGGCAAATGTGGCAGCTGCACGCACGCACCCAGCGACCACTCGGCCAATTCTGCTCGGTAGGTTTGTGTCCCTGCTAAGCCATTGCATGACATGCATGACTATGCACACAATTTATAACGCACACCCACAACGCGCACAACTGCAGCTATCAGAATGGCGTGTTTTAGTAGTTGAAACTTCCTTTTTCTGCTCCGTTGTTACCGCATTTTAAATAACAAACAACGAAATTTGTTTATAATTACACATTAGCGGATAAAATATTGCGCATGCCACAAACGAGTGTGTGAGTGTATGAGAGTTTGTGTGTGTGTTGTTGTTGTGACTTGTGTGCAGTCTGTGCCAGCTGCATGTCTGACAGTCTCTCTCTCTTTCTCCCTCACTCTCTATGTGCATTAGGGTTGGCGCCTTTACTGTAATTGATGTTATGGCGCCCCCTTCATATGTTTTTTGTGATGTGGTATATGTGCGCTAAACTGTTTGTCATTATCGGCGATTACGATTGCGATTATTCAATTATATATGTCCATACGTGTAATTGGCTTACTGATAAGCTGATGGCGTCTCCATATCGTTGGCTATGAATTCATAAAGCTTAAGCGGATTATTTAAAACTTTAAAGAACATATATTGATTTGCTTAGCCATTTAAATAATTGTCTTTCTATTATATAAACAATATTTGGCTATTGAGCTGTTTTTAGTAAAAACCTATTGGATTTAGTTCACGCTTAAGCTGATAGCAATAATCTGCTGCCCATTTAAAAGCCAGACCAAAAGTTCTTTCTCTATGAATGCAAAATATACAGAAGAGACAGTCAGTAGCCCAAAGCTCCTTCCTTTCCTTCTTTACCGTCAATTTGCCGCACAGCTGAATTCAACATTGAAGTGAATGAAATGAAAATCGATTTTTGGCTGCTGCTGCAATCAAATTGCAAAGTTTATTTCACACTTCAATATGCTGAACTTTCGAAGTCAGTTTTAGGACTGAGTTCAAGTCAACTTTAGTATGTCCAGCTCTGATGATTCATGAGAAGGGAATTGTTATAGCTTTTGTCATTTAAAATACGCTGCGCATACTACATTTAACAACTATAATACATTAGTATTGTCATTAAATGCATTTCAATGGCTCTCTGAACAACACCTTTGAAATTTAACAACCGAAACGTGCCACTTGACCGGCGTTACCAACAACAAATAACAACAAATAATCAAGTGTTTGGTTAAGACGCAACCGAACTCACACGCACACACGCCGCGTTGTCCATAAACACGTAGCACGCATTTATGAAACATTAAAACGTCTTTTGGATTGAGGCATTGACAAACGGGCTCTAATACCTTCTCACAGCCTAACTCACTTTTCGACCTGTTGCATGTGTGGCAGTAAAATTATAATAACAAACAGAAACAACCGCACCCAATAATTGCTGTCCTGCCCATGCACAAAACGTTTCCTTGCCCAAACGACCAGAAGAAGCTGGAGAGCAATCCAAGTTATGTTCATAGGAAAATGCATTTCAAAGTGCTTTTTAGTTACGAGTTGGCCTTTTGGCCACAAAATGCATAGACATCTCTGTAACTGTAGCTGTGAGGGGAATCCTGGAATTTGAAGCGCTTCTGTGTGTACTGCACAGAAATATGGGACAGACTCAAGAGCACCGCATGTGGCCGAAATTCAATTATGTAATTGGCATGAGTAATTGGCTGTAATGTAAATTGCTCAATAAACAATTACAGCCAATTACTCATGGCTATTTCACAATAATAACAAAGTGACTGAAACTTTGCAGTTTCGATGAGATAATGATAGTAAATTTAAGGAATGCAGGTAATTGGAATTTGCAATGAGTTGAGCAAAGTATGAAATTTGCATACTGCGATTTATACATTAGCTCCAAACTAAATGATGCATGTATCTTATGTAGAAAATCCTATAAGGTCTTAAATAGTATACTACATTTTAGAAAACATATGATAACTTTGAGAAAATGTAAAATACAACTTTAAAGGCTCAAATCTGTACAGCGAAAATGCTAAAACTTGGGCTAGACACTTAAAACAAAAATGTTGTATTCTAAAAAATATCGAAAACTCAAAATTTTCCAATATTCTACAGATTTTCTACAGAAATCAATCGGCATTTTAAACAAAAATCCAAAATATAGAAAAATTCAATACTCTAAATATTAAAAACACGTTGATTACATAAACCATCAAAAAAAATTATTTACTACACATTAAAAATATAGTTTAAATTTATTAATTTACGTTTTTACTTTCATCTAGTACAAAGTTCGACAGTAATTGAAAACACATTTGAACGCTAGTCAAAGACGTTTAGATATGAATGTACGTATATATTTATATATAGATATATATATAAATGCAACTAGCTAGTGATCAAATATTTGGTTTTAATGTAGTTAGATGTAGGTTATGTATATATTTAAATGGTATTTGATAATTGTGTTCGGTGTAGCAGCTTTAGAGCTTACCTTGTGGCTGTCAGGCAGGTAAACGCTTTTATTGGTGTCTGAAATCTGCAATATATAAAAAAAACCAGAAAAGAAAATGTCGCCACTGGTATAAAAAATTTTCAATTGCTCTCTATGTAGATTTTATTGTCGGTTTATACTTTTTCTTATTGTTTTAGGGTAGTTTGGAGGAATCTGATATTTGGTTTTGGATTGGCAAAAATATTTGCAATTTACTTCTTTTTTTTTTTTTTTTTTGGTTACGGGGTGAGAGATAGGATGTTATTTCTGTCTATAGATGCGAACTACATTCTGGTTGCACATTTTCTATGCATAGTTAAGTGTATATATATATATATATATGTGTGTGTGCGTTTGTAAAGGAAGAATATAAGATGGAATTACTTATTGTATGGCCGACAACTTGTTTTGAATGCTTTTAGATTTTAGATTGATTGTAAATGAATATGTGTGTTATATTTCGCTCTTTTATTGGCATTATATTTACAAAATTCGCAAGTATTTAATATTGTTAAGAGATGTTCGCCACTTAGCAATGAGTATTTACAATGGTTAAGGGGAACAGACGTTTATCAAGTGGAGCAAGTCATATATAGTAACATAAATTTAAAATATTTTGTAAATTTATTTCTAACTCCACTTTGACCAGCGTCCAAATAGTTCCGGTTTCCTAGTCGAAATGATGTACTACCACACATAAAAGCACTACAACCTGCACACATACACAAACAGGGACAACTACATGTTAAGCTATAAATATATGAAACACAAATAAAAAATTAATACAATTTGAGTTGTTAAAAATGTTGATGTAAAATGCAAACATGTCTGTGGCTAGCAGAAAAACAATTAAATTTAATTAATTACAAAACCAAACCATTTACATATACGAAAATTCATATATTAACACACACACTCTCACGTTGATCAAACAAAGTTTTTTTTTATGTATTAATAAACAAATGTAAGCTGCGCAGATTCGCTGGCTTAATAATTAAGCCTTCCCCTCGCTCGAGTTTGTATTTGTTTATTTATGTGCATAAATTATGATATAAATTCTGCATAATATATATACATAATTTCCAAATGCAATTTATATTTGTTTCATTTATGTTTGCATACTTTGTGGGGCAAGAGTGGAACTAGGGTTAAAGCCAACAGCTAAAACTAAACTACATAGAGATACGCCATATATACAGCCCCTATAACAGGTTTAGACAATATATATTATTAAAATGAGCTGCTTACAATTAAAATTTAGCGACAACACCAACAACAATAACAACAGTAACACACACATAATAAAGAGCTAGAAAAAAGAACAACAGCGATGATAATTGTTATACGAATTATAATATAGACATTTTAAATTGTATATTAGTTTGTGTTCACTTAAATATTTATATGAATATGATGCGTACACCAGTATGGCCATTTGATTTTGCATCAGATTAAATTTACGAGATTCCAATTATGAAAACCAAAAACCACAAAGGTAAACTGTCAACCAGCTAAGGTATGGTATTCATATGCAAATTATTTAATTTAGCATTCTATTGGCATTTTAATAGGTATTAACAATCGTATTGATAACATGTTTTAGTATTTTTTCGATATGAATCATAAATTTAGGTAATTTATATAATAGAAGCTTTATTCTCTCATATAAAAGCTAATAATTTTAGCAGCTGTGTGGTTTGGCCTACAAAGAAACAAGAATAGAAAACTAACAATGGCTCAATCATTATTAACTTATTGAACAATAAAGAAATTTTACTTGCATTATGTAAATTAAACCCAGGCTCTATTTGAAAACTTTTACTATAAACAGCAGTTGTGCTTTACTCTACTGAGTAATGCAAAATGTATTAAAGAATTGTTTAGGTAAGCTCCCTTACACGAGTTTAAATTTGGTTTTTCTTAACAATCTGCGTTCTTCTTCTACAGAGTTCCACTCTTACGTTAAATGACACAGATTCAAGACATTTTTAGCTACATTTTCCATCACCTTACTGCTGACAGCTCTTTAAAGCTCCAACCTATTTTGGCACCTCTTTCAGCTGACAAACTCTTGTGCATCTTCTACCCTAATTATTCGCATCGCAGGCTAAAAACCCTGTTAGCTAGCTAAAGCTCGACGACCAAATAAATCCGTGACACCAAAATGTCAACAAGCACCATCTCTCGAGCTCTAGACTCAAAAGGCTAATGAGTGAATGGGCGTGAGAGAAAGAGGGAGAGAGAGACAGTGGAAAGCATGAGGCGGAAAATGCCTGCGGCATGCTCATAATTAGGAGCGTAAATTGCACTCATGAAATTTCGCATACGAAGAAGAAAATCAGGCAAGTGAAAAACTCATGAATACAGAAAAATATATTCATATGAGCTGCAGGAATATTTTTACTTTGACTGAGCTAATTAAAACCAAAAAAATTGAATTAGTTAATGATATTTAAATAAGCTTATTGATAACAAAAGTATAATAAGAAAATGTGAGAAAAAAAATAAAATCCATCTGGAATCAGTTTTGGCATTTACATTTCAATTTGGCGCAAATGTTGCCTAAATGCGGATACAAAATGTTTGGCAAATTGTCAAACAAAAAGCATTTTTAATTTCCTGCCATAAATTGTTTATGCAAATGTACAGTATATAATAGAATCGCTGCCACTACCCTCACAGCTGCCACGATTTGTTGCACTAGATAAAAGCGGAAAATTGGGTATTTCGGTGTAAGGAGGGGCGGTCTTTGTTCTGGTTGCGGTTAGGGTATACACATGGTTAGTGTTACTTTTTTTTGGCTTGTTATAATTTATTTGTTGAAAAGTTAAATAAATAAAACTACAGTAAATACAAATTACAAATGTTGCGGGTGTATGAGGAGCTGGCTGTTATTATTCATAATATATGAATATGCAAATAGAATTTCGATATTATAAGTAAGATAAGGTTAAATGCATACATATTTATTGTAATATAGATATTAATATATGTTATATATAGAGTATGACATTATGTTGTACTAATATTTACGATTTTTAGCAGCGCCCAATGCAAACACTTAACCAGTTGTCGCTTACCTGCAATTAAATAAAAAAAAAGAGAAAAAAAATGGAATTAGTATCAAAAATGTATCAACTTTAAATGTTTATTACAAAAATATATAATTTTTATGTCGAAATGTAAGAATTTTTTCTTGTAATGAAATTGCGGCCTATCCAACAGCAGGCATTTAAAATGTACGCAATTCTCTTAATCGATTTAAGGGAATAAGGTCTCTTGACTTTGGGGAGTATGTACCACATATGAATTTTTTGTTAAATGTTTACCTGGGCTACAAAGAAAAGTAGCTCGGGGGTCCCAACCACACCTTTGTTAGGATTTAAGTATTTGTGAACTAAATAAAACCCCAATAAAATGAATTGCAAAAACTATCTGTACAACATATAAATTTTGAACCGAAAATGTCCTAATAAAAACAAATTTTATTTAATAATTTGTTTCTGGAAAGTATTTATTAAATAAATATAAGATGTCCTATGGAAACTTTCAATTCTTATCAACTATGTTTTTGTCGCTGAACATCCCCTTAGCTTTAGCACAGAAGAATTAAGTAGCTTGAAAACTTATTACACACGGAAAATCTGAAAAATTTCTTTTTTTGCATCTATTTTTAAGCTTTTTGCGCCATTTGACAACCCTGTCAGCTTTTGCTGTATAAGCTCATACCATTTTTTCGTTGTCAGTACTGCGTTGCAGCGCTGATACAGAGTGAACTATATATATGGATATATATATATATATATATATAAGAATATGAATAAATCCATGAATGACAAATTGTCACTGACAATAATTGTGGGGCTTTAGTCTACACTGAGCTGTTGTTGTTGTTTTTGCTGCTGTTTCTTTTGCCAGGTTCTCTGAGGTTGACTGGTTACGCGGCTTTTATTGCTGCTGTTGTTCTTGTTGTTATTATTACTATCGCAACCATAAGCTGCATTTTAATTGCAATGAATTCGCTTTGTTATTTCAACTCGCTTCGCTTGTTGCAGTTAACCTTGAGAGTGCGCCCCACATAAATTGCTGGCTCGATGCAAACTATATAGTTATCTGCGCCTGCTGTCAATCTTACATAAAGCCGCAAACGCATATGAAAAAAAAAAACAGAATATGTACATATTTATATATACTATCCATTTATAACAACAACAACAATGAATATAAAATATTTGTAACTGCGCATGAAAATTAAAATCGCTTAAGTTTGCTGAACTGAGTTTTTCACTCTTGGTGGAATTGACTTCAGCTTACATTTCCTGCACTGCGCAAAAAGAGTTATAAGCTTTCGTAAATTAGGAAATTGGATTTAAGTTTTCCGTAATTATATATATATATATTTTTCATATTAAATTTATTTATTTATATTTTAGGTATTTATTATTTATTTATACTTTAGATACTTTTTTCTTTAGATTAAATAAATATTTTTCATATATGATCTCTATAATCATTTATTTATTCATTTCGTCGTTATTTTCGTCGTTATCAAAATGTAAATAAAATCTATATTTATATTATCATAATATCTAAACTTCTTTCTATATTTTCCTGTTTTTACTCATGTATTTGAAATTTCGTTTCCAGCTTTCCACAAATTTTCGTTTGCTGTTAATAAACAGAATGTCAGCTCTGGGCAGCGTACTCGATATATGGGTATGTACATGCATATATAATTATATTTAATCGATTTTGTGCAGTTTACGAGGACAAGCGCAGCAGTTTTATGGATATAATTTAATATGCGTTAATTATGCCATTTATGGCCAGTCGAAAGCATTTCGCATCCGAGACATGTGCGTTAAATTGCCATCGTTAAGAGGTCTCATCAATTTTTAAATGGCTCATGGCTTTACCATAACGTACATATATACGAGCTATTAAATTGGAAAATCTGGCGGCTTACACCCAACTCTCGACTGAATTGTTGTTGACAACTATCCACAAGATATGTCAATATCCCCAGGTTGCCATGCGTCTTTGCCAATAAGTTTAATTGTTAGAAAGTATCAGGTTAACGTCCATTAATTTTAAATATAAAATGGACGACATTGGCGACAGGTGAAACAATAAAACAAAAAATATAACATAAAAAACAAGATATTCTTCGGTAAAAAGTTGGGAATTGTTGTGACTCGTCCACAGATTTCCTTTTTTTATACATTTTCTTCTTTTGTTTCTATTTGGAAGTAAAATGCAAAAAAGAATTGATACAAATTGGCCCAATTTGTATACAGTTTGATTTTAATGAATATCGAAGTTGCAAATTGGATCTTAAAAATGTCAGCTTAGACCGAGAGGGGAATAGAATTAAAGAGCAAGTTGAGCATTTTAAATAAAATGTAAGTACATTAATTTTCAATTTATATTTGTTTTTAATTAACTCAATAAAAATCAGCAACTATTCGCTTATACCATACCATAAAAATTTATTTGCAGAATTTTTTTTTGAATTTTAGCAACAAGTCATACTTTAAGGCACGAGCATCTTTACTGGTTCACACTACACACTCATTCACACCCACACACGCTCACACAACACATTGTCACTTTGCTGGCGGAAAAATGTGATGTGAAGGAACTTTTTGGCAAGTATAAAATTGCATGCAGCTGGCAACTTGCGCAGAGCGAACAATACGAATGTTGTCAGTTACAATACGACAAAAAAATACATAGCACATGACTAGCTACAGTAGCAGCAGCTTGGATAGCTACAGCCACAGATTGAGGCAAAAAAAAGAGAGAAAAAAGACAACATATTACAATACACAACAATAACAAATAACAAATAATCGAAATCGTAATAGAAATTGGACTTATCTCACACACACATAAACAAGATATGTGTACGAGTGTGTGAGTGTATCTCTGTATAGTCTACTTTTTGGCCACGCTTTTTTGCTGTCTTTTTATGCGAGCAGCAACTTTATCCGTATGCCAAAATCATACAAATGCGCAGAAAATAGTTTCACTTGTATTTTGACAAGGAAGCAAAGTCCATCAAACTTATAATACCCTGTCTGTGGTAAGAACAACTTTGACTGAGAAATCAGAGACAGCTCGAAGTGTAAGTTCTTGGAATAGGGAAAAGGTGTCAAAAAGTTAATGCAAGAAACAATCGAACTTAATGTCCATAATATTAAAATAACTCTTTGAAGTATAGAGTATCTTCCAGTCGCTGTTTCTTATCCTAACCATATCCATTTAATTTTTTGGGGCGCAAAAGCGGATATGTAGGTTGTGTAACTATGTGTCGGTGTGCTTGTATGTGTGCATGTCTGTGTTTTTGCGGGTGTGCGATATGTGAGCCGTAACGATTTGCCGCCATGCCCATTGCAGCTGCCTTTGTTGTTGTTGTTAGTCTAGAGAAACAGCGAAATGGTAGCTCAAGTACAAAAAGTTGGCGAGACTCAACCACAGGCAGAGCGTGGCACAAGCGAGAAAAGGAGACGCGAGCGAGCGCTCTCATGCCGAAGGACGCACAGGAGGGTTGCGGCAGCTGAGCAACTTTTTAGCTATTAGTGTGGCACACGCACACACAAGGCAGAAGGGTTACACACACACAGACACACACGCACACGAGCACACGAGACGGCCGCATTTTCGTTCACTGTAAATATAATATTTTATTGTACAATAAATACAGAAATGGCGCGCTACTTCGCCTTGGCCAGAAAAAGGATTCATAACATGAAATTGCTTTTCATGATGGCACAAAAGAACCCCAAACACACACGCACACACTTACACACTTACACATAAACAGTTGTACACACATGACTGGGCTTATATAGGGGCCCAAAAGGGTATTTCTTATCGTTGTTGCTGTTATTGTTACTTTCACAGCTTAGATTTTGGTGGGCATGTGCCCATGTATACATTGAAAGAACATTGCATAACTAAAGAGAAGCCAACAAGAACTGCGCTGTCATAGAAATAACGCAAATAATAATACTCTGGTAAGAGAAATTAATTGAATGACTGTCAGCTAGTTGATGCAAGGCATTAAAAGTTAATTAAAATCTTGTTGAATAGTCCCAGAGAAAAATAAGAAAGTTCAATAAAATAAACGATGAGTAAAACATTGGACATCCTACACAAAAACAGTCCATACAAAGGCTAAAAAAATGCTAGTGTCAAAAAAAAAACAGAAACACATGAGAAAAAAATGAGCCTGGTCACTTATATCAAGCAAGACACGTGTTGGAAAAGATGGAACAATCTATTTATCAACAACTTTACAATGGCCCAAAGCTAGGGTATCCAATTACTATGTGTTTCCATTATATTGTGCTTTGGATAAGAACTAAGCTGCCCCCAAGTTGAGAAATATGAGAATGCGCCCCACATTATAGATATATACATGCATATATATACACATATATATGTATGAATGTGTGCACGGGTTTGGGAGTCAATTAAGCTAAGGGGAAGCCAAAGATGTGCTGGTGGGAAACCATAGTCCCCCAGCAAGCTGAGCAAGCTCCAATATGCAAACTGTTTCTCATTAGCGAAAGCTAGTATAAATAAAACTATTCCCATCACAAGAAATAATGACTAGATATTTATTTCAATGTGCATTTATGCTATATGCCAGATTCCGATTTCGATTTCGATTTCATATATGAGAAAATTCACATTACAGCCAAAATTCTTTGACCTTTTCGAATTATGCATATTTATTTATTTATTTTTATTTACTTTTCCTGACTGTTCGTTTTTAAAATCCAAATTTTTGCCGCGGGCCCCATATGTCAAATATTGGACGTAAACAAAACGTGTTAAAATTCACAAATATTTGCAAACACGCCAAAAATGCGCTCGGGGCGATTTAGAGAATGCCAAAAACATTTCTATGGGTTGGATCAAAGGCTAAGCAAAAATTATTGAAACAAATTACATTTCTATGCTGTGAAACGGCATCACTTGTACAGCTTGAAAGCTGCCACAAATTGTGTTGAAATCCGAGACAAACATTTACTCGAAGCCAATCGAAAATTTGGAATTGGGAATTAAGATCATTTATTTCAGTCAATACGTCAATTATTTGGAGCATTTTATATTTATAGTCTGAATGAATTGAATTTGCTCTTGCTATTAATGGAAATTTATTTGCGTACCTACTATTTAAATGCAAAATATAACAGTGTAAATAAAATAAAAATAAAATAAACAAATAAAAAATAAAAATAAAATGTATACATTTTTTAATTTATTGCTAATTTTCAATATTCTGTCATTAACAGATCAAATTTGTATATACCTTAAAAACAGACTATTCCAACTACTCGACAATATTGGATTGCAATAAACTTTAAATTTGACGACGAAAGTTTTTAATTCGCTTTTCTTTTTTTTTTCAAATTCAGTTTTATATCAACTGTACAGCAATCCACTTTCATTTTTAACAGCATCCAATGTGAATAACTTTTATATACGTTTCACAGCAACAATGAGGAAAAGTGTTTGGGTTTGGCAAAATCAACAGCTGCTCTATTTGTGTTAGCTGCAACACGCGCTTTTGGATTCGTAGCAACAAGCTCATTGTCTTTGTTGTTGTTCAGTTGAACCAACAGCAACAAAGACAATCAACACACCGTTTTAATAATCGTTTTGCGGTCGTCATTGTTGTTGCTATCATTGTTGTCGCTTCTGCAACACTTTTTAATTTTTATGAGTCTTCAACACTTTTAATTAATATTGTTACACACACAGACGCAGAGCAGCAGCAGCAGCAACGGCTCGTTGAAATCGTTAATGGAAATTTAATTACGCTTGTGCAACATAGCAGCAAACTACGCCTCCGCTGCCCTGCCCTGCCCTGTCCTCCTTTGAACTGTGGGCTCGCTCTGAGCAATAGCAAATTATTTGATTATTGCGAGTGTTTTTGCAGAACAATTTGATTTGTATATCGTATCAGCCGACTGGCTAACACACTGCACAAATACACTCTCAGTTGGTTTAAAGAAATTAGCACAGTTGACAAACTCGGTTGAACTCTTGACAGCGTTTCGCTTTCTGCACTTCTGTACCTGCGGCATGCCACGCCCCAATGCCAAACGCCTTCAGCTATGTTTCATACGCTTTGATGCGCACCACAACGCTCAACGCTAGGCGCTTCGCTGACGCAGCTTTCCGGCCTTGTCCACGCGCGTTTTTTACCTGACAAGTTGGCCCCGTGGCTTGGGACACGAAGCATGGAGCACCTCTGAAAGGCAACAGAGTATGTGATTTATGGCTCATATATATTCATTTATTACGCGAATCCGTTGATACCCTTTGCCTAGCATTGGGCACAATTCGTGGATGATCTCATTGAACCACCAAATCCCAAGTCTCACCCTTTGCAATTATTCATCTCTGAAATTCACTTGAATTGAATGAGCTATGAGTGAATGAGGACAACTGGGTTAAATATATATTCATTTCAAGCGAAGAGATGAGGCATTTTTCCTCTGATCCGTGACACATATACTATGATCTGCCAAAGGTCAAATTCTCAGAAAACGTGACTTTCAATAACTCTGCATCAGTTCAAAGCAACTGTCCGTTTAATCAGTTACAATTTGTCCAAACCAGGCATTGGGGACTGCGCTGTGTCAAGTCTGTCTTTTATTTTATTGCACCTGACGAATAACTCTTGAAATAATTTTTTACTACCGAAGCATTTGCATTGCATATATATGCATATATATATGTATTTAGGTATATGCTAGCAGTATATAATTATGTGCCCACAGAGCTGGCACTAAAGACGGTGCTCAAGCAAATGGGAGGCAGCTGTGGAGTAAAAAAACAAAATAAAAAAAAATAAAATAAAAGAAGCAGCTACAGACATACAATCCAAAAGGAAGCCAAGCAGACAATGACGCTGAGGATGAGGAAGCAACAGCAGCAACAGCAGCAGCAAATGACACTATGGCAAGAACAGACCCCAACCAGAGCTCCCATGAGTGGAGCGAGCTCGCTTCACCTTGAACTGAGCTAGTGAACTTCGCAGGCTGTCGACTGCCATGACTGGACGGAACCAGAATAAGGCCCGCAAAATTGTGTGTATGTGTGCGTGCGTGTGTGTGTGTGCGTGTGTGTGTGTGTGTGTGTGTGTGTGTGTGCGAACAGGTAAGCAACTGCACACGTTTATTTTGCATGTGCTTCTGCTGGCCAACTGGCAGCCTGTTCGAGTCGTTTCCTTTTAACAAAAAGAAGTGGAAATAAAAAAAGAAAAAGCTTTGTGCGTGGTTCCTGTTTAGCCCAAAGTTTTATACATATGGCCCTGCTCGGTCTGCCCTTAACAGGTTTTCATAACAAGTTGGCAAAAGCCACTTGCGGAAATTGTGTGTGCGCCGCCTTTGGATTTCACTCGTCAAGGTTGCAGAAGTGGCAGCTGTGGAGTGTCCCTGAGCCGACCCAGTTAAGGGTCAGCTTAACCTTTCAGAGGACACATCGCATGACGAATTGAGTTTTCATTTTTATTGGGATTATATATTATGACACACATTTAAGTATTGTGGCAACAGCAGGCGTTAAAATTTTGTTAACTCAATTAAGGCAAACAAAAGACGAATGGCTGTATTAAAAAGTACTCGACGACAAGCTATCCTGCAATATATAAACATCAAATATTATTGTAAATAAGATACTGGGAATCTTTTATCCATAGATGATATCTATATCAAGAATGGTCAAGTATTATCGATAGTTATAACCGGGTATTCAATGAAGTTTATCCATTGAGTTTTATATCTTTTTGCCAAAGGGCATTCACGTAATTATTATATGGATGAGTTTGCATGCATATAATATATGTATACATATACATATATAAAACAAACACCAATTCCTTTTGCATTTATTTTAACACACTCGCACATGATTCGAATGAGGTGTTAAATGACTCTAAGGGAGAATTTTTGTCAACAATAAAAGTTAATTGCACTGCAAATTCATGCATTCATTTACAGCCAACCCATATTCGATGACAATTTGACATTTGGTTCTTTCGAATGCACTCAAAATGTTTACGGGATCATCAATCTGGCATAACAACTACTGTGTGGGTGTCTTGGAGTGTGTGTGTGCGCGTACTTAATTGCATTTAATTTGCCATAAAATTGTTTGCTTCAATGCATAACAAAAGGGTTTCTTGGGCTCCAATTGAAAACGTGCTGCGCATCCATAAGATACAAAATTCGTTGGCCACGTCAAGCGACAAAAACAACAAATTAAGACTTGAGACGTGGCATATATATATATTTATTTTTGAAAAGTCATCCAGTTGTGGAGCAAGCACAATTTACAGCAACTGTTCTCTAAAGCATGTTTTTTACAATTTTTTCACTACGTTTCAATTTCATTTACTTATATTCATACATATTTTTTGACAAGGTCATGCACAGGCTATTCGCAGAAGGATTTATGACAACAAGTTAGCATATATATATATATATATATATTTATAGATATATACTCATATGTATCATTTTGTATAAAGTCGCACGCATGACATTCAGGCGCTAAGTAAATCTAACTTGAAGTTGAATAACCCAAAACAATATACATACATATATACATATACATATATATATATATATGCACGTTTACTTAAATGCAATTCGATGGAAATCCGCTGTTTGTTCAACAGTCTGAATCATGATGAATGGTTCAGATAGACTGCCTGGCGATTTAACAAGCAGTCATGGTAAAACCAAAATGGTTTATGAAACGACCATCAAAACGGGGTATTTCAAAGCGAAGTTGAAGTGAAAAGCAATTGAGTATTTCATTTTCATTTTTCAATTAAATTTTCCGTTCGTCTATTCAACTAGAATAAACAGCAAACATTTTTGTTTTGTTGATAAACTTTTCTCATTTTAGTCCAAGAATAAAATAATAAATAAATTACAAAAAATAAATAAAAATAAATTGAAATACATTAAAGTCAAATGAAATATTTAATATAAGATAATCTTTGTCCATTTACAGACTGGTTTATTTTCTTATTTTCGTTATATATATAAAAAATATATATATATTCATAACATTTGCTGTACACATTCTTAACTTGACATAGAAAATATTTAAGCTGCTTTTGAAAATCTCATTCTCAGCCATTTTTTTATGTCAAGCAAAAAGCAAATGCACTTCAATAGAAATAAAAGTCGCAAATAAAATGCATCCAGAAGAGAAAAATATTTACAATGCGTTCTGCAAGTGGAAAAATGCATTAGGCAACCGCAACTAGCTGTAAATTTTCACTTTTTGTGGAAACGTGCATTTGCATTGAAAAGTAGCTGCAGCCGCTTTGTAGTCAACATTCAGCTACATCATTGCAGACATCATGATCAACATCCTCGTCAACATTATCAGCTTCTATTGTTCCATAGTTGCTGCTGCTGTTGTTGTTGTAACTGCTTGCTGGCTTTTGAGCGCCATAATTGGAAACATGCATATTCCCTATTGTGCGGCAGAAGAAGAAGCAACAGCAGCAGCAGCAGTAGCAGCACCAAAAGAAACAGTTCGCTGAGCTGGGTGGCAGCTGATGATTGCAAAGCAAACAATGCCAAGTCAGTGCCAGTGGCAACAACAGCAACAATAGCCGCTGCCACACCCCCAGGCCGCCTTCCCTTTCCACCCACTTGCAGCTAAAGCCAAATAGCCAACAAACAGAGCCCCTCCAAACGCAGAGGCCTCAAAGCTATTGTACAAATGTTGTGCGCGCCATTTGGCAAACATTTTTATTATCATGCAACACATTGTACAAAGGCAGCCAAAGTGGGCTGGGCAGCGGGGCTAGCAGGCAGGGCAGGGCTGAGGCAGGCGCAATTTGTTGCCACAGCTAATATTGCACTAAAGTTTATTAGCAATCCAACAATAGCAACAACAACAAGAAGAGTATATGTGTCACTCAGCAGGCAGCAAAATAATAAAAAATTAAAAACAAATAAATAACGAATATATTGAAGCAGTTGCAGCAACTGTCGAATATTAAATACCCTGACAGACTTGGTGATTCGACTTTGTTTTTATCTTGATTAAAATATGTTTAATATTTTAATCAGATTTAGTTAAAATTCACACTTGAGACATTTGACAATGAAAAATATATGGTTTATAAAATGGAAAATAAAATCACAACAATTTCTCAATATAAACTATATTTTCCACCAAATTTTGCTGATATTAAGCAGAATTTGGTAAATGATTGCTTAACAAAGTAGAGGCAGAACCGATTTGAATTACTTAAGCTCTTCATATGTATTATTTACATATTTATTTATAGTATATTTAGATTCACAGTGAGTCAACAATAGTAGGGAATTCATGAGAATGTCAAGCTGCGTAACAGATTCATAATACTCTTGTCCAACCCAACATATTCCGACTTCTTCTTTTTTGTGTGTAATTTCCTTAAAAGCATAAAAACGATTTGCCAGAGGCAGCCAGCAGCTTGTTTTGTTGCTGAAGCGAAAATTGTCAATCTCTGGGTAAATGCGGAACAGATGCGACCAAATCGTACATTAAATCGCTGCTTGCAACTGTGGCAGTTACTGTTATTGTTGTTGTTGCAACAGCAGGAGCTGCAGCCATGTAGTCGCCAAATATGGCAAGCGTGCAACAGCTCCAACCAAAACACATTATGTAATCAACGTTTCCTTTTATTTTTTCTTTTGGGGGGTTTCGCAGTTTTTATTTTTATTTTGACCAAATGCATTTTCAATGCTATAATTTATGAAAACTATGAAATGCTTGATCAAAATGTTGCAATATTTTTTTTTAGAGATAACATAAATAATGCATGAGTTCACACAGCTCATAAATGTTTAATAGAATGACAGCTGCCCCAAAAAATACATCACACAGTTAGCGAGCAAAAACCATTGAGGCGTTCAGTTGTCGGCGCATTTGTAATTGAAACATTACGAACTTTGATTTATACCATAAATTGTTGAATTATTTGCCTGCATTGTTATCAGTTCGCATGCAGATGGAATTTAAATTGAACCAAAACAAATATACAAAATGCAAATCTTAAAGCTACATTTAAAATACGCTGGTAAACATTTGAAGTATTAATTCAATTAAATGGCTGAATTAAAGTGCAGCATAAGCCATTGTTGCTGAGGACAACCGAAACTTAATACGGCATCCACCAATAAAAACTTCTGGGATAATAAATACATATGTATATAATATATTTTGAGCCCGACCTACATACATATAAATACTTAAGCACAATTCGATTTATATTTGCGTATAAGAATTACGCACATAGTACTTTCACACACATCGTTTTTTTTTTCTTTTATAATAATATTCATATACACAATTTGTTTTTCAATAAATTCCAGTCCAATTGAATTTGTTGCTGCTGCATTTCATAGGGCACTGGAATCAATATGTATTGCTGGCCTTTACAATAATCTCTTTTATATTCATGCTGTTGCATATCCTGAAGAATGAATCGCTGATTATTATTCCACAAAGAATATTTCAACACAAAATGCAGATCCTTACGCACGACTCAATGGCAGGAGGCGACACGCAGAGCACAAATAAAACGGAAGTCGTTTATTTTGTGCTGCTGACATAACAATGAGAATGGACCTTCAAATTATATGGACAGCACGATAGAGAGAAGGAGAGAGAGGGGCTAACTTTGCCTCTTTTAAAAAACATAAGCCTTTCAACAACAACAACAGCAAACAGTCAAGACGAATTTTCATTATGTCAGTTTGGCATTTGCCATTTACTTTTCAAGCATTATTTTTTCCAACTTCCTGCACTAGTTGTTATCTAATTTAGTGAAAGAGAACGACTCGGTCCGGCTTTTCAGTCGTGTTTTCTTTTTGGCCCTTTGGAGCCAACGAGGCGTTTTAAATATATCCGGCAACATTTTACAGGCGACTGCAGCTGTCATTGTTCTGCAAGTCTTTCAACTATTCGCAGTCATTAATTATGATAAAATGTTTTTCATTTCGCCTTAGCGAAGTCCTGCAGGATGTATATGTATTTACTGCAGTAAATACAGCTTCGCGCAATTTGCCTAATGGCTTTTGCCATAGAAATCTATTTCGGGTCAGCAGCACCACAGCACGAAGGCTTTCACAGAAATTAATAACTATACTATATATTAAAAGTTTGTCGAGTTCAAAATAATAATTAACCCACATAATAATACAAACAAAAGCAATAAGCAATAGCAATTCATAACTCGGGTTACGTATTGCTCAGGTACATTAACCTCCCACTTTTCGAGCGAAGACCACAGTCAAAACAAATGACGAAAAAATTCAAAGTCAAAAAGCTAAATTTGCAATATGTGACTCACACACCCGATATTGCCTGACATATACGTTGAGCCAAGTATATGTATAAGTAAGCCAAATCATCAACTTGATTTCTCAGCTCTTTTCTTTGGCCTGTAATTTATTGAGCGCCAAGGTATGCGGAGGAGCTATAATATTTTGCAAAAAACCAAAACGAAAATACCAAAAATAAAATAAACCTGACCAGTCACAGCCAGTTTAGGCTTTGTTGTATTCGCTTTTCGTTACCTTATTTATTTCTTATTACAAAGAGGCGACTCCATTGGCTGTGACAAAACGTCATCGTGCCATCAATAAAGCGTCATGCATTTATAAAAATAAATATAAAAACTTTTTCTTTTTGGCTGTGCATCGTAAATTAAAAGCTTTGAATAATGTTGAAGTATTTTTCTTGTCATATACTCTATTCGCAAATTTTAAAAAGGCATATTTGTTTCTAGATTAATTAACTGTGCAGAATGGATAAAGGTCATTTGATAAAATTTAAATACTTCACTTCCCATAAATATTAATAAAGCCATCTCAACAGACTACAAATAGACTCTATAGCTTATATAGTGCCTATAAGTCTGTTACTTCCTTACAATTTATTGGCAAACCATTTGTGAGCTTTTGTTAAATTGTAAACAGAGCACGGCTCAGTCGAGTTGGTGTTTTTATTTTTTTTTTGGCATGACTAAGTGTAAGAGGAAGAGATTTAAAGAAACTTAAAAAGTAAGCTTGCCCAGAAAAAAAGAAACAAATTTATAAAGTGCCCACATCCGATAAAGGCAATACCTGTGTTTAAATTTGGATCGTATTAAAGAAAAAAGAAAACGAGTTACTTCCTATTTTACGATTTTGTAATACACTTTAAGCAATTTACATATTTAAAACAAATTTATGCATATTCTATTATACTAGACACAATATTCAACGTTCAGCTATGATGTTTTTTTAGTACCTAATCTTGCAGTGCAGTGTGTAAAATAGTTCCGATAATTGCTTAACCCCAACTCGAACCTGAGCCGCAGTAACAACAGTGCAATAAATGTTATTGCAGTTTTTATGATAGACACCTATAAAGTTGACGCAAAAAACTCAAGTCATTCAAATAGCTGTAGTGGAAAAATTGAACATTAACATTAATATGAGGCGCTTGCAACTGCCAAATGGCAGTTAACTTCAAATTACCAGCAATCTAGAGATAATAAAGCAACAACTCACACACGGAAGCCGCGAGAAAGAGTTAATGCGGCACAATGCTGAAGAGAAGCAACAATAACAAAAAAGAAAGTGCAACAAATAACAAAGCGCATTGCGCAATGTTAACATCTAGCTTAGATATAATACAAAAAAACATCTTGATAGATGCACAGATCTTGTTTTTCTAAGCATGATAAACTGTGTGAACCAATTGGCCGAGACAATGTTTAGCCACAAATAGGGGACCAAATTTAAGACATTTATCATTCGACGGCAGACTTTTGCTTCTTGTTAAAAGCAATCGAGCAAATACAAAAGCGAATTATAGCATGTTGATGCCTATTGTTAGGCAAATTAGTCGCACAAGACACACACATCTATATAAATATATATGGCATAGATCTGCGATTTGAAATTGTGTTGCTTTTATGTAGCCAAATCTCATCGGCTACTTCATTTCAGGCGCTCGCCACACGCTGCGTTATAGTGAACCGAAAATAAATGTACAAATTATGCTAATTTCGCATTTAGCGTTTGTTGTTGTTAAATTTCGTCTCTTTCTATTTCACTGATTTGGCAAAATCAAAAGACAAAAAAAAACAGAATTTTATATAATTTATCTTAATAAATTCCGAGAGAAAGGCATTTTCGATTTGAGTAATTAGATTTGGCTTGTCGCATATGTAAAATGAATTCAAGTGATAAATGTGGTTTGCTTGATTAACGAATATCATATTTTATATGGAGCAAGTATGCTAATTAACCTTGTGATGGCAGCAGCTATAGTTTATTTATAGTCGCTTGAGTTATAATCGATATACATATCGATAAATGAACTATCGATAACACCATTATTCATTCATCCATTCTCTCAATAAACAAACACTGGATTAGCTAGATTTATTCTCATGGTTCATACAAAGGTCTACTACTATTTATAATATCAATATGCTCTGCTGTGGTTCCTTCTATCAATACATTGTTTTATGGAATAATTAAATATATAAACTAATTATTTGTATACCCTTTTACTATGACGCTCAATAAGACACCTAATAAACAATGAACACACCCCGATTGCCTACCTAGGCGCCAATGATTTAATATATACATATATTCACACTTATACATACACAGATAATATTAATTGGGATTGACTTTCAAACGGATTAAAAACTAATGACAAAAAATTTAGTGGTTAAATCTATTATGTGGCCCATTTTTTGGGGCAACGGCGTCTCGAATGGTGCCAATTAACCCAATTAACTTGATATATTCATGGCATATTAAATTCAGCTCGTCCATCGATACAGCCAGCCCTAACGTTGTTTAAAAATACCAATAAAAGTGCGCATAAAATTAACATAAATTATGCTACGATTTTGCTCATGACAGGTATCTGCTGCTGCTGCTGCTGTTGTTGCTGCTCTGGGGCGTTAGTGTCGAGATCTGACAAATAATATTTTCCATATACATAATTATATGCATACATATATATAAATAAAGTGTTGGCATTTTAGGCAACTTGATTGAAAGATTACGCAAATGAATGCCAACCACAAGATGAATAGGAAGAAAAAAAAGAAAATATTGGAAACGCTGCTAATTAATTTCTTGAGAGCAAAAAGTTGAAGCTGTAGCTCGTTGAAAATAAATTAATTAACTTGTGGCCAAGTTGAGCTGGGCTAAACACCAGACGTCGACTAATTAGTTTGGCGTGCTCTTGTTGCTGCTGTCGCTTCCGTTCAGATCTAGAACAATATAAATATGCAAGATGCATCAGCTAAAAGAGATTATAAATGTATGCATAGTAAGTCGACTTCTTGCCAGCGGAAGGAGGTGTTTAAAGGATGTCTATTGCATAAAACTAATCAAGATCATAGACATAGATAGTCGATGACTTTGTTTAACAAAGGACAAAACTTGAAAAATAATAATAAAGTCTGACTTACTTTGTAGTAATAACAAGTAAGAAAACTCTAGTCGGGCGTAACCGACTAGGGTATACCCTGAGCCTCGTCGAACCTGTGTTTTCCAATACACTTATATTTAGCGTAAAATTATACAAAAATTTCAAGTTTAAAGCATTTGTGGCAAATGTAAACTAAAGCAGCTGATAATTCAACAAAATTCAAACGTAATTTACGATTCTTCGAAGCGACTAGAATGCGAGCGTTTGTATGTGTGTGTGCAACTGCGTTCGCTTGGCGCTGCTGCCACGTAAGTTTGCAAAGTAGCCAAACATTTTGTTTAATAACTTTTTTGCTATTTAACTGATTTCAATGAAATTTTCGGCATAAAATCAACATATTCTATGGGCATATTTGTCAGTTTAGTAAAAGTGCCAACTCATTCGCATTTTGGCTATATTTGAGACTGAACTTCAATTGGGGAAAATTTGGGGCCGGTATCCAAAATATAACAAAATTCGAAATTGCATAAAATACATATAAAGCTAAATATAAAATTTGGTGTCTCTAGCTTAAAAGATGGGCGAGATAGAATTTTTTAACTGAATTTCGATTTTGTTTTTAATCGATAACAATTAATTGGGGATAGTTATCGATTTTTAAAAACAAACTCGATCTGCGCGTGCTATACACGGACCTACAAAAAAAAATTCAAGTCTCTAGCTCTTATACGGGCTGAAATCGACGCGTTCAAACATACGGACAGACGGACAGACGGACGGACGGACAGACGGACGGACGGACAGACGGACGGACGGACGGACGGACAGACGGACGGACGGACAGACGGACATGGCCCAATCGATTTCTCTTGTCGTCCTGATCAAGAATATATATACTTTATGGGGTCTGCCACGCCTCCTTCTGCCTGTTACATACATCCAACAAAAACATTATACCCTGATTTCCCATTTTCAATGGGCTCAGGGTATAAAAATGAAGTCTTCTAATCAAATCAATCAATTTTCAACCAACAAATATTGACAGCTAGCAGGATAAATAAATGCTAACGAAATGCCAGGATGCAGGGTTGCAAGATACCTGGGCCGTAACTCAAGTTCTTGACGTAAGCACCTGATGATGAAGTTGGCAACGCGAGCACGTTGTCAATGCACTTTATTGCTCTCAGTTGGACGCATATGAAGCGAAGTGGAGCAGCGCATAACTGCAAACATTCTCAGCTACAACAAAATTCTTGAACAAAAAAAAAAGAGTTCGTATGTGTGGTAGCAAATATTTTATAAAATTTTTTTGGTTTTTGGATTTTGCTTTTGCTGCTCGGTTAAAGGCCAAGTTATGCGTGCAGCATTTTTTAGCGCCTCCGCGAAAGCCCCAACTGATGACAAATGCATCCCCAGTGACTGACGCGTGGGGGCAACCGTAGCAACCGTGGCACACCATGCAACAGTGGGAACAAAGGCAGCAGCGGCAACTGCGCGCTGGGGCCGCCACATTTGGCGCCAATTGAAGCTGGATTTTTTATGGCATATACTGCGGCAACCACTAACTGCATTTGGCATTGCGCTTCACTGGCCAAAAACCTACTATTTTCGCTAAACCACAAAAGAACAACCCAAAATAAAAAATTGGGCCCAAAGGGCTCAGAGGCCAAGGCTGCAGCACCTGCCATTCCAACAGATTTTTATGTTTTTTTTATGCACACGATTTATGAACATTTTCTAACATTTATTTCAGGCACTTCGAAGCGCATCTTTAGTTTGTATTTGATTTTTTTTTTTTCATATTAAACTACAATTTCGTGCGTGTTTTTCACATTTTGCGTTGGCGACAACCAAATACAGAGAGAGAGATAGAGAGAGACGTCGTTGATTTATATACACATGTCACTAGTTGAGAGCAAGTTCCCGCACTTTTAAGATGCCCATGTCGTTTGCGGGTTAACCATGGAAATTGATTGCGGGCAGCAGCTGCTGACTGTTTGGAATGATTTTCGGTTTTTTCTCTAGTTTATTTTATTTTTATTTCTTGTGTAGTTTGTTTTTCATGTTTTGCCGGAAGCATATGTGCTTTAATTTTTCTCTGCTGCCCAATATGTTTTTAGCATACATGCGCTCAGCTTAATGTGTCAAAAAGAAAATGTTGGAAAAGGGAGAGTTACTTAAAAGTAGCGTACAGCCAGAACATCGTCTAGATGTATGACAATACGCTGCCGAAATTAGTTCATTGTTGTCCGAAGAGCTGTCAAATGTCAACGCACGCCTCTGCCTCGCCTCCTTTCGTCGCAAAACCACTTTACCCCTCTCAACGAGGCACTCAGAACTTTTGGCTCTTAATAAATCAACAGCAAATATATTTAATATTCTAGCTGTAGGCCTTTAAATACACTTTTTCCCCTTTTTAACTGAACAAAAAAATAAATGTATAGGATTTCAAATTGTTTATTAAATGACAGGAAAAGGTATTTTCTTCACTCAATTAGACATAAGCTAGATTTATATTTCAGATTTAGATTTCAATTTTAAATAAAAGCTTGTACGTAAAAGCAAAGGAAAGCAAAGCTTCTCGAAAATAAAATGCTCCTTTAATTTTGGCTTTTGCCTTGTTAAATAAATTCCTCAAAATACATTTCTTGGTAAGCAAGCAGACACAAAAGGCCACGCACAAGCTAGGCTAATTTTTCATGTATTCTTAAAAAATATATTTTTGCATCTATGATGTATAACATATGCCTGCATATGGTTAGATCATTGCACTGCTATCTAGCCTGTAGCTATGGCAAAGGTTTAGCTTTAATAAGAGGCTTAATCCTGCTTCTTCATTTATGCAATTAGGCTGCTTACAAATAGTTACAAGAGCACAAAGCTAATACACACACACACTCAGATATACATATGCAAACACATCAACAGGCACATAACCACTCCCATGGGAGTTGGGCGTGTGGGCTTATATTACATGTGAGCATAAATTAAACGCAAAAGTCAGAGTGCATGCAATCGAATCTAGCTGTTTACTAGCTGCTGCTTGTGTGCTAGCATTGGGCAAATAAACTCATTTTGAATGCATGTGAAATGCGGCATATATCATAGAAGTTTAGTTTCTCTATTATATAATAATAATAATAATACTAATTATATTAGTTTGAGCCAAATTTTGCAGGAGAAACTAGATCATCGATTTCTACATATGAGAAGCATAAATATATTAAATTTATTACAATATTTAGCCACCAATATGATGCAACTGTTAACTGAATTTAAGTCGTATATGAGCATTTGAAACCCTATTTGATAAAACTCCTAATTTTATAGTTGGCTGATACACTAAATATTTAAATTATCATATGACGTTCATTTAAGTTTATTTTCTTTTATTTATGAACTCTTATATATGCAACACTTTCCAGCTTCACACTGAATTGCCCTGCAAGCTGAAGTCATACACAATCTTTAACAGAGGCATTGGTACGCTCAATAAAAATATCTTAAGGCTTCCGCATGCTTACATGAAAATCAAGCATCATCGTATATATATATATATTTGTGTGCATGTACATATATGTAGATATGGATGTAAACACGCTTCGCAACAAAAATATTCGAAAAATGTTGGAGAAATTAATAAGTGCAGCATTTACAGTTGCAATGCTGCAACTTGACCGCCCAGAGTGAATCCAGACGAGACCCATTGATTCGATATAAAGCAAGCATTCAAACAGACCGACACAGAGAGAGAGAGAGAGAGAGAGCAAATACAAATATAAGCGAGATAAAGCAAAGAGGAATTAAAAAACCAATTGTAAATCGAAAGCAAAAGTGCATAAGATGCCACACAAGCACACACATTGCCAATTCTCCATCATGCTTATGATGATGCCAATCAAAATAGCCGATGATGATCACAATGATGCCTTACTCTTTGCTCCGTAATCTCGTGCTGAATCAAACTGTGCTGCACAATTGTCTTCCGGGAAATATCTTCCAATTAATGTGGAAAAATATTATTTACAATGGTTATGAGCTATAGGAATGTTGTGACAGGCAAACACACACACCCTCGTCACACACACACTGGACACCCATAACAGTTCAGCTTCATGCAATTAATTCTTATATATATATTGTTTTTACGGAACACTTTCAAGTGTTGGGGCAGCTGCAGCTGTCAGAGACTTGAACGAAAGCGTATCAAACCGACGAAAAATAAGTTGCAAGTGCTGGCGCACAAGTTTCGAGTGGAGTTTGATAAATGGTTTCCAATTATTTCTATTTTTATGATCTGTAAAATATAAATCGATAACAAGTGCAAGCTGTGAAAATGTTAACGAATGTAAAGCGACGGCATCTTTGCCTACTTGAAACATAAATTATTGATCAGAACTAGAACTGTAAAGAAGAAAGTGTTGGGTCTATAATGTCATTCATATGCAATGCAGATCAAGTATAAATTATCGATAGCATCAGAGCTAAAATCGATCAAAATATGTAATCTCTGAACTGCTTAGTTTGATTGGTTTTCACATTTTTATCTCGCTCTTCTTACTTAATGGAGCATAAACAGCTTACTTGTTTAGAGCGTTTACACTGTTTCATATCAGATCAATTTATCTAGCGGCCTATTTAGGAAAATTATTTACATAACGTAAAGACCACATTCCCTGCATACATTTATTTATAGGGTATATATTGATGAACTATTCTCTAGCACATCTTTTGCTCTATTTTCTATGGTTCTTCTTTGATTGCTTGAATATTAATTAAAATGAGTTTGCAGCAAAGGCGCTTCAGATTCAGAGAAGGCTCATAAAGAGGTACATTCATTCGAGCTGCTGGCTTATTTGACAAATTGTTGTCCTATTTAGGAGAATGAATCTCGCAAATGTAACAAGTTTTATGAAGTGACGACGCACAAAGGCAACCTTCAAAACTCATCAGCAGCAACTTAGCTAAAAAAAAAAAAAGAAGAAAACCTACGCATTTACTTAGCGGCGTCTTTTGATTGAAAATCTCTTCAAGTTAATTTGTTTGCTCGCAGCACTCGAAGAAGTCATAAAATTCATATCACTCGCAGTAGATTCAAATTAATTATAAATTAAAAGCAAATAACAGAGCTTAAGGCAGAGGCAACTACTTGCTGGACTTATAAATATGCATACGTCTCGATACTGTCCGCCATATTGGGCCATAAAAGTCAGCGCAAGTAGTTCCCATATCTATATTTATTTATTTTTTTTATCTCTTAGCCATGTTGAAGTGGCTAACCTTGTGACGCACCACACAGAGACGGGAATCGAATGATTGGTTATGTTTAGATTTTTGTTTTTGATCTCCAATCTTTTGACACTTTTACTTTTCGAGGATGCACGCTCATTCCTAAAGTGTATTTTGGAAACCTGATTAATTGCCCAGCAATAAAGTTTATGGTTTTAATGGGCATGAAATTGTTTAATGAAACCACCCTGTGCGAATATGGTAATATGAACATTCGTAAGCAAAAACGGAAACGAACCAAAATATTGATAATGGCAACATTAGAATATGGCTTTCCACCTTGTATATTTACTTGCACCTGTGTATATTTATATATCGATCATAAAAGTAATATGCAAAATATCGAGGTTATGTACGATATAAGCTGCAACAATGTTCGCTTTATATAGTATACAAAATATCTTACTTGTTACCTTTTTCTGAACCACACCTGATTTGGCTTAGTTTTAATGAGTATACTCTTACCTGAAATTGAAGAGAACAAGAAACAAGAAATTAGCTAAAAAGTTAATTAGGAATACATTTCAAGTGGAATTTGCAATCGTAAAAATTGATTTTATTTCAACAAATGGCAGCAACAAATTGTATTATATAATGTTATACATATCATTTATTTTATATTAGCGTACACACTCAAGGAACTTATGCGTTTAACTCATAAAAAGTCATTAGTTAATTTGGGTTTCTGTTCAATTTTTTTTGTCATTCATTCACCTTGCAAAAACTTATTTTTATGTGTATTTTTTTAGAGGCAACTGAAGCGAACTGCTTTGGTTAGCAGACTACTTAAGCGTTTGACGGGTTTGCCTAAATTAAAGCTCGTTTGTTTCCAATACTAAAACAAAATCAATAAAGCCGGTAAGAAACGTTATAAAACAGGCTAAGCTACGCTATCTATAAAAGTAGATAAAGATTAAAACCCCAAATCGGCATAATTAAATCAAGATAATATACAATGCAAAACCAGACTAAATATGCTTAATATATATTGTTTGGGTAGAAGATATATTATGTATAACAAGCTACCTGTTTTACACACAAAAAAGATGCGGGCGTATCGATTCGGAACCGCATTGTCCTAATTGCATATCGAATAAATTTAACTTACGGCTTTCGCGTGCAACGATTTCAATTAAAATGTCAACTAGTTAGAGCAGCTCATTAATTATATATTCTGCGCTATTGGGCACCAAACACAGATCCCATCTCTCGTCTCTACCCAAACTCAAACCGAGCTATAGCAAATCTATGCGATGTATACCAAATAACTACGCAGTTTGGTCCCGTAAATCACCGTCAATATTTATGGGTTTTTATATATAAATCTATATATTTATGTGTGTGTGTATTGAGCTTCCTAAATACAGCCACTATCATTAACAGCTGCCTGCAAATCGGCGACATTATGGGCGTGAGCAGCAGCTGCACTCAATCAATTAACAAGTCGTTAATATTTGAGGAGAAAAAAGAAACCTGGGCTACTATGTTTACCCGCTCATTAAGAACAGAAAAAGGCAAACAACAATTTACAACAAATTGAAACATGAGCGAGAATGCTGCAGTCGTAAGCATACTGCAGGAGCAAGTAACTTGACTTTAGCTGTGTTGGCGAAAACAACATGGCTAACTGCTACACAGCTATACTAAGTTAAGTATTGCGGCTCATTGGTGTGGAATATATAAATGTATAATTAACTCAATAAAAGCTAAGTATATTACTTAGATTATACAATTTAATAATTATACAAGCGTCCTTAATCTGTAAGCATCTTATCTATAATATATAGACATTTATATTTAATATGCTTGCCAATTCTCTACAAATTCAAATTCAATAGCATAAATTATGCTAAATACGTTAAAAACCTACCAAATTTATGCAGATTTACAAATCTTTTATGCTTATTTAGCAAATGTAAAGAGCGGTATAAAACCATCTTAAACATAACATAAATAATGCGACATGAGCCGAGCTAATTTGTTAAAATTTTTACGATCCGTTAAAAATTTATTTTTGATTTTTTAATATTTTTTATAAGCAAAACCGTAACTAAGTCGACTGTAGTAGCTGCCATTATGAATAATGTTGCATAAATTAGGCAATTTCGTGACATTTGGTTTTTAATTGAAACAACAAAAACGTATTATGAAATAATCAAAAGCGATTAACATTTGAATGGCAGCACCAGCAACAACAACGAAAACAAACTAGCTTCATTTTATTTATCATTTATTTAAATGTGAAAATGTTTAGTAATTGTTTTTGAAATGTAATGCAAAACGGTTGCCAATCAACAATTTATTTTCAGCGCGGCAGAAAATTCACTTCGAATTCCAATTTTAATGGACTGACTGATCCAAATGCCAATTTCAATTAAATTGTCAAAGTCAATCAAAGCTGGTTATTTATATACATTTATACAGCATAAAGAGTGTGGGCTTCGATTAGAATGGGGTTAAAAATTAAAGTTGGAACTGACAACATTTATTTTAATGTGTATCAATTAACTGATTTGTCAAATAGTTGGCAATACTTCAATAAGCCACTTTACGCTTGCTATTTACCGCTATTGAGAGTGAAAAAAGTTAATTTATTTAAAGCCCTGGACAATGCTGTGTTACACTTAATATTCTTATGTAATTAAAAACGTATTTATTTCAGCATAAAAGCATTCAAAATGTACAAAATAGTTGATCAAATATATTATTTAAGACTTGAACACTTCTTCCAGTATTAATTAATAATTTCATCGTGCTGCTCAAAACTTTGGTAAAAGTTACTGCATTCATGGACTTGGAAACTTGGGCAAACTATTCAAAACAACATTTAATATGAAAATAAGCCAAGACTTCAACAAAGTTCAATACGAGCTTCTATGACTTTAGCTGTCAAGCTAAGTAATTAAATCTGCGTGTCTAGCTTGTTCGAACTTATTATCTTTGTAGTGTGCCGCACTTAATTTACGTACTTAAGAGAGCAGTTGAAAGATAGTTCAAGTGCAGCCCAAAATTTTAGTCGAGTGTTCACTCGAATGTGTTTGGTTCCACACTCTTAAGTCAAGGCGAATAACCTAACGTCCATAGTGAGATAAGCCACGGCCCACAGTTCCAAGTCAAAAGCTCAAACAATATGTTGAGATTTAAAAAATTGAAAGAAAAAAAAATAATAATAATAATGGACAACAAACATTCAGGTGTAAACAATAAATAATAATTATTTCAATGCGTAATTGAAGTCTAAAATTGGTAAAGTTATCTTTTTTTCATTGCTGTCTATGGCCCGCTGTTCCGCCTGTCACGCAACTCATTTTGAGACCTGTCTAATTCGTTGTCAAAAAAATATTTCTACGAGCGGTGGCGAACGCAATAAAAATAACAAAACAGTCAACTCGAAAAGAGATAACAGAGAGTTCCTGCTACCAAGCTACCCTATAGGTGGCATGAAGATAAATGAAGAGTAATATGTTGTCTGGATCTTAAAATACCTTCGTATTTAATCATGGTATATAGAGTATGTATATATAAAGAGACTTATCTATAGAGAAGTGCTTTTAGAAAACTCTATAATATAAAATTAATCTAGAATTTGAAACTTTACAGATCAAGATTACAAAAAGAGTCACAAGCACATTATACCCCACTCTCTTTTTGCTGTAATTACCTTTTGCTTGTCAAATGTTTACGTTACAGAAAAAGTAAGCCAACTTTTGTTAATTACAATATACCCAATAAATTTCGTTTACAGCTCATTAAAAACGGAAACTTTTCAACTAATAAGAAAAAGGTGAAGGAAACTTGCCCAAACGCGTATAGACATAATTTATTACTACCTTTTGAGCTAAGTGTTGGTAATGTTCTAATTACGTGGGCGCGTGTCACATTTTCGTGTATTTATCGCAACGCTCCGATCGCAAATAGCAAGTATTTATGGTACTACCGATTGTTATAGTCTGTTTCTTGCTTTTTTTCCGTGAGGCATGAGAGCGGCTAATGCTGGTAACATGTCGATTTGATTGGTGTGCGTGCGGGGAATTCATAATTGTTTTGTATTATGAAGGCATATACGCTCACTACAGTCAGTGACCACACAGTGTGTGCGATAAATAAGTGTTGTGGTTATATAATTGAACGGTCAGCCAACGGTAAATCAGTGGTTTTCATTCATTCACTCTAAATAAAGGCGGAGGTCTCCTATTAAGTGTCTAATTGCTTGGGCGGGGCCCGCATTCATTAAATTTTAAAATCACATTGTTCAAGACCCATCCACAAGTACTTATTAAAATTTCAGTTAAACTATAAGTGAAGTTGAAATGGAAATGTGAGAAGAAAAAACAGTAAAACTGACATCCTTAGATATATAATTCACGATAATTTGTACTTTCTCTATAGCACATAATTCTCAACTGGTTTTCCCTTTCAATTATGTATGAAGTGTGTGTAAGCTTTTGTGCTTATCATTCAAATTAATCAGCTGCTTGTACCTTACCTTTCTATTTAATTTAAGAGTAAGTGCATTTTCTAATCCATTTCTATATACATATACATATATGTCACGTGGCTGGCATGCAACGCAAATTAACGCCAAATAGCAATGCGATACTTATAACTCGACGTAAACCTGTCAACCCATAGCTACATAGTGCCTACAGTTAACTAAAAAAACACAATGAAATTACTGAGCCAAAGCCATTTCCCTGCATGTCTGAGACGGCAGCTGCTGAAAGAAAATAAAATAAAAGTGAAACTTAATGCATGCCTCAGATTACACGCTACAATTTCATGACCAAAAAAAATACGAAATAGTAGCAGAAATTGTTGGCGAATAACAATTCGCAGCTGGCGGCAATTGAGAAACTGTAAAGCCACGGAGAAGCGAGCGAAATACTTGAAGTTGCTAGGTGTGGGATGCCATTGTCTAAGCGAAATTTCCACTCGAATAACATTGCAGCGAAATGCGGCAAGAGCGTCGTGGGCGTTAAATTCCTATCTGTCAACCAAAAACTCAACAGCTGCAGCCTCACGATCAAAAGCGGCTTAGCAAAATAAGCATTTGGGATTAGGCATAGCCAGGCTGAATGAAGCTTACAAATTGCAGGTTGCATGTTGCAAGTTGCCAGCTGCCAATTGCCATAGTGGCAACGCCTGCATTTACGTCTATTCAAATCATACAACTTTGGCAAAGAGGCTGCTGCAAAAACATTTATTTACTCAATTGCAGCAAATGCCAAAGTGCCAAACCGAAATTTCAGCCATTGAGCATTATTTTCTAGTCAGTTTGGCGGCTGCCAATCAGCCAAAGCCAAAACAACGACAGCCACTGCAAACTGTCAACAATCAACCGACATTAGTTGCCAGCAGAAATTTGGAATTTGTCGAACGGCTTGAGGCGAGCAAGCGAAACAGCTTTTCAAGATTTCCAGCTAAATGAAAACTGATTAAAAATTAAAAACTCGAAGAGCTTTAATAAATTTGATGGTGAAAATGTTAAGCTACGATAAATATAAGAAAATGCTAGAAGCTTCATATATTTATCTGAAATATGGTATGATATTCATAGCATGACATGTTTTATATAAAGTCTGTTTATATTTTACAAATATTTGCCGCAAATAAATAAAAAAGTTAAACAAATTAAGATGTTTTCAAAAATGAGATTCCGCATCAATTAATCAAACTAAAGCCCTGATACAAATGATATGCATCCCATTAAAAGCGTTTCACTTTTCTCACAACAATGACCCAGTCTAGAGTATTCCGTAATCGAGTCGAGAGAATCTTTATTGGCTGGCGCTTCGGAAACTAATTAAATGTTGCACGAGAAATTAGCATGACAAAGCTAACCAATGTAGAACTCTTGATTAACTGACGGATGGATAGTGTTGTATTCTGGTATTATTGTTGTTTTTAATAGTTACTTTCAATTCGAATTCAATTTGCGGGTTATTTAAACTAAAACGAAATCAAATATTTATTTATGTGCGCTGAACTTGATATTGAAAAAATAATAAAAGATTCAAATCAATCAAACTTTTTCTCTTCTTTTTTGTGGCAAAAACATCGCAAAACAATTAACATGAAATGTGTTGCACGCAACAAACAAACATAAAGCAAAAAAAACTCATAAAACACTGAAAAACAACTTTGGAATTTTAAACAAGTTTTGCCGACGAAGGTATCAAAATAATACAAAACAAAAAAAAGAGAAATAAATAAATAAAATGCCAGGCAACAGCAACAAATATGTAAGAGAAATGCCGCCATCCGAGTTTTCAAGTGGGTTTCAGTTCGGCACAAAAAGCAAATCTATAAATTCCGCTAGAAACAAATTAAATAGAAAAAAAAATATATTTTACTAATTGATTGTTGAGCTTTTTGGGGTTTGGCGCCAGTAAACATAAGAAAAAAGTCGAAAAAAAAATATAACCAAACATATGATGCAAGTCAATTGGTTCACGAGGCCAAGGTTAAACACCATTATGAATGGGAAGTGATCAAACGGTAGCAGAAACGTGAGTTATAATCGACGAGTAGAATATAAATTCTGAAGCATGTTTAGTCTAATAAAACATAGGAAATTTATGGCTTAAGAGAATAAGCTGAAAAAACGGTATAAAAAAGTGAAAAATGATCATAAATTATCTTTCGAAAAATATTTGGACTTTTAAAAAAAATAACATACTTTGAAATATTGTGAAACAAACTTATTCCCTGGATGGTTACTAGATTTGCTAAAAAGCAAGCCCTATATAGCCTTAGGCATGTTAGTTTTAATAAACATTAATTTTCCATCCAAGCAATTTTTGTCAAACATGCAAAATTAGCATAAATAAAATGCCTGACAAGATGCCAAACAAGCTGCCAAATTAAATGATATAAAATGAAAATAAAAACCCACAATAACACACACCACGCACACCCACTTAGCGCCATAAACTGCAATGTGAGTGTTGTCACAAAGTGTCACAACAACAAAAGATAAATATAAGAAAAAAGTAGCCAAAAAAAATAGAAATTCTTTCTCAATCAGGTGAGATGAGGCTTTAAGGCTAACTTCGAGTCAACGCACAAAACATGCGGGAGGGATTTAGGGCTCACCAGCTGAAATTCGAGCTTGGAGGCTGTGCTAAAAGGCCTCCAGGCATTGAAATTTAAATGCACAGCACATAGTTCGACAAAATGGAAACGAAATACAAACACACGCACACGTATGCGTGTGTGTATATATATATATATAAAATGAGTAAGCACATGTACGCAGGAAACGTTTGCACACACACGTACGTAACATGCTCACACAGGAAGTCAGGCAGCAAAGCAGCCAGGCATGACGAGGGCAACAGGGAGTGTTCAGGGACTAAAGTCTCCCGTGCACTGAACAAAGCGAAAACATAGTTGTGTGAGCACAGATCAAAAACTGTAAAATTTATATTAAAAAAAAACGATAAAAATTAATATATTTATATATATTAATTTTGACATGTGTATGAAGTGTGTATAATTTATTTTTGTTGGAATAAAAATGCTTTTAAATACGTTTTGGCAATTTTTAAATAAGCTACCTCTCTATTATCCATGATTTTATGCTCTATTATCTATATTTTCTGTATAATTATAAATCTTAACCTATTCAAGATAATTTTATACCAGAAAGCAATATAAAATCAATTAAAAATACATTATAATCTTCGATTATTTTCGCTCAGTGTACGCGCCTTTTTTGGTTAGCATGTAAAATAGGTATCAGGTAGCGTGGCGTATTAGTAATGTAATTTTAACCCGAAAAGAAAACGTAGCTTTAACCCCATATTTTAGTCAAATGCAAATGGCACAATTTACCGAAATAAAATTTAGATGCCCATTTGTATTTATGTGGGGTTTGAGGGTTATTTTATCACAGAATCAATCAAGTGGAAATGCCAACAAAATGGCAACATCAGCAGTCGCTGGGCCACGCCATTACCCAATAAGTATTATAACGCTGAAGAATCCCAGGTAAAGTTGGCATAAAAATAAATGCACGTTATTTACGTTTATGTTGAGGCCGTGGTGTTCCCTGGCATTTTCCAAAGATGTTTTTATACACACCGAAAAACCATAAGTTTTAATTATCAGGAACGGGGGAGACCAAAGTGAGGCGACGTAACGCAAATCCTCTCTAAGCAGCCTAAAATAAGTACCACATAATACCAGATGTGCTTATGGCACGCAGGTAAACCAGGCTCGGCTGCCTCAAAAGGCTTTTGTTTGTATCTCAAGTGGCAAAAGCCTTCCCCTCCCTACACACCCTCCAGCATGGAAAATGCCCAGCCTCTTGGCGCAGCTGACGTCAGTATCAACGACAAAAGCTGAAATTCTCAGCATAGGCTTAGTCCAAAACTTCTGCCACAAGCAATAAATAAAACGCATAAAAAGGAAATAGGCATAAAAATGAAAGACAATGTGGCATAAGCTACCCCAAGAAATCAAAAACTAAAAACTACGAATGCCAGCAAAGGACAATAACTACCGCTAAAGTTTCATTTTATGATGTTGATGTTATGCTATAGATGTTCTCTAAATATGAACAAACCCGACAAAATAAGCGACGCCACGAAGTCTGGACCTGTCACACAAAAGTAGTCGCCAATTTATTTGTTTGTCTGCAGAAGCGCCCCTTAAATAGCCGAAAAAATACATAAGAAAAATCCCCACAGAACAAACTGGGAGATAAGGCAAAGCTGACGCAGAAATACTCTAAGAAATTGTTTTAAATCAAAATAAAATGGAAATTAAATATAAAAAATATATAGTATTTAAATATGAAAGAAGCAAAATATAAAGTATATTCAGTATTATTTTAGATATAATTGTTAAACAAATTATTTATATAAGTGGATAAAATATAAAAATGATTTAAAGCAAAATAAATATATATAAAAAGCAATTGAAATTAAAAAAAAAATAGATATATATTAAGATTCAAATATTTAAATTTTATATAAAAAAAAAATTAATAATAAACCAGGAAAAGGCTGTAAATAAAAGCTAACAAGCAAATAATATCTAAATATTTTTAATTTTGGTTAGATTAAGATGGTTAATAACAAAATTTAAGTATATTTGAACATTTTTAAATTTTTCTGTTAAAAATGTATAAATAAAATGAAAAGAGAAACCATGAAGTAATAGTGTATATTCTTCGTTAGAGCTCAAAAAATCTATCGAAATAAGCACCGAAATAAGAGTAGATAATTAAACAATATTAGCTAGCCAACATTATCTTATGATTTACTTCGTCTAGTTTTTTTTTTCGACTTTAAAAACTTTAGTCATTATAGGCACACACAAATCACTTTTGCTCTTATATACGGCAATACAGAACACAAATTGTAAGCCATTGAAAATCGATTGCAACTAGCAAATCAAAACGAAGCAATCATTCAAATGCATATTCCAATCAAATTTTCTTTTGTAAACATGCAGCAAATTAGTTATTTATGAAAGCTAATGTAAACAGCAAACTTTACAAACGGCATCAACATTTTGGGATACCCCAGGACACGCCCGAAGCGAAAGTACAACGCTACTTTCCCATTGGCGATGACAGACCACACGCAATTCCTAAACGTATATATGGAAATGTATATGTCTGCATACACATAAATACATTTACAGGGTGCCCCGGCTCGGATTACCTTGGAGATATATTTCAGTTCGTAACAGTTGCCGCTTGGTATATTTATGGGATTTATGGCTGCGCCGCGCCTAAATGTATGCCTGCTAATTTTTATTCAAATTTTTCTTATGGCTCCCATCTTTCTTTCTCCCAGTCCCTTCTCGCTTTTCGTGGTTCTTCGGCTCTTCCTGGGCTTTTTGTACGCAATAAAAATTAATGGGCTCGTCTGTGTTTGACGTTGATTTTAGTTTGCCCTCTTCTGCCTCCCAAGCTTTTTACTTCCTCTTCTTTTTCTGTTTTTTTTCGGCTTTTATGGCATCGGGATTCTTGACTTTTATGTGAAATATTGGCATAGATAAGTAGTAAGTAGATGGATACGCTGCTGTCGGCGGCCTGAAGGTTAAACATTTGACCCATTTGCCCAACAATCACATTAATTGGTTTACGTTGAGGCTCCCCCAAGCGGACACTCAAAAACGTGGCTGAATCGCTATGATTATCCTTATTTGGAGTCAACATATTTCACCCAAGAAAAATCACATAAAAACGTGTCAACGGGAAATCAATCAATGCCCCAAGTCAGGACGCAACAAACTCGCCTAGCGTACTTTTCAGTGTCCTTGCCACTGGGGACATAACTGGCAAAAGGCTACCTTCAATCAACCCTTAAATAGTTCAAATGCTCTACATAGATAACGAAAAATTCCTTTTTGCGTTATTCGGCAGAAAAGAGAACCTCACATTTAAACCGCTTATTATTGAATATTCCTTACTACGTGCTTCCATTTAATGGCTTCCTAGGAAAGAATAAACCTTGTTTGGCCCGCAACCTTAGTGGTTGAATTATGGGCGAGAGTAAAGGAATCTGTGCTATTTTACCAGGAAAAGAGTATATTCACTTGCATAAGTTAATGAAAATGTCTATACTTGAATAGCAAGAAAATAAGATTTTAGAATTAAAGATATATATACTTAAAATATTTTGTATATACTAATATAAAATATAATACATTATATATATTAATATATTTTGGCTCTACTTTTTCTATTGGCAGAGCATTTGATCCACTTGTAGACTCTAACTATTTACATTTTTATTTGTATTTTTTCTGTTTGGCATTTATTTGACACATAAAAAAAGGAAGGAAGGAAAAGCCTCAAAGCAGGTCGACAGAGAACGGCGCACTAACATTTTATGGCCTGTTTATTGTTGGGGGTCGCACCACACTCCACTCCACACAGGATACTTTTACGCGCATTAACTATGTTAAATCAACAAACTATAGTTATTTGTTGGCTTTTATGACCTTTTCTTGATTCTTTATGACAGCGAATCGTTCGTACTACTGTTTTCACCATGCCTCACTTACGTGTGTCTCTTTTGGACAGGGTTTTTCTATATGTTTTGTGCCCTCGAAGCAATTTGGAGTGTCCTTGCAAAGTGTAAAATCCATATCGAAATTGAAAGGCGTCAAGCGCTGCACACGCAAGCCAAAGTGAAAACAAAAAACTTTGATTTTTTTTCTATTTGCAACTGCAACACAGATACGAGAAAAATAAAATAAAAAAGTGAGAAAAAAATCTATAAAAACTCATTAAAGTAAACTTAGTGCGCTGGAAAAACTCTGGCATGTGACGTGTGGGCGTCAAGACGACCTCGAGAATCAAACAAGCAACAGCAGCGGCAGCAGCAGAAAACCCCAAGCAAATCAGACCGCAGACCCAACTTCAGCTCTCGAGAGCGTGGCGCAACTAAGTAAAAATCCATTTCAAAGCACTTAACAACAATGAAAAATTGCTGTTCTCTGATGTTTGTTGCCTCAGCCCAAAAACAAAAATGCAATCGCATATAGGCGGTGTCTGACGCCGTTAGCTACCACCACTCGTGCTGGTTGCAAGTGCAACACAGCTCAGCTCTCAAGTATTACGGCAGCTATTGAAGCAACAATTTTGCTGTCGTGACACAGATTCAAATATGTGTTGCATGCAGCGTGGGAAAGACCTGAGAGATCTGCATGAGCCTGAGCATAAAGTTCAAACGGTCATCGAGCATACCAAAAAGGACAAACTTATGAAGAGCTAAAGAGAAGAGAATGTACAGAAAATACCTAGTTTTAAGTTCTCGTAATCAAATTAGAAATACAAAAACAACAGAGGCGACTGAGGAGACTTGGAGACAAAAGCAAATGTGCCTAACAAATCTATTATATTATTATTAAATTATTAAATGCCATAGGAAACGAAATGACAATACAATAAACGAATTCATGCCTGAAGCTGCCAACGGCTCAACGTGATCAACTAGTTTATAATATAGTTTATAACTTGATGGGCTTTTGGCCTTTTTTGTCATTCGGCGCTTAAGCTTAATTATCACTTCTGTTTGAGCATAAATATTCATTCGTTAAAGACTTAACCGAAGCCCGTCAAAATGATATATTAGCACATTGATGGGGCATTTGACTTAGTCAAACATAAATATCAAATGATATAGGCGCTGACTTTTTATTTCGTTTAACTTTTGCTTTTCAATGATATATGCCGCAGTCAAGCGAGTCGGTTGGATGTGTTAGTGCTAGTTTATCCGAGCGTGTGGATGCCTCTACAGTTTACACCTTAAATTGTTTGCCAAACGGCTTACAGATATATATCTACATAAAATATATATTTCTGTAAATTTGTGAAGCGAAGCTGATGACGATGCTGATGATGGCCATCAGCTGTCAGCGGTTCTCTCCCAAGCTGTCAGACTGCGTAAATATTTGCCAGCTGAGCAATTGCAGCAAGACGAAATAAAAGGGGGAAAAACAACAAAAATAAATAAAATAAGAAAAATAATATATATTCATAAAGCACACATATTGAGCCGCATGCAAAAGGCAATCGAATTTGTGGCCAAGAGACAAGCCACCTTAATGAGCCGTCTTTGTGTAGGCGTTTCATTTTCTGTTTGCCAAGCCATTAATATGTGCTTTTCATCGGGTCCAGCAGACGCAAAAGGTCATGAGGAAAAAGCATGCACAAAAAAGTAATCGAATGCAAATAAGAGTGCTCTTGTTAAAGTAGCCGGACTGCGCGATTTCCTGTACATCCTATTCTCTTATGTTCAAAAATATTCTGCGAGTAATCGATTGCGAATAAATGTATTTCAGTTGAAAGAACAATTTTGGTAGATGTCCTGTATTCACAGTTCTATTGTGCTTAATTTTGATTTGTGATCCATTTCTGAGCAATAAAGACTTAAGCTTAAAGATTATATTCGTCTTAGGTAAAAACTCCTTCTAATTTAACTTCAGCCTTCATTTCCCGCTGACATATTGTTAAAAAGTAAATTTAAGTTTATTAATGTTGAATCATGATTAAAATCTCTTTTACGGCACAGCTTTCAGCACTGTCCACACAGCTCTGGCGCCACTCTAACAACCCAAACTACTTTTAGCGCCTACGATAACAAAACTCAACACTTTGGTGGCCTTTGCCCAGCGGCCCAAAACACAATAAAGCCAACGACAAATTTCGTGGGAGTCTACAACGAACAAAAAACGTAGCATTTTTCTAAGTAAAACGGCGTTTGAAGTGGATATATATAGATATATACATCTTAAGTTAATGGAATGACCTACATAATACAAAATGAATCAAGTTATTAATGACGCCAAAAAGCCTGGGAATTCTGTCGCACGCCTTATAATTTATGGTATCAGAGTTCAAAGTGCCATGAAGTGGTTGAGCTTAAGCTTGAGAAAGATTGAGACAATATGAGAACTGACTTTATAGAAGATTAAGGAGTTCATACAATGAAGGTTTTTTCTATAAAATACTACGAACATATGAAATATAATTTAAATTTAAAAAAAAAATAAATAAATGCTCCTCGGAGACCTTTCTAAAACTGAGTAACATCCATATAAACTGTCAAAAAGTCAAATAAGAAATATGATGTGGACACGCGCCTCAGCTTCTTCCTGCTGCCCCCTGATCGTATCATAAGTCGTAGCAATAAACGTAGATTATGTACAAACGTGTTTATGCCACGCGCCGGCAGTGGCACAACGTTGCGTATACGCAACGTGACCTTAATCGATATTGGCAGCATTTCAGCTGTCGCTGAGAAGCCTCTCGGCCTGGTTGGCAGGCGCAACATACCTGCAATGAGAACAAGAAAGCAAATACGAAAATTAATTAAGCTTTGCGATACATGAAGGCAACGCACTTTGCCAAATTAACTGTCCGAACATTCAAACGAAGAACTCAACTCGAACTCGTCTTGCTTTGGCTCATTTGATTCATTTGACTCTTGTGCCAGTTGCGTCAAACACTGCCTGCCAACTGTCATAATGGAGGTAGGCAAACGAGCTAAGTGCCTCAAATTGTGGATACCAATCAAACGTTATGCAAATGCAAATTGACCAAATGCAGCAGCAACTGCCAGCAGCTGCAGCATTTCTCAACTGCATTGCGCACCGCATTTCCATTTAGCTTGGTTGCTACGGTTCCCTCATCAAAGTTGCAGAGATCCTTTACGCAAGACTTTGGTCCACAGCCTGAGCACTTGGCAAATGGTAATTGATGTATATGAGAAAGTAACTGGCTATCTCTATCTGTCTTGCTCTCTCCGTCTCTGACTGACACTTCAATTCAATTCAATTAAGAATTGTGCACCTAAAAGCTTTATAAATAAGTAAATTTGCATAATTTTTGTTTACATTACGCACTGGGTGGCATAAGATTTCTTTAGAATTTCATTGAGGCGAAGTGTTTCTTGTTTGCATTTTCAATTGATGCCACATTTTAAGATTGAACTGTTAAATTTTGTAGCAATGCTTCTTTTCTCCATATAATACGTTTATATCTTCATTTTTATATCCTAATATATTTGTACTATAATTCTCGCTTACATCTTAAGTTGATAAACTCATTTCAACAGCTGATCCCTTTTGGCCAAAAAGGGCATCAATATGTCGTGCTTTTTTATGTCCTCGACCCTTCCTACGTCTCTTTATTGTAACTGCTGCTGCTGCTGTTATTACGCCGACGCTTAGAAACCCGCCTGGGACATTTAGCTGATTGAGTTCTGTTGTGTCGCCCTTCTCTGCTGCTTGATCTTTTTCATTTTCTTCTTCTACCGCTTCTACATTCTGCTGAGCTTTGCATATTTAATTAAAATTGTAATTGATTTTGTGTTATGCAAAAAGCAGGCCACAGCAACAACAACAATAACGAGTCGCCAAAAAGTCTGTTTTTAATTTCATGCTGTGTGGGAAAGAGGCGGCAGCCGAGGCTGAGGCAGTGTGTCCCAACGTGCCTCATAATTTTTGTGGGCTGTGGCACAGTTTTCTAATTTGACTGCAGGCAGGCACAGCCTCAATTTTTATGGCAACTCAGGTGAGATTTGTTGCCGTTGGCCTCGAATGTAAGAACCAAATTACAGCAACAACAACAACAACAAGAACAGCAGCACCAGCCGTCATACATATTATGCTTTTATAAAGTATATATAAGACCTTACGTCAAAGTCGCTTTGCATATTGATGGAATAACGTCGTTGCTCAGTCTCCTCCACAGCAAAGTCGCCTCAAAGCGAATGCCAAAAGTCTGCTGCATATATACATATATTTTTCACGTTCCGATTGATTTTGTCGCACTTTCTCGCATACAAAATGTTACTTATACGCCCCTCTGGCATTTGCTCTGTTAAAATCAATTTTCATGTAGCTGTCAAAAGCAGACTGAACCCCTTTTTCATTTTCCGTTTTTTTTTTGCGTTTGCCTTTGTAAAGCTGCTGCTGCGGGCTCAGTGCGTGGGCTTACGAAAAAATAGCAATTCGTTTGCTCTTTTGCGCATTCAGTCGAGTCACGACGATTTGTGATTTTTCCACTCGAAACCATTTTCATTATTAATTATGAGGGGTTTCACTTGCAGCCACTCAGAGGAACAGTTGATTGAACTACTTTTTCAACTCAATTAACCTTATCAGCGCCTTGGCCAAATTAGTTAAGCAACAAATCGGAACAATTTATCTATTTAAGCCATAAATTATTGTTAACTGAAATCTTGCCGCTAATTCACTCGGCTGCTTTCAAATGATGACCCATTAAATGATACATCAAAAAATACGAATACAAAAGGCCAAAAGCAAAAGTCAAAGCTGCCATCAATTTAAGCAAACACAATCAAAGCAATGTTCAAAATAACATGAGAATTATCAAATAATAAATTGCAAAAATATAACTTTATATTAAGATACAGTTAACATGATGTTTTATTTTAGTTTTAATATTCACACATTAAATTTGCGTGAGTCAACCTTTTTCAATTTTAGTTGAAGGTTGAGTTTCATGTATGATTTTTATAGGGGTGTGTCATCACGAAGGTCTCTTTGGCTTCAGTTAAGAAAAAACATAAACAATATTTTTTGCAAGACACGACAGCCCCAAAAACAAAAAAAAAACTAAGCATGAAAAGGTCAGAAATTGGAAGAAATACATCAGCAAATGAGAACACAGCCGAGGGTAACATTTTTACAAGCTTTTAGTCTAAGACAATTTGTTTTTGACAGACATCAGCTTGATTTAAAACAAATTATTATGCATGACTATTGAAAAGGTAAAAGTGAATTAATGTCATCTATAACTTATACAAAATAAAACTGAACGAATTATATTATGTAATTTTAAAAAATTCCATCATTTTTTGGCAAAAAAATGGTTTATATATAATATATACTTTTTGATGCACATACTATATTCAGTGTACATATATGTACTTTCTCAATAACAATAAAGAATTCCAGACAGCTTATTGGCTACTGTTAACTGTTGAGATAAAAAAAAAACTCCCACACATTAGTGCGTCAGCTTTTCAGGAAATGAAAGTCAGCTTTATGCACATGTATATATGTATAAGCAGACTTATGGCAATAATTTATTTAATTCACCATTATTTTCAGCCAAATAAAGACAATGCATGACAAATAAACAAAAACCATTTACAGTGTGGCTCCAATTTATGAGCCATTTATATATATATATATATATTCTTTTTTATGCATATACATAAATAAATATATATATAAAGTTAACGGTATAATGGAAATTAACCGATTCGCACATTTCCAGTTGGTTTTCCTTTCATTTCTTTTTTTTTTAATTTTTATTCAGACGCATTAAACTTAATAGAGCCATTTTATGAACTGTTGCGATAAAAATTAAAACTGATTTCTTTTGCCATTAAAAACAATATGCACAATGAAAGGTGAAATAATAAAAAAAAAATATTTATATATATACACATATGTATATATGTATTTATATATACATATATGCAATCTAGTTGAGTTTTAGTGACATGCAAATAACTTTCAATCGTAGCTAACCACAAGTTAAGACCTTTCAAGATCTCTGACTTGGGAGATAATGGCAATTGAGAGCAGTTTTTTTTTTGTTTTTTTGTCGGTGCTCTATTCACATTTGGTTTTGAATTTTTGCGCTCGTAAATCGAAATGAAAACGAAACGAAATGAGAGCCACGAGCAGAAACCGGTTAAATGACGCCCAACCGGGTTGGCAGACAGGCAGCCAGGCAGCTGAGGCAGGCAAACAGCAAACAGCATTTAAGCCAGGCCAAAGCACAACCGAGCCAAGCCAAGCCAAGCCAAACCAAACCAAACCAAAACCAGAGCCAACTTTAGTCGTATAATGCTTGAACCAACGACCGGAGATATAGATAAAAATCAACTCCAACGCTGTGGCAGACAACAACAACAACAGCAACAAACCCAACGGACACGTTTTGTGGCAGCCGGTAAAATGGAAAAAAAAAGTATGTGCATACATATATAAAAGTAGAAGTTCGAATGTGAGAGAACAGAAAAACCAGAAACCTGAAATTGTAACGCAATCAATGCGAAAAACCAGAGTAGAGCTGTTGAGCAGGCGTGGCAGACGCCTAGTGCGCTGAAAATGAAAATCAACAGACAAACAGAGCCCGCACAGCTGCTTCTGTTGTTGTCGTTGCTCGTGGCATTCCAAACAGACAGTTATAACTTATATAGGAATGTTGGTCCTTTACTATTTACTTTTCTATTTAATTTTCTTTTTTCTGTTCGACCAGCCATACGCATTTGGCGGATTACATTTTATTCACACTTCCAGAGGAGAACTGTTAGCCGGGCTTATACCTGATGGTAAGTGGGTGCTGGAAGGACTGGAGGCGGTGGGGGTCAGTGCTGCTGCAACTGTCGAAATGTCGGAAGTTGTCAAGCACGCGGCTCCGTTGGCAGCTTTTGCTTCACGTAATTTCACATAAAATTTATATTTTTTTTTTTATAAATTACGACCCGCAACATAGACAGAGATTGAGACATGAAAGAAGGAATGTATAGGCAGCTTGTCGAATATTTAGCATTATTTTTTAAAGAAAGCGTGTCTTACAATTTAATATTTATTTTGCTAATTTATATTTAAAAATTTATTAACTAAAAACTTTTGTAATTAGAAATAATTTCTAAATTGAGATATAAATAACTCAAAGATTTTGTTCATAGTGATAAACCTTTTTTAATCAATTTATCTAAATATGTACTGTAACTAACTGAGAGATCAATAGCTGCTAATTTTGAGAATAGAAATTAGAAGCAATTAAAAATTAAAATATTAAAAAATGAAGACTATGCTATTTTATTTTTTTTATTTGAAAGCTGAATATAATTCTCTACATATTTCTTTTTAATTATTAAAGTTTTTTTTATAAATAAATAAAGTAAAAAATTTCAGGAAAAGTTTCATACAACAACCCAACAACTTCTCTCAGTGTACCAAAAAAAAAAACAAAAACCAAGAAAATTTGAGCATTACACTCATTTGAGTTTTAACTTTTATTTAGTCAAAAAAAAATAAATAAATAAATAAAGTAAGAGGGAAAACGAAGTAAATTGCTGGGAGCTTTATTTTTCACGCTAGCTGAGTTTTTGGCGAGTTTTTCGACCGACATTTACCAATTTCTTTGTTTATAGCCGCAACACGTGTTTTCATTTAAATACACACACACACACACGCCCTGAGGGAGACAGCGAGGGAGGCTGGCGTTTTTATGTATATGTTAATGAAATGATAATGGGCAGAAAGAGATGGACAAGAAACAGAGTGAGTGAGTGAGACAGGGACATAGGCTGTCTCGAGTGCAGGGCATCAGCTAGCTCTAATTAAAGCCAGCACAGTGTGCAGTCCAGCTGACCAAGAGGAAGAAGAAGACGAAGAAGACGTTGCCGAGACAATTCTCTTGGGCTCCCATTGGGGAGCCATCAAATTTGATGGTCTCCAAGTAGGCAAAGTAATTGCGAGCGCAAACAGAATTAAGCAAATGTCTATTGTTGAAGGCAGTTAAGCCAAGTAAATGAACGCCAAGCGAAGAGGACGACAGAGAGACAGGAATAATCTCTCAGCAAAAGTTGAAGTTTTAATTTATGTAAATACTAGGTGAATACAATTTATTGGATTGTCAAGTAGTTCAATAATAAAGAATACGTAAAGGCTGTTTCCCTTAAAGTACAACAAGATTCAAGCATAGGAGCTGCTCTCGTTTTTCGTATTTCTATAAAGCTGCCTCTGATTCACTTTCGACTTATAGAGAATTAGTAGACCCATGTCTATGAGCCTTACATTGAGTTAGGTAAACTATAAATATTAACAAGATTTATTTATGTTTTGAGAATCGAATAGAAGAGCAGAATATTATATGATTGAAATAAATATTGCTTCATCATACCATATGACATAGCAGCAATTTGTATTTCTTTTCAAATGCAAATGACAACATCGTTCGTATAGAGGAGGAGCACAATATGCTTTAAATGAAACAGCTGTATTATTTAAAACTTTGTTAAATGGTTTATCATTCCATATCATATCATAGCATGCATTTGATCTCAATAAACCAGTTATATTTTTTCTCGCTCTTGAAGTGTTTGGCCCAATAAGTTAAGCAACTGCTTAGCGTGTCTTTGGGGCTTCGTGTGCTAGCCATTGTTTACCGTAGTTTGTATCCAATGCATTTTTCACTTTCACACACCAGCAAACAAACACACACGCAGAGCGTACGGCAAACTTGTTTGCAGCATAACAGTCCTGGATGCCAACGAGTTGGCAGCTGGCAACTGGCAACTGGCAACTGACAGCTGTTGCTGAACTACACTGAACAACCAAAACAGAGGCTGCATTTGGGTGCTGCGGCTAATTATTTAGCAATTATGTGAAAGTGAAACTTGTTGAGTTGGCTGCTGCTCTGCTGCTGCTTTACTATTGCGGTTTAGTAGTTTAATTGGATGCTGCCTCAAAGTAGTTTGTAGCTCATATTGACTGAGTGAAATTTTAAACGTCTGCCCATTAGCAGGAATATGTGGATGCAGTTGGTTGGGAAGTGGACGGGGGGGTAGGAAGTGCTCAACGCGGCATCGATGACCAAAAGCAGCTGCCACAAAATTGTCAAATATTTATGCAATTTTATGAATTGGACCCGAACTAATTGCATTTTGCATTGCATTGATGCAACATTTGCTTCAGCTGCAGCAACTTGGCCAAAAATCCATTTTGATTTATGCCATATTTATCAGCACAAATTACAGATATATATATATATATATATATATATATAAATATATAAAGATATGTGTATATAGTGCGCTGTGTGCCAATGAAGCATTTCACATGAATGCGATTTACAAATTCGATTCACACCCAAAAACCGCGCGACGCGAAATGCAATTTATTTATGCACAAATACATATATACAAATATACAAATATACAAATATACATATATACGTATATACTAGTAAAAATACTTTAAAAACCACAAGAGACAATCAAGTCAAATTCTATTGTCTCATAGGCTGCAAAACAAAAAACCAGTTTTTATTTACGACTCTTGGGCTGCATTGTGTTTTATGGAGCATGGCGAAAAAAAGAGCGGGAGGTGAGGGCGTCGACTGGGGGGCAGTGGCCCCAAATCGCGTCTGACTTCAAGTGCGCGTATAAAAAAATGTAATCCATACAAATTTTTGCTATGTTTTGATTTGTAGTGCCTCAAGCCATGGGCAACGGCAATCGTATTGCATAAAGCTTAAACAGATTTCAATTATGATTAGAAACGGAACCCCAATATGGACTTTACCTAATCGAATTACAGCGAGACCACCTCCAGCTTATGGCCAAACAATCAAAATTGCGAATTAAGTCAATTGGCAAATTATTTTGAAAGAATTTTAGTATTAAAGCTAGGTCAAAATGACAGCAAGAACATTCACTTTTTTAAATTTAAAAGTTTCAATTGAAAGTGTAGACATACAATGAAGAATTTTTCTCATGATTAAATAAATTTTTAAAAAAATATTTGATTTGGCATTTCTGCTAAAAAATATAACAGCTAGTTATTAGTTACCGGCTAGTGCCCTTCTCTGCACTTCTCTCGAATTGACCTTACGCTTTTAAGTGGAAACTTCGAATTCAGCAAAGTTCAGGGTCAACTTTAGTCATTTACATAAAACCTTCGTAAATCTACGAATTGACCAACAGCAAAAAAATTAAAACCGAAAAAAATATCGGACGATTGTACAGAAAAGTCAAACTAAAAGCTGAGCGAGTTTTATTATTTTTTTTTTATATGGACTAACGCCGGAAACATACAAAAAGCAACATTGCCAACGGCCGGTTGTCACTTATTTATGCATCCGGTCGTTGCAGGCCACTACAAAACATACAAATAATATAAGACGAACCATTCACAACATATATGAAAAAAAAAAATATACAACCGAATACAAGCAATATATGTAAATAAAATACAGCAGATAATACACAAATACAGATAATGTGGGGGTACACAGCGGCGATTGTGGTCTCGACTTGAACAGCACAACTTTTCAGAAAAGTTCCCCCTTGAAATGCGCATTTGTCAGCTTACGAATTCGGGCTGTACCTTTTGCCTGCCGCCCCCTTGGCGCCTCTTCCATTTGCAGGTAAAGTTTAAGTGTAAAAAGCTGAAAACTATTTGCATAGAATTTGTGCCAGCGTTGAAAAACCGCACAAAAAAGTTTCTAATGCTTATGAATAACTCGATGAATAGATTTATTTGCAAAAGCTTTAAACTAACTTGACAAAATTGAGGTTTTTGAATACATTAAATACATTGCAGAGTTCATTTTTATATGTTTTTCACTAAACTAAGCTTCTCGGGCTTTAATTGAGATACCCAATTAGCTCTCTTTGCGATTCTCATTATTTACATTACTGTTTATAATTAGTACTCTATTCTACTGAATTCTAATATGCAAGACATTCAAAATTTAAACGCCCCTCGCTGCGCTTCTCACAATCTGGCTACCAAGGCCTGTAGTCTTATTAAGCTTAGCAACTGTTTCGGCACAAAAAACGAAAAGCCAAGCTTGAATCAAATTTAATGGATTTTGCTCTTAGCACGAACGAACCACCAAGAAAATAGCAAAGCTGTAAAATGTTGCCATAAAAACCGCTAAGTGCACAAGCACAGGAAAACTTTATATATCCCATTTCTATGGCTATTTAGTTGTATAGTATAAGCTAAGCAACTGTCATGCAAAACGCCCTGGCAGCCAGTTGACAGTTGCCAGCTAAATTCTATTTATCCACAAGATACATTTCTATAGATATCTGTATATATTTATTTAGCATATCATATTTTAGTTGGCAACAATTCCTCGTGGTCTCCCAGTTGCATTTGCTGTCTTGCATGTTTATCGTATTTTCACGGATGTTTAGATACTCAATTTGTATATAATGCTAGACGTGAAGTCTTTATGCCACCGCCCATCTAGAACGTGGCGACTGCGGGTCGCCTTACGCCCAAGTTCGTGATACTTGATTACAACTTATCTATAAAATGAGAAATGTGCTCAGAGTTCATTGCATTTGACATGCCAGCCAATCAAGCGAAGCTGTTTTCTGTGGCCTACAAATAACAAAAAAAAAAAGAGAGAGAGGGAGAGAGAGAAGTAGTGGAAGAAAACTAGAAAAGTCAATTTTTGTCCACATTTGCTGCTATTGATAGACAATTTTTGTTATCTAGTATTTCCGTTGAGCTGCTGCGCCCGCTTTCAAGTGGATACGAGATGTTCTTAAGTACTCGCAGATACACAATGCTTCTTGACAAACTTTTCTGTTGTGGCTTATTTGACGAGAAGTAGATTGCTACGAAAGCTGGCCATGATTAAGCTGACAATGCTGGATCTACGTGTACGAAATTGGGCAGCTCTATAAGTGAATACACACATGTCAGGAGCGAAATAAAAAGTTGACAGCACTACGGACTGCATTTGGAATGAAAATGTTAGGATAAACGCGATTAAACTGACAACGGAGGATCTATTTGCCTGACCAGATAAAAATTTAATTTTAATATTTGACAAAGTAAGCTGAATCGAGAAATATAGGCAGACAGAAATAATTAGCGACAGGGCTTTATATAATCCATTTAAGTCCGTTTGACATCGACAGAATAATACTCGCTCAGGGCACAAAACAGCCATAAAATGTATTTGAAAATCAATATTTCCCCATATGCGATGCATTCATGAATGCGTGTAAAACTGGCTGAAAAAGTACAAAGTTGAATATAAAATTAATCATGGAGAGCATATATAAAGAATTGATTTCAATTTGTCAAAGCTCCCGTTGATCTGTCAGTAGATGACTCCAAGATATGACTATAGAGGATAGATTATGTGAATGGAAATCCTAAAGAAATTGTTCTAATAACTGGAAATTTTATCTATTATTACTACGTCTGCATGACTCAACTAAATTTCGCACTTGGCGGATGGCTTAAATCATATTTGTCAATTCAAATGCAAATTTTTGAGAAATTACCATCAAAATAATTGCTATGTATCAGTCGGCTGGCATCAAAGACGTCAAGCTGGGCGCAGTCAACCTTCAGGCAAGATACATTATTTTTAGATATAGACACAGGGAGAGAGCGAGAGGAGAGAGAGGAAGAAAACTATTTACGCTTATGACAAAATTAAATGCCATAAAATGTAGCTGCTTGGCAAACATTTTGCACAACTTTTAGCACCAACCTAAGCCAAAAATTGAATAGAAGCAAAAAGGCTGCCAAAAATCAAAAGCGCATTTATGTAAATCTGTATATAAATATATATATACAAAAATACTGAACCAAGAAGTAAAAGATAGAAATCTTTACAAACAAAAATAGTATTAAAAGATAAAAAAAAAATCGAACTAATCTAATGTAAATAAATAATATAATATATACTAAACAAAATAAATAAAATAATGTAAGCAAATTACTTCCAGCGCTCTTCCTTTTATAAACATTACAAATTTGATAAATGTTATAAATTTAATATATATTAATATTATTTTTTTTATATTAATTTAATATTTTATAAATTTAAAATATATATTATAATTTTTTTATGTTTCTGCAGCTTGAGCAATTTGTATTGTATATCTAAAACAAACAAAATGTATTGCGTTTGGAGAGATTTTTATGGTAATACTTTTGCGCTTGCATTGCTAACTAGGAAACCGGTCAGATTCTCATACTCAGAACAAATTAAGATATTTAACGTGTAATCACAGCTGTATTGTGCGATTTATAAAGCGGGTTTTATATAAGCTGCAAACGGGGTCAAAGTATTGCATGTGCCAGACGACAAGCACACACATACACACACATGGCTAGCAGACAATGGGTGAGAGGGCGGGGCAGTGCGACTCACAAATGCCAATCAATTGATTTCATTGTCTTCAATTTATAACCTATCGATAATATAAATTCCTGACAGACAGCCTCTCTTGCAAGAGCCAGAGAGCTATGATAAATAGACAATTCCAGTTGTGTCTGTGTGAGTGCGTCTACTGTAACTGTTGGCTCCACATATCGTTTGTATATCACAGCTAGCAGGCATACACATTATACAGTTACGAACTCATTACATGTATATGCAGTATACACAGCTTTGCACTTGACATTAATGAAATGAAATTGTTTTGTCACAGTTCCATTTTCTGCCTCACTGCCATGCTGTGCCACAAAGTCAAGTCAAGAGTTGTAATTGGGAGGAGAAAGGGGCAAACTGTTTGTAAAAGAATATTTCATGTACAAATTAATTTGAATAAATAAGAAAGAAAAAATTAATTTGACCATAACGAATTGTATTTTAATATATCCAAATAAAACGATCTTATTTATATATATTTATATTAGTGTAGCCGTAACTTTAGCTCATAAGCTAACCAAAACAGCCAAGTCAATCAAAGTTTCGAAGATCATATATGTTTACAAACATCCCTTGCATCTCACACTTACAGTTAATCAAAGTTTTGTTTATTTGTAGGCATTTGATTACCAAATAAACGAAGACTTTGCACAAATTTAGAGCTGTTTCTTTTCGTAAACGAAATATTCCTTTGTTTGTTTATCCAATTGAATTTCAATAGCAGAGACTTTGGTTTCCCTCAGACCCTCAGTCTAACAAACGTTATCATTCGATTTGGTTCTCCCTTTTACACATTGTTTATTTTGTTTGTGTATTTGTGTCGCATTCGGATTTAGATTTATACATACTCTTTGCTTTAGCGAATGTGAATTCAAGTCCATTTATGGAGCTTACCCATTCCAAATGTTAATGCAAAATTACAAAATCTATATATATACATTTCCATATCAATCAATCACTTTGTTATTTCTGATTTGAAAACTGCATTGCTGAAGTACATTTGATTTACGCACTCAAATGAGTATAACTATAGTATATTTAAATAGAACCAAACGGCAACAGAAATGTGCATCGAGCACGACAATTTTCAAGAATTTTATCGCCATGCAAAGCAGTGCCAATAAATTTGAAAAAAAGAAATTAAAAAGCAATTACAAGTCCAATTCAATATAGCGCAACATTTTACACTTCAGAATTGGATATCTTTAAATGCGCAATAAAATGTGAGAAATATGTTTTTCAAATGTGTCAAAAATCGACTAGGTAAAGTATATATATTAATAAAATAAACAAACAATATCAAACATCATATCTATCATACACAGCTGTCATAAATAATATGTTCCCTTGTCGAACCCTTTTTGTCTTATGTTTTCAAAAAGCTTGTCCATGTATTACAGCTATCATATCAAGCCCAAAAAATATATTTAGAGATTACTTAAACTAGGTCAGTCGCATCATATATATACTCAATACTCATTTGCTCCACTATAGATATATATATATTATATAGATATATGTATATATATGTTTCCCTCTGGCCGTTTGTCGTTGTCAATTTTGTTAAATGTTGTGAGCAATATTAGCGCGGATCTAGCGACAAATATCTTTTATGTGCCAAAACAAATTTGCAAAAGATTCTCATGTATGAAATATTTTGCATTTAAATACAAATATTTTGTTGCCCCTTTACGAGCCGCAATAAAACATGTGTTAATTAATCAAATACAATTTTGGGACTGGTCAAAAAACAAGAAGTGGACCACCAATTTTCTGATACTTTCTTATTAACTCAATTGATTGATGGGCCGCAACGGAAAAGAAATAAAAAAAAAATAAAAAAAAGCCAACTTAAATGCGAGCAATTGATGTTGGCCCACGCAAAGCTACCAAATGAAGCCATTGGGGGCATTGGAGCTCTCACTCTCTCTCTCTCTCTCCCTCTTCCCCCTAGACAGTTGCACCGCGCAATCCTCTCAAGAAACTCGCGCGTAATGAGCGTCTCATTAATTGTGGTTGGTATTTAATTTTTTTATTTCTTATTTTGCGGTCTAAACTTTTGCGCGGCTCTGTTCGTAAATAAGTTTGGCTTGGCCCATTGCGTATTTAGTTCATTAACCTCTCAACTACAATTGTTGTAAATTTTACGTGCTGCTATTGTCTATCTATTGTTGTTGCCGCAGCGACTGCGGCTGCGGCTGGCTCCCTCGCTTCGCTCATTGTTGCCGCTAGAAAGCTGCCCGCCAATTGTTGGCCTAACAAACTAATAAAAAAAAGAGGCAGAAAGAAATAAGTGCCGCCATGCTCTGATATGCCAATTAAAGTGCGACCAGCAGCTACTCAGATAGCGAAGTAGCTCGACATGGCCTGCCTTGGCGCCCTGTGTGGGGGCGTGCTCGTTTTTATAGAGTACGACGGCACAGGGGGGGGGGGGTATCGCCTCTCTTGCAGCTGGGATAATAGCGTAATGTGGGGCAATTATTTAAAATTAGTTATAAGAGCAACTACCTGTAAAAAGTCGTGTAGGAATGGCCACAATTTATGTTTTTTCTCTGGCTGTATACGACTCTATTGTTCAAAAAGAAACTCGCGATATCTCTGAAGAGAATTCAATTTGAAAATCCTTATATCTTATATTTCCCATGCCAAAAGTCTTAATTACAAGTAAATGGATTGCTTAAGGTGCTTAACTTTTTATAGATAAAACTTCTTATAGAGATATGGTTGTCATTATTATTTTGACATTTATTAACATCATATCATTTTATGTTTACATATGTGCTCTATATATATTACGATAAGCAAAAGCCAATTTATGCCAATCAATTGAATCACATGCAGCTAATTGGGCTGATAAGAGGGTCTTACATTGGGCCAACTGTTTTATCATTCAACGCTTGAAGGCCCTACATTTAGCTTTCAATACATAGACTGCCAAAATGTGTGCACGTTTAATGCACTTTCTGTGTAGAGCTCCATAAAGTGGGATTGGAATCTATCTATCTCTGTGTTGCGCCGTTGCCAGCTATCTATCTCCTTATATAGCTTGCCACAAGTGGAGCCAGACTGCGCTTTGGCATTTCAATTAAACTGCACAACATACGCAAACGCCCACGCAAGCTACTACAAAGCGCCTCTCTGTTCTCCCCACTCCCCACAGAGTTGCAACTGTTGCACTTTGTGCAAATAATTGAGTTAAACCCACATGATAGCGAGAGGATGCTTTGACAGTAGCTAAAGGAAAAAACTTTTACAATTTTATCTTAAAATGTCTATGGAAATAGCTCGATGCGCACACACATACATATAAATATTGTATTTCTCTATATGGCTGTGAGTGGCTCTAAGCCTTCGGAGTTGAAGAGTCAAAACACACTTGAAGTTTGTAACTCAAACAGAAAGTTATGACAAAGCCCACACACATGCAGCATAGATCACGGCTGCTGTAGAGAAATGTATTGCATATGTGACCAGAAATGGGAACTTAGCTTCAATACAGTTCAAATGAGAATAAATTTGAAAAAAAAAGAATGGAAAAGCACTTGAAGCACGTAACTGAACGCATGTTCTTTTATATATACCTGTGAACAGGTAGGTAGCTGAGTATTATATATCAGCACATTGACATTAAAGTCAAGGAACTTTAAAGCTGCTTTTGGGGCAACTTTTATCACAAAATATTGCATGTCATGCCATATGAAAGGTGAGTGTCCATAAAAATGATATATTTATATAATAAGAAAAGGAATTTTGTGGCTGGTCAATTAGATGCGGCCTGTTAGAGAACTGACCGACAGATCTTTACAGTTATAGCAGGTAAAGCAATTCAATTCAAATAAACATAAAAAGTTGATTCACTTCAAAAAGTGTGTTTTCATTGATAACTGTGCTTTACTTTATATAGTTCGCATATAAATCTAATTTAAAACGAGTTTAATTTCTTTAAGAACATCATACAAATTTCAACAAATTGCCCTGGCGTCCGAGCGCCTCTTCATTACGAAGAGCTGCATAAATCATGAGAGCTTGAGGTTGAATTAAACAGCTTATGTTTAAGCTCGTATCATTTCATCTAATTTAACATCGAGTTAAGCACATATTAAAACTAACACGAACATTTTATATGATGCCCGAACATTTATAAGCAAACAACCATATTAAATTATTCAAAACCGTGTCTTTAGCCAAAATCAGCTTAAAAGAATACCAAAAAGCTCAATAACACCTTTCAAGTCCAGGTAAATAACTTGCTAAGTACGCCACAAAAATACACACACGCCAAAAAATAATCCCAAAAATTCAATGCGATTCGCAGTAAATTTGTTCAAAAGAAAAGCCATGTAAGTCACAAGTACGTAGAAATATATATATATATTACTTTGGTTCATATATATATGTATATAGACGTTATACACACGTGCAAGTAGGTGTTTCGGCTACTTCTAAGTATTTGCCCCTGTAGCTGTCACTCAAACGCCCTCTAACGCTCAGATTCATAAATACACTCATACACACACTCACAATGTTTTATGAATAATCACCCAGCATTTCAATGTAAATCCGACAAAAAGTCCGCGTATCACCAAGTAGACAAAAACCCAAATAAAAAGAATTTTCGACATGAGCAAAACCTAGGGATAGTAGCTTAATCACGATAAGTTTTCACCCACAACAAGTAACAACTCTATAATCGAGAGTAGCTGACTAGAAGATACCTTAAGGCTTCCCCAAGTCATTTTGCTCTCTTTTCTCTTGGAATTAGTAACACTTTAAGAGTTTAGTTTTTGTTAACTTCCCGATATTGTAGGTCTCCTTATACAATTCTGTGTCCTATAGCAGGCATTAGCTTTTTAGCAATATGGCCACCTTCAACTCTTACAGGGTATAAATAGCTTGTGACTGATGTCTACCTTTCCTCCTATTCCTCTGGGCACTTGACACACTATTATTTGCATTTTATAAATAATTTCATTTTACGGCACTTTTGAGCACCTGGCGAAAATTTGGCTAATTTTATCTAGCTAAAATTGTAATATAGATAAATAATTTAGAAACAGGCAACAGAGGCTATATTGTGTAGCAAATTAGCCAATGGAGGGTCTAAATCAACTCGTAAATTGGTTTTCAAGTCGACTTTATAGTCTAGACTTTACATAAGAGCAGCCTTTAACAGCACGTGCGTTAACTTGTAATACAATAATTTATACGATGCGGCAGAGCTGGGAGAGAGGAAGGGGATGTGGATAGCACCTTGATTAAAATGCGTACTATATTATTATTATCGTCTCCACGCTGAGAACACACAACACAAAGCAGACAAAACAGCCACAGCCACAGCCACGCGCATAGCTGATTACAGCAGAATCATTTAAGCGGATGAATTTGTCTAGAGTTCTCGAATGCTAATTGATGCGGAAGTCTGATTTGATTTGTTGTACTCCTTTGACTCGTATGCTTCAAAATTTAATTAGTTTATAAGCAGTGCACTTGAGCTGAGATCTCGCCTTGCATTTTAATCAGCTTACAATTTCAAGAGCTTCTCAATGCAATTGAGCAATCCACCAGGCTTTGACTGTTAATTGAAACAATCTTTTCACTTAATAAGCATATTGAGGTGTGAACTGAGCTTTTCAAACTGCGATGAGCTTTCTTACTAACATATAGCTAAGATTTGAGTTAGAAACGTTTGCTGAAAGCTTCGTTTTACTACAGCATTCTTAGCTTAAAGCTCAGCTTAAAGCACAGTTCTTAACATATAGATTTTATATATATATGCAACAAACAATAAAGATTTTTATTTATAATCAATTTAAATTAATGCTAAACACGCTCAATACATTCTCTCTCTCCCTATCTCACTTAAATTTCAAGATTGTTTCTATCTTCGATAAATTTGTAGACCATAAAAGTAGCATAAAAGCTTTATATCAATTAGTCATCTTTGTCTGTCTTAGAGAAACCCGACTTGGTCGTAAATCCTAGTCTTCGCGTTATCTTTGGCTGACCAACAATCTGGCCCTGTCAGCTCGCTGTCATAAAGCTTTCCAATATTATTCTTTTGGGGCTTGCCTTGAATAAATACCAATTTATTTTTAACACAACATTGTTTTTCTTATTTAAATGAAAATTATCAGCACGACACTTGGCGGCGGATATGAAGCATTATGTATTATTTCTTCTTTTCGTCTCTTATTTTTTAGAATGGTGGCAACAAAATGCTCTCAGCCAGACGCCGAACATAGACAAAGCGCTGATTGGATTTAAAGTGACAGTAATAAATGACAAGAAAGGCGTGTTTCATTTATAAATACGCAAAGGCATACGCAACTGTCTGAACTTGCTCTAGTAGAAAGCGCACCAAAAAACAACAAATAGAAAGAGAAAGAAGAAACCTAGAATATTGAAATACGTCGGAGACTTTGGGCTAAGTAAACAGACATCGTTGGTCGCCGCATTTTAGAGCGCTCCGACACTGACAAGTCAAACAAATTGCAGGGTATTGCTTTGGCTGGGGGTGTGGAAGGAGGGAAACTGGGAACCATTCATCGTTCGAGTTTAATTTTTCGTTTTGCTTGCTTTTATTTTATTTTTATTTTTATATTTTTGTTTATATGCGTCTTTTTTCTTTACGCTTTTAATATTTTTTCTGCTCATGTTCTTCATTATGTCAGTGTCAGTGTTATGCATCGGTCGCTGTAATACGCGCACAATTGGGAGTGATCGACTGAAAGATACCCACAGCATAAATTAAAATCTTTAATAGATAATTTATGCTAAAACAAATCGCAAAACAAAATAGTTTTGGTCTTTGAACCAGCCGCAATTATTCGACAAGTCTGTTACACCCCTTTCAATCAGCACAGGGTATAATAATGGAGCATGTACGTCGTATAATTGTTGGCATGTAAAATTCTTGAGTATCTGAGCTGAGAACACTCTCGGGATCGAGGGATGCTGTGGGCTGCTTAATTGTGCCGCACTGGTATTAAATACGAGCGTAATTAACTTAATTATACTCTGTGCCACGCACAATTGGGCAAAACAACAAGACACACACACATATGTATGTATATGTGTCTGATGTGTCACGAAGAAACTATTGCAAAATATATTTCAGTCATAATATTATTAACATAGATTTAATGTTAATTTCTATCTTGACACATTCCGTTCTCAATCGCACTGTGTGAAATGCCACATGCAAAATTATTATTATAAATAATAAAAAATAATATTAAAACTACAAAAAACAAAGGCGACTAATTGACGAATAAACGCAAAACTTTTAACTCTTTAATTGAGTGGCGCCAGACGGTCGTCACCCGATTTATTTATATATACACAAATATTTATATGTGTTACGAAGTCAAGCTCAACTCAAGCTCGAATGACAGCTTCAGGCTACCCAAATCCCCGAATTTCATACACTCTCACTTTGAACTAAACGGCCCATTATAAACGTCAAGTTGCGCCAAGTGCCGTGCATTAATAATCCGGCCCAATCCGCCTACGAGATTTTACAGAGCTCGTTAGTGTAAATCGCTCTGGCACAGTGAGAAAAGCCAGCAAAACCAGGTTACAATGAAATTAAAACTAGTTACATATTAAAAAAAATTACTTTTATATATATACATATATGTTATATTGATAGATTAATAATATTTATTTATTTAAAATTGTATGAATAAATGTAATTATACTTAAATATAATATATTTCATAATTAGTTAACCCTTAAACAATAGACAATCTATATTTATTTTATAAAAAATAAATCAAAATGGAATCTTTTTTTTTTGACATTTTCTTTTTTTAGACCTATAAGACTTGGCATTTTTCAGATTTCATATTTTCTTTACCACTCAAAAAGATTTATTCAATTTTACTTATTTATTGTTTTTTAATTTTGAGCAATATTTTTGCACCTTCGCACCACTGTGGCCATCAAATGAATATTAATACGAAATATAAAAATATATATATTAGAATATAAGCAACCGCAATGGGCGCAACAAATGAATGCAATTTGCGCGAGGAACTTATAAAAATTATAGGTTTATATCGTAGCACCCGAACGGCGGAGCTCTGGAGCGCCGAGTGCCTGATGAAAAATTTAAGATCAGGCGCCAAGTAAGACAATTTTCATAAATATGCCACTGAGGAAAATTGGGGAGCCAAAATAAAAAACAAAAAAAAAGCGAGTTGCTAAATCACAAAGCGCATTAACGCTTAAATGGCCTTGAGCCCGAGTTCTAGCTATTGCTATCTGCTGTTGTTGTGGCTATCTCTTTCTTAGGCACTTTTTCAGCGTCTTCTTTGGGTTCTTACCTTAAATTTGGCACAGCTGCGGCAGCAGCGGCCGCCGCTTGCAGAGGCGGCGGCACGTTATATGGAAATGGCAGCTTGGCCGCAACGGCTGGATTCTCGAATAGCATTCTGTTGCTGCTGTTGCTGCTTCTGTTGTTGTTGTCGTAGCTGATATAGTGGTAAATTTTGCTGGCTGTTGATATACTTCCGCGGCACAAAACACTAAACCTTTTTCTTGGTTTATTTTTTTTTTTTTTTTTGCGTGTTAATTTCTTTCACCTTCAATGTTTTCTTTAGTATTTTCGTAGAACTTTTTTTTTTAATATTTGCTCACTGATTTTATTTGAGTTATACACATTTTCTTCTTCGAAATCCCCGATATGGTTTGATCAACTACATTTTTAATAAATATTTATTTTATTACAAATAATTCTATATTTAATGACAAGTTCTTTAGTCAAAGTCTAATCATATAAATTAAAAATGAAAAATATAAATACAAATTGTATTTTTGCCTAATTAAATATTAAGTGATATAAAAGCGCTTAGCTTGATTAAAAATGTCCCCTATTTCCCCGTAAATATCCCTTTCACATGCGGCAAATCTTAAGACAAGCACATGCTTTCTTATCCTCTTCGCTTTCCGCTTTTGCGGTTTCCATTTCTACACATTCCCCCTTGTGACCTTCTCTCTCGCTCTCTCTCTCTTCCAATCGTCTGTTGCGGCTGTCAAGCTCTCTGCCCGTTAAAAGAATCATCAACTAGTTTTGTTTTAATTTCTTAGTTTGCTGTTGTTGTTGCTGCTGCTGCTGCTCTACTGCTTTTCTGCCTTTGTTTCTTCTTTTTTCTTTCTTGCTTTTACTTTCGTTTGTATGTTTGTTGCTGCTGACTTTTGATTCTGGTGCTACTCTTTGCATCGCATTCGCTTGGCATTGCCGGCTTTTTTCACGCACACTACGGCGAATTGTGATTGTATTGACGTGTACATACTTATGTGCGTGTGTTGTGATAAAAAAAAATTGCCCATGTGTGCGGTTGCTCTTGCTACTATTGCGTTTCGATAAACACACACTTGTATTTATACGAAGTTAAGTTTTATAGAGCACGACTCTTAGTCATATAACATTATGCATTTTAATAGATCTGGATTTTGTTTTATTTACATAAATTATATCGATTTCCGTGCATAAGAACACTAAAGACACAGAAATACGGCAAAGCAAAAGACGCACAGCAATATTTTTGCGACGTCACTGAATTCGCCGCATACAATTGTATGTGTGTCTTATGCCTTCAACTAAACTGCCAAAAAAATAAAAAGCATCGGTAGCAGCAGCAGCAGTCGCAGCTTACGCGTCTCTCTGTCTCCCCACTTATGTATGTATATGTAAACTTGAGTCACTCTTCCACTCACACAAACACACACACACACGTGCACAAAATACGGCTCGACTAAAGTAACGGCGCGTGACGATATGACGACAGCGATTACGATAAACGTCAAGACTTGGAGGTCTTTTGTCAACTGAATTCACAGGAGCGCTGCCTAAAGCGAAGAGCAGCGCAAAACTCGCAAGTTCGCCGAAAAACTCACACGAATTCGCTCTCACCAGGACAAACACGCGTGGAGCACACTCAGCGCGTGAGAGAGAAAGACAACGAAAGAGAGCGCAAGCATATTCGCCGCTTGGCAAGCAGCTGGGGTAAAGTTCCAAGCGTCTCAGACGGCTGCTGTGCTGCAACACACATGAGACCCATATGCAACATGAGTCGATGACGAAGACGAAGCCGCTTCGCCTTACCCCATCTCTTACATACAACGCACGTAATCATTTCCGACGTGTGCAGTTCTACAACAACAATAGGCCTGTGTGGCGATAGGCACCGAGAGCAACAGAGACGAACAACCGCCCGCGTCTTTTATAACGCTTTGTTCTCACATTTAGCGCGCTTTGTTTCTGCTCGCATTTCTTCTTTATTTTGAAGCTCAGTTTCGGATAAGCTGACGCGTTTGTTGACTCCAAAGCAACAAGAGCGCAAAATAATTGTTTAATTTATTAATGCGTTTCACAGTCTCGCACGCACACACACACATACACAGGCAGCTTGATTTATATGAATTTGTAAAATAAATTTATTCAAGCTACGCGTGGTCTTGAGCTCTATTTTCATGCCTTTTTATTTTCATCTAATTTTCGCATTTGAACTTGAGGCTACTGTGACTCTTATACCGTAACTTATACAGTTTTTTTAATCTTATGCAGCACATTCTCCCAGTTTCTTGGATAATTTATCACATATTTCCTTCTCGTTTTTTTCGTAGAATTTTCGTAGCAGCCCTGCATATTCAATTACACATAATATACAAAAGTTTCTAAGAATCGTATGGTGCGAACAACTGCTGCTTCTTCTTCTTCTTCCTACACGATTTCTTATCGCACATTCGATAAAAAAAAGAAAACGAACAAGAGCAAAACTCTTCGAAATTATGACATTGGAAGTTCAAAGTAACGGAACAAACTTGCTTATAATTAAGAAACAAGAGTTAATTTTAAATAAGTGCTTAAGTTCATGGAAACTTGGCTAATTTATTTATTATTTTAGTACTTTGCTTTAAAAAATGCATTTTCAAACATTTTTCATTTTGTTTTTGAACTTATAATTATTTAAATAATAGTTAAAAAATGTTTTTAAATACATATTTAAATATTTCTGAGATAACAACAATTTTGTTTGAGTCAAAAACGTTTTTTATATATTTTATACACATCTATACAATTCTAAAAGAATTAATTTGCATGCATCACAAGGGCAGCTTTTGTTGTTGTTGTGATTGCTAATGCAATTTAACACGTAATTTAGTTTTGCTCATGCAAAACGACAAGTGCTATCGCCTTTTAATTAAAAGAACGCTTTTCCCTACTTCTTTGCAATTATTATAAACAAATTGACGGAGGGGGGAAAAGCAACAACAATTTGTTGCACTTTAAAACTTAACGATTTACTTTAATCTTTCGCTGCCAAAATGTGCAAACAGAATAGAATTTGTTTGCTTTTAATTTGCCGCCTTTCGAGCCTTTAACGGCAGTTTTCCCAAGTAGCGGAACTTTATGTGGGACGACCACAAAAAAGAAACGACGTTAACAACGACGCGCTGTGTAACAAAACAACTGTAAACAACGACGGCGACGACGACGAAACGACGCACAAAAATCACCGCACGCTGAACTTCACGTTGTAACGGTCGGAACCAAACTGACAACTAGCGTTGCCGGAAAGCATGGCATTCAATTCGCTCAACAATTCAACTCTCTCGCTCTCGCTCTCGCTCTGAATAGAATATGATTTTGTGCGGCAAGCATCAAAACCAAAACAAGAGCGCGAGATATTAAGTCGCTCTCTCTTTCTGTCTTGCTATTGGGATCGCTGTGTGGAGCGACCATTCCGCTCCAACCACCCACCCAAAAGTTGTTGTGTGCAACAAATAAACATTCGCTGCGATTCGCTCATTGCGCTGGAGAGCAGTGGTTTGTTTTGCTTATTGTATGCGGCGAATTCGCCTATTCGGATAAAGCAGTGTGAGACGGCGCCACAAGCGTGTTGGCGTCTATACTGCTAGCTCGCTTGCACTGCCAGGCAATGCAGGCAATGCCCGCAGTTTCATACTTCCGTTCTTTTAGCATATTGTTGTTGTTTGTGGTGTGGATAAAACTGAGCATGGCATGTATAAGATGTTGGGGCTTATACTTTGGACATAAGATGTATAAGATGTGGGTAATTTTCAATATTTGAATTAGGGACATTTTTGTCGAAGTCTAAAAACGAATTTTGAATAAATAATAATAATGTCAATTACAAAGTTAATTAAAATTATAAATATTTATTCGCGAAAATCAAAGCAAATTTTCCGACTGAGGTCCGTCTGGTTGCAACGCCTAACATCAAAGGCTACTAAACATGTTGCAAATTTTTTTTATGTTATTTCTTTTTTTGTTTCTTGATAAAGCTTAAAACGAAATAAGCAACAAGCGCAGCCCCAACAAGTTCTGCAGCAAAGCAGCTGACAGCGACTCTTTGTTTCCCTCTCTCTCGCTCTCTCTTTCTCTCTGAAAGGGCGAAGAAACGGAACACAAGAAACTTGTTTGCTGCGCCTGGAGCACTAAATTCAACTGAGAAATAAAAAAAAAAGACAAGCGTCCCAACAACAACAACAACAACAACGACTGTAAAAGTTACAATTGAAACAGAGACGGGTGCGAGGGAGGCAGACAGGTCAAAGGAGCAGACGAGACACACCGCTACACCTCTCTCTCTCCCCCTCTCTGGTGCTGTGTAAGTGTCTCCTAGCTGACAGCAATAAATTTGGAATTCGGTCTTCGATTAGCCGTTGGAATGGGTGAGTATGGAACGGCTTGAGGCTTGGTGGAACGCATTGGGAATGGGGAACGTTTTATGGCCGTGGCTAAAGGTAAAATTTATACCGAAAATCTCTGCCAAATAAATTGGGTCATAAAAGTAATTAGTGAAATCTGTTCCTTTACTATGTATAATATATAGAATATTGGCTCCTTTAATTGGCTGCCAAATTTTTGGCGCTCCAGAATTTGTCTGCCAATCGAAACGTTAAGTTCAGGTCACTTCTCCATTGAACAGTTATGCAGGAAGCAAAGGCGGCGATTGAGGAGGGGCAGGAGGAGGAGGAGCAGGGTGTGAGTGAGCTGACAGCGCCAAATGCGCAGCTGTTGGGCGAGCGAGGGGCACTGCTCACAGCTGTTGGCTTTGACCAGCCAAAGTTCCGGCTATTAGTCTATTAATTAAACTGCCATAACCTTAAATCACGTGCCATTACACCAGAAGCACGGCTGCTAAGCTGCAGGAGTACCCTTAATGTTGATACACCTTCACATTATGAAGTGGAGTATATGCAGCTGGGGAATATCATTGGGAATCAAGAGGGACAGACAAATGTTTTTATTTAATCTGTATTTGGTTCACCCAACATATGCCCGCCCTTTGGGGGCATGGCAAATTAATTTGATCAAAATATATTATAATAAGAGCAGAAAGTCTTATTGTCTGATTTTCTTAATATAAACATATTTTTTTGATCAAGTCCCGGTCGACCCATCAATTGTATATTCATTCCATAAATGGAATGGTTAACCTTAGCGTTATTCTGTAATAGTCGTTGAACGAGTATTATGCAGTCGGTTGCGCCCTTTTTTTTTTTTAAATAGTTTATAGTTGGACCCTAGTTAGCTTCAGTTATATTATTGGAAAATAATCATACACAATTGTTGCTGCGAGCTCAATCAATCGAATTCAATCGAAATCAATTATTAAATCACGCAAAAAATTGCAATATATTAACATTATTTTTTATTTATTTATTATCCTATTATTGCTTGAAATTTTATTACATTTTTTATACCCTGAGCCCATTGAAAATGGGCAATCAGGGTATAATGTTTTTGTTGGATGTATGTAACAGGCAGAAGGAGGCGTGGCATATTCTTGATCAGGACGACAAGAGAAATCGATTTGGCCCTGTCTGTCCGTCCGTCCGTATGTTTGAACGCGCCGATTTCAGCTTCTATAAGAGCTAGAGATTTGACTTGTTTTGTAGGTCCGTGTATAGCACGCGCAGATGAAGTTCATTTTAAAAAATCGATAACTATTCCCAATTAATTTTTATCGATTTAAAACAAAATCGAAATTCAGTTAAAAAAATATATCTCGCCCATCTTTTAAGCTAGAGACACCAAATTTTATATTTAGTTTTATATGTATTTTATGCAATTTTGAATTTTCTTTAATTTTCAAATTCTATGAAAAAACACACATTTGACGGGGCTCAGGGTATCCCCTAGTCGGTCACGATGACTAGAGTCTTCTTACTTGTTATTATTTGATTTCTATTTGCTTTTTATTTTTGTTTGCTGATTTGCAAGTGAATAAATATAAAAAACAATAAAAAAATAATATATATATATAAATATATATATAGTCAGACTGCCTTGGCTCATAAAAAATGTGTTTTTTATAGAATTGACGTGGCGCGCACAGTCATTTATTTGCATGTCCTTCGCAGTTGTTGTTGCTGTTGGTTGTTGTTGTTGTTGTTGCTGCTGCTGCTTCTGTTGTCAACATCGCTGTTTGTGATGGGTGCATATAACAATTAGCCAAGGCTTAGAGGCTGCGGTCTCAACTGCAGCAGATATCAGAGACATGTGTTGCCATAGGCAACTTAGCTCTGTCATCTGCCAGGCAAACAGAGAGGCAGCCAGACAGATGGACCGACGGAGAGATGGATAGACAACATCTTGAATGGAAGGCATCAACACAAACCATAGACCAGACAATCAGTTAGTAAGCGATGCAAAACACAATTGATGTTTTGTGTGCGAAAATTGCAGTTAATTAATGATATTACCTCAAATTTGACAGACTTTAAGAAGAATATTGAGCAATGATATTTGATATATTTGAGAACTTTGAGACTCATATAGAAAGGCGATACTTAACAATTAGAGAGAAAGCGAGGGAGAAAAAGAAAAGAGAAAGAGAAAGAGTGGGAGAGCCAAGAGAGCCATTGTAAAGAGAGCATAAGAGAGAAAGAGAGAGAGAGAGAGAGAGAGAGAGAAAGAATAACAGAGCTGAATAGAGAGAGAGGGAGAGATTTACAGAGGCAGAGAGAGATGGGGGGAGTTTACAGGGAGAATAAAGAGAGGAATAGAGATTGAGAAGCAGAGAAAGAGAGAGAGAGAGAAATGAATAGAAAGGCCGATAGGACGTATAGAGAGAGAAAGAGGAGAGGGAGGAACGAATAAAGAGTGAGAGGGAGAGAGAGAGGGAGAGAGAGAGAGAGAGATAGAGAGAGAGAGAGAGAGAGAGAGAGAGAGAGAGAGAGAGAGAGAGAGAGAAATGAATAGAAAGACCGATAGGACGTATAGAGAGAGAAAGAGGAGAGGGAGAAACGAATAAAGAGTGAGAGAGAGAGAGCGACGTAGAGTGAAAGAAAGAGATGCAGATAGAAAGAACGAATAGGAGATAAGTAAAAATAAAAAGAGAGAGAGAGAGAGACAGAGAAAGAGAAGGAGTAAAGCAAAAGTAAGAATGAGAGACAGAGAAAGAGAAGGAGTAAAGCAAATTGAGAGAGTAAGAGAGAGAGACAGATAAAACTTGAAACGCGAAACAAAATGTACAAAAGTATAGAAATCGGAATAAGTAGAAGAAGAAAAAACCAGATAAAATGACACTTTGAATTGCAGAATCAGAAAGTGAGAATTTGACTAAAAGTAATTTATTTATATTTGATTATGTATAACAAGTTACATTAAGTTTTACTCATATTCATGCGAATATCATAGAGATGCACTAAAAGTCAATATAAACCAAAAAAAAAAAAGAAGAAAAAACTTAATAGAACACTTTTTAAAACTATGCAGCTGCTCATATACTTGTACATTTACAGCTTCCCAAACTTCAGCTCATTCAAGATTCAAATATAAAAGTTTGTAAGCTCAGTTGCCGAAACTTTTGAAATGAAAATAGAGCAGGTATTGCTCCATCATTTCCATCCCAAAAACATGAGTAATAAATCATTCAATCAGTGCACAAATTTGCAAATTTCTTGCTGTTCTCCGACATGTGAATATATATACATATATAGCTATATGTTTTTGTAGGTACGGGAAGTATCCTCGAGCATCTGTCGTTGTCAGCGCATCAACGCGCTTCATCAGCGCGCTGATATGTAAATGTCATAAATCATGCACACCTGTCCTCAATGGCAGCAAAGCGCCAGGAGCAGGACGAGCTGCCAGCCAGCCGCCAGGACAAAAGGACAGCTGACCAGATGCCGAGGCAGACAACGGGTCAGCCGCATCAACGACATTGTCAACGCAAATGATTTGTTCGTGTGTGTGTGTGTGTGTGTGTGTGTGTGTGTGTGTGTGTGTGTGTGTGTGTGTGTGTGTGTGTGTGTGTGTGTGTGTGTGTGTGTGTGTGTGTGTGTGTGTGTGTGTGTGTGTGTGGTCAAGCCATTTGGGCATTTGTTGCCTCGTCTTTGGATCAAAAAATTTAGCCGGTGGCACAAAAAGGGGGAGGCACGTGACACGCTGCCAATTGATTAGCCACGTGTAGCAAATCATTTCAGACTAACGGCCAACAAAGTGTGTACACATGTATAGCGAGTGCCTCACTGAATGATGCCAGTGTGGTTAGTGATTGATATTAGCAGCAGCTGAGAGTGGGGAAAACCAGAAAATAGAATATTGATTTCAAATTCAATAGACACATAAGTTTCAGGTTTTTGATTTTCATTGTTTTTGAGAATCGGACAAGAGCTCCGCTTATGGGTTCGACTTATCTAAAAGCATAGACAAATGATTTTTCATGATTAACAGCATTTTTCAAAGAACTGCAATTTACCGTTAATCATCGACAAATAAAATTAATCGAAAAAAGATTCATTTTAATCGATTTTATTTGCATTTTATTCGATTTTGTTTGCATTTTAATCGATTTTAATACCGATAGCTGCAATGGGACTTTGATTATTCGACTTATTTAAATTTGTATATAATTATAACATTAATTAATTTAACATTTTGTCACGCTCTTATAGACAGCACAATAAATTTTTATATAATTTTATAATTTGAAGACTACTATTTCTTCCATAGCAAAAACCGTTTAAATCGAATCTTAAATACTTTTCGGGTAATTGCCCATGAATATATGATTCAAATTGTTCGATGGATATAAATGTGAAGTGCTGAATTCCTATAAAGCTGAAGGGCTCAGCAGCTGCTCATAATAATAAAGCAGGCTCTCACTAATTGCTTGGCCACAGCACCTGCTGCTTAGCTGCAAGCTTAAATGCTTCCGGTTTCCTTGCTTCCCCTCTCTCACTCTTCATACGTATATGTACCTATATATACATATACAGATCCTTTTTTCCTTTCAGGTTTGCGGTTTGGAGGATGTTTAACAGAAAAAACCGCAAATTTACATAAATATGCCACAAATCATAGCTGAACGCGCCAAGTGTCGCCCAAAGGCTCTCACTCGCGCTCTTTCTCTCTCTCTCTCTCTCTCACCAACACACACACACTATTTATCCGTGTATGCGCCTGTGTGTGTATGTGCGGTCAGTGGTTTGGCTGACAGACGAGGCGGTCGGCTATTAAAAATGCATGAAAAGCACAAGTTAATTTTTTATCCACACTTTCAGTGCAATTAAAAGTTACCCGAAAAAAAAAATACTATATGCTATAATAATAAAAAATACTATAAAAAATACCATGCAATATTTATGTGCACCATATGTCCTAGGCGTATTTATGCGACTCCACCTATAGATTTTGAATGACCATCGCATATCCTGGCTGGAAGGGTAGCATAGCTTTGTATATACACTACGTAACGTGCGATAATTATAAACATTTCAATATGGAATTACTTTTAAATAATGATAGCATTATCTATAGGTCCTTTTGTATAGAACGTTTCAGTCAATTAATCTTTGTATCTTTTTATAGCTCTATGTCTTGGCATATCATAAAGGTAGAGAAAGCTCGAAATTTATAAATCATTACAAGTCAATATACCTAGCTTCCCTAGTAATTAGCAGTGAGTATGAATAATGCCAGTTCTTGAATTAATCAATTATGAACAATTTTCTTAAATTAAACTACAAATCTATTAGATCTATTAGGTCAGCGTTCAAGTCTGAGTAAAATAAATGAACTACATTCATTGAAATGTCTGGCACAGTAGAAATTTCTAGTTCATTCGAATGAATAAGTTCAATTCCTCAAGCTAATCATAAGCTAGCTCAGCTATTCTGGTTCACTCTTATGAATCAGTCCAATTTTGTTAAGCGGACAAGGAACTTGCTATACAGCAGTTCATCAATTTCAGTCCCAGCTTATTTTAAGAAACTATTTTCTTCATTCATGCGAGCTTAGAGCTGCAACGTCTCATGAAATCGAACTCTGGCAAACTCCATTGAATCAGTTCAGTTCTTAAAATATATCATGAACTGATCCAGAACTTAAATGTATATCATTTCGATAGGTTCCATTCCTAAGAATAGTTAACGAAATCAGTAATATATAGAATTTCAGTTTAGTTCACTTAAGCCTCTTCAGTTTTAAAGCTGTTGAACTGGTTTAGTTCGGTCCATTTTTTTTATAGGGTATCTTATAGGGCATCTTCGACTCTTATTGAAACCTCATTTTTTCTTCTAGTTTTTTATTTGCTCTCCTCGCAAACGCATGCTGCATAATAATAAAATTGCTGCCCCATTGGGAGGCGGCACGTTTAAATTCACAGTCTCGGACGTCATCATTGTTATGGCTGGACGTGCCACAAATCGTCCGGCCCCTACCCCCTCTACAGTCCTTCTGGTGCAATGTTTGTCATTAGCAAATGTTGCCTCTTGTACTTTACAACCAATTGCTGTTGTTGCTCTTGCTGTTGTTGTAGTTGTGGGTGCCTCGGACTTGTTTTGTTTGCCAGACGCAAAATTTGTGACTGCGACAGTTTTTGGTGTTCGTCCCTCTGCCCCCACGCCGCAGCCGCAGCCCCATTGGCCATTCGCAGCGCATCATTTGCGCATTTTATGTAGGTGGAACATAATACAGCAACAACATGCTGTTGCACAAACGATTGCTGCAACACGACCACAAAGTGCGACTGGACAACGAGCCCCAACAGCAGCTGGCAGCAATAATGAGCAGCAGAGTTTGCCATGCTTCAACTAAGCAGGACTTAGTCCACCATCAAAACCAAATAGTAGAGCGGCTTCAAAAGTTAAATAAAAACTCTTCTTCCTTTAAATCTCTATGTAAAATGTTGGCGTTGCCGGAAAAACAAAACAACTTTTTGCAGATGTTTGTTATGGAACACAAAAAGATGTTTATTTTTATAATATGATTGAGACACGTCCTTGAGTAAGCCATTACGTTATATGGTTCGCTTAAGTTTCAGCTATACCAGATGCCTTATATAGTGGGCGTATCGTAACAACGAATATATGTTCTAAGTTTCAAGTCTCCAGCTTTAATCGAGGCAAAATAACTTACAAGGTGGACATTTTATAACATTTTTAAATTAATCTATTAATAAAATCAAATATCCAAAATATATAATCGAAATAGGAAAATAAATCACTAATATTAAAAAATGTTCTGTTTTAACAAATTTTCATCAAACATTTTTTAATTGAAAAATATTTATTCTACAAAAGAAGAGATGATATTTTAATGCTGAGCGCAGCCAACTTAACATGTTAAGGAATTTGCTTTAACGTTGCCAGACTGTTAAAAAAATTTAATATAAAAGCGAAAGTTTAATTAAAGTGTAATTAAAATTAATTAGTTAAAAAAGGATTCGCACAGACATATGAAACAGCAGAGACGTCCTGTTGTCGTTGACACAGAAATGCGCAGCCCCCGCAAGTGCTTGACACATCAATAAAGTCAACCTCTCCAACACACACACATACAATCACACACATACACACACCAATTCACATGTGCAACACTTTTATTTTCCTTGTAATTGAATATTTCAACAACTCTTTTTGGCGAACAAATAAAATTACGAGTAAGCTAAGTGGAGAAGAGCAATTAATGTGACAAATTGTTGATTGCCATATGTATGTACATATATAGGGTAAATATATATATGCACACATATATGTATATATATATTTATATAGTGAAATGCTCAGTCAACAAATTTGTGTTCTTTTAATTAAACTGTATTTATTTTTCTGTACTGCAATTTTAATTTGACATTTTTTTTCCTGTCGCTCAGCCGCTCAGCGAGTGCCATAATGAGTATGTAAATTGCTGCAAAGTTATGCCCTCAATTTCGAATGAAGAACTCGGCAGTCGGCAGTCGGCATTTGGCAGTCGGCTCTTTGGCAACTGTTTTACGAGCGCATAAAGTTCCCGGGCCACATGAGTCTCGCTCATTAGAAAGCGGCGCAACTTTGGATATAACCTCATAGATTTACCTAAATAAGTGGAGGGCGAAATGTGCTGCATACACGCAGGCGTAGGCGCAGCTGTTAGGCATTTTCTTTCTCTTTTTTTTTCATTCGAAATATTTAAAAAAAAAAAAAAAAAATAACTGCACAAGCTTAAATACAAATTTTCCATTACTTTTTTTCATCCGAACAATCAGCTTGAATTTATAAAAAACCTGAATGAAATTACCTTTGTGCCGCAGAGCATGATGAGGCATTAAATACACTAACAAATTGTTTAGATTTATACGCCTAAAGGCTCTATAATAATAAAGGTATATTCTATACAACTTAGATATGAATCGAGATTCTTTTGTTTGTTCTGACAAGTATCGATAGCTATCGATTTTAGATTTAAAGGTTGCTAAATTACTTTTGATTCATAGCAAGTGACTAGGAAGCCTTTAAAGATATAAATGTTTATATCTGTATATATAAATATATATTTATATTTGTCATTATTAGAATTTATTTGAAATTAAAATATTTGTTATCTTTTAGATAATTTATTACATCGAAAAATTATAAAATAATTGCTACTTGAAATCTACTGAAAATAGAACAAGTAGAATAGAATAATAGAAAGTAAACCAAATTGTTTGACATAATTTATAGCAATTTGTATTTTTGAAACAATTACTAAATAATTGTTAAGCTAAGTTATCGATTACTTTCGTATCGATAGACAGACATGGTTTGATTTTTTATGCATCGTCAGACATTCTGCAGGGTAAAGGGCCAATTACCCAATAGATTTCATGGTTTTACCATAGTTAGAATATCCCACAGTTAGGGTAAACGAAAGCCAAGCTAAGCAGCAGTAAAAGCAGCAGCAGCAACAGCAGCCGCATCAGCAGCATCATTTGTTGGAATTATTTGTCGTTTGCTTATCAACGCACTTCCGCATCATTAAATAATTTTATCATTTACATTATTTTCACTTTCTAAGCACAAAGCGCCGTCCGAACCGAATGGGAATGATAATGTTGTGGGGGCTAAGTTGCGGCTGGCTGTGGTTCTGGAAACTGAGTTTGACTCGGCTAATTTGTAATTTATGCAGGCACAAAAAAACGCGATAAATATATGAAGGAAAAAAACCTGGTTTTAATTAAGTGCAGAAAAGTTGGGAAAAAAGTTGACCCAAGCTAAGTTTCCACAGCTTATATTTAATACCAAATCATAATAGAAAGCATAGAGAAGAAGATTGAAGTAAACAGAGTTTTATTAATATCAAAGTAAAAGCAAAAAAGAATAAAAGAGAAGAATGGAAGAGGAAGACGAACAATTTTAAGTCTTAAAATGGAGCGTCCTTAAATACCTGATGAAGTCATATTATATATAAGAGTCTTTTGCCTAGAACAAAAAAACATTTTTTGACATTCACATTTTAAATTTTTGTAAGAATTATTTTTTTCTTGTTCACTTCGAATAATAAATTAAGAAGGGAAAAAATCTTTTTCCTGCTCACTTCCAAGTGCATTTCAAAGCCATTAAAGTTCTTCAGCCTGCCACTTGATAAAAAAGAAGAGAAATACGAAAAAAATATATATTAAAATGGAATGTAAATGCCAAAAGACATGGGAAGAGCATGGCAAGCAACAAACGATAATGAGGACACACGACAACAACAATAACAGAAGGAAATGCGTTTAGAAGGGGAATGCCAGGCGAACAACTACCCAGTGATTGGGCCGAATATATATCATTTCAGAAGTTTTGGGCTTCATAAAGCAACAATCAAGTGATTAGTCTGATTTTAACGTTATATTGTAATAGATTCCTTTAGGCAGAACAACTAGCAGAGTTATTATTACCTTATAGTTTAGTGATAAAGCAATGGACATATTCAGATGTAGCAAGACAGATGTCTAAGATACTGTGAAGATTCAGAAATGAACTGATTCTATCAGCTCCTACATTCCAAGGTAGCTTATTCCCAAAAAATATAACCAAAGTTAGTATAGATCTATCGAATATAATAACATTTGTGTGCGAGCTTTAAAACATTCAATTCGAGTCGGTTCAGGGAATTTTCAGACATGATCCAACTTGATCCATATGTCTAGAGTAACTTAAGCATTTCGATACATATTCTTCCACTCATAACATTTAATTGCGTGCGCTTATAATACCCATAAAGCCGTTCTTAATTTGTGCAGGGTATTGCAGCACTTGCAACTACAATGATAATGTTGCTCACTGTTGATGACAACAGCAGCCGCTGTGGCAGTGGCAGCAACAGTGACGGTGCCTGTCGCTGTGGCAGTTGCAGCAACAAATGACGGAAATCAGCCAGTGAATGCAGCCCACGCCAAGCCTCCACACGCCCCCCCCCTGCCTCCTCTCCTGCTCACTCAAGCAACCCTTTTTTCGCGGCAAGTCCTTGGTTATAGGACTCTAAGCGCTGCCGCTGCTCATTTTCGCTACTAAATAAGACAGGCACGCCCCCCGCCGCCCACGGCCGCCGCGATCTACTTCAACTGCAGCGCGTTGCCAACATTTTGACATTTTTTTGTGATATTTTTTTCGTCCTTTTTGTAGCTGCATAATTTGTTGGCTCAAAAGGCGGCAGCAGAAAAAATATGCAGCCTGCATTTGGACAGGCAGTCGTGCAGCTACCTATTAAATACATATATACTATATATCCATTATAAACGTCCAATTTAAAGTGTTTAAGGCGAGCTGCATGGAAATGAACACTCAAGAAAATTGTTTTTCCTGCCGGCCCGCACGCACGATTTAATCCCAATTCGAAAGAAGTGTGCGCAAATTTGGTATTCGGTCGAACGTCGTGGCGCAGTCAAGTGAAATGTCAGCCACTCGAAAAAATGTGCGGCATGGCATGACAAATCTACCTAACAACAACAATGCCAACTAACTTTATTTGAGACTTAACGATTCGGAAACAAACATACAGACGACAAATTATTTGGCCATCAAGCGCAGAAGTTGCACTGCGAGTGGGGAGAGCTTCAGGAGACAGAGAGTGAGAGGGGCTGGGATGGGGGTGCGGCTTGGAGTTGTAGTTTGTTGGAAAATTATTAATTTTCACAAAACACACACACACACACACACGCACAGGCACAGCGCAAACTGACATGTTTATGCACATGAGTAAGCAGCTAACAAAAAGCGCATAGCATACTTTGCAGCGCATGCGGTCTATGCGATGAGGCTGGGTGAGGCTGAGAGCTAAACTATAGCAAATTTATGAGTAATTGTTAGCTACTCGGCGAAAATTGTTAAAAAAGAGTTAAACAGATTCCTGTGTGAGGTTAAAAGTTAATGCTCAACTCTGACAGATGATCTCCAGAAGTGCATGAAGCATCAACGAATTTAATGGATGTTTCTAGCCCTTTCAAAAGCTCTACAAATGACGAAATTCTGAAAATTTTTCAGAAATTATTTTCACATGAAAAGACTGCAGCATCAGTGGTTCGACAAGCAACTATTTATCAAAGGCAAAATTAATATAAATATCCTATCTTATCATGCGACGCATGCTGAGTTATGAACTCCAGGTCAAACTTTACCAAAATGCGCATGAATCTTCACTGAGGCAGCAACAAATTAGACTCTATGATCTTTTGAGGTTCTATGATCATTTTGATCATATCTATCGGATTCTTTTTAAGAAGTAGGAAATGCAGATAGTTTATTTATTTCTTAGATTAAAGCACATTAAATAGAGAAAAAGAATTAAATTTGTAGCGGAGCAGGCATATCCGAAAGCATTTAAGAACTTGTTTAAATAATATTTTATTTATAAATAAACTTAGATCTGCGATCCCACTTAATAACCGTAAATAGTTGAAGAATTTTGTATGGAGATTTTATATCAAAGTTCAGCTCGATTTCACTTAATAAATTTATCATAGGAAAAATCAAAGCGAACAATTTCAAGTGTTTAAAAAAGGTGCTTTGTGTTGCCGTAGAGACTCAACTATGGAGATCAGACAGAGATCAAAGCATCTCCTAGTCGGGCACTCCCGACCAGAGGAGAATTGAAATATTTTAGAGAAGAAGATTTAGATATTTACAGAATAAAAGACAAAACTTTAATGATTCAATAGCTGTCTGTACTCGTTTAGTATTTGCTCCTCCTGCTCCAAGGGTAAGTCCAAATAGTCTTGATCGATATCAGGAATATCCTCATTAAAGCGCTTGTAGGCACTATATGACTCGATTTCCGTTCTGGCCTTGCTCAGCACCGACTTTACCAACGCCAATTTGCTCGGCGTCAGCGCAGAGAATCGCGAGGACGAAGTGGAAGGAGATGATGCAGTGGCAGATGCATCATTGGCAGCTGCCGCAGCATTATTAACTGACTGAGCCGTCAATGTGGACATGTGCTCGATGACGCTGTTCAACTCCCCCTCGGTGGCAAAACTCTTGAGCAGAAAGTCTATGGCACTGTCCAGATTGTTGCGCGTGGTTTCCAGAGCTGCACGAGCTGCTGTCGTCCTGAAGCCTAGCTCGCGTAGGGTGTAGAGCATTTGGTCATCGGCTGCCTGGGTGGCGGGCAGATTGCGACGCAGCTCTTCCGAATGGGACTGCAGCAGGTCCACACTCTTGGTTACATCGTTGCTAGTGCGACGCAGTGCCTCCACAACGAGCGAACGCTCATAGCCCAGCTCCATAAGGCGGCACACGCTGCGCGGATGCACCCAATCGCTGTCATTGCTTCCCACCTGAAGGTGGGCCAGGCGACGGCTCAGCTTGCGTTCCGAATCCGAGTTGAGACGCGCCTGCTGCACGCTTTGTCTGCGCTGTTGGATAAAGTGCACCGCCTGCTCTACATTGCCATTGCTGGAGCGTAGAGCCAAGCGCGCCGCTGCCGCCTCGAAGCCCATTTCCATCATTAGCGCCAACTGCTCGGAACTCACCTTCAGCTCGCCGAGAGCTGCGGCTGCAGTTTGCAGACGTGCCCGCGCCTCGTCGCGGCGATTCGAGTGAAAAAAGATGACGCCCTGGAGCAGCTGCAGTCGCACAATAATTGCACGCTCCGGACAGTTGGAGCCCTTCAGGGCATACAAGCGACTGAAGTTGGGGCCGTAGCTGCGCTGCAGGATGCGCTCGCAGACGTCGAGCCGGCGCTGGGCGTCCGGCAGCTGGGTTATGTTCTTCAGGCACAAATAGCACCACACAATGTCCAAGTTGAGCAGCGCATAGTTGTCCACACACTCCAGGAACTTGGAGTCGCAATTGTTGAACTTCTCGTCCGCCTCCAGGAAGAGCAGCAGCGCCTCATCGTAATGCTCCCGCCGCATGGCGGCGCGCGCCTTTTCGCACAGCGCCATGCCCAGGAGTAGGGCGCGATTCTCGTGCGGTGGCAAGAACATGGCATTGCCATCCTGATCCTCCAGATCGACAAAATGATGATCCGAGTCGATGACCAATTCGACGTCTCGCTGTATCTGCCGTATGCGCTCGTACAGCGCATCGCCCTGGGCATCCGCCTGGCCCACAATCACGAGCAGCTGCTGGTTGTTCTTCAGGCCCTGTGCCTGCAACGTCGGATGCGGCGACAGCATTTTGCCCGCCGATATGCACTTCACATGATGCGCCTCACTCAGCTGCAGCTCATTCGCAATTTTGCGCTGCAGCATGGCGCCCGGCTCGAAAAGCTCACACTTCACCTCCAGCATACGAACGGTGCCCCCCTGGCTGTCCACGCAGCGCACATGGAAGGTGGCCAGGCCCGTCTCATTGAACTCGCGTCGAGCGCTCAATTTGCGCAGTGCGTGCTGCTGCAGCTCAAGCAATGAGCTCTTACAGCTGGCTTCAGCTATGTGCATCTCACGACTCAAGTCCTGGGCGAGGCCTTCCACAGCCGCGTCGCTGCTGCCCACGTTTTCCACATAATACGGCGACTCCCACAATTTCACGCCCCGTTCCTGCAAACGGGCACGCAGTTGCACCAGAATATTCTCCGACTCGGACATTTCTATAACCTCTGCTTCTCGACTTTTATTGTTGTATTGTTGAAAATCAATTTTTTGCCAAATTTCTTGTCAAAATGCATCCGAGTATTTTTGACTACAAAAACAATTTTGACATTAAAATCTTATTGCTTCGATAAAACTTCATTATATTTATCATTTTCAAATGCTGACAAAATTTGATTTTCCACTTTGTATTTATTGTAGAATCAACTATCGATTAACTTTTAATACTCCTTAAGAACCCAAGGATGAGCTCTATCGAGGAATATGACACAATAAAATAAATAATATTTAAAAGTCTTGTATGGCAGCATCAAGATGGATAGTAACAATAAAAGCTATGTATAAATTATCTATTATATATATGATATTAGCTCATATAGGACACTTTTCACAACAAGAATAATATAATTTCATTACTAAAATAGAGCTGCCAGCGAAGTCTTTTAATAAAGCAAAATATGTCCAGAGCAGAATTGCAACAACAAAATAATTTGATTAGCTGCGAAAAATATGGTACAATTTAAGGTTGTGCCAAAAAAAAGCATGTATAAGATTGCTCTGGTTGGGAGTAATCAACTAGGCAATACCCCGCACGCAGTAACGGACTGCTTACTACTTATTCATCGACAAAAACAAGACATTCTAATTAAATATCTATATTTTCAGATTTTCCATATTATTTTACGGATGAGCAACCTGAGTACCTGAATATAATGATTAAATATAATAAGTAGCTAGTATAAAATAGCTAACTTAAAATGTTGTCAATTTTTGATTTAGTTATCTCATGTTTGTCAATGCTTTGGGCCATTAATATAAAAGACAAATTCAATGATATGTTGTCTGAACTACTTGGAGATATCCAGATACTTGGAGATACACATATAAATATTGCTGGGTAAAATAAAGTATCTGTTTCAAAAGACATAGTAAGTAGCTATAATCAAGGTTCTGCCGAACAGCAAGACGCACATTGCATAAAACCAATAAGCCCGCTTCAGTTGGGGAGCGAGCATAAAGAAAAGAAGAGAAAACGCAGAGCAAAGCTCTCGGCATTCAACATGTTGTAACGAATTACCGAGCAACAAATCTCTAATTTTGCTGGCCTTGTGCACAGAGCCAATTATCGCCACGAAAATTCACTCAGCGCGCAGCAAAGGAAGAAGCGAAGGCAACGCATTGGAAAAAGGGCGACTTAACGAGCCCCAAAGACGCGACGACAAATTAAAAGCGATAAACCACAGACAAAAGTCGTCCTCGCAGAATACAATCAAGTCGAAGAAGCGAGGGGCAAAATGTCATTGTCAGCTTAACGCAGGCGACTTTGTTTGGCTCTGTATATATGTATATATATATAGTGTATATGGGTGTGTGTGTGTGAGTGAGTGGGGAACAATGTGAGTAATAAATGTTATGTGCGGTTAAGGGTTAATAACTGCAACAAAGGCGCCACAAAAAGTAAGAAGTAAAGCCCGGCAAGGCCAAGACATTTTATAGATATACCACAATACCTGCACTGAGAGAAAACTGTAAGTAGTTGACTCTGAATTCAGCTGGAATTATGCTTAAACACTGCTCTAAAATATGCTCCAATATATTTACTTTTTTTTAACTATCAATCTTATACATACACTAAAAAAAACAGTTAATTTTGAAATTATCTTTAAATTCTGTTAAATATAAAATTTGTAAAGTTCAATCTTATATTAATTAATTTAGTTGGCTATTATTGTTAATAGTTCCTCTGCAAAATCTTTCTCTCAGTGCACCCCTTGACCCTGTCCCCACAGCTGTTGCCAAAGTGTGGCTGCTAATGAAAAGTGCCGCGACTTATTGTGTATGGGCCAAAAAAAAAAGAAGAAAAAGAAGGAAGAAAGAAGAATGAATGTCTGTTCGGAATAAGTTTACGCCTCGGGTCCGAATTGTCCTCTTTACTAAATGTCCTGTTTCGTCTTCGTCTTCGCACTCTTGAACTACTTTTTCTGCTTCCCCCATTCCGGCTTGTGGTGTGAATAAATGGATGAATCTCTAATGCAGTTGCTGCCCGTGATGAAGTAGCCAGCGCGTTGGAAGGAGGTTCGGGCTGTGCTTGAGTGGATACGGTTGGATGTGCGGTCGTTCTCTCTCTCCCTTTCGCTCTATGTGTGTGTGTGTGTGTGTGTAGTTTGTTGTTTGGTGAGCGCCATGCTGTGTGTAGATGTTTAATTGTTTGCTTCCGCTTTCTTGCTGCCTGCCCACTTCATATATTGAGGAGGCAAAGGCAAAGAGATGCTTTCAATTTCTACATAAACAAATGAATATTTGGGCTTTATCAAAACTGTTCTGAATTCCAGAGAGAAAACTAGTTTGGCAGTACTGCTATGTCGCCTTGCTATGTGATTCTCAGATATTCTGTTTCCACAAGCTTATTTTACTCTAATTTAATAATTATATTTTTAATACAATTTTGCTTTATTTGCTTGCCTTCCATTCCACACATCTGCAATATGAACCTCTTCTTCTTCTGCAGGCATCGCTGGCAGCTGCTTAGCCACTGTGATCTGGCGAATGCCAACAGATACGCATGTATTGTCATTATCCTAGCCTTACTATTGCCTGGTGTCGCCTTTGGCTTGTACACTGCAAGTGACACAAGTTAAATGTCAAGTAAGTGTTGCTGGCAGCTGTGCTGCATGCAGGAACAGCTGCCCCGAGGGGTGGTGTACTGCCTTACACCCGAAGCAACTAGCATTGACTCGACTCTACTCTACTCGACTCGACTTGACTTGACTTGTCCTGTCGTCACAAGTATCCTTGTTGTTGGCCTGTAAATAAAATCAGTACCTTGTAGCAGAGCCAGAGCTGGCAAAGTTTTGCTGCACTAACTGACTTGTCGTCCTCGCCAGTCGACGCTTGGCATTAAACTAAAGTGAACAACATCCTGGCAGGGCCACACACCTGCACACATCCTTCAAGCGAGCGACACAAAGTTGACAACCGACAAGTCACATTCTGGTACATTAAGTTAATGAAATGATTTGCCGGCGCCTCGACCTTTATACTCCTGGAGATCTTCTTGGAAACTTAAAATGTGACAATCTCTTTAGGATCATAAATTTGCGCAAATCATCGAAAAACAACAACAACAACAATGAGAGAAACAATTCGCATAACAATAGCCACAGACCTCAGGATGATGCGACCAATTGTGCGTCATTAATCTTTCAATACAAATGCGGTTCAATGTTTTTGACAGCGGGGTAGAAAGAAAGGCAAAAAAAAAGAGAGTCTGCATTGAAACATAGGACGAGATTGTGATGTGTGGCAGTAGTAAGCAGCTAAATACCCTGCACACTCATTTTATATGGGCAATACTGACTGACCAATTTATTTTCTTTTTATCTTATTAATACCAAAATGTTAGCCAGCTAGAATCAATATTATTATTTATTTTTTTACTATGCACACCAACTATTCTGGAATAATGAAATTAAGAAATGTGTACAGGGGATAAAATTGTAAGTTACATAGTTAGGCTAGTCTATATTTTATATATCTCTATAATTTCTATTTCATATGATAGCTGAACTTTTCATAATATTTATGATAATTTATAAAATATATGAAATAATAATGATAATAAATTTATTTGGACAAAAACTGTTAGCCAAATAGATATAATATAAATAAATAATGATAATATATTTTATTTTAATGGTATACTGGGTATATATATAAATAAATTGTAGTACTCTTATTTACACTCAGTTTCAATTGGGGTTGAACTCAAGCTACCCGTTACATGTGCACATACCCTGTACCTTGCAGTGTAGTCAAATCGTTGACAATGGAGCGAGTCATGTGACAGAAAAAAAGAGCATTCACTTCCCAAACAGAGCACAAAGTACAGAGCACGGGGCGAGGGGGTGGGGACGTTCTATGGGGGTGCTTGCAGCTTCTGTCATTTACAAGCCCAGTGAAGTATTCAACGCGTCTGGCTTTGATGGCCATGCAGCGGCGACATATTACTTCCTTATTTGTGGGCCGTACAAACGACCTTTGGCTGGCAGCAGCGGCACACCCAAGCAACCCCCTAAGCACACACACACACACACATACACAGACACACGTCAAACAAGCGTCACGCAGTCAAAAAGTGAAACATTTCGTGCCGCAATTTCCACTAAAAATTATGCATTTAGCAGCGAAGATGTGTGTCTATGTGATGGGTCTATGTGTGTTGTTCGCGTTGTTGTTGTTGCTGGTGTTGGTGTTGGTGTTGACGTGTGTGTGTGTGCTTGTGCCTGGCAAACATGCGCGTTAAAACAATGACTGGACGTAAACATTTTGCGCTGACAGCGAGCCAAACATCCGCCAGATAAAAATGCTCCACACTTCGAAGTTTGATTGAATCAACGACGCGAGGATTCGGGGATTCGTGGGCACAATGACAGCGGGTGGTGCGGCTGGCTGCGGGTGGTGCTATCCACAGTTATACGCTTTGTCATTGTGCGTGGCTCTCGCTTTTTGGACATGGAACGCTGCCCGAAACGGCATGGGAACGGAGCAGGATGAGCACAAGTAGGCGGAGCTGTTGCTGTTGGGAGGATAATGATAAGCGTATAAAACCATTAAGTGATTCCACTTAAATGAGCACGATGGGATAAATGTGATGCTGCTGCTTCTTTCTCTTTTTTTTTAGGTTTATTTTTTCCTCTGGCATCAACATTTTCGTCGTCTGCTTTTAGGCGTTGCCGGTCCTAAAGGTGCACGACTCAAGTTCGAATTTTTTGTGAAATGACAAAGACAGTGGACAGAAATGTCTTCATTTAGATAAGATGTGAAATCTAAGATTAAATTGTGATTAGCTATGATAAAAGACCTGCTTCTGCAACACTTATTTTCCTCCCTTATTAAACTGTTAACTCTAGAATTTAATTTTGGCATTAGGTCTTATATGAATTACTTAAAATTATTGGATTACTCTTTACTAAAGGGCAAACAAATAACAGCTGGTTACATTTTCTAAAACGGAAATTAAAACAAAAGCAAATTTAAAACGTTTGTTAATAAAATAACTAAATATATTCCCAGTAACCTATCAGCTGCCTGCTAAATGGTAGTTAAACATTTAAACAGACAGTTAAGTAAACGAGAGACAAGCAACATGACAACATGACCCATGACAACGTGGCAACAGAGCCCAGATTTCTCCTGGAGTAGACTAAAAAATGTAATGCTTGTTAAAAATTAACAGGCTGTCAAGGAGATAAGCCCCAAGGATGATGTAAAGACCTTTTCGTTTTGACAGTTAAATAAGAGAATAGAATTAATTTGAAGCTTAATCATTTGCATAAATTTTAAAGTATTTATCACAACAATTTAACCAATAAGTGAACCACTTTGCACCACTGTAAGAGCCACTAATTGAATAACACTAAGCTACAAAGAGAAAACGGGAAAACGTAACGAGACCACAAATGAAACAGAATCAACTTGCTTTTTACACAAACAGAAGTCAGGGATGAGCTCAGGCCAATCTTAAAGCCAGAGGAGCTGCTGTTAACGTTACCCCACGCATGGGTGGTTTGGGGGGGAGGGGGCGTTGCATGTTAAATGGCCAACAAGGTGACAATGCAGATATAATGCGATACGCGGCAGACAACACGAGCAACATGTCGGGCTCTGAATGTCGATGATGACGACAACAGCAACAACAGTTGACGATTCGCAATTGATAATACTTAATGTGAACTGTGCCGCAGTCAGCCCCAATGACTGATGAATGTTGAGCGATTGCCATGAAGCGCAGGGATCAGGGAACAGCGAAAAAAAAGGTGGCAGCCCGCTTATCTCTGAACTTTACGCACAATATAGCAGACCAGTCAGCCGGCAATGTTAAATGATGTCGACAGGGCGCACATATTTTATGAACAGCCTTTCAATATCTGCGAGATGGACGTATAAAACGCAACATTCTTGTTGGCTTATCGAAAGGCAACAAGTGAGAACAATCTAGTCTGGGCTGCCGCCAGATTAGAATATATTCTGAGCCGTGCAAAGTGCTGCCAATCCCAATCATTTCATGCTTCTTCAGACACTCACACGCCTTCTCAGTGCACTTTCCATTTCCAATGGGCTCATAAAAGAAAAATAAAGAAATAACATATAAAGAATAACATATTCCAGCTTTGAAGGTTCGCAATTCTCGCAATGAATACACAAAATTAAATAGATACAAAATGTATTTTAATTTAATAGGAGAGGTGTGTGTTGTAAGACATCTGACGTATCAACTAACTATAGCTAAGGTTCGAGCTGCCGTCCCTTGAAGTTCGTGTAATTTCTGTATTTTGTTTATATTTTGACACTGTGAAAAATGCATGAGTACACAGAGCAGAGCCAAGCTGACAAAAATAAAACGAACCGTTTTGATGAACATATTGGAGCTGAAGTTGTGCATTTTATTTTGTACTTGAAACAAAAAAAATTTACTATGCTTCAACTTGCTTTAAGGTACAGAAAGGATATGCAAAATTATTTACAAGCAGTGCAGCAGCTCCTAAATGTATTCACTAATTAAACTATTAAAATGTCAAAATATTAGAGTTGGATAACAACATGTCCTACGCGTAATATGGCGTCAATTCGAGTATCAAAAGCAAAACCCAAATGATTGGGCATAATTAGTAAGTAATAAGAGACTCATTATGAGATAATAGCAAAGGACACACATCTGTCAACTGTGCTCAATGAAACCCACAACAAGAACACATACAATAAATATTTGAAGTTTTATCATAAGGGATCAACAAGAAAATTAATTAATAGAGCGGTAGATGTCAAAGGTAATATATTAAATCAGATAGTATATTAAATCAAGCTGGAGCATGGGAGAAAAAGCTGTTTGGAAACTTTTATTATATTTTCAAATATGTATATAAATGAGAAAGAGTCCTCTGATCGAGCCTGCTCAACTAAGAGATACACTGAACCCTGCAAAGCCGTCTTATTCGAATCAATACACGGCTAGATCGACCTAATCAAGTAAATATATATAGTATAGTATAAACTAAACGCATTTTATGTGGTATAATTAATAATTAGGAAAAGCTACAAAATATTTAAATAAATATAAATGATATCAAGTTTTCATTATATTATATAATAACAGCATAAAGTTAATTATAAAATAATTTGCTACAAAGCTATATAAATAAATATAAAATCTCAGATTTTTGATAATACAATATTTAGATCGGCAACATGTTTTTTTAAATTGCAAATTTCATAATAGAGTATGTGGTAGTCGGGCACTTTCAGCTAGTGTTGCATTGCCTGTCTCATAGTCGGTGCGGTTTTCATAGAAATGAACTAAATTGAGTGAACAGAGACAAAAATGCAGAGAGCTTGACAGCAACAGGTACTGAGGGAGAGAAAGCGAGAGGACGGAAGAGAGAGAGAGAGAGAGAGGGAGCGCTTTGGAGGGAGAAGGTTAATAAAGTTCGAGTCAAATCGTCTCGGACTCTCGGTTATCTTTATTATTACAAATACCTGGAATAGCTTTTACTAGAATACCTTTTATGTCGAGATCCTATAGCTAAATTTTATCTGCACAAAAGGTAAGTAGAAAATGCTAGTTTCCTGCTGTGGAAATATATTTTATTAGTTTTGAGTCGTGGCAAACGCCAAAGGAATACTTGATAGTTGAATATGCTTATAATAAAGTTGAGTATGTTTAAAATATATTACTTTACATGTGCTTTCGTAGACAATGAGAAGCTTAAAGTAAAGTGAAAATTTAAGAAGCCTTCAGTCAGGGGCGTCTAGGCATATCAACAAAAACAAAAAAAAGACCAAAATCATCCTCCCATTGTTTCCAAAAACCGAGAGAAAATACGCGCGCTAATAGCTAATTTTTGAGACTCCCAGCTCAAAGATATGATAATTTGCAGTTGTCATTATCAATCCAATTATTTGTATCCTCAAGGAAATACAAACAAAGGAAACAAACTTTTGTTAATAAAATGAATATAAACATATATATTTTTTGGATAATCAGATAATAAATTCAAATTAATTCATCGTATATACAATCTACAAGATAATTACCTCACTGACTACAAGTTCTCAAAAAATAGCCAAAATGTCTACGATTTTAATAGGGCATATTTAATTTGCTTAAAAAGGTAATAAAAACTTTGTCTTATCAGCCAAATGGTATAGCTTTCTCCTTCAGTTCTTTGCAGGAGCAGTTAAAAGCAAAGTAATGCACAATGGAAACCACTGCAGCAGCACATGTAAAACTCATGCAAAAAGTTAATGAAAAAGTAGTTCAAATTGTGAGCAGACACATAAAGCTGGGCTGGTTTGTTACCAAAATACAAATGGAGAACTGGTGTCATAAGAGAACGCATTCTCGAAGGTTGGCAATGGCAGGGCCACCCGCATCTTTGGCACAAGTTTTGCAGCGTTGACATTTGTTAATTGTCAGCTTGGAGGTCTTCGGGTAGCAAACATGCAGTTGGCCAAAAGCCAACACGGCCAACACGAGCCGAAACGATAAATCGGTGAGCCGCAGAGGGAAAAAAACGCGAACTGCTAACAATTTAATTAACTTTTTGGAGCCCAATTTGTGCAGGCACTTAAAGTAGTTTTTGACTGTCGCCTTCTTCGGCCAGGCTTGTTGACTTGTCTTGTTTTTACCTTTTCCTGCTGCTAATTACGCAAATGTTTTAACTTTAAAATGGCGTCGGCTTTTTACGCTCACTGCGTGCACAGTCAACAACGACAACGACAACGACAACAACAACTGCAACGCCGTATGTCGCATGGGCTACGCCCCCAACCCGCCTATCCGCCTCCAACCGACTTTGCACTTTGTTTTCTCTGTTTAACTTTTGTTCATAGCTCGCTGACTTTTGCTGATTGTGCAACAGTGGAAAGAACCCAGCGTCGAAGTGCAACACGGTGTCGTTGTTGCCTGCAACAACGTATGTATGTAAGCGTACAAATCCATCCCTGCCACACCTCAGCCACCCACCAACCCCCCCCCCCCTCCCACTCATCACATTTACACCTGCAATTCATTTTGTATATTTTTTGTTAGTTTTCAACATTAAAATCTGCACTCGGCGCAAGGTTGTGCATAATGGGCTCGTACGTAATATTTTCTGTTCAACAGTGCGTATGCTTGTTAACGAAATGTTTAGCGGGAATGAGCATGCGGCTTCATAAGTCTAATGAAGTTGTATCTGAAAGTGCATCTTTACATATATATCTATATATACTCATCAGCAAAACATTCATTGTTTTTAATATGAAAACTAAGAAATGTTGAATTTGAAAAAAAAAAACAAATTGTATTAATTTAAATATTTATAAAATGCAATATCTGCGGAGTATTTTCAACGTCAGCTCGCATAGAAGTTTTCCATTTATTTTTCGATATTTGAATCAAGCGGGCTTTTGGCTCCCGAATGCATTTTATGGCCAACGCAAACAACAAAACAGGAAGCTAAGACCTGGTCTTAGACGTGTACACACACACACACACACACACACACACAGACACACACATACTTACACACAAGCACCTGACACACGTGCACACGTACACATTTGGCAGCTGCTGTCAGTCAATTTCCATTAAGCCAACACCTTATTGAATTTTATTGTAAATTGAAAAAAAAAAGCCAGCTGCAAACTGCAAAATGTCGAGGCAAAGACACGAGTGAAATTTTCTTAAAAAACATAAAATGAGATTTGCTAGCAAATTGAAAGGAAAAAGGGGATACTGCGTCTCTATATGCACATGAATGGGATAAGAGGCCCCGTACAGTTGGGAGCCGTACATTTTTGTAATTAATTTGCATAACTGGCCAACGATTGTGTAATTTGTTTGTCACATAAATTATCACGCAATGAAAATAGTTTTCAAATATGCAGACAGCCGGCGCACAGGGTGTTTCGGGTGAAAGCGTACGCAACTATCGATAAATTATAAAGCCGTTGACAACGCCACCCACCTTAGTCCAACACTCAGCCGAACGGGAAGCGGCAAACTGACTAATTTTGGGGGTCCCCACCGTTTTAGGTGCTTTGCCAGGACCGCAAATTTTATGCACGTTATAAATCACGACAACGACGACGTCGACGTCGACGACGACTGTGAAAATGTTCACATTAATTGTTGCAACGTCATTTTCGGGCCTATTGTGTCGGCTAGTTCGGCTGGGGTCGGCCCTCGGCAAGGCTAATAAAAGGCGTTCACTCTATATATGTATGTGCTCCAGACGCCTTTGTGTCACGTGGCAATTTCGCAAAAGGAATTTCAACAATGTAGACGTTTTTATAACGGTTTGGGGCCAGCGGCAGCAGCGGCAGTCGTTGCGCTAAAAAATAAAGAACTCTCAACTATTTTTTTATTTTTTTTGCTTTTCGTTTTGTTTGCTCACAGGCAAATGTGGAGACGGTGGCAATAAAACACGACTGTTTAGTAGCTGGATTTGGGATTTGTCAAAGGCGCGCACACAATGCCGTACAAAGTCCGCCGCGACTGGGAAATTTTCATAATTTTAACATTTGCGACCCCGCGGCAAGGGCAGATGAAAGGGAGCGTCTGTCGGAGTTTCGAGCGACATTCTATTCATGAGTAAAACGTCGATAAACAGTAAATAATTTTAAAGTACTTCACATCACTAATCGTAGCGCACTTGCACATCACTAACTCTTGTCGTCAAAAAAAAAAACTAAAGTTTGATTTGCTTACTACGCATTATTTGCACGCTACACACTTATGTAAATGTAAAATATGCGCATGTATGTGTGTGTGTGTGTGTGGTAGGAAGCGCACATAAAATGCAGGCAAAAACACTCCAAAGGCTAAAGTTGTGCACAAAGACAAAAACAGCAAAAGGGCGTCGTTAATATTTCAGAAACAGAAATAGCCAAACAGAACAGAAAACAAATACACACACACACACACACTCACACACATATGGGAAGAGAAGGAGAGAAAGACATAACATAAGCATACCGGCAAATTACAATAACAGCAACACGCACAACAACAACAAGAGCACTTCACAATTGCACGTGTCCTTTCTTGACTTCAGCTATGCGAAAATATTAAAAGGCATATTTGTCGCTTGGTCAGCAACAAGACAATAGATGGAACAGGGGGCGCAGCAGACGTGGCAAACAGCAGCAAATGAGACAAACGGAAGATGCTCGTTGCACGTAATTTATGGCCCGAGCAAATGTGAGGTTAGCTTACGCTCAACCTGAGCGCCGCACGCACATGCAGCAGCAGCTCTGTCTCTTTGTGTGCGTGCGTAGAGGGGCGCCGACACTGCAAATTAATTGTCGACAGCGCTGTGCTGTTGCTGCTTGAGGGGCTTAAACGCTCATTTATCACCTGCTTGGTCAAAGTTCGAAAGATGTCGCCAACTTACATACGCCGCAATTAGCTACTTATTGATGCTTGCTTGCACTTACCTTTGGTTTGGTTCTTGCCCATGTTTTATATCCAAAATGTTGGTATTGGCTTCCATTTTGTATACAGAAAAATAATTTACGCACCGAACTTCACGATTTTTGCACAAACGAAGAGCAAGTTTTAAAAGTGTCCCGCACACAGGCACAATGCAAAAGTGTGGCCCATCAACAGAGGTAAGAGTTGCCACAGGGTTGCAACAGCTTGACAGCGCTGCCAGACAAGTGTAGCAAATTTAAGCGTAAGGTAACTCCCATACTTGCCGCCAAATTCAAACAAATGGTTTATAACAAAGCATTTTATTTAATTAGATTTTTGTTCACAAAAAACAGCCTTAGAGATCCCCACCACCTGTATGAGCATTATAAAAACCTGACGACCACCCATAGTTTATTTGGTTTTCAATGGAAACGGTGCCACCCAGCCACCAAACGTACGCTCCAGCTCCTCGGCCACAGCCAAACAAAGGCGATCGTTATTGTGGTTGGACACCACTTGGATGCCCAGTGGCATGCCTTTGCTGTCCAGTCCCATGGGCACCTGTGTCGCCGGCAGGCCGAGCACGTTGAACAGACAGAAGTAGCTAAAGTCCTGGTACTTAAACAATGGATAGTAGTGGAATGGGGCTGTGCGCGGAGAGCTGTGGAAAATCAGCACTCCCTTGTCTCCCAGCAGCTCCTGCAGCACCGCCTTGCACTTCTTGGTGGCTGAGCGTATGAGCTTCTCATTCTCCTTGGGCAGCAGGCTATCGATCAGCGAGTAAATGGCCGCCATGCTGTAATCGCTGCGACCTAACAACTTTTTGAAGAGCTCCACAAAGGGATTCAGCTCGACCCCGTTGCCCAGGAGCTGATTGAAGTTGGCCGGCTCCTGAGTCATCCAATAGCGCCACATTTTGCCCGTCAGCTTCGTTTCCGGCAGCTTGGCCTGGAGCACCTTTTGACCGCTCAACTGCTCCAGATGCTTGCGCACATTGTACATGACGCGCTCCATCTCCCGACTGATGGGATTACACTGGCGCATTCCCAGGCTTGGCACATAGAAGTACCGCAATTGCTTCACATTCACCTGCTTATCCAGTTGGAGCGCACTCTGCAGCGACGGCTCCACCAGCACCTTCATAATGGGTAGCAAGTCGGTAGCGTAGCGGGTCATGGGGCCGGCACAGACCATCGTGTTCAGCTCCTTGCCAGTGCGGAAGGTGCAGCCGGCCATGTTGATGGTGCCCGAGGTGGGTTTGTGACCAAAGATGCCGCAATTGAAGGCGGGAATGCGTATGGACCCGCCGATATCGGTGCCCAGTCCGAAGCCCGTGCAGCAGGCCGTGATCAAAGCGCCCTCGCCGCCCGAGGAGCCGCCCACCGAGCGCCTCAGGTCGTAGGGATTATTGGTGCAGCCGATGAGCATGTTACGTGACTCAATCCACTTGTTCACCTCCGGCACATTGGAGGTAGCGATGATGATTGCGCCACTCTTCTTCATCAGACGCACGCACTCCGCATCCTCCTCAGATCGCATGTCCTTTCGAGCCAGCAGGCCCAGCGTGAGCAGCTTGCCAGCCACTGAAGTGCTGTCCTTGGTGGTAAAGGGCACACCCAGAAAGGGCAGCGCCAACAGCTCCTCATCGCTATACTGGCCAGACGCTAGACGCTCATCGATAGCGCGCGCCTCCTCGAGCGCTTCCGCTTTGAAAGGTCCATCGACAACGGCGTTGAGCTCTTTATTTACGATATCGATACGTTCGCAGTATGCCTTGACGATGTCGTAACTCTTCAGCTTGCCAGCGCGTATCGCTGTTGCCAACTCGACGGCGCTCTTTGTCAATATGACCTGCTGATCCACTGTGGAAATGGTTGCGACACGTCTATGGGGACCCCAATACCAGCCCAGTGCAAATTCCAAGATGCGATCGGTTACGATGTGTATCAGCGTTATCAACGCCTCCAGGAATGCGCGCCAACATGCCATCTTCAATTTAAGTCTTTTTATCTATATTTTTTTTTATCTTTTTGCACCAAATGCGACTTTTAAGATATCCAATTAGATATATGATTGTAATGTTTTTGCTGCTGGTGTTGCCACCTCAACGAAAATTTAGTAAGCACTGCAAAAACCTGATTGAAAAGCTGCGTTTTTAAATGAAACTACATCCGTTGAGCTCGGGTGTCTACAACGGTACGATTGCATTTGATAGATAAGCCAAATAACGATCGCTTATCGTAGTGTCGAAGCGTTATCACCATCACATATTTTATTTTTATCTATGTTTTGTCTTTTTTGCACAAACCACTACAATTTTTAAGTGAACAGATGTTTTTCAATTAAGTCAGAGGTCTGCTGACTCCAACGTTGCCACCTTCACAAAAGTTTATAAGCTCACTCGAGCTCAGAATAAAAAGCTATGTTTTCAAATGGTGTAAAAGTCGTTGAGGCTAGGGGGTCTAGCACGTAACGATTGCTATTTATTAAAAGTATGGGCACAAAGCAATGTTGTACTAGCTAACATAATAAATAATCATTACAATAAATAATAATGAATAAAGTTATTATATTAATATAAGATATATTACGATATTTTCATCGTACAACATTTAACTCGTCGCTGCATGACATGCGATAAGTTGTGTCGTGCGTGACTACCTTCGAGCACGAAACCCACCACCACCGGCAATAGCAACAAAAATAAATATCGACCCGTCGCTGCCGCTGTCGCCGCAGCTGTGAAGTGGTAGTTGCTTCACCGTCGCGCTGCCAAAGCGTCGTCGACTCGCTGTCACAGTACCTGTATCGAATTTGCATTGTATGTTCAAGCACAACGATTTCGAAAATAGAAAGTCAACTCAGTTTAATGCAAATTCATACAAATTAAACGCTTTAAACTCTGCAAAATTACATTAAAGCAAAACATCGACTGCTATGACCTGTCCCATTTTTTTTTTGTATTTTGCATTTCACTGTAGTGAGTGCATTTGTGTGTGTGTGTGCGTTCCGTTGAGAAACGCAGCAACTGTTTAAATTGCATATTAGATTCATTTATCATTCAAGGAACTGCACCCATAGTGCACTTGTCTAGCTAGATCGTGGAAATCACTCAACGCGCAGCGTGCTGCCCATGATTAATTGCAATTTGTTTGCTCAGCCGTGTGTGTGTTTGTGTTTATTTTTGTTTACCGTTCGCATACGAAAGTAGGAAAGACAATAAAAAAAGTCAATCGCCGCCTACATTTGCCCCTTGTGTTTCGTAAGTTGCTTGATAAACAGAGTATTCCGCGTCGCTCTTGCTGCTGCAATTGCCAATTTATATTTTTGTAAATAAATAAATATAATTTATAAGTCGTGATGGAAAGGGCAATGTTGATTTTCGCAAAATAATAATAAATATTTATTATTCTCATGTGCGCTGTGTTCCGCTGGATTACGTGTTTTCTTTCTGCGACTCAAGTTTGCTTCAAGAAGAAATAACTCCGTATATAGTATATAAATATATATAATATAATCCTGCCTGGTACGCAGCACACCATATGGGAAATTTTATACATGTATATATATATAAATCGTCTGCTGTGCTCTTTTGTAACTGTACAAAAAGCTTCAGTGTCTAACTGTAAATAGCTAAAAAGAAGCGTTTATTCAGCTTTTACTTAAGCAAAGCAAACGGAGCTGCATACCTGGCTTCTATATACCCGACACGCAGCAATTCGTTACACTGTTTTGGTTAAGATAACAAATGCTGCAATCTTTATAAGAGGCATTTCGGGCTACTATATAAGTATATATGTATACTATATAAGTATATATGTATAAGTCACGCCTAGAGTATCATTCCGTCTGTTTATCAAGAAGAAAATAAACCATACGAGCTGCGTACCGGCCTCTCATATACACTGTATATCGCTTGGGGGCATATACTGTATTAGACGTCTTAGCTAGTATGATAGCAAATACCGTAATTATTTTTATTGCTCTTTCATTCGCACGTGATAGTACATTATGAGCTTACTCGAAACTTGTTGGTGATGCATAACGGTTGTGGTCGTAATCGATTGCCACCTGATTGCTCAAAAGCCGGTGTGTGCCGAAAGACTATCTAGAATCGTACCTGGGCGATAAGAAAGTAGTAAAAGAAATCGCGTATAGAGGCGAGGGCGTGTGCCAGCTGTGTGTACCGGCCGATGCAGTCAGTCAATTGCTAGGCAAACCTCAAGACAAAGCACAGTAGAACGAGTGGAAAATATACCCCAAATACATAAATAAATGCATGAAAACTTATATATTTATATACACATATCACACACTTTACAGTTAAAAGTCAAGCGTTCCATGGAAATGAAGTCAGCCGCTAGCCAGGTAAACCGAGCAACGGCCGTGTCTAGCGATGAATCATCCGAAGCGGCATCGTCGGAGACCGCCGCCGCCGCATATATGCGACAGTTTGAGAATATTATAGCGCCGGGAAAGGAGGCATCTATGACCCGAGAGTTCAAGCCACAAGTGGCGTACGAGTTCGAACGCTACCTAAACCCCCAGAAGCTCAAGCAGCATGTGCTGCGCAGCGACAAGCTGCGCGCACTGCTGGAACACTATGCGGGGCAGACGGGGCAGCCGATCAAAAAGCTGGAGCAGCAGGCGCGTGCGATTATCGACGAGATCGGACTGGATCGCAACATGGCCATAATACGCTGGTGTGGCATTGCGATAACGTCAATTGGCCAGCGCATCTGTGATGGATTCTACGTCAATTCGGCCAGCATGGCCAATGTGAGAAAGGAGATGGGCAAGTGTCCGGTGCTGTACTTGCCCAGCCATCGCAGCTACATGGACTTCATACTGATGAGCTATATTTGCTACTACTACGATATCGAAATACCAGGCATAGCAGCCGGAATGGGTGAGTTCAAATCGAATATCCATCCAATATATACTTAATCTGCTGCCTTAATCCTCGATAGATTTCCACTCCATGTTCGGCATGGGCACCATGCTGCGCAAGACGGGCGCCTTCTTCATGCGACGCAGCTTCTCCAACGATGAGCTCTACTGGGACATCTTTCGCGAGTATATGTACGCCCTTGTCGCCAATTACCACATTGGCGTGGAGTTCTTCATAGAGGGCACACGATCCCGAAACTTTAAGGCTTTGGTGCCCAAGGTGGGTCTGTTGTCGATGGCTTTGTTGCCCTATTTCACGGGCGAGGTGCCGGATGTTATGATTGTGCCAGTTAGCGTGGCCTATGAGCGGGTGCTAGAGGAGCAGCTGTTTGTCTATGAGCTGCTGGGCGTGCCCAAGCCCAAGGAGTCCACCAAGGGTTTCTTCAAGGCCTTGAAAATCATCGACGAACGATTTGGCAAAATGTTTCTGGACTTCGGCGAGCCGATCTCAGTGCGTGCATTCTTTGGCCACGACAGCACACAGCGCATGCAACGCGCCGGACTGGGTGGATCCCTGCAGAAGCTCAATCGCCAGGAGATCGAGCTGGTGAAGCAGCTCGCCAACGAGATCATCTACCAGCAGCAACGACGCATTGTCATCACCACATTCAATTTGCTAAGTCTCTACTATGCCAGCAAGCTGTATGGCAAGTGCAGCGTCAATCTGGACGAACTGTCCCGTGGTATTTTGCACTTGAAGCGAATCTTCGAGAAGCTGGGCGCCCATGTCGGCACCAGCACGAACAGCATCAAGGCGGACGTCATCGATGCCGTCGAGATTCATAGCAACATTTTGCAGTTTCGTGCAGTCAACCTTCAATTCACACCCCTGGCGGCAGAGCAGCTGGCGGCACAGATCGATGTGAAGCGGCTGAAAGCGCACGCCTTGTGTCCACAGACGATGGCGGTGGCGGTGCCGATGCTGGCGCTGCAGCTCTACGTAAATCCGTGCATGTTTTGGCTGGCTCGCCCCGCCTATCTGCTGCTAGCGGCGCTCAAGGAACAGCGACGCCAGCAGCAACTGGACAGCTTGAGCACGTACGAGGAGACACTGGCTGCACTGCACAATCATGTGAGCAGCATGGATGCACTGTTCCAGCACGAGTTCATCGTAGAGTCGAATCGCGAGGCGGTTGAGTTTGAGACGCATTTGCATCTGCTGATTGAGGAGCGGGCCCTGCAGCTGCACAAACACACGGGCAGGATTAGTGTGCAGGATAACGAGTGCACCAAGGTCATATTGGCTGCGCTGGCTCCATTCCTCTGTCTCTACTATCAGCTGGCGGTGACACTGCGACAGGTGAGAAAAATGTTAGAGACGAGTTAGACTATGTTAACTATTATCTGGCGTTTTTTCAAGATGTCGGGCGAATTCAACTCGAAGGATTTGTTGGTGCGCGTGCAAATGCATGTGGAGCAACTGCTGCAGCAACCAGGCGGCACCGCCTCACACGTGCACCCGTACTGTCTGGCCCTGGACAACCTGAACATCGCCATCTATGCACTGATACAGTCCGGCTATTTGCACAAGTCCCGCGAGACGGGCCTGATGAGCGTCGCGGCAGCAACGCCGATGAAGTGCCTCAGACAACTAGAGCTGCAGCTGCTAGAGTATTGCCAGCTAATGCCGTTTACCCAATACTCGATGGCCGCCAACGAGCAGGCGCAGTCGCACATGGCCAAGTTATAACTGGCAAATGGCAAGCGGTTGGCGACTGCCTCCACTCCGCTGCCTGCAACGATGTCCTCGACCCCGGATCATAGTACAATATCGCAATTCATCCAGTTCATTGTGGGCCTGCTCAAGAATTGTCGCATCATTTGCATACTCCTTGTTTATGTACTCATCGCGCCCATTTGGCACTTGCTACTGTGGCTCCTCACAACCCTCTGCTCAGCCGCGTAGTCAGGGTACGGCTGCGTGTGTGTGTGTGCGAGTGTGTATGCGTGTAGAGTATGTATGGGAATATAGCATCTGTGTATACGAGGGTATTTTGTTATAGTCATTAAGCATTTAATTAGAAATAATCTTATCTTAATCTTACTTTGTTGCCATAGGAAAAACTTTACATAGTTCAAGAAAGACATGGCTTGTATTTGTTCATAAAGCTAGAGATCCCAACGACAGCGAACCTATTTGTAGACGCTGAGATCCATTCAAAGCTCCTGTATTAGTTCCTACCTTTCCTTTTATTTTAACAGCTATTTAACTAATTGTTAGACTTCTAAGCATTCCTCGTACACCTTTGTAAATGAATTTATTGCACGTTAATGTTATCGTATATGTTTTATTTGTATAGCTTTAAGTTATTTACATGTCTAATGGCCGGGTTCTCTATTTTAAGCAAACAAATGTTCAACTAATGTAAAGTAATGTCAATGTTTGTCTTTGTCGTTGCATCAAAATAGCTTAAAATATTTTTAGCGTACAGCAAGTCATTTAAGCTAAGTTTTAAAACGTGAGCTAAAGTTATGCAATGTTAGCGCGAGCACGAACTGTTAATTAACATGTGATTTTTTACTGCTAACAGAACGTATATATGTTACTGACAACGCACAATAACTCTGCTATACTCTGAGCACAACATAGCTATGTTATGTTAACAGCGATTTTATTGTTCGCTTTAGTTTAATATATTGATGCGATTACCCAGCAACTGACGGAGTAGGATCATTTGGAAGCATAATCATAACATTACTTCAATATGTTAATGGGTTGGCAGTGGGTTATATAGTTTTGATAACAGTTTTTAGACATGCGTAACATATACTAGATTTTACTTAAGATCAATTTCATGTTACAAAGCTATAGAGCCATTATCAAACGTATACATTGTTTAATCATGTCAGTTATTTGTTGTAGGAGGGTATTTATAGTTTGCCATGGCATCTCCTTTCATGTTTGTAGAGTATTCAATTCCCAGAGGTAGATTGTGACATGGAGTATAAAAGTGTCAATTGAAATGCACTTGAAAATTTAATAAGAAAATTAATTCTAGGTTAAAGTCTCTGTAGAGCAGGCATGTATATGTATGTGTGTTTATATACATGTAGTTTCGTCATATTCTCAATATTTTTATAATGCATGGGAGGTCCCTGAAACAAAATAAACATACAAAACAAAACGAAAGTGAGCAACCGCAGCACAAACACGAGTCTAGCAACAGAAAGTGCAATATTTTGTTCTTTGTTTAAACATTTTTAAAAACAATATATTTTTGTGGTATAAGTGTTTTGTAGCTAATTTTTATATATACATGTATAATATAGAAACCGAACACCAACACACTGATTTATACACTACATTATAATAGCAAATACAAAATATATTAAATTGGTGCCAGTTGCGCCCTTGCGAAATATTAACAAACAAATAAAAATAAAAACCAAGCTGACACTGATAATACATGTATTTGGAGTATAGGCAAGAGGGGAATCGTTTTTTTTAGCAAGAACAAAATTCACGCATGAACAGGTCCAAGGTGCACTGGCTGATGACGACGTGCATGAGAATCTTCTCCGCATTCTGGTCATCCGCTTTGGTGTTGACGACGGCGGCATTTTTGTAGAGCCAAGCCATCTCCGGCCCGCCACTGGGCACACGCATCTGCAGCTTACGCCGTCCGGTCACAGACAGAACTTGCTGCTCCACATCGTTGAGCAACGCCTGCAGGCCGGTGTGAGTGCGTGCCGAGGTCAAGTGTCCCATATTCGAGTTGTCTTCTGGGGATAGTGCAGCAAACTGCGCGTTCGGTTTGAGCAAGTCGCATTTGTTAAAAACGTTAATTATCGGAGGCAATGCAGCGTCACTTGACTTTCCGCCGGATACGCTGAAGGCCAAGGAACGCAGCGTGGCCTCCACATGGGCCCGCTGGGCCGCATGGCAGGGATGTGACAGATCCTGCACATGTATGATGATATCCTAAAAGAAAAATCGTTTAGCTGATGTAAATATATTCAGAAACTTGTATAGTCACCGCAAGCATTGCATCCTCCAAGGTGGCCATGAAACACTCAAACAATCCCGTCGGCAAATCGGACATAAAGCCCACAGTGTCCATATAGATGATCTGCAGATTGCAGGGCAAGTAGCCCGCATGCGCCGTCACATCCAGCGTGGCGAACAACTGGTCGCGTGGCTGCAGTGCATCCTCTTCCGTGAGCGCCTTGATCAACGAGGTCTTCCCCGCATTCGTATAGCCAACAACCGCTGCAGTGGGAAAGTTCAATTGCTTGCGTTTCTGGCGCCGCAGCTGCCGCTGGCGACGAACGTCATCGAGTTCCGCTCGCAATTTGCGCTCCCTGGAGCGCAGTATTTCCTTTTGCTGATCACTCAGAGAGTAGCCCTGGCGTCGGGTCTGCGTGACACTGGCATCCTTGGCCTGCGACCATATATACGGCAACTCTGCCAGGGCCACCTGTAGACGAGCTTCCGCGGTGATCGCATGCAGTCGCAGTATCTGTATGACCACCGAGTAGCGATCCAGCACAGGCAGTCCAAACTCGACCTCGAGGAATTGCTTTTGGGCAAACGAGAGCGTGCCCTTGCTGACGAACAGGCAATTGACTTGCCGCTCCTGGCGCAGTTGCGTGAGCAGCTCCCTAATCTCGGCTAGTTTGCCGCTTCCGAAGAGCGTCTTACGCTCCAGACTCTCCAGTGGCACCTTGATGGATCGGGCCACCTTCCAGTGGGGCAACGAGTGGATCAGCGCTGTCGCCTCGGCCAGCTGATCATCAGGCGTCACATCGTCAGGAGTGGTGCGCTTGGCGGCCCACTTGACGTAGGGTTGCACGATAAATACGTGCTGGAAAGCGGCCACATCACGGTTGATGCGCATGGTTCCGCCTACGACTTCATCATATGCACTGCAAGACCGAAACTTTAATATCGGATTAGGTCATATGGGGCTCTTTGTGACGCACCGATCATCCAGAAAACGCATGTCCCCTGTATTCACAGTAGCCCGTTCATTGTGCTCGTCCAGTACGCCCTGAATCTGAGCCTCGAAGAAGCTCTTACGATTACGAATTCCCTTGACCCCTTGATGCTGTGTGTATCGCAGACGCGATGGAATCTGAAGTATCGCCGGGCGCTGTTGAGCGACGCGCAGCAATACCTGCAGGCACTTCATGACTATACTATTAGAAATTTAGATTGATTACTGGTTAGAAGGTTTCCTCCTTGAGCACCGTGTGTTTGTCCTCAAAGGCCATCCAAGCCGCTTGACAGGATTTGGTCCGTGTGCTTGTCGTCTGATAGGCCACGCCCGTTGCTACCAATGAGGAGATTAGTACGTTATACTTCGCCGGATAGCGTATTTTGCTTTGAACTGCCTTTTGAACAAAGTATGTGCCTGCAAATCCTATGAAAACAATATTCAAATTATGCAATTCACTTGACAGCACACGAAATGCCTACCCAGACAAAACGATGCCAAGCCCGTAAACAGAGCTCGGGTCATGCAATCCAAATAGCCGTCGAAGCCGGGATGTATATCGCGTTGTTGTTCCTTCAGACGCTTAATATCGTTCATAATCAATTTTTATTACTGCATCAGAGTTCAGGCTGATAAAAACAGACCAACCGGCTGTATTTTGTTATGTTGTGCTTCACTTTCGATGGGCAGCACTGTTTGCGCGATCTGGCAACTACGCAATGTGCAGCTTTTAAGATATAATAAGCGATAAATAATATGATGAGGGTGTAAACAAATTGATAAAAATATTTATTTGCTTATGCAATCTGATATAAGATGGTCATTTCACTGAGCCACATTTTATATCTATTTTGCATGACATACACACAAATACGACACAGTTGAATAAAGTTTACGAGTGGCAGCACTTGCTACTATTCGTGTCAAGCAGTCTGGCAACGATATTTCATTTAGTTGTTGTTTGTAGCGTTTTCTGAAGACTTTGCTGCAAAATGGATGTGGAGAAGATCTGTCGCACTTGCCTAAGTCTCTCAGGTCCATTTTTGTCCATCTACGATGGTGGCCCAGGCAGCTGCTTGGTCGATATGTTGCGCGAATTCACGCGCACCAAGGTATGTATGAGCGTAAAAGCAAACGTCCCAAACTCAGTTTCTGTTTCTTGTGTTGACAGCCGCGCCGCGAGGATAATTTGCCAGCCAGAGTTTGCCTTAGCTGCATCAGCGAAATAAACCATTGTTACTCGTTTAAGCTGAAATGCGAGAGCTCCAATCGGACGCTGCGACAGCTGCTGCCCAATGCGCTGCCCGAGGAGTCCGATGAACTGCTCCCATCTGCAGCCAAATTAACAGTCCCAACATCCGACAGCTCAGTGCAAACGGATGCAGTGGCTACAGCCAGCAGTGGGGCACAAACGGATGAGGTGGCAAAAGCAGATACGGAGCAAAACACATGTAATGAAGAGCAGCAGCAGACAACGACTGTAATGGAACAGGACGAGGAGGTGCAGGGTCGGGAGGCCCAAGAGGAGGAAGAGTATGATTACGAATTTAGCGAGGAACATGAAACAGAGGAGACACCGTCCAAGGCCAGTGCCGAGAATATAATACTGCACGTCGAAAAGGACAACATCAAGTTCGAAACGGAAATGGTGTACAATAAGAACACGGGTGAGCTGCTTGAACAGTCTGTGGAAACCATTGCCAAGGAGAAGGAATACAAATATCGACTGGTCAGCAATGGTAATGGTGATACATACATCTCACGAGAGCCGGCGTCGAAAGAGAAGCAATCGACTCAGCAGGAGTCACAGTCAACGTCAGCGTCCAAGCGCTCTCAGCTGGAGGAGCAACTGGATGCTAAGAAATCAAAGCCCACACCCGTCGCCGACATGGATGAGCTCAAAGCGAAGTTCCACTGTGATCGCTGCAATGCAGGCTTTGCGTTGGAGAAATCCCTGATTATACATCGGAGGCAGAACAGCTGCACCCATCGCAACTTCAAGTGCAACGAGTGTGAGCGCGTGTTCGTCTCGCTCGATCATCTAACCGAGCATCAGGCCACGCATGGAGCATTCATATGTCAGGAGTGCGGCCTGCGCTGTGAGTCCATGGAACAGCTGGGCAGGCACATGGTGCAGACGCACAAGCGGAATCTACGTAATCAGTGCAATGTTTGCCAGAAAGGTAGGTGGATGGAACAATTGAATAGTGGTAATGGATTAACGCTCTCTCTTAATTCTCTGTGCAGTTTTCACTATGCTGTCCACGTTGCGGGATCACATGCGCATCCACACCGGCGAGAAACCATTTGTGTGCAATGTCTGTGGCAAGGGCTTCACACAGAATGCGAATCTGCGGCAGCACAAGATGCGACACTCGGACATAAAGCGATTCAAGTGTACGCTGTGCGATCATTCGTTTGTGACCAAGGCGGAGCTGACTTCTCATGGGCGCACACACACGGGCGTCAAGCCGTATCAGTGCGAGGTCTGCTCCTCCAGATTCACGACGAGCTGTTCCCTGGCTAAGCACAAACGCAAGCACACAGGCGAAAGACCCTACGCCTGTGATCTGTGTCCCATGCGCTTTACGGCGCTCAATGTTCTCAAGAATCACCGACGCACACACACGGGCGAACGTCCGTACGTTTGTCCTTTCTGCTCGAAAAGCTTTACGCAACGCGGCGACTGTCAGATGCATCAGCGAACGCATCAGGGCGACAAAATCTACATTTGCCCGGTGTGCAGCGAGGAGTTCAAGACGATGAACGACATGCGCACACATCTAACGATGCACGAGCAGGATGATAAGCGTTTGGTCCACTTCACACTGTTGAGTAATAAGGAGAACGGGAACGCGGCGACACTGGATGAGGCTGACGAGGATGAGTCGGATGCAACCGACTTACTGTAGACTAGTTTGTAAATAAGCTGGGGTGTTCCATAGACTAGAGCTGGTAAAGGCGAATATTTAGCAGAAATACTCTCCACAGCTTGAAACAGGAGGCTTAACGGTCCTTGTTGTCGGGTTGACGGGTCGATTTTGACTATCGATAATTCACTCAAAGGGTATGCAGTGCATAAGTTTAATAAATATTTTCCTACTATTGATATATAGTAGGTAAGGATAAGAAGACAAGTTAAAGGTGATTATAATTCGGGTAGGTGATATATATCGATAATTATCGACTGATCTTATTATTGATCGATATACGTAGAGTAGAAGATTATCAATAGTATTCGAAGTTACTAATGATACTATTTGTACTGACGCGGAGTATAAGCAATTGAGGTCTCTCACCGCTTAACTTTGGGAATTATTGAAACTCCTAAAGCAATCGATACACGTCATATTAAAATGTAACGGTACATAAGTCTGTTACTACAGCTACCAATATTGATACAGTACAGGCTCCAAAACCCTAACATTTTCATTATGAAAAGAAAGGAATTTTGGTTTAAACTACCTTATGGATAGCTTCATTGTTCCCCAGCTCTCTTACAAATGACGAGGCTTTTGTTGCATTTCTTAGTCTTTAATTTGTAGCTTACAACAAAAGTTATTAAAATGCTTATGATTCGAAAGAAGCACTTGGTCGTCTAATAGAATTGTCCGAACTGCGCCGCCGGTTGCTGCGGCTGTTGAAGCGCTGAGGTGGACGCCTCCGTCGTGGCGACAGCGACTGGAGGATTTAGTGATGTGTTGCTGGTTACAGGCGGATTGCCTTGAAACCAATTGACCAGCTCGTGGTGCGCACTCTGCACGCACTTGCGCTGATCAGCAATCAGGTTTTCTGAGTATTTCACATGGTTGGCATACGCCTCCTTCTCGTGTTGTGCATCTTTGGACATGCGATGCAGGTCCTTCAGTATCGCCGAGCCCCAAAGCTGCACATGGATATCAGGTATTTTGCTAGCCAACTGCATGGCGGGCGTCACCATATTCATGCTCTCTTTCGAGTTGCCTATGCTGAGGAAGACATGGGAGAGCAGCACCAGGGAGCAGCTGGTCAGGCGATTCAAGTCCTCCGCATTGGCCATTTTTAGCGTTTCACGCAAGAAGCGCCTGTATCAAATATTAGTTAATTGTATTTCGAATGTCACACTCATGTCGATCTCTACTTACTTGGCCTCATGGAAGCTGTTCTTGTGGAAGGCATGTAATCCCTGTACATAGTAAAAGCCACCCATTAGGGCTTGACTGCTATAAGTGTGCGTATTTTCCGTGGACACGGCGTCGAGTATTTGTTTGAGGTCAGCTTCCCGTTTTGTGCGCAGATAAATTATGGCCAGATTGAGGTTGGCGAAGAGCTTGAGATCCCGCTCGGTCGTCTCGTTCACGCACACCAAAAACTGCCGCTCTGCGTGCTCAAAGAAGTTCGTCGACATGGAATACAAACCGATAAGGCAATGCAGTTGCGCCGAATGGCGCTTGAGCAGGTTCCGATGCGGCACAGCGAGGCACACGTCGCGTGCAGCGGCGATCTCACGTATGGCCAGCTCCCGGTTACCCATGACCATGCGGCACATCACGATATGCTCCAACAGGATGACTTTGAAAACGGATAATATAGATTTGTCCTCCTGAAGTCTCAGCTTTTCGATTTGTGTTAGCGCCTTTTCCGTATACTTTTGCGCCTTGTCCATGTAGCCGGCCATCATTGAATGAGAAACTGTGACCAGGTAGACGAGTACGTAAAGCTGCTCCTTGGGAAGCCAAACAAACATCTCCAGTTGATTGCCACCAAAGATCGACTCGTCCGTTGGCCAATTGGGTGACATAATCGTTTGTATAGACATTTGCAGTTGCTTCAAACTGGGCTTCACAGTCTTCACCTGGCCAAGGGCCAGGTAGTAACACACTTGCAGCACTAGGAAGAACACTTTCAGATACTCCTTTTGGTGTGCGTTGGGTATGTTGTTGTCAATGATTTGACCCGCTGAATTGAGCAGTGCCAGCACATCGTTCGTTTTCCGCTCAATCATTAAGATCATGGCCCGCGAGAGCAAAAACAGCACTTTTAAGTATGTGGCGCCCGCCTCCTCGGCCGATTCCGCACCCACAGCCAGCAAATCGCTGGCCAGTGAATATTCGCGTTCGTTCGCATGGATCTGGGACAGCTGCAGCAGCAGCTTACAATGCCAATAGACATTGTTCTGTGACAGCTCCACGGCACGCCTCAGCATCGCCTTGGCATGTGAGCTGTGCTGCGATTTGAGATGCAGCTGAGCAAGCAGTGCGGCCGTATCAAATTTGACATCATCAAAGTTCATTAGTGGCTCCGCTATGTTCCATGCTTGCTCCAAATGCCGGCGCGCCAATTCTATGTTGCACGTGTAGGCCATGAGAACTTGACCCATTTGCAGGTGTGTGCGCGCCTCCACCTAAATGGAAGAAGTGCAATTCCATTGATTTTGATATTTGTTGTATTTGTTATTGACTTTCACTTGTAGTCCACTTACCTTTGAAGGCGGCTGAAAAGTAAAGAGCGCTTGTAAACATTGTATGCATTTCTTAATGTTAGGCGGCTGTGAGGTACGAAAGTATTCGGCGAGTCCAAGGAGTGATATATAGCAGGCATCTTGGGATGCCGGTGCTGTGTTTACAACACTCATTGCGGTTAATTGCTAGGAAATCGGCTTCGTTTTGTTTATCGCGTAATTTTGTTGTTGTTGCTACTGCTGCGTGGGTTAATGTGGTTGTTAATCAGTGTTGGTAAACATTGCGGTGCAGAGTTGCTTGCTGCACTATCGATAAATCATTTTGTAACAAATTGAAAATAAATGTATTTACTATTTAAATTACTTCGAACCTTTTTAAGTATTTAGAAATTAGCTTTTTAATTGTAATTGTAATTTAAATGTAATTAATGGAATTTATTTTGTCTTTTATTATTACATTAATATATAAATACATGCATGAATTGTTACATATTAAAAAAATAATACTTAAATCATTTTTAAGCTGAATGCATTAAGTTAATTATACAGGAATAACAGAACTCAATATTTTTAAAATCATACATGAATAACGTAACTCAATATTTTTTCTTGAACTCCTTTGAATAAAGTTGCGCCAATTGAAAATACTAGAGCTGAAATACTTGTTGGCGATACAGATGGTCGACTTATCGATAGTTTCGCAATATTATTGCTTCTCTAGCATTCTGGCGTTAATTTTTTCGCAACATTTTTATAAATTTTTGTGTAAATATGAAAATGGACGTTGAGGAAAATAATGCAAGAGAAACTGGCGTTGAGCTCACAGACGCCGAAAATGAGCTATATGATAGACAAATTCGACTATGGGGCTTGGAATCCCAAAAAAGGTTAGTTTGCCGGTTGACCGGCTATCTCCATTTTTGTTAGTGAAAAACAATTAATCTAAAAAAAAAATCAATTTAATAGACTGCGCACAGCCAATATACTGATTTCTGGCCTCAATGGACTTGGCGCGGAAATAACGAAGAATATAATTTTATCTGGTGTGAACATGGTAAAACTGCATGATGACAAATTGGTCACCGAGGAGGATTTTTGCTCACAATTTTTGGCGGCACGTGAAGCATTGGGCAGCAACCGGGCCGAAGCTTCACTAACACGCGCTCGAGCTCTGAATCCTATGGTGGATATATCCGCAGACACGCAACCATTGACTGAAAAGAAAGCGGACTTTTTTGGTCAATTTGATGTGGTGGTTATAAACGGGGCAACCAACGAGGAGCTGCTGCGCATCGATACAATCTGTCGGGAGTTGGGCGTTAAATTTTTTGCCACTGATGTTTGGGGCATGTTTGGCTTCCATTATGCTGGCTTACAGAAACATCGCTACGTGGAGTAAGTGGTTTGAAATCCACATATATGAATAAACCTAATTATATTGTTATTCAATCTAATTTTAGAAACGTTTTCAAGTACAAGATGATATCGAAGCCTAATGAGAAGGTTAAATATGAAACGATCTCTACCCCAGTGCAACGCGAAGTAGAGTATCCAGCCTATTCCAATTGGCTCGACTTCAATATTAACGCTCCCACCTATCAACGCAAGTTGAAACGCGATGGACCAGGCATCGTATTGCTGCGCGTCCTGCAAACCTTTCGCAGCACACATAAGCGCGATCCCAGCTATAAGACCAGAGAAGCAGACATCGCTTTGCTCGAGCAAATCCGAGATGAGCTTGTGCCGAACTCCGCACTGACCAGCGATGCACTTGGCCTACTTTTTGCACAGATATCGCCAGCAGCCGCTGTCGTTGGTGGCGTTGTGGCACAGGAGATTATTAAGGTGGTGACCAAAATGGAAGCTCCTCATCGCAATTTATTTATATTCAATCCAGAGACTTGTATGGGCTATGTGGAAGCAATTGGTGTCAACTAATTTAAGCCATTATATTCCATGAATAAAGTAAAACTATTTCATTTATACGAACTTCAAATGAACATCTTACAATATCCTTGTAAATTTAAGCTTTTCTTCTATACAAACTGAATTGATGAAGCTTCTTTCTTTGCTTGCCTCTATCCTTAATACGAAGAACTTTAAAGTAAAACAAATTGTTAAGATTTGCATGATGCATGTTGGTTTAATACAAAAGGCAAATGGGAATTGAAGAAAACTTATCAATTTGTGAGAATTTCAGCAGCACGATTCTCCATAAGTTTTTCCATATTCGTGATCGCACCCATCCATGTGTCCAGTGTACTGGCCATGCCAACGATTTGTGTGCGATCCAGAACACGTGGCTGCACCCAGGACATATTCACTACTCCAGCCACCTGATCGATCTCGCCGCGCACCAGATCTAGAGCCAGAGCCTTCATGATCAGAAACTCGACCTCTTTGGGCGGCAGCTTCGTTTCATTGGCGATGTCAGCAAAGGGAATAGCACGCTCGATGGCCGAACGCTTGAAAGTCATCTCCATTAGGCAGAGCAGAGAAATCTTTTGGCGCAGCTTAACCTCCTGTGCAGCCAAATCGGGGATTTTCGACCAAATTTTTTTCATGTCATTAAATCTATTTGAAAATGACAAATATTAGTTCAGTTTTAAAATTATGGAATGCCTTTGGACCACTCACTTGTTAATGTCGCCCATATTGAATGCCTTCAGTAGCTCCACCAGCCATTCGTTTTCCGTATTTTTAAGTGAATCCAAAATGGGATGCGCCAGCAGCTCGCCAATGTTATAGACGCCATCACCCAATAGAGCGGCCAGTCCCAAGAAGAAAGCCTGCTGCGCCCATTGATCGCGAGGGTAGTCGTCAAGCGAGCAGCCCAGGAACTGCAAGCCACAGCGGTAGTATTCGCTATGCTTGCCCACACGACGATAATATTGGGAGGCAAGCATATAGTATTTGCCATGCACGGGTGTGACGTTGCCTGCTTCTTCGAGGACATCGCGCAGCTCTTCAATGATTTTCTTGGTGGCATTCAGATCGTTCAGGTTGCTCAGATATAAGTTGCCCTGCATGACTTGCAGATACCAGACAGCTTCATCACATATTTTCACTTTGTCCTTCATTTTTTCCAAAAAGTCAATTGCCTCCTTTTTGTCACTGATATTATCCACGACCACCTCAAGTATTTGAATCAGCCCATAGGGATTTATCCTGCAATTATATATAAATTAACATCCTATTTACCAAGCCCCGGCTGATGCGGCTTCAACTTACTTTGTTTCGAAGGTGGAGATAAAATTTTGGTACAGTTGCAGTAGAGCGCTCTCATCCTGCAGCGTCTCATGGCGAACAAAAGCAACAAGCTTAATCGTTAGCTCGTTCCACAGCCTGCAACAACAAATTGTTTTACAAAATTCGAAAGAAAAAAAGTTAAGAAAGTTTACTTTTCATTGTACAGCTCCTCAATTAGAGTCCATTCGGCAGCGAGCTCTTTGTTTGTCGTCTTCTTTTGTGCTGCCAAGTATGCAGTAACTGTCGCTTGCGTATTCGACATTGTTGCTTTATCCTGAGCTGAGCTATATTCTGATTATATATTTAGCTTAATTTTGTATAAAAAATATGAGCGTATGAAGTAGGCAAAGTAAAATTGCAAATCACAATTAGAGATGCCCAAACTATCGATAAAGTGTCAGCATCGATTACTTGCGAACGTGAACTGTAATAGTAAAATATCGGATTTACATGAAATGTGCCTTAATTTGAATAAAAATGAATATCTTAGTATATTTTCATGAGCACTAGATTTAAAAATTAATGTTCTCAAATTTGTGCAGTGATACAATGTATCCGCACTTTAATATTCCACTTACAATAGCAGAGACACAAACCGCTTAAGTGGCAGCACTAACAAGCAACTGTTATGCAATGTAGTGGCAACGCTCAACTTTAAAAAGATGAAATCATTTATCAAATGTTAAATAACTAAATGTTAAAAGCCAGGGGTTTTGTACATTTTTTTGCGTAACATTCTTTTAACATAAAAATCAAATGATGCTCATACAGTCTGGGAGCAACTGAGAGCAAATTTGTATGCACTGTTATAAACAGCAAATGTTAATATGATTGCCACTGTTAACAGAACGAACAGCTGTTGGGCATTGCGTGGGGAGTTCAGTTCGATAAGAACAGCTGAGCGTGAAAGTCGTGGTGCACGGGAAAAATAAAATCGCATTTCCAAACATTTATAAACGTGAACAATAAAGGGTATAACGCGTCAGACAGCATAAACACAGCTCAACCGCAAGTTCTTCCAATGCAAAACCGTGAAGCTAAACTACAACAATCAAATCTCGTGCGCACCTAGTAATAACAACAAAGAGCACCCGCATCTAAAAAGAAAGAAATAATAAAAAATAAAAAACGAAAAGAAAAGAAAAGTAACACTCTGATTGTTTAAACAAAATAGAAAACGAAATCGTCTACAGTCTGCAATAGCATGTTAATGATTGTGTGATTGTTATATAAATGTTAAAAATTTATTAAATACATTTCACACACACTCGAACCATTATGTGGATTTGTTTGCAAAGTGTTCAAATAAATAAAACTCATACGCATAACTCAATAGATTTTGTGCTTTAAATACGAAAAAGACGTGATCCACTATATAAACTTTTAACTAGTTGGTAGCTAGTTCTGTGCTGTGTGTGTGTGTGTGTGTGCGTGTGTTTTGCCAATCGGCAAGCACCAGCGATTCATCAGCGGCTTCATTTGCATTTGTTTCGTGTGCGACCCAATCATCAGAAGTGCTCGGCCCACCCAGCAACAACAGAGAGAATCTCTATATCGTCTATAGTGAAAGCGAGGTTAGTTCAATTTGCCATATATTTAGTTATAGATCAATGCGAGCTATCGTGCTGCAGTGGAAACTTATCAATTGCCTAATCTCTGGCCGGGCAGCAGACGATTATGCAACTGCCCAATCCAATTCCATTCAATTGCTTGCGCCACTTATCGCGGCGCTTGCCTGCCTCATTTTGTTGCGGGCGCAACATGTGCCACGCATGTTAGGGACCTATTGCCTACTCCCTAGTGGCCGTGCCCGTGCCTATTATAAGTGCATTTCCCGGCCACACTTGAGCCACTCGAGGACGCACATTCCAATTGTCTGCCATCAACGAAAATTATTTCGATGCAAGGGCGGGAGGCAGGATGAGAGGCTCGTTGTATCCTGTTGCGCTCTTAACTTTTCCCATTTCCTGCAACTGTCGAACTGCTGTTCGAAAGTCTTTGCCGCATTTTCAAAATCAATGTCAGCGCAGTTGATATTTCCTTGGCCGGGCCTCCGCCGAAGTGCCCTGGCCCAAGTAGGCAATGCGTTCGCCAAATTGAAACGTGCCACATCTGGCGTAGACGGGCGGAACTGCCTGCCTGCCTCTGTCAGCCTGCCTGCTCCGCCTTCAGTTTACAGTTATGTGAAGAGCGGCAATTTCAAATATCCAAAATAAAAATAAAACAAATATGAAAAATAAATAAATAAAAATAAAACAATAATGTACAAGTGGGAAAAATGTTTTTTCTTTCATGATTGACTAAAAAATATCCTATATAATGAGCAGAAAATAAAATTTTTAGATTGAAGCCCAAGTCAAATTTAAGCAAGTTATTTAAAATGTTGTTTAAGCCAATAGGCTTTTTAATGAGTGTTTTGAGACCAGGCAAGTTCTCTTCAAAAATCTTTAAAATAATATTTTATAATTGGACTAGTTTCTACATAAGTGAAATACTTTTTTTTTCAATTTTTTTCTATTTAAGTAAAGTAAGTCAAATAAGTTTATTTGGAATTTTTTTTTACTCTTGACCAGAGACATCTAAGTAAATTATTTTAATTGAATTTGTTTCTTAATATTATTTTTTTTTATTCATTTTTTTTCCTTCCAATTTAGAATTTTTTATGTTTTTTATATCCTAAAATTGTAAGCAGTTCAGTTGTTATATTTAAATCTTTTTTGACATTCACTTTGTAATTATCTTCTTGAGATTCCACACAATATATATGTATGCATTTTATGAGCTGGTTATACTCCGTACAGGGTATTAAAGAAAAAATACATTCCCTATTGCAATTTGCTTTTCGCTGTCCGTTTAATGTTGACTGCTCTTGTTTTTGTTTTCTGTTACACTGGCTATTAAAAGCAAAAGTGAAAAATTCCATACAGACGGTGGCGGCGGCATCCACTGTAACGGCAACGGCAACTGCAACCGCAACGGCAACTGCAGCAAGAGCTACTCCAACAGCGGCAACAACTCTGTCAAGTGCGTCGTCGCTTCCTACTCTTTGGGTGCGTTATGTGGCCAACCAACTGAGTATACATAGCCGTGTGTATGTGTGTGTGTGCCAATGTAACTGAGTGTGTGTGTGTGTGCGTGTAAGAGTGATTCAATTACAGGCCAATCCAGTCCAAGTTGAGGAGTTGTCTGTGCCAGGCCCAGGCCTCAATACGATGTTCGGCGCGTATCTGTTGCAAAAGAGGCTTTCAGACGGCGACTTGGCCAAAGTCAAGTCGCATGCCTCATAACTATACGCACACACACACACAGACACACGCACACAGACACGCACAGCTGTGTATGTATTTACATTGATTCGAATTCCATTGGCGGCGATTTCATAATCGCTTACGCCGCTTCCCTCGTTTTACTTAATTTTTTTTTAACGTATTTTGTTGCTGCTTCTTCAGCTGTTGTTTTTTTTTTATATATTTCATATATATGTAGATATAATATATGTATATGTATATAGCTTGGCAGCAGTTTTTTTTTTGAGTGTTTAGCTTTTGATTTTTTTTTTTTGGGCTGCTTTAAGCTTGAGCAACAACAACAATAGCAACACACTAAACAAAAAAAAAAGTTGTTTCAATGTTGGTAACTTTCTCCTCAGCCACCTGCCAAAACCGCAGAGCGCACGGCCCGCGCTGTCAGTAACAACTGCTTTTATATATAAATGTGTGTGTGTGGTGTGTCTGTGTGTGTTGTTTCCATTTGTCATGTTGTTGTATTTGATATGCGCGCTATGCGTGCCAGTTGATTGCGCGATTAGCAAAGCCCGCATTCAAAACGCGTGCGCGCGAATTTCAAACTCAGGCTGCAATTTCATAATCTTCATTCACATCAGCAGCAACATTGTCATCATCATCGTCATCGACATCATTATCATTATCATGTACGCAGTTAGCTGGCTGAGTCAAACTTTATGTGCTAATTGAATCGATTCCCATCAGACAACAAATCTCTAAAAGCGAACAGGTAAAAACCAGGCTACTTCCTGGTCCAGCAGCTAACTAAGACCAAGGCGAAGGCCAGTTCAGTCCATTGAAAACGACAAAGGAAATCTCAAGTTGTTACCTGCGAGTCTCGCAATTTAGGCCTAATTCAAGTTTGATTAGATAAATGAAAGTGCTTTGGCCAAAAGCTGTTTTCCTTATGGGAAAAAGTTTATTGTTCCGGGCTCAAATCCATAAGAGTTAAAACCTATTTTAGCTTTCCTTTAAAGATCTTTATAGATTGTATATAACGTTATTTTCGCAGTGTATCCATTGAGTGGGTGGGTGGCTATAAAATGTATTGCAATTAAATTGTTGTTCGATCAAATCAGTTCAATGGCAAATCCAGTGCTACAAAGAGGCAGCACTAGAGATGCCTTTGAAATGCAAATGTAAACACGACTGGGCCAGGCCTAGGCAACGGCACACACAACAACAACATACACGTTTTGGCCATAAACATATTAAATTTTATGATTATTAGAGCCGCACCGTCTGCTGGGTAACTTATGCAAATCTGCGATTAAAGATAAGCGCGCCTCGTGGCAGCTTTTCCTAGCGCGCTGCTCCAGCTCGATGGGAAAGAGGTCGGCCGCACGCACTGGAAGACCAGCTGCTTTCAATTATTTCATGTTCAGGGTTCACCAGGTGTCTTCCACTGTGGACGGGCAGGTATTCGTGTGGTTGCCTCAACCTCACAGCGGCTGAGACGCCGTGCAATTGGCACTCCGAATAGCTGTTGACCGCCATGCATGCTGATGACTCTTAATGGCTCTTTGTACGACATCAAAAACTACCACACGAACGACAACGCAACATTCCGCACCCAAAAAAACAACAGGCGCAGCAACAACAACAACAACAGCGACAGCTAAATGCAACTGAAAACGAGCGCGTTTTAGAGCTGGGTATTGGCGTATGGCATAATCAAGTTTGCAGCTCAAGTGGCTTTTACTTGCACCAGCCGACTGGGCCACGCACCACTGAGGAGCAGTCACTGTGGCTCCCACTTCCCATTCATCGTGTCTGCTAGTGGGGCTGCCAAGTTGTCTATGTCACATGCTTTTGCCTCATGTTTTATTGCCACCGTCACAGCGGTTCATGTTGTTATTTGCATTGGCCAAACAGCAGTCGCTGCAGAGTGCACAGTGGGGCAAAGACCATATGAAAAGTATATTTCAAAAATTACATACATGCAATTAAATGTACAGCAGCTCAAAATATTGTTCTTAAATATATTTTTCTTTCTTCTATTTTTTTTACATACGAAATATATAATTTGGTATCACTGTACTTAGCTGCTGTTGTCTGCATTAATGCAATGAGCGGCACAAATATTGAAATACACACAAGATGGAAGAGGAAAAATAAGACTAGAGGGCTGCTGATGAGATAGCCTCTCCATATAATTGTCTGGTAGCTCTCTATGCATAATTCTATCGCGTCTTGTTCTCTCCATGTTAAGAGATTGTATATTTGTTCAGATCTCGACGGGGCGGCCTTTCTACCGAAAGGTCTCGCAAATATTGCACAAACGCACAATGTTTGAACTACACTCGATGTGGCATTTGATGTACAAAGATATTATTGCAGTCGATGTTGGTCTGGAAATGCAGACATATACATATATGTCTATATAGATATGTACTCACATACTATATTTGTATTTATAGCAGTACTAGTATTTTGACCCTCACATGGGCTTTATAATCAAACTTCAAAGTCAACCAGCAATTATTGTTAGGCCTTGTCATAATAATGCCAATAAGCTTCCAAGTGTATGGCAAAAACAAATAAATGAATCAATAATAAATAAATAGCACAAATATTTAGCATTAAATTAGACTTTTCTTGTATATGACCTTATTAATATCCGAACGATTTCCGCTTAGTTGCCAAGGATATCTACAATATATAAAAGTATCTTACACTAATTAGGAAATAAAATACGTTTCTGATAAGCCCTTCAAAAAAAAAAAAAAAAAAAATATATATATATATAGACATATGTATGTTGAATATATATATTTAACAAAGATACAAAAGTATCTGTAAAATAGAAAAAAAAGTATCTAATGCTTTTGCACCTAATTTGCAGATACTTTTGTATCTTAAAAAAATATATATATACAGAAACATAAACATCCATATCATACATATAAAATTATGATTATATAGATTTGTATATATATAACTATGGATACATATAATATTAATGAAGATACAACAATATCATAAAATCTCTAAGAAATCTCTTTTGCGCGTAGCTAAACTACTAAAGGAAATGTTTTATAATTAGAAATAAGTATTACAAAATATAATACACATAGATGCACACCGGATGCCAATCGATATTGCAGCAGATCAGATGTTTAAGTATATATCTTGATGCTTAAGTATCAATTGGGTTAGCCAAAAAAAAGTGTTTGAGGAAGCTTTTTTTTAGCGCGAAAGCAAGCAACATAGTATATAGCATGCATATATATGTGTATATGTATGTGTGCATAATGTATATAGTTGTTTGCGTGCCAATTCGTAATATGTTTGTGTAATCTCTCGAAAAACCGATGGGAACATTGTTTTTTAAAGCTTTTCTCAATTCTAGGAAAGATTCGCTATTTGCCATTTTTCGCTAAAAACATGACTCATTTGAATTTCTCTAGCGCCATTTGGCTATTGAAAAGTTCTAGAATTTCTCCGATTTGTTTTCGAACTGTTGTGTTTGCGTGTGTGCTTGTTTTCACACACATACTTTTAACACTTTTATATCAGTCTCTGCCATACCCTAATCCCAGCAGCCTTTCAATTTTGCCCACACGAATCAATTTGTATTAGGCAGGAGTTGGGCGTGGGTGGAGCACGGCAGGGCTGGGCTGAGCTGGGCTTTGTGCTCCACCTAATCCGCAGCAACCATGCAGCCGCGTAATATGAATGTGATTGAAATTTGAAATTGCATCCGCTGCTCAGTGACTGAATGTCGTTGGCGATGCTCCTTTCTATACCCTACAACACCAAATGTGCTAATTGGGGATTTCAATCAATAAACATTTATCAAAGAAAAGATTTGTTCAAATGTAAACAAAATATAATTTATTAAAAACAAAAACAAGGAGAAATATGTAGGCCAGGAAAGCTATATGTTATGGATAGTCAATTATTATATCCAAAAATGAGAATTAAGAAGAAATTTATAATTCAGAAATTACCTAATTAATTCTTTTATTCTTTTCTGGAAGTCATTGAAATGTATCAAAAAATAAACATTTATTAGAATTTGCAGACTGCAGATTCAATAAGTTTGTTATATGATAAACTAAACAGGCCTATATAGAATATATATATATATATATATATATATATATATATTGTAAGTATGGTGACAATTTGATATGATTACAGGGTATAACAGACGTTAGTGCAATCTTTTGTTGTTCACTGGTTTTTTGTATATGCAAAATTAAAATTGGAATTTACAAAACTGAAGCTGACAGCAGGCAGAAAACTCGACGATTTTACGAGCCATGGCAACATTAACGATGATTACGATGATAGGGCAATGATGGGCATGATGATGATGTGTGTAATGTGTGCGTGGTTTGCGTGAGTGTGCGAGTGTGTGGAATGTGTAGGTAGTTAGCTGGTGACTCGATGGGTAACCGTGTGCGATTAGAAGGATGTTTAAAGTGTTTTGCAAGCTTTGTTGAGAGCTTTGGTGCGCCAAACCAAACCGAGCTAACCGAGCATGAAGGCAGCTTTGGCATTACTTAGCGTGATTGCACATCGGCGCCAGAAGCCGATGTGAATCGCATCGTATAGCATCGCATGCCTTTTAATAAATCTCAAGGCGTGCCTCGGATCAGTTGGCCACGCGTGCCGTGCCTCATCAACCTTGGGCTAGCGCATTTCAATTATGGTTTTTGTTAATTATAGCCTCCGATTGCTTAAATTGTTAACAAAGATAGTTATACACTTGCATTTAGACAGAAATGTGCATGCATATTCATGTCCCGAGTCGTGTTAATGGCCAATTAGCCGGCGTGGCCAGCCAATTATCCAAAGACCTGTTCAGACTACATTTACAGGCGTTTAGACTCGGAAGCTAAATTGACTACGTTCAAATTACATGTCTTGTGCACTCGAAATGAAATTCGCATATTGCATTATTTCGTAAATCTACCATTTTTCAAGTTCGCTGCAACGATTCGGAGGCAGTCAAAGTTTTGAGCTGCTATGTATCTACTCTATATCAAGTATCGCTTAACTTGTTAAGCCCGTTTGCATTGATGAAATTTAAAATAAAATATATATTGCTTAAATATGAAAGTATATCATGCATACTATATCTTTATTCTTCTATCTATATTCTCTTCTTCAATTTACAATCTTCTGTTGTTAAGCATATATATTTTACTGCTTCTATAATATTTAACATATATATTATTACTCGGAGAGCTCACTGACGGCTATTGAATTACACATTTAATAAATGCTTTTTCATGATGATACATCGATTTATTTATACAATTTTTGACATTAAACGTTATATAATAACATGATAAATGAAATTTAATTTCTTTGGTATGGCATGGAAAACTGTTCGATATTAATTTTTCTGACAAGTTGCCCGATGCAGCAGCAGTTCCACGTTCAATGTTTTTGCTTCGAGGTCATCAAATTGCTGTTGAGCCCAATTGGGGAATGTTCTGCATGAAATGCAGATCAAGATTCTTTCGAAAAATTCGTCATAAAACGTCACAGAGATGGCCCAATATGAGAAACTGAATTGGGCCTTGCTCAACTGAATCCCTGGAGGTATCAAAACGTCCTTCACTTCTTGCATGTTTTTGTTTTCATTGGCATTGGCAACTAGTGTAGCTTTGAATGTGGACCCAAATTCAGCTAAAGTTAAATGGCTAACTAGCTAAATTGCTATTTTGGTTCACAGCTTAAACCAGCAGCGTCCCTGGTGTTATAGATCAAATAATCCAAGGTTTAGTTAAAGTCATAAAAACAATTTTAATTTATTATTTACACAAGATGAAGACGATTTCAACTCTAATAAAATTTACATTTATATAATTATCTGTCCATTTGTCCGCAGCTAGTTGACAGTTTCCATCTATAGTAGTGGATATTTTACCTTTTTTAAGTGCGCCCAATCACAATATATTTTATATACTTTTATTTTAAACATCAAAATTAAAGAATAAATAATCTTTTAGTTTTATGCATTAATATGAAAGTGTTGAAATTCCCTATTTATATTTGTTGCACTTAGCGCCGTCAGCATCATCTTAAACTCTTTTGTTGATGTTGCAAAAACTTTCTATATCATCATCATGTTTAGTTCCTGTTTAACTAATCGCTAATGTGAGCGCTGTTTTTTTTTTGTGTTTTGCCTGGTCTTCAGCGATCTGAATCCGAACAAATAAAGTCAAATGAAATCAATAAATGGTTGATGTATTTGGGTCAATGTCATGTTGGACCAACTTCGACTTGAATCGTAAACTTGATGACGATGATGATAATGATGATGATGATGCTGGTGTTGAAGGCAATATCTTCATTGACGCCCCAAACTGGCTCCCATTAACATGGCCGAAACGATATTTACAAAACGCTTCCCTCCATTCATTTTGAAGGCTTTGGGCACACGTGTCGTCCGTCGTGCGCGACATTCAGCTCGCTTTAGCCCATTGTTCTGCTTTGGCCAGCATAAAAAAGAGGTTTATAACTTGATGTCTTTTAATTGGAAATTGTTTGCTTTGTCAAACTTTTTGACTCTTTTGATGTGATCCAAGCATCTGAAGTTTTAACGATATGTAAAATTTGTCTCTTACAGCATATACATATATTTATATGCAAATATAACCTACGTGTGTAAGTGTGTGTGTGTGTGTGTGTGCGTGAGTGAGCGGGCTCTGCTTTTAGTCAGAGCCGCTTTTTTGGCGCTTAAGTTTTTCCTGGCTTTGATTGCATACAAATTAGCGGTATTCGCATTTTTGGTAGAAAGTAAAACTGTTTTTATTGAATTTATTTATTTGGTAGATATTTTTTGTTGCTGCTGCTGTTGTTGTTGTTGTTGTTGTTGCTGTTGCCTTTGCTGGCGTTAACGACAACTTTTACTTTTTTTCAGAAACTTGTAAATTACATAGACATTCGCGGCAAAAGAAGCTGAAAAATAGCCCAAAAAAGAAAAGATGAAGCGTTAAAGCTATAAGTTGATGGACTTTTAGGTACCCTGTCCATATAAGTAGCCAATTTACTGTTATAGTTATAGATATCGAGGTCGAAATCTTAATGGAACAGCCCTGATGACAAAAAAGTCTTCTGCTTGTATTAAAATAAAAAATATATACATAATATTAAAAGGCCAAAATATTTTATTAAATTAAAAACAAGATTTAGATTAAATTCCGATCCGAATTTGACCCTGAATCATACTGACCTACTCATCCCTTCGAAACTACTTCTAAAATTCTAACTGGTTTGTTAGCGAGAGATTTGCATAAAGCTTAGAAAACGTTTAGTTTAGAATGAGCTGAACCAGATCCAACATCTATCTATTTATACTGGTTTCAGGTTCAAGAATGGAAAAGTTCAGTACGTTCAATGGACACTAAAATCTGTTGGCCTGTGACTTACCAAGCTCATCTTGACTGAAAGAAAAAGAATAGATCGCATTTTTAACCCTTAACTTATCTTAAGCTAATGAACAGTTTCAATAATCACTATCAAAAGAGTAACTCGAATTTCACTTGAATAACGCACTCAACCAATATATTTGATCGATTATTACCTAAAATCTAGTATGACCGCTTTGGGCCATGTAATAAGTACGGGGTATACAAATAGGTTACTTTCGGTAATCATTTTTTTGTGTTTTGTGAAACGTTTCGTTTATTGTCCGCACATTAATCTTCTTTTCAATCATGTTTAATGCGCTGAGTGATCTGAACCAGTTTCGTTTTGGTTTTTTTCTTTTTCTGATATTGCAGTTGTGACAGACTAAGTGGTATTAATTAGTTAGATATTTTATCTGGCCAACTAGCTGTCGACCATGTTAATTGGAATAGTGCGTAACTGTTGACATGATTGGTTGGGGGAAAGCTAAAAGGAAGCGACTTTCAGCAGTCAATGGTCGAGAATCGAGTTTATACAGTTGAATGCAATCAGAGCTAGTTAGCTTATCTTGAATACTACGTACATGCTCTCTAATTCGTACATAGGCACGTCAGTCTGTACAAGCACATGCTAGAAGGTGGCAATGACATTGTTTATTATCTAACTATTTGAACTATTTTCATACCATTGATCTACAAAAAAAAAGTAGAGCACTCTTGGCTGGAAATAGAACAACTTTTATATCGCAACCACAATTCCCTGAATGCTATCAAAATAATAACATTATTGTTCATACCCGTATGTATATACCATATTGAACTGCATTACAGATACCTTATCCAAAAAAAGAAGATATATAAGCTTCTATCAATGACATCAATTCATCATGAAACTAATTTCCCTCAAGCTTATTTCATGTTATATATGTTAAATTGTGTTATGCATGAATTTTCCCTATCGAGCGATAGAAGTACAAGAAATTGTCGTCTTATCTAGGCAAACGACAAATTATTAAAAAAAAAAAAGAAGTGAGAGTATCCAACTAGGAGATACCCTGAACACTAGCCGAGTATCTGGCTTAAGCATTCTGGATTATAATTATACATGAATACATCCATACATAATTTGAGAAAGACTTTTTCCTATTTTTCAATCCAATGCAAAATAGATTCATTGATTATTATATGAATATTTTAATGACTATGATCAAAGCTTGAACATGATAATAATCTTTAAAATTGAGTTTTTCTGATATTTCGTCATTATGGCTTTAGATATAGATAAAAAGGTATATGAATGTAGGTTATGATGATGAGAAACTGAGGAACTGAGAACCAAAGTTGAATAGGCTCGTCATTGGCGCAATATTTCTAGTCTAGTCTAATTTAGCCACGACTTTTGCTTCTGTTCAATACTATGCCTTCTTCTACCTGTTGCATATATTTAAAAACCAATATACCGTGTCTAACGCATTTTTAATTTGTTCAGGGTATACAAAAATTTGCCATGTCACAACGTGACTAATTTCTTGATGTCGTTTGGCCATTGTGAACTTTGGTACCAGCAAAAGTGATGACAATTTAGCTTTTTTCTGCTCAGATCTATCACATTTTAGCTACTTCTGATTCAACCGATATCGTAATTTATCAATTTAAATATTTAAAAGCAAGTATTTGGTATTAAATATACCATTAACTTGTCATTAAATATTATAGTTCGTTTGCAACGCATCACACTATGCAACAAATAGGATTATGTCAATGTCGATTATATTTGCCATTTATTTCTGATTTACATTAATGCGTTCTTAATTAAAGTCGTGGCTATCGATGTCAAGAACAATATAACGAAAACAAGAGTTGATTCGCTTGAATTTTCGTCCGAGTTTCATTATCCTTTTTATTGGGAATTCAGAGTATTGTACAGTACAGTATCTCGATGAACAGGCAAATTATGGCATAATAGTTCCTATAAAGTTTATTATATATATATTTCAGAATAGAGACTTATCGAGTTAGCGATAGTCCATGTCCATTTAGACAACTCTTAAGAGTTTTGTATACCTTCTCCCCTATCTCTTTGTCAGGCAGCCCCGACTACTCTTTTCTAGTTGTCTGTCAATAGTCTTAATTACTTGGAGCAAACCAATTTAAAATATCTTCTACGATAAATTTGTCATGCAGTTACACAGCGTTTGTAGAACTTCGAAAGAATTCGTTTGAGCAATCAGAAATCAAAATGAAATGTTATGTCTGTCGTGTACCAAAATTACATAATAAAACAAAAGCAATAATATTTCAGAGAAATTGCATACCATAATTTATTAATTTTGCTTTATGATCACAAAAATTGTTATGACATGAAAAATAATTGAATCGCTTTTTGTTTTTCATTTTGCTGGCGCAACAATAAAGCTGGTTTTATATATGGGTAGATTGTAAGTTACTTTGTTATGGATATACCTTTTTTATGTAAAATGTAAGATTCCTTATGAGTATGTATGAGCAGGTGTTCACTTTAAAATATATCCGCCGATTGCAGAGCAAATGTACCAATAGCCAGGCGTCCATTTCTTTTCTGTCAATAGAAATAAGCATTTTGGAGGGCTACCCACTCTTTGATATACTTTAAAATTGAAAAGAAAAATTGTACAAATAAATAATGTAGTATTTTTAATTAATGCACGCTCATGTTTTTCACTTAAGGCATTCACTTTGTTGCGATACATTAAATATAAACACAATATTATTTTGGGTTTTGCTTAGGTCATTGTTTATATTGAAGATGTTTGATTGGGCGCATGATTTCACAATTTCAACAATCTGAAAAATCGAATAGAATTTGTTCTATATAAAATTAGCAGCCATAACTCAAGCAGTGGGAAAACTTTTTCAGAAAAGTCCGCATGATAAAAACTAAAACCGATCGAATTCTAAAATATGAATCGAAACAAATTAAAATATAATTATATTTGAGGCGCTAATTGCTACAAATTTGCATTGGACTTTGTACCGAAATTTTGTATATTGGAATTTTCTAGCAATTGGAAAAACCCGTGCCAAGAATTAGTTGCAAAAATTCAAAATGCTCGATTTTAGATAGAAATATATACGTATATATAAATAACAGGCAATATATTTTAGTTTATAAATTACATACGTAGAATATTTATTATTATATTGGGCAGTTGATGATTCAAAACTAAATTATATCGCTCGCAATTAACAGTCTTATGCTAATCATATAAATCATTTCTGACAAAAACAATATAAACTGAGCATGGAATTTTTTTTGCCAATATTACAAAGTGATTCATTTTATGTTTTCCTGGTAACACATGGCGCACTTGTTGCATCTTAATTAGCCTTCTAGGCTTCCAGCAATTGACACAATTGGCGCGGGGAAAGCCTGATAAGTGCGGCATAAAATTTTGTCTGAAATTTTCTCAGAATTTTTTCTTTTCTGTTTATATATTAATATGTATGTAAACAGCTATGTACAAAAAAAAGCAATGGCCCAATTGGTCTCTGGTCAGTGGATCTGCTATTGTTCTCTGCTTGCGGCTCATTGTTTCTGTTAAGTTTTTCCTTGTTTTTGGGCCAGACTCTGCTTTTGTTGTGCGAGTTTCTCCCGTTTGCCTTCACTCTCTGTTTAACCCACAGCTCTCTATCCGGCATTTTTCTCCCTCACACATAGTCGCCTGCCGCGGGCTACTCTGGTAAGGTTGAGGTCGAGCGCCATTTCCGTTTGGCGAGTGCTTTTCAAATGTAAACGAAAGAGCTTGCAAAACAATGCAATGCACACGCACTCACACATATACCCATCAGCATGGCCGGCAATATCATTTGAGATTCTCCAGTTGCCACAATTTCATCGCTAAATTCAACATTTCGCCATTCATTAGTTTATCCAGCCCAGCGGCGCCTTGGTCGAACTGTTCTTGTTCTTGTTGTTGTTATTGTTATGCTTATAGCTGTTGGCTTTTTTTTTTTCGTTTTCCCAAAATAAACTTTCGTACGGAAATGGTAATTACTTTTTGAAAACTATTTTGCAATTATCATTCGCACTTCTTACTTCTTGTCAAGAACTTTAACATCAACTTGGTGCACTTTGAAAGGCGTAACAATAAAGCAACACAATTTGCATTGTTTACTTTATTTGCTCATCTGTTCCACTATTGCAAATTTCGCCCCTCTGCTGAACGTCATTATTGTCCTCATGATCGTCATCGTCAGTTCAATTATAGGCGATGAGTTCCAAGGCAGGAAGCTGAAATTGGTCGATTTCATTTGATTGTTCCTCGTGTTGACAAGAGTAGTTAAGTAGAGGTCATAGGGTCAAGACATATTTGAGTCTCCAATCTCCGTATAAATCTAATTCAGGTGTTTAGAAAGTTTTCAAAATATTTGGGCGGAACAACGTGTTTATATAATATGTAAATTCATGACACAAGAATCATAAACTTGACTCACTAGCTTTGACATTAGCTCACCCAGCTGAGCAAGGCGAAGGCTTTGAATACAAAGCGAGAGATTCGAATCATTTGACGGCATGTAAATATTTGATCTTTTATGACGTACGTGTCGATACTATGTATATGAGTACTTCGAGCCCATTTGTTAAAGCTTCGCGAATTCTTTTTAAAATGTTAATTACCTGTCAGAAAAAAACCCCAAATGTTAGTGAAAGGCATGATCACTATGATTTGGAGATTCAAAAAAATGTTGCAAATCATATACCACCGCATATCTTATATACCTTACGACAATTTTCGCATAAAGCACTCGATTTTAATGGTATATATAATTAACAAAAGTTATTTTAAAAATATAGCTCTAATTGCAAAATTGTTTAATGGGCTCAGAAAGTTCTTAACATCTGCCACTGATTTAACTAATCATTTTTATTGCTCGCGACTGTTGTGCTTGGGTCAAAAATACATTTCAAGGACAGAACTGCTGAGTACAATATGTGCACATAAATTAAAAGACTTAAATAAAAGACTAAGTCACAAATCTTCGACAGACTTTCAAATTGTATAATTCATCTTCTGAAAGTCGAATGCATAATAATTACATATATATTTAGTTAGAGAAGATTAAAATGCTTTACTGTTCTTTGTTCAGAGCTTTATTCTTGGATACGGTTTACATCAATTCGTCAACTATTTTGAGGCACAGAATTAAAAGTTTTGGAAAAAGATTCATGGCTCGCTTCAAGGCGTCAAACCCATAAAAACGTTCCCTAAATGCACGTAAATACATATGAATGCACTCAGGTCTTAGCTTTGTGTAATCATGATCTTGATCTACTCTTTCATCCATGGCCTTTCGGGCGTTCTGTTATGGTTGACTTTTGCCATAAAATGTTGTATTCCTCGTAGTAGCTGGAAATAGCACCCGACAATTACACTGAATTTTATTTTAGCCAGAGCAAATGAAGATGAAAAAGAAAAAAATACCGTATCTATATGAGATTATTGTTTATACCCAACAGATTTAACGATCGCCACAACTCTCACAACTGCCCCCCAGAGCCAGTGGCAGTGAGCGAACGATCCATACGATTCCCAAAATGCAATATGTATGCATAACATACGAATGTGTATATATTCTACAGGAATATACAAACAGTTCTCAGAGAATGGAAAAGCGACTGCAGTAGTCATAGTTTATGGCCAGAGGCTTCGGATTACACAACTCAGAAACATGGCTCGTTCCTTTATTTAAAGTAGAAAATATATTTTATGGCTGCCACGATAAGCAACGGTACTTGAATCGGAGTCCAGCCCAGCATCGCATAACTCAAACTCTGAGACAGACGTAGGCACAGACAGACTTTTGAATATTTATGGCGCCTGCCAGAGAGGACGCTTGCCTATGCCGGGCACGTTGTGTGCGATCGTTCAGTGAGATTTGTAGCCACAGCCGAGTGCCAAGTACCGAGCAAATCGCATTGCTGGCTTTATTAAGTCGGGCAGCTGCAGCCGTACAGTTGGCCAGGCCTGGCGTAAGCATGCGGATATGCTGATCGCGCTGCAGGCGCCGCTCTGGCTTATGCCATCAATCAGTGGGCAGACGGTAGGCGAAAGGTAAACCCAAAGGCAAAAGCCTACATGCACACTCGCTTATTGGCAAGCCATACGCACAATGCTTCTCCAAGGACGCGATTAAAGCAGCTTAGTGTAATAACCAGAGCATCCAGTTCTGCTTCGCATACCCAGCTTTCCACTGAGAAGAGGGGCGCGTTCGGCGCAGGCCTCTTATGTTAAGGCACTGTGAGTAGGGTTAATTGAAATATAAATATGAAATGTCGAGCAGTTCCGATAAATTCCGGTTCGACTAAGCTTGACTGAAAGCAAAAGTCAGTTAAAATTATAAATTGTGTTTATCAAATTTGAATAACAATAAAAGTAAATATAACAATGCAAAATTTGCTCTAGCTAATAATTAATAACAATTAATTCAATTTATGATCGAATATTTAATTAATATTTTTGAATGGGTAAAAGCGATTCAACGACTTAATTCGATTAACATATATGATAATTTTGTTGTTGACAGCGAGTCACATTTGCTCTTTCAATAAGTAAATATTACATTAACTTCCTAATCTATGCAATGGCAGCGATACAGCAGAGGTCTGCTATGTTAACTAACTTGGCGTGCCAGTTGCTAACAGTGGCTTTACATGGAAACTGCCAAGCGCTATTAGGCTAACATACATTTTCAAGCTTCTTTAACAGAAAGCTATGCTGCCAATGTAAAACAGTTTGTATAGGGTATATAAAGGTTGTGATTCCAGACAACCTTTTTATTAGGGCAGGCCAATATATACATGTACTTATATATATATTTTTTTGTGTGTTACACTCGCCAATCGGCTTTGTGTTCTTTGTTATCGCATGGAGAAGAAATCCAGCGAACGGCCCGGGCGGACGCCCAAATGTGTCAATAGCAATCGATAAAAAAATTTTTTTGTTTTAGTTTTTGTTAATTTGTTTCGCTCGCTCGAGTGCTACAACGATTATGTCGTGCAGGCAAGTTGATTGTCCTGCCTCCTCTAGTCCTTGATTTACTCTGTGCTGCAGCCATTCGACTAACCGGGGGTTACCCTCTATCTTTTGATTACAGCGCTTGGACGCAGTTGAGCAGTACTGCCAGCTGCCAGCCGGAGTGTTCGGACCCTTGAGCAGCGTGGTGCCGGCCAAGTTAACCCCAGAGACCTGGACGAGCCTACTGAGCGCAGCGGCATTAAAGATGATTGGACGTTTGTTTCGCGCCCATGGCGAGTTCTGTGCATCGCATCCCTGGGAGGTGATTGTCGCCCTACTCACCATCACAGCCTGCATGCTGACTCTGGACAAGGGCAGCACCGTAGAGCCGACCAATGGTCTTAGCAGCACCAGCGCAACGACAGCGGCCGCAGCTGCAGCAGCGGCTAACAGTGGTGGAGCAGCATCTGCAGCCAGTGGCACGCAGCCACCCATAATTGCCAGCACAGGGCCGTCGGCGACGTCGAGCCGGCACCGGCCCTGCCACGGCTGGGGCCAATCCTGCGATGGCCTCGAGGCCGAGTACAATGCCGCCGATGTGATCCTGATGACGATTGTGCGCTGCGCCGCGGTGCTCTACTGCTACTATCAGTTCTGCAGCCTGCATCGGCTCGGCTCCAAATATGTGCTAGGTAAGTGCGTATGACTTGATCGGGGATTGCGTCATGGTAGTTGGACTTTATGGGCGCGTGTGTTGACACAAGCGATTAGCTTCTGGCTGAAGAATATGCTTTGTTTACCTGGCGGGCACTATTTCGAGACATGTTTGGCCAATATTTTAGCTGCCTTCTTTTTTTTTTGGCGGTATTTCTCACGCGGTCTCTAAGTGAAACGACCTTTTGCTGCTAATTCGAGTTGACGAACCCAGCTCGCACTCAGATTCTAGTGTGCTCTCCTGACTGTTTGTTGTTGTTTCTCTTGCAGGTATTGCCGGCCTCTTCACGTTCTTTTCCAGCTTCATATTCACCACGGCCATTATCAAGTTTCTGGGCAGCGATATATCGGATCTCAAGTGAGTTAGCCGCCGTCGAATGCATCGAATTTAGTAGTAACCGATTGCATCATAATTGTTTCTAGGGATGCGCTCTTTGTGCTGCTGTTGGTTATTGATTTGTCGAACTCGGGTCGATTGGCGCAGCTGGCCCTCTCGGGCAGCAGCCAGGCGGAGGTCACGCAGAATATAGCACGAGGCCTGGAGCTGTTGGGCCCGACCATTACACTGGACACCATTGTGGAGGTGCTGCTGGTGGGCGTGGGCACGTTGTCGGGTGTGCAGAGGCTGGAGGTGCTCTGCATGTTTGCCGTCCTCTCGGTGGTCGTCAACTACGTGGTCTTCATGACCTTCTACCCCGCCTGCCTGTCGCTCATATTTGATCTATCTCGCAATGGCGTCGATATATCCGCCGTGAGAGAGCGCGCTAAGGGATCGCTGCTGCTGAAATCACTCACCGAAGAGGAGCAGAAGGCCAACCCAGTGCTGCAGCGCGTCAAGCTGATCATGACCACCGGCTTGATGATTGTGCACATCTACAGTCGGGTGGTGTTCAGTCACAATGACTACGATGCCGTGGAAAAGACACTCTCCCCGCCACTGAATCTGAATGTCAACAACAATCGCACGGAATCGGGCGAAATAACTGATATTATCATCAAGTATGTAGACTACATGGGAAGATGACCTTATCAATCATATGTTGACTGTTCCCACTCTTATCTTTGCAGATGGCTAACCATGAGCGCGGATCACATTGTAATCTTCATTGTCTTGATTGCCCTTGTGATCAAGCTAATCTTCTTTGACCATCGGGATGCTCTGCCGAATCAGCTGCATCAGTCGACCACAGCGAAGGCGTCACAGACTACGCCTCTGGAGGAGGTGCTCAAGGAGAGCCCAGCCCACACGCCTCTGTTCAGGATTGAGGAGCACAGCTCGACGAATGCAGCCACACAGACCGACGTAGTATCCGTGCGACAGCGTCTGACAGCCCCAGCCCGCCCACCACGCCCACTGCAGGAATGCCTGAGGCTATTGAACTCCACCGATGAAGCCGATGGCGTCGGCGGTGCCAGCGTCTTGAGTGATGAGGAAATCATTGCCATTGTCAAGGCAGGCGGACCGCATTGTCCGCTCTACAAAATCGAGTCAGTGCTGGACGATGCAGAGCGTGGCATACGCATTCGCCGGCAGTTAATAGCTGAGCGAGCCAACTTGCCATTGTCGCGGCTGGAAGTGTTGCCCTATGAGCACTTCGACTACCGAAAAGTGATGAATGCCTGTTGCGAGAATGTCCTGGGCTATGTGCCCATACCTGTTGGCTATGCGGGCCCACTGCTGCTAGATGGAGAGAGCTACTATGTGCCCATGGCCACCACGGAGGGCGCTTTGGTGGCATCCACGAATCGGGGCTGCAAGGCGCTTTCTGTGCGCGGCGTTCGGTCTGTGGTGGAAGATGTGGGTATGACCCGTGCGCCTTGCGTACGCTTCCCCAGTGTCGCTCGTGCCTCCGAGGCCAAGAAGTGGATCGAGAGCGAGGAAAACTACAAAGTGGTCAAGACGGAGTTCGACTCGACGTCTCGTTTCGGACGCTTGAAGGAATGCCACATAGCCATGGATGGGCCCCAACTGTATATACGCTTCGTGGCTCTGACTGGCGATGCCATGGGTATGAACATGGTGTCCAAGGGTGCAGAGATGGCGCTGCGCTGCATCAAGCGCCAGTTTCCCGACATGCAAATCATTTCGTTGAGCGGCAACTTTTGCTGCGACAAGAAGCCCGCTGCAATCAATTGGATAAAGGGGCGTGGCAAGCGCGTAGTCACCGAGTGCACCATATCCGCAGCCACACTGCGCTCCGTTTTGAAAACGGACGCGAAGACGCTGGTCGAATGCAACAAGCTGAAGAACATGGGCGGCAGCGCTATGGCAGGCAGCATTGGAGGTAATAATGCGCATGCGGCCAACATGGTGACCGCTGTGTTTTTGGCCACCGGCCAGGATCCCGCACAGAATGTCACATCCAGTAATTGTTCCACGGCCATGGAGTGCTGGAACGAGAATAGTGAAGATCTGTATATGACCTGCACCATGCCCTCGCTGGAAGTGGGCACTGTAGGCGGCGGCACTGGACTGCCCGGACAGGGTGCCTGCCTCGACTTGTTGGGCGTGCGTGGCGCCCATGCCACCCGGCCCGGTGACAACGCCCGGAAGCTGGCACAAATCGTTTGTGCCACTGTGATGGCCGGTGAGCTGAGCCTGATGGCGGCGCTAGTAAACAGCGACCTAGTCAAGAGTCACATGCGTCACAATCGGTAAGGGTGCAATCGATGCTCACATAACATGGCTTTATAAAATCCTAATTTATTTATTATTTGGTTTCACTTTTAGGTCATCCATTGCCGTCAGCAGCGCCAACAATCCGCTCAACGTTACCGTCTCCAGCTGCAGCACAATCAGCTAGAACTGACGCCACCTTTACCTCCCTGTACATAGGCGCTCAGATCGAGTGGGGCGTTCAAGTTAAAATTATTTTGTTAAAACGAATGCTAACTGGATTAATTATTAGAATTATAATTGTAATTAATCAATTGGCCAGGCCAAACTTCAGCAGCAGCATTAAGCGATTGTTTAAAGCCAAAGCCAAAGCCTTTTGTGTCCGTATGCGATATACATGTTTGTTGTAATTGTTAAAACTAGTATCAACTATAACGCAGTCTGGGATTCAATGTTGTTGCAATTTCCATTTAGTTTCTACGAATATAGCTATGTATATATATAAATATATATATATATATATATGTAGATATATATATATATTATTAATGTGTGTGCATACGATAATGAGCCTATTTTTTCTACAAACATATTTCTAGTGCAAGCGCAAAAACTTGTAAAAAGTATTTCTTAAGCGAATTAGTTTTAGTGACTAAAGTTTAGAAAATCAACGGTTTTTTATTAGATGAGACTATAGAGGATGTCAAGCGAAATAAACACGAAATGTTTTAATTGATAAATGTCTTTTTAGACGCTGCGCCCGGGCTTTCAATTCGGAACTTCATTTATTTTACTTTAATAATAATAATTATTAATAAATTATTATAATTAATTTATAATAACTCACAATGTGTTTTATTTAGTGTGCTGTGGTTTTTTCATTTGTGTGTATGTGTGTTCTTTTTAAACAAAATAATAATGACAAAAAAGAACGAAAACGTAGGGCAAGTGCTTTAAGCCCTCTCCTCATCTTCAGCCAGTACCTCGGACTCTGCCTCAGCATCACTATCTGCCGGTGACACGACCACATCCACACTGCTGTCCGCCTGCACGAGCGCCTTCTTTGGGCTGGGCTCATTACTATCCGCCTCGGCAATGGCTGTGGTGGACACAGTAGTTGGCACTTCGTCTGCTACACCACCCACAGCCTCATCCTCATCATCATCGTTGGTTGTGGATTCGGGCTGCTCGGTGACGGCACATGCTTCAGATGAAATGCCATTCTTGGCTTCCACCACCGCGCACTCCTCTGGATGCGTCAGCTTTCGCGTGGCAATGCGCTCACTGAGTGCTTTGTGCACCTGTGCAATATCTGCGGGTCGGCCCATGGCCAAGAAGATTTTTACGGTGCCTGTGTTGTCCATGGCAGTTAGACGTAGCGATTTCTGACTGGCGCGTTCGGCCACCATTGCCGCCCAGACTTTAGTGTTTACGAGCAAGCGCAAGTTGCCCGATGTGCGAAAGACGACGCGCGAACATTCACGTTCGTCCTTGGCATCGTTTAGACGCAGACTGCCACGCCCACGCTCCTCCCAATTGCTGTTGACAAATGCAAATAGCTTGCAGCTAACATCGGCAATATTGATTTCATTTTCCTCGCCGGTAAAGGTCTCCACCTCTTCGTATTTCCGTTTCTGTGCACGGCTCTCCTCGTATTCGCGGGCCACTTCATTGAGGCTCTTTGCTTCAGACGTCTCCTTATTGTTGTCTGTTGACTTGGCAGCCTTCTGAATGACGCTGGAAAATAGCAGCTGCGATGAGGTAGCTTCCGCGGTTCCCGACGTTGCAGCTTCTGCATTCGATTCTGTGCTAACGTTTTCCTGTATTGGATTTGATATATATGTATTCAAATATATAGGCAAATTGTTTAGAATTAACTCATACCCCTACGACTCGCTCGTGCACGTTCTGGCCGAAAATAAATCCACTTGTCTGTACACGCGGCAAAGTTGTTTTGGCCGCAGCAAATATGTTGGAGCGCTCGATGCCGTTGTTCCGCAGCATTGAGAGCGGGTCCGGCCGCTCATCGACTTCATCATCATCCTTATCAATATTCTCTGTGGACTCCACCACTTGGGCCGCCGCATCATCTTCGTCTTCCTTCTGCTCGCGTAAAAACGGATTGCCCACAATACCATCTTCTTCAGTCTTCTCGCTTCCACCGGCTAACGCTGCGGAGCTATTGTTGCTGTTGGTATTGCTATGAGCCGAGCTTATTGTAGAATTGTCGCCGAGCATAGGTGGCCTCAGCACGGCTCCGCCAAGGCGTGATGCCTTCAAAGTAAAACCGCCTCTGAAGCAGTTGGCTTCAACCGACGCCTCTACAAAACACAACAAGAACAAGCAAAGATATTGTCTTTGACTTTAACTTCACTTTTATTGGCTGAGCCGCTGTCACTTTAGAACATGTCCAAAATCCGTATACACGATAGACAGTATCGAAGGGCATATCTTTAGCACTTACCATTATTTTCGGACATGGCAATGAATATATATGCTTGTGATTTATAGTTTGCCAAAAATTTTACAAGAAAAAAGCGTTCTCTTCAAGCCTATTAAGTGTTGTAAAACGACCAACTATCGATACTTAGCGTCGGGCGTGCTTTAACACCGATAATTTTGATGATTGTACAGCACTGTAGCTCGGTAAAGTGTTGGAGAGAAAACACGAAATTTTTACAAGTCATCGACTAAAAACGCAAAGTAAAGATTTCAACGAGCCACAGCATAAGTTTTATTTAACCGAGTTATTATCACAATTAGTTAACTAAAAATGGCTCAAACACTTGAGGACAAATCCATATGGGAGGACGGCGAGGAATCGTTGGGCGAAGAGGTGCTGCGAATGTCCACTGATGAGATTGTGAGCAGGACTCGACTAATGGACAACGAAATCAAAATCATGAAGAGCGAAGTAATGCGCATCACACACGAAATTCAAGCACAAAACGAGAAAATTAAAGACAATACAGAAAAGATAAAGGTACGTAAAGTGTGTTTACTTGTGTGCAGCAGGGAGTTAATGTATATAAAAATGTATGTTAGGTTAATAAAACTTTGCCATATCTGGTGTCCAATGTCATCGAGCTGCTGGATGTGGATCCGCAAGAAGAGGAAGATGATGGCTCTGTTACCGTGCTGGACAACCAACGTAAAGGCAAATGTGCTGTTATTAAAACCTCGACGCGTCAGGCGTATTTCTTGCCAGTCATTGGCTTGGTTGATGCCGAAAAATTGAAACCCGGCGATTTAGTTGGCGTCAATAAGGATTCTTATTTGATTCTGGAAACGCTGCCAGCTGAATATGACGCTCGTGTCAAGGCTATGGAAGTTGATGAGCGCCCCACCGAGCAGTATTCCGATATTGGTGGCCTGGATAAACAGATCCAGGAGCTGATCGAAGCCGTGGTACTTCCCATGACGCACAAGGAGAAGTTCAAGAATTTGGGCATCCATCCACCAAAAGGTCAGCTTGATTACGCTCAAATAAATGTGGTAACCTGTAACTTTATTCATAGGTGTCTTATTGTATGGACCACCTGGAACTGGCAAGACGCTGCTGGCACGTGCTTGCGCTGCCCAAACAAAGTCCACTTTCCTCAAGCTAGCTGGTCCCCAGCTGGTGCAAATGTTCATTGGTGATGGCGCCAAGCTGGTGCGTGATGCCTTTGCCCTGGCCAAGGAGAAGGCACCCGCTATCATTTTTATTGATGAGCTGGACGCCATTGGCACAAAGCGTTTTGATTCGGAGAAAGCCGGCGATCGTGAAGTGCAGCGTACCATGTTGGAGCTGCTGAATCAATTGGACGGTTTTAGCTCAACTGCAGATATTAAGGTCATTGCTGCTACGAATCGAGTCGATATTCTTGATCCCGCTCTACTGCGTTCCGGCCGCTTAGATCGTAAGATCGAATTTCCACATCCGAATGAGGAGGCGCGAGCTCGCATCATGCAAATTCACTCGCGTAAAATGAATGTAAGCAACGATGTGAACTTTGAGGAATTATCTCGTTCCACCGATGATTTCAATGGCGCACAATGCAAGGCAGTTTGTGTAGAGGCGGGCATGATAGCTCTGCGTCGCTCGGCCACATCGGTGACACATGAGGACTTTATGGATGCTATCATGGAGGTGCAGTCCAAAAAGAAAGCTAATCTTAACTACTATGCTTAGACTAGAAATTCGCAAATTAAATTTATTTGTAATCTTGCAACATTAAAGAAGAAAATATATTAAACAAAAGAAATTTTCATAATGAAATTTATCGTTAGGAATCGTATCGCATGGATAAGCAGTTTTATCAGTACAACACATATATATTTTTTGAGTAAGATATTTCTGATTTTTAAATATCTAAAAATTCCATTCAGAAATAATAAAAAATAGATGATAAATATTTACATGGTCACTAATTAAACTAGGGATGATTAAACAATTTGTTAAGCCTAATCAGTGGGATCGAGCGTATTGCTGCTGCTGCTGCTGCTGCTTGTCCCTGCAGATGAGCTGCTTGTCGTTGTTGACGGGCTGGACGATTCGTCGCTAGACGTTGTAGCAGTCGTTAAGGATGTGGATGATACTTCTGTTACGACTGTTGCTCCAGGAACAGCTGCCGCTGTCGCTGTGGCTCCAGCTGGTGCTAATGGAGCAGCTTGCGCAGCATTAACGGGGACAGCTGCTATATCATTACCAAATGGCTGGGGCGGCTGTGCAGGTTGATCTGGCTGCTGGAATGGTCGTCTAGTGTACATTATTATTCCCAGCAGCAGAGTCAGCACGGTAATCATATACAAATCCCAATTGGCAGCAATATTTTCATCCATATAAAAGATAAATCTGTATGGGGACTGAATGACATCGATTAGAATTGATCATAAAAGTGGGACGAATAATATGTCTTACCTGTTTTATTGACTCAATCTTGGCTAGCATCTGAAGCTTGAATAGCGCAATGGCGACAGGCACCTTGGCATCCGAATTTGTTTCTGCTGCCAAATCATATAATCGTTTGGCCAGATGCCAATCCTTCTTCATGCCCAAGCCTTGCTCATGCATGTAACCTAAATTAAACATAGCCTGCGCATTGTATTGCTGATCTGAAGCTTTCCTATACCGCAAACATAAGAGGGAAAAATATTATAATACCCGGCACTCGATGATTTCATAGCCACGCACCTGTAAAGAGCTGCGGCAGTTTCAAAATCTGTCTTAGTGCCCCAGCCATAGTAATAGTAATCGCCTAATTTCACTTGAGCCGCAGAGTAACCCTGGCCAGCAGCTCGTTTCCAGTAATAGAATGCACGAATCAGGTCTTCATGCCGATCGTTAAATACGTGCACCTCCTCGCGATCTAACAGGAATGCTGCATTACTCTGCGCCACTTCATAGCCAACTTCAGCCATTAGGGAATACTGCATGTAAGCCTCATCGATGCGATTCTGTTTGTAATCACTGTAGGCGTGCATCAGCCTGCTGCTCCAACGACCACGTTCTGCCACGTTTTTGAAGAACTATAATAGATTATTTTATAATTAGAATTACAGTTGCAAAAGCTGTGTGACATCTGCCAAACCTACCTCAACGGCAGCTGGACAGGATCGCAGCATACCCATGCCGTAAGCATGCATTATACCCAAATTATAGTACGCCAAAACATGTCCCGACTGCGTGGCCAAATTGAAGTATTTAAGCGCAAGTTTGTAGTCTGTCTTTACACCATTTCCAGCTGAAATTAAACCATAGCAAAATCAAATATTACATACATTTCTTCCAATTTCCTTTTGCTAAATTACTTACTAAAGTACATGGTGCCCAGTTGCAATTGTCCGTCAACCCAGCCTTGATCTGCAGCCTGAGTAAAGTACGACAAAGCCTTGATGGAATCTTTCGGCACTCCAAGGCCCTTTAGGTACATTAGCCCTAGGCCGCTTTGACCCACCGGGTCACCCATTTCAGACGCCTTTGAGAAGTACTACGAATCGAATTGGAAAATTACAATTAAATTCAGTAAGCAATTATATACTATGTTAATGAGTTTCTCGCACCTTAAATGCCGTTTCGTTGTCCGCCTTGATTTGCTCACTACCTTCCAAATAGAGCTTGCCCAGAAATGCGAAACCTATGGCATTGCCTGCGTTGGCAGCAAGCGTGAAATACTCCAGAGCCTTTTGGTGATCCTGCTGAATAGCCTTGCCGCCTTGGTAATACAACTGACCTAAGCCCACCTGAGACTGGACGTCGCCCTTGTCGGCGAGGAGTTGATAATAGTCCACAATTTCAGTTTCATGACTGCCCGGATTCTCCAGTTCATCCAGAAGACGGACTCGATGCACAACTGGTCCGTTGGCGAACGTGATCTTCGAGGCTACCTTCTTAGCCACACGTTTGTACTGCATCAAGGACTTCTCACAGCTAGTCGGCACATTGATGCCATACAAATACCGATAGCCCATGGCCATCTGGGCTAGCGTATTGTCGCCAAGTGCTGCAAGCGTGTAATGTAGGAGAGCCAGCGGCTGACTGACATTCTTGCCACCTACTCCCGCCGAGTACAGAAATCCGAGTCCTAAATGGGCCTCAGGAACTCCTTCGTTTGCCAAACGCTCGAACTCGTCGGCGGCATGGTGGAAATCAAATGGCATCCAATGACCCAAGAGCACGGACCAGGCCAGTTCTGCGCGTGCCTTGGGATGATTGAAAGCGGCTGCCTTGCGCAGCAGGGTTAACGCGACGCGTTTATCACTGCGCGGCTTGGCCAGCATTTCCATGGCATTCTCGTAAAGCCCTTGAGCTGTAATTAACATATTGCAACACAGGAATACTTGCGTTACTCAATTGGCTTACCTTCTATCTGCTCGGGAGTCAAATCGGCAATATCAGAGGGGGTCGTTCGCGCTTCTATGACTTCGATCTGAGCCTTAAGCTTTTGCTGTTTCATTAGACTGTCATTCCAGAGGCGCTCAAACAATGCCGCTGGCATTACTTTTGTGCGCGGCGCGAATTCGGCGTCCTTAAGCTTGGATGCCTTGCGGTCATTGCTCCCGGGTGCTGTTGCTGACGATGACGGGTCAATGGGAGGGGCCTTAGCGTCTTTTTCGGCTGTCGTTATCTCACTGGCTTCAGTATTAGTTGGACTATGTGACTCTGTCGGCTCGTTCGTTGCTGTCGCGCTGGCGATTTCGGATAGTGGACCCTGCAGCTCCGCCCGCAACAGCTGGCTGCTCTGGACTAACAAGAGCAACAAAATGCTCAGCAAGCTTGGCAGTCTCATCGTGAGGAACGTGTCTCTATGTTTTCGGGAAAAAGACAAACGTTAAAAATACTTCAAATTTGGGCAATATTTTCTCGTCTCTTCAGGTCTGACGTGTTGTGTTATTTACTTTTTTTGTGCACACACTGATTGTATTTTCACCGTTTCGTAGGGCCTAGTGCTTCCAGTCGCTTTTATTGCTGGCGCATTTTTTAACAGTGCAACAACTTTATGTGTTGTCTTATTTCGCTTTTGACAGCTTGAACTTTATTTTCACACGTAAGATTAGAGAATCTTTCATTTGTTGCAACAATAATTGATGTCTAGTGTTGCCAACGACGCAATGACAGAGATGAGCAAAAATGTTAAGTTCAAGCAGTGAACTGTCACAGCTGATCTAATTAGAGCTAACTTGGACTGGGAATGTCATTCAAACTGATTTTTGATGTACACAAATATACACTAATTCAAAACAAATTTTTTAACATTAACGTATTTATATATATATACTGTGAAAATAAATTTCGGTTAGTATTTTTATTTTTGTAGCACTTTACGATAGCTGACTATGTTGTCTTTTACAACATCAACTGATATACCGGTATGCACACCTCTACGGTGACTCCAGTGTTAGAAAACGTCGGAGGCAATCTAGCCTTTATTGTTGTCGCATTTCATAATGCAAATGACTAAAACGACGGCACAAAAATAAGAGTGATAATTTATGAATATACTAATTAATATACAAGGAAGCGTTGTTAGGTTGTGACTCATTGATCTTTTGAACCAAAGAACCTACACAAAGGCATGGAAATGAGTGTAAGTTACGACAGCAGCGGCTGCAAGGTATCAGGCACTGGCACTGCGTTCAACAACGTCAATGAAACCAGTTCCAAGCCGCGCTCCAAACGACTCAGACAGTCACGCATAAAGTTATTCATGCTCAACGTCGTAAGCTGGTGAAAGTTTCCAGCTGTTGCTGCCCATACGCTAGGCTCCAAAAAACGTAGAGCGTCAATTATTAATCCTAAACCCCAACCTCTCCCCACCCACCTGTGTATCAATTCAAGGCGGCAATGCTTGCACGTGTCTCCTTCTACCCAACGCTGCTCTACAATGTGCTAATGGAAAAGGCAACGGCAAGGAATTGGTACGATCGCATTGACGAAAACGTTATACTGGGAGCGCTGCCCTTCAGAAGCCAAGCAAATGACGTAAGTTATGCGATTTATGATCAAATCATTTTCTAAGAAGTCTAATTTTGTGGTACTTTTGTTATTCGTACATAAATGCAAATGTTAGCTGTGTAAACCCCAAGTAACTAAGAATTGTTTGTGCCCAACAGCTAATTGAAAAGGAAAACATGAAAGCTGTCGTGTCAATGAACGAAGACTACGAACTTAGCGCGTTCTCCAACGACTTGCCCAAATGGAAGGCTCTTGGCATTGAGTTCTTGCAACTGGCCACCACAGACATATTCGAGTCACCCAACCAAGAGAAGCTCTACCGTGGCGTAGAGTTCATAAATCGCTTTTTGCCCCTCTCGAAGCGCATATCGAAATTGGACTCGTCGCAATATGCTGAAAATGTTGGTTCAGTCTATGTCCATTGCAAGGCGGGGCGAACTCGGAGCGCCACTTTGGTGGGATGCTACCTTATGCTGGTACGTTTAGTGGAGATCGACATGGCCATTGTCACATTTCATGTGTGTATATTTTTTAGAAAAACGGATGGACACCAGATCAAGCCGTAGACCACATGCGTCAATGTCGTCCACACATCTTGCTGCATACGAAACAATGGGATGCGCTGAAAATATTTTATGCAAATAATGTGGCCCAGTCATGACCCAGCCATAGCCCCGACTGATCTGATTAGCTGTCGCTTGAATGCTCACTCAAAGCATAACAAATGGTGCACGTTTTTTATTTTTTGTTGCCTTTACCAAACTAATTAGTGGAGTATCGTGTTAAGTAAAAGTTTTTAATACAAGTTTGTTGAGTGCGTGATTTTACTTTTTGTTTCAAGTTAGTTTTATTTACTGCTAATGACTAAGACCCCAGCACAGAGAGGGTATACACAATAAACAAATGGGTTATCCATTCACTGGTTAGCGTCCTTGCCCTTGATAGCCCAGAAGCGCTTGATTCCATTGGCCAGACCGATATCGTTCTTGATGTAGTAGAAGAGGCCTCCCAACGTCGCAACCGACATTATGATAAGAGCGATGTGAGACACTTTCGGTAGAATATTACCGACAACTGCTGGACGCATGTAATCCACCACCATAGCCTCAACACCCCTACGAATTGTATGCGGTTAGTCATTGAGTGGGAAATTTGCATCATCTTCAGCATCTTACCAATGGGTGTGAATGACTACAGATATAGCCAACAGAGCGTCTAAAACTTGTGAAGGAGCAATGAAAGCTGCTGGAATAATAGCCAATAGGCCAGCCGACACAATGCGTTCAATAGTCCACAAGCGAATGTGATTGCCCGTTGCTGCGGCCATTTTTGGGGCGCTCACTGAAATCTCGCGCTTTGCGATGGGCTGTAAAGTTTAGATTAGCAGATGTAATTAAAATATCGTCGGCGATTCTTTAAATAAATACCGAAATTTGTTTAGCAACGGCCAGAGGCTTGCTCACAACTTGGCGTTGCGCATTGGCCACAATCGTGGAGTAGGAGTTCAATGACGAGAGACGCACGGATTTAATAAGTGCTGCAGCTGTCGGTGTGTCGTATGATTCCGTTATATAATGAGAACATTTGTCGGCTCAAGTAAAAGTACATTTGCAATTGAATTATTTACTTACCGTTACCGCGAGCTGCACCACGCAGAAGCATAGTAGACAACATGTTTTGCTTTGTATTCCAAAATAAAAGTTTCGACGAAAATATGAAAACACTTGTTATTGGCTCGAACAGGCAACTACCAACATTTAGATTACTTTACAGCACTGACATTTGCACTGCCTACTATTTATCGATGGGGGAACTATCGATTGAGTTATCGGTTCCGCCCCACATTCACACGCCTATTTAAAAAAAAATGTGATGATTTGCAATGTATTCCTAATATTGTTTAAGCTCTTCAATACACCCTATCGAAATAAAATAACCCTATTTATTAAAAATGTATTTAGCTGCTTTATTTGTTTGTACAAAACATTGAGATTCGTTTGTGGACGGAATGTTAAAATTATGTCGAGATTATCGAGCATTGTCATTCTATTACTTTGCACTTATAAACTAGATCGATATGTTGTAAATTTGTTTAAGAATGTCGGTAATTTGATTGAATATCAAAGGCACATATTACTAAAGACTATTCAAGGCTCAGATATGGATGGATCGTGCTGTAAAGCTTATACTACACTTATTAAGCGACTAAATATTTAGCTACCATAAAGATTCCGATTATGGATAAGATGACAGTTGGGAAAGCCACACGATCTGCGCCAGCCTTGTAAAAGTCCCATTCGAAGACAATATTTGAAGCATCTGAAGGTTTCCAAGGATTCAATCCATCGTCGAAATACATCGGACAATCGTCGCGTTCACGCTCGTACTCAACGGCATCAATGGCGACTGCAGCGCCCTCGGAATGATTCCATGAGGTCACGTCTTGGTTTAGTTTACAAAATGCGCCTACAGCCTGGGACATGAGGACGCGGTTTAGGTCGGCGCGTTGATATACCCAACAGCGGTATTTGGATAAGGGATCCAAGTCATCGTAAGTGATTAGGTAGGATTTTAGGTTTTCCTTCCAGAAGCCAATGCATTTCATACGGTAATCGGGATCACTGTAAATATCAACAGGTCGTCCCAAATGATCCACGGACAAGCAATAGTTCTCATCGACAGCCAACTCCTTTTGGTCTGTGTCGCAGACTGATAAATCGGATATGTTCTGCTTGCAGTGGATATCGGGACGAGGACTCAGTGTAACACCACCAAGGATTCTGAAATAATTTTCGGATTAGTCGCGTATTTCTAACTGCTATTCAATAAGAAACTCACCTTGTTTTGAAGGGATGCTCGCCCCTTTGCGTGAAATTAAACTTTCCAGCAACTGGACAGCGCACAGGAACCGGGTTTCTTGCTAGGAATAAATCATATTTCCAGGCCTCTGAATTCTTAAACTGTACCCAAGAGCAGACTGTACTGAAATCATCCTTAATAACAGCTAAGCCCTTGCGATAACGTATGATATTGTGGTGTCTGGGCATAAAGTCGAAGCATACGTAATCCTTTTGGCAACCGTCGACGGTGAGACGCGCCATCATGACACGATTGCCACGACGCTCGCGGCACACGTAAATCGTCTTTCGGTATCGCGCCCTATCAGGATAGTACGTCTCATTGATGTGTGTTTCACTGATGGACACGTCGGCATCAATGTTGGCCGTGTTCACCCATTCGCCAGAGAAGTTCTGAGGCAGTGTGCAGCCAGGCTCAACGAACTCAGCTTTAACTGGCGTTAGCTTAAGACGCTCTGGCGAGTTTTCCGGGGTCTTGAGAGTGTTGCATTCGGCAGTGATGGAGACGCCCACGTAAAGATCATCATCTCGATTCTTGAGGAAGCAACGGTACTTTTCATCCTTACGCGATTCCTTCGTATTGGCAACAGCGAAGTAATGATTCTTTCCCACAAACCAATCGCCGAGACAGCTAAACTCCACTGTGCCCGTAAAAGTGCCCTCCATGCCCTCACACTTCTGATAGGTGATGTTGAACTTTTGATTCTGGATAAGAAACTGGGTGCCAGCAGTCTGGCACGATTGGATGCGTGCATCTGGCTTGTTGCAGACGCCCGTAAAGCGGAATCGATTCTAAAAGCAGAATTAATTACAGTTAATTAATTACACCAATACACAAAAACTTGCCTGATAAGTAAAATGCCACACGCCCTCGAGTGATGAGCGACAATTAATTGGCACAAAGTTTTCATTGAACAATGTTATCAGCTGCTGATCGTCCTTAATGCCTTTGCACACGTTCTCGACGGTGGGCTCCTGTCCAGGCGGCAAGCCCACACACGGTCCCTCGAACTTCTCAAAGATGTTCAGCGTCCTTATAATTGTCCGCACGCAGTGGTAACAGTTTACGGAGCGCTCCTTGAACACAAACGAGTATTCATCGCCGTGGTGTCGCTGGTAATTGATGCAGTAGCCACGCCTCGACATCGAAGTGGCATCGATGATCGTTTGGGTGGGCAAACCCACTTCCCATGAAAACCATGAACCCTGCAGTATTTTCGGTATAATGCAGTTGCGCTGCTCCAGCTCATTGTATTGTGCTTGTGCTGTAATTAATATTTGGCTATTACTAAAGTCTTCATGAATCACATTTGAGCCTCGCTTTGAGACTTGGGTGTGGCTGTGGCTATAGCTGAAGTCGCTGTACTAACCCACGCTTGATAGGCCTAAAAGGCAGATAAAACCTAAGTATTTATTCATTATAAGACTGCTAACTGATATTTAGGCTTTTCTACACATTCTATTAGTTAAGCGCCACAATTAAACGAGTAAAATAAAACACGACTTGAGCAAAGAAAACACGCAACAAACAAATTAGGCAGATACTATGCGCGCGTTTTACAGCACTACAGTCGCACTCTTGAACTTTACAGCACTTAACACACTTTTCAACTAGTTCTAGTCGATTAATTTACATCTTCAGTTAGAGTTCAAATTGTAAGACTGAAGCCGGGTTCAAGTTTCAGCATGTCCTCACAAAACAGACACACTGCAGACATATTCGCTGATTATACTTACGTTTAACCGCTTTATATTGTAATAAAAGCGTCTGGCTGATTACAGAAATCACAACTTAGCAACAATTGAAACGCTGTGGGAACACAATACAATTGCGCTAAAATTAGCGCTTCTAATGTAAACAGACAGCCGCTATCTGTGGTAGTCCAATTGTCGCGCGCCTAACGACCCGAACGCCCCCGCCAATCATGACTAACACACCCAGTGGGAAATTCCTTCGAGCTGGACTTTAAGCCTTAGCAGCATTTTTTAAAAGTCTTCTCTATGGACTCAGATAAAAGACCCAAATGATTCATGCCTGCATTTATGGAGTCCCTAGATTTATTGGGATTATTGGAATCTGTTTCGGATTGCACTTTGGAACTTATTTAACTTTCTACAAATGGCATGTTGTTGATAAGTGTTGAGTCTAGGTACACACTTCTCTATGCGGATCGCGCCGTTCTTATCACGAGGTGGTAAGGGTCACTTCGTGCATGACGAGCCGCCCGTCATCCACAATGTCTATGGAGCGGTCGATGCAAATTAGCCGCAGTCTCAATTCATAGCCCGTTTAAAAGGGAAGTGCGCTCTTCCAGTCGTAAGAAATCGAAACGAGTATTTCAAAAGAAGGAAAAAGGAATTTTAAGTTTATATTCTTGCCAATAATTAAATAGGTAAATCGCGTTGTTAAATTATTCGTAATAAAGTAGAAACTTGATAAGTGCTAGATTCCTTTAGTACACTTCAGCCATGGTCACTGGATTACGTATGGAGGCCATCGATCGCATCACATCGATTCCCTTGGTGGAGTCGAGTGTCAAGCGGGTTGAGCACATCTACGACAAAGTCAAGAACAACAATCGCCTCTTCAGCTGGTACTTCGAGACGGCGGAGGCCACCATAAGCGCTGCCTACGAAACAGTCCAGCCGGCTGTTAAGCTATTCGAGCTGCCCATCAAGCGGCTGGACAATGTGATGTGCAAGAGCCTAGACATATTGGAGCAGCGCATACCACTGGTCTATCTGCCACCCGAAATGGTAAGTCCGGCTGCGACGGCATCGGCGCCAGTGTGACGTGAGATTCGCTGACATAGGCAATTCTTTTGTGCTTAAAGATGTATTGGAATACCAAGGAGTACATGTCGGATCATCTGGTGCGACCTGTGCTCAAGCGTGCCGACTCCGTTAAGCAAATTGGCAACGCAGTGCTGGAAAGTCCTCTGACAACCTATGCGGCAGATCGCATCGATGGAGCCTTCACAGCCGGCGACAAATTCGTCGACAAATACCTCGTGCCCATTCCCACAGACCAGGATCAGACAGATGGTGAGCAGATCTTTATGATATTGCCATTCCGTTCATGGCTTATTTTTAAAATATGTCGTCAACATTCATGTAAAAAAAAATATGTGGTCTGGCGAGGTTATCAATCGCCGCTCCATTCGTATTTTGAATCTATTTGATTTTCTTTTCGTCGATTGCCTAAGCGATGACCGCAAATAAGTCGTGCGATAAGGCGCAGCTTTGCCGCGGTTCAACGTTACCAAAAAGACAAAACAAAATTGTACCTAGAATTATATTTAAACATTTCTTAACCGCCCTGCAGCGCCTCAAGACGATGATAACGAACCAACGGCCGCAGGGTCGAACGAGAGGGGCGCGATTAAAGCCATCCACCACGGTCAACGCTTCTCACGTAAGCTCACACGCAGACTAACGCAAAGGACTTTCGCTGAGGCGCGCGCCCTTAAGAAGCAAAGCAAAGAGGCGATCCATGTGCTCATCTATGCAGCCGAATTGGTAAGTGCAAAAGATATGTGGAATCTCAAATTGTGTAATTGTGGCGCTTCCAATTGTGAGACACGAGATAATAATTAATTAAGTATTCGTGACATGAAAATAACGTTAAGTAAATAATCACTAAATAATATATATATATATATATATATATATATATATATATATTTATATATGCGCCCCCTTCACATTCTTCGTTAATGTGGAAAATTTGTCTCTTTTATTCTGGACTAATTTTTATTCTCTTTAAAACGATATAAAAGTGAGCTCAGAAAAATTCCAGGAAATATTTTTAAAAATTTCTTGAAAAAAAGCTTGCAAAAAATGGTTGCCTTAAGTTGATCGCCAGGATATTGATTCAAGGTCAATCTCGAGTGACCAAATTTATTTGGTAGGCCACAAAATTGATCTTCTTTAAGGACAAAAATATTTTAGGAAGATATAGAGGGTAATTCTTGGAGGAAAAAATCAAAGATTGAAACTTACTTCGCTTCTCGACTCTAATATATATATATACATATATAAATATTTTTATATACTATTAATATATATTTAATGTTTTCATAGATTGCCACCGATCCGAAGCTGGCCATGCAAAAGGCAAAGGAGCTGTGGGGATATCTGAGTGCTGACGAGCCGGAGAATCAAGCTCGGCCTGTCACATTGGAGCAGTTGATTGTGCTGCTGACCCGGGAGTCAGCCAGGCGAGTTGTACACTTCGTCAACTACAGCGCGCATGTTGCTAATAATTTACCCAGGTGCGTAAACATCTAATATATAGTAATTATTAAGACGGGACTAAATCCTCATTGTTATTCTAGAAATTTGGCACACACCACCAACGAGGTTGTACATCAGATAATATGCATAAACAATCGCATTATAACGATAACTCGCTTGGACAAGGTCAAGAATATATCGAAGGAGGAGGCCGAATCTCTAATCAAACGCATGATCGCCTTCTATAGCAACCTGCAGGTACTCTCGAATGGCTACCTGGTAAATATGCTGAATTTTTATTGAATTAATTCTTTTTCATCTGAATCTCTTTGAAGGAACGTGTTGCGAGCTTTTTGTCGGGACGCATTGAAGCTGAGAAGGTGACGGGTAGCGAGAGCAACGCGGTCAGCCGATCCTCGAGGAGACGACAAGAAACGAATAATTTCTCGCCCGCTCACAATAATATAAATGGGGTTTATTGAGAAGCCGAGTTTTTTATTGTTGTCGTATTTTTGTTTCTAATAATAGAGTTTTGCTTTTCCTTTCATTTACGTACTAATTAAACAGATTTGTTTGTTTTTGTTAAAAAGTTCATAGATTTATTATAACATCAAGTTCATCTGAATAAATGCTCCTTATAGTATTTCAATTCTGATATACTCTCTTTAATGTCGTCGAGGCTGCGGTGAGCTAGCTGTTTACGTGGCGCTGCTTGAACAACCTGTGGACTCCATCTAGTTGCCAGCTCCTTGATAGTAGAAACGTCTATTATACGATAGTGTAAATACTCATCGACAACGGGGAAAAATTTGCGTAGAAACAAGCGATCCATATAGACGGAGTTGCCAGCCAATGGGCATTTTCGCTGTGGTATGTTTTTCTCCAGGTACGTAAGAATCAGATTTTCCGCCCGATCCGGCGTCACATCGGAGTTCTTACACCTGTCCACCAGACCGGATTCGTTGTGATGCTTCTTGCACCATTCGTTCATGTTCTCATAAACATGATCTGCATGGTTTATGGCAAAACAGGGTCCTTCCGATTTAATATTTAAAAGTTTGTCCGTTATAATACATGCGACTTCCAATATCTGATCTCTATCAATATCCAGTCCGGTCATTTCCAAATCCATCCAAACAATATCCGATGGCTCGCCTGTAGGATTTTTGCACGTGCTCATTTTGTTCAGTTGAGTATAGTACGACGCTGAAGCACGTTTACTGATTGTAGCCAGCCAACTCAATTTAAATGTCATTTGAGCTAGAATTTTATGTTTTATAATCCCGGTCGAGTCAATGCCGATACTACTTGGAGGGAAACATGATTTCTTACGTTAACATTAACCATGTTTAATATGCTAATTTTGGGAAGTTTTTAACAGAAACAGCTGTTTTATGGCGTGTGGTAACATATTTATGTACATTACCAAATCTATACATTAATATGCCTATGCTTTTTTAAATTTATATATGCATATATATATATATATATATATATATATATATATATATATATATATATATATATATATATATATATATAATAACGAAGAATATATTCGCATTAAGTTATTTGTTCAATAAAAATATAATTAATTGAATGATGTTAGCAACATGGTCAGTTTAGCATTAACATTTTTTAGCATTATAGAGCACTGAAATTGAAACACCATTAGCTAACACTGGCTGCGCGTTGTGCGTTTTCTCAATAAAAAAGCAAACGAAAAATTGTAACAAGAAACGAATAGAACGAAACTAAAACAAAAAAATAGAAAATGTCGTCTTCGACGTTGGGAGATCAACCTGGCACTTCGAAAGAATCCTTCGAGGACTTTTATACCGAAGTAAGTTTCGTGATCCGTGCCAGCGCCAAAGCCAACGCCAACGCAAAAGCAAAGGGCTATGGCAAAGGCTAATCAAAACAAAAAAAAAAAAGATAAAAAAAAATAATTAAAATCATTTTATTATACACATAAATAAACGATTTTGTGACTATTTTCGCAGGTGAAAGAAATTGAAAAACGCGATTCAGTACTAACTCCTACTCAACAAATTGATCGTTTACTTCGTCCAGGTTCCACATACTTCAATCTTAATCCTTTCGAGGTGCTGCAGATTGAGCCCGACGTCGAGGTGGCCGACATAAAAAAGCGTTATCGTACCCTCTCCATACTGGTACATCCAGACAAGAATCACGATAACCAGGAGCGCGCCCAAATGGCATTCGACATTGTTTCTCGTTCCTGGAAAATATTGGAAAACGACCTAACACGCAAAAAGTGTTTGGAGGTGTACGAGGAAGCCAAGGGCCGCACAGACCAGATGGTATGGTTTATATGTACTTTCAAAGAAAATATATTCAAATGGACGTATTGCAGATTGCCGAAAAACGTAAAAAACTAAAAAAAGAAGGCAGACCCTTTGAGCCAATACCTGAAGACGATCCCGCAAAATATAAGCATGCTATTTATGTTATGGTCATGAAACTCTTTGCCGACATGGAGCGGCGACGGCAAAAGCTTGACCAGCGCGACCAGGAGGAGCGCAAGCGAAAGCGCGAAACCGAAATCGAGGAAGAGGAACGTGTCAAGGCGGATCGTGAGTGGCAGCAAAACTTTGAGGAATCTCGTCAAAGCCGTGTGAACAGCTGGCACGATTTTCAGTCCGGCGCCAGTAAATCGAAGAAGACAAAGAAACAAAAGCATATGACCGGCATGATGGTGCCGCCAAAGTTTAAGCCGGAGTCGCGATGAAACCCGTTAGCGACTGTCGTCATTATTTTACATATATATTTTTACATTTTTATAAGTATCCTTTGGAATTGTAATAATTGACATGATCATAATTTATAGTTTTTAGGTAAAACAAACATTTGTGTTTTATGTGTTCATTGCATTTTCTTTCTTTTAGAGTTCCGTATACAGACTGGCTGTGAATACAATATCACGCTTTATGGCCGCCGAGGCCTCTTCCATTTTTGACTGCAAGCCGGGATTACCGATTCGTATGGCTGCAGTCTTCACATCGCGAAGCGTTTCGTCCAACTGCTGAATACATCTTACAATGATGCCTTCCTGCACCTCGGTCAATTTCATGATCTCGGCGAAGGGCTGCAAAATGTAATTTTTGAGTTGATGAAAAGTACTGGAATCATTAGCTAAGTCTCACCTTGTTTTTGGCCCACTCGTAGACGACTTCCAGCAGGCCAAAATTGAGATTATTTTCTGCCTCTATTGCTGCTTGACAGCGTTGTTCCTCGGCCAAGATGGTGTCGTTGATTTGCTCGAAGGCGGCAACACATTTCTTGAGCGCCTCTGGTATAACAGGCTCTCCCTGAATTTTAGCCTGAAACACCAGACCCGACAGTAGCGCAGCGATTTCCGCCGGCTCCAGATCATTAAACATATTGCAAAGTATCAACTCGGTAATCAGCAGCTCATTCTGGCCCATTTCGCAAGCCACCTTGCCCTTAAGTGTCACCTCGTTCAGTTCGTCGATATAGTTCAGAGCCCGCAACACCTGTAGCTTGTTGCAGTAATCCGGATACAGGGTTAAGTTCTTTGCCGAGTTCTTGAAGCGCAGCTCCTCAATCTGAAGCTCCAACATGCGACGCTCGTACACCTTGGCGAACTCCTGCTCAAAGCCGGCAATATTAGTGTGAGGAAGCACATTACCCACTTGGCGTGCGAGATGGTCCACGTAGTTCAACATGGCCACTTCGGTGTCCGCATTGACGTTTATCTCCTTGGACATGTTGACATATTTAATGCTCTCCGGGTTGGCGATGTATGCCTCGTTTAGCTGATGTAGCTCCGTGACGGCTTTGACGACGGTTGCGCCAGGCGGCGAATCCTTAAAGCGATCCAACTGTCGTTGCTCCCAATTCCGTATGATGACGTCGGCATCCACTTTAATTGTTGATTTTGTAATCGATAAGATATCAATGGCTCTAATGTCCAGGACGGCGTGACCTCCAATGCCCTCCGGGTGGAAGTACTTGTGCTGCGGCGTCAATGAGAGAATTTTGTAGTACAGCTCGCCGCGACTGACGTTGTCGCTGTCGTTGCTCTTGAATTGATGGTCCAGCACCAGCACCTTGTACACGGTATCCTTGCCCAGCACGGACTTGACATTAAGCAATATGGCTAATTTATTAAAGTGCTTGCCTTGGGTGATGACAATGATGCGTCCCACTTTTAGTTCCTTTTGAATTTTCGCTTGGCCTAACATGAATTTCTGTAAAGGAAGATACGAAGATTATTAGGTTGCTAGCCATTTGGCAGGTCGGCACTAACCATAATGCGATGCTTCTCCTTCCAGTACTCTACGGACTTGTCATAGAAATAGATTAGCGGTTCGAGGTGATTACCAAGGTTGGGCAGCGTGGCGAACTTGTCCTCGGCCATCTGCAGCAGCTTCCGCTGTGTGGGTAGCTGCAATTTCTGATTGAACTCCTTAAAGCTGAACTGCATGATGTCCTCCACCTTGATGCTCTCAATGCGCAGACATGTCAGTATTACGGCGTAGCGTAGAATGAATTGGGACTGCAGCTTTTCTGGCAAGCCCAGAATCATGGGTCGTAGTTCCATAGACGGTGGCACTTGACCCTTGCACAGCAGGATGACGGTACCATTTTCATCGTGACCACGTCGTCCAGCGCGTCCGGCCATTTGAATGTACTCGCCCGGCTTCAGATTGCGCATCTCATTGCCATCGAACTTCTTGTGCGAGTCAAAGATGACTGTACGGGCCGGCATGTTCACGCCCATGGCAAAAGTTTCGGTGGCAAAGAGCAGCTTGACAAGCCCGTTCTGGAAGAGCATCTCGACGATCTCCTTGAGGATTGGCAAAATGCCGCTATGATGGACACCAATGCCACGCTCCAGTGCGTCCTTTAGTGCCAGCACCTGTGGTATAGTACGATCGGGCGGCTTCAGCTTGGCCAGGCATTGCAGGAAGAACTTCTGCACTGCACCCTTCTCCACTGCCGTATTGAGATCAACGGATTGCAGGGCAGCCACATTGGTGTCGCAGCGGTTGCGAGACAGAGTGAAGGCCACCACGGGCATCTTGTTGTTGCGCTTGAGGAAGTCAATCAGACCAATCCAGGTGCACTGATCCTGCTTGCTGCCGACATAGTTCTTAGCGCCGCCGGGCTTCGCTTTGCTTTGCATCTCCTTCTTGCGCTCCACGGCCTTTTCGTAGTTGCCCTGCAGGAATTTACCCTGGGCATCGACCAACAGAAAGATATCGTCGCGACTCTTGCCGCCGGCGCCGGTATAAAGGTAGTGCATCAGTGGCACTGGACGCTTCAGCGTGCTTATGACGTACACCTTGCGCTTCTTTGTGCTGCCCACCCAGTCGGCCAGCTCCATGGTATTCGGCACTGTGGCGCTAAGCATGATGATGTTGACATGGTCTGGCAGTAATATGATGACTTCCTCCCAAACGTGGCCCCTCTCCGGATTATTAATATAGTGAACTTCGTCGAAAATGACATACTCCAGATCGCGCGTTATATCGCTGCCACAGTAGAGCATAGAGCGTAGTATCTCGGTGGTCATAATAAGGCACGAGGCGGTTGGCTCGATTTGCAGGTCGCCTGTGATGAGGCCCACATCCTTGAACGTCTTGCGGAAGTCTCGATACTTTTGGTTGGACAGCGCCTTGATGGGGGACGTGTAAATGGTGCGCGTCAGATCGCGCTTGGACAGTGCAATGGCATACTCAGCCACCACGGTCTTGCCCGCAGATGTGTGCGCCGCGACGAATACATATTGGCGTTGCTCCAGCTTGAGAATGGCCTGCTTTTGGAATACATCGAGTTCGAAGGGGAACTCCATGGCCGGACAGGGTATTTGCTCCTTGAAGTTGGTGATCGGCTGGCTGATGTCCACCATTTCTGCCCAGTCGCTGTTAAAGGTTTTCGTTGTGGTCGATATATTCAGAATGGGCTTCAGATCCTCGTTCATAATATCATCATCAACGTCCTTGAACTCTTGGGGAAATCGGAGATCCCTCTGTGGCGCGTTTGAGCCGATGGCTTCGCTGTCGTTTCGCGTCATTTGCAGCCACTGCTGCACGTCGAGGTCTTCCTCTAAGTTCTCTAGCAAATTCACATTATTCGAAGGGTCGCTCGGCGGCTTGACCTCTTTCTTATCCAGTGAGAAGTCATGGCCACTGGTAAATCCCGGTGGCACGGTTAGCAACTTATCACCCAGTCCGAAGTTGTCCACTTTCAGCTTAGCAAGCTCCGCTGGTTGCTCTTTAACATCGAAGCCACCTGGCCAGAAGGGATAGTTCATGTGCGAGCCCCGGGTTACTTCTTCCAGCAGACCCGGCTCCCGCTGCATGGACATGGAGTTATTGGCATTGGCGCCCACATCCTCCACATCCACCTCGACGAACTCCAGTATTTCGCCCGTAACGAAATCTCTACGTGGAATCAGCTTTGTACTTCCCGGGCATTTGGGGATGTGCAACAGGCGCATTTCATTAAATTTACGCGGCACCACATCGGGCAGCGGGTCATGAATCGATATATCTGGATTAAGTATATAGCTGCGAAGCCGCTCATAGTTGTCCTCGCCGCGAATCTCATTCATTATGCAGCGGCTCAATTCTATTTTGCCAACATTAACACAAAGCTATTGGAGAATAATTGCGAGCCAGACAATGCTCAGTGTGACCATGCACTGTGAATTAAATGTATTAAAAAGGCAAAAGTAAAAATACCAAATATGCTGTAATGACACATGCTTAAGAAAAATATTACTGGTATTTCATGGTGTAAACTTTATTTTTGAATTGTATTAGTTTTTAGTTTTAAATGCATTAAAATCTGTTGATTTATTCCGTAAGAATAAGTTTAAGCATTACACAACAGCTATAATTTAATATTTAAGGAACAAATCATAAATTCTATAAGAACATGAAATTTTTGATTTCTGTGATGAAATAAGAAGGTAGTGATAGCTCGAGGCAAGGTCTTAGCCAAAATTATATGCTATGTATACACAAAAACTTAACAACTCTAATCAACTTTAATTTGCACCACAAATCCAGACAATCAAAGATTCTCCAATAAATTATAAATAATAAAATCAATAAAGACTTTATCCTAAGACTAATTTGATTTATTGAATTACATTTCCCGTATAAAACACGTGTAAATATTTACTTTCTGCGAAATACCTCAACCTTTAGCGGATGGCATTTCTCGTCGGGCACTTGGGCACCCACTGGCATGGAGACATCGCCTTGGGGACAGGCACTGAGTGCCACCAATAGATTCATGTCGGCGATGAACTCTATGAAATCGCCCTTCTGGGCGGGGCTCGGCTTGCAGAAATACTGCTGGGTGTCCTTGGTGAAGCCGGTGCACATGAAAATGTTCCATACGTCGTGCACATCCTGCTCGGCCATGCCGCGCTCCTCCACCACCGCCTTGACCAGGGAGCTGTGGCAGCTGCCCACGCGCTCCTGCCCGGTGATCAGCCTGTAGGTGTAGTCGTCACAGCGTGTGCCGATGACATCATGCAGCGCGCCGCCGTCCTCATCGATGCCGTACTTGGCCAGGGTGTCGAACACGAAGGTGGCCATGGGCCGCAGGTAAGGCAGGCAGCTCCACAGTCTGTCGTAGACCTTCAGATGCGCTGCGTGCAGCTGACGCGTTTTGCCCGAGTAGAAACGTTCTTGGCGATTCTCCAGGTTCCAGAAGTTGACGTCGCCCACCTGGGAGCCCTCGTGCACTATAATGCGGCACAGATCGCCCGTTTGCATGGTCCAGGTGCGTGCCTCTCGCTTCGGCACCACCAAAGTATCCACCAGCTCGCCAGTCAGCGCTTGAAAGCGCTTATTCTGCAGAGGAAATCTCCATTATTTATTTGCCATGATTCAATTTACTACATACATCGTATTCATCTTTGGAAACAACGGAGGCCGCCGGCTTGTCATAGCATATGATGGGCTGGTGCTTGGCGAACTCGCGTGGCTTGTCGCCGCGTCCACACCAGGAGCTTTGCTTGGACTCCATTATGTTCAACTGCTGAATCGCAGCCTTATTAGAAATTCTTTAGAAAACTGATAATAAACGTTGCACACCTGTCAAAAGTCCATCGTCGATTGATCAAACACCTAGAGATCTTAACTTTTATCAACGGCAGCAACAGGTGCGAATCGGTGCTTTCAAAAGCTTTACCTCAGCCGATATCGATGTTCATCGTGCCGCTTTCATTCAAAATATACCACAAAAATCGAATCAGAGCCATTTTTATCGAGCCAGTTATCGATTAACATTGAAACCGTTGACAGTCGGTATTAAAATGATACCGAAAACAAGAAAATTCCCTTTAAAGCCTAACTGACTAAAACAAGTATCAATTTTATTGTTTATAAAGAATACGAGGTTAATAATTACATACATTTCAGCAAATTTAAATGATAAACAGTTAACAAAAATCAAGTGGTTGCAAGTAAAGTTGATGTGTGTAACGAAACGTTGCGTATTTTACAAGTTTTTCCTTTTTGTATATCTCTTAAATTACTATTTATGTTTGTTTGGTCATAACAGTTAACTGTATGCACATATCTATAAGTATACCTAAATATATATATATTTATAAATCTAATCGAAATGGTTTGTTGGCTAAACACTATATCGTCTGTTTTTCACTTTTTCCCTGCTAAGTTACCTATGAATAATTCCCTATTATTTAGATTTGCATCATTATTCGCTCGGTGGTGCGGAGTGGCGTTGGCTCTAAATCTGTGAATGGCCGCTGACTCTGTATCTTGTACATCAGCTCGTCGAGCAGATTGTTCAGCTCTTTGGTCGAAAACTCTTGGGGCATGGGCAGACGTTCTAAAGCCATTTTTAGTACAACGCATGGCTCTAGCTCAGGGCAGACTATACACATGCCATTTACCAAACAGCTCAAGCTCTTCGCTATCTCACTCTGGCAGAGACGATGCTTCGATGTGGGACATGGGAGTAGACTGATACGCGAGCAAATCTCACTAAGCTGCGGCTTCAGATTTTCCCAACGTGCTTGTATATCTTCCACGCTACTGACGTTGTGTATGTGCTTGAATTTTTCGTTGATGTCAATGTAATCCAGAAATATCTGACCCTGATTTGTCCAGTTTGGTACCTTGACGGCGTTGTTGTCCACACACTCAAACTGGCTCAACAGATTGTACAAATACTGCAAATTACCTATAACAAAAGTTTAAATATATTAAAAGAAAATTGGAATTTAAGAATTATTGAAAAATTACTGTTAATGACGGCATCTGGCGCAATATATTGGTAGATGACTTCGTGGGCTAGCACCCAGTGTTTGGCCTTTAGCAAATACTTTGCTTGCATGTGGCGCTGACCCTGGGCGCCTGCTTTCAACGCCTTGGCATAGTCCACCCAAGACTCGGGTACGCCTAGCTGTTGAATGATGAACTGCTCTTCTTCGCTCAGCTCCACGTGGGCGTCTACGGTAACATGCTGCTGCAGTGTGCGCTGAACAGCGAGTTCGCGCTGATTGCGATCTTTGATATGCAACTGCACGAATACTGCCCACTGCCACAATCCCTCATTCTCCAGCTGACTGGCAAAGTCCACGTGCAGCTGGGACTCTGCCAAGGAGCTGCAATGACGATATCCCAGAGCTTCTAGGGTTTGCAACAGCATCCAGCTATAAATTTAAGAAATATTAGTGAACGGTTTTTAATTGTGGTGCTTTTGTGAGCAGCTACCTAAGGCGAAAGTCCATCGGATCGGATGTATGTGTAATTGGGTTTAATGTCTGCTCCAGGGAATGCTTGCGCTTTGAGAAGAGCTGCAGCAGGTGGTAGCGTAGATCATATACAGGACTCTTGCTCTTGTAGGGGATGTCACTGTAACTGGGCTTTGGTTCAGGCGCGTAGAGCTCATCGGCTTGGAAGGCGTTGTCGTACTCCAGCAAGGCGTCTGTTATGGTCGACGTGGGTGCAGTAAAGTACCATAGCTGCAGGGCCAAGACGTTTAACCAGCTACCGTCTTCAAGCAGATTTATGGGGCCCTGTGAGGACATCATTAATGGCACGCCCGCGGCTAACATGATCATTTTAATACGCTCCAGGCTGATATATTTATCAGATTTGCTTTGCTGCCAGGCAAAGAGCTGCTCCTCCAAGAGTAGACGCACTACAGCACCAGAGCTCAGCTGTGCCAGGATCAACGCCAAGTACGCATCATCGTATTTGAAAGCTAATTCGCAGGCTTCGGTTACACGATGACAGCTTAATAAATCGATCATGTGCTGCAGGTAGCTATTGCTGCTGACCTTCTTTGATAGCAGGTCTTTGCTAACCAGCGTATTTTCCAGCCACTCAGAAACCAGATTGCGCCGACACATGATCACATAGTGTGAGTTTACATCCTGTCCAATGAGATCCTCATGCTCTCCCCACAGTGCAAAAAGAAGCGACCACACGGATACTCCATAGTCAGCCATGCTGCTGGTATTGTTCAGCTTGATGGCTTCGGCCAAGTGTTTCGCAATCAATTGTGTTCCATTGCATGACTCCAGCCAAGGACAGCCGCTGTCGTCCACCTGATTGGAGGTACAGTCTTCGAGCTGCACCGTCAAGTGTGGGACAATGCTTTCAGCAAAATGTGTGTACCTATTTACCGTGTTAAACTCTACACGCTGTAACAAGTTTGGCGAGAAGTCGTTGGAGGCTCGTGGCGTAAACACCAGCGCTGCGGGCAACACTTGTTCATTGACTAGAAACAAAGTTTATAATTATCATTAAATGAACTTCATAGCCAAGAATAAAATCAAATTTTCTGCACTTACCTTCCTGAGCGCTGCGTAGATTGTTGAACGTGTTTGGAACCATGAGTGTATTTTGAGGTCCAAAGCTTAGCTTAAAGCCCCGTCCTTTGTAGAAGCCAAGATCTGCAATCCAGTGTTCGCAGTGACCATGTGCTATGGAACGCGACAAAGGTACTGCTGAGCCGAATACTTTAATAGGTGCCACCTTGGGCTTTACAATAAAATTAAATGACTTTTGGACACTCAAAGAAGTTGTTGGACTCTTCTTTTGGGCTGGCTTAATGCTTTCAGCTGCCACCGATGAAACCTGCAAGGATCACAAATAAGTAAGATTTAAAAGTGTTATATAGGTATATGTATATATCTGCATTTACCTCCTCCGAATGAACGTCGCGTACTATACTAGCAACAGAAGCTGATGAAGAAACGGCTAAGGTTGGTGACTGACGACCATAATCACTTGAGCTTTCTGATATAGCCGCATCCTTCCACAAATGTGTGTCTTGGGCGATCAAGTTATGACTGCGTTTCAACTGTGGCTGATTAGGCGTTCGCTGCGAATCTATTGAGATACAAAATAATATGAAATGAGATTAGATAATATAAGATAGAGATTTTACGACAGATTGAGATCCTTCAAACGTATGCATACCTATCTCTTCGTCGCTGCCTTGATCTTCAACGAACAGCGATGATTTCATCAATTGCATTTTGTGCGGTTCTTTGCCTACAACATCCTGTGCCAAAGCGGCCGTGGGGCTAGCCACAGTACGTGGTGCCTCAAACATGGAGAAATCCGTGCCATTGCCGGCCTGAAAAAACTCTGAACGGTGGCAAACAACAATACAAATTGAGTGACTGTACTCATTGAAATGGTAATCAAGTTACTTACGTGTCTTATCCATCATAAGATACTCCGCCGAGTTGTCCATGGGGCGAAATCCACTGGCAACACCAGCGGCCAATGACTTTGGATCTAGGCTGCGGGCAGCTTCTTCCGAGATCCGTTGCGCTTTATTCAGCAATGTCAAAGTCATTTTATCGTTGGAAGTGGCAGCAATGCGTTGCGCGTCCATGGCAACTGTTTTAGCTTTTTTGGGATCCGTGGGCACTTCGCTATCCTCCTCATCGCTGTCGTTCAGGCCGTACTTGGAGAAATGCTTGACGCGGAACACCCAGCTGCCTGTCTCTGGTCGATACTCAATGAAACGCGTGGCATTCTTATCACAGACTCGACGCAGCTTGCCCTCCCAGTCGATTTCGAGCAAACGTTGCGGATCCTTAATGGCCTCATGCTTGGTCTTGTCCAATGGCCACACCTGGTCCAATGTAACCTGAGCATCGCGATTCAAGCCATTGCCAATGGGCGGTTTATTGTCATCATCCGGATATATGATGACCTCCTTGTTGCGAAAGTGTACTGTAAGAAGGTTGATTAGAGCGCTTTGTTTATAGACAAGTGTAAGCTATACTTACCAATCTCATCCAGATTGAGCCCGGCTACGTCAAGCTCCTTGCCAAAGTAAACGTTTCCGTAGCCCTCGCGGCCAACTGTAAAATTAGGCACCACGCAAGACCCATCTTCGGCAAGATACGACTTGAGATCTTCCAGTGATGGTATGGTGTAGTAGCCCACCCGGCGGAGCACAATACCCGTTGGATGGGGCTCTTGATCATCAGCATTGCCATCCGCTTCAGAAGTTGGCTCAATGGGCAAACGCTCCGAATCGAGGGAACGTATGGAGAGTGTAGTATCGTTTCCATGTTCCGAGTTGAAAGTATCGCGTCGCACAATGCTACTGGTCTGATCTTCAAAAGGATTCTCCGGTATGGTAGATACGGACAGACGTGTTGGCCCGGAGCTCTTGTAGGTATCCAAGGGCTTGCGTGGCACCAACTCCGTGAGGGTGCTATTCAAAGGTGCCTGATCTATGCCCGACTGTAGATTATGCTGACGCACCTTAGCCAAGTTATTGGGATGCAGCCACGACTCACGTCGACTGCTGTCCTGATCAGCTTTGTTTGTTCCCGGTGAGCTCTGAACATTGCTGCTTTGCGCTGGCTCGTTTGGTATGGCCCCATTGAATGATTCACGTTGCGGACGCACTATACCCACTATTGCAGTGTTGCTGCTGCTGCTGCTATTGCTCCTGGCAGGACTGTTACCTTCGGTTGTGGTTGGACCCTGTGCATTCACCTTGGGCTTGATCACTAGCCGTTTGACATTGGGCTTCAGATTAAAGCCCTCCACGCTGGCGTCCAACTCTTCCAGGCCTTCGAACATGGATTTGCGATTATTGGAGGTGCCCAGCGCCTTGACACGAATGCTGGATGGACTGTCCTTGTTGGTCACCTTATACTGGTTACTGCTCAGGTCCAGCATCGCCTGCTGGGCAGCAGGATTAGTGGCACGTGTGGCGTCTACTTCATCGTTGCGCTTCAGATCCTTAAAAATGGGCGTATCACCGTACGGCGACGTCACCTTGGATAGAATCTGCTGATGTATGGGCACCATAACAACAGGTGGAGCCGCTCCCAGTCCGCCTAAGCCAGATAGACCCGTATTACCGCCACCGCCAAGAGTACCAAAGCCGCCGCCTAATGTCGATCCGAAACAACCACCTTGGTTACTAGTGCCAAAGAGACCGCCACCACTGCCAACCGCGCCAGTTCCCCCGCCCAGGGTAGAGGTGCCGCCAAAAAGACCGCCGGGCTTGCCAGCATTGCTGAAGAGAGAACCGCCCGTATTGCCAGCATTAAAGTTGAGTGGCGCCGACGCGGTGGATCCGAAACCACCAAACGCTGATGTTGCCGGCTTGTTGAGATTGGAGTTGAACAGGCCGCCTCCGGTGCCCGCATTAGTGTTGCTCAGCGAAAAGTTGCCGAAGCCCGTGTTTGCTGTTGAGCTGGCTCCAAAGGCAGGCGCCGCAAAGCTTGTAGTCGGCTTCGAGCCAAAAAGACCGCCGCCAGCTGTGCTGGTTGCCGGTGCACCAAAGCCGCCGAAGCCACTGTTGGGAGCCGAAACCGAAGCGCCCAGACCAAAGGCACTTTTATTGGGATCATTGGCAGTTGCTGCTCCAAACAGCGGCGTTGCCTGATTGGTTGCTCCAGCGGTGCTGCCGAACCCACCAAAGCCTGTCGTTGCTTGTCCAAACGCTGGAGCCGCGCTCGTTGCAGCCGTCTGGCCAAACATGCTGCCACCGGGTTGACCAAAGCCCACGGGCTTGGCGCCAAAGGGATTCGATGCGTCCGTTGCCGTTGCTCCAAATGCATTGGTCGTGGTAGCTCCAAACGGCTTCTGCATGAAATTGTTCTGCTGGGCGGGTGCGCCAAAGGCCCCAGTTGCTGCTGGCTGCCCAAAGGCCGAGTTGCCGAACAGGCTCTTGTTTTCCGTGCCCGTCTGCCCAAACAAGCCAGTGGTGGGCTGTTGCTGAGCCGGTGTGCCGAAGAGTCCGGTGGTTGCAGGTTGCGTACCGGTAGCAGGACTCCCAAAACCAAAGCCACCCGGCGCACTGCCAGCCTGTGGGCCCTTGCGTGAGCTCAGATAGTCCTCCATGCGCAGCTCCTCCAGTGACTTCATCTCGTACTCTTTCATTGCGGTAATGCAGTGCTGTTTGGTATTCACGTTGTTCGCCTGTCCACCCTTCATCAGCGTGTCCGTGCCAATGGTGGGTTGGTACTTGACCAGCGAGGTGCCCGGATTAACGCCGCCCGCAGCTCCCACGGCTACAGCCTGAGGTTGTCCGAATGCCGACGCAGCGCCACTGCCAAACACACTTGTCGTCGTTGGCGCCGCCTGGCCAAAGCTGCCAAAGCCCGAGGTGCTCACCGCTGTCGCCTGCTGACCAAACAGCGGCTGTGCTGCCGGAGTTTGCCCGAAGCTGCTCATGCCTAGTGTACCGGGCTTTGCGGCGCCAAAGGCACTGGTCGCACCCTGGCCAAACAACGAGGTGTTTGGAGCTGCCTGCGTGGAGCCAAATATGTTGGATGCCTGCGGAGCTTGTGAAAATGCTGCAAAGGAGAAACAAAATCATGGAAAGCGTTAGTAGGTGGAATGGAATGGTTGCCTTCTAACTCAATCAAATACAAAAATATATCATATAATAGTATTATTAAAATATAAACAAATATATTTATACATGTCTGCAATACATAAAATACGTCTTTACAAGCAGATTCGCGCTATTTGTTTATATTTCCCTACAAAATCATCGTAGCATATATGAAATCGGCTTTGCGATTCGGTTCTAACCTCCAAATGATGTGGGCGCTGTGGTCGTGCCGCCAAAAGCGCTGGTTGTTGTCGAGCTGCCGAAGAGGCCGCCAGTTTGTTGATTCGTTGCCGGCGTCGTGCCAAACATCGATGGCTGCGTCGGCTGGGCGCCAAAGGCTGAAGTGCCACCAAACGCTGGCGTCGCTGGCTTCCCGAACGCCGACTGACCAAAGGGCGTTGCAGCTGCGCTGTTGCTGAACGTGCCGAAGCCCGTGGTGCCGGCACCGGTGCCAAATGTGGGTTTAGCGCCGCCAAACATCTTGATTGATCCGCCGGCTAGCTGTTGGTACACACAAACATACACTAAACACTAATCGCAAATCGTCAAATGATTTCACAAAGCACCGAAACACGAGCTCTGGTTGCGCAAATGAATATATATATGTATATGTGTATATGCATATATGTATTTGTAGCTGCGTTTCTTGTGCTGTTTGTCTGAGTGCGGCACAGAAGCACGATATCCAGAGGATTGTTGATCAATCAACAATTATAATACTACAAATTCAATAGATTTCGCCCGCTCAGAGTTATTTTGGAAGCACAAACACAGAAATGGCGCGCCGAATAATTTTCACGATGTCTTGTCGGGCGGAAAACAATGCGACCGTCGAGCTGTTTATGCGCGAATATGTATTTTGCAGCCCTGGTACAGCAATAACATAAAAATACTAACTGTGTTATAATATGCATTTAATATGCGTGCTTTCTTCAAATACGATTTAATAACTATACATAAATATAAAAAAAAGTGTCAGATTAGGGTAAAAACTATTTCTCATTATTTATACATATTTTTTCTGATCATACTGTTTCGGTATTTTTAGCGCTTAGCATGGCTGGTCACATTGGCCAGTAGAAGCCGAGCAACAGTTGAAATGAGTAGCAACATCGCTCCGCGCGGGGTTCATTCCGGTTAATTAATTAATTGTGAACGAGACAGCGAAGTGGAAATATGCCCGCTCGAGTGTGTATGCGTGTGAGTGCGGGAGCGTAAGCAGAGATTATGTTCGGCCAACTCCTAAAATGAGAACAAATTAAAGCGACTAATAAAAAATTATTCAATTAAGTCTTAAAACGGCAATAGAATTGTGCAATAAATAACAAAAGAAATACGAGAAAGTGCCAATGTTGTCGGCTCCGAACACCTAAATCAGATTCAACTACGTGTTGCTTACATTCATAAGTGAACATTTATTGTTTTTATTTGCTCTACTCAGATTGCGCGACGCGTTTTCTTTCCATTTTATTTTGCGCAAACGAAAGTTTACATGTGTGTGTGTGCGAGTGTTTATTAGTGTGGTAAAAGTTAACAATAACAACAACAACAAGTATTCACAATGGCTGTGTGGAGCGACTGCAATGCTAAGCAGTCATTTGGCATTGGTGAGTGTAAATTAAGCAAAAACAAAAACAACAATATTTAATATATATTTTTTTTTCGCTGTCGAACGAATTTTAACAACCGCAACATTGTTTTCTTTGAAAATTTCAACGCTGCAGCCAAATTGTTTAAACAATGTGCTTTATTTAGTGCCTACCTTTTCCTAGAACAACAAACAATTCATGCTGTGTGGGTGAGATGCGTGTTGCTCATTTCCAAAAAAAAAAAGCAACAACAACTTATGCTCTCTCACCCGTCTTACCTTGTGGCTCAAGTGTGAGTCTCTGGTTCCCCTGCTGCGATGCTACGGTTCTTTGCTTGTTGTTGTTGCTGCTGCTGCATCACTATCTCCCTCCCTCCCTTGCATTCGCCGGCCATGTGGTCGCTGTCAACATGCAGCAGACGCAGACATTTCTCTTCCTCTTCGGTCACATTAATTTCGTTTTTCTTTCAATCTCATCCTATTTCTTTCCAGCCTCCGTCGCATTGCCAGGCACAGATTTTGCCTCTGTGCTGAGCACTCGCGTGTAGCTCTAACCTGTTTTCTATCGCCTGGCTGCACTCACACACACACACACACACACGCCTAAAAGATGTGTGAGTGTGGGAGAACAAACATGCATTATTCATGCACAACATATTCTAGTGTATTCATTGGCAATGACCATGAAATGGCAATAGTAATATCTTTCAAATGCTCTCATCGACCTGTGTATTACGTGTGAATTCATTTTCTTTTTTATAATTGTCGGCTCTTTTGTTTGTTGACCTTTTCAATGTTCAATAGATAGGTAGCTCGCATGCGAGTGTGTGTGTGTGTGTGATGTATTTACACATTACTCGCGCAATTCACTGTCTCGTAATCGAGTTATAGCTGCTCATTCAAGACACTCACATTATTTGCTCTGAATATTTACACGTGAGTGGCCCTCTCTCCCCTCCCCTCTGCTCTTTCTACCTGCTTGACACTGTCGAAATTATTTCAATAATTGTGTGCACCCAACGTTGTCTGCTCGTAGGCGTGGCAGTCGTAAATTTAATCAAATTTCGCGGTCCGTAATGCTGGTTATAAAGATATAACTGTAGATTACAAACGGCATTGAGCTTAGTTTCATTTATCGCTCACATATACATACATACCTTAGTATCTGTGTATATGTACATATGCATGCATAGACATATAATATACTTATAATAAGTGTGCAAAAAAACAAAGTAGTTTTTAATGATTCACCTAATTTATCCTTGTTGCATTTGTTAGCCACGAAATGTTGCCCCCGAAAAAAAAAACATCTCAAACTGTTCGCTTATCAGCAATAGTTTGTTGTTGTCTTATCGCCGGTTTATATATTTTGACGCTTGCGTCTTATACTTTAAATGCTCAGCAAATACATGTATGCATGTGTGTGTGTGTGTGTGTGTGTGTTGAGTAGTAACAGCAGCAACAACAATGCAGCGCATTTCGAAATGCGATAAAAATGCGATTCGCTGTCCCACATTTGAGCAAATAATAGAAAAATTTCTTAAGCTTTTGTTTGTATTTATTCATTTGATGTCATTTGATGCTTGAAAAGAAAAAACTCGATTTGAATGCAAGCAGAGCGTACGCTACCCCTTTTGCCGCCCTCACTGACCAATGCGTGAGCACATGGCCACGCACACAGACATAGAGTATTCTTACTCACTCTAGCACTACTCTCTTCTCTCGCTCTCTTTCTCTCTGTCATGATTTGTGACATGCAGTCGCTGTCAGGCATTTGCCCTGCCACTCCACTGTTCATTGGCATTAGTTGGACGTCTGCTGCACCTGCGGCACTGAAGTTGCCTCCTGCTCGCTCCCTTGCTGGCATGCCTATTCACATTTACTCCTGCATTCCCATTTACACTTGACTCAGCGCTCTATGCGCCACTTTCTTCGGTGAGAGGGAGAGAGAGTAGGTAGCCAAGCATTCTACTTCTAAATTTGAATAGCAACAACAACAGCAACAACAAAAGCAACAAGAGCAAAGCAAACGTAAAACTTAATGAGGCTCTGAATTGAAAAGTGAGACCAGAGGAAGAGGATAGAAAGAGTGAGGGGGAGGGGCACGGAATAGGGTTGAGCTGTGGATGATGATGAGTTGCTCTGCCGTTGTTGGCTTTCAAATTTGGATTTTCTATTTAATTAAAATTTTCTTGTTCGTTAATTTTTGTGGTGCATGAAACGCTTTTTCATTTGCATAATTGAAAGTGCTTTCCATTTTAATCCAGCGGCAAATTTTCCTAACATAACACAGCAAAAACTTCAATGCAGTTGACCCCAAGCAGTAGTTGAGATATCTCTCATGTTACTGAATCCAAAGTTGTTGCCAAATAGCTTTTCATCTCCCTCCGCCCATTGGTCGAAGTGCTTGAAACTATCAACTCCAGCAGCATCAGTAACCAAATCAAAGAGACTCCACCCGACTATCTAATACTCGTTTAAGCAAGTTTATGCATATAAATACGGAATTCACAAAGCCAATATACTCTGTTCATTTTGTGAACGAGTGTGAATAGGCCTCCTCCGCATCTCCGTTCACATTCATGCGCATATCCCCAGACAGTTGTGCAAACTACTTAAAGCTATCTACTTCCAGTTCCACTTCCCTATCGCCTCTCCAGTATCAGTCGAAAGCCAATCTGCGCTTTCCATTTTGTGCTTCAAATTGAAATTTAATTGTAGACATTGCCAGTACTCAACCCCCTTCTGCTGTACGACTTTATTGCTCCATAAATTGCCAATGTCAAGAGATTGTCGCATCTTTTGTTGTAAATTGACATTTTCCAATCGTGGAAAGCAAAATTGCTCGTAATTAAGCATAAATTGTGTTGTCTCTTGCGAATTACATCTAAGTAGAAAGTGATGGAGCGCCAGCTGAAGGCGGGCTATGAATCCAAATCGACTGAGTCATGCATAAATTTCTCGCAGAAGTCAGTTGAAATCGGTTTCGTTTTATTGAACTTCTAGTAATACGATCACGCGGTCAAAGTCCACGTTCCTCAGCTCAAGACTAAGTACTACATGACTCAGAGGTGATATATATGTAATATATATATGTATATTATTGTATATACTTGTTTGCATTTCAATGGAATAAAATATTGAGTGATATTACTGCAATTTGAAATGTTAAGAAATATAAATTCTCAGAACTATGAACTGATAACTTTTTGTCCGAGCTGCATATCATAAATATCTTAATATAAAAGTGGTTGGTTCTGAAGAACTATTCCATTTCAGACAGTTGACTTTGAATATAGAGTGTTTCTAATATATTTTTAATCATTATAAAGGTATGTTTATAAATGTTTTCCAAGCGCTTTAACGATCCGATGTAAATATTTCAAATTGTATGACCGGAAAACGCTTTAAAATGGTCTTTAAACAATCTGTACATTAAACTTACATTCTTACTATAGCTATAAAACTGGTATCCTTACTACCTAGAAGTATGTTTTCTACAATACATTTGTTGACCTATATGGGTCAAGTTTTTATTTACATTTTCACATTGTCGGCTTTTATGACACGCTAGTACTATCAGCAATTCTTTCCGTATCTAATTTTTCGAGTAATTTTTGTGGGTTTTACGAGTGCGGCGCCATTAACTGTAACTGTCAACTGTCCATAAAATCTTATCTACAAATAGGGTTTGTTCTTTTCTCTTTTGTCTAACTGTAAGTATATTTTGTTTGTTTAATAAATTTTGCAAAATAACAGAGAAAAAGAATGATAGAAGAGAACACAATGGAATTTCTGTTTCGACAAGCCCATAAAAAGCGATTCGCCTAGCTCTGAGAGAGCTACGCGAAACAGTCTAATATACTATAACCATATACATGCTCGCGTGTGTGTATGGATAAGTGTATATACGAAAAAAGCAGCTATTATTAGCCAGACAAGCTGCGACTTAACCGTTTGAGATCCATTATAATTGACCCTCAAAACTTAACTCGTGTATACGCATGCTCACAAGCATATACATATGTATGTATGTATGTATGTATGTATGTATGTATGTATGTATGTATGTATGTATGTATGTATGTACATACATATGTATACATTTTAGCCATAGCTGAGCTCACAGCTTACAAAGCGGAGCGCCAAGAACAAATGAACTTAGAAAACACGCTGACTTAATGCGCCGCAACAAAAACAACAACAACGACAGCTATAACTACATAAAACAGCACAGAATTAGAGATGAGCAGCAGTCACAGGTTAAATGAATGTTGAGAGCGCGCTCAACTAGAGATGAGCAGCAGTCTCAAAGCAAATGATAAATGAACTTTGAGAAAACAAACATTCGAGTAAAGGAATGAACTAAATGAACTAGAACTTAAGCTAAAACAAAACAGTGTGAGATGACACGATCAACTAGAGATGAGCAGCAGTTAGAGTCGCAGTCACAATTTACTAAACCTATATGCATGTAGTAATAAAATAATTGTAATGCAATATGCATATATTTTACCAACTTTTCGTGTTCAAAACGTTAAAAAAATTATTTAATAGATAATATATAATAATTAATGATCAGCGACATTTTTTTTAATTTTTTGATAGCATTTAATTTTTTATAACCATAAGTTGGCAAACTAAACTTGAATTGCCTTTCCATTGAACCAAATATTACTTTTACTTAGTTTAGTAATAAATGTAAACTCAATGCTTAGCTAAGACTTATGAACTAGTTCAAAAATGAATTTCTATAGATATGGAGAATAGTCTAAAGCGCTTAAACGTATTCACAATAAACAATCACAATTACGATTGCTGGGAGTCGGAAACAGTCGCACACTATCACTCGTGCTTGAGGTGTGCTATTGTGCTTATCTGCTTATATACTTAGCATATTGATATATGTATGTATAGACGTATATAAACCGCGTGCCATATAAACCTGAATATCCAAATGAGCTGAGCCAAGCCGCTGTCGCTGTTGTCGTTGGGGCGTCCAGTCACGATTGTGTGCATAAGTTTGTGTGTGTGTGTGTCTGTATGTTTGTGTATGTGTATGTGGCCTGTCAGCGGGAAGATGACGAAGCGTCGTCGCTTTTACTTGTTGGCAATTTGTTGTTATTGTTATTATTATGATGATTGTTTTGCTGCATTTGCTAGGCCACATTGGCAGCAGCTCAAACAGAGCTCTGTCTGCATTTGCATTGCTGCCTCCTCGAACCTCGGCCAGGCACACCGTGTGCACGTGCTGCCCCGCCTTAGCCAAAGGAAGAGCGGCTGTGGGTGGCGGGGCGGAGTTGCATCCGCTAGCCAACAATGCCTCTCATACAATTCTAGCCATTGTTGCTGCTGTCGCGCAATTTGTCCACAGGCTGGCTGGCAATAAAGTGTGGTACTCCTAATCGTCTACCTGGCTTTTACTGGTTGGCTGCATGGGTGTGTGTGTGTGTGTGCTGCGTACCCTTTCTTCTCACACCATTCAGCCGTGACTTGGCCAGTTGCCTCGTTTATTTATAGCCCAGCGGCTGCATTTCATTATTCACGATTGTTTCCGTTAGCTCAACAATTTCCAGATAGTTATTGGTTGCATGCATTGAGCTATGGTTTCGATCGCTCCTGCCTTATCGCGTGCATCATAAGGGAAATGAGTTTAATTTAATATGCCCCTTCATAGTCAGTGCTTCGGAGCAAGGTGTGTACCACGCCCGATGACTGATTGGTTGACCGGCATCCGAGTCGTCGTCGTCGTCATCGTCACCAACCTCATCATGAATCACTCGTAATTTCTCGGAAATCGAATGCTGTATGCATTGGCGTTTAAGAACTTGTAAACACGAATATAGCAAATCGAACTTACGTACATTCGCCATTTAATACACAGGGAGCTGAAATACCGCCGATTTCCTCATTGTTTAGCCAAAGCGTTACTTTTGCATTACTTTTGTTAAATGAGCATTACATCGCATTTGCACTCGAGCGCTATGCACGGAAGACTAGACTAAAAACAAAACAAAAATGGTTCGCATGAAACCCGCTAAGCTCGACTGGTTTTTGCAATTGACCCACTCCGGGCTTAACTTTCCATGCAATTGGGTAGATAATGAAAATCTTTCTCACTCTCCAGCAAATGCGAGTGAAGCAAGCAAGTAAAAGTGCTCAGCTGTAAGTGCTCGACTAGGAAATACCCTTCTTCTTATGCAGAGCTGATGATAATTTAAACTGTGTCTTATAAACATAGTTGTACATATTGGAATACTATGTGATATTTATACGAAAATATAGAATATAGCTTGAGTATATTTTATGAAAAGCTTCGTACCAGAGTGGATCTTTCTAGATCTTATAGTTTTTAAGTTATTCTTCAGTATTTCTGTATTATTTGAAGTTGTCAAGATGGTCATGTTACTGACGAATTTTACAGATCAGCTTGTCTTTTTGAATATAGATTAAAGTTTTAGGGTATGCGTACTACTTATTTATATAATTAAAAAGAGCTTCCGATCGAAATACAGAATACATTATATACATCTGTATTAGTGCATAGGGTCGTGCATTCAAAAGGGGAAATACTGAAAAATATTTAACAGTATTCGAGTATATATATTTATATACATATATTATATTTTGGGCTTACATAAGTTTGAAGATATGAGAATCAGAAACTCTCATTGTATAAACGAATTTAGCATTTTCCCTAGGCAGGAGAAGAACATACCTTTGTGGTACAATACTTCATATTTGACTTTAAATATTTACTTACAGTATATGTGTATATGTATGTACTTGTTGCATACATTTACATATAAACATACCACTCGAGTATCTTATGTTTATAGAGTATAACAAGAGATACCTTTGCAAATTGTTGCCACTTATTGCTGTTGTTGTTGTTGTTTATGTGTTGTGGAGGTCGTTCTCGCTGGTTATGCTCGTTCATCAGCCGCAGGGACCGCACATCGGTCATTGGACCGGGACGGTGGCAACGGCGACAAAGCCATCACCGGCACCACCCGGGCCGTGTTACGCGGTGGCGGCAACGTTAGTGTTGTTGTTGCTGTTGGGCCTGCCTGCAGCTGCGGCATAATTGTATCCACATAAATTCAGGCGTATATATTTATATATATATTTATATTTATGCTTGTGAGTTGCTTTCATTATCGGGCGAGGAAGTGATGACGATGTCGCCAGCGACTTGGCTGTGAATGCGGCTTTGTCTCGATCTCGCATCTCCTTTCGCCTCCCACCCGAGTGCTGCAGTGATTGCGTCTCTGCATTGCATTTCTTTATTTCTCTGAGCTGTGATCTGAAGTGCGTCATTTAGCTATAAGTTTATCAGCTTTGGGTTTGGCTTTGGTATAATAGTATAGGAAGCGTATAGTTAGATAAATCTCACGTAGAACGGGGCATCGTTATCAGCGAACCCATCCGCCGGGCATAGTTTCCGATTTCAATCTGAGCAAGCATACAATATATGGAAACATAGTATTTGTGCTAACTAGGTAATTGATAACCCTCACCCCAAAACTGCCCCATCGAGAGATTTACCTAATGTGAGCTCGGGGCTTTGGCTGAGCTTTAATTCAACTGAGCTTGAATTTGCCAGTTCGCTGCTCAGTTTCGCATAGCCGTCGAATCGCAACAGGTGATTTCAGTGTAAAAAAAACCATAGTACAATTTATTTTAATAAATCTTTTTAATATGCATATAATATAATTTCCCTTCATTATGTGTTCTTTACAGCCAAATGCAATTTTGATCAGGAGAGGAAGCCACATCGCTTGAATTTGGATGTGGGCGACGCCGTCATAATACTGAAGGAGACCACACACTGGTACTACGGCTACAAGCAAAAGTATGTAAAGAGCTTAAGTAAATTGATTTTCTTCTAATCGAACATGCGAATCTGCACTTTCGCTTTACTCACGTCGATCTAATGAATATTCAGCCGTGTCTATTCGGCGTGCTACCTCTAACGGCATAGATCAAATTATTTATACAGTTGTAATTGAGGAAGTATTTTGTAGAGTTGATGAAGTCTGTGTCTGTGTCGGTGTTAGTGTCTGCAAAACAACAAGAGGAAACTCTTTAATAATGTCAGTCTTTATTGGGACTCCTTATCTTGACTCAAATATTTGTTTTGAATACTAAAACAGTCGAGATTAACTGGAAAACGATAACAACTTGTACACACATATGTATTATCATTTACTAAATATTGAATTACAATATTTTATGGAGCAAAATAAATCAAAATTTTAAAAGATATTGGACATCGTTGAACATTTTAAGTTAAAGAAATTAAGTAGATAAAAGAGCTGATAATACAATATTTCTCATGGTACAGTGAAGTAAAGAATTTGAATAATTTATATTGGATAGATTATTGAATAATTATGAAATGATGTGCTTGCGCTTCAGTAAGAATTCTCATAAGCGATACGTAGGGCTTGGAGTGTTTACATACAAAATGTTTTGATGTCTAAATAATTCTGATGACTCACAGTTACAAGTTAAAGTTTCCCACAATTTCTACAATTACAATTGTGTGAACTAAATTGGATTTTTTAAGGAACATAAAGACACAGAGATGAAATGTAATAATATGTTTGAATATACTGCATTAAGATATAAATACTGAGATTATACGACCATGGGGTCGTAGAAGTTCTAAAAATCGCTAACTCTGATCTGCCAATATATATATATTATGTATATTTATATATGAGTATTACGCAGTATGCAACGTGCGATTGCATTCTTGTTTAGAATATATTTAATGCGGGGCGGAGTTTCTAAACTCTGCTGTGACTGCACGTTGCAGCTACGTCTCTCTCTCTCTCTCTCTCTCTCTCTCTCTCTCTCTCTCTCTTTGTCCGCCCTGCTGACTATTGTTTAACATGTTTGTATTCAAACAACAACAATAATAATTATAACAAAACCCACATTTGTGGAGCAGAGAACGGAAATGAGACCAGAATTATTCACATGCATAAATCAGGTAAGCAGCTGTTGGCCAAGATGTTGCCCATTTGGCGTATTGTTTACTGAATCAATCTGTTGGAATCTGTGCCAAGTTGCCCAATATGCTAAGTACACAAACAAGATGCATTCCCAGTTTAACCCTATTCCAGGCGAAAACAGATGCGGCCATGTGGCAGAAGCATTCATAGGAATTTCGACAATATTTCAAAGATAAAATATGTGTCCGATTCGATTGACCCTTTTGCCGTGATGGGTTTTCTCAAATATTGCTTTACTGTGTTTTTCTGGTTTCTTCTTCTTTTCGAATGGGTAAGAGAGAGAGAGAGAGAGAGAGAGAGGTTCGTGGAGTGTTTTTATTTTATTTATCTATGGTGTCTGCGATCGGACGTTCACTTGAGTCAGCCCCGATGTGCCTTATCGTTAAAAGCGGGCGAGGAAAACAACCGTTGAGATACAGTAGCCATAAGAATCTACAACAACAATATCATGATTGTCTGGCTGACCTTTTCCATATTTCTGCTGACCCGTAACCCAGACCCACAGCCAGACAAGGCGCATGAGTAAAGCACAAGAAATGATAGTAGACAAACTGCCGAAAGTACAGTGAAGCCCATGGAAGTAAATTTATCAAGCAATTACTAAAGTAAATATCTATTAACGATATAATGCTCAAAGATCAAGTGGAAAATTATATTTTTTTGTAGTAGTTTTGTAGTATCTGTGGCTGTTCACTTGCGCAGGTTTTCACTGTGGCTGCTACACTTAAGAATGTTGGGCGATAAAAAAAACTGGCGCTGCGAGTGTGAGGCATTTAAAAAGAAATTCACTGCGTCGTGTGATAACCTCTTGGGTCCGAAATTCGTATTTGTTTTTGTTTGCCAGCGATTGTTTATTTATATGGAAATATCAATTTTAATTGTGCATTTTCTCACGATTTCCAATCGATAAGCAATACGAAAACGAATGAATTCTCCGCCGGCCACTTAGAGGCAATCAATTGAGGCAGTCGGTGTCCAATAGCGAAGGTCACATCAAATCCAATACCTGGCCGCCGAAGTTCAATGGAATCATTTGTCACAGTTTCAACAACAGCCAAGAGTCGGTTAACTATCGGTTAAATAAGCTGGGAGGCCCACTGATTGATGGGCTAGCGAGTTCTGTGCAGTCGCCTCCGACAATTAAGGCGGCCACCCCGCATGTCAACTGCTGAATTGAGCCAAATTGAAGCATTCCATTTCATTTGCGAGTGTCACACTTTGCGCGCACTTCCTCTGCCCCGAGGGCATCCCGAACAATGGCAGCCACAGACGCAGACGCAGCTACGCAGCTCCACTCGAGGGTTCGCTTTGAGTTGGGTAATTCATCAGCGTTGACGATGAATTGTGTCATTCTGCAGCTACGAACATAACTTATATTCATACATATAGAGCATGTACATGCGTATAAACATATATAAATATATGCAAAGGCAACAGTGTGCGAGGGCTGCTCCTTCAGTAGCTAACTGTGGTGGCAATTAACATCACTTTGTGTGTGTTTATATGCATATGGAGATACTCTTCTGTACTTCCACATATACATATATAAATGCAGAAGTGTCACTAAATAGTCTTCAGTAAATGCCACACCATTGTGATCTACAACTTTAATATTTTCTTATCTAGCATTAAGATTTTTGTAAAGGTTTTTTGTCCAAAGACTATGTTTTACATTTAAATGTAAATTGTTTTTTTTTTTTTTTTTTTTTTTTTTATGGGGCAAAACAAGATCATATTCATGAAGAAAATTGGTGTAAAATAAAAAAAAACAAATTTCATAGAAGTTGTAATCATGATCTTCAGTCTTACTTCAATGAAAGCAACAATATCTTTTACTTTCTTTTAAGATACACTTAAAAAAAACATTTGCCCAATTTATTTCTGATTTCGTTTGCTTGCATTTTTAAATCGAAATTTTTAAGTAACCCACCCTCTATATATATATAAATATATATAATTAACAAAGCATAACTTTTTGTTGGTTTAGCCACCATATGCAGACCACATTTTAATATTGTCTTTTTGTTTTGGCTCTGTTTCCGCTGCAGGGAGAAGCAAACACGCGGCATCTTCCCCAAGAGCTATGTGCATCTGTGTGAGTTCATCATTGTCAATGGCGAGTACTGCATACAGCGCACTGACATCGTCGAGGAGATCACAAAAGTGATGCTGGAGTGGGGCATCATTGCCAAGAGATACTTTTTGGTAAGCTTGAGATGATGGACGATAACTAGAAAACTGACTAAATTTAATTTATCACGTGCAGACCACAAATCCAGACTTTCAGAAGATCAGACGTAAAATGAATGAACTGAATAATAATAGGGCTGCCTTGATTTCCGGAAATCTGCCGCAGGACGAGATGCGCAAGGTGAAGTTGCAGGCGACGGCCCAGATTGATACCGGCAACAGGCTGCTGGGTCTGGACATGGTCGTGCGCGACGAGAGCGGCGACATACTGGACACCAACTCCATCTGCAGCACCGAGCTGTACGAAAATCATGTGCATGCCGTGCAGCGAATAGAAAAGGCCAATGTAAGTTAATTACATATTTCACAATTACTTGAGATTTAACTACATTATCTATATACAGCGCTTGTCCAGTGACCGTGAGACGACGCGTGCCCACAACAAATACTCTCACAACATACTGCTGCATGTGAATGCGTTTGTATGCAAATTCCAGGAGGATTCGGATCTGCTATTCACGCTCTTCAATGGCGAAACACACAAGCCCATCAGCGAAAACTATGTGGTGAAGTGGTCCCGCACGGGGATTGCGAGAGACATCGATCAGTTCGATAATAATCGCGTATTATTTACCGATCTCAGCCGCAGCGATCTGAGCATCTCAAAGATGTATCTTGTTTGCTATGCCATACGCATCGGTTCCATGGAGATGAAGGACTCGATGGACTCTAAACGCACCAGCATGAACATTGCAAACAGTGTCCTCACGGCGGCCAGCAGGAAGCATTCGCAGTTGTCGGTCAATTCGAATGGCTCCTCGGGCAGCACGAGTGAGTACTTGATGCGTCGGCCCTTTGGTGTCGCCTGCAAGGATCTAACGCCTATCATCAGCAAGCCAGAGGAATTTCGGGGCAATCTCGACCTGCCGTTCATCATGTGCGAGAAAGACACTCTGGATGGCACGCTGCGTAAGCTGATTGCCAACAAAGACATTGGCAAGATCGAATCGAAAATGGCTGTAACCTTTGAGGTACTGCGCGGCGACATTAAGCAGATCAAGGAGGATTTTCCACGTCTCGTGCACACCAATGTTCCCGTGGCTCGCAAAATGGGATTTCCGGAGGTTATTCTGCCAGGCGATGTGCGCAACGATCTCTATTTGACCATTTGCAATGGCGAATTCGCACGCATTGCTAAGACATCAGAGAAGAACGTGGAGGTGACCGTATGCGTGGCCAACGAACAGGGACAGCTAGTGCCTGGCGTCATGAGCATTGGCTCCGGCCATCCGCCCATCGATGAGTACAAGTCGGTGGTGTACTACCACGATGACAAGCCCAAGTGGCAGGAGACGTTCAAGATTCACGTGCCAACCGAAGAGTTCAAGCAATGCCATTTGCGCTTCACGCTCAAGCATCGCAGCAGCAACGAGCAAAAGGATCGCTCCGAGAAGCCATTCGGCCTGTCGTATGTGCGCCTCATGCAGGCAAATGGGACTACCATACCACAGGGTCAGCATGTGCTTGCTGTTTACAAGATTGATCACAAGAAGTTCGATAAAACAGTGGCCAACAGCTACATGGAGCTGCCAGCCACCACAGCTGAGCTGCAGGGCACCAAACCATCAATGACTGGCCTAAGCCTGTTGCCCAAGGACCAATTTACCATAGATGTCAATCTGTGCAGCACTAAGCTAACGCAGAGCGGTAAGATTATACAATTTTATTTTATTATCTTTATTTAATTCTTTTTTTTTTTCAGTAAGCCTATTGGGATTGTTGCATTGGTCGGCGCACAAGGAGAGGCTAGAGCAATCGCTAAACGCCTTATCCACGGTGCCCGGTGAGGAGGTAGTCAAGTTTTTGCAAGATATATTGGATGCTTTGTTTAACATCCTGGTGGAGAACGATAATCCCGAGAAGTACGATCAATTGGTCTTTATGAGCATCATTCATCTCATCGAAACTGTGTCCGACCTGAAGTACCAACACTTTTTAACCGTACTCGATGTGTACATCAACGAGAGTTTCTCCGCTACTTTGGCCTATACGTAAGGGCATCATACATCATGTTGTGCGACGCCTGTAATTATATATATTTTACTTGTTAATCTATAGGAAACTAATGGACGTGCTACAGCGCAATATAAGCGATGCCATTACACCGAGAGAGAAATCGGCCGATGGCTTTGAGCATGAGGAGAGCGCCGCAGTGCGGCGTCTTTATAAGACCACGCGCTATCTGCACTATGTGATGAAGTTCGTCATAAGATCGCGTGTTCTGTACGCGGCGATGAATTGTAATAACGACTATGTGGACTTTGCCGCGCGTCTGCAGGAGCTGCTCAAGATGTTCATCGATATGATCGGCTGCCCCAGCAACCTGCTCAAGTCGGAGGGAGCGCTGTTAAAGAATCTGCATATCATAGCCACCGATTTGATGGAGGTTTTCGACCAAGTGCATCTCAGGTGCGTTAAGAATGTGTTTATAGATCATTTACAAATATAACGTATATTTTGTTTCTACTCACAGCATTTCTATAGTGGATATCTTGGAGAAGTTCCCGCCACGTCGTCTCACCCAGTCTAAAATGGGCTGCATCAAGGACTTTGTGGAGACAAAGCTGTTCAGCTCACCCAACTGCCGTGCTATCCTGTTGCCGGTCTTCTGCAAGCACATTAAAGATCATCTCGAAAGCAAGGAGGAGGTATGTTTTATGCCAGTCAATGCATTGCTTGTACCGCTAATTAATCATCGGAAATTGCATATTGTTCTTAATCTAATGCATCGTTATAATCTTTATGTTCAAGAAATGCTCTTTTGAATGCCAAACTGAAACTCAAAATTAAAACATAACCCACCACATGCTCAAACCAATCGATCAAAAGTAACTAATTGTAATTAACTGCCAATACTCAGTGCTAATTCGTGCAAAGCTGCAATTAAACTGATCTTTAAACATTTTCAAACACACTTAGTTTACTCAATTGTCGTTGTCATGCTTTTTAATGAAAAAAGAGAGAATATATATGTAAATATATATTTTCGAAGGGCTTTGCCACTCCTTTGAATGATTGATTTTTAATACAATCTGAAGCATCAGATGGTTAAATGACATGTGAACTGTATTAATTTTGCTTAGTTTCAACTTAGATATATGTACATGTTTAAGCATATATATAGTATACATACATATGTAACTGTAGCTTTTGACATGATATGTTAGTTTAGTCTTTAGCATGTTGCATCCATGTGTTCCTCATATACTTGCAGAGCGCTCTATGATTTAGCTACAAAATACACTTTACACTCTTGACCAATATTTTAAAGATATCTTGTTAATATCTTATCTATGATATCATATAGTATTATTTGCAAAGGCTCTGCAAGTGTATTCAATATTCGGCCTGTCGAACTTACATTGATATTTTCTGGTTTCTATTTTAAGTATATTGATAATGACTGCATCCAATTGATTTGATTGTTTTATGTTTGCTATGTGTCTGTTGTTTGTTGTCAAGTGTCCTAGTCTTAAGCACTCCGTAAAGTAGCCGCACAGTAATGCCAAAACACTTCATAGCTGAACTATATATTTATATACGTGTTTTATCTTAATTATAAGTATGTTAGTATTCGTGTTATGTACCTCATACTAGTTACATCCATACATAGCTATATATGTGTAGTATTATTTATTTAGCGTTTGATTTGTGTTTGTTTAGCGAGAAGATCTGTCGAACATCAACGTTGTCTCCTCGTTTAGTTACTTCACTTTGACTTTATATGTGTTTATATACATCATGATCTGTCCGGTGAAGATGTTAGTTGAGGGCTCGTTCTAGTTCTGATGTCATAACTGTAATAAATTGCAATTGCGTATGGCAATTTATCAAAGCACCACACATACATACACACATATATTCATTCATCCATACATTCACATTCCATACACCGCACCCAGTCGATTACGCACCTTATGTTACTAGATCAAAGTGGTTCTAGCCGTACGCACACCATGCATACATACATAATTGTATGTGCAATGATTTCATACACACACCCACACACAACTGCACATGCACACGCACCATATATAATGCGAATGTATGTATGCACATCTGAAACGCCCGTCTCTCTACTATATATCGCTCTTTAATGCTCTCTACTCTTTTGTCACACTTCATTTGTCTGTAATATCTTTGGCTTTATGATTTTAATCGTACTATTTTGAATTATACTTAAAATCATGATCTACTATATGTTTCTCAATACATCTTCTATGTCTCTACCAAATGCGTGTATCAAAACCCAAAAATCCGACACTGTTGTCGTTTCTATTGTGTTGTTGTTGGTTCACTATCATAACTTGTGTTATACAAATAGGGTGACTCGAAAACCGATATCTGGCAGCAAGAAAAGAATCTTTCGAAAGCCGCTAAAGTGCTTGGACAAAAAAAATCCCACCTGCACACTCGTGAAACGACTGCCAATAAAAAGGTAAAAAACAAAAAACAAAACAGAAAAGTCAAAATCAAAACAAAAATAAACGAATATCAATCAATCAAATTGCACACAATATACAAATCAGGCCTATGTAACGCACGTCCAAAACAGAGCATCAGCTGCCCTATCTATAAATCTATATTCTTTTGTATTCTAGTTTAAGTTATGTCTAGCTTCTTTTATGCCGTTTTGCATTGCCGGTGATTTGCGCACTTTACACTCGATGGCTTTTAATTTGTAAGCTTTTTACTGTGCCAGTGTGCGAGCTCTTACACACACACACACACACACGCAGAGCTCATGCGGCTCTGGTGTGTCGCTGCAATATGGGTGATTTGAAAGCTCACAAATACAAGTGCACCGCTCGTGTATTGGTGTGCGTCACGTTTGTTTACGTTAATGCAGCCCTCAATGTTTCTTTTTCTTAACTTAATTTAAATGCGTTTTTGTGTTATTTTCTATTTTAATGAACTAATTTAAATATAATTTCTTATATGAAGCATAGCTAGGTCAACAGCTGAGAGCTTTTTGATACAAATTAATTATTTCCAGTTCCAGTTTTAAATTTTCAGATATCTCTCCATAAAAGAAATACTTATACTAATCTGTTAACTCTTGTCGCTAGATCGCGGAATGCATCAACATAATGAACAACATTCTGAAGTTGCTCTATCGCCCGGACGTAGGACCCACACATAACGATGTGCGCGACATTATGATCATATTGCTGCGTCCAGTTATGAAGGCGGCGCACTCTTTGGACCGGGATACTGGCGTGGTGGGCCAGTTCTTTGCCATCATGCTGGGCATACTGCAGCGCTTGGATGCGCAGCACTATAAGTACTTTGTCAACGATCTGCATCAGCACGGCGAATTGAAGGACTTTGTCATCGAGATTTTACTTGTCTTCGAGGAGCTGGTCTCACCGCATCAGAAGGCTGTGTTTCCACGCGACTGGATGGACATGATCATGCACCAGAATACGGTCATACTCGGCGCTTTGCAGCAGCTGAGCATGGTCATCACGGACTATTTCCTGTGCCCGGTGTTTGACAAGCAAATCTGGTCGAATTTCTTCCAGTGCTCCATTGCGTTCCTGGTGCAATCGCCGCTGCAGCTGAACGACTTTAATGACAATAAGCGACAGATAGTTTTTGCTCGATATCGGGACATACGCAAGGATACGGCCAAGGAGATTCGCAAGATGTGGTTCCAGCTGGGAAAGCACAAGCCCAAATTCGTGCCGCAACTGGTGGAGCCCATACTGGAGATGAGCATGATACCCGAAACAGACCTCCGACGCGAGACCATACCCATTTTCTTCGATATGATGCAGTGCGAATATTATAGCTCGCGCTTAGAGTTGGAGAGCTACGGCGACACCAAGCAGAACAATGCCCACTACAAGGGCAACTTTTTCGAGTTCAAGACCGCAATGATCGAGAAGCTAGACATACTGATAGGCGCTGGTAAGTGGTCCTCTTTCAGATATTCAATAGGTAATAGCTTAATACTTCTTCTTTCGCAGGCAAGGGCGATGTAGAGTACAAGGAACTGTTCAAAATGATCATGCTGGAGTACTGTGCCGCCCACAGCACCCTCAATGTGGACGGCACCAGCTTTGTGAACATGGTGACAAAGCTGATGGATAAGCTGCTCGAGTATCGCTGCATCATACAAGACGAGAGCAAGGAAAACCGCATGGCATGTACATTCTCGCTGCTGCAGTTTTACTCGGAGGTGGATCTCAAGGAGATGTACATACGTTACGTGTACAAGCTGTGCGCTCTGCACATGGAGTTCGAGAACTATACGGAGGCGGCATTTACGCTGAAGCTGCATATGGATCTACTCCACTGGACCGATGCAGAATTGTCCCCGCAGTTGCGCAGCTATCGCCATGGCACCTGCCGAACCCATCGCGAGCTAAAGGAGGCCCTCTACTTTGAGATCATGGACTACTTTGACAGGGGCAAGCAGTGGGAGTGCGCGATCACCATGTGTAAAATACTGGCCCAACAGTACGAGGAGGAGGTCTATGATTACATCAAACTGGCAGAGCTGCTGAAGCGTATGGCTCAGTTCTTTGAGAAAATAGTTAAGGAGCTGCGCCACACGTCGGAGTATTTCCGTGTGTGCTTCTATGGGCTCGGCTTTCCACGTCTACTGCAGAACAAAGTGTATATCTTTCGGGGCAAGGAGTACGAACGTCATAGCGACTTTTGCTCACGCATGTTGGTGCAGCATCCACAGGCAGAGCTTATGCAAACGCTGGAGCCGCCTGGGGAGGATATAACCAACAGCGATGGCCAGTATATCCAGGTCAATAAGGTGGAGCCGATAATGGATGCGGCCTTCTCCAAGTTTAATGATAAGATCATCTCCAATGAGATTGTCAAGTATTTTACATTCAACAATGTGCAAAAGTTTCAATTTTCGCGTCCATTCCGCGACAGCTCTGGTGGTGGAAACATGGACGATGTGCGCAATCTTTGGCTGGAGCGCACCGAGCTCATTACACAGTATCCACTGCCTGGAATATTGCGCTGGTTTCCCGTTATTGATACGCATACGTTTAAAATTTCACCACTTAAGCGAGCCGTGGAGATTATGAAGGACACCAACAAGGATATCAGACAGCTGGTCATACTGCATCAAAACGATCACAGTCTGCACATAAATCCGCTAAGCATGAAGCTAAACGGCATTGTGGATCCTGCGGTTATGGGCGGATTCGCCAAATATGAGGAAGCATTCCTAACCGACGAGTACTTGGCGCAGCATCCAGATGACAAAGATCTTGTAGAGGAGCTAAAGGAATTGATCGCATTGCAAATACCGCTGCTGCAATGTGGTATGTTTGCCTAATAGTTACTTTCTGTTGATTGCCCTTTTCTAATTGTCTTTTCAATCATCAGCTATTCGATTGCATAGGCAAAAGGCGCCGGATAGCTTAAAGGCGCTGCAGGATCATTTGGAGGGCTGCTTTGCAGATATGCAGCATCACGTGGAATCGCGCTATGGCCGCAAATCGTGCGATTTGCAAGTCGAACGAGATTCGGTGATTATGCGACGCACGAACTCTTTTCTGCCCGCAATCTTCGATGGCAGCAACAATCGACTGTCTGAGACCAGCATGGGCTCATCAGAGTAAGGCCCAATACCTAATGTCTTATATAGTAACTCAATGCTAATCTTTGGTACAATTACAGCAGCGGCTTGTCAAAGTCAACCTTCCTGCCGCGACCACCCACGAGTTCCATTAAGTCCACGCTGGCCAGCTTAAGCTTTAACACCAGGTGAGCTATAATTAAGATTATGCTCCCTAAACTAATACTAACCTTAATACTTCTTTTTAACACACTTACTTTAATTTGCTCGCCTATTTTAGTTTGAGACTTTAAGTTATTTTCCCTTGGTTTTATTTTATTTTTTATGCATGTTTGGTTTATTTGTTTTACTTTTGTTTACATTACTTTTGTTGCTTATTGTCCACGCTCACTTAGACCTAGCCTGGGGAACACGCCCAGCACCAAAGGCAGCAAGAACAAGGAGAAGCCCACCAAGCGGCGCTCTATGAAAAAGGTAATTAGACTGTTCCCTAATATAACTTCCAATTATATAACCGTTTGTTCTTGCAGGATCGTGATGTACTCAGTCTTCCGGTAGCCAATAGCCAGTGGTATACGCCGCCACTGACCACCATAACTTCAACGCCTGAAAAGGAGATCAACAACTCTGTCAATTCCCTGGCAAGTGCCTCGAATAGCTCTTTAAGTGGACCAAAAACACCCGATCCACGCGTACTCACAGAAGAGGTAAGTGACGTCTATCAACAATTCATTCTGAACCTTTTTTGACTTCGACTTATATATTCAAAAAGCTGACACCCAAGCGACCACTGCGCTCTGAAAAAGAAAAGGAACGCCGTCTCTCGCGGCCTGTCAGCATTCCCACGCCTTCGGCTAGCATTAAGAACTTCGCGGACATACGATCCCTCTCCGAGAGCAGCAATCGCAATTCAGTTGGTAAGTAACCTAAGGGAATTGGTTTTGAATTGCTTGTAATTCTGTTTAAATCTGACAGAAACGACCGATTCCACGTCGGAGGAGGACATTCAACCACCGCCTTTGCCCGCTAAGACACGTGACTCCACAGATTTTAGCAGCCTAACCCATAGTCTAGACTGGAACCCCAATGGCTATACAATGCTAAATGTACTGAGCAGCAACAGCAACACCAACAGCAGCATCAGCATCAGCACTACTACAATGACAAAAACCAGTATTACAAACGCCACGTACGAGTACGTGGAGGCGACGAATTTCAGTTTGCCGGGCATAAACGATGCTAGCAAACCTCGTCCACCGACTCCACCGCCAAAGCCATCGCGTCACAGTAAACACATTCCATAAACAAACGTAGAAGTCGCAACTGTTGCTTCCAGTGCTGCGCCATAAATGAAACGAAAACAAATAACAAAATCCGTTGTCAACGAGCAAGCATCGAGTGCCAAATATTCCTGTGTTACTTCATGCATATATTAGTATATATAGCAGACAATCGAGCAAAATCAATACGCAACAATAGCCTCACATGACCGACTACCAAATACTAAATGGCATCAGTGTCTTAACAAAACAATCGCACTAAATGTAAGATAAATGTTTTTAACGCGCATTGCAAGAATCAAAGCCTAATTATATTTAATGTTAAATGTTACAATGATATTATGTTGAACATGTCATCATTTATATCTAAGTTGATAGTTTATTTACCTAAAAACGAAATCTATGTCTCTATTAATTTGTTTTCGAACAAAATGCAATACGCACACAAATGCTGCTTGTCTTCCACAAGTTTGTATTCATCTATACAAAATCAAAATGTTTACATTATTGTTTTAATACTTTAAGCGTATCTATTTAGTTTTAAGTTCTATTCACAGTTATACAACTTTTTCAGTTTCTTATGCAAACAAGTGCCACACAATCTATAACAGAAAGTTTGTCAATTATGTCAATTTACAGCAGTTCAGTGCATGCAATACAAAATCTTTGAACACGTTGTTAACAATTAGCCAAATTTTATAATCTAATAAAGAAATTATATTTACACGCATATTTTACAGTAGCCATAAAGTCAAATTTAAATACGTAAACTTTACTTGTGTACTTTTAAAATGAACAAATAACTTTTTAATTTTGTTATAAGATATACATAAATATTTTTGATGTATACACTTGGATGTAGCTTTAAGATGAACTTTGTGTAATTTTATGTAATTTTCGATCTGTGCATCGGCCAAAGATTAAGTAATAATAAATTACAATTAAGCCTGAAAATCTGTGAATAGTTTTCTTGAGCCAAGGGAGCACTGTCCAAGGAGATCCTCATAAATCAAACAAAAGAATTTGTTAATTTTATATATTTGGTTATAACGTTTATTCAAAATATTTCGTTGGGTTGAGCATAAATAATAATAATTATTAGTACATGAACACATTAAAAAAATCAAATATAAAATACATGTTAGGCATTAGGACAAGTGGGCAATTTGATGCAGATAAAGAATGGCTTTTGGTTTCTTCCAAAGGAAAGGCACAGTTAATGAATTAAATAGGAGGAGTTATAAATAAATATTCAAATGCACGGAATGTTTCGTTGTTAAAGCATTGCGTAGGCTGCGTAGATTTGAGACCAAAGTAAAAGAGGGTAAGAGAGAGTCTTATAATGTTGTATTCATATCGACGCATATCTTTGAGTTGCGATTCTGCTTCTGACTTATCTCGAGTACTTGGAACATCTCCTTCAAAGCCTCGCTCGTGTTAGTTCTGCGACGATTGCGGCGCAGCGTCACGCGTCCAGACTTAAATTCGCGCACTATAGCGTCAAGACCTGAAAGATGCACAAGAAATTAGAGCATACCATAAAATTATTATTAATGCTGTTAATGTGAAGACAACTATAGAGTTTAAAACACCATGCGGTTAGCTTATTAGATTGATAATAACCTTTGCCCAAGCGAAGAGATAGCACCTACCTTCGAGGCAGCTGCCATGCGACTTAATCAAGGGAGCTAAGGATTTTAAATCGAGGATTTTGACGCTGTGGCAACAGTATATAAATCACGACTGACTGCCAATTGGCAACAACAAAGGAAAGGGGTCTGAGCTTAGCCCACGCAGTCAACAACTGTCAGCGACAACAAATGAAGTGGCTCACGTTGCGTATGCGACTTGTTGTACCCAACACGAAGTCAATGGAAATGTATGGTCTCTGGGATGTCTGGATGAAGGGGGTCTATCTGTGTGTGTGTGTGTGTGTGTGTGTGTGCGTGCGTGTGGGCGTGTGGCTGCTTATAAGAAAAGTGGCGCAATAAAACACGGAAATATAAGACGCACAAATAATAATAATAATAAGCCATAGTCCGACAGCAACAATAACAGCGGAAACAACAATGTGACTCGAAGGTGGCAGACTCTGACTTGAGTTGGCGTGGCCGGGTTTGGAATGCGGCAGCGCCGCTTGCTCTGTTGTTCAGCTTACTCGTAAAATAATAAATGGCATAGTCCTTGCCTTCATCGAATTTGATACGCTGGCGACCGTCGGGCGTTGGATAACATAAAGCGCAGCAAACTGTGACTGAAACATGTAAGCGCCTGATGGTTGTTTAAAGCTGGAGCTGGAGCTGTCGCATAGACGACGACCACAATGGCAACACACTTCCTTTTGCTCTCAATGCCTTGCTCGTGCGAGTTCTCTCTCTCTCTCTCTCTCTCTCTCGCTTTGCCCCATCTGAGCGGTTGTTGCCAGGGCAGTAGCCACGTACCTTGGCCAGGAAGCCAGCTAATAGCGTGCAGCCCGCTCCCTAGCTGCTGGCCTCAGCGCGCACAGCAGAGCAAACTTAAATCAATTCAAGTCCTTGGCATAATACGCACATATGCATGATGTGTGTTGCGTATCGTTTGGAACCGGAAATGCTGCGTATACGCTGGCCGAGTTCTTCTTCAAAGTCAATTAATTTACACTAGTGGAAATTGGCCTAAGTGCTGCTGCCTGCAACTGGAGCGAGAGGAGAGCCTGCAATAATGAGCTAAAAAAAGACAAGTGTCTGATGAAAGCCAAGCGTCATTGTTGATGCTTCAGGCTCCGGCGTTGCCATGGCAATCTGCTGCATGATGGCATACACACATACACACACGCACACGCACAGGTTGGCTTCGCTGGCGAGCGACAACAATATTGTCGGAAACTTGTTCGCTCAGTTTGCTTCAATTGTTTTTGTACCGAGTGCGAAGACGAGGCTGAGCGGTGCTGCCGTTGCTGTATCTGCCCGTGACGAGGGCGAGCGCCAGGACACGAGCGCCAGCACGCTGGCTAGCTGTAAACTTGCTGCTCACACGGCTGCCAGCTCACACGCTTCATGGGCTTCAAGTGACGCGCGCGCGTTTTCCGCAAGCATCGTACAGCGCTTATCGGACAGGTTATAGATTGTGCTACGACTGCAGGGACGTCTCCTAATAGTTCGCGCGACTCGCACAATATGCATCCTGATTGATTTGAATGTCTGCTCGTTACGCATACGCCGCGTTGTGCGCGCGCCAAAAGCAAGCAACGGCAACAGCAACGGCAATCGCAATTCGAACAACCGGAAACGGATGTGTTTAGTGCGACAGTGTGCAAGAGGCTCCTATAATTGAGTAAGCGCGTAAGTCAATCAGTGAAAGTTTTTGTCGTCCTCACTGAGCTATGCAACAGTAGTTGGCTCTATTGTTGCTATGGACACGGAGCTTACGTATCTCTGAAGTGGCAGCAGCTCGCAGGTTTTTATATGAATCTTATTATATTTGCCTCTAGCTTAACTAAAACTCAACCTTAACCTAGCTGACTATATATTAAATTAATCCTGCACTTTGCCAGACAACGTTTAAACTTCAAAAGTATCTCAAATAGTACACAGTTTTTGGCTGCAACTAAAGTCTATTTATTTATCGTGGGTCGATAGTTTACATTTAGAAAAGTATATTTACTAAAAGTATTTTCAGCTAAATGTACGCATCTATTCTTATGCCAACCCACACACATACTTACACACACCCACACACTCCTTTCACTGCCAGACATTTGCACATTTCTTCTCTAGTATATGCGACATGGTTGCATTATATTTGTGTACCCTGAACCCATTTAAAGTGCCAATTCAGGGCATATTGGTTTTGCGAGACATTTAAGTAAAATAAAGTATATATATATATATATATATATATATATATATAATATATATATATATATATATATATATATATTTATATATATATATATATAGTTATATATACATATATGCTAGACCAGGAAGAGGAGCTCAGAAGGTGTAGCTATGCCACAAGCTAGAGAAACTTTAATTATATATTACGGCCTACCATATACTGCACGAGCTGATCATATACCCACTTTATTACTATTAAAGCGGAATTTTATTAATTTTGGATACCTGCCAAATATTTCAATATTACGCACTGAAAATTCATTATGAAAGTCTATTGAGAATAAAAGTTATTCAGTAGCTTGCCCATCAGTGTGTCACGGTATCTAATAGCCGGGCACTCCCGCCTGAAGCACTCTTACTTGTTTCATATTTGAATGTGTGCTTTGTTGTGTGTGTGGGATAAAACCTTTCTTCTCTTCTCTGCAACTAGTTGATTTCATTTTGATGCTGTTTACATGGTCTATGCCTGCTGATGCTGTGGTTGCTGTGCGTCATCGTGTGATACACGATTTGCAGTTTAAAGCCAATAATTCCATAAAAAACCGCATTTTTTGTAATACCTTAAAAGCATTATTAACAACATCATAAACTGAGCAAAAAATATAATTAAATTACAACACATGAATGTATGCCATTTCAAAGCCCAAAAAACCTGGTTATGCTATTAAAACTATCTATTAGCTTAACTAATATAATCTGACACAATTTTAGGCATAAATTTATAGATATACAATAAATGATACGAAGTTTACTCAAATATTGTTCACCTAAAAAATGCAGGAATTATTTCCTATTAGTCTTTTGCAAATTTATAATAATACTAATAATAACAAGTAAGAAAACTCTAGTCGGGCGTAACCGACTAGGGTATACCCTGAGCCTCGTCGAACCTGTGTTTTCCAATACACTTATATTTAGCGTAAAATTATACAAAAATTTCAAGTTTAAAGCATTTGTGGCAAATGTAAACTAAAGCAGCAGCTAATAATTCAACAAAATTCAAACGTAATTTGCGATTCTTCGAAGCGACTAGAATGCGAGCGTTTGTATGTGTGTGTGCAACTGCGTTCGCTTGGCGCTGCTGCCACGTGAGTTTGCAAAGTAGCCAAACGGTTTGTTTAATAACTTTTTTGCTATTTAACGGATTTCAATGAAATTTTCGGCATATGATCAACATATTCTATGGGCATATTTGTCAGTTTAGTAAAAGTGCCAACTCATTCGCATTTTGGCTATATTTGAGACTGAACTTCAATTGGGGAAAATTTGGGGCCGGTATCCAAAATATAACAAAATTCGAAATTGCATAAAACACATATAAAGCTAAATATAAAATTTGGTGTCTCTAGCTTAAAAGATAGGCGAGATAGAATTTTTTAATTGAATTTCGATTTTGTTTTTAATCGATAACAATTAATTGGGGATAGTTATCGATTTTTTAAAACAAACTCGATCTGCGCGTGCTATACACGGACCTACAAAAAAAATTTCAAGTCTCTAGCTCTTATACGGTCTGAAATCGACGCGTTCAAACATACGGACGGACGGACAGACGGACATGGCCCAATCGATTTCTCTTGTCGTCCTGATCAAGAATATATATACTTTATGGGGTCTGCCACGCCTCCTTCTGCCTGTTACATACATCCAACAAAAACATTATACCCTGATTTCCCATTTTCAATGGGCTCAGGGTATAATAAAATAAGGCTTTGATTTATGCGAACTTAACTAAGTTCATCCTGGTGCTAGCCTCAAAATAAGTTTATGAGCAAATCTCGTCAGAGGCGATGGAAGGCCTTGGCTCAAGCTCAAATTTAAACCTAAACCGAAATCAATATCAAACAATTGTTTCAAGGCATAAAAGCGGAAATTAAATGCCAAAGATGTCCTACAAGTACAATAGAAAAATGAGCAACGAAAACAACAACAAATATATCCACACACACACACACACACACACACACACACACACACACACAAGCTCACACACACACAGAGTAAAATATGGCGGTTTCATATTGATGGCAAAATGTATTATGGCTAAAAAGAAATTCAGCATCCGACCGCCTGCTTTGCGCCCTTCCCGTGGAGTGTGTAAAGCCGTCGCTAATTAGATTTTTACAGCCGTGCAGCAGCCAAACACACACACACACCCACACACAACCACAGCCAAGTACGTGCGTTTGTATATGGTTGATGCAGGTAACCTGTGGTTATTCGTGGAAAACTTAATTAAGAAATTGCTCCTGTTGCAACAAGTCTTAGCCAAAGTGGGCACCAGCGAGCGGCGCAGGACATGGCATGGCGTGGCATGGTTACCTGTGCCTGCGGTCGGCGCGGCAGCGCTGATGAGAAAAGTCAACAACAGCAGCAGCACAGGCAGTAAAAAACGCACAAAATCAATTATAAACGTAAATGGCAAGGACAGATTGCGTGGAACACAGCTGACAACTGACAGCAACAAGTTGACGACGCAGACAGGATTTGCATGCGAGTGGGTTTTAGCAAGGATTTGCTACAGTCTATGCTAGTCCATCGACTGCGCCAGATGGAAAGCCTGTCAACAGGCTACGCTAGAGCGTCGATAGGGACGAAAATTAAATTATTTATCATGGTCTACTCAGCAGATAATAATCAATTTTTAGCTTAAAAATATGATTTATTTTTAAGTAAATTAAAAACTTAAAAAGAACATGGCTTGTTATGCCCTGTGCTTAGTTTGAATTGGTATGATTGCCTTTACAGAGCAGAAGTCATTCAACAGTTCAACTAACTAATTTTTCATAGAATCTTAAATTTACTTTTCTATGTCGTTTAAAGACTCCTACATCTTTTAGTCCAGGGCTTGTTCATGTTTTGCTGTTCCACATGAAGCCACAATGGACGAAATGAAAAGTTCATAAAACTGAAATCTTGTTACGAAATTGCCAATATGAGAAGCGAACTAAACCAAGAACTCGCAAAAATGGACGTGGGTACGTGATGTGTCTGTGGATACAATGGCTGGCAGATTGCGCATACGCCAGGTAGATGGAGGGACACGCACGCATACAGTTGGTGAGCCCATAAAAAGTCGTGCGAATGCATACAGGAAGGCTGGCCACGTAAAAGGGTTTATGGCATAAGAAACTCCGAGCAAAAAGTACAAGTTCTCCTCAGAGCACGTCCTGTCCATTGTTGCAGGTGTTGACATTGAGTGGAAACAATGACACACACACACACACAGGCGACTCCAACTGTATGAAGTGAGCCATGGGATTATGGGAATGTTGAGAGCTGTATGACATACCTGTTGCCGCCTGCACCTGTACCTGTTGCTTGACGTTGTCGATAATCTTATCGCCGAGGCCTTTGTGCAAATTATGCGCGGCTATGTGCTGGCTGAAGCTGCCAGGCTCCCCATCCTCACCAGCAGCACCGGACGGACCCACTGCCGTCGCTGCTGTATAAAGCACTTTGGCGGGCATGGGTGGGGGAGGTGGCGGTGGTGGTGGAGGAGGTGGTGGAGCTGCTGTAACTCTTGTTGACGTTGCGTGTTGTTCTGCTTGTTGGTAGCGCATCAATTGCTCCTCGGCCAGGTCGGCGCGTGCTACCGCCTGATGCAGCTGCTCCTCGAGTATTTCCAACTTAAGTTGTAATTTTTTTAGTTCATCGTTAGTAGTTTTTGCAATAGCCGCATCCATAAGGTTTTTCTACGTAAATGAGAGCGGGGCGGGGTCGGCAGAGCGGGTCAAAGGTAACGAAAATTAGTAGAACAAACATTAGTTTCAACGCGTTGGTTGCGTGTTAGTGCAGATAGCAATATATATATAGGTACAAGTATATATATTTAGTATAGAGAAAGAGAGGGAGAGACGCAGAGAAAAATTCAGATTTATGGCTGAAGCAAGCGTTTGCAAGCGAATCGCGCTTACGTTTTGCTCGGAATCCATCACCAAATTATTCGGCAGGCAATAAAGAAAACCCAGTGGGAAACATTCCGTGCATGCATCGAATTACTATATTCTATATTTTGTGTTGGTAAAGTTAGATATTTGTGAAAGTTGCCTTTAGTGGAGCCATTGGTCAGTTGCCCTTAAATATACTCGAGAACGGCTTGAATATGTCAAACACGCTACGTGTTTGCTTTGGAATAGTTGGGTGGATAGACAGATAGATAGATATATAGAAGGATGAACCATCACCAAATAGAGTTCGAGTACATTACTCTCCACTTACCATTTCCACAATGCGCTCGTTGTGCTCGCGCGCCTGATGTTGCACCTGATCCGTAATCTCCTCGAATTCGACCTGCGACTGCAACGCAGTGGGCGAGGGAGTTGGCTGTGGCTGGCCATCGGGCAGATCGCGAGATTTGGCAGTTAGCTCATCATTCCGCTGCTTCAATCTTATCAAGGCTGCCTCCATTCTGCAATTAGAAGGCCAAAGCTTTTCGTCGAATTTTCATTTGGTAAAACTTTTGGGGATTCGCTTACTTTTGGCTGGTCTCCACGCTCTCCTTCATGTTGTCGGTCAAGAGTTTGGCGACCTTGGTCAAATTTCCGTTCTCGGTGCGCAGCGTTTCGTTCTCCTCCTCGAGTAGGTGTTGCTAAATAGGTGATGTAGGTGAAACGTTAGCTTGAGACGACTGTCTGACTACTCGGTCTCGGTCTACTCACGTGCTCCACTAGTTCCGCTATCTTCTCATTGGCTTCATACAGCTGCAGCTCTACCGCATTGGTGGCATTCTTGAGCGTTAAAAATTCCGAAACTAGACGCTCCACCTGGCTATTGGTAATGGGCACATCCAGATTTGTATCGACGTCGACCAGACTGTCCAAATCGTTAGCAACGTCGCCGCTATCCTGCTGTAAGATCTTTAGCATTTTGCGCCTAAGCTCCACAGAGCCAACGAGTGGGGCATTGGTTTGGTGTCCCATTTGCTTTTCGCGCATGTAATCCAGTTCGCTGGAGAGGCTGTCAGTTGTTACCAAAGGAGATAGTTAGCTCATTCAGTACACGTATTGCTATGGATGGGCTCACTTGTTTATTTGATCGACCTTCATCTTGTGCAGCTTGTCGAGCGCATTGCGTTCGTTGAGAGTTTTGTTGAACTTGACTGTGAGGTCCTTGATGTCTGACTCAAATTTCAGCTGCTGCTGCTGCAGCAGCTCCAACTGAACACATAGCTTTTCGTGCTGCGCCTGCTGCTCCTCCTGTGTTGTTTTGTCTGCAAATATGGGATTTCTTTAGTTATGTTTGTAAAAAGTGGGTCTGGACAACGTACGTGATTCAATCTCAAGCTTGAGCGCTTTGTTCTCTTCTTTAAGTGCAATGTTATCCTCCAGAAGCGTGAACATATCGTGCTCCGGATCCTGTTCATTGTAGTCCGGCTCCTTCACACGACTCCGACTGCGCGTCTTGGCCTCCTGCGTACGAAACTTGGCCACTGGGATGCGTCCACGTCGCTCCATGATGACTTAGTACCTGGTACCTGAGAGATCAGAAAGGGAAGATTGCAAATTAGTACAGTTCTCGTCGAATGTGTCTTATGTCTGCTTACGCTCGTGCCTTAATGCATTACGCTAAACCTCTTATGCTAGATGCGAATGGAACTTAAATGCTGCCAACACCATGAATTCTTGACTGAGTGTGAGTGTGTGTGCTATGTAAATGAGAATGAGATGAGTTTGTGGTTGTCCTTTTGGGTGACCCCACATTGAAACGCCTTTCAATTTTATTTTTGTTTTTGTTTTTTTTTTGTTGTTTGTTTTTTGTTTTTCATTTATTGTTATTAGTTTTTTTTTATAATTGATACCAGTTTATAGACGTCCCCATTCCGGCCCTGCTTTATTATTTGAAATTTGTTTCTATTAATTCGTTAACTTTTTTTATTTAAATTGTATTTGTTATTAATATATTTTAATTTTTTGCTTTTGCTTCCTTGCTAAAAATGCTCACAGTTGTTTTGTCTCAATTTATCCCAGAATTTGGCTACACATTTGAAATGCTTGCAAATATGCTACGAATGCTAGAAGTTCTCAGAATTTACTTAGCTTGGCTTTACTCTATTCGCTTTTCAGTGCAGAAGCGTTTCGACAATTCCTTAACTAATGTTTTTTAATTATTTGTTTACATTCTTTTTGTATTTCATGCTAAATAATTTATTCTTAATTTTTTTTTTTGTATTGATTTATTTTTTTATTTCACTTGCATTTTGCCGCAAGACTTTTTCATTCTTTGCCACTTTCAGTGCTTAAACCAAAAATCAAAATCTAAACATAAAAAAAAATCTTGAGCTGTGAAAATCTTTTACTATTGAAGTATTCATTTTTATCTTCTTTTTTCTTTTTTTTTTATACTTATAAAAATAACTAATTCAAGGCGGCTTAGAGCTCTTGGTTTTTGCTTTTCATTGTTTTTATGTTTTTTCATTTTGTTTTTGTTTTTTTTTTTTAATGTGAATATATAAATATATTTTTTCAATTTGGTTTGAATTGCTATTTTTTTTTTGTTTTTTTTTTTTCATTCTTTTTTCAATATACTTGATGTATTTTTTTCTTTCTTTTTACAACTAATATTAAATGTTATCTTTGGATAATTTTTTTTTTGTCATACATACATACTTTACATGTCTTTTTGTTTTTGTATCTAAACTTACATTTTTTAACGTACATATTAAATAAATATATAATTTTGTATACATGTTTTTATTTTGAGCCTAAGCCTCGAACATTTTTTTTGTTTTCTTTTTTTTTTTTAATAGCTTTTACTTTTTTAGGAGAAAATAAACGTGGTCTGCTTTTGGATTTGAGCCTTTTGCATGAAGAAATCACATAAATCAAATTTCGTAATAAATAGTTGTTTTTATAAGTAAATATAAAATTAGGGAAACAATGCAAATTCATAATTTTTTGTACTGAAAGGTAAAAAACATTGCTCTTTGCTAAGAGTAAACAAAAGAATAGCTAACTAATCAGACAGATCCACTTTGGGACTTTTGACTTCTGCTTCAAGGAAATGTGGGTAAATTAAATACTGTTAGCTTTGTTGTTGATGAAATAAATAAAAATCATAGTTCTATAGATATATGTGAGTATACATATATGTACATATCCATATATGTACCGTAGCTTATGAATATATATATATATATATATTTGATTTTAGAGAATACGTTTCGTCGCCGAGATTCCGTTTGCTAAATTTGTTTCGTTTATGCTTTCTGTTTATTGCAATAGTTTATAATATTTGCTGTTTGCCATTTGTTTGTTTGTTTGTTTTGATAGCAATTTTAAAGTGTTTCTGTTTGTATGTGTTATGGTTTATAGATGTGTATGCATATACGACCGCGCATTGTGTATGATTGAAGGGCCCAATGGCGCCGTTTCCATTGTCATATACATATAAATGTGGGTTTTGTTTAATTTTTGGCTGCGATTTGCTTCGATGTTGTTGTCCTTGTTGTTGTTGTTGTTGTGGCTGTGGTTTTTCCTGCATTGGCTGTGGGGCGGTTACATGTCCTCAATGAAAGCACGCAGTTTGTCCATTAAGGCTCGAGGATATCCAGCGGAATGCTCAAGCTCCTGCTTGAACCACTTCTCGAAGGTGTCTCGGGATATTACCTCGCAATCGTACAGCACACTCCAAGTGCTACAGATTGCCTCACCCGCAGCCATCTCATCGTCCAGCTCAAGACTGAAGTGATCCTGCAGTGCATCGACTGTCTCCTCAATGCATGCCATCTCGTGCGTCTCCTGCGCATCAATGCATAGCCGCAACAGTGGAGTGCAATGTCTCCTGAAGCTGTCCACGTTCAGCTGCAGTTGCAGGTTGTTCTTGTTGTTGTTATTGTTCTTGGTTGATGGATTGGTAAGTGCGAAATCGCAGCAAAGGAATTTGGTGAGATGGCGCACAAAATTCGCATTTATATGCACATTGGTATTAATATAGTCAATGGCGGCGTCACTCGACAGCCGCAGCAGATAGCTTATCCGCTCCACATGCTCCGCTTGGGTGCGTGTAACCTTTTGCCGCTGTATACCAACTGTCGCTGTGCTGTTGGGCTCCAGAAATTGAAAGCTATTCGACTGCAAAAAGTCGCGATACTTGCGAGCATCGCTCCAAAACAGCTGGCCTCGATCCAGCTTGTTGTCTATATGCCATAGCTTGTGTGTGTATCCGGCGCCAAATTCTTGCACAAAGTAGCTGACAAAGGCGCGTACAAAACGTTCGGTGAAATGAGGATCCTCCAGCCAGCGCTGCTGCCAAATATCCTTCAACTCGAGGCAACCCTCATGCATAACAGGTCCGAGAAACTCAAAGACATAGGTCCAGCCGTTAGGTACATCCACCAGCAGATCGGGAAACTCCTCGCCGAAACGGTTGTACGCCAGGGCGAAAGCGGCTTTGCCAAACGCCTCCTGTTGCATCAGATATGAAAAAGCATTGGCGCATGCCAAGCGCTGCTGTCGCTTGACTTCCGCACGATGAACGTAATCCATCAGTATATAATGTATGACGGCCGCTGCCGCCTGCTGCTTGGCATTCGAATTACGCCAAATAGACAGCACCTCGGGTTGCCACTCCCGCGTGCTGAGTACCTCTTCGACAAGTTTTGTGAGCAGCTCCTGGCACTGTTTACCATCAAACTCAATTTCCGATGCGGCTGGGTCTGCATTCTGATTTCGGTTAACTGCCATGGGCACTCCCACCGGCGTAGCCCCTTGCTGCTGATAGGGCGGATAGGTAAAGGAGGTCGTTGGCGGCAAGCGTTTCAGTAAACTGGGCTGTGTCGGTGGCGCACCACTGACCGGACGATTGCTAGCGTTGCGCCATTGATAATGTGAGGAATTGCCCAGCTTGGCGGTCACTGCATCGTCGTTGTTGCTGCTGCTAAAGCGCAGCTTATTGGGATCTATGCTCAGAGATTGGTTTTCATGCTGTTGAGTCTTGGGCAGCTTTTGCATAAAGTAATTGCCGCCCTCATTGTAGCCATGATGGTGATGGTGCTGCTTCTGCTGTTGATACTGGTAGTTTGATTGCTGCTGCTGCTGTTGTGGCAAATGACTGCCACGTGTGCTGTGCTGCTGTTGCTGTTGCTGCTGCGCCTTGGGTTCGTCGTGTTGTTTGTGACGTTGGCGACTGCTAGAGGCCGCGTGAGTTGTCGCCGGCTGATCCCAGTTACGTGAGCGCAAATCAAGTACATCCTGCATCATGAAGCGCACACGGCTGCTTATTTTAATATTGAACTGATGCTGCCGGCTATTAGTGTTGCCGCTACGTGAGCGTTGAACAATGTCTTGTATGCGGCGAAAGATCTTCTCGATGCGTGTACCGCTCTGGTATTGCTCGGGCGACCCGGCTTCCAGCAGATGACCAACAGTGGTCAACAACTTACACATGTACTCCAGTTTCTCCTCACAGCCATGCTCTAGCAGCGACTCGACACAGTGCAGCACACGATCGCTGGTCAGTGATTGCAGCTTGAAAAGTTCGCCTATGAAGCGCACAGTGCCCCAGGCACGACGCCTGAACTGATATTCCAGATCCTCCATTTCAGCGCGAAGTTCTATCTTCTTGGCCGAATCTTGGCACGCATTGATGCGCTCTTGGGTGGGCTGCAACTTCTTAGCCTTGGCATTTGCATCATTAACGTTCGACTCGAACTCGTGCTGAATGCGCGTGATTAACGAGCTGGTAAATAGAGATTTATTCTCTGCCTTGATCTCATGAAATAGCACCTTGCAGAAGCGCGCATACGTGGGCGCAAAGTTGGGCTCGCTGATAGTTTTCTCAAAGATAAGCAGCATAACCTGTCAATTCGAAGAAATATTATTGCAATTAATTTAAAAAATATATAAATAAGGAATCAATCCTGCTCACATTTGTCATTTTGCGTTGGGTATCCATATTGATGCTGGACATTGCTTTGAGGAGCACCTCAAAGTTGTCGGGAGTCAACTTATTGAGTATGCCACGAACTTTCTTTAGCACCACATCCATATCATCGTCTTGGTCTCCCTCCGTTGTGTTGAACATGGACATACGACGCAACGTCTCTGGTTGCCAGGCATTCTCGCACTCCGATAACTTAATCTCCTCCTTAAGAGACAGCTGCACACGTATTATATCCATGTGCCGCTGACTGGAGTTGCCCAGGCCGCCAGGTCCAGAGCTATTACCACTCGAGTTACCGCCCATTGGCGGATGTCCCTCATGATGTTTCTTATTCGGTCCATGACCATGACCACGCCCGCGTTTACCTGCCCCGTAGTCCATCGATTCATGTGCGTGTTGATACTGCTGCCCATGCGGATTGTGTCCGTGATGGTGTTGCAGTTGCTGCTGCTGCGATTGTCGCGAAACAAACAACTGCGCAATACAGTCGCCCTTCTGACAGGGTACTAGCGGAGGCTTCCGCGAATCACTGAGCTTTGACAGCTCGCGCAGCTCATCAATATTGTACCTTATGAATTTGCTGACACCAGCGCTCTTTGAAGATGCCAACGTTAATTTACCAGATGGTGGCTTCTGAATGGAGCTAGGTATTTTGACCGCCTGGTGTATGGGCGAGTTCTTTTTAACGGGTATCTCAATCTTTGGGGCGCTGATCTTAGGTGCACAATCCACATTATCTTCAGACATAGTGCTTTGCGAGCTAGTTGCATCAATTGGCTGTGAGCTGGACCAAGTGGAGCTGCATATGAAAGTGGAACTCTGAACTGGCGCCTCCTCACTAAAGTCACCAAATTTCAATTCGCCGACGATGCTATCCACGCCTTTGATGGTATTACTACCGCCCAGTTCGCAGTCAACATTGCTCTCAATCATTTTGTCGGCAAGAGCAGCGCCACTTATCAAGTCCTCGTCCTCACACATGGAACTGCTGCTGTTGAGAAACTCCAGCTGTGTATCTGCTGGACTGGGCGCATCGTCAAAACTGTTTTTAAGAAACTTTGCCACAATGTCCTCGTTGGCCATGTGCTTGTCTGGCTGCTGTGTCCCATCATCTTTGTAGTCAACTGAAATATTGAAGGATAGCGAGTTAGTTAAGCCTCAGTGGTTTGTATTGCGAGGATGCTAGCTTACATTTGTCTTCAGTGGTAGTTGCATCGTCATTGTTGTTGCTTGCATTCGGCTGCTGTTGTTGCTCTTTGGGTTTCTTGTCTCTTACGCTAGAACTTAAGCTAGAATTATTACTAGTTGCACTAAGCTTATCAGTCATCGTTGGTGCCGCTTTGTCCAGCAGTGCGGACGCGACAACGGCTGTCGCTTTAGTTGTTGTCATATATGTAATGATGGTGTCGGCGCCACCTGCAGCATTGTTGTTGTTGTTATTGCTGGCGTTGCTCTTTGAGCTGCTTGCGGCGCCATTTCTGCTATTATTATTGTTATTATTGTTGGTCAAGTTACTGCCGCTGCTGCTGCTACCGCCGCCGCCGCCGCTGCCGCCACCGCCGCCGACGCTGCTGGCCAGTGTGGTGTTTGTGATGTTAGCAGATGCTTTTTGCTTTTTCTTCTCTTGCTCCTTGCGCTTTTGAGCCTTTCGCTGACTCTTTCGGCTCATATTGTTTGGAGGCAAAGCCGATGCAGATGCCACCGGACTGAACACCGCTGCTCGCGCCGGACTTGGGCTATGCGTTCGTCCTGTGCCCGGTCCTCCTGCTGTTCCTCTGATGCCACCAGCTTGCTTGGGCTGTTGCGGCCTCTGCTGGTGCGTGGGCGTCGACGCTGCTGATGAAGAAGTCGAAGGCAAAGGCGGCAGTTCACCTTTTGCTTGGGACTGCTGTATATACTGACCAGCAGTTTTTGGTTTCATCTTTGTGGGACTAGCTGGTGTCGTATCAGATCCCAAGCTGTCGCTTAATCCTTTCGATGGATTCGGTGGATTCTGCAAGAGCGGTTGCTGCAGCGGCGGTTGTTGTTGTGGTGGCGCTGCAGTATGTTTGATACTAGTTAGAATACTAATCCCCTTGCTGCTGCTGGTTGCTGCCTCGGCCACAGCATTAGCTATCGATGTAGGCGTGGCAGTACCTGTAAACGTTTCAGTAATTAAACAAATGCTCCAAATAGACGATTTATACACTAACTTTGCTTGTTCGCCGACTTGGGGCGCTGCTTCTTGGTCGTCAGTGATTCCTTGAACAGCACTGGGGCATCTGTACTGCCAGCTGCTGATGGTGACAAGTCATCGAAATTAGCGTTCATGCTGACGCAAGGTGACTCAGTGGCATTCTCTGAGCTGTTGTCCACTACAAAAAAATAGGTAACAGTTAAGAGTTAGTAAATCAGAATATTGTACACTTAGCAAGCCACTTAAAGCTTCGTTCGACATGGGTAAGCAGTAGAATCAATGACACTAGACTGAACATATCTTGAATATTTACAATTTGATCGGAAATAAGTTTATTGACTGTAGGAAGGAAGTAAACGCTTAATAGCTGATCCAGCTTATGCCCATGTTTTCAGAATCTTTTCAAACGATCATTCAACTAAAAACGATCATTTCATAAAGCTTTTCAAATTTTGTTTACTTGGACTTCCAGGTTTTAAAGGAAAGGGAAAGAATTTCATTTTATCTTACCATCATTGCACTGCCAAAAGCTAAGGTGTTCGTCCGGATTGCCCGAGTGGGCCAGTATGTCCTTGACAATGACGCTGACTTTGTCTTCATCCGTCAATGGGAGAGGTTCAGCTGCAGTTGCAGCTGAATCGCAGGTGCCCACCGGTTGTAGCGCCTTTTCCGTTTGCATCTGATGATCCACCATGACGCCGGTAATTAAAGCAGTTGTGGAGCCTTCGTCCGATATACCGGTTGATTGGCATTGATGAAGGCTGCTGTCGCTTCCCGTGCTTGATGTGAGTGTGCAGTTGGAGTCTTTTTTAATGAAAACCGATGACTTGGGATCCATGACATTCTCCTTTGTGTCTGGATGTATGATGGGTATGGCATGCCTGCGCTCCTTCACCTTGTCAGCGCCAGCCAGCTGGGAGGCCGTTGCCAGCGAGGTCGACGAAAAGGCTGTAGCCAAGCCCGCAACAGCACCAACAGCTGTGGCGCTGGTGCTCTGCATGTGAGCTGGATACGTGTGCAGCCCGGTCGCAGAGGCTGCCGGAGCCGCTGTCATACCTGCGGCCGCTATCAATGGAGCTGCACTCAAGTTCGGTTGCTGTACTAGCGGTATGTTAGCGCAGTAGGCTGGCGGAATGTGAAAGGCCGCTGTCCCGTTCAGAGGAGTGCTGCGCGGATTCAATATGGGCGTCACAGCCGCTGTCGCGGCGTTGTTGACCAAAGTGGGACGCGGCTGAGGGGCTGCCGAGGGCACTGCATAGGTATAATAGCTGGGCTGCTGGGGTGGCGTTGAACGCTGACCGCCACGCATATTACCACGGTGTCCGCCATTGCCACCGCCGCCGCCTACCGCATTATTGTTGCTGCTGTTGTTGTTGAGCGGCGCTGGTGGCAACGCCGCGTAATGGTAGGCAATGGGCTGTTGTTGCCCAGCATTCACTGCAGGCCCAGCTGGTACGCCGTGCTGCTGGCCCGACGGCAGCTGTTGTTTTTGCTGAGATGGTGCCGTATAGAATCCGACTGCGGGCGTTGCAGAACCTCCGTTCGATGCGAACGCCATGGTCTGTGCGCTAATCATTTGTCCGGGATGGTTGATGGGAAAGTAGGCTTTCGAAAGGTAGGTGCCGGTCCCAGCGCCATTGCTGCCAGGCGGCGCGATCAGACCAGCTGATTGCGTAAAGTGCGGCGGCAGCGTCGAGTTGCTGAGTGCGCACACCAAGCTCGTATTGCTGCTGGCTGGCGTAAGGACGCCATTCGCATGCGCGTGACCATGACCATGGCTGTGATGGTTATGGCCATGGGCATGTCCCAGCGAGCTGTTGCTGGCGGCGCCACTCAGTTGGAGAGCGGCGCCACCGCTGCTCCCATTACTGCTGCTGCTGGACGAATGCTGCGCGTGGTTTACATATGCTGGCGGCGGTTGACTTTGATAGAAGATAATCGGCTGTTGCTGCAGATGGTGCTGCTGCTGATGCTGCTGCTGTTGTTGCTGCTGCTGCTGCTGCTGAAGATGCTGCTGTTGCTGTTGGTGCTGCTGTTGCTGCTGCAGCTGCTGCTGTGGCGGTAGGGGGTGGTGGTGATGATGAAGATTGCCGAGATTCGATACGCCGCTCTGCTGTGGCACAAACACTGCGTGTGCCGCCTGTTGTTGCTGTTGCTGATCCTGCTGCTGATGCAGATGTGAGATGCGTGCTTGCTGCTGCTGCTGTTGTGGCGGCTGTTGCTGCGACTGGTTTTGGTGATGGTGGTGCGAATGCGAGTGACCGTGTGACGTCTGGTGGTGCTGGGTCTGGTGGTTCTGTTGGTGTGTTGACTGTGGCCTGTTTCCCTTCCCACCCCCTCCCGTTGGCATGAACATAGGAGGACCTTCGTAGGATCTAAACAGCAGCACGCGTAACACACACACACACGCACCAACAGTGTGTTCGATTGTGTGTGTGTGCGTGTGCCCAAGAGACAGAGAGAAAGAAAGAGAGGGAGAGAGCAGCACACGGTCATGTGGGGACAACCACAATTGTCGAATGCGCCGTGGAGCAGAACAAAATGTACAAAATTGTATTGTTAGTAAGATGAAAATGGGAGAAAATGAAAAGCATTAAAATAAAAGCCATGGGTCATCGAATGTGGTGAATGATCGTGCGAAATTTAAGCAGAAAAGCGCATGCAAATTATTAGCAATAAAATCAACTTAACACTAACAGAGAGAAAGAGAGAGAGAGAGAGAGCAATATCGAGAGACACTGAGGCATAAAGCGTACATCAGAGAAAAGAGCTTTACGCTTTTTGGAATCTTGTACTGCCTGCGATTCCAGGAATTCAGAAAACATTTTCGATATTTTTGTTTATTTCTTATAAATTTTTAAAGATTTCCAATTCATAGTCTCTTGCCAATTAGCGAGTGATTACTGTGCCAATCGCTCTCACAGGTTAACCAAAGACCAACAGACCACACAAATCAATCGAGTTCTTTGCATTCAATTGCTTTCAATTTCGGTGACTTTAATGTCAAATGTTTTCTAAGCGCAGCCAATAAATTCTATATTTGCCAACTGAATTGGAATTTAAAATGGTATAAATGCACCTTTACTTTTGCTAATATATATATATATAGATATATATACTTATACACTAGGGGGAAACAAAGAAGCGTGAAGCACAAAAGGGGTAGCGTCTACTCTTTTAGTTTTTGCAGTTAATTGAGCTCATGCATTAGCATGATGTCACGTATGGGCGTGTGGAGTAGTTAAAAATGTACACACACACACACACACGCGAGCAGAAATACATACGGTTGTTGGGGCGCACTCTCTTATCGGCTAATTTTATCAAAATTTAACACACAGTATTGAGAAATATTGTCGTTGCTCTAAGCACAAACAACAACAAACAGAAAACAATATTTAATAGAGAAGAGAGCCAGCCATTCCATGATGACACACAGAGAACAACAACAGGTGGCGCTCTTAGTCAGCGACTTGTCGAACAGCAACCACCATAAAAAATGCCAGCGAAAATCAAAAGCAAACGCCGTTTGGCGTGGGAAGCTCTGCTGCTGCTGTACAGGCGTCTCACCATCTTCAGCAGAGGATGTGAGCAATAACTGGCACAAACGGCCACTGAACTGGCTAGCGCGGGCGTCCCTTGGCGGAAAACCTGTTTCCATTACTGAACAACAGTTACTACAATAATATTTTCACTGCGTGTCTGCCTGGCCAGCAAAGCAAAACCGAAATGGAAACCCGCTTGGTCAGCGCGTCGCACTTGCCTTTGTTTGTAAACAAAAACCAGTTGTGGCCCCACTGTGTGGGTGTCTGATTGGAGTTTGGTTCCGATTGGCGATTGGGATTCTCTGGTACATTATAATAGGGTATGATAGGACCAACACAACAAATACACTATTTTCTAGATTAGTTTCACAAATCGGTGCATTTACTTACCGCTTCCTGCGCTATGTTTTATCGCTGCTGTTTCGCACCTCCGTTGACGTTGACGTTGCCGTTGCCGTTGCCACCTACCGCAGTTGCTCTTGCTCCTTTTTCTTTTATTGTTTTCTGTTGCTGCCGCTGCTGCTGCTGCTTTCTACAGGGTCGTTATTGTTGCTGTCGTTGCAGAGCCCCGCGAGGGCGCAAAACAAAGCGACGTGCGTTTGTTTCTTGCAGAGAGAAGCGTTCCACGATTCACCGTTATTTCCTTAGCTCTGAGATAGCGCTTTGCCACAGTACGCAGTCTCAAATGGTAAGTCAACTATTTCTCGATATTGCTGCGCTTTGTTTATAATTTTGCGAGCTGCCGAAATGCAGACTTAGGCTTTTATTTGGGCGAAAATTGATGCGTTCCTTTTTTTTCTTCTTTTACGTGGCCGCGTTTGATTTTTTATTGAATTATAAACTTTTTGCATGTATAATTAACGAAATGCAAATGTGAACGTACATCGACATTTAATTAGACGAAAAACGAGCACGCACATATATACGTTCAAAATATAGAAATAAGTACTGCTAAAATTTCACGGTAATTTTCTCTATAATTAAAAGAAAAAGATAAACGTTTGTTTTAATTTTGCATGTACAATTTGGTCAATTCAAGGAACTGTTAGGCAAAGCTTGCTATATTGTTTTCGATTGAATTTGTTTTTCTCTCTCTCACTCACACACAAGCACATACTCACACACACTTATGTACATAGCTTCACACGCACACACATACACACAGAGACTTCGTCGAGGCGTTGGTTGTTTTTTTTTTTTTTGCCTTTGATGCGTTTGCTTCTCGACGGTCGGTCGGTCGGTCGGTTGGCTGGTTGTTTGGTGGTACTTACTCGCCGCCCAAAGCTGCTACACACAGGCACACATCATAAAATGAACGAAAATGAAAAAATTAGGTTCCACGTGGGGAACACGCTTATTTGGTACTCGCGGTGTGTATTTACATCAGTTCATTGTTTTTTCTTTTGTTTACAGTTTAGTATAATCTGTATATATCTCTATTACAAATAATTTTGTAAAATGTAAAAACGCTACAGAAACACGTCCGCTCTTGACAACTTTACTAACAGAATGTTATCGATTAAGTCGATTCTCATTCGGCATAACATATGTTTTTGTCATCAAAAAGCTAACATGCTAACAGGCTCTGAGCTGTTTTTAACAGAAAGTTCACTGTTAATCGGACGTAAAATCACATCGATTCCTAACAATAATACATAAATAAATAATTAAAATTATAAATACTAATTTTATATATATCTTTAAAGACCTTCACTAAAAGTATAAGCAAATTTGAGAGTTAAGAGGTCAAAGATGTAGTTTTATTTATATTTCGATAGCATCGATTATTGTAATGTGGGAACGGTTACACTTTCTCGTATCTTTGAGAGATTGTGCGGGTGCTGAGCAAGCTGTCAAAAGCTGATTTGTTTGACACTCCCATGCATCATTCAGTTAATTTAGTTGTTTGATGATGTTTGTATAATAAACGTTTTTATTTTTTTCTGGCAAATTTATTGATAAAAAAATGAAATAATACTTATTGCCGGCTCATTTGCATTTGACTGATAGTTGCTTTTTTTAATTTAATTTTTTCTTTTATTTTCATTTTTACTAACTTTTAAGTATATTTAAATGATTGGCTGTCCTTTTCTTTTTATGCATACGTAAAAAATGCCGGCAAATACAAATAAAGACATATAAATACATATGTACATGTACTTTTATATATTTTTACGCGCATGCGCACTGTGGTCGCTTCCACTGCGTGGCGAGCACCCTGTATGGCCTTGACGAAACTGTGCACTGGAAGCCTAACGGTATTTACGCGCCCAATTCTTTGGGGTCATAGTAAAACGTGCGTTCCCCCTATTCCGGCATTTTGCCGGATGTGCGGGCAGAAGCGCCATTGCTGCAGTAGTCCAGCCCGGCCTCCATTTTGTATATATATATATATGTATATATTTATATATATAAACACACATATATATATGCTTATTTCCCCGGCCTCTGCTGTCACAAGGCCTTGTCACAATGAACCGCAAATGCAAATATACAAAGTTGAGAAAGTAACCACAAGGAACACAAGCCGCAAGCCAAATACACATTCCCACATACACGCACACACACACACACACACAGAGACCTACGCTCACACACTTTGTGGTTAATTTACATTGTATGTTTCTCTTGAAAGTTATTTTTAACTGTTGATCTGCACAAATAATACTAAATTTAATTGAAAAACTTTTGAATATAACGACATATTTTACAGCGCCATCTATGTTTGATTTAGACACCTCGCTTCTTTTCAGTGTGACCAACATCGAATGTGGATAATATATTAAACTGATATTGAATACTTTTTGTCTCATTACAGGCTGACATTAGCAGATAAAGCGTGTAATAAACTTTAAAGTAATTCATTGAATGAAAAAATATTTCAAATACAATAACGCACACCCGCTTTGTCTGAGTGTATAAAAATAAAAAGCGCAAAAAAATCCCGAAAAATACCAAAAGCTATTGCAAAGTAGTGTTGCCTATTGGAATTCGCGCGGCACTCAGTCTGAGGCCGAAGCTTGTTCCTGACGCGCGTTTCAAGAGCCGCGGCGTTCAAAACGCTATTTTCCGTTTCATTCTTTTCCACGCACACATATTTGGAGTTTTAAAGAAATTACAATAAAACAACTGCAACAACAACAACCAATTTGTTTATAATTTAAAATACAAAAATTTCGTTTTATGCAATCGCAAATTTTAACAATTCAAAATCTGTGAAATGAACAAACTAAAATAGAAAATCGCACGTTTTAAACGCTCCCTAGCAATGGGCACAGCCCAATTAAAAACCTTTTCTTTTTCTTTTACACATATACTTTAAAAAACGTTTTTAAAAATAACGAATAATACAAAATAAAAACCATATAAATAATTAAAAAGTCTATTTAATAATTACAAAGATAGACAAAGTGAAATTTGTGCAATAATTTAGAGCAATTTCTATAAGAAATTTAATAAGTGCGAGCAAAACTTAATCAATATCAATTAATACAAAGTAGCTAGTAAAATTTAATAAATAATAACAATTAATAAACAAACAAAAAATACAAACTCGACACGTTTTGTAGACCAAACTTACAATTATAGCCAAGCATCAAAAGGTAGAATAAATATGAAGACTTTTTAAGACCTTGAATTGGAGAGGAGAACACTTCAAATCATTTGCCGCCAACTCGAAAGTAGCTCAACACCCACCTAGGCGGAGGGAGAGAGAGGGAGACGGAGGACGAGAGCGAGAGGGAGAGAGAGAGGGAGATAGAGTGGCAGTAGCTTTTGCAGACACGGAATTAGTTTGAATTAAAGCAGAGCCCACCTGAATTTCGAACCCAATAACACCTGCCAAAAACATTTCTATCCAAAAGTACGCCAACTCCAGCGCATGTCCAGAGTGAACAATAACAAGAACAACGCTAAGCTCTACGAAATATTTTTTGTTTAAATTTTGGTCGCATTGGAAAATAAAGAAAAAGCAAAAAAAAAAAAAATATATAAGCCCAAAGCTGCGGCATGGAAACGACTTCAATGTGGATAAAAACGCGTCGTCAGGAACAAACAGGGACAGCAGCAGCGGCAACGGCAACGGCAACAACTGCAACCATGAGTAGATCCAGGATAACAACAACAGAAGGATTAAAGAGCATTTGGTCGCATTTCTATGCTATTGTCCTTGCTGTCGCCGTTGCAACGCTGCTAAACTGCCAGGTCTGCCAAGGTGAGTAACACATCCCATATACATACGTGTGTGCGTGTTTGCGTGAGTGTTGTGGGTGTCCTGTGGGTGTCCTGTGGATTGTTTAATAACGGAACACAAGCCGTAAGTCCTTGTTGTCAGAGATTACGAACAAACGAAAGTGTATTTTAATATTTTGAGCTCAGCCGGCAGACTCAATCAGAGTCTAGGCAATATTTGAAGAGTCTTCAACTAATTGTTGATCATAATATAGACATTGGCAACATAAAACAATTATCTATCACCGCAACCGCAGCTCAGGGTCTACAGTGCTTCAAAATCGCCCAAGTACACTTGAAGCAGCCGTCGAGTGTGAGTTTCACAAAATTATGAACACCCAAGTCTCGACGATTTCAGCTCTGTCTGCGCTTGAAGCAAGCTAAATATGCGTCATTCCCATAGTTAACTATTTTAATATTTTTAAAAAGCTCCTATATAGGTGTGGGTTTATGATGGGTGTATAATTATTACACTGGTCAACAAAACTAAATCTGGGCTTTAAGTTATATAAGTTGATCTGGAGATAGGCCCCATCAGGTCCTTTTTCCCGATCTGACCAGTTGAATATGTCTAAACTAACTGTACAACTTTTGCTTCCTAAATATATTGTTGTGGTATCTGAAATAACTACTTCTTTCATAAAATGACTATCTGATCAGATCAGATTAGGCCTTTTCGAACTGAAGAGTAGTATTTGGATAACCAATCGTATTTGCAATAAAAATAATGATGTTTTGTGAGAGTGTTCGAAAATCGCCTTTTTTTTACAATTTATATATTTTATATATATTTCCAATCTTTGAGCACTAAATTGTGTTGGCCAGTGCATTATTATTGATGCGCAAATTATTTAAAATGCTCAATCATTCATTATTAAGTTGTCAGTTTCTCAAAATAGCTAGAGTCTGAGAACATTTTTATAAATATACAAAATCGACATCTTTCCCAAAAAAATATTACACAAAATGCTATAAGAATCAATTAACCAAATAACTCTATAGTCAGTAGCATTTAATTTTAGACGTAAGCATATTGTCTTTAAATATTATTTAAAAGAAAGTTGCCAAAAATTATAAATTTAAAATAGTTTGGTTTGAAAAGAGTTTATGGGCTTTGCGCAATGCTCGCTCGTTAGATTATTGAAGAGCCTTGAATCTTCTGCATTGTTAATATGTTTTGTATCAAACTTGACTCGAGTGCTTTTTCCGAGCACAAAGCCAATTATGAAGCGTAACTAGGTTTAAGCCCACTTAGCGAATAGATGCCACTAGATGTGATTTCTCATAGAGTAAAAGCCGGCTTTAATTATTTATAATTAGATCTAACGAGCGAAAGACATCAAGTAAAACTAAAACATATTGCATGCTCGCTGATCTTATATATATATCTATATATATTTTGATATGTATATATATACATATATTATTGTTGACAAATAAACTTATTGTCCCGTCTAGACTTATTGTCTCTTTCCATTTTTACGTGCATTTAGCATTTATGAGTGAAGTGTGTAAATGTTAATTTTGATCTCAAAGAATAGCCATTGTTTCGAAACACAGGTAATAGATGGGCTTTGGTTAGTAAATTATCATAATTAGCCAATAGCCAGCGGTGGCTCAGGTGAAGGCAATCTCGGTTCATTGAACCGTTGACATCGTTGGCCTGGTCACGCTATTGGTCGCTTCCCAGCCCTTTTGTGTTGAGCATTTCAACTTTATCAATGTAAATATGTAATCGCTAGAACCTGAAAGCTTAGCTCCAATTCGATTTCATAATATTATACATACACATATACATATGTATCAGACGAGTTTGTATTTTAAAATGCAAATGATTAATTTCAGCTCTAAGAGTATTAAAGTATGGATAGCTATTAAAATGATCATAGGAATTATAATAATAATTTTGGTATATGTAAATTATAAAAAATATATGAATTATGTCTGCCTAGCTAAATAAATACATATATAAAATATATAAAATTTTCAAATACAATGTATAAAATAAATTAAAAATATATATATTTTATCATATGCTGATAGATTGCTTTGAGTATTTTTCTGGCTTTTTTTTAGATTGGTATCTATAGATGTTGTCGAAACTCAAATTAAAGTACAATAATTAGTAAATGTTTGTTATCATAAATAAGAAAATTGACTAAGAATTGTGTTTTGGAGATGTGCTGCATGTTGCCTGCTCAGTCATGTTACTATATTGACTGTTCCCTTGGAATCCTTGGATAACTTGCAGAGGTGCATAACCATACCCCACTACTTATAGCTAGGTAAACCTGTTTTATAGGAATAGTTTACTGATAAAAGTCAGATGTAAGACGTGAGATATTTATATATGGCTTTCTTTTGCAGTTTTAAGAAGTTTTTTATACTAAGACGGACAATATCTTTACTACTTACATTAAATTAGCTGAGTTTAATCTCGTTTTAAAATTATTTTTATCAATTGATATAATTGATTGATCAATTGTTCTTCCACATTATTCGACAATCGTTAAATGAACCGAATTTGATCGATTTTCTAGACGTTGCCGATGCTTTGGCCCATTATCTATGGCCACAAATTATTCGTAGCACTCGCATTCGTATTCGCCTCCGCTTTCGCATTATGCTAATCACTGCGATAAGACATTAGAGAGGCCAATGAACCGCAACTAGCTACATCATTCATATCGATGCGAGTGAGCTGCTGGCGAGCGTTTCCTTCACTGAGACATCGAAGTGCGAATACGGCCAGCCAGGGAACGGAGTGACATGGAAAACTGGTTGACGATTGTCGACTCATACTTGGCACACAATTCCCACAAGCACATACTGAAAACTTGGCCCAAAAGTAAGACGGCAAGAGCTGGTTGTGGCTGGCAAGCGGCGCACAAACAGAAGTGACTCGGCAGCTGGGTCAGTCAGCCCATGTGCCGCTTACGTAATACAAGTCTTTTGAAGAGAGAGAGCGAGAGAGAGAGAGAGAGAGGGGAAACGTATATATATATATAACACTAGCTCGAAACTATAAAAAATGAAAAGCGCAGTCGCAGTCCACAGTTGCTGTGGCTGAGGCCGAGCTCAGCTGCATTGGCATGCAGTTAGCTGCTCGTCTTGGCGGCTAATTATCTTGCTGCCAATACATGAACAGAAGGTAACTCGCAAAAAACGAAAGTGCGTATATGGCAGCATTATGTATTCAAGCTCATACATATATTTATATATATATGTTTATATAAATGCGTACTCAGAGTGAATATTGTATAGCAGCTTGTCATGAGCTCAACTGATTGTTTATAGATTTATATATGTTGAATATCTGCCTAACTGCCTTAGACTTTCAAATTCAAAGTTTGATATTGAGTTTGCTAAAGTTATTGTAGTACTCGTTTGCCTCCCCAAGTGAATGTAATCAGGGCTGGAAGCTTAACAACAATTTGTTGCCCACACAGATTACACAATTTCAATTTCAGCACGTCGAAAACTGGAGGAGTTGACGCTTTCCAGCTCGTTGGCATAATAAAACGATTTGTGTATGAATCAAAATCTATAGACATACATATTATGCAGACATGTCTAACAATTAATATATGTATATATACACAATGCGTATGGAAGCTGAACAAAAATTCAAGACGTGGTCATTAAAGGCACTTAAATTCTCAACTTAAGTTGTCCAAAAAAGACTGCATATCTTTAGGCTGGTCTAATAATTATGTAAATTGTACAGAGATATATTTTTTTTTTTTGATGAAATGTGTGTTCTTTATTTACAATGGTTAGTGTGCTGTTACCATTTAGGCAACCTAACCTAATCAGAATTGAGTATTATTTGTAGTAGTGTGTTATTGAAATAAAGATGAATATGATATAGTTACCAAAATGGCAGCATAAATACTTGACTGTCATTAAATCGCATAAAATGGGATATCATCCATACATTAGCTTGGGACTTGGCGTCGAAAACACAGCTATTTAAACTCAGCTATTTAGGACTATGTATTTTAACATATTTAGGAGTTAATATATTTGATTGAATTTCTAATCAATAAATAGTCTGTGCCAAAAGGTCTTCATCAGGCTTACTAATTAATTGCTGATATATATCAATTAAATTAATATAAATAAATTTAAGCAATGTCGCTTTCAACATTGCCTAAATTTACATCAACTCGAAATTTTCGATCAATTCTAGCCCCAGGCTTTGCAGTCGTCGGACAAAAGATATTAAATTGCATGACGTTAATTACAAGATGCATCTATAAGCATATTAAATGCCAATTAGCTGGTTAAGGTTACCATATTGTTGTAGTCGGACAATTGAAATTGGGCTCATTGTGTGGCAGATATTATTATGGGGGAGTCATTGAGTGCATTGAAACTGGTTGCCTTGGCGGTAGCTCGGCAGCTTCCAATCGATTGAATGGGTTACTTGAATGGCGAACACAAAGATGTTAGTCGGGGAGGTGGTTGGGCTTTGATTTTGGCACTGCGATTGGGATTTGCGATCGTAGCAATGCGCTGACAGGCTTATCGGGTGCTCGCAGTCAACGGCGCCTGACAAACAATGGCCATAAAACTAAGCATCCAATATAATCTAATTCGCACCAGCCACTCACTCAGCGTGAGCCATGCTTGGGGCACGGCTCGGTGGGTGCTGTGGGTCTGGGCATGTATCACTTTTCACGTGTGTAGTTCTAATGCCGCGCAGATTGTCGAGCAATTTGCAGAGATTAAATTAGCTGAAGCGTGCGCTGCCAAGCAAGAGGCAATCCCCGACGTTTTATTCGGCTTGTTCTTGTTGTTGTTGATGTTGTTGTTATTGTCGTTGTTGCGAGTGTTGCTTCTGGTAGCCGTGAAGGCTACATGCCGGTGCCTGTGGTTGCATACGAAACCACCACCGACGCTGGCTGCGTGTAGAACCGAGACAGCGATGTCTGCGCAACTTTTGTGTGGGTGTTAATGCGCCACGCCTCTACCCTCATCTCACCAGAGCCCGGCTCAGCTGTGCCCAGACCCACAGCACCTCTCGCTCTCTCCCTTTCTTTCGCACTGTGTGTGATGTTGCCGCGCCAAATTTCTAATCTGTACTCTGGATTTACGAATCGTACAGCTTTCTGCTATACAAGTTTCAGCTCCCAACTCCCAACTCTCAGACCACGGGCGGACCCCCGCCGACCGCTGTGAAACTTTGTGCACATATTTGAGTTTCATTTCGTTTGTGGTTTGGTTTTAAGGCGACATGAAGTCATAAAATTGAAATAAATATAAATGCGAGCCACGCTGACTTTCCACTGAGCAGGCACGCCCCTTTCTCAACCACTGGGGGAAACGGGCGATTGGCGTGTAGCTCACAAATCTCCCACGAGTGTTGGCTTACCAAGAAACAATTGAAGCTTAAGTCCGGAAAGAAACAAATGATATGTTTGGGACCAAAGATTAAATATTGTTGCAGTGTTAAATGGAACTCTCTCAAGGTAACGTATATAATATATAAGTATGTAGTAATCGGATCAGAGATAAAATTAGACCAACCGGAAGGAGAAACTGCTTATGAAAAGCAATTTCAGAAGAAATTTTTTATTTAGAATACAATTATAAAATAGGGAACAAGATGGTAGAATAGATACTGTACAACATCTCACGAAATCCAGTTTTAGTTAAAAATATTTTTAAAAATACCTTGAATGTTATTTCTTTAAGTGCAAGACCTCTTCGTAATTCCGAGTCCGCTTTTTCTTTAAATTCAAGATTTTTTGAAAATGCCTTGAATGCTATTTCTTTCATTCTGAGACCTCTTCATTATTCTACCTGATTACACATTTTTTCTTAAAATTCAAGACCTTAAATGTATAGCATATAAAAGGGCGCCTAAAGTGCACGGAAATGTAATTCTCAAACAGTTTTGCCAGTACTAACATGGAAACCCCTGGCCAGAGCTGAATTAAGCATACTTACCTGGCGTAGAGGTTAACCGTGATCACGAAGGCGGTTCCTCCGGAGTGAGGCTTGGTCATTGCACAATCGGCTGAGTTGACCTCTGCGATTATTCCTAATGTGAATAACTCGTGCGTGCAATTTTTGGTAGCCGGGAATGGCGTTCGCGCCGTCCCGACATTTATGAATACATTGAAATTTGGAAAACTGTAGTGTGTAGATTAGATTTTCAGTTATTAGTTAGAAACGCACCACAAAGCCGTGGATTATAAGAGGGACATATATGTTTCTGATATAAGTATTTTTGATATATACATACGTATTATATATTATTACGCATTATATATAAAATTTATAGATTTGTTTATAAAATATGTCTCACTTATATAGATATATATATTTCTATATGCATATGTATCTTAATTTATAAATTTCAAATTGTGTCCAATAATAATTTAGCTCTCAAAAGAGTTGTCATATCTTTTATCAATAATGAAAAGGGCTAAGCACGCTTTTATAAAATCAGTTGCTATCTGAATCAAAACGATTCATTAGCGAGTAGTAGAAGCAGTTTTAGTAAATGTAATATAAATAAACACTGAGTTGTCGCTCTACAATTACCAATGGCTACAGTGGAGCTGGCCGATTCATCGATCAATAGCAGGGGCAGAGATGCTGCTTCAAGTTGAAGGCAATCTGAGGCCAACCCGATGCCAGTCAAGCGATTTCATTTGATTCTCTTCATTAGCTGCTTTCCTCCATCCTTGCCTTTTGCGCGCTTTCTTATTTATCATCATTTATTTAAGCGATTCGCTGCTGCGGCACGCCTTAAAGCCCGTGCCCGTGCCCGAAGAAAGGAGTCCGAAAATTGTCGCTGTCAGATTACGGTGCAATATTGCTTCCAGTTGCCATATCCTGCTGCCTTTCCGCCTAAACTCGCGCCGTTGTCGACCTCGTCGAGGACGACAGAGACGACGACGACGACGGCGACGACGTGCGACCCCCTTTTTGGCTTTGACACAAGCAACAATTTACTCGGTTTCAGGTTAAAGTCATATCGTTAGCATTAACGCTTTTTGATTTTTATTGAGTCAGCTAAATTTTATTCGATTTGCCATCCATACACATACACGAAACACAAATACTTATACACAGACACAGAAACACACTCGCACACAGTCACGCTTGGCACGCATCCCTCGTGAGAGAAGGGCAGCTCGGCATAGACAACAACCGTCGTGGGGGAGGAATATTTTCGAGCTTTAATGATGTTGGGCGACCAACCAATGAACCCGCCGGCTTGTCAGGCATTTTGGCTGGGGCAGTGGTGCAGACGGTGGTGCGGCGCTGGTCGGGTAACCTGCTTTCCGAGAGTCTATTTGGGAAGTAAATGAAAATTTGATTTGGAATTTCGTGTGCGTGGTGCGTCGTGCGTTGTGCGTTGTGCCTGGTGCTTCGTGCAGATCCCCTCTTCACGATAATGCTGATGACGACGTCAAAGTCGAAGATGGGCATGTGATAAAATAAATTACGGGCAGATTAGTGCGAATTTAATTATCATTTGTTGCTTTGATGTAGCCATGGGTAAATAAATAGAATAAATACCGTGCACAAAGATTATAGGAAGCAGTTCCCGGCGTGGCATTTATAACCTCATTATCCCTGGCCCTCTCGGCTTTCAGCGGGGAAATTGCAATAAATACCCTGGATTATAACTTACTCAATATACACATTTATGTGTATAGGAAAGTGGTCTCGATTCAATGAAAGTATTGCCTACTTTTGAGATCCATAGTAATTTCCAAACGGTTATAGCAGCCCAGCAATGGAAACCCCAGCCCAGAGCCGAGAAAGGCATACTTACCTGGCGTAGAGGTTAACCGTGATCACGAAGGCGGTTCCTCCAGAGTGAGGCTTGGTCATTGCACATTCGGCTGAGTTGACCTCTGTGATTATTCCTAATGTGAATAACTCGTGCGTGCAATTTTTGGTAGCCGGGAATGGCGTTCGCGCCGTCCCGACATCTATAAATAGCTAAACATCTATTTGCAAGCTGTCTGGCTTCCATCTTGTACTGTAAATATCGATCTATGTGTAATTATAGTCGTTCGGCTATTGCATAAAAGGTTTCTTCAAATCGGCTTAGTTTTAATTGAATGCTGCTGCAGGTTGCCTGTGGTTACGCAACTTAGTTGTCCTCCGCGATATTAGCATTGTGTTGTTTGCTTCGATGACAATTGCGAGAACCCACGAAACGCACTTGCTTTGTAGTTGATGAGGGATGCATGTGGCCAGAGTTTTTGGGAAGGCCAACCCTTTGAACAGTTTTTGATTATTACTCTAGCCAGATGGATTGCGTGCAGCTCTACTCTACCCTTTCAGCAACATAATACCCATGGCAACCAGTTAATTTATAGAGCTTAAATTGTCTGCTGGAAAGATGCAAATGATGCTCAAAAATAGATTTGTTGCAATTGCGATGTGCAGGAGATGCTCTGGGCTTAAAGGTGATTATTGTTATGGCAGCGCGAACGTTTTACCCTGAACGAAACTTTTTTCGGGTAAATGTTCAGTTTCCTTTTAAATTGTAGTTGAAATCTGGGCCACACTCAAGTAACACAATCTCAAAAGATATACGTTGCCTGGCAACGTTCACTCATATATATATTCCATATCAGCTGTGGAAAATCTTATCAATATCAATCTCAATGATGAAATATCTATCGGCAGACAGTCGCAGTCAGACACTCCACTCCGCCAGTCAGGCAGAAAGATAGACATGGCCAGTTGACTATTATTTGCTCGGCATGCAGCCTCCTGTCGCTGTCAATGCCCATCCGTTCCTAACGGCTACCCAACATTATTAACAACAACAACAACAGCAGCAGCAGCTGAGACTCTGTCCCAGCCTTAGGGCCACTCCCCAGCCCTTTAAGAGTACTCCATTGAGAGCGGGTGTAAGCACGAAGACGGGCACAACATCAACAGCAACATCAACATCAACATCAACGTCAACGTGCTCGTCATCACATTGTATAAATATCCTCGAGCACGTATATTTCATGGAGACACGTGCTGCATGTTTGCGGGCCGGTCCAAATCGTCAGAGATTAATGCACGCATTAGTAGATTTAATGCATATTACGCTATGCGCTCGTCGCCCCAGTCGCTGTTCATGTTGCCGCGATTGCCATTTGAATGGGTATTGCTATTGCCATTGGTATTGCTATTGCCATTGCCATTGCCATTGCCTTTGCTAGTGGCGTTGGCGCCGTTGTCTTGGCTACCATCGTCCCTTTTGTCGGCGATACAATTGAGACATTCTGGGGAATACCCTGGCATCCATTTGTTCAGCAATCCTCTTGTCCCCTTCACTGTGAAGCATGAAAGGCTGCGTAAGTCGCTTGAAAGGAGAGCTGGCTGCCTGTGCCACTGCGAACAGAGAATACCCTTCGCTGCCGGTTGATTATTCAATGAATTGTGTGGATTGTTTGAAATGAGGATTGTTTGAAAGAGTATTTGTCTGTCAACATGAGAGCTGCTTTTTCTTTAATCGGTTTTCCTTTCTTGTAATAATTCCTTGAGTACTAGTTTAGTTAGAATATCAATAAGTTGCAGCTTGAGCGTGTAACATGCACAAAGAAAGCCCATCTTATCCTCAGTACCTGAGCTAAGCCTTGAAGCGACTAGATACACTCTAATGAGATGTTGGACTGCAAATTGGTTCTGCATATCGCCTTACGCTAATTATAAATGTCTAAACGACGTTTGCTTGCAATATGCAGTATTTGATTAGAATTCTCGGCGCAATTCCCCTGCAGCATTAGCATTGAATTTCAATATATTTCATGGTTTTCAATCATTTTCGTGGTGAAGTCACAGCGGGGTGGCAACAATTCCCCGTGGACCTGTCAAGAGTTTTGCAAACAGAGTGGCAGCAGCATCATCAGCATCATTTTCATAGCTGCTCTCAGGAGTAGCTGCTGTATTTTAAGCAAATAATAGTCCTCTGAAGGTAAGAATGGGGCAGGCAGCGCAGTGCATGAAATGGATGCTGTGAGACTGATATTGTACTTCCCACTGGAGCTGAGCTGAAGCTGAAGCTGAAACTGAAACTTTCTGCAACGTGCACATTTTGTATGGCAAAGTTTCGGAAAGCAGATTAATTTGTAAAGCAGCTGACGCTTTTTGTTTGTGCCTGGCGTATTTGAAGAGCTCGAGGATTATGAATAACCAACTACAGCTTCGTTGCTTTGACTGGATGCAAATGCAGCTAAGTATCTGTATCTGAGCGAATGCCTGTGCGTGTGTGTGGATTCATTTGCAAAAACTGTAACATGAAAGTTACTTAATTTTTGCGTATTTTATTTTGTTTTGCCAAAGTTGCCAACGAACTATTTTCTGACTATCATTCATTCATTCTTGGTCTCTTTAGGAGCAGGACGAGCACCACCGGAACCCTACTTCGGCCGTTACATCGGACAGTTTACGAACTTTGCGCATGGCATCAAGGTAGGTAAATTGCTTGGCTTCCAGTACAGAATTAGAATTTGCTATTCCTTTGTCTTTTTTGCAGGGCGCCATTTACGCAGTGGACGAGTCAACGCTGTTTGTTAAATCCTTTGCCTACGATGGCACCGGACCGGATGCCTTTTTCTGGGTGGGCAAAACGGCTAGACCATCGCCCGAGGGCTACATAATACCCTATCCCGAGGAATATACCGGCTCGTATGTATTGTTGATGCTTTCGTAATGCAATGAAATTGGTTGAAATTTTTGGGGTTTCAGCATTGGGCGGGATTCTCGACGGCGGCCACTCGAGCGCAACGAGCCATTTCCTAACGCTCAGCGTCTGCATATGCATGTGTGTGTGTGTGTGTGTAGCTGTGTGTGTGTGTAGCTGTGTGTGTGTGTAGCTGTGTGTGTGTGGATGCGTGTTATATATCCTTGCAGATTTTACGTTACGCACGCCTGACAATGAAACCACTTTTAAAAATTAAAAAACATTTTTCATCTTGGCTGCCATTTGCGAAGTCGCCTTCGTTCCGTTCGCTTAATGCTTTATTGCTGCTGCTGCTGCTGTTGCGGCTGTTGTTGCTGTTGTCGCTTCGTTGCCTCCTAATGCGAAAAACTCATTTATTTCTTTACATTAGATCTGCGGTCATATGTATGCATTGTATTTGGCGAGCGTGTGTTTGTGTGTGCTCGTAAGCTTGTGGCATTGGCAGCAGCCCACAACAACACCAAACAATGAAAGCCGCTGCCGCAAGTGCAGGCCCGAGCGAGACAGCCTCTGTGTGAGCGGAGAGCAGAGAAAGTAAGGAAAAAGCGAGCACATTTCAGCCGCATTCTGTTTGTATTTACTTTAAGTCCTTCCAGCGCAAGGTTAGTGCGAATTTTACTTACCTTGCTTTCCTCTCAGCGGCTTCTACAGCCACTCCCGCCACCGCGTCTGCCTCTGGTCTTGTTTATCCTGCTTAGCGAATACCAGAATTGCCGGCTACTTGAACTGCTTTAAGCCGCGTTGAGCTGCTGAGTTTGCTGCGAGCCGTCGACTGACGCAGCGCACACAATTCGACGTCATTTGATGCCTACTTAAGCAGTGGGCACTTGGCAGCGACGCAGTTTTTAATCATTATCATTTAGATATCATTCCTATGTGTGTCACCTTTTATCCTGCGCCAAGGTAAAGGTAAAGTACCCACACTTGTCGCTGACATTCAGTCGTCTCCCTTAAAATATTTAACACTTGCATTCCATAGCATCGCCTTCCATTCACACCAGGCTTTCAGGGAAAACTCATGTTTAACTACCATAAAATAACAATCATTGTATACAAAGAATTCAAGCTATAGCATTCATACGTATAAAAAAAAATTCTTTTATATCCTGAACGCATTGAAAATGGCAAATCGAATGTGTGCAACCGCCAGGTGGAAGCGTGTCTGACCTCACAAAGAATATATATTTACATATTCTTTCAGCTCGTTTCCCTGTGTAAGCGCGACGTGTTTATAAGATGAAAATATGGTGTGATTTTTTTTTTATAAATAATTCGGATTCCACATTGTTGTATTAAATTCATTTTTTTATTATCAATAAATATAATAATTATTTGTGGTTGCTAAGCTATGCTTGTAGACAGATCAAATTCTATATGCAAACAGTCTAAAACTTGTAAATATAATATAATAATTTCTATAGATGCAATACCACATTAGTCTTTCCCTTAAATCGCTTCAACTTCAAGTTTGTAGTTTTGTGGCACATTCATAGTTGCATATTGTGGGACCAGCACAACCACAAATTGATATCTTCAAGGAGCTTATTTATGCTTGTGTGTCTCGTATATATGCAAACATGTGTATAGGAGAGCTGCTTGGCATAGGGCTAAAGTTTTTTTTTGTCTGGTCGTATACCAACTGTAAGAGTCTTACTCGTTGCTCCAGCATCTCCATGTGAAAGGGAAATTGAACGAATCAACTTAGTTCTTCTTGTATACTATTGCGCTGTGTGGCAAAATATTGTGTCAAAGCAAAGGTGTTCAAGCGATAAAAATTCATAAAAAAAAATAGTTTAAATATACATTTTAAAGATGTGTTTGGAGGCCATGAATAACTACAATTAAAATGCATAAAAATGTGCAAAAAATATAAAGAAAACTACTAGAAGGACAAGGATAGGGACAAAGGAGGGTGGGTAAGGACAGACATATTAAGTTATCTGAGAAACAAATTATTTGTAGTGTAATGACAATTGTTACAACAATCATAAATATCCCTATTGAGGAAAGTCATACTGATAGAAGATATCATTACATTTGCAATTTCCCATTCTGGCATTTCAATAAGCAGAACTTAACTTCCAGTTAATCCGCATACAATAATCTGAGACTATATATTGTAAGCTAAGAGTACATGAATGCACATCCTCGTCTTACTTCTATGCTTCTTACCTTAAGCCCTTGCTTATATAACTTTGTACGTATTGAAGATTTTCTGAAACTAGATCCATTTTTACAATCATTTCAGACTAGATTCGTACCGCTTGAGCAAAGTAATTTGACAGATTTCCAATATTTCGATATATTAACTTTTGTTATATATTCCATTAGGTTCAGTTTTTCACATTTTGTTTTCGCTGGCTTTGAAACGCTCTTTACATCCGGCTTAGACGTTTCTCCTGCTCTTGCGATTGTCATGCGGTTTGTGCTCCTGCCTGATGATGTGCACGGGGCATTCGAGTGTATATGTGTATGGACCCCATCCTTTGCCCTCCCATTCTAGCCAACTGAAAATAAAAACCCTGCGGCCCACACCCGTCGTCAGCCTCATATTGTAATCGACTTTAATGCGTTTCATTGTTGACGCCACGTGCCGAGCTTTATTAGTTCAATGTATAACATTGGCATGCCTCATCCTCATGACGCCGCCTCAAAAGCATATCGCCGCAACACTACTGTACGTGTGTGTGTGTGTATGTATATCTGTGCATAAATATGGGGTGGCACCGTAGTTCCTGGCCGGAATGAGACGCGTCGCGGCAGCGATTGCACGCTTTTACGCTTTCAGACACACACATTACCCATGCCACACGCCAGATGCACCTTCTTTAATGTACGTGTGTGTGTGTGTGTGTGGGGGAGAGGGGGAGTGGCAGGTGGGCGCAAATGATTGCTGTATTATGTGGCGCCTTTACTAAGTGCTAACCATAGCATACATTTGGGCGAACTAATTGCGCGCATTTATTGTGTGTAATCATTTAGAAGCTTATTTATATTTATAGATGCATGAGGAAATATATATATAGAAAGAGGGAGAGACAGAGAGAGTGAGACTAAGATAAACTCAATTGACGAAGTTGCTTTGCTGCAACCTGTCAGCCTTTTATAATGCTAGCTGACTTCTAAGCTGAAAACTAGAGCTAAGCGACTTCGACTGCGACTAGGACTTGGGTCTGGACGTGGACGCCTGCCAATCAGCTTTAATTATGTAACTTAGCGTTTAGTTGAAGCGCTGCTGACAGCACTGCTCACTTCGTTTTATACTCGCCCTCTCTCTGTCTCTGTGTGGGTGTGTGTGTATGTGTGTCATACTGAATGCATCGAGCATAAGTAATTAAATTAGAGTTTTTTGAGAAGCATAAAAGCGGCTGTGACGCGCTGCTGATTAACGCCCCATTGCCATGACGATGACGACGCCTGCTTGCTGGCTGGCTGCTGCCGCGCTGCTCATTTGCTCATTTGCATTTCCAGCGAATTGTACAATGGCCAATGCAATTCAACCCTCCCACACCCCTACACCCGCCCCTGCGCAGTGCTGTTGATGGAGCTGATACTGATTTATGCTGATCTCATTAAAATGCGCTGCCTGCCAAGTGGCAAAACGAAGTTTTTAGTTTTCATGCCCATTGTCAGGCGCTGTCAATGCGAAAGTGTTGAGCGACGCGACAGTGGCGGGTGTTATCCGAACATAACAGCCGCACAAGACCCATCATTCATTGTGTTAATGTTAATCAACGCTGACAAAGCAGCCGCAACGCACGAAAATGCTTTTTGCTGTTGCTGCCAACGGCTGATGTTCGCTGTTAATGCCTTTAACTTAATTAACCAACAACGGGGAAAAATTATATTCAGTCCTGGAAAAAACTCGATGTCGCCGACGGAGGCGAGGCGGGCGAGCGCCTCAAGTAGTTGCGCCTGTTGCTGGCAGCTTTTCGCCTTGGCAACTTCAAAAGTGGCTCTGTCCTTGGCCATCCTGCAGTTGAAATATAAAGGAAGCGTTAAGCCAGAAAAAGAAAGTGAAAGATAAGCAATTCACTCTATTTACGCTCTATTCACACTTCTACATTTCATCTTTTTTTCATGAAGCAGTATTTAAATAGCAAGGCAATTAAAGATTTGGGATTTGTGCTATTAAATATTTAGCATGGGACTTAAAGAGATTACAAAGAGAGGCCATGAGACTTACTCCTACATGTTATAACTGCATTTGGCATTTGTTCATATAGGTTAACTAATTGGCTAAGTCTATTAGACAGACTTTCATAATTTAACTGATTGCGAAATATTGCTCGGCAGTGCGTAGAGGTAGAACTACTATGATTATAAAAGTAAATTTTTAAGAGAAGTAAGCATTAGGAAAATTGTTTCAGTACATCTTTTCAGAAGACTCTTAGATATATTGTGTGTGATCTTAGTCCGCGAAAGCTAATTGTCATTGAACAATATACACGCTGATGACCAACATTGAGAGCATTTCACACTTGAATCATGATAATTGAGATGTAAAAATTTCTGCTCAGAATGGCTATTAATAAAGCTGCTATAAACATTCAGTATTTCATAATAAAGTTACGGAACAAGGAACACTCTACCGACCAGCTATTGGGGTCGAGGGTATCCACTAAGGGGCGTGACTCATAAAGCATTCCACGAATTCCGCCCTAACAACACGCTTTATATTTTCAGACAAATTTAATTGAGTGGTCGTTGCCCGGGACTCATCTGGCTGTTGCTGGTGCTGCTCGTGACGTAGATGGGGTGCAGCACCACCGCCGAAAATTAAACATTCATAATAATTTGTAAAAAGATGGGTGGATCTCTGTGTATGCATGTACATATAGATATATACATACAGAAGTCTGACGTTTGTTTGGGGGAGAATGATGATGGGGGATGCTTGGATGCTTGTCGATTGTCGTTTGCCGTTTGCTGTTTGTCTGCTGAGTTGGCTCCTTTCATTGCCTAGAGTGTGGGCCAGGCACGCGATAGCTGTGCGTTTTTGCAACGCAGGCAAATGTGAACTGTCAGTCAGCTAGCGAAAGGCACAAGCCAAAAGAATTCCAAAAAGCCAAAATGTGGCTGAGCAACAAGTTGCTTGAGCCCTGTTGAAATATTCAGCGCAAATTGTGCACGCAGCCAAGTCAATAACTAGTGATTGACACACTGAACTCTGGGTTCGTTTTGCAGTGGCTCTGCTCTTTGGTTATGGTTTCTACACAAACAAACAAGGCTGCCTGCCCGCAGGACAGACTCGCAGGCTTTCAAACTAATTGGGCGAAAGTTTGTCTCTCTCTGAGTCTGTAGCACCATCGAGAACAAATAACAATAAGAAAATCGATAAATCCTTATGGATTTGTGTGCTGAGTGCATCAATGTATCTGAGTCTTGAGCCCGCACACAGCAGCAGCAGGGGCAGCAGCAGCAGTAGCAAAAGCAACTCAGTAACTCAAATAAAGCACGATACAGGCAAACATATTTGCAATGTGAAAACCAAAGTCAAAGGCAAATAGCAGCCCGAGGGGGAGCAGACTGCGAGGCTGCCTGACAGCCGGACGAAATCAAAATGAATCTATCTCAGAGCTACACAGATACACACATTCGTTGCGCTGTTGACACAGAACCATTCAATTTATTTTGGGCTCATTAAAGGTCAACGCAACGCAGCGCCAAACCCTCAGCCCGAATGTCCTGTCGAGGGTGTAAATTAAGTGCTTAGCCGTGTCCAATGTTGACTGTCGATTGCGGCCTGTCCGACACTTGTTACACAACACACAAACTGACGAATTGACTGACTGACTAACCGACGCTGGGTGTCGCCCTCACGTGTTATTGTTTTTCACCGAGCTTAAGAGCAACTTAGCACATCAACGAATTACTTATATACAATTTAAGAATCACCGCAAAGCTCAAACGAATTTCAATTAAGTTTGTTATGTATTCCACTTATATGCAACTAAGATGAGGTGTGTGATCTGAACAGCGACTTAAAATTATATATTGAGTTGCTACAGTAGTAGGTAGTAGATGTTATTTAAATCATCCCAATGAAAGCTGATATAAATCGAGCTATGAATAAAATTTTTATTTCATATGACGATTATACATTTTTTCATAACTAGATTTTTAGTCCTTACTGTTACTTTTTCGGAGCCCTATCATTGCCTCAATCTAAGTTAATTTGATTCTTTATTAACCAAACTTTAAAATATTTCTGAGCAACTATGCTTGATTTTTAACTTGATTTTTGAATTGTACAATTATATGTATTATTTGGAAAAGACATCCTCCCTTTGACTGAATTACTTAGTCTTAATGCTAGAAGTCAAAAAGCTGGAAGTCACAACAAACCAAGCTTTTAAATTAAAGTTAAAAACGAATAGTAAGATGAGGATATCGACCCTAAAATAGCTAAAGTCAAGAGTTGTATTAAAATGATTACATTTATATATATATATATGTACCTACTTTTTTTTTTTAAGCGAGTTGAGTGTGGTTAGAGCGAGTTACATATACGTTTAATACACATAGCTTTTATTAGCTCCTTTTATTAATTCATGGCTGGACTAATTGACTTGACTGTTTTGATTGACCGACAAGCAGTATAAGTCTAATTACGCCGTTATGAAACACGCATAATGTGGTGTAGTAAATAATGATATTTGTAGTTGTATAGGATTTTATTACCTCACTCTTAAAAAGGTATTTTTATATAGTAAAATATCGATATTGTCTCGCGCAAATTATAAATACCCAAACAGCTATTAAAGCTATTGACTTGCAGCACTTTTTAATAAACCTGCTAAGAAATAAAGTTTTACAAGTTTCACAAGTTGGCTTCATATTCATATTTCGAAATTACAACCTTTCAGGGATGCCGTTTGTTTGCATTAAATCGCAGTTCATACGTTGCCGTTGCCATTGTCAATATGTGTGTTCTGTGCATAAATGTGCACAAGCAAACACAGAACATGTACGATATTTTGGATGTGGGGGAAGCATTGTGGCAGGGCGCGCATCGTTGAATTGGCAATAAATCTTCATCATAGCCATCAAGAAGCATAAAAGGGCCCGAAAGGAAAACAGTTGCAATGCGGTGAGACTCTGTTTACGGCTTAATGCTCTCTTAAAGGAATCAGATATTAAATCAGCAACAGAAATAAATGAAACAAATATTGAGTCATTTCCAATTTTAATTAAAAGTAACTTCACAAGGTATATTCATTTATTTTCTTATATTTAGATATATCAAATGAAATTTACATTTACCGGCATATTCAATATACGTGCATCGTTATTTGCCCATTTTGTCTGTGTTTAAAGCAAGCAATTTGAAATGATTTAAAATTTAATTGATCAAAGAAGAGAAATTACTCTAAATTCTTGCATTTGGATGTTGCATATATTAATTGGCAGTGCATTCGCCTGTATGCAATGGCCGAGAGAGATGGCGCGAGCGACAGAGATAGAAAGCGAGACAAGGGGAGGCGGTGTTGCTACAAACCATAGACAGGCCATCTACATGGTTGACATTGTGGAATTTTCCGGTTGGTTTCGCTTTAATTTTAATGGCAGTGCAACTACAAGGAGTCGTCAATATTGACAGCGCAAATTGGAGGCGTGCGCTGTAGTCCATTACTGGATCAGAGTCCAGCCTTGAGGCCACAGGACTGCATTCAATGGCAGTGGGCAGACGGGCACGACGACGGGCTGTCATGTAGGACATTGTGTTGATAGCCGCGCACTATTATTAAGCGCTGCTTAAACTCAGTTCACACTGAAGAGATATGGACACATGCATAGCCATGAGTGGATGGGGTGTGTGCGAAGTGCTTCTTAGGTGGATTTGCAAAGAACTTTATTGGTGCACTTCGAACAAAGCTCACACTCTATAGACTATCTACTGTTTTTTTCTCTTTTCATGGTGGCCCGCAGTGATCCGCCCGTTCTGCAGGCGCACAACAATACGGACATCATACTGCGCTTACCCATGGGCAAAAGGATTAAGGACATTCGATGGCTCTCGGTATGGTGCAGACGCTTTACGGTAAGTCCTTCCATTTTGCCGCTTTTCTTGAATGCCTGAAACGGCACGCGCCGTCCGAATAGATTTATGTGTGTTGTTAGTGAGGACCAAGACCATTTTGTAATTACACTTTCGTAATTTAACTGCAGCGGGATAAAGGCTTTTCCTCCCCTCCTCATCCCGTTTCCTGTGTGCATTACGCTTTTCCAGAGAAAAGTTGCAGGCATCGATTTACTTTTCCCTTTTTCCTTTTCGTTATATTTTTTTTTTTTATTAATTTTTTTTTTGATTACAGCTGCTGAATGTGGGTCAGTTAAGTTAGCCAAGTGGAAAGTTTGTTTTCATTAGACTTTTTAGATTTGTAATTACATTTTTGCATAGACAAATGCGCATCCGAAAGCCAGGAGGCTGACCGCACCCCATTTCATGCTGCGTCTCTCCACGTGCTGGGGTACATACACAAAAATGAATTTCTCTCTGGAGCTGAGCTGAAATTTACTCCTGTTTAAGCCCAGCAAATAAAAATCCGCTTAAATTTAAAAATAAAACGGAAAATGCTATCTGAACTCTTCAGCAACATTTTGGGGGCTTGGACGCGGGGGCGTGGAGTTGAGGTTTGCCTTGTATGTGGCCGGGTGGAGTTGTGGCAGCCAAAGATGGCCGCCATAGTAAAATAAATTACAGCAGACATTTTTGATTAACTCAAGTGGTTGCATATACACACACATACAAGCACACACAGCTACCAGCAAACACTCTCGCATATACACACACCAATACAGATATGAATTATACAGGGTGTCAAGTTGCTACTGTTTTTAATACGTATACGTATACGGGTGAGCGTGTGTGTATGTGTGCGCCTATGGCTGTGTTTGTGTTACGCACGCTCTCTGTTTCTCCGCTTCCATTGACTGACAGCCAAAAAGTTCTTGGGGGCTGACACACACACACACACACACACACACACACACACACACACAGACACAGATAAGTGCAGGCTGCTCAGATTGGGGGTTTGTTCGCTTGTGTATATATGTGTGGTTTCATGGAGTTCTGCGCGCGCATACCTATTTTTTGGGGGCCTCCCAGACCCAATACAATGTATATATGCAGGCTTTTATATACAAATATTTTGGTATACAACAACAGCAAGGAGGAAAAGTGAAGTGAATGCGACCTAACAAATACACTATTCATTGAAAACTCTTGCTCATTTCTCTATCCAGGTCGATTTTGGCGAGGTTTTTATACCGCCTGGCATAGACGTGCCCAAGCCACGAGTACTGCCAGAGTTTAGACGTCTGGCCCACGGACTCCGCTCCAGCAACATAAGCGTTTTGGACGCCAAAACATTTTACATGTAAGCATAATCTATAGAATTATATATATTTTTTGATATGACATGAACTCATTTCACAGTCCCAATCTGCATTACGACGGCGCTGGACCCGATGCCTATTTCTGGGTGGGCAATGGCAGCGAACCGAATATTATGGGCATTAAGGTATGTATTAAGGGCTTACTATGCAAACTTTGCAAGAGTTGAAATCAAACAGTGTTAAGCACTTTACAAATTTATTTAATAAAATATATCAATTCATTGTATGCCGAAAAGCTGAAGGAACTATTACTCTATACCCAATAACTATTGTAATATTTTATGCTTCAGGTTCCCAACGAGATTGGCTCATTGGAGCCGTTGCGGGGCTATCAGGGCGAGGATATAGAGATTCAGCTGCCCGGCAGCTTGACCGTTTACGACATTGACTGGCTGGCGGTGTGGTGCGTGGAGTTCAGGCACAACTTTGGGCACGTCTTCATACCCAAGGACTTGGATGTGCCGCCTGCATTGGGTCAGACGAAAATTACGGTAGGTGCCCAGTAGCCAGCAATCAGGAAATGACATTCAAAATACATATATGACTATATATAATTAAATATATATGGTAACTATTCACATGTTCGCACACTAACATACACCTGTATTTAATCATATGCTCGTTCCCACACAACTCATAATTGTATATCTCTCTAACCCATTCGCGCCGCATTAGCCATCATGGTGGTATTCACCCGTAAGTACTAGCCCTGGCCACACGCATGCTGCTCATTGTTTAGCGGAGTCCTTTCAACTTGGTTTTCGTTTCTGCTGATTTCAGACAACAACAACACCGCGGCCCGTCTACTCCAATTGCCGTGAGATTCTGCCCAACAAGCTGCAGGTCAAGTGGGAGCTGCAGGGCGAATATGTGCAGATCGAGCTATTCGGTCGCATCACCGAGGATCAGTACATGGCCTTTGGTCTGTCCGGTGCCAACGGGCGGGCCCAAATGGCCCAGTCCGACGTTGTGGTGGCCTTCTACGATACGAATGCTCGAGTGTTTCGCGCCGAGGACTATTTCATCTCAGACTTATCGCAGTGCGACGGCCATCGCGGTGTCTGTCCGGACGAGCGGCTTGGAGCACGCAACAACGTGGTTGTGGGTAAGTCATTTAAACTGTCTCCTTTAGGCAAGCTTACTCAGGTTTCGAATATGTAGTAAGTGGCGATCGCAAGGGCGGCGTCACCAGCATCCGCTACAAGCGCCTGCTGCAAACCAATGAAGCCATCTACGACATGCCCATACCCATTGACCGCGAGGTGTCGATCATAGCAGCCGTGGGTCCACTCAATGCCCGCAAGGAGGCCAACGCCCACTCGCACACGACCAGCGATCACAATCCCGACGACATACGCATCAACTTCTCCAAGCGGGTGAGTACGAAGTCCACCTACGAAATCTAAGCTAGCTTTTCTCACTGATTTAACTATGCTCGCAGAATGATCATTCGTGCAAGAGCTCGCTGTATGATATCAAGGACGAGAGTGGTCCCAAGCCCTGGCCTACGCGCAAGATCAAAGGGGAGCAAAAGTTCCGCGCTAGCATTGGAGCCACCGGGGGCAAACGTGGCTATACTGCGATTACTGGCGTGCCTTCGTGGGGAATTGCTTGGTATATCAACGACCTGCTAATTCCGGAAATAACAGTGGAACGTGGCTTGACCTACGAGTTCTTGATCGAAGGCGGCAACGACCCTGCACAGCCAGCCAGGTAAGTTCCCATTGCGCTTTACTTCGATCTTGCAATAACATCAAGTGTCATGGGATCTTCATAGATATCATCCATTTTACATCACGGACTCACCGGAGGGTGGTCTGGGCCAAAAGACTGGACTAGAGGCGCGCAAGCAAAAGGCCTATGCAGGCGTTGAATACGATGAGGACGGCAATGCGATACCCACGGGCGGTAAGTAAATAACCAACAAATCCTTGGGATTACCTAAACTGGAGACTAATTCAATTGTCAGTGGGACGCTACTGTGAATGGGAGCATCAAACTATCGATCGTTCAGCTGAATTTGATAACTTTGAGCAGTTTAAGGGCACACTGGTCTTCAAATGTGAGGATGGTGAGCCAGGTTACATGAACTGGACGGTGCCCATGGATGCACCTGCCGTACTATACTATCAGGTAAAGCCACTTACTTAGTGTATATAAATATATATACTCATAGAAATCATTCCATGTTTCAGTGCTTCACCCACAACAATCTGGGCTGGAGGATAAACGTGGTGGATGCCGGCGCAAGTACCGCACCTGCGGGTCTTCAACTCGCTAGGAATCAATTGTTCTTCTACTTGGTGTTAACAGTTTGTAGCCTGGTTGTAAGTTCTGGATTGGGACATTCTTTGCTGGCTTGACAGCCAGATCGCCAGTAAATCGCTGCTTAGGCACGTTCCCAGATCTTTTGGCAGACAAATCGGTTGCTTTGAGCATATCTAGCATACTCAGTCTACATATCCTGAATCATATTGAAAGTATTTTTTAAACAATTTTTCTAAACGAATTTATAATTTCATCAACTATTGCAATACCAATTGAGACAACTTACTGTTTGCTAAAGATTTTGGAACATTTTCAATATAGTCACAAGAATTACAACCAGGCTAATATCATCTGAGAAAAAACATATCTTCATCATAATTTTAAGGTGCAAAACTGTTGAAAACTACTGTAGGTGTGCGTGTATAAATGGCAGTGGTGCACACTTACTGCACCAACTGTAGCTGTAGATATACAGGTAGTAATCGCAAGGCCAGTAGGATTGAATGGAGGGAAGCGCAGAGGGAACTCTTTGTATATTTACGTATATGGAATTCTACTTTTTTACGTGTACGCATTGGGAATACGAAACTTACTTATACACTTACATTTACAGTAAAACTTGTAATTTTTCTAGAAGCAACTACTACTTATACACATACACGCATACATATATATATATATATACCGAGAGATATATATCTATATATATATAAATAAGACGGTTCTATGTAAATGTAAGCCGACAATAAAACGCGACACTATGACAATAAATGACAATAAATGTGCGCAAAACAATTTATTGAGCCTACCGCAAGGCTCGATTCACATTGTACAATAAGGAATTAATAATGTTAAGAGTTCGCTAGCACGAGAGATGTGACAATAAGAGTAATTCATATATATATATATTAATCTCAAAAGAAAATACGAAACACATATATAAATCTTTACACATTTTAAATGTATTACTAAAAGAAAATACTTACATATTTATAATTACGATACTTTGTTATGGAATGAAGTTTATTTTTATTGCTACTGACTACTGTGGTGCTTCATGTAATAATATTATTGACAATATTCGGGAGTATTGAATAATTATAATGATGGGAATTCATGGGAAGGATTCCAATTTTTGTTATCGAATGTTTTTCTTGTAACTTTTTAAAACTCTTTGACTAATTACTGTTTTTATGAATAAATGTATACATAACTTTGGTTCGTTGCAATTATACAATTGTTGCATTCTGTAAAAATCATCTTCGGGACAATAATCAAATGCTAATTAACAACAAATCACACGATGATTGTTGAATACGTGTATCAAAATGGAATATTAGACAATATAAAAGTATTGCGATTAAGTAATGTTTGTACTATTATAAATACCTTTTTGGTAGCTGTACGTAAAGTTTGGGCATGGGTTTGTTATACACAAAACAAAGAAAAGAATCTATACTATATATAAATTGTATATACTAAAAATATATACTAAATACTTCTAGTTCTCGAAAAAAATACAAAAAAAGAAATCTTTTGAGTACACAAACACATTTGAAAAGTATTTTAAGTTTCCTTTATATGATTTTCTTGATACCCCATTTTATAACGTTATTTTCAACTATTTAGCATGGAAATCGAAGTGAATAGCGAAAGCAGAGGAACAGAGCCATCAGATTATTAGAGATTTTGATAACAACATTTGAGATTTACGTATATATATATACAGAGGAATAGGCTTACGATCTGGCGCTCGATTGAGTTTGTAAGGCATTTGAATATTTGTATAGATTATTTTGCTGCTAAGCGCACAAAAAGTCCAACAAAAAACACAAAAAGGAAACTCAATTTATAAATACATTTTCGTATAGTATTGAATTAATCTACATAAATGTAATATCAATATACATACCTTTGACTTGCAATGAATAATCCAAATACATACAAACAATATGCATATATGTACATACTTACATATATATATGTTTATGGAAGAATTTTCACGTCGATTATCAATTACACAGCTCATTCTGTACTTAAGTATAATTAGATAGCAACATTTTTCTGCAAAAAAAAAAAAAAAAAAAACAAAAATCAAAAAATTTAAAATCATTTTTCAAATTCAAAAGCAAACTTTCATAACCTTGCATTGAAGTCTCCAGATATAAATTAAATAATAGGTAATATGCATGCAAGAACTACTCCATTTTAAACGTTATTAAGACTCAGACAATATTATACATTATGTAAATCCCATGTAAGTGGAATCTAAAATCAAAGATCACATTACCAAACCGCTTCGATAGAGGCGAGCCCTTAAAACAAAAACTAAGTGGTAGACAATTGAAACATTGATGTCAATAAGCAGCTTCAGCAAAGTTTAATTCAAAACTGCTACAAAACATATTCTAGAAATAAACTTGAAAAAAAAATTAAAATAAAAATAAAAACCAAAACAAAAACAAAGAAGTTTGCATTCAATTTTATTCTAATTAGAACAGACGCCGGACCTGTTTGTTGTTGCTTAATTTAAATGTCTTGCAATTATCGCATGGCAACTGGGCGATTGATAAGATGCGCCAGATGCGCAGCAATTTTGACAGCAGCTGCTCGATCCACCTGAGATACACTCAGGTGACACTGTGAACCTTCACCCACAACAATTGCGCTAGATTTGGGAGCTACGTCAGCGTTCAGCTTTTTTTTGGGTATATAAGCCATGGTTGGGGGCCGAAGAAGCAACAGTCTTTAGGCATTGGATCCCAGTGGTGTGTCTAATCCGGAGCAGTTGAGCAGGAGCAGGAGTACCTACGACAATTCAACATGAAAATTGCTATTGCATTGCTGGCCTGTTTGGGTCTGGTCGCTGCGGCCAGTTTCCATCAGACGCACGAGGTGAAGATCGCTGACAAAGCCTTCCTGGCCAAACAGAAGTTTTTGTTCGAGATCGTCTACCGTGTGGAGGATCCTTTGATGTTCGAGGAGTACATCAAGAAGGGCGATAAGTTCTACTTCGAAGAGTCCTACTATACTGTAAGTAACTGCATTATCCTTCCAATTCACTGGCTTCTCACATTGCTCGATTTCCGGGGAGCAGCACTATGACATCTACATGAAGAAGTTCTATGAAGCTTACAAGGCGCATGCACTGCTGCCCAGAGGCGAGTTCTTCGGCCAGCTGGTCAAGGCTCACGCCAAGCAGGCGCGCGGTCTGTTCAACTTCTTCTACTATGCCAAGGACTTCGAGACCTTCTTCCACAACGTGTGCTGGGCCCGTATGCATGTCAATGAAGGCATGTTTGTCTATGCTCTGACTCTGGCCGTCATCCACCGCGAGGACTTCCATGGTCTGATGCTGCCCTCCATCTACGAGATCTTCCCACAGTTCTTCTTCAACAGCAAATTCGTCTACGAGGCTGAGAAGTTCGACTATGAGATGTGGACCAAGATGAACATGTACGAGAAGGAGTATATGGATGTCTACCACAAGGATCACATTCACTCCAACATGTACCTGAGCAACGACTACATGTACATGAAGGACTGGAAGATGTGGCAATGGTGGAAACTGATGGGTTTGGGCGAACACTTCTACAGTGAGGACAAGTTCATCCTCCGTGAGAACATCTACGAGTTCAACCAGGACACCAAATGGCAGCAGATGATGAAGGATCTCCAGGTCTGGTGGATGCCAGTCGACTACAGCCGCGATCTTAATGTGTACAACGAGGAATCCAAACTGTCCTACTTCACCGAGGATTTGGGCTGGAACGCATACTGGTACTATCTTAACTTGGACTACTCCTTCTTCCTGGACGGCAACACCTTCGGACTGAAGAATGATCGTCGTGGTGAGCTCTGGCTGTACACAGTCCACCAACTGCTCTCCCGCTACTACATGGAGCGTCTGTCTCATGGCTATGGCGAAATTCCCGAGTTCTCATGGTACAGCGAAATCGAGATGGGCTACGATCCTCAACTGATCTACTACAACGGCATTGGCTACAGCTTCCGCAAGAACTACTACGAATTGGTCACCTACGGCAACTTCGAGATGCTCGACAAGATCACCGGCTTCATTAAGCGCATCCACAACATTGTTGACATGGGCTACTACAAGACCGCCGACGGACACATGATCGACCTGCGCAAACCCGAATCCATTGAATACATTGGCAGCGTGATGCAGGGCAATGTTGACAGCATGGACAAGATGTTCTACCAGTTCTGGTACATGTTTGCCCATATGTACTTCGCCGACGTCGACTACTACCAGATGGATGTCTACCCCAACGTGATGCTCAACTTCGAGACAATGATGCGTGATCCTATGTACTACATGTTCTACAAGTCGATCGCCCAGATCTACTTCAAGTTCATGCACTACCTGCCCAAGTACACCAAGGAGCAGTTGATGATGCCCGGCGTCAATCTGAAGCATGTGGAGGTCAGCGAGCTGGTCACCTACTTCGATCTGGTTGACTTTGATGTGACCAACCTGATGAACGACAAGATGGTCTTCCATGACGGCAAGTTCGTCTGGGACAAGTCTCTATACGCTCGCCAGATGCGTCTCAACCACAAGCCATTCACGTACACCTACACTGTTGAATCCGACAAGCCCGAGAAGGTTGTGCTGCGTACATTCATTGGACCCAAATTCGATGAGTTCGGCCGCATCATTTCGCTCGCAGAGAACCGCATGAACTTCGTGGAAATCGATGAGTTCTACTACGAACTGAAGGCTGGCACCAACATGATCACCCGCAAGTCCAACGACTTCTACTGGACCGTCAAGGACCGCACCACCTACAGCGAACTCTACTACTACGTCATGATGGCTTACGATGGCAAATACGATTTCCCTCTGGACATCAACGAGCCTCACTGCGGCTTCCCAGACCGTCTCATCTTGCCCAAGGGCTGGAAGAAGGGCATGCCCATGCAAATGTTCTTCATGGTTATGCCATACAACGCACCCACTAAGCACGAACAGTTCTCCACCTTCGACTACACCTACTCTTGCGGCATTGGATCCGGCGCTCGCTTCGTCGATGACATGCCATTCGGCTATCCCTTCGATCGCGAGATCGATGAGTACGAATTCTACGTGCCCAACATGTACTTCAAGGACGTCCCCATCTACCACGTTGACAGCATGGAGACCTACTACAAGTACAAGAGCTACACCAACTACGGCCACTTCGACTACACTTTCTTCCGTGACTACTACACCAAGTACTTCAAGTTTTAAGTGGTTCGATAGACAACACACCACGGCACTTTTGACTATGATGATGGCCACCGAATTCATACATGGAAATGATTGCAAGAGTTAGATTGTAAGCTGAGCAAAAAGTGAAATAAACTTTCGAAAAATACAAGCTTCTCTATTTTATTTTTTACAAATTTTCAATTAAAAAGGGATATAAAAAAACTTTATACCCATTTTCCCATTTTCAGTGTATAAACACAGTCTAGCCAACTACAGCCTGCAGAATACACCAAAATATTACAACGTTTTATAACAGATAAAAATATCTACTGATTGCAAACAATTATTTTTCTATAAGCTGAGATATATACATAACATTTTGTATAAACAATTATTTGCATAATATTAGACTTTCCTTTAATTTCGCTTCTTTTTTTTTTTATACCCTGAGCCCATTGAAAATGGGAAATCAGGGTACAATGTTTTTGTTGGATGTATGTAACAGGCAGAAGGAGGCGTGGCAGACCCCATAAAGTATATATATTCTTGATCAGGACGACAAGAGAAATCGATTCGGCCATGTCCGTCTGTCCGTCCGTCCGTCTGTCCGTATGTTTGAACGCGCCGATTTCAGCCCCCATAAGAGCTAGAGACTTGAAATTTTGTAGGTCCGTGTATAGCACGCGCAGATCTAGTTTGTTTTAAAAAATCGATAACTTTCCCCAATTAATTGTTATCGATTAAAAACAAAATCGAAAAAATTATATCTCGCCCATCTTTTAAGCTAGAGACACCAAATTTTCTATTTAGCTTTATATGTATTTTATAGAATTTTGAATTTTGTTATATTTTGGATACCGGCCCCAAATGCCCCCAAATTCGATGAAAAGCACAGATTCGACGGGGCTCAGGGTATCCCCTAGTCGGTCACGCCCGACTAGAGTTTTCTTACTTGTTTATGTTAAAAATGGAGATATTTATTAGCCTTACGGTCAATGTTTTGAACAATGTGCTCTAAAGATAAAGATACTTTTTTACCAGATTTACCCAGTTCACATAGATACATCCACTATATTTTTCACTTCAGGTTTTCATCGCGACTAAATGTTCAATATTTACAAAATCCTTAGAACTGTAATTGTAAGTATTTCATTACACCCCTAGTGTGCATATCGGCAAAATATTTAAGTTTCTCAGACGAGGGTATAAGTTCCAAATTTTAAGTCTTCATTTTCAATAACGGCAGCATTTACGGATAAAAAAACGCATATACTCTTTCACTTCTTGAATGAGGGTAACAATGCGTAAAATAGAACAGCATATCAGATATCTGTATAAACTATGGCAATTTAAGTGATGTGTAATGAAGCTCAAATATATAATGTCACACTTAGCTGAATCATTACGTTTGTATTACCAGAATCAAATAGAGCTTCCATGAACATTGACGATAAATATTAATATGTGTTCAAAAGTTGTATTTCGAATCCTAATCAACTTGTTTCTCGTCTCCAATTTGCTTCTCATGTTCAACGTCCACGTCAATGTAAGTAACTCAAATAGATTCAGTGTAAATAGTAATGCATTACAAGTGTTTTATTTCTTTTTAAGCATGGTATTGTCATGAAATTGACAAACGCGGTCTGCGTGTCGCACAACGAATCCTGGGCTTTAATGGGTGAATGCCGTTTAAAGGCCGTGCAACGAAACAAAGTTATACTAAACATTAATCTGGTTCTATTGCATCCGGTAACTAATGTGAAAGTAAGAGTGCAAGTCCTAAGAAAGGGAAATGATTACAAGCCTTGGCTATTCGATATCACAGTAGATGGATGCAAATTTCTGCGAAACCCTTATAATCCCGCAGCTAAAATGATCTATGGATTCTTCAAAGAGTTTTCAACACTCAATCATAGCTGTCCATTTATCGTAAGTAAAACTAAGATCTTAAATGAATTGAATGCTAATGTTTTTATTTTTATCAACAGGGATATCAGGAAGTAAAAGATTTCTATCCGGACTTCAGGAAATTGCTAAACCCGTTTCCAACAGGCGACTATTTACTAAAAATGTCTTTTATACTTAAGCCCAAGCAAACTGTTGATTTTAAAGTTTACTTTTCGTTTATAGAAGACTTAATTTAAGTCTCTCTTCTATAAAAACATCTATAGAGGAGAACCTGAATAAATTCACTTCAGCCCGACTGCCCACGCATCCGATCGAATACTTATTCACTGGAATCTAACTCTTAAGCTGTAGCACAATGAGATACTGGAAATAGTATTTTTAAATTTCTGGTATCTAGTTTCAATAGCGCCGAAATAGTTTGCGGACAAATGGTAAGCCAATATACTTTCAATTTCACTTCGTGAATGATTGAGTATATTGAATAATTCAATTAAATTATATGCTACATTACTCTGATATTCAATTAATTATATATAACTAATGGGATGACTAACAACTAATTGCATTAGTCCACCATTTTCCGTGTATAAACAAGTTAAATTGTTAATTTCAATTTGATCTAACAACATATTTTATTTCTATTCATTGAGCTGAATGTGCAAGATATAACGCCTTACGTCTGAACAGTGCTAGACCTTTTGCAAGTCGATATATGTAATGTAATCAGAGTAATATCGGACCATTTAGATATCATCTAGTCATCGAGATTTCCTTTGACGCTAGCAGCTTAATGGACCGAAACTAATATATTTTTAATATTAAATAATGGAGCTATTTATCAACCTTACGGTCAATGCTTTGAGCAATGGGTGAATTTGAATAGGTAATAATGTAATGTTTCAATCGGTCGCTACCGACTGCATAATACTCATTCATTATCTAAACATAACCAGCTCTAAAGCTAAAGATACATTTTTACTAGATTTACCCAGTGCACAATGCGCTACATTTTTAAGTGGGCTTATCGGCAAAATTTTTACACTGTCTCAGACGAGGGTATAAGTTCCAAATTTCAAGTCCAATATACTCTTTCACTTCTTGAATGATGATAACAACGCGTCAGTAGAATTTCAGATCAGATATGTAAGTTCCGGCAAATAAAGTGTTGTGTAATGAAGCTTAAATATATATTGTCGAACTTAGCTGAATGATTACGATTGTATTACCAGAATCAAATAGAGCTTCCATGAACATTGACGGAAAATATTAAAATGTGTTCAAAAGTTGTATTTCGAATCCTAATCAATTTGTTTCTCGTCTCCAACTTGCTTCTCATATTCAACGTCCACGTCAATGTAACTAACTCAAATAGATTCAGTATTTAAAGAGTAATACATTCTAACTGTTCTACTTCAATTCTATATTTAAGTATGGTATTAGCATTAAGTTGACAAACGCCGTCTGCGTGTCGCACAACGAATCCTGGGCTTTAATGGGTGAATGCCGTTTAAAGGCCGTGCAACGAAACAAAGTTGTACTAAACGTTAATCTGGTTCTATTACAACCGGTAACTAATGTGAAAGTAAGAATCCAAATTCTGAGAAAGGGAAATGGTTACAAGCCTTGGCTATTCGATATCACAGTAGATGGATGCAAATTTCTGCGAAACCCTTATAATCCCGCAGCAAAAATGATCTATGGATTCTTTAAAGAGTTTTCAACACTCAATCATAGCTGTCCATTTTCGTAATTAAAACTAAGATCTTAAATGAATTGAAGGTTAATATTTTGATTTCTATCAACAGGGATATCAGGAAGTAAAAGATTTGTATCTGGACGCCAGCAAATTTCTAAACCCATTTCCAACAGGCGACTATTTACTAATATTATCTTTTATACTTAAGCCCAAGCAAACTGTTAATTTTAAAGTTTACTTTTCGTTTATAGAAGACTTAATTTAAGTCTCTCTTCTATAAAAACATTTATAGAGGAGAATCTGAATAAATTCGCTTCACTGTAGCAGATACAGCGTTACACCATGGGTGTAGAAATATCAAAATTTCTTACGAACTTAACAGTAGGATTTCGGAGATATCGGAAATAGTATTTCCAAATTTCTGGTACATAGTTTCAATAGCGCCGAAACAGTTTAGACAAACGGTAAGCCGGTAAGTATAGAATATTTGTTTCTTTCTTCTTCTGCTTACATTAGATCAACCTCATACGATCATATCATAGTAATTTTTCTCATTGAGAGTACGATGAGTAAGTAAAAGCGATAAATTCATATAAAGATCTAAATTTATTCTACGGCGTGGAAACGCTTAAGGATTTTCGAAAATATACAGAGCATAAAATCCAGATTAAAATTGCTTTTAATGTCCATATGTCCGAGTTTGTTGCTGAATTGAGAGAGAGAGAGAGAGAGAGAGAGAGAGAGAGAGAGATGAGGAGAAAGAAGAGAGTATTTGCCACAATATACGTCGAGAGGAGCAACAAACACCCCAACCTGACGTTCCAGGAAATATGAAAAAAAAATAAATAAAAACTTCAAAAATTTTTAAATTTTTACAAATATATTTGGTCATTGCTGAGCGGTGACGGCAGCCTTTGTACTGGACTTATCATTGATAAGACAAACTTAAACGGTGCAACGTTTTACCCTCGCCCTGCGTTTCGCGCAAGCGAGAGGTGGTGAAGTTAATTTTTTTTTTATAATGAATTGTGGGTTTTTTTTATGAAGTTAATTTTGCTTCACAAATACTTTTCTCACGAACTCACCACCCTACCAAATTATGTTGCATGCTTTGAAGCGATATATGACAAAATTGAGGATATAATTCTCAAACAGTTTTGCCAGTGCTAACATGGAAACCCCGGCCCAGAGCTGACTTAAGCATACTTACCTGGCGTAGAGGTTAACCGTGATCACGAAGGCGGTTCCTCCGGAGTGAGGCTTGGTCATTGCACTATCGGCTGAGTTGACCTCTGCGATTATTCCTAATGTGAATAACTCGTGCGTGCAATTTTTGGTAGCCGGGAATGGCGTTCGCGCCGTCCCGACATTAATAATAAATTCGAGTGCTGCGATGGAGTTTGCAGAAATAGTCAGAAAATTTTCATTTGTGGTGGTATTAATTCGAAACGATTGCTCCCTGCGAGATCACTAAGGCGAATAAAACGCTTGGCATTATTTGCCAAAAATATTAGATAAACTACTGATATTTTGATTATTTGTATGTCCTCCTGTGCATATAAGAAGGTTTGGCTCTATTTTAGTTTACTACATTTGGATTGTAAGGATTCAACGCTTAAAAAAAAGAAAATTAAATTTTAAAAATTCAAAGCTGACCCACTGTTGTTACTCTGAATGTCAATTAACAGTTTGTGTACGCTGTTAACCCATCGTTTACGGCAACAAGTAACCCTAAAATACAAACTAAGTATCAATCACTGGCCTGGATATCTCCAAAAATTTTCTGCATAATCCATATACGACAATATAAGGAAGACTTAATCAAGGTTTCGTTTCAGCATCGACAGATATCTGCCTCCAGAAATCTTGAATTATATCATCTTCAGACATCTGAATATAATTATAGCAAATAGTGGATTCAAGCAATGGTGGGATATATTTCTGAAAATGTGACGTCACACTGTTAAGTTAACAGACCGTTGTGTGTAACCTAATATCGCTCAAGGGTCGCAGTGTGACCCTGGATTACTGTGCTGTAATCGATACATCGATAGCGATTGTTTGGCGATAGCTGGTACATTTGGCTTGCAACAATTGTCGCAGCCCTGGTAAAGTTTCTCAGCGCGCAAAATTCAAACTACAAATTAAACTTTTATTCAATGCACGCTTTAATCAAAATATACATGCGTATGTAATTTGTATGTGTACCGCTAGATTTTTAATTTACAGTTTATTATATTTATTGCATTTTGTTTGCAATGTTGTGGTATTTGTTAACATTATCGCGTCCGCAATATTTCTTGAACACAGTGTTTTTTGTTGAACTTTCCGTTTTTTTTTTTTGTTTTGTTTTTGTTTGCATACAAAATAATAATACAAATAATTATTTCACGTAATGGAAATAGTAACATAATAATTTATAATGTGTAGGCAGAAATTTTGTTTGTATTAATGGCTGAGACGTTTTGTGGTTCTTTCCCAAAATTTTCTGGTTTTTGGGAAACTGCGCAACATTGTCCAAGTCACGCGCAAACGTTATAAACTGTACATATTTTTTTTTTAATTTTTCAATTGATTTTCTTTTGTGTAATGGTATTAGTTTGTAAGCTCTAGATTTGGTAAAAAATACATAAATGAATATGCTGGTTGTTTGCTTGCCTGTGCAAAATGGGATACCATATTTGCTGTGATTGTTTTTGTTAATGTTGAAATAATGTTTCAATTTAATACAGAGTTACATATACACAGTTTAGGCAGATACTAACTTAAATGAGTACATTTCAATTAAACGAATCCACCCAATTATGAGTGCGACTTTTCAATGCCCACTAAACTTGTTGAATCAATTTTCATCGTCGCTTTGGAAATAATTTATACAACAGGCAATTATTTATATAGGAAACAAAAAATATTAAACATAATATGGATGTTTGTATATATGAGATGCAACTTGGGGTCTGCTGCATTTAATTGATATTGTAAATGATTGCGTTTAAATAATTACTAAACATTTGTATTAGAGCAATTAAAGCAATTAACTTTTGCAAAATACATATATATGCAATTTGCTTTCGTTTTAAATTATATTTTCTTGAATCTTTCGTATTAATACATATGCATATAATTAATTAATTATAATAAATAAAGCCTAGTTTTAATGCCTGCTTCAAACTTCGACATTGCTCAATTACTACAAATACATATCTACTATAAAGATGTGCATACACATATACAACTTTAATCTAAATTATCCTGGAAAATTAATTTAATATAGCCAGTCGCGCCATCCAGTGGTGTCGCACAGAATGGACAAACGGCCTGAAAGCCATTGGTTCCGTGCGGTATCTCCACATTAGCCCAGTACCTGAATGGGAAGAAATATGCAGATTTATAATAGGTTGATTTCGTTATATAATTTCAGTTGTGAATTGTACGAACTTGACAGTTTTCTCAGTCGCCATGTGTCCACATGGATTGAATGCGAATGTGGGTGCACCCACATCCACATAGAAGGCCGGCTCCAGGCCCATGCACAAGGTGACGACAGGCCCCAATTCTAGGCACATAGGACAGCGGCGAGCACCAGTGTTCTCATCCTGACCCCAGTCATGATGACCTGTTGGACAAGCGATTCGTCATCTTTAGTACAAAACTCTGCATTAAAGCTTAGCTCAACTTACCTTGCACATGGCCGCAGTTTAAGTACACATAAGGCTGATTGACCTGATCACTGATAGTTACTTTACGTGGTATGACCAATGTATTGAGGCCCACCGGGCACTGTGGACGACCAGCGTTAATGGCATCGATAAGCTTTTCCAAATCGTGTTTGGTCTGTAAACAGAACGCATTAGTTATTAAAGTCAATCGAAATCAAGGCTCGTTTATTTTTATTACCGGTGAATGCTGCAAGCCCTCGGCGGAACGCCAGAGCAACGTTGCGCCACAGAGATCAATGAGTGTGCCATCTTGCAAAATGTTGCATTCGTCGTAGATCTGTGCAAATGAAAGCATATATATTGTATACAATTCGTCTTTTATCCTGTGGAAATATATATATATATATGTATGTATGTATATACAACTTACAGGCTGACCCTTTTGTTGTGCCGAACGCGACTCGCGCAGGCTGAAGACATCGCCACCCACGGAGCACTCACGCCAGAGGCCGCACTTGGCGTTGCCGCCACAGAACGAGCCTTTGGGATGCATTATTAAAACACCATTTGTGGTCAGGCCGTCGATTTCCACATTATCTTGCCACTTGGTGGCCTTTTCCTGCAACAATAAAAGCGGCTCATTAGCATGACGGTGGCATAAATAGGTTTGCTCAATTTACTTACGCCCAAGAATATGTTTCTGCTCGAATCGAAGCCGGCGGCAAAGATTTTGGCCTTGGCGGGCTCACAGCGATTCACCAAAATGCGGCATGCGAAACGTGAAATCGTGCTCTGCATTACCTTCGCATCCTTCTTATCACCTGGCAACGTGTCCATTACAACAAAATCAATAGGCGACTCTGACGAACGGCCCACCTAAAAATAGTTGAGCAAGGGTCCGATTAGTCAAAGCACTCGCTAATTAGGCCCTCATTGATTGACATTGTATACACACACACGCACACTCACGCATACTTAATGCAGCACTCGACTGCCGTTTGATCAATCTATCAATGTTCAAATAAATGCCAAATCATGCAATATTGGTATTTAACCTGAAGCCCGCAAGGAAGTGCAAATGAAATGGGACGCGTTGCCAAGACGCACTCGAACAGGCAATCAATATAAATAACAAATGGGCTTATCCTCATTGGCAATGTCAAAGCGAACGTTAATTATCTAACAACTAAACTAGTCTAGGTAAATGAAGTTGTTTTTCTTTCAGTATACTATCAGACAACATTTAAATTCTAATCATCTTCAGAATAAAGTGTAATTGTATGAGTTTATTTTGATGCTGTTCAATTGAAACTATTCGGCTTTAAAGGATATATAATATATCAAGACTTGGTCTTTAATATTTATATGAAAATTATGTCAAGAAAGATAGATGCCAACAATTTGTCAATGGGATCTCAAAAGAGATAGAAACTATTCTTTCAGAGGTTTATTTGATTGCTATATCTATATCGATATATATTCTATATATATTCTTTTTCTGAACTCACCTGAAACATGTCCGTTTCCGTGTCCTCCTTGTACTCAACAATGACGGCCTGACTGCGCGACAGTGTATACGATATTGAGTGCTGGTTGGCATCCAGTATAGCCTTCGATGTCTGTGGTGATTGTACGATGTAGTGCTTGGATCGCTTGACGCCGCTCGGCTCCGTGCGTTTGTGCAGCACGAATTTGGAGCGCCGACGACCGCGATCGCCCTGAGGCAAGTAGCCATTGTAGCTGCAGCAACGACCGAGAAAGAAACGAAACAATATTTCACTTTATGAGTTCTTGGAGTTCTTTGGGCTGATTTATGGTAAAGGCAATGTATTTGAGAGACGACCCCAGCCCGCCTATCAGCCTCCATTGTGGGACCTAGACTATTACGAAACGCAGCGAGAACAATTTGTTTCATTCAGTTTATGGGTCAAGTTCTGCCTGGCTCGGCAATGTGTTTACACAATCAGTCGTGCCACCAGCCCCTTCCCCTGCCCCTTCCACTGCCACTGCCCCTGCCCCCTGTCTTAGACACCGATAATGAGTTGAAATACTCTAGGAGAATGTTGTCTATAAGAGCACATTGGCGAGTCAATAAGTTAATTGCCAGATCATTAGTGGCATTCCATGGGCTTCTCCGGCAAAGAGGCATAGCTATTTAAGTTGTCAAATGGTTTGCGCTATAAAAGATCTCTTAATAGCATTTGCGGCTGTCGATCACACTCAGATCGCTCTTTGATTGCCTAAAAGACACGCACGCCGCCCATCAAAGGGTTAGATCGAAGTCTTGATTAGCACAGTGCACACTCGCTAAAGAGAATCTATACGAGTGTGTAAAGGCAAAAATAGTTTTTATAGATAACATAATGATTGCACTAATACAATTATTAAAATTCAGGTTTTTTTTAATACGAAATAAAAAAAATAAAATTAATAAATGATGAGGTATTAACTGTAGCTAAATACGACATTTTATTCCCTTCTTTCTTATAGACTTTTTAAATTATTTTTGGCCTAAAACCCAAGCTAACAGAATACATAAATAGACACATAAAAAAGTTCCATTTCTACCTAAGTTTTTGACAATTTAATGAGCTGACAGCACACATAAAATAGCAATAATAATGCTGTATACGATTTTATTAACAAGCATTTCGAAAACGCGTCGATGAACCCGAACCTTACATTATGTATAAAAAAAGCCATAATTGCTAAGCAATTTCCATGGAATAGAATATCCAATATAGGATATATAAAAGCCTTCATGTGAAGTTCTTGGAAAATCAAAGTGAGACAGGGTATACAAAAAAAGAAAAAGAAACAAAAACAAGTAAGAAAACTCTAGTCGGGCGTAACCGACTAGGGGATACCCTGAGCCCCGTCGAACCTGTGTTTTTCAATACCCTTATATTTTGCGTAAAATTTTAAAAAAATTCAAGTCTACTCTTTAACAACCGAAAAACTTTTTTATTAAAAACCTGACATTGGCGTGGTTCGAACCTGCGTTTATAGCGCAACGTGCATCATCTCTACCAACAACGCCACCTAATTTTTATAAAATTAAAAAACTAAATAAATTTTCGACGTCGCCTGGTGTCGAACCCGGGTCCTCATGTTTCGGGTGCGTCGCTTCTACCAACGACGCCACTCCACCGTTTGTGGAAGCGGTGGCAAATGTAAACTAAAGCAGCAGCTGATAATTCAACAAAATTCAAACGTAATTTGCGATTCTTTGAATCGACTAGAATGCGAGCGTTTGTATGTGTGCACTCACGCATAGAAAAAGTGCGTTCGCTTGGCGCTGCTGCCACGTGAGTTTGCAAAGTAGCCAAACGTTTTGTTTAATAACTTTTTTGCTATTTAACGGATTTCAATGAAATTTTCGGCATATGATCAATATATTCTATGGGCATATTTATCAGTTTAGTAAAAGTGCCAACTCATTCGCATTTTGGCTATATTTGAGACTGAACTTTAATTGGGGAAAATTTGGAGCCGGTATCCAAAATCTAACAAAATTCGAAATTGCATAAAATACATATAAAGCTAAATACAAAATTTGGTGTCTCTAGCTTAAAAGATGGGCGAGATAGAATTTTATAACTGAATTTCGATAATGTTTTTATTCGATAACAAAAAAACGAATATATTTATCGATTATCGAAAATAAACTTGATATGCGCGCTGTATATAGGGATCTACAAAAAAAATTTCAAGTCTCTAGCTCTTCTGAGAGCTGAGATCGACGCGTTCATACATACGGACAGACGGACGGACGGACGGACGGACAGACGGACGGACGGACAGACGGACAGACAGACAGACGGACAGGGCCAAATCGATTTCTCTTGTCGTCCTGATCAAGAATATATATACTTTATGGGATCTGCCACGCCTCCTTCTGCCTGTTACATACATCCAACAAAAACATTATACCCTGATTTCCCATTTTCAATGGGCTCAGGGTATAATAATTCGAACAAAATAAACAAGGTAAACAAGCGTAGTGGGAAATGTGGACATTTGAGGCCCGTAATTATATGGACACTAATGCTTGCGATGTTATGATATATTAATGGGCACGTTTAAGAAGTTGTAAATGATATTTAACGCATTAGCAGAACGAGACGACAGTGGGACGACGACAACAGCAAAAAAAAAAAAAACAAAAAAAATCCAAACAGAAATAAAAGTTGTTTTGTTCAAATTTGACGGGAACAATTAAGACTTGGTACAAACATGAGACTAATGCCTTGACTGCTCTTGAATACTATATATGGAATGCCTTCACAAATGTCTTTATATCATATATTCACTGTGCAGCCAGAGGAAGACATTAGAATGGGCAGTAAATGGGCAATAATAATCCATTGCGCTGCTAGCCTGTTGACTGTCTCCCCTCGCTGTGCTGGGGAGCCGAATGAAAAATTGAGCAGTTGCAGGCCAGCCTCGACTGAGCCTAGACTTGGGTAGAGCGGGAAGATACACTGCAGCACTTACACAACGATAAGCTGGTGCTAATGACAGTGACTCAGGCGCAGGCACATTCGGCTCACTTGTGAGTCAGCTAACGCGTGCGCGCCGACCAATCAGCGCAGTGTCAAGCGTTTTGGCCAGACAATCGGACGGAGAAACAGACCGCTGGGCCGCCATCAAGATGCACAGGCGGGCGAGGCAGCTGCCGGCTGAAATCATCAATCTCAGCCCGCTGCCGGCTGCAGCGTGAATCTAATTTATGTGGCCAGCTGGCAGGCAGGCTGCTGCTCCAGCCAACCAACCAACTGACTGACTGACCACAGCCAAACGGGTTGCGGCTTACAGCGTTACAGAGCGCGAGCAAAGCCTTTTGTTCTACAGACGCGGCAGCACGGTTGACTTGCACAGGTCAGGCAGCACTGTGCACAGCTTGAAGGCAGGGCAGCGCACACTGGGGCCAGAGCATGGGAACATTAAACAAAATCATTTAAAGCATAAACATAATAAATAAGAATTTTATTATAATTATTGAGACTGGGAATTTAAAAAAAAAAACTTTTTTTTTTTTATTGTTTAATAATATAACATTTTTTCTATTATTTTTCATTGAAATGCAAGATCAATTGTCCGAAAATCCCGCATTAGGGCATTGCAAGTATAGGTAATACAAAACTTTAGGAAAATAAAAATTACAATGATTAAAAACTTCACTCCCAAGCTACACATATGCAATATAACCAATTTTCCTTAGGGATTATTTTGGAATCTTTCATGTGCTTAAAAAAAAAGAGCAGATGTCTATGCCAGGGAAGTCGTTTAGGCCATGAAGCTATTTGCCAATCCACAAAAGAAATTTTAAGCTGCTTGAAATAGGTCCCAGTTTACTAACTTTAATCCTTGAAACGATTGAGTCGCCACAGTGCACCCTTGCACTTGGTATAGAAACTACAGTTGACCACTGCAGAAGGCTTGGAGGCTCTTTTGAACTCCGTTAAATCATTGTACTTACCCAAGTATAACTAGTTCGCCGTATCGCAGTCGGGGTTTATCGTGCCCATCGCCAGCATCTTCAGCCAGTATGGGAGATTCTGTGCCGTCGGTGCTGTTTCATGCAAATAAAGAATAGGAATCTTGAATTAGATCACATGATGTTTACAAAGGGCGAAAGTTGAGTGCATAAAATAGTTGAGTAACTGCTGGGGCTGACCTCAAATCATATGATATAATACGAAGCGGCGCCACTTTGCTTTGGGCTCTGAAGGGGAACACAAACACAATAAAAGTAATATAATAAAAAACTTTTTTGTTTCTCGCTTTGTAAAGCAAAGCGAAGGCAAAACAATTTCAAAGCAGAAATAGAAATGCCAAAGGAATCGCTCATTTCCAAGCAGCAAGTTGGAGAATTTCAAATGAGGGAAGAATCTAAGGCATCTCAACCTTCCTCCCCACACATCTGTCTCTCGCTCTCTCTCCCTCTTTCTGTCTTGGGCATTGTGAGCAGTGCATTATAATGCACTTTTCAGTTCGTCTTTTGTTCAACTCATAAACATGCAAATTTGACACTGACTCTGGCAGCTGAAGTCGTAGAAATTCCTTTACAGCAACACCTCATGTTACCTGTCCAATCCACACTAGCATCTAGCTCTTCGCTTTCGGGGCCAAAATGCCAGTAATGAAAAGGCGATAGAATAGATAACTCTGTATCTCATTAGCTGGAGAGCCGGAAAGATCTCTTCTCTTTTTTGTTTTTTGGGGCACGTCATATGCTTATATATACAGCAATCTAATAAAGCAACTCGGCGCCGGTTGACGCCTCCACAAACAAGGGGCGCGCCCCACCCAAGTCCAGCAACCAGTTCACGTGGCAGCCGGCAGGCAGCAGCCGGCAACTGGCAACGGGCAACTGGCATCGGCAAATGAATTTTACCCCGGTTTAAGCTGGACTAGACTGGGCCAGAGGGTGGCCTGGGCGCCTGACTGACGAAATGCTTTGGGGTTGCATTGATTTTTGCTCGTTGCATTTAAACTTGCTCCCCTTTTTGCCTGCCGGCAAGCAGCGGGTCAAGGGGCGAGAGGTGAGGGGTGCGGGCACTTCAAATTGTGCAGCGCAGACAGAAATTGTGCGCACAAAGAGTGTGTGTGTGGAGGCGTGGCTGGGCGGTGCAGTGCACACAGACTGTGGCGTGTGCAAGGTAAATAGCAATGCTGTACGTCTGTCGACATGTTGCTGGGCATCAAATTAGCGCTCCAGCCTTGTTTAGATGCACACGCGTACATTTAGACAGACAGATGTATATGTATACATAAATGTATATATGAATATGTTTACCATGTGTCTGTACAGTCTGATCTGCAACTCAAACCAAACGTAATGTTGACTCATCCAGCCAGAGGCCGTAAATCAAATGGAAACCCCATTAACAGTCCTCAATATATCCGCTAACAGTCGAATGTTAACTAGCGACTGCAGCGCTGTTAGCTAACAGAGCTCGGCCTCAAGACTTGTTTACTTCACACAACAACTTGGCCAAAATGCATTTGAGCACATAATTTACATGTATTTGTCATAGTTGCAAGACAAAGTAGACATCAGCTTAAAAGTACTAGCTTTTTATATAACAATTGTGCTAAGAATAGCTTTGAAATATTCTTTAGTCACGACTTGAATCATGAACATGTCTGAAGTGGAAAGGTATGCTAGCTGTAAACAATTTTAAAATATTATTATGAAAATGTTTAACAAAATGCAAAGCGTATAAAACATAACATAAATATATAATATATATCTATTTTTTTTATTATTATTATTATTGTTGTGCTCTATTTCCCTAAACATTTTCAAACAATCATTTAAAGCTTTTAATACAAATTTAGTTTTTACAGAGGTTAGCTATTTTTATACCCTGAGCCCATTGAAAATGGGAAATCAGGGTATAATGTTTTTGTTGGATGTATGTAACAGGCAGAAGGAGGCGTGGCAGACCCCATAAACTATATATATTCTTGATCAGGATGACAAGAGAAATCGATTTGGCCCTGTCCGTCTGTCTGTCTGTCTGTCCGTCCGTCCGTCCGTCCGTCCGTCCGTCCGTCCGTCCGTCTGTCCGTCTGTCCGTCTGTCCGTATGTATGAACGCGTCGATCTCAGCTCTCAGAAGAGCTAGAGACTTGAAATTTTTTTTGTAGATCCCTATATACAGCGCGCATATCGAGTTTATTTTCGATAATCAATAAATATATTCGTTTTTTTGTTATCGAATAAAAACATTATCGAAATTCAGTTATAAATTTCTATCTCGCCCATCTTTTAAGCTAGAGATACCAAATTTTATATTTAGCCTTATATGTATTTTATGCAATTTCGAATTTTGTTATATTTTGGATACCGGCCCCAAATTTTCCCCAATTGAAGTTCAGTCTCAAATATAGCCAAAAGGCGAATGAGTTGGCACTTTTACTAAACTGACAAATATGCCCATAGAATATGTTGATCATATGCCGAAAATTTCATTGAAATCCGTTAAATAGCAAAAAAGTTATTAAACAAAACGTTTGGCTACTTTGCAAAAACACGCGGCAGCAGCGCCAAGCGAACGCACTTGCACACATACATACAAACGCTCGCATTCTAGTCGATTCGAAGAATCGCAAATTACGTTTGAATTTTGTTGAAATATCATCTGCTGCTTTAGTTTACATTTGCCATCGCTTTCTAAGACAGTGGAGTGGCGTTGTTGGTAGAGGTGATGCGCGTTGCTTAGTTAACGTAGGTTCAAACCTCGTCAATGTCAGTTTTTTTAAAAAAAATGCTTTAAACTTGAAATTTTTGTATAATTTTACGCTAAATATAAGTGCATTGGAAATCACAGGTTCGACGAGGCTCAGGGTATACCCTAGTCGGTTACGCCCGACTAGAGTTTTCTTACTTGTTTTTTATTATTCTTTCAGCAGTTGATCAGTAACTAAACTGATGAAAGAATAATAAAAAAGAGATATATATTTATTTTATGTTTTTATACGTTTTTTTTCCTCCTCTCTCTAATCTAATCCAATTACCCAGACCCCATCAATTCTCTGTCAGTGTCCCCCGAAGTATCTATAGTATAGTAAATGGGATTCTAACACATTTCCGTTTTAATTTAAGGTTTCCTACATTATTCTGCTCTTACCTGACAAATAACAAAAGTTGTTTGAATTTTTCAATTAAAAATTGTAGTTGCCTGTGCTCAAACTAGTTCAAAATTTTAACCACGCCGCCAAAGTTAAATAAATGCAATTAACTAAATTATGAAGCTGCAAGCATCGCTATCTAGTGGTCCACTATACTATACTACACTATACTATGATACATGTATGCATTTAATTTAATTAACAAACACAAAGTGCAAAAGTGGCAGCCAGCATAGAAATCTGTTTGAAAAAGTGCGCACAAAGAGCAGCAACAAAATCATTTTTTGTCACATGGCGCAGCATAAACAATCAGCTCTGAGTGTGCTCATCTATGTAGACTACTTAAATTAAAGTAAATATTTGGGCAACGACTCAAAACAATTGCCACAAATATGCGTATCGAGTTGAATAATGCGAGCTTATAGCAGCTGCCCAAATGGCACAATTGTCAATCGCAAGGGGGGAGTCGGCGTGCCCCACAAAAAAAGGGCCACAGCCATAAATCTCAATACTTAAAAGCTTTAACAGAATTTCCAGTTACAAAATGGAAAAACTATTTGCGTTTCTTGTTAGCTACAAACACACAAGACACACACCACACACACAAACCACACGCACACACACACACCACACACACACTATCAGCTGTTGGTATCGCCACAGTGCTTATCGATTTTCAAGCTGGCAGCAAAAGAGTAAAGTCATTTTGCATGCATTTCATTTGGTTTTTTCTTCTTTTAAACTGTATATATATAACTATACAAATATATATCTTGTATATGTTTCGATAGAACTGTGTGGTAAGTAGTAGCATTTAACACGCAGACCACTGCACGTATCCATGAGATACGTTGGCGCACAGTTAGATACCGAAACGTCGGTTGTTGGTGTATCTATAGCTGTGTGTGCCTGTATCTGTATCTGTATCTGCTTAGTTGCCAGCAGCGTCATTTGAAGGGAAATCAATTTTTAACCAAGTCTGTGTGCGTTCGTTTGTGTGGGTTCGAAAGGCGTACAAATGTATATTATATACGTCGGACTCCCAAACACACGCGCGTGTTTAGCTATTGCCTGACAACATGCCGCAATCGATATTATTTTGTTGCTTTTGTTGCTTTTGCTTTGCTTTTGTGTATTGCCACATGCAACGCAAATGGCGCGGCAATCGCATTACAATAAATTCACCTTTTCAGCTCCCAAAGGCGGACCATTGCACGCCACGCTAACAAGTGCATTGTGGCCCCCTCTGCGAGCTGGCGTCAGGAACAGGGCAAAGGATACAGAAAATCAGGCCAGTTTACAAAGCACTGAAGGAACGCGGTCGTGCTTCACTTGGCCTGATTTTAATGTCACGAGTGCAAGCACACAATTTAGCTAGTGCAATGTATGTGTATATGTATATGTATATGTATCTGTATGTACGTATGTATCCCCTTATGTAAATGAAATAAATTATTATTGCTTATATATGCATTTGATTACGCACACAGCCGAGTATTTAGATGCTAATGACTACCTTTAATTGACCTTACGAAGGGCTTTTAGCTAATTTCGTTTAGTATTTGAGCCCTTCTAAAGGTCAACTCGACTAAGCGACAGCAACTTGGAATCAATTTAAATAAATGGTCTGCTGCTACATTGACACCTTGCCTTGGCTTGCTTTGGGTTTTAAAAGCTCGACCATCTATGCCGACCTGATGGATGATGTCCTATCATTTGAGCCTGTGAGCGTCTATGGGCAGCATTTGCCGTGACTAATTAAGGGAACAAAATCACACATTTTATGCTCTCTAGAATTAGAGAATCTAAATGTTTTTCTACTTAAACGTAGCTTTGGGATGGATGCAAAGGAAGACTTACTAATTTCAGAGAATTTTAGGCTTTACACCGTAATCGCTCAGCAGATTGTAATACGAAGTGTTTAATATATCAATGGCCTATGTATCCAATGTTTACAATTCAAGCAAAGCTTTAATATTACATTTATAAGTCAACTCATTCAAAGTGTTCAATTTACCATTAAAGCAAACACAACAACTGCAAACTGAATTTACCTCATGCCCCTTTAGACAGGTAAATGTGCACAAGAATATTTGGTTTCATCCAAGTGAGTAGACAATCTGAGATTGGCCTCCATGGCTTATAGCTCAATTTCAATCAAAATACATGTGTATTTGGAGTTCGTTTGGCTTGCTGAAATTCGAGCTGATTGCGGGCATGTGAAATGTCTGCTGAATAGATGAAATATGCAACCTGCAAGTTCGTCGCTTGTCAGCAGAAGTGCAAATGAAAGATTAAACAATAAGCAAAGGGAACAATGGCAGCGTAGGGTCGTCCACATGGACAAGGGCGGCCGCAGGCAGAGATGAAGACGAAGGAAGGCGACACCTTGCCCTGATGCACGGCATGCCATGGCAGGTGTTTCGTTACCATATTTTATGGCCAAATTTGTGGCTGTGCTTCGGTTGGCTGATGGCACTTCGGACGTCGTCTGCTTCATTCATATGCCAAAGGTGTAGCAGCTGTATATAATTCTATCTGTGTGTTTGCAAACGTATCTGTATCTGTGTTTGTGTTTGTGTTTGTGGCCATTATGTATCTCTGTGTGTGTGTGTGAGTATCTGGCGGCCTTTGGCACAGCTGTTTGCATTTCAAGAATGAAATTCTCAACGTGCAGATACAAACGCGAATAACCAGGCAGAGCGAGAGACGGCGAGAAAATAAAACTGGTTCTTCCAGCGAAAATTGAGCAGAAAGCGTGGAGGGAGTAACAAATTGCGGAGCATAAAATATGCGCAGCTGAAATCCAAAAATAATGCGAAAAACTCACAAGCCCGCAGATTGTTTTCACAGAAACAGCTAGAACTTTGCAGGCCAAATGCGGATTAAGATGCTCAAAGATGCAGATGCACAAAAAAAGATAAACATGCACACACAGATCTTTCTGTAAGATACAAACACAGACTACAAATTTACATAGATACATACTTTTATACATAGATAAACAACAGTATTATCAGTCAGTCTTACACGTCTGGCCACCCGGCACGCCCTTTGCCCTGAGCTGTGAGCTGTGAGACTTGTTAGCATCGGCTCACTAATTTAGTTTATGCAAATCTCCATGTCAATTTCTAAACAACTTTTCATCCACCTGGCCAACAAACAAAATAGTTGTTTTATTGTCATGTTGGTGTTGTTTGTTACATAAGCCACGCAGGTCTGGCTTAATATATGAATGTATAAATTTCTATATATTCATCTGTCAATATCTTTTTGCACAACATTTGTTTATGTTAAACAACCAACAACAACAACAATCTCGGTTTCTGCTCTTAAGAAGGTTTTTTGGGCTTGAGTTGTTTGTTTTTTTGTGCGCTGGCTATGCAGCAGCACGTTTCAAACTATTTTCTCCGCCGTTTTGGGGCAAACAACAAATTTGCAAGTACTCCAGCAGCTACACACAGCATTTAAGCCGGGCTAAAATTATACAAAGCGAAAAAGCAGCGCAGCTAGCCAAGCATGACTCGCTACACTGAAGACTGCTCTTGTGCACGCTCTGGCTGTTGCCGCGTTGGATCCGATACCCTTACGCAGGCACGGCATATTGCATTTGCTATTTATCATATTGCATTTTTACCATTTATTTATTATTATTTTTCATGAATAAATGCAAAAAAAAAGCACACAAATCGTAAAACAAATATAAAATTAAATTTAAGTAAAAAATTGTAAGACTTTTTTTAATACAAATAATCATGCTATAAAAAATGTGTTCAAAATTTTTTAAGATTTAAAAAAATGTTATTTGCTTTCTAAAAGATAAGAAACATTTTTTTTCTGGCTAACTTATCAAAACAAAACGTTTTATTTTTCTTTTGTTTTTATAGCTTAGGCAGAAAAAAAATGTTTCTCATTTTTTAGAAAGTAAATAGTACAAATTTTATTATTTTTTTTATTTTATTTTTTGTTTATATGAAGTTAGTAATTTTAAATAAAGTGTATTTATTATTCGCTGCAACGTGAATCATTTTTATTATTATTATTTTTTTATTTGTATTTTCTATGGGCTTAGCTAGATTTTGGTTACTGTTTCTGTATTTTCTTTTGCTGGCTGACAATTTTCGCTGTTTTGTTGCTCGTTTTGGACTAAAAATAAGCCCAGAAAGCGCAAATTGAATCGAAGCTAGTCGCATAAAACTTTGCTTACCCAAAACATTTGCTGTGGTAATAGTTTCGCTTTTCATTGTGGAGCACTGCCAGGCGCAGGCTTTGTCAACGTTGCGCCATTGTCTGGCTGTATAAATATTTTTGGGCCAATGACTGTCACAATTTCACGTTGTCGTAATGCGGAAGAGTTAAAGCCATATTGAAACGAGCTAATGGGCAGCTGCTAGCTGAAATTGCGCGCGCCTCGAATGCTCAACGGCAATCGAACCGCAACTGCACTTTTGTTTGCCTCTATGAAAACATGAATATGCAAATATCATCTTTTATGACCAACGACGTCGCAAATTTTAATATACAAATGCCACTTGGGGTCTGGAGCTGAACTGGGCTGGGCTGGGCTGCGGTGGTACATAGAACAATGGCAGCCGATGCGCTGCGCATGATTACGAACTTATTGATTGGCTAAGCCTTTACGCAATGAGCTCTAATGAAGAATAGTAAATGTGGGAAGAACTTAATTAAATTGTGGTTTTTTTTTTTTTCTAAATCACATACAACTAGATGTGCCCGTATTCTAATTAGGAAATTGATTGGGAAATATACATTAGAAACAGCCTAGATTATAAGCAGAAAAGATTATAATAACTTGACTTATATATAGAGTAAATTTATTAACTTTTGAGTAAAGAATTAAAAAAAATGTTCCAATTTTTTTATGAATTTATTGAAATGATTTAACAATAATTCTCTGAAAAAATTCTATAGGCAATTATAATTGTGTTTGATTTCCATAGTTAAAAACAATTTTAATATAAAAACTAAAATTACTATCCACACTATAAAAAAAATGATAAAGATAAGTGAGTTGTTACTCAAAAATATTGTGAATTTTTATATTTATAGTTAAAATAAAGAGAGAAGTGAAATGCCCCATATCGTAGAGCATCAGCAACGAAGAATTGCAGTACTTGGGGCATTTATATGTGCGCTAGAAACTATTTATTTCATTAATTAACATATGCTGTCATCCAATAATGGACATATGCCATCATATAATGCTACGAAAATCGATGGCATTTTAATTAACAGCAGCTTAGATAAGACAACCACACATGAGCATTATATATATACATCAATATATATACATAAGCTGTGTTACATTCGTTCCAGACAATGTTTCTATGGGTATTTCTCATTGATTAAAACGTTAGCCAATTCATTAAGTCAAAAGCACAAGGAAAATAGATTTTTTAACGATATCTGTAGTAAATAAAGTGATAATGAATATAGTTGGCAACATGGACTTGGACTCTGAACTGCCAAATTGAGTTGCATAGACTAAAGGTTTGCGCACTATGTACCTGATGTATAAACTACTTAAATGTGCACATCAATCATTCAGTGTTTTGTTAGTTAAGAATAAGAACTAGTCAACGCATGGCTACCTTGTGGCCTATCAACTATAACTAGACCAGGGAATCAAAACAAACTGGAACTCAGAGGAATCTATGGGATAAAGCAAGATGACAAATCAATCGGACTAAGTCTATGACTAAGCCAACTCATATATATATGACGCAGGTGTAATATTCATATATTGGAAAACCTTTAATTTATCAACTAAATTTTAAGTATTGACTTGTACCGTGAAGCATTTTCTAATTTATTAGAGTTTCACTCACATAAATTGGTTATTTGAATACTATAAATATATCATATTCTACTGTCAACATCAAATGGCAACAGGTTGTTAAACTCATTAACTCAAAAGTCAAATAGAAAGCAATAAATAAACAAATGCTCCAGTCGGGGATTTTGGACTAGGCGATGCGAGCCTCCATTCACATATAAATTGAAGCTCGGATCTGTCTAAAATATATATAGAGATATATATAAAATATAATGTAATTATATTAAATTTGATCTAAACATTGAGCGAAGCCCATATACACTGTCTACACAATTTTCATGGGTATCGCGGTTTAATGAGACGACAATGCAAACAAACAAAATTGACTTCATGAGCCATTTGGCAATTCATTGTGTGGGTGTTGTGCTGGGCACATTTTGTTTGCTGTGGCCCGTAGTTAAATTCACTTAATTAAGTCGTTTTCCGCTGGCCCCGAGCGGAAATTCAAGCTCGTAGAGTTATAAACCAAAAAAGCAGGTGACATAATTGTTGCACATTAGCTTTATCAGAAAGAAAACGAGTGAACATCAATTATAAATGTTGCACAAGTGTGGCCCGAGAAGAGCGAAAAGCAAAACAAGATTTATAAAATAGTCGTTTTAGATGCGTGACCAGAAACCATTGTGATATAATGGCAACTGGCAGGCCAGGTTAGGCAACCTGAGAGAATCTATAAAAGTCTTATGCAAAGAGTTCTATGAAAATGAAAAGCAAGACAGGAAAAAGCATATTTATAGACTTGGGCATATATATTATGCCGACAGTCGAAAGTAGAACGGGCATGGAAACTTTATCAAAACAGCCATTATCGGCATATAGAATCGAGTTGGCTCGACGAGGCGTAAAGAAGCGAGTGTTGACCCACTTAGGCACCCATAGGGGCACTTTGGGGGAATGCGAGTCTCGCTGGGTCTTTGTGACTCTCTCGACGACGCGTAGATCAATCACAAATGCGCTCGAGACATTTTATTTTCTTTCTTTTATTGATTGGTGCGTTGCAGTTGTTGCTGTTGTTACTTTGTATCCGAGTATTTTAGGTCTTTATCACCGCGCTGCACTCTCGGGCGAGATGCCCCAAAAACTGAGCAAGCAGCGGCTCTATTTCTGGCTGAGCTGGAAGATTTATGGCCAAACGTCTGCCACTCCGACAGTCAACTCACTCGGCTTATTCAGCCATGTTTACACACTTTAATTGCTTAGAGTGGAACAGCCAGGGCAGCAACAGCAGCAGCATGGCACGACAGGAAATGCTCGAGCCAACTGAAAATTGGTTTCTTTCTTTTTTTTTTCAATTTCGTGCCCATAGCACACGCCCACTGCCGCCTAGGCTGACTGGGACTGGTGTTGCTGCGGCCGCTGCTGCTCTGTCCATGCCCATAATCAAGCCAATTTAATAATATGTTACGCTGCACACAATTTCACCTGAAAGCCAGCCAGTCCGCCGGCCAGCTCCTTGGCCAGGAACACTCAACAAACCGAGCCTGACCGAACCCAGCCACACCATGCCACACTGCAGTGCAGCAAAGATTGTTGATCTTCTGACCAAAATTGCGATTTGATTAAAAATTATACTCGTATATATATAGATAGCGCATGCGTGGCCATATTTATATATATAAATAAATATATATAGAGAAAGAGAGAGAGAGAATGCGATATCCGGAGATACAGCGGGTACAATAACATTTGGCATAACAACAAACGTCTGGCCTACGTGACTTTCGGTAGCTGAATAGACCGACTTCTGCTAGAAATACAGCTTTCAGAATCTACGCATTCGAAAGGTATTTAACTCTCGGGTCTACAATTCTGAATATTGAACAAATAAAAGGGACAATAAACTGAAATTGACATTAAAACCGCATTGTTAATTATATCATAGGTATTGACAGAGCAGAACAACAGCGAACGTTATCTAATATTATATAAAACTTTGATAAAAATAGAAAATAAAATCAAAATGTTAAATGACAAAAGTTAAGACATTTTAGCAGATAAAACTGTAAGAAATATCTTATGATTATCTTTATCAGTTTATGACTTCTATTTGTCACGTTTGTTTTATCATCAAAAACATTAAATTTATAGAATTTTTTATTTAAATACCGTTCAAATATACTTTACTTATTACATTTACATTTTATTTGTCATACGGTTGTACTTGAAAGTGTTCTGGGCCTTCCTAATGATGTTTGCATAAAGCATAAACATTTCTTTCTTGCCTTTGGCTGAGCACACTTGACAGCAGAATGCAAACTTCTATGTAGATGCCGCATTGGCTTTTTGTTAGCTAGAGATATTTTGCACGTAATTCGTCACGTAGCAAAATGTTGCCGTTGCCTTGCCTTTGCTGCTGATTATGCATTAAAAATTGCAGTCGGCAATCTGCATAGCCCAGCAGCAATCTAGCCCAAGCCCAGGCACCAACAAGGCAATCCAAGCAGCCAGCCGCAGCGTTCGTCACTCAAGCATGGCTCTCCTTCTCCAACCGCAACTCCAGCTCCAGCTCCAGCTACATTCACATGCGCAAGTGCTGCAACCAAAATCCAAGGCAAACTCTAAAGCTTCCACTTCAGTTGCCGTTGCTGATTACGCTCGCGGGCCAGCGAAAGTCATAAATATGCAGGAAAGCAACAAAAAATATGAAATACGTTTCGTACACAATCCCAACAATTCCAACAAAACAGCAACAATATTCACAAATTCGTGCGCCAATTAACGTCGAATTGATATAAAGCCATAAAATATGTTCATGCCCCGCTGTTATTCAGTGAATTCCCAAATCAATCCCTTGGACACCCGCATGGCTAGAAATTATATACCATATACATCTCTTATATATATATACATCTGTTTGGTTCACTGACACTTGGCGCATTTAATGACATTTGCTTGAAGTATACAACATATCAATCAAATCAAACTAAGCCAGCTCCGCGCGCAGTAAAAAACGTACAAATGTCAAAGTTCAGAAATGTCAAAGGTCACCATGCCAAGCCAAAGGAATCATGGGTCAGTCACGAACCGACCCGAGATCTGGTAATAAACTCAAATATTCAGAAAAGTTGGGCAAATCAAAGTTTTGATTGCGTGCGCGCGATACGTACTGCAAAAATTATCCAGACAATTTCCTCTTTTCTGTGGAACTTCAAGTTTTCTATTTGAAAGAACAAGTTGTGGGTGTTCCTTTTAGCACTTAACTTGTTTTATACATATATTTCGTGAATTACCAATAAAAATCAATCGAAATATATATATATACAGACAAAATACAATAAAAATGAACAAACGTAATTTTTGTATAGCAATATTCCCTAAATCGAATCAATTAAATGTCAATTTGAATTCTTCTATTTTAATTGTTCACATCATTTAATTTTTTAAATTAATAAACGTTAATTTATAATACTCTTTTTTCATTTGCATTTATTCCAAGGCTCAAGAAAGAATTAGAATCCCACCCAAAGTCAATGTCCGTTCCAATTGATTTGTGGCCAAGATTAATACACAAATACACAGAAAAGGACAGGCTGTCAGCTGTATAATAAAAAAAAAACCATCGAAATTGTACATTTCTAAGAATACACAAAAGAATGAATGCAATAAAAACAATCGTCACAATTTCCATTTTCCTACCAATCGCTTTAATAGTTCGAATGAAAATTGATTTAATTAAAGATTGGAATAAATGATGTTCCTTAAAAAAAGTTGGACATGTATTTTCTAGACAGGAATTGGGCTTAAAAAAATGGTTAATTTACCAGCTATTCTCAGTGGATTCCCAGTCAATGTGCAGAAGAACAACGGTTAAAATTGCAGCACAGCTGTTGCCAGGGCAACTGTGCCGATTATGTCACTGAGCTTCACGGGCTGCAAGCCTGTCCCCATGCGCAGCCCAGCTAACCCAGCCGACGACATTCTGTCTTGGCTCTACCCTTTCAGCTGCATAGTATTAGCAGTACGTGGTAGATATATATACGTATGTGTCGCCCTGCATCTGGATAGAAAGGGTGAGCTGAGTTTTTATTTTTGCTAAAACATTTTTCAGCGCGCAGAGCTGCTCACCTATGTGAGAAATGAAGCCGCGTCAAGTGACATGTAAAAAATTATTCTAAAACTGTCAAAGCTCAGACTCCAAAACCGTAAAGTGACCCAGTAATACCAAGGGAAAGAATAGTTGATGCTTGCCCAACGGCCGCCCCCATTTCAAACGTAAGTGCAAATGTCAAAAGGTGGCGCTCGCTTAGGCACACTCATAAATTTAATTGTTGGCAGATGGGACTTTGAAGTGGCGCCCCCTGGCGACACCAGCCGCTGACTGACTGCCCACCCACCCGCTGCCATATTTAAAATATTTAAATCGCATTGCTATTGCTGTTCTTGTCGTACCCGCCTCGACGGTCCGTCGTCTCATTTAATACGTTTGAATAATATGTTCGCCTGCTGTTCTTGTCGCACTCGCTGCCGTTGCTGCTGCAGTTTCAATTTTGCTAATGCAAGAACCGTTTTACATTCTTAAAGCTCTAGTTCCGTTCTACTTTACCAAGGCTGACGGCTGACGGCTGACTTACGAAATGCCAAGAAATTGTTGATGCGATTACGTCGAACGAGTGCCAAAGGTTATCAAGAGCGTACACAAGCATTTTCTGGCTCTTTCTTTTTTTGGGCGGACCTGGGCGCACCCTAATAGTACTGTTAGAAAAGCATTATTGAAATTTTACCGTGGCGCACTTTCAATTTTGTTTTCTCTTGTTGGCCAGCGTCGAATCCGGAACGGATATTGACGCAAAGCTACAGAAACGTTTCTTTGCCCCCAAGTACGTAAGAAACTAAAAGTAATATCCAAGGCAGGTTGCCTGCTAGAAACTTTGAAACGGAAGAGGCTTTTCTTATCGCAGGCATTTGAATTGGATTTTGGTTAAGCAGTATTAAGTTTTAGCGCATGTTTCCGGTCTGCTACGCGATTCTTATCACTGGAAATTACTAAGATCGATAACAACGCAAACTTTTTTAGCATAACAAAACTTTTTTCTTTGAGCATTATACCGTAAAGAACTATATACCTTATATCCTGTTGTACAGATGTCGATATAACTTGTATAAGAGTATAATACTCTTGGGCAAATATGTGACAGAAGAAGACGTGGCTGACACCATAGAGTTCATCTATAGTTCTTCGATAACTCGTCTCATTTCCCATTTATCGATAAATATGTAATATTTTTTCTTGGTTTTTACAAACAGGATCTTCTTTCTCCACGTAATTGAAGAACTTCTTTCGTTGACAAGTCGGGAATAAACTGCGAAACTTATCATATGTGATTGATATTCATGGTGCTAAAGTATTTATTGTAATTTATCATTATAATCATAATCAACCGTTTTCATATGATATTCAGTATTCACAGATCAGGCAGCATATGAATCACTTTTCAGTGACTGAATATGCATGAGTATTCATTCAAGAGACTTTCTATTCGTTAAAAAAAAGTGCAAAGTTTGCTAAGCACATAGTTTCCCCGAATTGCAGACCATAAATTCTCATATCTCTGAACTTATCGTGGCGGATTCTCAGCAAAACAAAAAAATGTACGGATATGTCATGTACATAAGTAGGAGAGCGTACAATTTTATGCGTTGTTTATTTTGGGAGATTGCGCGTCTCGTTCCCAGCCAACAAATGGATGAAATCTAATTAAATCTATGACACACTTGCCAGCTAGACATTGACACATTTCAGAGTCGCATTCCGTCCGTCAACGCCCAATAATCAAACCTATAACTATCCGCTCGTATCTCCATTGTTCAATGAATTCTCGTGCAGATAATTCATATCTAATTGTCATGGGCATTGGAACAGAGCAAAGATAAAGCAGAAAAAAAAGCAAACACACAAAATGCAATTACATTTCTCATGTTTGGGATTTGTATGGCCGATGCTGGACGCACCACTCATATGGTCAGCTAGGTAGCTGGCTGCCACACACACAGCAGCCTCCATGACAAGTAGGGCTCTGAAGCCGTAGACTCTGTTGACAAGTGCGGTGCACACAGCGAGCAGAGACGCTGCACCTTTGCTTACATGGATTTATGGATACAATTGGCAGACATGGACATGGAGCATGGCGGCCGTGTCAACAACACTTTGGCGACGCCGTCGCTTGACGTCGTCAATAATCAGACGCTGAACTCACTGCAGCAGCGGCAGCAGCAGCAGACAGTCTCAAGGCGATAGCAACAGCAACAGCAACAACAGCAAACAAACAGAGCAAAACGAGTTGCATTTCTTTGCATTACTTTTGCTGTTGCGTCGAGCTTTTCATTTTCGCATTGTTTGCAGCGCCAATTGCCATAATCAGTGCAAAAAGCCAGCGCCAAAGCCAGAGACAAAGGCCAAGCGACGATTACGGCGGCATCACTTTCATGCAGCCAGCTAAAGCGTGGAGCGACACTATTTACCACTCTCCCTCTCTCTCTCTTTGTCTCTCTCTGTAGTTGTAAGAGTGAATGTGGAGCTGGGCACACCTGAAAGCTCAACAGCCAACATTGCCTCATCGCGCAGCAAAAGAAAACCAGTTTCTCTGCACCTATGACGCATGTGTGGCTGGCCTTTAGTTTGATTTTCCTTTCTTTTCTTTCATTTCGTATGATTTAATCGCTTGAAAGCAGCTAAAAACTATCAATAAAAGCGTCAACTGCAATTATGAACTAAGACTTAATGAGCAACATTTGCATAGTTACAGTCATTTGTCAATTTTGTTTAGAATTTTACTAATTTTAAGAGGTTTTAGTATATTCTTAGTAGTTAGTTAAATATATGTATCTATTTTTTTATGCCTAGAGATGAAATGAACATCCTGCTTTATAGCGCTTGACCACATTTCGCAAACTTATGAAGTACTTCAATTGATTTGCTATCACATCCGCCGTATTCAACTCATGTTAATTGAACGTTTGTTCGAGTATTTGGTTTATGATCTAAGTGAGCGTCAACACTTCAGTTTTTAGGAAAAAGCAATTAATTATGTCGCTCAATGAATTAAATTTCTACAAGAGATAAGCTAGAAGTGCGGAATAGATAGTTTCCACATACGCTCATTGCCTCATTTCTTTTTTTCATAAGCTACAAAATGGTAAAAAATTAATAAAATTTAGTTATACACAAATTAAAAAAGAATATATTTTATAATTAAATTTCATCAAATAAAAACTGAGCATTTCTATGTTTTTTTTTTAACACAGTTAAATATTACAGTTGAAATTACAAAAAAAAAAAAAATTTAACAATTTATATATTTATATATATATATATAGATTTGATTTAAAGTAACAGTTATATATATATATATATATATATATATATATATATATATATATATATATATATATATATATATATATATATATATATATATATATATATATATATAACTGTAATTTTAAATCAAATCTAGCTAGTGCATTGAAAACGTTTTTTTTTTAATTTTAAATACTTTAAATAATTATACGAATTCATTCCCACTACATATACATTTTTGCTGAGTTTTTTCTTGCTTTATTTTTTTTTTTAATATAATTTGAAACTTTTACTCATATACATTATACTGGTAATTGGAATACATAATCGGGTTTCATTGTGTTTTTGCTCTCTGTTGCATTACTTAAAATAAAAGCATTTTCGTGTTTTAATTACTGATCTGCCCCAACCATTTGTTGGTTAATTGAGGCAATTTGATGATGTGTTGCTTGTTGCTTGCATTGTGCATTTTGCATTAAGCTAAGAGAGAGGAAAATAATGGCTCTCAGCGATGACGCGACTATCTGCTGCACCTCCATCGTGCAGCATCTAAAGTGAGGCGTCATTTTCGCAAAGGTCAACACAGACACACAGGTAATCAATATACCTCAATGCACATATGTAATGCTCCGCTGAGAACTCTTGAAACGAGGTCACTTAAGCAATCTAAGCAATCTGACAACTTAATTTCCTTTTTGCCCTTCACTTTTTGCTGTATTTAGAAACGAATCTGTATCTGTCAGATACACATATCGTAATTTATAACTGAATATGTATTGGCTCTCTTTTGAAACTAATTACATGCCAAAAGGACAATCATTAAGGCACACTTTAAATAAATTATGTATATATTTATGTTCTCCAAGGTACTTGGCAATTTTGCTCCCTTTCATCTAGATTGTAGTCAACAAATGATTGCGGCCCACTTGAAGAGAATATTTTAGCTGCAATTCTTTTTGTCGAGCGGTTGGCCGCGCCCTCTTCTGCCTAAACTCATATTTTCAATGGGTTCAGGCTCTGCAACGAGTATGTAGTACGTACAGAAGTCAGTGGGGGGGCAACTACTACAGCGATGCACTAAATATTCCCCCCACTTTAGCTGAAATTCAGATGGGTAAGTGAAATAAATAATAAATGCAATCCTTTGTAGTTGCTCCAGTTTTGTGCCGAGGCAAAGCAAAGTTGAAATAAATAAATAAATGAAATGAGTACCTTAACGTTCGAATGCGCTGGGCCGGGGATGGCTTGTTAAGCAGCATTGACTGTGCAACATATTGGCAAAAATGTGGGTCAACCGCCAACCACAACAATAACACCCAATAAACGCAACAATGATAGCTATCAAGCGTTGTCTCTGTGTGTGTGCATGGAGTGTGTATGCGCCTGTTTGCAGTTATATATCAAAGTTCCCCTTCCTAGTAACTTTGCCCAGCCAAAAACCAAAGGCACGCCTTGGCTGCTCATCAACTCTGTTTGCGCTGTAAAAGCAGGGCGAAATGTAACGCGCATATTACACACACGCATACAAATGCAATTACACGGCGACTAACGTGTAAATTATGCAAGTAAACAGATTAATTGGGTCAACAAATGAGGTTAACACAGCCAGCCAAGTTGACGATAATAACCAGAACGAAGTTTTCTGCATTATCTGCAACTAGTTGGAGGAAACTCTGCTCTCTGCCTCTCTAGCCAAGCTGCTTCCTCAGTAATTTTAATTATCAACAGCCCCAGCAAAAACAGGAATATCTGTACGTTATGTGCAGTTGATAACATCCGGCTGACTAAGAATTCCACATTCAAATACCAAAGACTAAAATAATCCCATGATTCAGGCAAACTTTTCTGGTTAGTAAGTCTTTATTGAGGTTTGCAAACTGTTTCTCAACGAGAAAAAAAAACTTGATAAAAAAGCATTTAGACAACGTAATTTGTGCATTGCAATTGCTTAAAGCACGTTCAATTATATTACTATTATTAAGTATTTATATTATCATTTTTATAGATATATCGAAAATTCAAGTCTCTGACGAACGATTATAAGAAGCAAATACCAATTGATTAAAAGCTTTTTCATTTTCATTTTCAAGTGTTTTAAGCCACTCAGAAAGCATTTCGAACACTTTTAATAGTCGGAAGAAAAATATGGTTTATAGAAAAGCAAGAAATTTACAAATAAGGAAATAAAATATAATTAAAAGTAAAGTGGATTAAGGAAACTCATTTTTAAGAGCTAAACAACATTCAGCACAAACAACTACTTGTTGTATAGAGAGTACTATAATTTATCTATAATACTAACAAATGCCAATAAACAAGTTTTTGAGTAGCATAATACAAATTCCTATTTGCCTGACTGCATAATAGTTAGAATTCAGAATAACTAATCTATAATTAATATTTATTTAAATCGTGAAAAGTGGTCAAGCATAACCAAAAGGTAAATAACTTTTTATTGTTGAGTACTTCAATATATAAATATTAACTATCTTGTAAAAACTTTAGTTTTTTCAGCCTATTTCCTGTTGTTATCTCACGAGATAAGTCTTACACGCTAGTTGGCGGCATTATTTTATATTTTCCCATGATTCAATATTTTGAATTCGGTCAACTAACTGTACAAGGAGACCCAGCTAACACACACACACACACAAGGCCAATTTCAGTTATCTGAGCTGCTCCAAGAGCTCTTGCTCACATACCCCACACACTGTTGCACCTACTCTCGCACCTATTGCCGGTCCAAAGTACAGCCCACAACGTCGCCAACGAGCCAAACGTACCCAACATTGTCTGAGCATACATATTTATAACTGACATAGAAAAAACAGCATACATGCATGTATGCATGTGTATGTGTACGTACATTTGTCTCTTGTCTCTATTTGTGGGCTAGGAATTTCCCCATTTTGGCGCTTTGTCATTTTTGAATATGTTGACTGCTTCTTATGAGTTTTTCTGTTTTTGTGTGGGAAAGTAATTGTTTAAACAGCAACTCAAAGTGTGCAAAAAAAAAACAACAATAAGTTGAGCGTTGCGATGTAATTATTCCAAATGAGTTTTCAAAACCACAGAGAAAAACACGTAAGGTTTTAGTGGGGCGTTATCGACTATATAATACGCGTTCACGATTCAAATTGATAAACTTCTAGAATTTCTTGTGGACCTTACAGTCTCTAGACAATTAAAGGCAAACATTGGGCACATCTATTAAGTATTAAGAGCCAAACCAACTTAATGAAGACCATTCAAAGTTTCCAATTGCGCGTAAAAGTTTTCAGGCGAAACTTACCTGCAAAGAAAAAGAAAAGAGAAAAGTTTAGACAATTTATAGAGAATATATTTGAGACAATGACAAACAGCGAAGAGCATAAAGTGAGGGCAATGACCCAGGTGTAAGCACACCCACACACACACAGACAAGCACACAGTGAAACTTTGCGGGCAATGCCACACATAGCACATCCTGCAGGCTCCAAGCTGCCGTTTGCATCCTTCTGCTCGTCTGTGGCACGCTCTTTCACTTTCCTGCGGGCGCTTTGTATCCAAGCAACTAGCAGAGCACAAAAGACGCTTGGCGCTTCACGCTCTGCTCCAGCTCGCTGCAAGTGGCCACAAGGAAGCGAGACGCTCGGATCGATGTGGAGAGAGAAACCGGAAACACTTGCAACAAAAGCTGCAGCTCTTAAAGAAAGAATATACCGGCTGTGCGTGTGCGTTTAAGGCGCAATGTGCCACCAGCGAATTAAGGTCAAATGTGGCACAAAAGCTGCAAGCCCAGCCGGCCCTAGTCCCCAGTTTTTTGCCCCACACCCGAAGTCGCGGCGTCTGCATCCTGGTAAAGTTTCCCATATTAATGACAACGACATCTTGTTGTTCTTGTTGTAGTTGCTTCTGCAAGACAGGATGTGTGCAAGTTTTTTTTTGTTTTTTCATTGCAGCTGCAACTTGGCGACGCACATATCCTGCAGGTGCTCAGCCCTCATTGTATTCCTCATCGTATATGTATAAAATATATATGTGTGTCTTTATTGCCCATGTACAAATATAAGCTATATAATATATATATAAAGTAAATATTCTATTTGTTCTATTCAAATAAAGTATAAGCCAATAGGAGTGTTCCAGTGGGGAGTAAACGACTAGGAAATATGCTTACAAAACATCAGAAAGTTCTCTAGGTTCTAATTCTACTATATCCATGATATAGATACCACATTTTGCTCTTTAACTAACTAACTAAATTGTAATATGCTATTAATCTATTGAATAGCAATGAAAAGGGTTTCAAATGCTTTGAAGCAAACTTAATCGAAGGACTTCGAGGTCAAAGGCATTGGAGAGATAGATGGATATGGCTGAGACGACCCAGCTATATATATATATATATTTATATCCTAAATTTATCCACCTTTTACAGTTAGATTTTCAAATTTCAATGAGAACAGGTTATAAACAGAGTAGAGTCTCTATATTTACTAAATCTAATATCAATTTTAGCTCACATAGATGTCATTAAACTGAATTAGACCTGAGTCAAATGCCAGATCTAAATTTATTTCTGTATTCAAGTTACTTCATGATTTAATTCCTTTGCTGATTAAATGATATACCTAACAAAAAGCTCCATTGACAATTGAGTTTAATTCTCTTAGTATTCTAAATGATATCGGTTGTATCTTGCCCATACTAGTTCTATTTATCCACCCCCAATGCTCATGCTCACACAAACACGCACACATCTTAGACTCTCTAATTTGGGTCAATCTGAGTGCAGCAAAACTTTGAGTTTAACTATTCAATCGCCTATTAAAATCATTTTCATTTCTATTTTCACTTTCATTTTTCACACACACACGCACACACTCTCTCACCAATTACCGACCTGATGCAAATTTGTCGTAAATTGTTGTAAGTGGCTTAACAACAGCATCAGCAACAACAACAACAGCAACTACAAATTGACCAGAAAACTTTCTCTTGCCAAGCAGCCGAAAGGCAGCAAAATCAGCTCCTGCCCTATTTGGGTCAAAAAGCTCGCTCGCCCGCCCGCAGCAGCTGCGAAAAATCTTTTGGCTTATCTCAAACTTTGGGTTCAAATGGCAATGCACGCAAAGCCCATTTGGCGCCCAGCAACAGCAACAACAACAATCTCTGTTTGAGATGTGCGCTGATAAAAGATGCACTTCATGAACTCTGAACCTTCGCTCGGTCAGTATCCAATATTCCAGCTGCCCTGACAATGAACTTTGGCAACAGCAGCAGGGAGATTAGACAAGGCTTAACTCAAGCGAACGTCGTTGGCCTGGCTAAGAGGGAATGTTGTTTAATTTATTTAAGATTTTCTTTACTTTTTGCCTCAGCTGACATTCGCAGCTGCCTGCTCTCCTGCTCCTCCTGTTGACGTCTCCTGTTCACATTTCTTATCACACTCACACACACACACACATATATTGAATTTATCATTCGTAATTGGGGTCCACGTGCATGCAGCTTTAGAATCAGGTCACGTGCCTTTCAACTTGAATTGTGCTCAGTTGTTGCTTTTTATTTCCCGACCTCTTTCTAGTCTCTCTCTCTCTCTCGCTCACTTTATCTGCTGATGCTGCTGCTGTTATCAGCTTTTGTACCTCATTTCGCCTGCCACGCATTAAGTCTGCTGACGCTATCTGTCTATCAATTTGTGGTCTAGACAATCGTTATTAACATATATGAGGCGACAGAGCTGGACCAGCAAATATATATATTTATATTTGCATTTGTAATATTTATCTTCCTCAGTAGAGTTAGCAAATATTGAAAGCTAAAAAGATTATAGTATTTCTGTGCTCTGCTGTTCGCATAGACAAATTCTTTGAGTTTGACTTTCCTTTGGTCTCCACGACAGCTCCGCGTAGATTAAAGTAAGTTGAATGTCTCCTGCGGCTTTCCAATCTCTCTCAGTGGTGGGCATACAAAGAGATAATTTTACATATATGTATTTATATATAAACATATTTATTCTTAGATAAAGGAAGCCACTTGCTCGCTGATTACTCTCGTATATACTAATTATAAAATACTTTAAGTAAAAGAAAACTTCTGAGCTATTGAAACAACAGTTGATCTCCATAAAAATGTTAATTTAATATTGGAATACAAATGAAACTTGCCTGTAAAAACTTTTCCCAAAAAATGTATTAACAGTTTTAAGAAATTGCTTTATATATATACATATGTATATATACATTTTTTATATAACTGTACATTTCCTATTACATTTATATGCTCGTTATAAATAAGTATGTATATGTGGAGAAAAACTAACATGCCTAAATACACGACAAAAGAAAATAGTGTGAAAATCTTGTTAAATACACGTACATACATGCATATATATGTATGCATGTGCGTGTGTGTGTATTTACAGTGTCTCCCACGCTTTGACAAAAGCCACACTTGGGCGCTCAAACAGTGACATGAATCATGAACATGAATAAAGGCAGTTAATTAACTGCATGTGTGTGTGTGTGTGTGTGTGAGTGTAGTAAGTGCGTGTTAGGGTTATTTCATAAATAAATTTGCACTTAGCAAATGAGGAGAATGCGCTACTAAGCGCAACAGGCATACGCAGCATGCTGAACTCTTAAGGTGAACTGCTGCGAGAGAAGGGGACAGCAATATATTATACATACATACATACATATGTGCATACATACATACATAGATTGGCTGCCAGGCAACAAGGAAGTCGTGAAACAAAGCAATGCTCAATAAAAGAGAAGCGCAGACAGAGCAGCAACAGCAGTCCGGACAACAACAACGGAATTAAAATTTAATTTTAATCGCCAAAATGAAATGAAAAGAACAAACAGCGGCAACAGAAGCAGAGAGAGAGAGAGAGAATGCGAGAGGAGGGAGGAGGTGGACAAGCAAGCCTATCCATTGACTACGCAGACACTCCCCAGCACTGACAGACGTACAATATACAAGCAAACAGAAATGCATACATACCCAAATGCATGCATGTGTATGTGTACATACATACATACATACATAATGGATAATGGCGTGCAGACAAATAAATTTTCAAGCAGGGCAACGTTGCCTGCCTGCATGCATGCCATACACACATTCATACATATGCATGTATGTAAGTATGTGTGTGTAAAGAGAAGAAAATTTAATAAACACAATATACAAAACAGCGCAGGCAAGCAGCCAGCGAGATCTGCAGAAACAACACCAACTCAAGCACACTCACGCACACAGTTGCATGCATATGCATATAAATATATATATGTATGTGCATGTGTGTGCATGTAGCCTGCCTACCAGCCTAAAGGTTTGAAAGCAAAGAGAGGCGATCGACAAGCAAGAACAAGCACAGCAACAATAACAACAACCAGGCGAACAGGTCGCCATCAGGTAAACACATGGAACAGCAATAGGAAGCCAGCGCGAGGAGCGAGACAGCCTCAGCGATAAAACTGATTCTGATAAATATCGATAAGTGAGCAGCGGGTCAGGCAGAATCTAGTCAAAACAAAAGGCGAACCACGGCAGGTAAAGCAAGAACAAAACAAGAAAAACGCTGTTTGTGTGTGTGTGTGCGAGTGTGGGGGGGGGGCGCGACAACCAAAAAGAAACTGTAAAAAATGCAACCTGCTAAGAGTCGAGGACCACGGCAAGAACCACGCCACAAAGTAATGTTAAATATTGTCAGAGGCAAAGGAAAAGCACCGCCAACGTCGAAAATAACAGCATGAGGCTGTAAGAGACAAAGCAAAAGCAAAAAAAAAAAACGAAAAAAAAAATCACAAAGATAGAACGTGAACACAAGCTAGAGCATGAGCGAGAACGAGAGCGCTGCGTATGCAGTTATTTATGCAGGCAGAGGTGGAGACAGAGCGTTGTCAGTGTGCTCTGCTATTTTGAAATGCCCAACAGATGAAAATGAAAAAAAAAAGAAGGAAAAGAAATGATGTAGAAAGGCAAAATGCCGACAAAACAGAAACGAAGCGGCTGTTGTTGTTGTGTGTTGTTATGACGTCAAGGCGCATGCGTTAGCCAAATGCCGCGTTGGGCTTTTCATCGTTGTTGTTGCTGCCGCTCTACGTGCTCCTCTCGTTGTTGTTCTTGTGCTTTTACATTTTGATTTTGGGCAAACGCACACAACAAATTTATGCGACGCCGCTTGTCAACACTGCTGTTGGATGTTGTGTGCTGCTGCTGGTGGTGGCTGCCGTCGAGGGGGTGTTTTTTTTTTTGTTTTTCTTGTCAGCGTTGGGGGTTGTTGTTGGAGCATTAAATGTGCTCACACAAAGGAAAAAGAACGCCACATTCAAATGCAAGCAGCGACGCAGTTAAGAGCAACCCCACGTATCACGCCCTCTCCCTTCACCGCCTCCGCCTCTGCCACTGCCTCCGCCTCTGATAAAAACAATTAACAGTAATAAATTGCGTTATAATTCGTCTTTATCAAGTTCAATAGACTCTGGTCATTGAATCCGATTCCATTCTAAAAATAATCTCCAAATATTTCTACGACGGATTTGCGCATGGCCGGACTCTAATTTCTTAGCCAATTGCAATGGGTTAATGAACCGATTAAGGTGGATAAGAAAATGCATTCGGGATCGTAAATATATATACAATATAATACTGAGACACTCTTAAGACAAAAGGTTTGCGAGTGTGTGTGTGTGTACCTACCGTTTGACCATTTTGTTGGTTACCCCAGAGTTGTTTTCCTGCTGCGTTCCAATATCAACGGATTTATTATAATCCAGTTTTGAGGTAAAGATTTTGATGCGACGGAAATCAATTTTGGCGGTGTATGTGGCTTAACCTTTTTAGATTTTAATAAAATTTATTTCAATTACTCAATTGCATATTTTTTATATTTTATTTTATTTGTGTTTTTTACTTTGTTTTTCTTCAACTCGCACTAAGGGAGTCCAATTGGACTCACTAAACACGTAGCGGTAACGCAAAAGCAAAGCGCAAATGAAAACAAACGCACTGTAAACAAAAACAAAAAATTGTGAGCTTTATTCTACAGTGCTGCGCAGTATATACAATATATATGTACATATTATTATATTGTTTGTTATTCACGTTTTATGTGCGGCCTAATCACTCAGTTTCAGTTAGCTGCAAATAGAAAAAGGCAACAAAAAAAACAACTGCGTTTGCGTTTTGCGCTTTGCTTTCCGTCTTCTGTGTACGTTTGTAATTTATTTTCTGCAACACTTCAAGGGCTTTGCTGCAAAAGCCACAAACAACAATGGGAACATCATGTATTGATTCACTGTTATTGCAACTCGGTTGCTTTGGATCAGATCAAACACAATATAAACACGCGCTGTCGTTGGAGATGAGTGCACTTTTCTCCATTTTACGCGTTTGCTTTTTCATTTTCTTTGCGCTCAGTCAGCCCAACGGCAGAGGCAACAGCAACAACAGCAAATAATAATTCCACATACAACACCTACATTCATGCGCTCACTCACACTTGCACTCACACTCACCCACACACACACACACACACACACACACAGCGTTTGTATATATTTGAATGTACGCACACCTACTAGCCAAGAAGTGGCAAGTGATTTGATTTTACGATCACAAACTGTGTGTTTACCTTTTTAAAAAACAACAATTTACTTTTAGCAACTTTACTTGCAAATTGACAACGTATTTTCATAGGCTTTTACACTTTAATTCACTTGTCGCAGTTAAATTTTGTCTGCATTTCGCGAGTTTGCCTGTGATATGCATTCGCGCTTAGCTCTTGTTTGGTTTACCACGAACAAATTCGAAATTAACAACAATATTAACTCAGAATTGTAGTAATAATAGCGTTGACCGTTTCAAAATATCTCGAATTTGTTATCAAAGCGGTCTCCGTGCGTACGCGACGCGCTGTTGTTGCGTTTTGTACCGTGGATCGAGGGATGTTGGCTTTATAGCAATATATCGATATGCCAAACAATGTTCATTATATGCATCATATTGTGTACGATACTAAGAATATCGATATTGCAATGAGCCATCTTTAAAATGAAATTAAATATTTTAAAAATATTACAGTTTGCATTGAATGTAAATTGTTGTCTTATTTATCTCAAATTTATTATAAATAAGTAGTTAATAAACTAACATTTGCTATCGATTTTCACTGTTGTATTACATACTCAAAAGGAACTTTTACAAACCATTATGTTAAATGTGCGTTAATCGAAAAGTAATCGATGACATATTATCGGCAATTGTCAAATTTAAATTAAATAAATTGCAATTTGTTTTAGCGCAAATAGAACAGACGATGTTGAGGGAAATTACAATTGCTAATGCACATCTGAGGAAATCTTCAAAAGGGGGATATCCGCCAGTTAAACAACAAATTTAAATATATATAGTTATTTGCAATTTCTTTCTTTTTTATGCATAATACAATAACATGAATCGAGGTGTAAAATGTTCACACATGTGATTTAAGGCATCTTGAGGTCCGACTTGAGTCAGATCAGTTAATTGTACATATTTTGAGAGATATTGAAATAATCCATCGCGCATTTATATTATATATGTGTGTTAACAGTTTACTTCCCCGAACTGCTGCCGCTGCAGCGAACATTAGCCAACTGACTTATGAATTAAAAACCTTAAAAAGTAGAATGCGTTCAGATTTGTATCCTTTGTTAAGCTGTACCTAGTTATTAATTAAAATCACCGCTTTTGCCATCGCAGGCCACAATCTTGACCTTGTCAACTTTAACAAACTCGTGCACCTCCCGAAACTCCACATCGTTGAGCATCAGGGTCCACACGTTGTCACAGAAACGATAAGTGTTCAGCTTGCCCGCCTTGAAGGTAACGCGCGCCTTGACCCGCTGGTTCAGGGCGTTGTTGATGCTCTTGTCGAATTGCAGCAGAACCTTGAAGGCCAATGCAGGAGTTATCTGTCCGTACTGCAAAAATGGTTAAATATGATTGTAGCTGATCTATATCTTATCACTCCTATCCATTCGCACAAATTGAACTGCGCAATGTTTCTTTTGACACATATTATTTTGCATTAAGTAAATCGTCATTTGACAATTCTGCGGCTGTCTGCGACGCAGCTGGTGCTGCCTCGGGCCAGTAAGCATTCTCTTGGTTGCATTTGCCGCACTCACCTGAATCAATTCGTCCAAGCTCTCTTGCAGTGTATTTCCAAGCGTGGTATTGCGATATAATTGATAAGACATATTTGGGTCTCGAAATTGAAGAAATTAAAATGTTTCCCTTTTTTTTATTGAGCAGCCAAAATGTAATGTAGCGATGTCAGTAAAGGCCGATGTTAGAAAAGTATTTCGATAGTTGTCGTACTTCAAAATACATAAATCGACTCGATATATCGATAACTCAAGTAGTATTTAAACAAAATGACTTGAGTATAAGTGTCAAGTATTATGTATGTTTATTCATTTTCTGCTGACGATATTCAACTATAAATCATAGCACAGTTGCGCTTACAACACTTAAAAATACCGATATAAATACAGTATTAAAGCCCTAATTTAAATCAAAATGGCGAGTTACGTAGCAAGTAGCTTCTAGCCGTGATATATATGTTGAGCACAAAGCAAGCTGCTACGACCGTGGGCATGGGCGGCGCCTATCCTTTCTGCTACCCTTGAGGAAACGTTTGCAGCGGAAGTTGCCTAAGGGTTGCAACGCCGTTTCAACCAATCAGAGCAGCGTCGTCTCAGGTGCGGCGCTAGCAATATTTTTTATTAACTACAATTTAAAGCACCTTCGAGTTGATTGTTGATGCGACGAATAATTTGGGACGCGCGCAGGATAAGCGCTAACGCTTGACCAAGGCGCCTGCTAGTGGTCAGGCACGAAGTCGGAAGTAACGCCAAGCTTCGCTTTCAGTCGCACGCCGATTTCTCGAGTGATAAGTTTATAGTCTCCGCTTCCAAAAAGCGTTTCAATGCTGCAGCAAAGCCAATCCATGCCGCTCGACGTGGCGAAGATTATGAAGTCCCCAAGCTCCACACCGACGCCCACACAGATGACAGCGCTGCCCGCGCCGCAGCGTCCGTCATCTCCGCGCCAATTCTTCGAGCGTCTCTACGGTCATCTCGAGACGCGAACACACAACAGTGAGAGCGACGACATCGACGTGGGCACTCACCATGAGACGCCCTACCAGAGCGACGCCGGCAGCGCATCCTCTCCAGACATCTCGATAAGCGACGAACGCGCCTCGCTAGTCAGTTTCCCCTCTTACGAATTGTTCGCTCCCCCGCCGGAATATAATAGCTATAGGAGCATTTCAAATACAACTTCACCGTCCCTCTTGCCATTTCCGGCATTTCCGACCGATGTTCAGATCAACGCTGGATTCTCAGCATTTTGTAAGTATTATATAGAGCTTATATAGTAAGTGAAGAGGGAGTTACACCATTGAAAGTTGGTCCAAAAAGAAAAGGAAGTGTAAAATGGTTTTATTCAAAAGTAAGAATGAAAAAGTATATGACATAAGCATATATTCCTGATCAAGTCGTGGAACTAGCTCGTCGATCTCGAAAGTAAATTTACTTTTATGCCCCAAGATATCACTTCCAAGATATCACTTTCTTAATATGCATGAAACTCCATATGGTGACTTGATTTGTGAAATATAACTTATGATACTCAAGTTATAATGTGAAGAGATCGTATTCTGAACATAAATTCTATTATTTACGAACAAATTTTTTAAGAGAAGACTATACATCCAATTTATTAATTTTAAGTTGTAAAATAATTCGACCGTGACACATAAACCTTAATCCCAAAGTAACTAAGCCTTCCACTAGAAAAACTGAGAATGATTCTAAAATTTTTAGAACTTCTTAAACAGTAGGGATAATAGGCAAAAAAAAATAAAATAAAGGATTTTTTTAGTCTATGAGATAATTAGAAAATGAGATCAAATTATCCAATTGCTCAAAAAATTTTTAATATTTATAGAGCCGTAATAATATAAAAGAAATTCCCTAAGTTGTTAAGTTCTTTTGAATGTAAATCTATAATATTTTATTGGCCCGAGCTTTAGTTGGCACATTTTTTACAGAGGACAAAATCAAATGGAAAGAAGAACTATTCGAATATATGCTATAAGAGATATAGTTTTGGTTCGATTTGACGCGCCCTCAGTAGGCGTAGATATATCCGCTATATCTTTTCAAACTTTGATTACTAGGGTCCAAATATATATTCCAAATTGCAACTCTCTGGCACTTCAACTAGTAATGTTTCTGAGATACTGGAAAATGCGTTTTTCCGATTTGCTATGCCCCAGACAAGGGTATACACAAGTATACATATGCTCAAAATTTCAAATCTCCTCTAGCTTCAATAGCATAGAAATAGACTGCCTTCATACGGACAGGTGGACGGACAGCTAGACGGAGATCGCACAAACCCAATATACTCCTTTTATCATATATATTTATCTAGATCATATAATCATAGATCATATATATAATATATATTGTGTTACAAGAACGATAATATTTATACTTACTTTAGCGACATTTTCTAATCTACTCTTTAAAAGAAATCAAACATTTTTTTTTTTCAAAATTGTATTTCAACAAACAAATTTATGCTACTTGAACAATTTGGTGCTAATCATTGAACTAGTTGAGCTTATTTCTTTGGTTCCTCCGGCCTGCTGTCGCGCAATTGTTTCAGGTTGCGCAGCTCCATTTCCAAAAACACGCGCAAGTTGGGGTCCTTGATCTTGGCCAGAACTATTTCACGTGCTCGCTCGTCGTTGTCGCCGAGGATCTTGGCCACAGCCTGCGCGTACTCCACCCAGACGCAATTGGCACATCCGGACATGCAGCACGTGGTAGGCTCGGGTGGTAGCTGAGATTGGTAGATTGTTAGCTATATATATATAGACTGGCATAATGGACAGGGCTTACCTCAATGTCGGAGTAATCTTTGTCCGCTAGACATCTGACCTGATAGACTGTCGCTAGTTGCGTTCTGGCAAAGCCAAGCAAGCGCAGAGGAACACGCATCGAGAACTGATCTGTAGAGCAATCAGACATAAAGAAATGTTAAATATATATACCCGAATATACTCTTTCATCTCCTAAATGCAATTGCAAAATGAAGGAGTTTCAAAATAATATCATGTAAGTCAGAGCGAGATAACGCCAGTGAGGTGGATATTGCAATCCTCTATAGTCTCCTGTATATAAGTATAAGCTAGATCACGATCTATTCTCTGTGGACTTCATCTTTAGCTTGTCAAATCACGTAGAGCAATTGAAACAAAGAACATTTTTTAAGGTGCTTCACACGCTTTTGCATGCAGGTGTAAGAGTTAAAGAAAAAATTAGTTCCGCAGGAACTTGGAAAAAACGTGCGATAGCCAGGCTATTGAATATCCTTGCGCTTGCCGCAAATCCTTAAAGCAAAAAACCAAAGAAAACTGCGAAGCGAACAAGCAACTTGCGAAAGAAAGGCAAATGAGAGGGCGAAGGGGAAACGCTAAGACGAATGAGCAAGAAAAAAAAGAAGCAAAATTAACAAAATATTAAAACGCATTCAGCCGTAAAAATTCCCATTTACTTGCGGTAATCTTGCTTAAAGGTCGTTGCAACTAAGAGGAAAGGGGAAAGGCTAAAAGCAAGTGTGAGTGATCTAGGCGGGAGTGCACGACGGGGTCATACCCTGACTACCTCTCTTTTCTCTCTCTCTCTCTTAGTTAGTGGGTATTATATATAAGATATCATCAAAACCTTATCATTCGCCACTTATTAAATCTTTCAATGTTATTGAAGAGGGAATTACAAAAAATCTTAGTCTGAACTATGTATATAGAAGTATTTAACATTGATCAAAGTGTATAGATTTTGGAACTTCAGCTTCAGCTAAACGACAGACGTATAAAACTAGATAAAATCCACTGTACATCCCGATTCTGTATAAAATTGCAGATCCCATTGTAAGGTGTCAAAAGGTAACACCCGCTTCACTCATTTTCAATGGGCATGAAACAATGATGTTGAAATCAAGAGCGCAAGAGCGGGATTGATAAGGGGAGATGATATTACAAGCCACATCAGGCTTATAGACACTTGTCTGGCACCCCAATAAGCATATCTTTCGGAGTGTTAGCTGCAGAGAAATGAAAAGAAAGTGCGTCTAAAAAAATTAACATTGTAATTGAGCTTAACAGGAAACCTAAAAAACACACACAACAGACACTTGCGCCAGCTCAAAGGACACTTGTCGTATCGAATTGCACACGTGATTTAAAAAAATATATGCTACGTATATCTCTTCATACGTATGCATATAAGCCGCAGGCAGAGCTTAAGCCCTTTATGAGTTACCCAGCCAAGGGGTAATCAGGCGAAAACTCGAGATTAGCTCGCCTGCCTGCTCGCTCGCTCGCACACAAAACAAAATTGCCCACAAATGAAAACTTTACGCAGCTTCGCAAGAGTCAATGTGCGTGAAAGAGATGGAGGGCGAACACACAGAGGGAGGGGAACGAAAAAAAAACAACAACAATTAGTCGACATGTACTCGGACAGACAGGCGAAATAAAGTACTCATTCCGAAAGTGGGCGTGGCGGCAGCATAATATGCGCTTGGCTGGCGTTGCCGTTACAGCGAATTGCAAACAAATAATAAACAGAGACTGCATCGTAGCGAAGTGCAAATACCCTAACGTAACGGGGACTGTGATTGCAATCGAAGTTGAATTGAAGTTGATTTAAAAATTTTAAAAACTTAAATATTTATGTATATTGGCATGTACATTAAATTAAAGATATCTATATGCTCCTACATATATTTAAAAACTGATTTATTTTATTTTTCTGCGCATACAAATCTTTCTTGAAGTATTAGGTAATATTGCCTATAATATGAATTAATTAATATTTTAGTATTTATTTAAGTAGAATTTAATTTCTGGGGAATAATTTTGTTTGTTGTTGACTATAATTGATATATAAATTGTTTAACCATAAAGAAAGTTAAATATTTATATATATTAGTACATAACATTTTTTGTATATTCTCTAATATTTCCTATATGTCCTATATCTCCTATATTTCCTATAATCTTTCTAATATTTCCTATAATATTAATAAATATTTAAATTATTTATTATTTAATATTTTAATATTTATTTAAAGAGAATTGAGTTTCTAGCGAATAATTTTGCTTTTTGTTAACTATAATTGATGTATAAATTGATTAACCATAAGAAAGTTAAATATTTATATATATTAGTACATCAACATTTCCTATATTTCCTATGTCTCCTATATTTCCTATAATCTTTTTAATATATCCTATAATATTAATTAATATTTTATTTATTAAATTATTAATATATTAATATTAATTTAAAAAGAATTCAATTTCTATTTTGAATAATTTTATTTGCTTTTAACTCTAGGCAAGCACATTCCTAGCCTAGAGATACTCCTCCAACTGCGTGTCAAACTTCACCCATATTTCGCAAGTTAGGGTATAATTATGAGCACAAATATAACAATGGGAGGATGGGAGACAGCTGTTGGCATTGTTGGAAATTTCCCGGCTCAGATTGCCCAAAAAGTAGAAAATGCTATGATGCTATTAAGAGGCGACGGCGGAGAGGAGGGGGGCGGGCAAGGGACGGGTGACGGGGGCGCTGAGGGAATGCCACTGATGGACGGTCTAGGAACACGTGTAAAATGCATTTTAATGTGCGCTACAAACGCGACCAACATTTGCCTCGGGTAGCTATGGTAAAGGGTCCTTCAGCATGGTTAATTATTTGTTTAACTTGTGCACACGCAAGGACATTTACCTCATACACACAGGCAGAGGGAGAGAGAGGGGGCGTGGAGCTTGAGATTGAGGGCAATTTGATGGTTTATTAATGCGAGATTAATTTCGCTCTAGCGCCTCCCACGCCGGAGCGCGAGTGTGGCCCACTTAGAGTGTATTGTGCTGACGTCTTTAACAGTTTGATTATCTGCTTTCGGTTTGGCAGTGGCACGACGTCGACGCAAGGAGGGGCGACAGCGGCGGCAGCGCACCACATTCAGCACGGAGCAAACGCTGCGGCTGGAGGTGGAGTTCCATCGGAACGAGTACATTTCGCGAAGTCGACGCTTTGAGCTGGCGGAGACGTTGTGCTTGACGGAGACGCAAATCAAAATATGGTTTCAAAATCGACGCGCCAAGGACAAGCGCATTGAGAAGGCACAAATCGATCAGCATTACAGGTAAGGCGAAAGGGGGTCGAGGAAGGGGTCGGGCGGGCGGCGAGCCTGAACATTTTGCAACGGAAGTAATTCAAGGAAATGTCACAAGTTTAATTGATGTACTCACATTAAATTAACACGAAATTAATTTAACGACATTTACGGGCCAATTAGACAATGCCAGGGTCTAATGGGGGCCTGGCCTAGGGCTTGGGCTCAATTGCGCTCATTTTTATGTAATACCAGATACAATCAATTTGCAGGAACTTTGTCGTGGCCAATGGTTTTATGAGCACCATCATGGGACAAACGAGTTACGCGACGGCTGCGCCGGCGACGACGACGGCAACGGCGACGGCCATGTTAGGCAGCAGCAGCTACTATGGGGCACCGGCGGCACTGACGCCCCTGTTGCCGACGCCGCTGCCCAAAGATAGGCTCATAAATAACGTGCACAGTGCGAATGGTAATTATGTTGACATCGCGGGGCACCACCACCAACAACAACAACAACAACACCACCAACACCATGTGCCTCCTAACCAACAGCAACAGCAGCAGCAGCAGCCGCCGCAGCAGCAGCAACAGCGACGCAGCCGTTTAGTGCCTCCGCCGACGCTTATCAATTCGTGTTAGCATTAAAGCAGCTTTAATTCATTTAATACTTAAGCGAGTTCATAAGTTGATTTAATTAATTAAAAGCATAAAATAAAAAGTCTTGTTTAATTATATCTTATATTTTACGCGTCTTTTTAGCGACTTTTTTAGCTATAAAAAAGTCAAAGCTAGCAGCACTGACTGGCTGGCTATGAATATCTATCAGATATTATCTGTGGCAACAGTTTTGCTTGTACTTGTAGCTGGTTTCTGACCTGACAGCGCTTCAATATGCTTACCTCAGTTCACTGCATTTGTGGTATTTGCAATTTTTTTTACCAAATTAACAAAGTGTTTTGTTTAAGAATACTACAATTTTGACAAAACGAACGTAATAAAAACAACAAACAAGCTAGGGCTGGGTAAAATGAAATATCGATAACATGCACTTATCGATAGTGATGTGCAACGATACGTCTTGCACATCTTTAACTTTTTCTTGGCGTGCGTGTCTAAAGAGCAGCGGTTCATTCTTTTTGATAAACTATAATTAAACGTGAGCCAACTATGGCAAGCACTCCGCAAACAGTTAAGTTGGAGGATTCCTCAGAGGAAAACACTCCCGAAATATACGAAATCAGAGACGAGGATGTAAGTATCACTAAAAGTGCGGCGCCTGCACTCACTCACTCCATGGAATCGCACCCTGTGGTACATAAAAAAAATTTGAGCACATTTTTGCTCGCAAACCAACAAACACATTGACTCATCAAAATTGTTTTTTAACTTGGCGTGCAGGACATTTGTGAATTGGAGCACCTGCGCAAACTGTTTATTGGCGGCCTGGCACCCTATACCACGGAGGAGAGCCTCAAAGTCTTCTACTCGCAGTGGGGCAAGGTGGTGGATGTTGTTGTAATGAGAGATGCCGCCACTAAGCGCTCACGTGGTTTTGGCTTTATTACCTATACAAAGTCCGCCATGGTAGATACGGCGCAAGAGAATCGTCCGCATATCATAGACGGCAAGTATGTTTCCAATGCAATGCAATTCGTGTGTTATATCTTAATCTCATTAAGTGTTATCTGCTTTTATCTCTGAATCTTGTTCTAGAACTGTGGAGGCAAAACGCGCTTTGCCGCGTCCCGAGCGTGAAACACGAGAGACAAACATTTCGGTCAAGAAGCTCTTTGTCGGCGGACTGAAGGACAATCACGATGAGGATTGCTTGCGGGAGTATTTCATGCAGTTCGGCAATGTGGTGTCCGTGAAGTTGCTCACAGACAAAACCACGGGCAAGCGTCGAGGTTTCGCCTTTATCGAATTCGATGACTACGATGCCGTAGACAAAGCCATACGTAAGTATAATAAAGTCGATTAATATGTACATCCCTTGACAAACAGTTTTAATCCACACAGTTCAGAGACAGCACTCTATTAAGTATGTATTGGTGGACGTGAAAAAGTCTATCTACAATTTGGAAAAGAAAGACAGAAGTGCTCAGAACAGTGCGCCCAATGGGAGCAAGATGCCGCCTCAACAGCTGCCGCCACCTAAGACCAACATGCCCTCAGCTGGCTACCGTCCCCCAGTACCTCCGCCTCAGCAAATGCCGCCGTATCCACATCAACCACCTCCACCCCCCATGTCAGCTCCACCACCAAACTACAATTATTGGGGACCTCCTCCGCCTATGCAGCCCTATTATCAACAGCCGCCGCCGCCGCAAATGAATGGGTGGAACGCTTATCCACCTGGTCAGAATGGCTGGAATGCACCACCGCCACCACCACCCGGCGCTCCGCAATGGCACGGCAATCAGTGGGGCGGACCACCAAACCTACAGCCGCCTACACCTGGCGTACCACCCGTTAACCATCATCGCAATGGTCCACCGCCACCAGCCGTCGGCAACTGGAATATGCCGCCTGCTGGAGCTCCTCCCGTACCTGGTTCTATGCCGGTGTCACAGGGTCCTCCACCACATCAGCCACCTCCACCACAGCAGCAGCAGCCGCCGCCGAATTTCGGCACAGGCTATCAACAAAATTATGGCGGTGGTCCGACCAAGCACAGCATGAATGGCAACCGCATGAATCCCTATGCATCTGCACCACCCAGCAACTATCGTAAGTCGTGGCATTTCTATCAAATCCACTGCTCAAACATCAAATCTTATAATTTTATAGATAATCAGCAGCCAGCGGCACCGGGTTATGCGCCGTACAATGCTGCTGCACCGCCGCCCTGTGGCAGTGGCCCGCCGTCGGGTCCCGTGCCTAAGAATGTTTCTAATGGATCAGTAGCTACCGGTGCCAGCGCGAACAGCAAATACCGTCGTTAGTTCGGGTAAGTAAAGCGTGAGACCTTCATCAATCTGTCCACCATTGCGCTGTCATTGTTATGGTACGTTTATGCCTAGTATGCGGTAATAAAACAAAGTTTAAGGTACCAAATACTGACTCCAATTGTGCCCCACTCTGATAAGTTATGTCAAATTACTAATCTTTGCAATTCTCTTTAATATAGATACCTTTTGTGTGTGCCTTAAGTGTAACACAAAGCTCAGAATACAAGATACAAATACAGATACAAATTTATAGGCTTGTTGTAAGCTAGGACACACACTCGCTTAGTAACTTAAAACAGGATATCTATATATAAATACATATATATATACGCGTTGTCTCTCTTTCTCTTTCTATATATACATAGATATTAACTGAGCATACGACAACAACTAACTAATGTTTTTTAACTCTTGCAACTAAGTTCTCATGTTATTTATTGAACGGTTTATGTTTATATTTAAGCTTTACTTTGCTTATTAATAATACAAATATCTGATGAAACTTATAATTAAGATCTTTGCTGGATGCAACTGAGAGTTGCAGCCGAACGCGTTTCATTTAACTTAGTGTTAGCTTGCCATGCTTTATTTTTCTAAAAACACAAGAAATATATTCGCGTTCAGTGAATACAAATTGTAAACTCCAATCTAGAAGTTAATCAAATAGAGCTCTCTTTCTCCATCTCTATCTCTCTATCTACTTGATATATTATAATAATTTATGCTTAAAATGTAACTCAGTATATAAACCGGAAATGAAATTTATCGCCCGTGCGTAGCTCAGCAACTGCATACAAATCGTAAACATGTATTTTTGTAAACGAATTAAAACATAATTCAGACTTTAGCCCAGAGCTTATAGAGCTAGTTCGCATAGCTCTAGTGTATTCGAATAGCATATTAGTTACTAGACGCCTTAATGCTCGCATAACCCAATGTTGGCCATCGAGGATAATAACAAATGACAAGATACGTCCAGTAATAGTAAATCTAAATCAAATCAAATCGAAAGGCTGTTAAGCAACGCACGGCTGCGATTAATATAATATGTAATATATTATAGAAAAGTTAATTATTATGATAGACATATATATATGCATAATTCTAAACGAGTTGATATCAAATTTATTGTCAATTTTTATAAACTTAAATGTACGTGTATGTATACATATATATATATATGTTAGTATATATATATATATATATGTGTATATGTATATGACTGTCTGATATACACTCTATCCACACACTTGTATTAAGTTGTAAACGGTTTCCTTGCACTGAAACTCACTTTAATCTTGCTGCAGAGCGTCTAATTCCCACAACTTTTAGATTTACCCCATTCAGATCTGTTTATAAGATATACAATTATTGAATTATAACAAAACAGAACAAGAGAAAAATGAAGAAATTGAATAGATGATTTGTTATTGTTAAGAATGCAGCCACGACATGAACGCTAGTTTAGCTTTAGTTTATCTAAAATACAGATGTTATAATTATATACATTCTTGCATATGTATTGATACTTTTAAGTTTTTATAGCGCTCGCCAAAGGCTTGAATCTTATTTTTTTGGTTTAACTTTATGATATATGATATATGATTATGTATGAATTAACTAAGAGAGCGTAGTCCCTATTTTGCCCACTTAATTTAGCTCTAGCATATGATAACTATTATATTACCATAATTAATATGAAATTCAAATATCAATATATATAATTAATATATTTATTTTTAAATAAATAAATTCTTGAAACCCACACTATGTATATCTTAATATTCATTTGAGCTGAGGCAAAGCTGAACTCTTTTAAGTCTCGTCTAACAACGGAAGCTTAAACAGCACTTACTTAAATTAACCATTTTAAACGTAGTTAAATGTATGTCAATTATATGCATATATATCTATTATATAGTATATATATGCATATATGATCTTACTATATGTGTAGAGCCTGTTTGCAAGAGCTTCGGTCGAGCTTTAAGGTAAGTTAGTTGGGCACAATTTTAGATAAACACAGCTTTGATTAATTACATTTACATTACATTTAATTAGTTCGTATGACTACTTAAGTACCGCTATTTATACAAAACAAACCCAAAACACTTATGCAGCTTTTCTAAAAGAATCACAAAACTATTTCTTTCCCAATAAACAACTAATCTTTAAGCACTGCTGGAAATAAAGAGGCAACACAGCTCGAGCACCCTTATACCCTTATAGACCTGTGAAGGTAAGTTTTTATACTAGATTTGACTTGTACTATGATTGACTTTCGACTCCCGATATGGCGTGCTACTCTATATATTTTTTGACTATGAATAAAATCCAAAACCTATTTGAGTAAGAAAAATCTGTGTTGTTATTGCGCCGAACATGTTGGCAGCCAACAGCCAACAAGTTGGGTCAGCTTAGCGATATGGGGAAACCTAATGCGCGATCCGTAATCGCTTCGGAGCTGAACATCTCCCCCAGACGACGACGACAGTCACTCGCCTGCCGTCGACGCATTCGGACACACGAATTCTTCAGCAATTCTAATTACAAATTCATACCGTAAGTATATAGAACAGGAAAAATGAAACAGTTGTAAAAGAATATATATTCCTATGTATATGATTGATCGAATCGGGTTTTGAAATTCGAGTGATGTTGGCTTTCCGCGTGCCTCAGCTGTAAACTGCCTTCTCACACCCAAGTTCACAGCAAGAGTTAATTGAACTCAATTCTCTGGCGAAATATTGCCAATTGGTTTCATCGAATCGTGCGAGAGTTTTTAGTTTTAACCATTCCAAGGTTAGATGTCGCAGTCAAAGTGCAGTTCCGCAAATTCAATTCAATTGCTACACTCGAAGAAATTGGCACTGATTCCAATTTAAGTGCACATACCCGAAGAGGTATGCGGACTTGTTACGGCCGAATTATGCTAGAGTTCAGTTGAAATTGTCTGTGTTAGCCTAGTTCTTTTTTTCGCTCAGTGTAGCTTCTGATTACAACGAAAATGGATTGCTGGATTCCACACAAGCATAACAATATCTGCGGATATATGCGCTGCATCACGTCATTCTTTGTCGGTTTTCGTTATAATTAAACTGCATCGCATCACACACACATACGCACACTCACTCGCTGCCTCTCGCTCACACCCGCGGCAGCATCAACTGAAATATTCCTGGAAAATTGTTGCATTGCCCAGATACACCTAAGTGCATATATATATATATATATATATATATATGAGTTGACTGTGTGTGCATATAGAGGAATTGGATGTGGCACATTCGAGAGATTCAGCCACTGCGCGTTTTGCTTTGCTCAAAAGGCGGCGATTAAGCAAATCTCAAGCACCAAAACGGAAGCTCGGGCCAGAGATAAGCCACACATTTGTCATTGTCGTTCCATGCCCACATACACACACAATATAAATTTATACAGTTATATAAAGTTTAGTTGACAGATTAAAATGTTGCTTCACCACAAAACTATTGACCCATAATTTTTTTAGTTACCCCAACCAACATTGAGGTCAAGTCTAATCAGAACTAACATATACTTTAGTCGGAGAGAGAGATAAGTATGCAGATAGAGAGAGAAAGACAGCGAGATTTGCATATAACCGTTTCGTATATAGAAATGATTTCAGAATTGCGTTTGCAAACAATTTCCAAATGCTTTGAACTGCGAAACATGTGTTCAACATGCCCTCAGATTCGTTTTTAGTCAGAATTCTAATACTTTGCCATTTCCGTGCGAATGTTTCATTAGAGTTTGGCTTAGAAAAGTTGTTGTAAAGCAATCGAGATACATTTTGAAACATCAATTGTAAAATTAATTGGTGAATCAGAGATAAAGAGCTAGCCTAATCAGCTTCCATTGAAATTAAAGATTTGTCTTAGCTCTGATTGGCAATTGATACTTCCTACATTTATGTTTCGGGCTTTTTTTAAAATCGATTAAAAAAAATATGTTTTTTAAAACTTTTTTTGAAAGATAATTTAAAATAATTAGCTAATTTTGTAGTATTTTAGATAATTCTATATAAGTTTGTCAATTGATACTTCCCACATTTATTTTTGGTGCTTTACACTTTTAAAATTGATTAAAAAAAAAAAATGAAAAAAAAGATAATTGAAAATAATTGGATACTTTTAGAATTTTAGATAATTTGATACAAGCCTTTTAAATAAGATAAGATGCTATACAAAATGTAAGCTTTCATTAAACTTTCTTCAAGGTTCTTCTACTTCTGTACAAGGGTTTTTCTATTGAAGTTTTCAGTTTCTAATAAGCTTCCTATTTAGTTGTAAAAATAATGCTTACCCAAGGAAATATTTTACTTTTTCCTAACTCTTTTTCTAAATATCAAATTTACTTGCTTTTATAAAGCATTGTCTTTGCCTGGTTCTATATTTTAATACTTTAAACTTTTCAATGGCTTGGAAGTTCATTGATTTACTAAGAATGTTCTAATACATTGAAATAGGAATCTCTTGTGAAAGTACATATATCGGCACATATATTTTTTATAGCTTCCTTTTGCTTTCATAATTCCCACAATGGAACTTCATTGTCTTCACTGAATTCCGCTGCTTACATACACACATACATATATATACATACATACATATATATATTCTTTCACATATGCGTGTAATGAAATGCCGTGGAAGCCACCCCAGGGCAAAAAGGGGGTTGCTAACCGTTACAGCGCGTACCGTTACAGCAACGGCAGCAGTACAGTCACAGAAATCGAAGAATTTTCTTATTGGCGCTAAATTCCAAATAAATTTCAGCTGCCTGCGGCAATGAAGGCTCAACATAATCGCTGAACCCTATGACCTGTCGCGCATGAGATTAGATTCAATTATATATAGATATAGCATATTTGATATATATATATATATATATATATATATATATATATATATATATATATATATAATATATATATATATATATATATATATATATTCCTATAGCAAATATATATATATTTTAATTAGCCCGCCTTCTCTTAGCTTTGAGTGAAGGTCGAGATGCGTTCCGTTTGGCTGCTGCTCTGTGTGGGGCTGGTGGCGCTGTCGCTTGAGCAGGTGCGCGCCGAGGAGTCCGTCGCCAATCTCGACTTGGAGGACATAGCCGAGTTCGATGAGGACGACGAAGAGTTCTTGATGCTGCTGGAGGAGAAGGCCAAGGTGGGTATTCCTTAACCTGACTTCACTTAAGGAAATTATAGTCAATCTTTGTGTCTGATCTTAGAACAAGGATGTGGCGCGTGAGAATGAGCTGGCCCAGAAACTAGCGGACGTTCAGCATAATCTGCTGAATCCGGTCGTCGAGGTTGATCCCTGCGAGACCATGCACTGCGGCGCCGGCCGCATTTGCCAGCTGAACGACGGCAAGCCCGAGTGCATCTGCATTCCCGACTGCCCCGACGAGTCGGACACGCGTCGGCATGTGTGCACCAACAAGAACGAGACGTGGCCCTCCGACTGCGCCGTCTATCAGCAGCGCTGCTGGTGCGACATCAAGGACCCCGGCTGCCGCCATCCGGACAACTCGCATCTCCATATCGACTACTACGGCGCCTGCCACGAGTCACGCGTGTGCGACGGCGAGGACCTGAAGGACTTCCCGCGGCGCATGCGCGACTGGCTGTTCAACGTGATGCGCGATCTGGCCGAGCGCGATGAGCTGACCGAGCACTACATGCAAATGGAGCTGGAGGCCGAGACGAACAACTCGCGCCGCTGGGCCAACGCAGCCGTGTGGAAGTGGTGCGACCTGGACGGCGACACCGATCGCTCCGTCTCCCGGCACGAGCTGTTCCCCATCCGCGCGCCGTTGGTCAGCCTGGAGCATTGCATCGCACCGTTCCTCGAGTCCTGCGACTCCAACAAGGACCATCGCATCACATTGATCGAGTGGGGCGCCTGCCTGGAACTGGATGCCGAGGACCTCAAGGAGCGCTGCGACGATGTGCAGAACGCAGTGCCACATTTGCTGGGCTAGCCGTGTGCCGTGCCCCACGCCCCATGCCCCATTCCCCATGTGCCATGCGCCATGCTTCATGGATGCCCAGTTATTTTAAACAATATAATTTACTATTTTGTGCACAAAGTTTATTTCAACAAATAATTGTCTAATAAATGTTCCAATAACAATTTGGGCATTTCGATGTTTTCGCTTTGTATTTAAAGGTTTATTAAATTTATTTGTGTAATTTACTTTGCTCTAAATTAAGTTTTGCATTCGTTTAATCTTCGTGTCTCATTTAACATTGCATTTTGCTTGACAATTAAGTTTACATTTGTGTTTAGGTGAGTGAGTGTGTGTGTGTTTGTGTGTGTGGGGGTGTGTATGTGTGTGTGTTGAATGTTTGTTTATGTTGCCTATTGACGGTAGAAGTGGCTTAGTTTGAAATTGTTGTAAATTAGAAAGTGATGCTCGAGCCTCGCGACATCGCGCAGAAATGTTACAACGCGTCATTAAGTATTGTAATTTATTTTTAAACATAGATTTGAATTTAGTATATCCGAAATGGTCAATAAGAAGAATATATATATATATGTATATATTAGTAGGCCTGCGACAGAATGACATTGCCCTTTCGCTGCGGATCCTGCACGGAGTCCTCCTTCTTGCCAATAAGCGACTTGTGTATGTGCGGAATGACGCCGCCACCGGCAATGGTTGCTTTGATCAGACTGTCGAGCTCCTCATCTCCGCGAATGGCCAGCTGCAAGTGACGCGGCGTGATACGCTTCACTTTCAGATCTTTCGACGCATTGCCTGCCAATTCCAGCACCTGCAACAAAACACAAATAAATTAAAATCTCCAATTAGAATGTTAGCTAACATTGCACTGTACGCTAACAGTTTAGCATATGTAAACAAATGCCGTTTCGCCAGCGTTTACTAACACACACACGCAGTAAATTCGCTTTAATACTTGAAAACCGTTACATATACAATTAGGAATGGGAATGGGAAAATCGAAATACAAATCGGTTAGGCGCGAAAATCTTACCTCGGCGGTTAAGTATTCCAAAATGGCTGCGGAGTACACGGCAGCGGTGGCACCAACGCGTCCGTGAGATGTGGTGCGGCTCTTTAGATGGCGATGAATACGACCAACGGGAAACTGTTTGGTATTAGGGCACATAAAAATCGCATTAGAAGGAAAGTTCATCTCTTGTTTATGTTTTGCTACCCCCAAAGTGGCAGAAGCTATTTATTTCTCAGCTCTCAGCGCACCAACACACACACACACACAAACATGCATACACGGTACAGGGAAACGCACCCTGTTTACAGTGTGTGTGTGTGCATGCATATGCCTGTATGCGAGCTGGTAAAAAAGGCGCCAAAATGTATTTAGTACAGACAACAACAGTAACTCACCTGAAGGCCCGCGCGCGCTGAGCGAGAAACCGCTTTCGCCTTGGCTTTACCAGAGTCTTTGCCCGCTTTGCCACCAGCCTGCAGAACAGAATTGCGCGTAGAATTAGTAAGACACAAATAACACGCACACAGAGAACAGAGACTAAACACAGTATAAGAAATGCGCCACACAAAATGGTGGCGGCAAAATCGACTTCAGAGCGTGTTTGAGGTTAAGTTCGAGCGTTTTGCCGCCCCGCCACACAATAACACTGATTACATTTCTTATAATTTAAATACCAATAGCGAGCCGCACTGACAACTCCCAATATTCTCACAATACACACCAACCGGCGGCAGCATTAATATTTCAGTTCGCTATTGGTAAGGCACGCGCAATAATATATGTCAAATTGCTTTCGCCAAGCAGATTGCGATGGGCCGCAGCGTTATTTTTGTTATTAATATTACCATTTTTATTTAATTGATTTTTCAGTTGTGGTTACAGTATAAAAAATCGCACAAGGCACGTAGTTTATTTGTTTATGCGTGGAATGATTGTAACAACTAAATTGAAACTAAGTAGTTTTAGAATTTAGACGCGTCCGCACTGTAGTATAATTTTTACACGAATGAGACGCCGTCAGCGTTGCCAGTCACTCGACGGTCGCTTATTGCTATTTATGTGTCAACGTTAACAGCGAATGGCATGTTTTGTTATCGTCCACTCTTGGAACTGCGCTACACTTATCGATAAATCAACTCATTCACTCTCTCGCTGTACGTTTCCATTGTGCCAGCGATATCAAAACAATATTTTCAGATTGATTTATATACGCCATAATTTATAATTACCAACACGCTCAACATGAGCTCGGGCGCTGTTCGTACACCTGTTTCACAAATAATCCACAACAAAGATGACCAAGATGTGGATGACGAGCCCAAGAAAAAGTCACGCGAAGATTGGCGCAAGGCAAAGGAGCTGGAAGAGGCTCGCAAAGCGGGTACTGCGCCAGCCGCCGTCGACGAAGAGGGTCGCGACATAAATCCACACATACCACAATACATTTCCAATGCGCCGTGGTACTACGGCTCTCAGGGGCCCACATTGAAGCATCAGCGCCCGCAGCATGAGGATGAGCGCGGCCAGTTGGATAACTTAGCACCCAAGGGTCTGGACACGACCAAGCTGGTAACCAAGTTTCGCAAAGGAGCCTGCGAAAATTGTGGCGCCATGACGCACAAGAAGAAAGATTGCTTGGAAAGGCCGCGCAAGGTGCAGGCCAAGTACGCCGAGTCGATTGTGGTGCACGACGAGCACATTGTGACCGATTCCTCGATTAACTACGATGAGAAGCGGGATCGCTGGAGCTCCTACGATCCGGCTAACCATCGAGAGATTATCGAGGAGTATGAAAAGGTAGAGGAAGCCAAGCGACAGCTCAAGGCAGAGAAACTAAAGAATGATCCTGATGCTGAGATCTCGGGGGATGAGGGTAACGAAGACAAATACGTGGACGAGGTGGACATGCCTGGCACAAAAGTCGATTCCAAGCAGCGTATTACAGTGCGTAACTTGCGCATCCGCGAGGATACAGCAAAATATCTGCGTAATTTGGATCCGAATTCAGCCTACTATGACCCCAAGACACGCTCTATGCGCGACAATCCCAATCCAGCAGTGCCTGCGGAGGAGTAAGTGACTTTCTCCTTGCTTGTCCCAAATAATGCCTTGATTTCAATTTTAGAGCGGAGTTTGCCGGAGAGAATTTTGTGCGGTTCTCTGGGGACACCACAGCGCAAGCCACTGCCCAGCTATTTGCCTGGGAGGCACACGGCAAGGGCGTTGATGTGCATTTGCTGGCCGAGCCCACCAAGCTGGAGCTGCTGCAAAAGGAATATGAACAGAAAAAGGAACAGTTCAAGTCAAGTGTGAGTGAATTCCAACCAAACTATGGCAGATCATAGCTAACTATGATTTCCTTTCAGACCAAAACGGATATTGTGGAAAAATACGGAGGCGAAGAGCATTTGAAGGCGCCACCAAAATCGTTGCTTCTCGCTCAGACCGAGGAATACGTGGAGTATTCGCGCAGTGGCAAGGTCATTAAGGGCATTGAGAAGCCCAAAGCCCGCAGCATATACGAGGAGGATGTGTACATCAACAACCATACGACCATATGGGGCAGCTTCTGGAATGCCGGCCGTTGGGGCTACAAGTGTTGCAAATCCTTCATCAAGAACTCGTACTGCGTGGGTATGCAAGAACCGGAGGGCTATTCGGAGCAGCAACAGCAGCATACAACGTCAGCGACTGTGGCTCCAGTTGCAGCTCCAGTTGTAGATGCTGTATCACGTACGCAGGCAGAAGGGGATGTTGATAATAAAGCAGCTGAGTCCGAGGTTGACTCGGCGCACAGCACTGAAGAGTCGTCCGAATCCGAAGAGGAAGTAAAGGAGTCCAAAAAATCGAAGAAAAAGTCCAAGAAACGCGAAAAGAAAAAGAAAGCCAAGGAGCAGCGGAAAAACAAAAAGAAGCACAAAGAAATCAAAGAAAGAGAGATGCCCACATCTAAATCCAAACACATATCCGAGGAGGCTGATGATAGGAAGCGGCCATACAACAGCATGTACGATGTGAAGGCGCCCACCGAAGAGGAAATCGAGGAGTGGAAGAGGAAACGCACTCGCACAGATGACCCCATGCTCCAATTTCTATAAGCTAAGGAAAACTAAATACTAAATAATAGACGGAAAAACTGAGGATTGGAAGTAATTTTGTATTCTTTAAACAATGGCGTACTGCTCGTAGAGTAGTTGACGTATCTTGTAGTAGTCCTCGGAGAGGCAGCCCTCCATGGCCACTTTGCCAACGTCGACACGCCGCAGCGCCAGCGTGCCATTGCAGCACCAGAGGACGCCGCCGGAGAATTCCGAGTTGATGTTGTTGCGCATGAGCACCTGCTTGAAATCGGACAGTTTCAGTTCGTTGATCAGCACCGAATTGTGGACGGGGATTTCGTCTTCCGCGAGCATTTCTAGCGTGAGAGTTTTGCCTTCTAGCGCCGCCGCATCCTGCTCAACAGTGACTTCCGGCTGAGTTGGTGCATCGATGGCTTGGAGGCGCAAGCCAAGACGACCATCAATCCATGCCACTTCGGCGTCCTTGCCCTTCTGAAACTGTAGCTGCGAGACGAGACCCTCTGTTAGGCGCACCTGATAGATGTGAATCTCTGTGGTCACATCGATGATTTCTCCTTTTTGTGGAGTAAAGACGCGGGCGCCCACATTCTGCTCACAGTGCTTGGCCACTACCTGGGTGCCCTCTGCTGTGCCGTGCACCACAATGACGCGCCGCGGGCGCAGTTGCGAGAGGATCTTGAGCATGGACTCGCCGTCAGATCGTCCTTCGAAGTCGATGCGTTGTATTTGAGCATTGACCTCGATGGTCTTGCGCTGACTGATCAATTTCGTGGGTTTCTCCAGCATTTGGACATCAGTGTCTGGGTGGCCATTGGACTGCGGTTCGACGTGTGGTTCCTCCTTTTTGACATTCTCCTTGTTTTGATCATCTGTGGGCACGTAGTCATAGCCAGCGTCCACAATGCGATAGTCATCCAAATTGATAACTTCGCCATAGTCATCGTACTTTATCTTCTCCTCGTGGTAGGGGAACATCACATGATGGCGCTTATTGGACTTAAAGAAGCCGGAATGATGACGCCCCTCGGAGCGCACCACAATATCATGCTTGCCTGTAATCACACTCATTTCAATGTCATCCTCAGAGTCGGAGCTGCTCTCCTCCTCCGCTTCCGGTTTCACAATTAGCGGATTTAGCTTTTCGCCCTGCGTTCGCAGATACTCCTCCAGCTCAGGGCCCTCAAGCTCAACGCGTCGCCGCACGTCCAGTTCGATATGTCTGCCAGGCGTGAAATTTTCGACCAGATCCATGCTAAGCGACCCTGGGCCGGTGCGTGTGGTAAAAATAATGCTATTATTCGGGTTGCCGGCCCACTGCACAAATAGGTCGCGGGTAAATCCACTCTCCATGTCAGGCGTGCTGGCCAGCACTACCTTGGGGCCCGCAGGCAGCTTATAGACGTCGGCTAGCGTGTGACATAGATTGATGTGCTTGAACTGAAACGGATTGTTGCGCGCGCCCTCGAAGGCCTTGGTCAGCTTATCGCTCATCCATTCGATTTGCGACTTGGCAAACTCTATGACGTTGTAGCTTACGTTGTTCAGCAGCGCCAGGGAGTATGCCATTAGTCCGGACTCCTTGTTCTTCCACAACTGATCGAGCATGTGCGCCAGCTCCAGCACGCGACCCGCCGTGTCCACAGCGATGAGTACATTGCCATTGTTGCGCACCGTCTGCAATATGTTGGTCATCAGCTTTTCATCGCGTGCCCGTCGTCTCGCCTGTTGATACTGGGCATTGTACGCGTCGGTGATGAGCAGCGATGGCCTTTGCAGTCGGTCCAGCTCACAGCCCGTGAGATGGCGCTCTTTCTTGTGGTTGAAGTCGATGGCATAGATGATATCCTCCTCGCCCACTTTCACTATCTTCCAGACGGTGCCGCCAATCATGTGCCCGGCGCTGAGCGGCGTTATGGAAATGCCGTAACCCTTGCCCTTCAAGGAGACCGTTTGGTTGTACTTCAACTGTGTGATCTTCTCGAAGGCCGTGTCCACGTCGTCCAATGAGAACAGATCGAAGTCGTACATATTGAAGTGCGACATATACAAATCGTACATGAACATTTGCCCCATTTTGAAGACGGGAATCGTCGCATAGATGGGACAGTTGAGGCCCAGCTTGCCAACGAGATACGGCAGAGCGCCCAGGTGGTATACGTCTGGATGGGAGAGCAGTACGGCGTCCAGAGTATGCACTTGCCTGAGATGACATACGTTAGGCTGTTATATTTACTAACGTTTGTCTCTTACCTTTTCAATTCCTTTATAAAATTTGGATCAAATTTCTCGTCCCAGCCGCAGTCGAGCAATATTCGCACATCGTCTATTTGTAGAATGTAGCACGGGGGCGATTCGTCCATGGCGCCAGATATGGTGTGTAGTTTGATAATTGATGTCATTTTGCAAGTTTTTGCTATTTATAATGGCAGGAATCTAACGCATTTGTTGTAAATAATAAGGAATTGTATCTCAGCCACTATTTGCGCTCGATATTTAATACCGTGCACTCGATAGACCTATCGATATTGGTATTTTTGCGATATACCAAAAGTGCATTTAGCACACAGGCGAACATGACAAACTAATTTAAGAAAATATATGTTTGTTTATTATCGCTTATAAAAAACTGGTGTGTATTTTGATAATTGATGTCATTTTGCAAGTCTTTGTTATTTAATGACTTTTGCTTATAAATAATAAAGAATTGTATCTCTGCCGCTTTTTGCGCTCGATATTTAATACTGATAGACCTATCGAATTTGGTATTTTTACGATATACCAACACAGTGGAATCGCTTCATTTAATGCTTATAAAAATAATGCAAATTGTACTTAATAGCTGCAGTCTTTCAAATCGATGTAATGTCAAGCACTTTACAAATTCAAGCAGGCACCTCCACTGTACGTGTGCCACGAAAAGTCATATCTATGTCTTCAAATTCCTCGAGTCGATTATGATTGCCGCGCTTTAATTTTAAGCGACGATAAAGAGCTCTGGTGCGGCCAATCGGACGAAGTGCAACGAAACAGTAAACCACAACAGAGACAACGAGGACTGCGAGTAACACGAACAGAATGACGGCCCCTAGACTCTTGCTCTTAGCAGGCAGCCGACTGGGAATGGTGACAGTTTTATTCGCCGGCTTGCTGATGCAGTAGTCCGAGTCGCTGTTATTGGAGTTGCCGGCAGGCCAGTCGGGATTGTGATGGTATCCCTGCCAGCAGATGCAGTGATAATTGCCATCGACACTTGTACATACAGAACGACCTGGGCACTCTCGTGGCGTTGTGCAGTTTTTAACTATTATGGATATAATTTGAAAAAAAGGTCAATGTCAAACTATGTCTTACTAACGTTGCAGTGAATGATCCTCCTCGGCGCGCAGTCCAAAGAGATAACAATAACAGACAGCTAAATAAATTGAATATTTATATGCGTTGTACATTTGTGCTGATATATGATGAGCTAATAGGGATAAGTGTAAACAGTCGCGCCTCCGATGAATGACTGCCCCAAGTCGAGTCGAGTGAGCATATCTTATCATCCACAGCGTTATCAATCAAAATTACGTTATTGTAACATGTTGCGATTTAAGTTCTAGATATTGATTGATGTACTAAGTCTATTTCGATTAACAAAGCTACAAAACATATCTTTAAGAGCAGTTTTGAAAATATATGTATAAAATTATTTGAAATAAAATAAAGTGCTGGAAAACGAAATGAAAATATTGTAAAACAGTGGGAAGACCCAAGAATTGGTTCACAATAGCTCATGTTAAAAAACAGCTGGGCCGCTTATGTTATGTTAAAAGCTGCACTACTGTTAATACTATAATAGTGAATAATGTTCGTACGGCTGTGCCAGCACAGCTTTCACATCTTTGACTTGCTGATTCTCAGCGCCGCTCTGACGATATTAGTCTACATCCTCCTGCCGCATCGATTTGCCCTGCGCTATGATTACATCGAGAGGGAGCGAATGGAAGAGGCGCTGCTGGCACTCACCACTGCGAACATCTCATCCCAGCTGGCGATCGATTGCAGCTACAAGGAGACGCTAGCTGACAGCAGGTTCGTCTACGACGCATTCCATCGGGAGAAGATTCTCCGTGGCGAGGAGATACGACTGGGCGGCGAATATCAGCCGGAAGAATGCCGAGCGCGGTATAGCACAGCCATAATTGTGCCCTATCGGGATCGCCAGGAGCAGCTGGCTGCCTTTCTCAACTATATGCACAACTATCTGCGACTGCAGCAGATCCATTATCGAATCTTCGTCGTGGAGCAGAGCGACCGCAAGCCCTTCAACCGGGCCATGCTCTTCAACATAGGCGCTAAGGTGGCCAACAGCTATGGCTATCCGTGCCTAATACTGCACGACGTGGACCTGATGCCACTCAACTCCGGCCAGATCTACGCGTGCACAACTCTGCCCAGGCACATGAGCTCGGCCCTGGACAGCTGGCGCTTCAACTTGCCGTACCGGACGCTCTTCGGCGGCGTCGTCGCCATAAGCACCTCCCAGTTTCACATGATAAACGGCATGTCGAACATGTACCATGGCTGGGGTGGCGAGGACGACGACTTGTACGAGCGCCTCAAGGTCCTCAGCATTGAAATCTGTCGCTTCGACCCGGCGTATAGTGAATATACGATGCTCAAGCACAAGCCCGCAGTACCAAACGATAATCGAATGGCGCTGCTTCGAGCTGCCTCGCTGCGCATGTACACCGATGGTCTCAACTCGCTGGTCTACAAGGAGGTGGAGCGCAAAATGCACAGCCTGTTTACGCTCATCCTGGTCGAGACCTAGTGCTCCAGCGACCGCAAATGCTTGGCCCCGCTTTGCCAAGCTTGTTACTTAGCTTTTAGGCTCTTAGGCGAATCTCTGTGAGTCCAGCAAATGGCGCATGCATACATCCATTAATGTCTAAGTAAGAAAAATCCTTTGTTAACCGTACTACAGTAATTACCTTGTTGTCACAAAGCAAGATCAAGAGAGAAGGAGAAGGAGAGAGCTAGCATACAAATAAACAATTACAAATTAAAGGTTTGGTATTTTGAATTGATTAAATGTATATATTTAACTAATTCGTGTACGCTGAGTTACACTAGGGAGCAAATTGCACAATACACATCTAGAAGTAATCTATATTTAATAGGTTTGCTTGACTGTTTGCCTAGACTAACAATAAATTACGCACGTTCACATTACAATTGATATTTGTCGAGAAAGAACTTGAAAACTTCTTAAGCACGTCAACTCTCACACACAGCACAGACACACGCACAATTGTACATACACACATTTATAATTTATAATAATACATATATGGATATATAGTGTGGAATGGTTATTTAAAACATTTTGGCTAATCGGCTGCACGCAGCTCGTTTGATGTGTCTAGTTCAAGAAGTTGAGTATGTCCTGCTGCGACAAGGTGTTTAGATTTTTGCTATCCGCCGACTGCGTTATCTGCGGCATTAGCGTGGCCGTTGCTGAGCCAGCGTTGCCCAGGTTCATTGGCTTGCTAAGACCGCCGCTTGGCTGCATGCTGTTCATACTGTTTATCGAGTTGTAGCCCGAGGGATAGATGTAGTTGACAGTGGGCTGCTGCAGCGTATACATATTGGCACTATTTGTGTTGTTCGGCTTGGCGGTTTGGCCGGCGGCACCGCCGGAGCCAAACGGATCTAAGTCGTCCAACGAGGAGAAGTTGTTGTTGCTGCTGGCCTGTGGCGAGGCTAGCTGATGATTCATGACCAAAGGATTTGCGCTATGCCAACTATTGCTATTGTTGCCACTGGCATTGTAGGTCAACCCGAGCTGAGGCGGAGTAGCCGCTGGTGGGCTTTGGACAGTGCTTAAGCTGCCTATGTTGCTTTGCATTAATGAGAACATATCCGTTTTCGGTGCTGCCTCTATCGTTGCGTTGTGCGTTATTCTGAAAATCAAATATATGGACTTATTTATCACAAAATTTAGTGTGGATTTAATCATCTACTTGAGCTGCTCTCTCGTTTTGACAGGGGCCGGTGCTGTAGCTGTAGCCTTCGGAGTCACAGAGCGCGATGGCTGACCCACGCTGAAACCGGAGAACATATCATCATCGCTCTTATTGCCATTGCTACCGGCAGGCGACAGCGTACTGTTCTCCATCTCACTGGCCAATATTTCGGAAGCGTCCTTGGGTCTAATTGAAATCGTAATATTAATATTAGAGTGTATAGTCTTTACAGTCTGGTACTTGATTCATACTTGTTGTCTCTCTGTATTGTGGACAGTTGCTGTAGCTTTTCGCGCTGCTCTTGCTCCACTCTTCCTAGCATTTCTTTGATTAGTGCTACAATCGTATTGAACTGGGCTATAGTCAGTCCATTTTCCACGCTCAGCGGCACAAGGAACGGTATGCATTTGTGCGCCATCACGTCCTTTGTGATGCCCAGCTTCGTGTTCGTCATGGCGATTTTATAGATACCTGCAGTAAAGAGTTCACGCGATCACGAATACGGAAAACATATCATTAAGTAAGTATATTTACCGATTATGGCCATTATGATTGCTGGTTCGCGGCTTTGTATTTGCTGCAAAAAGGGCAGAATCTCGTCTAGAACCAGCCATTTGTCCAAGTTCTCCAACAGCTTGCCAATTGATATGAGGCAGTTAACCTTAACTGAAACGTTGTTGCTGAGTAGACATAGCTTCTTGATACGCGGAATCACTGCATTTTTCATGGCATTGTAGTCAATGAGAGTGGAAAAGGTCGGTAGCACCGCCAGGCAGAGCTCCTGTATTTGCGGCATGTCACATTCCAGCGATCGATAGAGCAGCGGCAGCACACTCTGCTTCACCTCTTCTGCCGGCGTTAGCTTGAGAAGCAAATCCATTTTTTGCATGAATATCAAGAGAATCTGTATGGGATCCGTGAGCTTAAAAATGGGCTTCAGGTGTGGTAGTATGTGATCGCAGTATTCGCGCTGGCTGCTCATTTCGGCAATCAGCAGAACATTGGGCAGGACGAATGGTATCATCGGCGAGTTGACGAACTCCTTTATCAGGTAGGGCAATATCGAGTGTAAATTAACACGATGAGGGAGCGTGGGTATAATCTGCGGCAGACCCTTATAGAACTTGGATTTCTGCAGGTTGTCCCACTGATAAAGAGAGTCCAAATAGCTCAGCGTCTTCACGCCGACGTCCTGGAAGTAAGCAATCGTTTTCAGCTCGTGCAACCTTGGACGCAAGCTTGCGCTGGGATGCAACAGGGACTTCACACTTTCAGTAAGTTCGCTCGGTATTGTATTCATTGGCGGGTACTTTCGTTGATTCAATTCATTGGCGTAGCGGCGAAAGCTACTGTAATCACTCCCAAACATTTTCAACGGCTTACCCGAGTAAATAGTAAACATGAGCACACCTAAAATATAATTGTTTACAGATCGAAATTGGTAATTCGTGGCAATTGTGCTCACCTAACGAGAACAGGTCACTGTCCGGCGTATTGACACTGTTCAAGGCCAACTCTGGTGCTGTGTATTCCAAGCTGGGCTGGGCCAGCACATGAAGTGACGTGCTGTACTCTCTGCACGGCCAGTGCGGCGTGCCATTTGTTGCTGGCTGATTGGCTATGCAGAAGTCGAAACCAAACAGTTTCCAGCTGCGGTTCTTGTTTATCACAATCGTTTCGGCGCTGATATTGCGGTGCACGATTTTGGCATCGTTGTGCAGGAATTGCAGACCATCAAACAGCTGCAGCAGGCCGTGTCGTATCTCAACGTCGTAGAGCTTCTTCTCCGAGCGCACCGCGTCGCCAACCACATTGGCGAGGGATGCGAATACCGGCTCAGTGGCAAAAGCCAATGAGTCGCGACTCTCTTCCAGCGGATGCTGGACGGTGAGCACGTGTGGGTGTCGAATCTTCGTTAGCTGCTGTACGCCGCGGCGCAACGTTTCCAGCATTGTCTCTCGGTCGTCTTTGGACCAGCGCTCCAGTACCTTCTTCTCAAACACAAACACAGAGACCTCCTGCTTGGTGCTCTTCTTGTGGCCATTGTACACCTTCCACATCAGTCCTAATTAATGAAAGCATTGTTAGCTGGTTGACTGCCTGCGCATATGTTAGCGAATTTTTCTGCATCTCACCCACACCCGCTGTGCATATCTGGTCCAGCACTTCATATTCCCGTGTAACATTATTTCCAGGCAGCACGCCTGAGAGCTGCGAAACGGTTTGCACGGCGGACGAGTAGAATTTGTTAATCACATCCATGCTGCTTATAATGATTACGATAAAATTCTTTAGCACGTTTACAGCAGTCCTAAATGTTTTTGCCAAATTCTTTTTGTTTTAGTAATCAATAGAGTTAGTTCCCAAAAGAACCGGCTCGCTCATTCGTGCTCCTCGATAACTGCAAACTGCTATCGACTTAACATTATGAACAATCGAACTACTAAATACGCGAATATGCTGAAAAGACGCGCAATTTTTTCAAAAAAGTTGTTACGTTTTTACTATATGTATTTTATTTTGCAGTTAATGATTGACAATAATTATATTTATTTATTAACCCTATAAATGTTCTATGCTGATCTAATGCACAAGATTCTAATTTTGGGTTCGAATAAAAAAGTTCCATTAGTGACACTTGAATAGACAACATTTAGTGAACATTTTTTTTATCATTATTCTATTTTATTGTGTTCAAACTGCTTTGAGAGTACGTGATTTTGAAACTCATTTAAGATACGACTTTTAATGGGGTAAATGACATTCCTAGACAAATAATAATTAAATTGAAAATTACAATGCGGCTTGAATTGCATACTTTTATTATTTATATATGGACAATTGATACGAGCACAAACAAAAGATAGTAATACAATTAGAATATTTAAAAGGCTAATACGCAGTTAATAAATTTTCAACAAACGTGAAGTAAATATTTGTAATAACTTGGGTCCTTCCAGAAAAGTTCCATTTCACAAGAAACACATAGTCTCCAGTTGGAAGAAGCATAGGTAGCTTTTCAACGTTCGGGTAATAACCCTTAACAAATTGCGTGCCCTATTTATATTTAAAAAATACTTTTTTTTTAGATGTTCTTATGATAAAATTACACTCAATACTCACAACAAACGGACATTTATGGATAATATTCGTATAGTCTCTGATTTGATCAAAGAGTAAAGTCTCGAATTTTCCTTTCAAATTGTTCATATATTTGCAAAGATCAAATGTTCCTTTTATCACCCAAGGCTTGAAGCCGCTGGCTCTTTTTTGTATCTGATAGTCCACGATTATAGTCTTAGCTGGTTGCAGTATTTCTATAATCATATTTATAATGGTTTTGTTCCGCTGCAGTGCACGAAGGCGACAAGTTTCTACTGTCACCCACGACTTGTTTTTGGACTCGCAAACAGCATTTGTCATTTTAAAGACGACTGCGCTCTGGTAAATTGTTAGATTAAATGGAATTAACTTTCTCTGCCCCTAGATCTTTCAACCACTTACCTTCAGTTTCAATATTAGCAGAAGTACTAGCAAAACCACAAAATATCTTGATATCTTTACCATTGTATTTTGTTGTTAGACCGAACACCGAATGACTGAATTTGTACAAATCTCGAACTTTTTATGGAAAGTTTATTGATTTAAAATGTCAAAAAATAATATATTTATAGATAATCTATCTCAAATTGTTTAGATATTTAACATAAGTTATACCCTGCAATATTTCATATTTTGTTTTCAGGGTATAATGGTTTCCTTTTTTAAATGGCTGGCTCTGTCTCAAACGACGGACCCAATCTTAACGCAGCATTTTTAGAACATAAACTAACTATTTTTTTTATGTTTTATAATAAATTTAGGCATATTACAAGCAACTCTTTTTCACTCTTGGCCATAAAATACTGATGTACTACAATTACCTACTTATAGGTCGATTAATAAATAATATATTTGCTAGCAAATATAGTATGTTGGTTTTCCTGTGTACTCACTTTTTACATATGTATATTTATAGAGCTGTATATGGTATGAAGGTGAGGTGTTCAGGAGAATAATTTTATAAATATATTTCTGTCAATACTCTTTTTTCTTTTGTTCCTGTTTTATTACTCATCGCAACACCAATATTCATTCGTGCTTGTCGATAGTAGACAATTATAAATAATCGGGCTGTTTAAACTTTTCCACCTAACTTGACCGCATTTATTCAAATAGAGTTCAGTTTTTGTAGGAGTATGCATAGCTCTTCCAGTACCAGGATTGATTATGTATAATTGAACGATAACTTTTATTGATTAAGTAATATGTTTATTGAACAAAAAATACAAAAAAACAAATGGTTTGAATATCATTTTTTTATTAGTTACGAGTGTATTAAAAAAAAATACTAGTATGCCGTTTATAATTTCTCTGGCTTTTTTCATGGTCAATAAAATAGACATGTATATATAATATATGTATATAAACAAAATACTTACACGCATGGCTAACTACTAAAATTCATTCATTGATGTGCCATAATTTGTTACCTACTTTTAACTTAAAGAGATCAAATTTTGTTCTTTCCTTTCTTAATTTTTTTTGTGGAAGGTTGCATCCATCTGATTATTTTTAATCTGTGCATTTTAAAGTTATATTGAAGTTACATCCTAAAAATTACATTTCAAAAACTAAACAGATGATATTTTAGAGTATAATATACAAGCAAATGCATATAATACCCTTTGACAAAGTACTTAAATTAAGTCTTCGACAAAGGTAAAGTAAACAGATACATCAATCGTGGGTTGTTTTTTGAATTTAAATGTTAGATTAAGTAAATAGTCTCCTGTTGGAAGTGGAATCTGTACTTTTTCGATGCGAGGATAAAAGTCTTTAACGATTTGATTTCCCTTTAATTAGAAAAAAGTCTAGTGAAACCTATTATATATAATACACAATTTTACTTACACTATATGGACACGTATGATTGAAAGTTGTCGAATCCTTAAAGATGCCATGAAGGATTTTGAAGGCGGGATTGTTTGGCTTTCGAAAATACTTACAGACGTCGACTAAAAAATCGAAAAGCCAAGGCTTGTAACCGTTTGCCTTTTTCAGAACCTGCACTCTCAAATGCAAATCTTTAATGGGATGCAACAAATCCAAATTAATGTTTAAAGTCGTTATGTTTCGTTGCACGGCCTTCAGTCGACATTGATTGATAACAGCCCAGGACTTGTCGTATGACTTACAGATAGCATTTGTCATTTTCAAGACAATACCGTGCTGGAGTGAAATATTTGTTATTATACAATATCTTTTAATTATATCCATTTGCTGTAATTACATTAACGTTTGTGTTTAACATCAACAGGAGACAAGACAAAAATAAGCCGTGACAGATAATTTGATGTATCCCGTTTAAAGTCATAGCGACAAATTCCGACTATGTTGCTTTGCTTAGTTGCGTTTAAAGTATGATGGCCCGTGGACTAAGTCCTATTCATATAAATACAGTAGATATGCTTCAATAAGCCCCATGTAAATTAAGTGTTAGTTATACATACATATATGATATATAATGATCACTTAATTTACATATATATATATATATATATATATATATATATATATATATATATATATATTCATAAATTAAAAATAATGAACAATTAACAGTGTGTGTAGAACACTAAATGGGAAATGTCATCATAATATCAACAGTAAATGGTTGTCCATTATAAATGGGCTTCGAAATTTACTAGCATCTGGAATCTAAATTGTATTCAACATACAACGAAAATTGAAGGCATTTTAACATCTGTTCTCTTTGATTGTAGTAATATGAGTGCTTTCACTACATTTGGAAAAAAGCGCTTTGTTTCGCAATCTTTAAATATTCGGATCTAGGAACTTAAACATTTCCCCGGAGTTCAGTTACAACTAATTATTTGCTAAAATTAAATATTCGAAAAACATTCCTTTTCGATAAACATTAAAATACAAAAATGCTTAACATTCATAAAGTTTGTTCACTTCAAGTTATTCTTAAGAAACTCATCAAAAAATGTTCCACTTTTTGGATGATCCAGTTGACATCCTTTCCAATTTTCTATATAATAAAGTCCATTTCATTGATATTTAAAAAAAAAGTAAATTGCGTAGATCAGCGCTGCTAAAAGCTTAGGACAGCAGATCAGCAGTTGAAAGCTTAGAGCTGCAGTCTAAGCGCAGCAAGCTTTTCGCATTGCAGTATAAGATTCGCTGAAAAGCTGCAAAAGCTTCGTTAGCTGTAAGCTCTGTTTATTCAGCGGATCAGCTGTGTGAAGAGCGCAACCAACTTTGGGCATGTGCATATGGACTGGAATAGGGGCGTATTTAAGGCCATAGTCGGCCTCTTTTCCATATCCGGCGACCCAACTTGGCAAAAGCTGTTGACAAGTTTAAGAGAGGAGCTGGCCTATCACCGATATATACCTGAAGGTGAATTAAAATAAATTTCAAGTACAAATTGAGTGCTAAATATTTCAATTTCCCCAGCAAATTTCCTCAGCACACGTATTCGCATTGGTGTATTGCGTTGCAACATTAAAAGCAGGCACGGGATACGGGTGCTCTAAAAAAAGTGGGCACTGCAAATTAACAGGCAACCTGTAATCTGCCGTAGCCCCAGCACCTTCACCTCTAGCATCAGTAGCCGTCTCGTCGTGAATTTGTGCAGTGAAAAAACACACAAGTTAAATCCAAAAAGTACAGCAGCGTGGCCAATTTCAGCAAAAAGAACAAGTAGCCAATCCGAAAAAAATCAAAATATACATATATCTATATATATATAAGTTGTTTACAAAAAAAAAAAAAGAATGATTAAACCAATTAATATAATCAAAAAAAAAAAAAAGAAACAAGAAAGGTCTAGAACAAAGTGTTGTGTATTACTTCCTTCCTAACCCTCAAATTACCTACAGGGCTACGACCACAATGAAAAGAAAAATATATATAAATTAAACACTGCCAATTACGCAACGCGCATCACCTCTACCAACAACGCCACCTAATTTTTATAAAATAAAACACAATAAATAAACTTCAGGCATCGCCTGGAGTTGATCTCAGACTTGCACTCCACTGCATAATTAAGCAGTTGCAAATGTAAGCTAAAGCAGCAGCTGATAATTCAACAAAATTCAAACGTAATTCGCGTTTCTTCGAATCGATTAGAATTTCGCACGTGTGTGTACATGCATAGGAAAAATGCGTGTGCTTAGCACTGCTGCCGCGTCGTTTTGCACAGTAACTAACTTGCACACTCACGTCGATTATATTAGCCGGATGTAAAAATTCCAGGCAGGCGTTAAAGATGGGGTTGTTTCGCAGCGAAGGCCTTCAGTCTGCATTGATTTACAATAACCCAAGATTTGTTAAAGGAGCTGTACACTACGTTTGTCATGCATCAACATCATGCTTGTTTAAAATTTAATTTTTATACTGTATGATGGAATTAATGATTTGTTGATTTTAATAGCTTTTAGGATGAAAGAATAGTATTTAAAATACACATGAATGCATTCAGTTAAAATTATAAAAATTATATATTTCAATCGGGTGTACTGAAAACAACACGATATAATCACATTGTGAATGAGTATAAAGTTCAATTTTTATCAATTTCGCATTAGGGATATGATTAATGAAATCACCATGAATATTATATATATCTAATAAATAGAATATGAACTCATAAAACAAAAAATACGTTTTTTATGCTTTAATTGGGATTCTGTAAATTACATTCGACAATGTATTGAAGAATTTATATTAAATCTTCAAAAAATGAAAAGTAAACTTTAAAATCGGCAGTTCGTTGCTTTGAGAGTATAAAGGTCAGAATCAGTAAATAGTCTCCAGTTGGTAATGGGTTTAAAAACTTATCAGTGATGGGATAAAAGTCGTTTAATATCTGACGACCCTGGGAAGACAAAAAAGAAAAAAAAGAAGTGAATAAAAAAACAAAATTAGACAAGGATCTTTGGATATGTGTTTTACTTACAACATATGGGCAAGTGTGATTAATTGTCGAAAACTCTTTGAAGATTCCATAAATCATTTTTATAGCGGGATTATTGGGCTTTCGCAAATATTTACAGGCATCTATAGTGATATCAAAAAGCCAAGGTTTGTAGCCGTTTGCTTTCTTCTGGACTTGCGCTCTCACTTCGATAATATTAGCCGGATGTAAAAGATCAGCGGCAATGTTTAAAATAGTTTTGTTTCGTTGGACGGCCTTTAGCCGGCATTGAGTTATAACAACCCAGGACTCGTTATACGAATTACAAACTGCATTAGTCATTTTGACAGTAAAGCCATGCTGAAAAAATATTTATTTATATTTTTTTAAAGATGCGACGTACTTGATTCACTGAATTTAATTACATTCAAATCGGCGTTCAACATCAGCAGCACACTTGAGAAAATCAGATAGTTCCAGTTTATTTTATCCATGATTTTTAAAACCATATGTATTCAATCGGTCTATATTGATGGGTGGCTAATTACGCTCTAATCATGATTCCTTGAAGAGCCCCCATTTTTATACTGTAAATCTCTTTAAAATGGGGTATAATGACTTTATGGAAGCGTATGCATGGTGAAGTGATTGATTTTTAATTCTAAATTGTCTTAAATCGAAGAATATTACGATATCTGCAATTTTTTCATTCATACTTTGAGCGTTTTGTTTGAAAGTATATATGCTTTCCTTGCTCCGTAATATATAAGCTTATAATATTAGCATGTACTCTAGCGATCACTTATTATGCTCGTTCGTATTTAGAATCGTAAAGAGTGAAATAAATTCTATAGTGTACACAAAAAGTTGGCAAATATTTTAACTTATATTGTACCCTAAAATTTGTAATTATTTTCTCATTTCATGCTTCGTTAGGATTAAGGCGAACATTGTATCAGATATTGATATTTAAAAAAAGGAGGATATAATATAATTCAATAATATAACAATATAATAAACATTTTTATCGATGTCTTTGGATGACATTGAATGTAATAATAGAGAATATTAGCTTGAGATAGCTCTTGAGATCGACGTATTCACTTATGGCTATAAAAACATTTATATTCATGAAACTAAATAAATAATAAGATGCAATTTATATGCTTTATTTGGAAGCTTGCAAATAAGTTTACTTCATATATTGGAGAATTTATATTAAGTCTTCAACATATGAGAAGTAAACGTTTACATCAAAGGTTCGTTGCTTTGAAAATAGAAATGTTAGAATTATTAAATAGTCTCCCGTTGGTAATTGGATCGGAAATGTATCGATGATGGGGTAAAAATCTCTAATTCCCTGATAGCCCTGTATAAAAAAAGAAGAAAAAGGAGAACAATATCAAACGAAGCTTTTTATATCTGGTTTTACTTACGACATATGGACACGTGTGGTTAACTGTTGAAAACTCCTTAAAGACTCCGTGAATCATTTTAACAGCGGGATTATTGGGCTTTCTCATATATTTACAGCCATCAAATGAAATATCGAATAGCCAAGGTTTGTAGCCATTTGCTTTCTTCCGGACTTGCACTCTCACATCGACTTTATTGGCTGGTTGTAAAAATTCCATGTCGACGTTCAATGTGGTTTTGTTTCTTTGCACGGCCTTTAGTCGGCATTGGCTTATAATAACCAAGGATTTGTTATAGGAATTACAGACTGCATTTGTCATTTGAATGCTGACACCATGCTGGAAAATAAAAATGTAAACTTAGTTGAAAGCTAACATACTTGCTTTGATTTGATTACACTTAAACTTGTATTTATCATCAGCTGCACGCTGGATAAAAGAAGCAAATAGTTCCAATAAATTCTATGCATGACTTTAGAATTCTATATCTATATTAATGGGTGGTTAATTTCGCTCTAATTATGATTCCTTCAAGAACCCCCATTTTTATACTGTGCATCTATTAATAAAATAAAAATGGGGTATATTGGCTTTATGGAAGCGTATGCATGGTGAAATGATTGATTTAATATTCGAAAATGTTTTAAATCGAAGAATATTACGATATCTGCGATTTTTTCATTCATACTTTGAGCGTTTTGTGTGACAGTATATATGCTTTCCTTGCACCGTAATATATAAGCTTATAATATTAACAAGTACTCTAGTGATCACCTATTATACTCGTTCGTATTTAGAATCGTAAAGAGTGAAATAAATTCTATAGTGTACACAAAAAGTTGGCAAATATTTTAATTTATATTGTACTCTGAAATTTGAAATTATTTTCGCATTTCATGCTTGGGTAGGCATTGGATTAAGCTGAGCAGTGTATCAGATATTTATGAGCGTGGGATTAATCTCTTGACAGAAAGACGGCAAACGGTTTTGGATCGAAATGGAGACTACATTGAACCCTGAACCCTGAACCCATTGAACATGGGAATTCAGGTTATAATGATTTTGTGAAAATGTATGTAACAGACCGAAGGAGGCACTCTTACTTGTTAGAAATTTATTGTACATTAAAAAAAAATCATTCTTAAATTGCTCTAAAAAAAAAATTAAAAGACTTAGTGAACAACCTAATATTTATATATATTATTTTATCTAATAAAGGATATACTAAGGTATATAATATAATAATAATAACAAAATAAATAATAAGATGTTTATTTTAGTGGGACATCACAATTTATATGCTTTATTTGGAAGCTTGCAATAAAGTTTACTTCATATATTGGAGAATTTATATTAAGTCTTCAACATATGAGAAGTAAACTTTCACATCAAAGGCTTGTTGGTTTGAAAATAGAAATGTTAGAATTATTAAATAGTCTCCCGTTGGTAATTGGATTGGAAATTTGCCGATGTCGGGATAAAAATCTCTAACTCCCTGATAGCCCTGTTAGAAAAGAGAAGAAGAAGAAAAACAATATCAAACGAAGCATTTTATATCTGGTTTTACTTACGACATATGGACACGTGTGGTTCATTGTTGAAAACTCTTTAAAGATTCCGTGAATCATTTTAACAGCGGGATTATTGGGCTTTCTCATATATTTACAGCCATCAAATGAGATATCGAATAGCCAAGGTTTGTAACCGTTTGCTTTCTTCTGGACTTGCACTCTTAGGTCGATTTTATTTGCTGGTTGTAAAAATTCCATGTCGACGTTCAAAATGGTTTTGTTTCTTTGTACGGCCTTTAGTCGGCATTGGCTTATAATAACCAAGGATTTGTTATAGGAATTACAGACTGCATTTGTCATCTTAATGCTAGCACCACGCTGGAAAATAAAAATGTAAACTTAGTTAAAAGCTAACATACTTGCTTTGATTTGATTACACTTAAATTTGTATTTATCATCAGCTGCACGCTGGATAAAAGAAGCATATAGTTCCAATAAATTCTATGCATGACTTTAGAATTCATATGTTTCCGATCGGTCTATATTAATGGGTGGTTAATTTCGCTCTAATTATGATTCCTTCAAGAACCCCCATTTTTATACTGTGCATCTATTAATAAAATAAAAATGGGGTATATTGGCTTTATGGAAGCGTATGCATGGTGAAATGATTGATTTAATATTCGAAAATTTTTTAAATTGAAGAATATTACGATATCTGCGATTTTTTCATTCATACTTTGAGCGTTTTGTGTGACAGTATATATGCTTTCCTTGCACCGTAATATATAAGCTTATAATATTAACAAGTACTCTAGCGATCACCTATTATACTCGTTCGTATTTAGAATCGTAAAGAGTGAAATAAATTCTATAGTGTACACAAAAAGTTGGCAAATATTTTAATTTATATTGTACTCTGAAATTTGTAATTATTTTCTCATTTCATGCTTCGTTAGGATTAAGGCGAACATTGTATCAGATATTGATATTTATATATATATTTTATATAAAGGAGGATATAATATAATTTAATAATAATACAATATAATAAACATTTCTATCGATATCTTTGGATGACATTGAAGGTAATAATAGAGAATATTAGCATAAGATAGCTCTTGAGGTGGACGTATTCACTTATAGCTATAAAAACATTTATATTAATGAAACAAAATAAATAATAATTTGCCATTTATATGCTTTATTTGGAAGCTTGCAAATAAGTTTACTTTATATATTGGAGAATTTATATTAAGTCTTCAACATATGAGAAGTAAACGTTTACATCAAAGGTTCGTTGCTTTGAAAATAGAAATGTTAGAATTAATACATAGTCGCCCGTTGGTAATTGGATCGGAAATGTCCTGATGTCGGGATAAAAATCTCTAATTCCCTGATAACCCTGTTAAAATAACAAAAGAAGAAGAAAAACAATATCAAACGAAGCATTTTATATCTGGTTTTACTTACGACATATGGACACGTGTGGTTAATTGTTGAAAACTCTTTAAAGATTCCGTGAATCATTTTAACAGCGGGATTATTGGGCTTTCTCATATATTTACAGCCATCAAATGAGATATCGAATAGCCAAGGTTTGTAGCCGTTTGCTTTCTTCTGGACTTGCATTCTCACATCGATTTTGTTTTCTGGTTGTAAAAATTCCATGTCGACGTTCAAAATGGTTTTGTTTCTTTGCACGGCCTTTAGTCGGCATTGGCCTATAATAACCAAGGATTTGTTATAGGAATTACAGACTGCATTTGTCATCTTAATGCTGGCCCCATGCTGGAAAATGAAAATGTGAACTAAGTCTAAAGTTAACATACTTGCTTTGATTTGATTACACTTAAATTTGTATTTATCATCAGCTGCACGCTGGATAAAAGAAGCAAATAGTTCCAGTTTATTTTATCCATGATTTTTAAAGTCATATGTATTCAATCGGTCTATATTGATGGGTGGCTAATTACGCTCTAATCATGATTCCTTGAAGAACCCCCATTTTTATACTGTAAATCTCTTTAAAATGGGGTATAATAGCTTTATGGAGGCGAATGCATGATGAAGTGATTAATTTTTAATTCTAAATTGTCTTAAATCGAAGAATATTACGATATCTGCAATTTTTTCATTCATACTTTGAGCGTTTTGTTTGACAGTAGATATGCTTTCCTTGCTTCGTAGTATATAAGCTTATAATATTAGCATTTAGAATCGTTCGTATTTAGAATCGTAAAGAGTGAAATAAATTCTATAGTGTACACAAAAAGTTGGTAATTATTTTAAATTATATTGTAAAAATAATTGGAAATTGGAAATTATTTTCGCATTTCATGATTGGGTGGACATTGGATTAAGGTGAGCAGTGTATCAGATATTTATGAGCGTGGGATTAATTTTTTGACAGAAAGCTGGCAAAAGGTCTTGGATCAAAATGCAGACTACGTAATTTGTATACCCTGAACCCATTGAAAATGGGAATTCAGGTTATAATGGTTTTGTGAAAATGTATGTAACAGACAGAAGGAGCCGTGGTAGACTCCATAAAGTATATATATTATTGATCAGGACGACAAGATAAGTTGATCTAGCCCTGTCGGTCTGTCCGCCCGTCCGCGTGAACGCACCGATCTCGTAAACCACAAAAGCTAGAGACGAAAAAAATTTTTTATACGTAACTTTATAAACGTAAAAGCTAATGAATGCATACATGGGGCCCCGTTTTCCCAAAAATTTGCAAATTTCTCTAAAAGTCGTATATCAAATACTAGATACTTGTGCTGTCGACGTATTCACTTATGGTTATAAAAACATTTATATTAATGAAAGAAAATAAATAATAAGATGCTTATTTTAGTGTGGACATCACCATTTATATGCTTTATTTGGAAGTTTGCAAATAAGTTTACTTTATATATTGGAGAATTTATATTAAGTCTTCAACATATGAGAAGTAAACTTTTATATCAAAGGCTCGTTGTTTTGAAAATAGATATGTTAGAATTATTAAATAGTCTCCCGTTGGTAATTGGATTGGAAATGTCCTGATGTCGGGATAAAAATCTCTAATTCCCTGATAACCCTGTTAAAAAAAAAGGAGAAGAAAAACAATATCAAACGAAGCTTTTTATATTTGGTTTTACTTACGACATATGGACACGTGTGGTTCATTGTTGAAAACTCTTTAAAGATTCCGTGAATCATTTTAATAGCGGGATTATTGGGCTTTCTCATATATTTACAGCCATCAAATGAGATATCGAATAGCCAAGGTTTGTAGCCGTTTGCTTTCTTCTGGACTTGCACTCTCACATCGACTTTATTGGCTGGTTGTAAAAATTCCATGTCGACGTTCAATGTGGTTTTGTTTCTTTGCACGGCCTTTAGTCGGCATTGGTTTATAATAACCCAGGATTTGTTATAGGAATTACAGACTGCATTTGTCATTTTAATGCTGACACCATGCTGGAAAATAAAAATGTAAACTTAGTTGAAAGCTAACATACTTGCTTTAATTTGATTACACTTAAATTTGTATTTATCATCAGCTGAACGCTGGATAAAAGAAGCAAATAATTCCAATAATTTACATGCATGACTTTTGAGGTCATATGTATCCGATTGGTCTATATTGATGACTTGCTAATTGCGCTCTAATCATCATTCGTTCATAAACCCTCATTTTTATAGCTTGAACATGGGAAATTAGGGTATAGTGGCTCTTTTAAAAGGTATGCAACAGGTAAACGGCTTGTTTTAAATAATCGACAATGATTCGAATGTAGCATTATATGGAAGTGTTTTCATTTTTACATTATAAAGAATATGCAGATGAAGTGTTGAAGAATTGAATGAAGAATTGATCACTTGGCTAATACACCTAGCGTATACATGTACACACATCAGCATTAGCATTCTTTTCTATTGTCTTTGAAATATTACCTGCTCACGCTTGGATTTGCCACCACGCAATCAAACAGTGAAGTGGCGGTGATGCGTGTTGCTGAGGACATCCAGCCTGTCGATGACGACTTCTTTCGAGTATATTTAATAAAGCAACTCAGTCGATGTTCATAACAGGCAAGTTTCTCAACCTACTAATTCGTATTGAGAATTGTAAAGAAAGAAATAAAATCTAAAAGTGTATGCAAGAAGTAGACATATTTTTTCGTATATTTTCCTTCTTCTGGACTTGCACTATTTTGAAAAATATCTTTACGTTATTAGAATGGCATTGCAATTTTAAGAAGCGAAGTCAAATTCTAAAAAAGTGTACACACAAAGTAGCTTAAAATTTTAGCTTTTATTGTACTCTATAATTATAATTATGTCATGCTTTAGTAGGCATAGGATTATAATCTGTATATTACCCCAGGTAATCATGGTTTTATACTGGCAAAACAAACAAATGAACTGAAAATAAATAACTATTTTGTTAATGACTATATAATAAGTCAACATTAAAAAGTAAGATAAGTAACAATAAGCTTATTTAAGTGTGGACATAATTTCATATCCTGTTTTTTATTACTATATTGAAGAAATTATATTAAATCTTCAACAAAGGAGAAGTAAACATTAACATCAAAAGTTCGTTGCTTTGAAAATATAAATGTTAGGATTAATAAATAGTCTCCTGTCGGCATTGGAATTTTGAGTCTGTCGATGCTTAGATAAAAATCTTTGATTGCCTGATATCCCTGTTTGTTAAAAAATATGATATTATAATTTGTGATATTAAAGATTTTAAGATATTCTCACGCTATATGGACACGTATGATTAACTGTTGAATAGTCTTTGAATAGTTCGTAGATCATTTTAATAGCAGGGTTATTGGGCTTTTTCAGATATTTACATGCATTAAATGAGATATCAAATAGCCAAGGTTTGTAGCCGTTTGCTTTCTTCTGGATTTGTACTCTCATATCGATTTCATTAGCTGGGTGTAGAAAATAAGAGTCAATGCTTAAGAGGATTTTGTTCCGTTGCACGGCCTTCAGCCGGCATTTTTTTATAACAACCCAGGATTTGTTATAGGAGTTGCAGACTGCATTTGTCAGTTTGATGGAAGCACCATGCTGGAAAGTTAGGATTGTATGTTTAGTTCATACTTATCGTACTTGTTTTGATTTGATTACACTTGAATTTGTACTCAACATCAGTAGCACACTTGAAAAGAGTAAACGAATCCAATAAATTTTATCCATGACTTTGAACTGATATGTATACGATCGGTCGATGTTGATGGATTGTTAACTGCGCTGTGCTAATGTTTCCTTTTTATACTTTACATTTATTGGAAATTAAACGGTATTTAATAGTTTTGGAGAAACATATTAATGCAAATATTTAAAACCTATTTTTCTTTGAGCGAAGAGGGTTGAACCGATCTGCCAGTGTGTACGTCCGCCAGTGCGTTGCGTCGTTTCTCTCAATGAATTAATTGACACTTTGCATGGCGAGTAAATATTGCCAGATGCTCTAGGGTATAATATTCTTATTGGACTTTAGTACAGGGCATCTACTCGCCGGGCAGACGATACGAATACGTTAGTTGCGGTTCAGTAAATATATTTTCCATAATTTTCTCCTGTTTTTATAATTTATAATAACTTAAAACAAAATTTTTAAATTTTTGAAAAACAAAAAAACATACTCATCCACTGTCGAGTGCATATATTCAAATATCCACATTTTCTGATTTGGGGTTCAGCCAAACTATCGGACAGAAGGCTAAAACCAATAGTCTCTTTTGTTTAATTCATTAGAGAGTATAAAACTAATTTTGTAACCACATAATACTGGCTCATACCATTTTTAGCTTCTTATCAAAGACCGGAAACTGGGCAGATCAAGCCAACTATAAAATTTTGGTTTATTCCCTAACGAATATTAAATATATTGTTGTGACTACGTATAAATATTAAAATACTAGTTTTAGCCTATTACGAAATTCGGAACATTAGTTGCACTTCAGTGCACTGATTAATATACTCTGAACAAAATGTATATGTAATGGTCGCAGATTTGCAAAGGCGATTTCTTATCCTGTCTGGTATTTACTTTTGTTGTGAGCAATGATGCGTAAGTTGCGCAGATCAGCGCTGCTGAAAGCTCAGAACAACAGTGCACGCGCAGCTGAAAGCTTAGAGCTGCAGTCCAAGCGCAGCAAGCTTTCTGCATTGCAGCATAAGCTTCGCTGAGAAGCTGCAAAACTTCGTAAGCTGTAAGCTTAGATTATTCAGCGGATCAGCTGTGTGAAGAGCGCAGCCAACTTTGGGCATGTGCATATGGACTGGAATAGGGGTATATTCCGGCGACCCACTTGGCACAAGCTGTTGACAAGCTTAAAAGATGCCTATCGGACACACGTGCATCATTTTGGGTAATACCCCTTTGAGGGATAATTAAAATAAATTTCAAGTACAAATTGAGTACTAAATATTTTAATTTCCTCAGCAAATTTCCTCAGCCCACGTATCCGCATTGGGGTAGTGCATTGCAACATTAAAAGCAAGCACGGGATACAAGTGTTAAAAAACAAGTGGGCACTGCAAATTAACAGGCGATCTGTCTACAATTGGCACAGCCCCAGCGTCTTCCGCAGCCTTCACCTCTAGCATCAGTAGACGCTTTATCGTAAATTTGTGCAGTGAAAGAAAAAAAAACCAAGTTAAATCCAAAAAGTTCAGTTTCACGCATCAATCCAAAGAGTACAGTAGTGGCAAGAGCAGCATGGCCAGTGTCGGCAAAAAGCAACTCTGACAAAAAATATGCAGCTTCAGCAATAGAAACAAAAATATTAAAAAAAAAAAACAGGAAAAACAAAAGAAAAATCTAGAAGAAACGGTTGTGTTGTCCTCCCTTCCTAACCCCCAAAATACCTACAGACCACGAGGAAAGGCCTTCCATCGCTGAATCCAACAAAATGTGAGTGTTGAAAAGAAAAAATATATAAATAATATATAAAAAAGACTAAATAAAAAAAAAAAAAAAATATAACAGAATATATCTAAAAATGAAAATGAAATAATAACAATAAATCAATATCAACAATATTTTATTAACAATTAACTTTTCAAAATACACATAAATTATGTTTTATACATCTATACATTGTTTTGTTTTGCCTAGTTAATTTGATATTTAGCTTTCAAATTTATTTAGCTTTCAAATTTAGTTGAGTTCGCACTTTTACTAATCTGACAAATATGCTCATAAAATATGTTGATCATATGCCGAATATTTCATTAAAATCCCTTAAGTATTAAAAAACACGTTTGGGCAATTTGCAAGCGCTAAGCGAATGCACTTTTCTTATGCATTAAAACGCTCGCATTCTAGTCGACTCGAAGAATCGCAAATTACGTTTGAATTTTGTTGAATTATCAGCTGCTGCTTTAGTTTACATTTCCAATTGCGTACTTAAGCAGTAGAGTGGCGTCGTTGGTAGATGCGGCGCACGTGAAACGTGAAGGTCTGAGATCTACTCCAGACAACGCGTGAAATTTATTTAGTTAGGTGGCGTTGTTTGTAGCGGTGATGCGCGTTGCGTAATTGGCGTTGGTTCATATCTGCATATCTCAGCTTTTTGAGTGTTTTTTTTTTTTTTGACAAAAATGCTGTTTGGAAATGCTATTGAAGACGGGGCTCAGGGTATCCCCTATTCGGTCACGCCCGACTAGAGCTTTCTTACTTGTTTTATTAGAGTTAGTTAATAGTGATAAGTAAAAGTTTCAGAACTGCAGTTCGTAAGCTTGCATTTTGTCAATATGCCCACCTTTTCTCATTTATACAATGTATAGCTAATATATTTTTTCGAATTGCAATGCAAATATTCAATAAAGTAGCAATTTGCGCAGTCAAGTATAAGCACAATGTTTGCCCATTTTATTTAAAGGCAAATATTTTGAAATTCACTTTGAAATTTTAAGATAAACAACACGTTTGTGATGCATTTTTGAAAGTGCAAGACATTAAGTATTAATTTATTCAATATAACATGAATATAAGAATAACTGGAACTGGAAGGAAAATTTTCCAATGACATTGAAATTGATTTTATTGAAGAATATGTTATGAAGTTGATTGAAGAATAATTTAAATATTCAGATTTAGTAATCGATTAGCCGTAAAGCTACTTTTTTCACGCCTACCTTATAATTTGTCAAACGGTAACTATCTCTCCAGCGCTCGAGTACACTCGAAATATATTTGTTTACGCGCGAAAATGAATTGTTATCGAGATATTTACACCTGCACACGGGCACACTCGGGGAGTAGTTCAATAAATAAAACACCCGAATGCATTTAGAAAAATCGCATTTGGGGCTTTATTGCTGGCTGCCGTACACACATTGCCAGACACCTGCACACATACAATAACATTTCGGGGCTTAGCCTGGCTCTGAGCGCCTGGTGAGAGACGGCATTGCCACGAAATGCAGTCGAGTTGTTTACGCGATTTGTAGCTGTGGCCCACGCTGAACCCGTCCGGAATTTCAATGGATTTTGTGTGTGGACGCTTTGGACAAGTGCGGGTAATTTTTGCGTTCTATCGTGACAGGTATTTTTATATGGAGGGAATTAAAGTCGTACGCCGCACGGCTGATGTGTTGAGTCATAAAATAAATCAGAGAGCTTGACACAAGCCTCGATGTTAAATCACGCCAGTGGCATATCGAGGGTTCCAGACAATTGAACCACCCTGTTGCCGTTCCGTAGTGCTGAAATCCATACGTTGCCACTAGACACACTCTTACACACACAGACATGTGTGTGCCATCGACATCCACAATAGCAATTACCTCTGAGAAATGTTGCTAATTTAGATATTGACTTTTATATGATTCTCATTTTGCTTGTTTACGTTTCATACATTCAGTTACCTGGGTTAGACTCAAGCTTAGCATGCCAAAGCCACCATGACTGGCCGAAAAAATAATGTTATTCATCATAATTACTGGTAATAGTGAGCAAGTGTGCTCAGCTCGAGTGGCAACCTGGGTGGTAATGGGGGAATGCGAATGAAGCTAGTTAAATTCGAAGCACAACACGTGCTGTGGTTTTACTTATCACACAAATAGTTCAGTTCCATCAGGCAAATGCCTTCAATTGGAGGCAGAGGCAAAGTGCGAATTTAATTTTAGATTTTTGATACGGTGAAAACGGAATTATTATTGATTTTTAATTAACGTTGATAAAGCTGATTTAAATCTGAAACTCCAAACTACATTTCTTTGTGATGTTTAATAATATCACTATAAACTGGGGCATAGCTGGTCGGCCGGGTAAATTGAATAATCCCATCGGGTTGTTGATATTATTTTTCTGTTCCCATTTAGGCTTCAGCTTAATTGTTTAAGTTATCATTAAGCTTATCAATGTCCTTTGAGATAAATAAATAAACGTAAGCTTGGCTCATGAACTTTTTTTGTAGATATGTAACATATATATAATAGCCGTAATGATTGGACAAAATAAAATAGCTATTAACTAGGATAGAGGATATAGGACAGAGGATAGAGGATAAAGGATAGAGGATAGAGGATAGAGGTATAGAATAGAAAATAGAGGATAAATCATATGGGATAGACGATAAAGGATAGAGGATAGAAGGTAGAAGATAGAGGATAATGCATATAGGATAGAGGACAGAGGATAGAATATAGAGGATAAGGATGAGAGAGTATATCAGATAGAGAATAGATGATTAAGAATAAAGGATAGAGGACATGTGATAGAGGATGGTCATGCATGTATTATGTGAATATATTGTGGAACTAATATATATTTTAATGCTTGCTATAAAGGCGCAATCAGTAGCTTGTAAGACCTCTTGAATTATTCCGTCTTTTGTTTGTTTATTCATTCTCTGTACATATGTATTTCAGTTAATAGATTTTCGCATTTTGTTGTGCGAAAAGATACAAAAGCAAGATACAGATGCAAACAGCGCAACAAACACGCTGGCAATTACGTGATTGATGGCTGCGCCACGATTAAGGCTCTAAGAGTGAGTGTACTGTAGAATATTCACTTTGCCGTCTACAGATTGGCAAGAAAAATAAAAACAAAAGGGGAAAATTACTGCGCTGATAAATTTATGAGCGAACAACTCCAAACGACGTCTCGGGCGGACAATGCGGGCATACCAATTAGGACCAATTGACGGATGTGAACTGGACAATGGACGGCGATGATTCAATCGCTCCACAGGCTCAACGCGGCCTTCCCCTTGCTGCTGGATAAACCAAAATAAGATAACAAGCAGACGAGAATGCCGAATTCGGGTATACCCTCAATCTTGCGGTCAATGCTACACGGGAGCACAACAACTTTAGACCCTCAACTGCAAAGAGCAATATAAGTAGTGTAAGAGAGCAAATAGTCGAGAGTGCTAAATGGTAAATGCCCTCTGTATGAGTAGCAACATATCAACTTTGGTGTTGCTTTAAGAGATATTGAATCTATTTCGGGGCTAAGAAACCACGTTTAATTCACGCTTGAGAAAATAAACATGTAGCCTACAGCCGAGTAATATTTGCAGGCTTACTCAGGTTATTAATTAACAGTTCAGTTTTGCCGACTCTGCCTGCTGCTGTTCTGCCTATCGACAGCGCCGCTCAATTTGATAGTGACAGCGACGGCGACGACGGCGGCGACAGCGACGATGACGGTGACGGTGACGGCGGCGGCGACGGTTACTGCGACTGTGACAGAGAGAGCGACGTAGTCTTCGAATCTGGACTGAGACGTACGCTTGCTACCCCAAAGCTAGGCTTGGCTTCGCTGGCGCTGCAGTCGACGACATACGTCATAGGCAAACGCAGTGACAGAGATAGCGGCAGCGACTGCGGCAGCAGCAGCGGCAGCGGCAGCGTCAATTGTTACCAAGTCGCGTTCAAGCCTCTGTTTCGGCCCCTGTTCAGGTGTTGTCGTTTTTGCAAGCCGCACTCGAGCTGAGTCGGCTTTCGTCTGCCTTTCAGCGCGGTTCTGAAACGCGTTCAATTCGTTGTGATATAAGCTCGGTTCGCTGGTTCGGTGGTTTCGGTGGCTTCGGTGGTGTGCTACTGCACTTAAAGCCAAAAAAAAGTTCCAAGTTGATTTTCCTGAAATACGTTTTCGACGCTGTGTCGGCTGCCAATTCGGGAATTTGGATTTTTTTTACCACAGGCCAGCTAAATTGTGTAATATCGAGCCTCTGCGTGAAAATCGTGAAAATTTCGAAAGAGCGCAACCGCTTGCAGCGCACATAATTTGGATACACACACTCACAGCATACAGGAAGTTTTGATTCACTCGGCCAGATTGAAGTTTACAGATCAATTGAAAAAATTATAATTTGTAGTCGGTGGATATCTGCAACTCGCACAACAGAGTAAGACTTGTTCAAAATGTTCATTACAATGCATATACGTTAAGTAAAATACGCAAAAATATACAGTCGGTTCAACAATGTTTTATTGCAAATCAAAAACTGAGTACGAACATTTTTGTACTCGCAATTTGCTGTAATGATGAAATTTATAGTTGCTGCTAATGCTGCTAATGCGAACTTGTTGTCAGATGAATCAATTTTTTTTTCAGAACCTGTTGTAAAACTAAAAACAAGTGTAATTTGTTCTATAAGTATAAATGATTCTGTGAAATGAGCATTCTCAAATAATATTATTTACTAGCCTGAATCGCATACGACGCGTTGTAATATGTTTGTTATTTTTACTCTGTTCACTTAGTATTCGTCTGTCTGATCTGGTTTGCAAACTGTTTTCTCTCTGATTTCGGTTTTCTTTTATAATATTCAATGTAGTTAAAAAAATTAATTTTAATATGTTTTATAGCACGTGTAAAGGAAATCTATTTTATGATTTGAAATATCTTAATCTAAATAATTTTATATCAAATTAAAAAAAAAATGGAAAAATTCAGCAGAAGAAAGGCGTTTTTGTCCCATCTAATACAAATATATTATTTTTATTATCTTTTAACTTTGAGAACTTACTTTTACGCATATAGTCAACAAAACAGGTTAGTGCGGATACAAAGAACCCCTTGTGGTTTAAATCATTGAATTGATTAGGTCTAAGCCACATGGCGTATACGTATTATAAGCGATGCCAAGTCAGCTGTTCTCCATTATAATTAAAATATGTGTCTATATTACCTTCTAAAATTTTCGTTAAATGTTTTGCCATATTCATTTTATTGGCTTTATAAATTTATAGTAAGTATATTGACATTTTTCGTTCATGATATATAATTGAGAAAAATATATTCGAATTTTTTATTTCTACTCTATTTTACCACACTTAAGCTTAAGCTAATTATTTAAAGGCATTATCCAATCTTAATTTTAAATAAAATATATTTATGAATTCACATTATTTAATTATAGTTATTGTTTATTGTACAATAAGTTATATAAGCTGGGTAATTTTGTATAAATAAATACTCAAGCATTCAGAATTTAATTTTGATCTCAAGTCAAAATTTGTATTTTATTTGCAGCTTAAACTAAATGATTTTGGTGTTCAGTAAATAAATCGAATTTGTATATTTTAATTAAACTAAATTAATTTGATTAGCTTTGAGTCTCAACAACTACATTTTCTCAACATCAAATATTTTTGGCGTATGGAATGCTACAAAGATACAAATAAGTCTCTTATGCAGTTTAAACTCCAATCATATATGTGCTTAATTATTTGATTTGTTTGTTCAATTAAAACAAATTAATTTGATTAGTTTTGAGTACTTTCTTGTTCAACATCAAATATTTTTAGCTAATAATAATATTATTGATTTCAATTTCAATTTCGATTGGCCAGTCGAGCAATACGCATTCAAAATTGAATTCATAAAGCGAAAATATTTTGATGCCTATTTGTGCAGTTGCCGTTCTCTTGAGATTAATTCAAGCATGTTAGTATTTTGCACGTCAAACTATCTACTACTCATACTTATACATTCATCGAGCTATATGTGCTTGCTTGCGTCTGTGATTTTCAGCTAAGTAAAAACCTTGAAAAGCTTAATCGATGCAAATATTGAATCAAAGTCAAACAGCATTAAACTTGCCGAACTTTACCCAGCGTCTGAAAAAGTTTGTTTTTCCTTGCGAAAGGCGTAAAAAACTGCATCAGCAACGAGGCGGACAGACCGAGAAAGAGAGAGAGAGAGAGATAGCATGCAGTCAAAAGTATATGTGTGTGAGTGAGATAGAGAGACCGACAGGCAAAGGTTGTGGCTGGCGTTACAGCTGTGGAAGTGTGGGGCCAAGGCTTTAGCCAAAGGTTTTATGAATGAGCGCAGCGTAGCGCAAATATTTGACAAATCCCGCGAATGCGCTGCTTACTTAGGCTGTCGTCACGTCTGCATTCGATGGGTGGTCGGCCAGTCATGTTGATGAGGATTGCAGGAAGCTGCGACTGACAGCATAAACCTGTAACTGGAGCAGAAGCCGAAAGTCTTCTTAGATAAGCACATGCGCAGGCACATATGCATGGCATGCATTCCCACTTTGCCATTGACCAAGGCAGAGCTAAAAAAAAAACAACTTAAATTTGCATTGCAATTTAATCGAGGTGTAATTTATATATCGCACCTTGTGCACTTTTTGCAGCATTCAATTTGTTTGGCTCGTTTGCAGTCGCTGCTGCTGCTGCTGTTGTTTATGCAAGCTGCGACTCGAGGCGCACACCAACGGCAAGCAAATGGGCGCACAATGCCCCCAGACTAAGGCACAGATGCAGATTCGGATTCAGATTCAGCAACAGTAACATAAAACACACACACACAAAAAACACAGACAGACACCGACACCAACACCGACACCGACACCGGCTAACAACGCTAACGAGTGCAGCCGCGTATCTGTATCTTACGGTTAGCTCAGCTCAGGTAACACACACCTGAAACGCTGAAATGCGCCAATTTGTATGCAACTGGCGTTAATAGTGTAATCCGGCAACAGCAATGCGTTGCACAAAGTTGGCAAACAGACCCCAGCTACCAGCAACCCCGCTTGCCAGCTTGGGCAGCGCCAACAGAGTCCAAGTCGAGGTCGCCTCCAAGCAGCTCCCCCGGCTGCTACGTGAGATGCGCAATAGTATAAAATTGATTTGTAATCGATAGATGTGCGAATATTGCGCATACGTTTAAGTCAACAATCAAAACATTTGGCATTTGCCCATTTTGCATGCACACGATACCAAAAGATACAATTATATATATGCATCTCTCTCTCTCTCTGTCTCTCTCTATATATATTGTGTGTGGAGCTGGTAAAACGTTGCCACGCCAATTCTTTGGCACTTTAATTATGTACGTGCGGCCGTGCTCATGCACTCTGCCTGGTCGCGCCGCCTATTTCTACTGTAAAAATTGAAAAATCAAATACAAGGAAAACCACTCGAGCCGCAGCAGCCGCCGTCGCTGCTGCAGTCGCCGCTGCACTTGTAGCTGCAGCAGTTGCAAGTAGCTGCTGCCAGTGACAAGGTTAGCGCATTGGCGTTTATTTGGGGCTTCTGCTGGTCGCCAATGAATTCTAAGCGAAACGTTGATTCACACCACAATGCCAAGTATCAATCTTGCAGTAAGCGAACTCTCTCACACACACACACAGATACATATTCGTAGCTAGCTTCTTGTTAGATGTGGTTTTGTTTTTAGTGGCCAACAGCTTTGGCATTAACAAATGTTTAATTGCAATAAATGCACCGGAATACCTTGAGTATGCTTGTGCTAGCCTGAGCTTGAGCTTGAGCATGGCAATCCATTCAAATTGTAAAGTGCCCTGGGCCAGATTGCTCTGGCCATAAGCCACTTCGATCGGCCAGCTATCTCTGTGGCCACAGAGCCCACACACAATTAAATTATTTATGCCTTTGGCTGAGGCCTATGAAAGGTTAAACGTGTTCAATGCATCCATGCAGCACATTCAATTGCCAGAGTTTCTCTCATATTTTCCATTTTCGTGTCTTTTCCTTTGTCAACCTTTTTTTGGGCTCGCACTTACCTGCCGTATTTAATAAGCCAGCGAGCTTTTACAGCCTGTAATAACTACTTAATTATGCATTTGGCCATAAACATTTTGGCCAGCCCCACGCTTTGTCCGCCAGCATAAGCAATTGGGTCATTACCATCCAGCCTAGCTGGCTAATGCGGCTGCTGCCTGAGACCTTGACTTAACGTGCACATAAACACACAGATTTACAGGTCATCAAACGTGTAGAGCACTGTACTAAAACTTACGTGTAGTCAAGGAATCATGCTTAACGGTCAGACTACTCGCAGTAATTCACGCTCTTTTTTATTATCTTTTTTGTTTGCATCATCTAAAGTCATTTATCAGTTGTAAAAGATATTTAATTTGTTATTGTAAAGTCAACACAATATGTCTATATATTATATTCAATGACAATGCTTCACTCTGCCTTAAAGTTGATTTTTCATCATTTTTTCTACTTAAAGCCAAGCTGCCTTCATGCAGCGTGGGCAAAAGTTAATAATTTTAAATATTGTTTAATATGAGTTAATCTTAAGCTTATTTGCTTTTTGCACACATTTGCGGTTACATAAAAAATTTAAAAAAAGCTGCAAGAACACGACAGTTGGGTGTAATGGACAATTTTATACTCGTTCACGACGTTTGCTCAGTTAATTGTTGATCGAATTCAATATATTAGATCTGTGATTTGCTATAAATATTAAAGATATCGGTTTTATTTTCAATTTCAACTGAACAGAGTAAGAGCAACACGCTTGAGCTTAAGTTAATCTATCCAGTAAGTCAACAGTAACTCAATTGTTAAGCTTTCCGGGCTTGAGTTACAAAATCGTGGAAGATATATCTGCTTACGCACTTGGAGCTCCACTTAAATCAATATATTTATCTAGCATTGTTTTAGCAATATATATATATTTCAAATGTAAAATCGTTAGCTTCATTATTATTATTATGTTGTAAGATATGTTGTAATTTATTTATATACTATAAATATCAAGCACGATCTAAAGTTTCAATAAGCGGAGCATTGAAAAACTCAATATACTCCTTTCACATCGTGAACGAGTATTTAAGTGAAAGGCTCACCTTCATTTCCTTGAAACTCCGTAAGCTTTTAAAATGAACTGAATATTCCTGGCATTGCTCGAGAACTGGAAGAGCCTGACTTAATTACTCTAATGGATTTTGCACTGTGATGCATTTATAAATTTAATTAGCTCATTATTTTCTTATACATGTCGGCATTTTATTTAAAACTAGTTATAGAAGATGATTCAGAGCACATATGGCTGTGTGTTGTCCTTAATCAGAACTTCACTGACATTGTTATTTAATTTTATGTGCATTATCTGCCATGCGGTTAGCCTCTAGTAACTACTATAGAGGCAATTAAAAAATATCTCCCGTCTAGCGAATAGTGAAATTACACAAAATTAACAAAAAACTTTGTAATGCGAGCGAACAGCAAATCAAATTGAGGCAATAATGTTGTTGTTACTCTTATTTAATTAATAATTCTGTACCTTAATGAATGCATAATTGAATAATAAACTACATGCACACGCCGCCCCCTCTCGGGAATACATATTTGTACCTGGATGTGGGTTGATAGCGTTGTTGCTGCTGCTGTAGTTGGCGTTGCTGTTGCGTGTTAAATATGTTAACCTTTTAACTTCTGTGCACTTTGGCTGAGAGCCCCGTTGAGTCCGGGAGTAATAAAAATGAGTTGGATCTCATTAAGTAATCACGTGGAATATTTCCGCAGCCAATTAAGACCGAAACCGCAGCTTCGGATGCAAATACCAGACAGCCTGACAGGGAGATGGACAAGCATGCTGATACATATACGAATGTAGTCACCGTTACAAATACAATTACAGATACAGCTATAGATACGGCCACAGATAAAGATACTCTCGCATATGGGGTTACAAACACAATTAAATTTCAGTCAGGAAGCAGTTACACAGTTTGCATTTACATACACGCACACACACATGCATATATATGTATGTATATATAAGTATATTTACTTTTCATGATGTCGCCAATTTTTGTAGGTTTTTTATACCCTGTAGACATCGTAAATTTATAAAGTGGGCATGCTAGACTAGTGCAAATGTATGTTACACGAGGAAGGAACATAAATATATATTACTTTCATGTAAGTAGTTGTAGTATTTTGAAAAATTCAAATAATGTAAGCTGAATTTGAAGGACTAGGAAAAGGAGCTAAAAATTTTCTGTTTTTTTTTCTAATGTACAGCTTCGTAAATATATAAAAAGTTGTTATTTTTCTGTTATCAGCAAGGAAAGAGTTAATAAATAGTGGTATAGTAGCCTTATTAACTGGTTTCAGATTTGCATATTGCACTTTAAGAAATATAACCCAAGATCTGGCTTAGTTAACAGATGTGAAAATTTCAACCTTATTCACAGTTATTCTTATAGTTATATATTATATAATGGGTATCTGCCCGTCAGTCACGAATATTTAGCGAGTCTGACTTGTTTCTTTTGGCTTGTGTCAACGACATAAAAATGTTACCGTGGATTCGCAGATAAACGAAATGTTTTCCATAATGGACATTTAATATGAGTGTATTTTTACTTGGGCATGAATTGCAGTGAGTCAAGCGCATTGTCCTGTGCTAATTGCTTATATGTAAGATCGATCGATTGAGCCGGTTTTGAGAACCTGAAAAGTGTACTAAAACCTGCCATTGAACGGCAACTTCCGCAAACAAAACTTTTCACTGAGCATTATTTACGAGTGCAGTGGGTAAGTTTGCCTGCTTGCCTGCCGGCTGTTGGTTACGTTACGCTAGATCAAGTCGGTTGCACCACAATAAATACCGCGAGCGCACAATTTCCAAGATAATTTCTGAGTTTCAATGGTATGGCGAGCCAATTGCAGTCTCTATCCAAACAGCTGGCTTGACATCATTTCGCAGCCACGAAATGTGGCCAAACCGACGGCCGGCTCTGGCCGCTCAAACACCTGACTGACCGGGCCGTCTGACTGACAGAGAGGCGCGTCGGCCGACAGGTTCCAACCTGATTAAGACTGCGAGCCGTTCGCGAATCGAAGCGTGGGGCATACGCATGGCAGCGGCGTTTTATTGAGCAAGTTGATTTTGGCCAGTTAGCTGCTTGCCTGAATCTCATTGCCTATTTGTATCTCATGGATACAACATTGTGTTGCATTTCACATTTGTCTGTTTGGCTCCGCTATATCTTTGGCCCACTACCATTTCGGTTTTTCAGTTTGTTTGCACAATTTATGCGCAACAGTCGCCTATGCTGTCGGTTCACAGTCGTTTGCTGTTGCTGCCGTTGCCGTTGCCGCTCCCCCTGCCACACATCTTTCACTTCCCCCAAAGTACCGCACGCACAGCTGTCCCATGTCCACAGTCGACTGGCTAGCCAAAAGTTTGTATCTTTTTTCGAATTTCCAACCCAAACCGACGTGCGTATCTGTGTGTGCACATATTAGCCACAGAAACCACAGCCAAAACTATGTGTCTATGTATGCACTGATACTAACTAAAGCCCAACACCATAGTGACTACCAACTTTCAGCTCGTAAATAAATCAAAGCAATGCCAAGCGCACAGTGGGCGCAAGCCAAGAAATAACTGACATAATAAAGCAACGATCGCTTCAAAATGGAGACCAATTAAGTTATCCAAATTTGTTTGCCTCAACCTCCTTGCCCAAAGCAATGGAATGAACACAAGCTCTAATTAAATCACATTTCTTAATGGAGCTAAATTCAAAGTTTGCAATTCAAGGTAATTGGATGCTCTTAGACGAAGCGAGCTAATAGAACAAGAAGTTGGTCTAAGTAATTATATTTATAGTTAAATATTTTCTGTAATTAGAAATAGTTTAATATCGAATTGTCTCTCATTCATTCCGTAGCTTTTTCCAGCGTATCCCCTTGGATGCCACCCACTGTACACAGTTTGGCCAGTTCGCCTCCCTTAGCTTTTTTATATACGTTTGCGTGCTTCTTTGCGCTTTGGTAATTTGTTTTAAATATTTGTTTAAAATATCAAAACGCACGACAACACACGTACACATTTGTACGTGGCATCTAACAGATATATGTGAAAATAAAAGTTGTTTGCTAGGAGTGGTGCTTGTACGGGGTTCTCACCACAAAGAGAAAAATAAAAAAATAAACTGCTCACTAAATCTGAAGCCCTGCCATTGACGCCTGCACACACACACTCACACACACCCACACACACACTATTCAAAAATGTTGGGTTGACCAGAGTGAGGTGCCCATAAGCAGTGGTCATGGTGCGTACATAGGTGATTCTTAACGGTTCCCCAAAACGTGCTGTGATCGGGCTTTCCATTAATTTATTGGTGTTTTTTTGTTGTTTTATACAAATTTTGTTATGCATTGCGTAGCTCTCTGATGTTGAAACGTGTGCGCGAGTTTTCTTCCTGTGCTTCGCTTACCAATCGCGGCCCAGTCCCAGTTTCGAAATCTTCCGTTTCAGCATTTTCGTCAATATACGTGATATCATTTGTGGGCTACTTTCGCAGCGTGCTTAGCAACTGGCCTCCAGCTCAATTAATTTCATAATTTTTTTCTGTGCTACAAACATGTTCAAATTCATTGTAAATACTACTCCACATGCAGTCTTATCTGAATCGCAGCTAATTATAATTTTTGTTTGCATTGAAATTTGCGTAATCGAGTATAATTCATTCATTTTACATTTCAATACCGAATCAACGTTTTTTTTTTAATAGAGTGCACTTTGCTCTAACCGCTCTAGATATTGAGTACCGTGTATTCATATGTGGTAAGCCATAGTTCATTGGCATAACGCTTTGAGCTTTGATTTCTTGTATGCATTGAATGCCATTGGCAGAAGTACGTCAAACCAAAGAGAGCAGCCACAAAAATATAATACAAGAAAAAATTTGTAGGACCTCGAAGACCTAATACCTTTTCCATAAGTATTGAAAGCTACACTAACGGCTCGTTAGTTTAAATTCACTAAATTCGTTTATTTTCTTATTCAATCTTATTTATTTTGGTAATATTTTGCTAATATTTTTAAATTAAATTTAAATAAATGATTACGAAATAAGTACAAGTAAAACATAATTTACGAATACATAAGAGTTCATAATGAATATCATAATGAATACATATATAATTTCGATTTTTCTAGTAATATAAAATAATATAAATATGTAAAACAATGTTTGCTTCAAATATGCTTATAAGGTTTTATTATATATTTAAAAGTGGTTTCCCTGCATAACTGGCACAGCTATTTAATATATCTGACTTGAGCAGATAAAAATAAATCATATATATAATTTGTTTTTTATTGAAATATGTTTTCAAGTTACAAGTTTAACATTCATCCCAATGGGCGCTCCATCTATTTCTCTCACATGTTATTTCTGACTCGATCCGATAAAAGAATATTTTTTATATTTTCCAATAATGTTAATATTTATTGAGTAGTATGTACAACTCTCTGGAGTAGTGTATATAAATGAAAAACCGCTGCAACGGATAACCCACAGCTCGTATCCCAATGTATAGTGCTCTGGGCTAAAAATGTGGAAAATAAAACGATATCAAAAGTGGGAAAAAGTTAAATAAAATTGTATGTAGTAGCTTGCTGTCAAAACGCAAAGTCAAAGAGCGTTCAGTGGCAAAGGAAGTGGTTTCATGACGGACAGAAGGACATGCGTCATGACTGAAATCAAAAATCAAGTGAGTTTCTGACATTCACAGCTTGGTCAATGGCCATGTGAGGTGGTTAGTCTGAAATGAACGTGAGTGCTGGCTGCTTAAACATTTGAGTAAATAATAAACAGCATTAATAGAAATACATGGCTGGAGCAGCTGGCAAATGTACAAGATATACTTGATTTTCGGATGATTTGAGCACACAATTATGTCAACAAGCTTAGTGCTAATTGGGGCTCTCTCCACTTGACGAAAACTTTACTGCGAAGCTCAAACGAACGATTTCCGAGCATATTAAAGTCTGCGCTTCATTCAATATAAAAATTCATTTAATAATCTGTCAAAAGCTAAGTGGACATCCAGAAAGCTCCAGAGAGCGAGGCAGAGGACGTTAAAAAAAACGGAGGAGACGGGAGCGGAAGTTGTTGCAGCACTTCAATCGCATTTGCATGCGATTGGATTCAATCATTCAATTTGTCCGGTCCCTTATTCAATTGATGGGGGTACTGGGCGAGGTAAGCTCTAGGGCCACTCACTTGGCAGTGACCAAGCAATTCATTTATGAAGCCTGAATGTTGCGTTCTTGTATTTATTTTGCGCACAAAGTGTTTTGTATGTAAGTACGCACATTTCTGTTTTGCATTTATGAATCTATATAAATATATATATATATATATATATATATATATATATATATATATACGTTTATATACATATAAATATATAGATGCGCCCTTAAACCAACAACCAGCACTCTAGGCCAGCCCTTCCACAAACGATTCAGTTATTTTTTATGGTTTCTTGCGCCGTTTTGTTTACTTTTTGCAGTTATTGTTTCTTTTTTATACATTTTGTTGCGTTAGTTAAGGCTTGCAAGTGCAATCGATAAACGTGCGTGGGCGGTGCCTATCTTTGGGTGTATTGCAGTCAAAGGAAAACAACCAATGGCTACACTCACTCACACAAGTAAATACACACACACATATTCATGTATATATATTTAGCCATGTATTCGCAGGATTACAAGCAAGACGAGCGTTTGGCCCATCCCGCAAGCATGAAAGTATCGCAAAGGCTCCATGAAATCGATTTAATCATAATCCAGCTTTTACTATTTATTGTTTTGAGCTATAGTATAAATATGGGGATGTATTAATACAAGCACAAAATATTATTCACATGCTTTTGTTGCCGCTGCGGCTGCGGCTGCTTCTGTTGTTACTGTTGCTGTCCTAGACGCCCACATGACTTGGCTGGCATGGCTGGCATGCCCTCTGCTGGGGCATATTTATGGTTATAGTATGCATAACTGGAGGCAACCATAAAGTAATAATATGAAAGCGGCATGGCCCAAACCCATTCCCCAAAACCCACTTACAGCACAGCAGCCACCAGTGTTTCACTATATATATACATCTATATATATATGGATGTTTAGCTGGAGGCGGCTGCGGGGCGGACGGATGAGGCGACTGCATTGAAGCAGGAGGCGTGGCATTTGTAGTTCTCACAAGTATTGCTTGAGCAATCATTGATTTCGGTTCAACTTCGTTTTCTTATGCAAATACGCAAAGCATTTTCTATTTTGACTTGGTCTCGTACGTCTCTCTGTGTGTGTGCGTGTGTGTGTGTGTGTTTGAGTGTGTGCAAGTTTTTGTTTGAGCTAAAGCTACTGCTAGGGATAAGCACTTATTTGGATTTTATTTTAGTATTTATTAAAAAATATAACTTGAAGAAATCAAGTGGAAATCAGATTGTTAAAGTCGGCAGTGCACCACCCGGGCAATACCCTAAGCAAGCTTAGATTTAGTTGCTTAAAATGCAGATGAAAATGCCTTTACTTGTTGCTCATAAGTTGTTCAACCAACATGCTAAAATATATAGAATGAGGGGTATATGGAATAAATAGGAAAAAGAAGAGAGAGAATAGATTGACATAGAAAATATAAAAGAGATTCATGGTACGTTATTTATATGAAGAATGCGAAGAGCAGCATATTATATATAGTTCAATTTTCAGAGATTTCATACAGGGGAACAGACATTCAACTAGCCAAGCTTCATCTTCATCTAGCGTAGTTTCCTCTGTCTGTTACATAGTTGACCACTAAAATCGTTATTGCCTTCTCTACGTTTCAATGGTTACAGGTCCCACAAAATGCTAAATTGAATCTGAATTGTAAACTAAATTGTGAATTGTTATTATTTTTATTTTTTATATTCTGCTGCTTCTATTTGTGCTGTTGCAACCAATTGATATTCAATTACTCTTTGTAGCCAAAGTAGCTGAGGCAGTTTCATCTACAAATTTGATGGAAATAAAGTCAAATTAAATTTTGTATATTATTCCATTTACCTATCGAAATATTTATGAATATGAAGAAAATTGTTTACGAACAACAATCAATTGAGCATTATTGAATTTACAATTCCGACACGAAAGTAATTGTATGTGTATATGTATGTGAGCAGAAATGACAAGTATAGCGCAACAGAAGATTAATGTTATTTGCTGCTAGCACGCAACATTCTAATTTATTTAATACGCTGCTCGATTTTGAAAAGGATATAAATAAAGAGCCGAAATCAAAAGGCTACAAATAAATTTATTTGCATTTTAAAATGAATGAAGTAATAACTTTTATGCTGCATTAAATATATGTGCATGTGTTTGTATCCAGATATAGATATATATATGCAAACACTGTGCCAAACATTTGATTTTATGGAAATTTTTGATTTGCAACAAGCAAAATAAATTGCATGCAATTTGTGGGCCGCATAAAAATGAGCAACATAAATCCAGTTACCGGTCAACCAAGCAGCCACCGGGCAACCGGGCAGCCGGGCAACCGGCTGGCCGAATGCATATGAGTCCCATATCCAGCTTAGTCTGTTCATATTTCGTATCAAGTATCTGGATGCACAAATGTATAATTATATGTTGGTGGCAGTGAAACGATTCTGGCCACAAAACATGCCACACGCCAAATTCGAGCTTTCGAACCACGCTCCAGCAATTGCTGTTGTTGTTGTTGCTGTTGGCTGTGTCTGCTCTCTGGTCTATTTGCAGTTCGTTGTTGGCTTTGAGGGTGCTGCAGAAGCAGCGCAATCATTGGAATTAACAATGGAAAAATCAGTGAAACATCTATAAAAAAAATACAAGAGATGAGACTGCCAACAAACAGCCAAAATATATATATGTGTGTGTATAGAAAGGGGCAACAATTTACTTTGGGGCCAAAGGCTATTGCCTGGCTGAATGGTGGGGCTGCCTCTCTCGATGGGCGGGTGTGGCTATGCGGTGATGTACTAGTGATAAAAAATAATGAGCAAATTGTAACAACAACAATGTCTGGCAGTAAAACATCTTTGTGCTACTTTGTCTGGGTCAGTCGGTCGTTCATACAGCCGATGGGGTTGTTGCCAGATTGGTTGTTTGATCTGTTGTTGACGAACGCCGCCCCCTTTGGGTGGCGCACTCAATGAATTGGGCGTAACAGCAGCAAATTGCCCTTTAAGCGAGCGTAGCAAATGAATTTCGAAAAAATGTTGTCAACACAGGACAGGACAGTCATTCGACATGCATTGAAAAAGCAACAGAGAGATGCGAATAAGGAAAATACCAGCACAGTGAATCGTGTGCGAGAGCAACAACAGTGAACACTAAATAACATGCACAATGCCAAGATAAACGGCCAGATGAGCAGCAACAACAAAAACAATGCAGAGGAGAACACTTTGGCCAAACAAAGGCCTTTGTACGTGTCAAGCCCCCATTGCCGTCAAGCACGCCGCACAGTTGACGGTGACGAAACGCAATGCGGCAACGTGTGGGAAAACAATCTGTAACATTTGCGCCTTACGGCCAGTTCATGCCATGCCATGCCACGCCGTGGCAGGCCTGCTGTGTGATGGCAAAGTCAAGTCGCCCAGCTTTGCCGTTGCTGAGGTAGCTCATCTATTTATCCAGGCGTTAGCATAGCACGCAAAATACCCAAAGTCTGACCGCCTAGCCCCTCCTCTACCCACCATATATACGCACACAAACGGCAAACATCCTCCTAGCTCATGCCACGCCCAGCTGCCTTTTCATCCGTGTGTCGCTGCTGACACTTGAGCCGGCAATCGGGCTCAATTGATGGGTAGGCAACCCCAACAGCAACTCCATACCCCTAAGCTACAATCGACCCCGTAGCTTGCAATCTGGCATTCGCACTCAAACACTTGCACGTGCACACGCACACACGCACACACGCACACACATACACACACGCACGCATAACGTCACACGTCTATGTGAGACGTATCGTGCTTATGGCTGCCAGTTTTGAAATCTGAGCACTTTGAGCAGCGACAACGACAACAACACTAACAGAAACATCATACACAACAACAAAAGCAACAATAGCAAATATTAATCGTTAACAATAAATAATCGCCGAGAGGAGCTTTTTGTTGTTCGTTGTTATTGTTGTTGTTGTTGTAGGCGCTGCTGCTTTATGCATTTGTAGTCGCATTTGTAATACAATTGTTTATGCTCTTGCTTTTGCGGCTTCTTGTTGTTGTTGTCGCTGTTGTGTTTTTATGGTTTGTCGCACACACCGACAAACATACAATGGCACACGCACACACACACGTACATACACAGTCACCTCCAGGCTATCCGGCAAAGTGTGACATAGTTTATTGTTATTTTATTGGGACCTCTTTTGGGCTTTCGCTTGCTTTGTAAATAATTCGTGCTCGCCACGTTTATGACGTGATTTCTTCAGCTATTCAGCCACCTTCACACCTCCCCATACTCAAGTGTATATATATATATATATATATACTTATATATATTTATATATATATTGTAACTTCTGTTGGTTCGTTTCTGCTTTTGCATTACACGCAAAAACAAAATAGAAATCCCAGTAGATGACTATATTTTATCCGGTTGACTCAAATTAAAAAGAATGCTAATTAGTAAGACGCACTTATGAAATTAAAAGGATGTGTCAGCTCATATGAAATTTGCTTTGCTCTGGTGTGCGGAACGCCGCCCGGAGGTGCAGTGGCGATGTGGTTTTGACTATAAAATGAGAATTTAGAGATTCAATGGAATTTGTATTTACCATAGTTGAACGAGAATTTTGCATTATTAAATTCATTCCGAGTTTTGCACATCAACTTTTTAGAGTTGTTAATGGAGTGAATGGAATGACTGGAGTTAATGGTGAGATGTATTATGGTTGGAAATGGGCAATTTAATATCTACCCTTTGTTTTACAGATTTTCTAAAACTTTCAATTCAAAAATAATGTGTATATAGGTTTCAGCTTGTTAAGCTTTAGGTCGTATCATGCTAATTGATAATAATATGCATGCAAGTATATTTATGCAAATGATGCAATTGCAAGTGACGTAGAGCTTATTATATATTTTTAAATATTTTACAACCATAAAAATACGAATGTAAATCAGCTTTGCTGCCATTGTTAGAATTGTATACTTATTAAGAATATATATATATATATATATTAAGTATTTCATACATTTGCTACAAATTTACAACATTATTTAACCTTTGACCTACGCAAATTAGTGTTATTGTTAGCTCGTAAAAGCAGTTAACTGGTCAACGACAACAAGGGCATACATTTTAAAGAATTTAGAATGATTTTTTCCGGTAAATAAAGTCATAAATTGTATCTTTTTTTGTTTTCTTGCTTCTCAATTTGATTTTCAACAAAATAAATTTAAATAATGCTCATAACAATTTAACACTTTAATTAATATATTTTTACTATTTTGCATTTTTTTAAAAAATGTAAAATTTAATGTAACTTTTGACGGATTTGATAGGATATATATAGTTTTATTTTTTTAAGTGGTGACAATTGGCCTTCTAGGAAATGTAGAGTAAACGAGGTCAGTTGCAATCCAATTGAAAATGTATTAAAAAAAATTAAATTCTATTTTAGTTAAGCTTAAAAAGCTGTGAGAAATAGGTATGCTTGACTCTGTTCCTCATTTTGCGTAAGTTCTATAATTTAGTTTCAGAATACGAAATGTACAAAGACAAAAGCTCTCAGAATTATTTCATTTCACATGACCTCACTCGATGGCTTAAATTATTTGATGTATATATTATTTCATATGTAGCTCAAAAAGGTAATTTTATTTGCAGCTTCTGCTATTGCAATACAACTTTTTCATTAGTTTGCTATTATCCGTTGTATTTGTTTATTATTTACATTTATGTAAATGAAAGCAGAATCTAGTTAACTGCGGAAAACAGTGGCAGCCACAGCTGAAATCAGCGCACGAAGATTAACGAAATGCAAAATAAAAAAACATCAGCAACAACAAGTCAAGTGTAGATTTTTATTAAATTATGTATATTTATTCGTAGATAAATATTAACAAAACAAATATAAGCAGCGCAGCACGACAAAAAAAGAGCCCAACAAGAGAAATAATAATATATGCGTTGCAAATGCAAAAATGGCTTCAGGTTAAGAGGGACTCGATGTTTATTTATATATTTATTTATTAATTTATTCGTATATTTGATTTAATATTATGCCTGTTTTTTTCTTCCATTGGGCATTCGCCCATTGATTTTTGGCTGCAAATAATGGCGCTAAAAAACCTATTAATTAATATAAATTACGAGTCTAACGGGCCATGTTTACTGCATGTTATTGTTGCAAATAGATTTGGTAAGGACTCGTGTTTGTTGTTGTTGTTTGTTTTTTTTTTTTTGCTGTTATTTAAATTATTTCGTGTGTGTGTGGCTTTTTTTGGCGCTGTCATTGATAATGCGCGAATTATGTAATTAAAATTTCAGTACGCGACTTATGCCTATTTTTTTTGTTGCTTTTTTTTTTTGCGTGGGATTTTTTCAATGTTGAAATTTTAACAATAAATTAATTGGTGTAATAATGGCGCAACGAAACAAATGAATTTGATTTAGAAAATGATCGCACAAATCACATAAAAAATTGAATCAGCTCAAGCGTCGCGGAATTGATTAAAACGAAATTGAATTATAAGAAATTAATTGCGTTGCGAAATGTACGTGGCATATAATTCAAATGATATAATGAGCAATAATTAAATTGCTTTTATAGTTGCAGCATAGTCTGCTGGGTAAAAAAAAAAAACACAAGCAGACAGACACAGACACACACATAAACATACACACAGCTCGAATGCAATTGATTACAATGTAATACGTGCATATTGATTGTGCAATGCTGCGTATACTTAATGTCTTATTTCAATTGTCGCTTAGTTACAATTGAACAGTTTCATAATTAGGTATTCCATGCAAAACGTGCCAGACTTTGCCCCAATCATGATGTTTGACAGCACTGCGAGTATTTTGATATGATTTTGGGCATGTGGCAATGCGAGAGCTAGACACAATTTATGAATATTTGCCTAACTGATAGATAAGTGTTATGGCCAGGCCCATTACCAACAATAGTAATGCGAACATAGCCCGTTAGCCAGCTACAACAATTTGGTTACACTCAGTTGCGCGCAGCACACGTATTTCTCGTCTGCGTGTGCGTCTATGTGTGTGCGTATGTGTTTGCCTGTGTGGGCAGAGAGGTGTAGCAGTCACCGCAACCGCAATGGCATCAATGAGGCATATCAACCATGTGACGTTGACGCCAACGGTCATTAGCTCGAGCCCTCCCCCCTGCCGCAGGCCCCCCCCTCAACGCTTTACGCACGCGCAACACTTTGTCTTTGGCTCGACAGATGCCAAGCTGATAAGAGCTTCAAGCTGGCATTGGGAATTACCAGAGTGAGATAGACACGTAGCATTGTAATTGAAAATGTTTTGTCTGCTTTGCATGGAACTCTTAATTGGATAATGAAAGTCATATACAAGCTTTCACCCCGCTCCTCCATAAACGTAGCTAAGTTAATTAGCAAGGCAAGAACTTTCACAGCTCGATTTGAGTGCACTCTGCTTATGCAATTCAAATTATGCATTAATGCCTCCGACACATATTGTATCTGAGAAGATCTCACGAGTGCAGGCAATTAACTGACCTCAACCTTTCGCACCTCGTCGCTAACGACGTAGCTAAAGAGGTTTCTCGCAATTAGTGGTAAACATTATCACTTTCGACGACACTTGACTATTGTGCTATTGATTCAATGCATTTTAGTCAATAATTTGTTCATGTATTCGTACTCAGTTACTTTTTAAAGACTCTCAGAAAGTTTTCCCACCACGCTTTATGCACATTCTAATTGAAATGTTTATGTATGTTAAATGAGCAAAGTCAATATCACAGTGTCTACAAATAATTACGTATACGCGCATTTGGCTGTATTAATTAAAGCTAAACACACACGCACACTCAGAAGCATCCCCCAGACACACATAGACATATTAGAGCTGCTCGTAATTGAGATTCCCTTGCGTTAGGGGCCATCATGAATATGTTCGTCTCAAGCCTGGACCGTTAATGTGCCGCCATAAACTAGAGGCTGTCACAAGCCACTCAATTTCAATACCATTGCGGCTCATAAAATGACGCATCAATATAATCAAAATGATCATTATCGGAAGAGTTGGGTGTGGCGGCGAGGGCCGACGGCTTCAGTAAGCAGCATAAAAACTATAATCAATATCCATATCCATTAGCGTTATCGTATCAACGAACTCAAATAATAACAATGTACATATGTCTGTGTGCAGCGCAGACAACCGCAGAGATAACAGCTTCAGACCCGGTCTCGGTCCCGGTCCCGGTCCCGTTCCCGGTCCAGGTCCCAAGCCCAACCCACCGTTCATTTGTCTTCACGTAATTATCTTTTAATAGATTTAACGAATATTTTTCTCACTGACTTTGGCCTGTGTCCTTACTCTACTGGGGGCGGCACAGCACGGCCCGGACTCGGTAGCACAGCCACCCAATCCCTATGCCAATCCCAATCCCTCTTTCAGGACACCAAACAACAAACAGTCTACCGTAGTCCGGCTATATGGCTGCTGTTGTAGCTGTTGGCCGGTGCGACCGGTCAGCCAGTTGGACGTCGGAAGTCGGAAGTTGTATGGCCGTGCCACATGCGGTGGAGCCAATGAGGGATGAAGTATGCAGCGAAGGCTGTGCACGGAGAGACGCACGAAGTGGAAGGCTTTGCGCTGCTGATGGCAACGACAACCATTTTCGCTTTATGGACTTTCAAACTGTTGCTGTTAATTATTTCTTCTTCTTTTAATGTGGCCACTGCTGCTGCCGTCCTTCTTATTGCCGTTGCCTTGTTCTTGTTGCTGTTGCCTGTTGGCTGTTGTTTGTTGTTGCGTTTGATGATGATGTTGTTGATATTATGCAATGGGGCTTCCCTGTGCACTGCTTACTGTTCACTCGTCCCTGCCTCCGCCGCCGCCCAAAGCCCTTGTTTGCACTTTTTCACCATTTTACACTTTATTATAAAAGCATTAAATAAAATTCAAAGCGAATGAGTCCCGCAAATGCGGGCAGCCCTGTAAGAGGCTTGTGGCTGGGCGGGCAAGTGGTGTTAACGGGGCAGCAAGGAGCTGCCTCTTCGATTCGCATTTGGGTTCATTGAAATATGCGAGGCGCAGTCGTTGACGCTGCAATGTTTGTTTCATTGCTTTCAGTTTTTCACTTTGTTATTGTTGTTGTTATTGTTGCTTACGCTGTTATTGTTGCGGTTCATACTTTTGTCTTTTGTGTTGGGCCATTGTTTGGAGTTTTGTTGTTGCCACAGCAGCAGCGGTAAACAAGCGCTAAAGCACGAGGACCACAGCCAAGTATCAGTATCAAAAGTGCCAAAAGCATTATAACATTGGGATGAGACTCGTCGACAGTGTCGCAAAAACGCTGTGCTGATGCCAGTGTCGATGTGTGGGGGATCTAGAAGCTGTCCAGATTCGTTGCAGCGAGAGGTAGTTAGGATGCATGAGCTCGTTGTTATTACAAGTAAGGTGCAATTGTTATTATTAAAAATTATTTTATTAGCAAAGTGGTTTTGACATGCACCCAACTATTTTTAGTGGAATTCGAAATCAATCCCCTATAGGCAATATTCTCATCATTTATATATATATATATGTATATGTACAATAAATATGTATGTTTGTGGTTTTTTTATTTATTATAATTTCAAATAATTGCATATTTACATTATGCTTGCAATAACAATAATAAATGTAATTGAAGTAGTGAGAAATTTACCATAATGCTAATTACATTATTATTATACATAGGCAGCAATTCAATCGGAAACTGAATTAATAGCTGAATTTCAATAACGAATATTTTACTACTATGAATATTAATTTTATTACAGCGCTGAGAAAATCATGTTAAAAAAAAAAGTAAAAAAAATAATTGTATTGAAGTCAAATGTATAAAAAAAATATTTTTGAATATTTTTGATGCAATGCAAATGCAGTATTCAAATATGTGTTTGTATTTTTGAAATTCATATAATATATTACTAATGAATAATTAACTTCAAAACATACAAAAAATATTGAAAAATGCATAAATAAAGTAATAAATAATAATAATAATAAAATGATAAACCGAATTAAATAAAAATATAGAATAACTATATATATAAATAAATAAAATACAAAATGTTAAAACAAAACAATTAAAATATAAATATCATCAATAATAAACAATTATATGTATAAATAAAATTAAAATATTGATTAATATTCTATTTAATGTAAAAAATATAAATTTACAGTTAAATGAATATTCATTTGAAAAATGTATCTCTATTTAGCTTATATTTTTTAAAAATCTATATATTTTTATGTTTTCAACACACTTTTTTAGCTTTTTTAATAATAAACAAATATAAAGCAAAGAAATACAAATATCGTGCAAATCGTTATGCTAAATAAATATTTATGATTACAAAATTATTTGCATAGTCTTGACACACTGTGCAAAATGTTTCAATTAGCTGCGCTTCGATGTGCATCGCCGACAACAGACAACAGGCAACAGGCAACGGCGACAGCGGCAACAGCAGACGCAGTCGACAGCAACAACAACAGCAACATAAAAAAAACAACAACAATAGAAAGGCGAAGGCCTGCAGCTGTGGCCTATAGTTAAACAATGTATAAATTCGCGTACAAAAACCACCCCAACCCCTGGTTACAAACTGCCCCTGACACCATAAAGGCCCGATCATAGCTGAAGTAGTCGAGAATTCGTTCAGTGCGTTCTCCAATTTTGATGTTGGCTCTGGTAGCGTTGTGGTCGTCGGTGTGGTGCAATCAGTTGCTGTGGCTTTTTGGCCGACATTGCCAGCCATTCATTGCAGTCAGTCAGTCAGTGAGTCAGTTAGTCAGCTTGGCAAGCTGCCCAGGCATCCACCTGCCTATGCGCACTCCCCTCACCTCTCAGCTCTTTCGTCATTCATACGACTGAGTGAGCGCCGAGCCAAGCGGGTGAAAATTCCCTCAATTGGTGTGAAATGCAACATGCTAGTTGGCTGGCTGGCTGACTGACTGACTGTCTGGCTGAGTGTCTGGCTGGTTGGCTGGCAGGCTGGCTTGTTGGCTGGTTTCCATTGCAAATATGGGTTAATTGTGCTCGGCTTCGACACTCAAATTATTTAATGTTCAGCTACGTATAGCCCCCGTTGCTCTGGTCCACACTTTCGATTGCATTGTCTGGTGTGCAGCGAATCGCGTTTCTTTACATTTATTGCACGAGTCTGGCATCGCTGCCATTGTCACACGCCCGCCATTAGCATACAGTAGATTTTCATTGAACTTGCCAGCTAGTCGTCGATAATCAAGTAATTAAATCATTTCGTTGTCATCGAATTTGTAATTTTCATTATTAGTAATTGTCATTAAAGTTTTTTTTCTAGTTACTGTCGCTGCTGTCGTTGTTGCTGTTGTTGTTGTTTTGTTTTTGGGTGCTGACTTTTTGGCTTTTAATTTGTGCGCAATTGAAATTCCACAGCGTCATCGACATGGGCACTTCAATTAAATTTTATTCAAGACTACATAGTAGCCAGCTGCGTAGCTGCCCAGCCACTCACTGCTCGGGCATTGTGTTTCTGTATGGTTGGTTTTCCAACTTGATTATCTAATTATTAGCTAGACGCGACCAAACAGCGGTCGATAAAATGCATATAAAAATCTATTAGAAACGGAAGCATTTAATTGAAATTTAATATCCCAACTAAAATTTAATAAACATGTATTGACTTAGAATTGAGTATAGAGCATATTGGTTCTGAGCAATCCCAAATCAACCAAATTGAAATATTTAATATGTAATTTTGTTTAGTATGGTATGAAAAAGGGTTGGACGAATAATAAAGACATTGAGCAGGTTCGTACTTTGCGAAAAATACAGACTTTTGCATAAGCTTAGATATTTTTGTGACGTGAGCGGGCATTAGCAAGTCGGCTGCGCACAGTAGTAATGTAATTAGTCGTTCATTTTATTTTGCAAATATAATTAGATTCAAATGTTACGCATGAACTAAAATGATTGATCCGTTTGAATTGAATGTTTTTCCACTAAGGAAATGACCAAAATATATGTCATGACTTATTTTGAATAAGAGTGAATAAGAAACATTATGCAATTTAGATATATTTTAAAGCAAATATGATTTTTAATTGCTTAGCATTAGGTACTTAATTTCCTGATTACAACTGACTAAAGAATTGATATATAGATACGCAATTTTTGGATTTTTTTTTAATTTTTGATAAATTTCCAATTTACTTGACTTGCAAGATTTGATTTTTTAAATTTGTATTTTAAATATTTTTTACATTTTGTATATCATATTGACTGTAATTGTCGCTTACCTATAAATTACAATAAAATGATTTTTATGCTGGACCATGGTCTTCCGTTAAAAAGAAACTATAAAGTAGCTTAAAGCGTGTACCGTAATATTCCGTAATATTTTCAGATATATGTATATGTAAGCTTCTCGTCGTTTTAACACCATGATTTATTTATGAACCACAGCGCTGAAAGCTGTTGATGTATTCTCTCGTTCGTAAGCGGATGTACCTTGAACATGCTTTATATGCAAGCAAGCAGTGAAATCTTTTTGTACCATAAAAATACTTATATATATATACATAAATATGTGAAGTCTTTAAGATAGATAAGTGGAACTTGGGGTAAAACTGTTTAAGCGAAGTAAATTGCATATTTTATTATTATTAAAAACTATTCTTTTCGCAACATGTAATTTTTAAAGTAATTGTAATATAATTGTAAATAAGAAAATAATTATGGGTTGGATTGATTAGCAATTACTCATTTCGCATCTTTCATTATCCAATAATTACAGTTTTCCCGTGCTTACTATTAATCTGAATTGAATATAGAAAATCAAGTCAGCTTTTTGAAAGTACAAACTTGTTTTATCGAGTATATTTGAACTGCTCTATGCCGCAAGTTGAACTATTACATTATCGTTATATAAGGAATGTAAAATGATTTAAATATAAGCTCCCGCAGGGTTCTTAGTCCAGCCTTCTTGACTAGAACACTCTTACTTGTTTTATTAAGAAATATGAAGTATAAATTAAACATTCAGGCAATCTACACAATTGGTTCGCTTTTAATGACATTAAAAAATCAATGAAGCCAAAGGGTTATTAATAAAACGACTTTATTATAGCAGAGTTTCAAATACACCTATTGTATATGCCCTCCATTACACTCAATTATCTAAAAATACTCTTACGCTATGTATATTCTAATTTATTTCTATGCTCGCATATTTAAAGAGTCCAATGGCTTTTTTTCCGATTGACCAACATAGTTTTTTATACCCTGAACCCATGCAAATGGGAATTCAGGGTATAATGGTTTTATGTCACAGGCAGAAGAAGGCGTGCCACACCCCATAAAGTATATATATTCTTGACCAGGAAGACAAACTAAGTTGATATAGCCCTGTCCGTCCGTTCGTAACTTAACCTAAAACCAGTAAAAGCAAGAGGGATCAGATTTGCGGTATTTTTTGGATTTCGGATACCGGTTCCCCTTTCCCCAAAAAATGTATCTCAAATATTACAGACTTGTATTTTGGAAGATACAAATACTCTAAAGTGTCATCTCGTACATCTAGAAGAAAAGTTATTCAACAATTAATTTCCCATAGTAATGCTCATATTTCTGCCCAAGCGCAGCCGCTGCGTAAACTGCATAGTAAGCAGAGCGCATGCCTGTGCATAACTGTGTATATATGTGGGCATACGTTATATGCAATGTATATATAAAAGAAATGTAATATAATTTTAACATCAGCTCTCACAGGGTGCAGTGTATCTCTTAGCCGTCTCGACTAAAGAATTCTTACTTGTAAGTTACTTGTAAGTTTTGGATTTGCTTCTCGATGGGGCATTAATTAAAAGAACCCAAAATACCACACATCCAGCACTTGCCTTTGCAAAGAGGATGTCCACTTTCATTTTGACTTTCACATTGCGCTTAATATGGATTTTATTAAAATTGTACCCGAGTTGAATTTGGTTTTCGTTTTGGTTTCTTGGTTTGTGTTTTTTATACCCTGAACCCATTGAAAATGGGAATTCCTGGTATAATGATTTTGTGAAAATGTAAGTAACAGTCAGAAGGAGGCGTGCCACATAAAGTATATATTTTTGATCAGAAAGACAAACTGAGTTGATATAGCCCTGTCCGTCTGTCTGTCCGTCCGTCCGTGTGAACGCACCGATCTTGTAACCCACAAAAGCTAGAGACTTGAAATTTGGAATGAATACTCCTGTATACCATATGCTACGAGTTTACCTTTTTTTCGATAACTCACCTTGTTTCCTTATTAGCAGAGACTTCAGATTTACGGTGTATATTTTTTTAAGGAACACGCACATTTTGTATGTTTTGGAACTCGGATACCAGTCACCCTTTCCTACGCATTAATATCAGCGCCCATAGGGCTCAGAGTATCTGTTAGTCGAGCCATCTACTCTAGAGAATATTCACGTGTTTTGGTTTTGTGTTTGTCACCCTCTGTCCACAGGTGCGTCTGGCACTTCATTAAAAATTTGTAGTGTAGCGATACTTCTGCGGCAATTTGGTCGTACACAAAAAGACAGAGGAAAGTTTTAATTAAATTTGAAATGAAATGCACTTATATTTGATTTTTAGTCGGCAAGCAACAGTCGCTTAGAGACCGTCGTCGGTCTAGTAATTGCCTTAACACATTGTGACATTTCAATTGAGCCTTTTCCTAATTTGAGAAATACTTGCAAACTCCTTAATTGCTTTAAAGGACTTCATTCTCTGGCTCAGAATGCCGCAACAGCAAATTATTCAAATGCAAAACTATGCAACGCCGGAGTTCATATCACTGAAGAAATGTATGTAAAATTGTGTCATATAATAAAATTAAAAATGATTAGAAAATATATATTGCATATATTTCATTACGTCTAACTTTGGAAAATAACGGAAATAAAAAAATTACTTTAGAGTATATAAGCATTTATATGTGCATTGATAGGATAGGGACTTAAGTTCCATTTTTTGGTAAATAAAGAATTTAAACAAGTTAGAAAACTCTAGTCGGGCGTGACCGACTAGGGGATACCCTGAGCCCCGTCGAATCTGTGTTTTTTATAGAATTTTGGAGAATTTGGGAGCGGTATCCAAAATATAGCAAAATTCAAAATTGCATAAAATACATATAAAGCTAGATATAAAATTTGGTGTCTCTAGCTTAAAAGATGGGCAAGATATAATTTGTTAACCGAATTTCGATTTTGTTTTTTAATCGATTACAGTTGATTGGGGATAGTTATCGATTTTTTAAAATAAACTTGATCTGCGCGTGCTATACACGGACCTACAAAAAAATTTCAAGTCTCTAGCTCTTATAGAAGCGGAAATACATCCAACAAAGCAGTGAAAACCGATTTTCTCTGAGTTCTCTTCTTATCGGGACAAGTATATGGAGACCTTAAAATATCAGTTTACTTCCGAATATCATAAACTGAGCTATTTAGTATAATGAATAGTGAAGTGAACGAATAGATTTGTTTTGTACCTTGTATGATTGTCCTATAAGAGACTTGACAATTTGAGTATATACTCGTCAGCACAACCCGCATAAAATTACAAATGTATTATTGTTGACTTTCTCTCTGTATGGAAAAAAAAATTTTTTTTAGCGATGCATATCGAAAATACTGTACTTGCAAGGTCTGATAGCCTTGGCCTTCAAACTTGGTGCTAACGCAATTGTTAATTTCTTTTAAAAATTAACTACAATGTTGAGCAGCCCTGAAGGCATATATTCCAGAGCTTTGTAGTTGGCAGTGCCCACATTGAGAACTGAAGCCTAGAGAGTAATTTAGAGAACTAGATGAATGTTGAGTCAAAGTTAAAAGTAAATATTTGTATGGAAATTTTGATAAATTGTTTATTAATAAACGCTCAAAATAAATATTGTTTTTATAATTATTATAATTATTTTGTTTTTGTTAAATATATTGAGCACAGAAAAATTGAGCAGCATTCTAGGCCACATTCCTTTATGAATATATATTAAAAATGGCATAATCACACTGTTTGGTAGAATTTAAGTAGAATTAAAAGTAAATTAAATTGATTTGCAAATCATATTGGTTTGAGCAGCAAAATATTTGTTCTTTATTTTGCCATATACAAACAATAACAGGACCTTTATATATAAATTCACATATAAAATGAATTTTAATTACATCCCACTCTTTATTTATAGCCTGGCTAAATCCTAGTCTGGCTAACATGGACGAGGCAAAATTAATGAACCTGCGGAATGGATTTACGAAATCATTGGACGATCATTGTCAGCTTATTACTGGCACAAAAGGTGAGTAACCTGTGCAGTCTGAAGGGCATTGCCACGGTCAGGGCCAGGGTCAGTGTCAGTCTCAGTGTCAGTGTCAGTGTCAGAGTCAGGCTCAGAGATATGGCCGCAAAAAGTGAATATACGAAAATACTCTGTAAATATATAATGTATACAGGCACAAAGCAAACAAGCAAGCAGTTCAGTGTTTCTTAAAAACAATAAGCATTCATGAAGAATTACGTTTGTCTTCCGGGGACTGAGTGGCGTGTGCGGGGGTGGTAAACAAAATTGTTGAAATTGACAAATTATGTGACAGACTTTTTGTCTGCCAGAGACAACGAGCAACAACAACAATAACAACAACAACAGTACTAGCAACAGCAACAGCAACAGCGACGTCGACGTCGACAACGGTGGCGCGCAAATCCAAAGAGCCAACACAATTGTTGACAATTCACTCAAAGTGGCAATGCTGTTGTTGTTGTTGTTGTTGTTGTTGGCGTTGGCGTTGTCGCTGAACAAATGCCCCAAAGCGCTCAAAAGCTTTAAATGCGCACGCCGCATGCCGCACGCCGCATGCCGCACTCCAAGTGAGGCCACGCGTTGGGGTCTAGAGCTCAATTCCGAAGCGCTCATAAACAATGGTGGCTGGGCGGCTAGCGGAGGAGTGTGCAGGCGGAATATGAGGGGGTGGTGTGGGGGCCGTTTTGGCTTTGGCGACGGCTCAGTTTCGGCTTGGCGCGATGAGAAGTGCGCTTGAGTTGCATTTAAGCCAATTAGCATAGGTAAACAAAACATTTGAGTGAGCGCGCCAAGTGCTTCTGGTTGAGTGCGACCCCTGGGGTGCTGCTGTTAGGGGGGCTTAATACATCTATACGATGTATAGGTGTCAACTCCACTAAGTGTCAGTATTTGTATGAATATCAATGTGTGTGTGCGTCTGAGTGGGCTTGTTATGCTTGACGCCGCAGTCAAGCAGCCAATGGGCCAGTTTAAGTCCTTAACAATGTTGCATTTATTATGCAATTATCGAGTGGGCTATGTGTGTGCATAGCCTGTATAGCCCATGCAGTGACAGTGATTTACGTCGTCGATTGGCAATTAGGCCACAGCAGCAGGGGCACCTTGAAGACACAGGAATGTGCCTGCAAGCTCCACACATTTATATACACACTCATGCGTGTGTGAGTGTGTGTGTGTGTGCATACAGATGTGTGTGCTATTGTACGATAGATGAATAGCTCGACGAGCTGCTAACTTGCAAATATTTATGAGTGGCCCACAAGTGGCAGCCAGCCACAGCAGCAGCAGCACCAGCAGCAGCAGCAGCGGCCGACAACAATGTCAGCATTGGCGTTAACTTTGAGTGTTGTTGTTGCCATTTTGACATATGGCCAAAATGCAGCCACATGCCAAACGCTCTTTACGTGCGACTGGGTGTTACTCTCTATGCGACTGTGTACGTGCGGTGTGTGTGTGTGTGTCTATGTCTGTGTGTGTGCGTGTGTGTGTGACGGCGTGAATTATGCGCAATTGAAGTGGCTTTTGGGGCGCGCATTTAAATTCGTGACGCGCGTCAAGTGGGTGGCAAACAAGCACTGAGCACGGCGAGTGGGGCTGGAGCCACAGCTGGGAGTGGAGGCCCACGAGTGGCACAATGATGCGCATCAAATTGGCTAATTGTTTAATGGCTGTTTGCATTGATCTTTGCAGATGAGTCGCCCATGCAAATGTTTTACAAGGATAAGGGCGTCTTTCTCACAGGCGGCACCGGCTTCTTCGGCAAAAGTAAGTTGGCAAACGCAAACGCAAACGCAAACGCAAACTCGAACGTGACTTGAATAATTGAATACTTTCGAACTGATTTCGTACGCAGTTATTATTGAGAAACTGTTGCGCGTCACGGAGGTGGCCCAAATATATTTGCTGATACGCACCAAAAAGGGCAAGGATGCCCATGCACGCATTGAGGATTTGTTCAACGATCCGGTAAATAATTTGTCCAATATAGAGTTATCTCTTACGATTTGTCTAACATCTAATTCTGATTAATAACTGGCATTTCCTCTGCTTTCATTTAGGTCTTTGCCAAAATGAAACAGATCAATCCAAAGTACCGCTGTCAGATCACTATCATCAGCGGCGATTGCTCGCTGCCTGGCCTGGGCATCTCGCCGAACGAGCGCGAGACCATCAAGGAGAATGTCAACATTGTGCTGCACAGTGCGGCCACAGTGCGCTTCGATGAGAAGCTCAAAATGGCAATTGCCATCAATGTGCACGGCACAAAGGAGATAATCAAGCTGGCCAAAGAGATTGTTCACTTGAAGGTAAGATCACTTTGAGTAGCTTAAGTTCAGCACAATAAATATTCCCTAAATAGGAAGAGGACAGATCTCGATTAGTTAAATTATAAATACTTTCAAGAGTCTAGGCTAAATTGCATCTAAACCCATGTATTATTATGCTCGTAACTTAAATGAATTACTTTCAATTAATCCGGTTTCATCTCTTAGGCTCTCGTGCATGTCTCGACCGCATTTGCTCACTGCAATTTGCGCTACATCCAGGAGAAGTTCTACAGCAGCACAATGACTGGCGACAATGCCTTTAAGCTGACTGAGTGCCTGGACGAGCACACGCTGAATAATCTAACGCCGACGCTCATTAAGGGATATCCGAATACGTATACCTACACCAAAGTGCTGGCAGAGAATGTGGTGCAGCAGGATGCACAGAAATTGCCCGTAACCATATTTCGGCCGGGCATTGGTAAGATGAATATTGTCAAAGAACCATGCCAGCTGGATTGCTTCAATTGCGACTCTTGTTCGTTTCACTTTAGTGATAACCAGCTATCGCGAGCCCGTGACTGGCTGGATTGACAATATGTATGGACCCTGCGGCGTCATTGTAGGTATTGGCTCGGGCGTGCTGCGCGTTTTTACTGGAAACATGGACAACAAAGCGCACATAGTGCCAGTGGACCTTTGTGTGAATGCTCTGCTGGCCAGCGCCTGGGATGTGGCGCGCAATACGTAAGCGAAGTAGCATTAAAGAAGCGTCAACATTGTTTATTCAAAAGCCTTTTCAAATAGATATGAAACACCACCCATATACAACTATGTGCCAGATGCAGATAACATGGTCACCTGGCGCAACTATATGGAAACGGGCTTTAAGTATGTCAATGACATACCCATGCGCAAGTCCATCTGGTACCCGTGCTTCACCATCGTGCCACACATGTGGCAGTATCACATCCTCTGCTTTTTATATCACACTTTGCCCGCCATGTTCATGGACTTAATTATGGTGCTGATGGGCAAGAAGCCGAGGTGAGAAGGGACAAGTTCATTTCATTTCATTTCGTTTTCAAAAGCCCTTGATTCCCTTTAGAATGATGAAAATATATCGCAAAATACACAAGTTCAGCAACGTTCTAAAGTTCTTCAGCTCAAATGAGTTTCGATTCGATAATGACAACGTGCGGCGACTGGTTGAAAAACTAGATGAGCGGGACAAGCGAATATTCGCCTTCGACATGCGAGACTTGGACTGGAAAAACCTGTTCCGGGTCAGCTTATATGGGCTCCGCTTGTACGTTGTGAAGGATGATCCCAACAACCTACCCGAATCCATAAAGCGCATTAAGCGGTAGGTCTATCAGGTTTTAAATATATATACATGTGTTTTATATATCTTCTGACTTTGCAGCATGATGGTTCTGCATTATAGCACATTGGCCATCGTCTACTCGTTAACAGCTTGGGCGCTCTACGGACTGCTGAAGTTAATTTTCTTTTAGTTTCTGTAGAACTTTTTAAAGCATCTATGTGTAAATCGAGGTTAACTTTTGTCTTCTTTATTGTCTTGTAACATTTCAATTTCGGATTAGCTTAGTTCTAGTTTGTAGTGCGCCTCGACACATTGATTATGTTTAGTCCTACGGTTAAGGCGCTCTATCCGATATTCTGTTTAGTCTTAGTTTGTAACTGTACAACTACTGCTAAGGTTGATCGATCAAGTAACACATACTGTGTATATATTTATGTACGAACCTAATCGAATTGCAATAAAAATCGCTTTATATTTTTTGGGACATGTTAAATCCAATTCGATTTTTATTTATTAGAAATAAATAAATCTTAAAGAATACATTGTAAGTAAGTAGGACATGGCAAGATTTTATTGTAGTTGATCCCTTCTTTAATAATTTGTAAGCGAGTGTGTTTATTGGTAATGCCCCTTAGGATATTTTGCTATCCTCAAGAAATGTTTCCTCAAGTATTCCAAATTACATATCTATTCAATTGTTAATGTGATCTAAAAAATGTGATCTAAGTATTTAATTTATTGGGATCGATCATGGTAGGTTGGGTATAGTCGCTAGTCAAAATAACTAGCGGTGAATTCAACTGGATACATCATAATTGGCGTTGTTAACCGTCTTGGAGCAGGCTACATTATTTCCTTAGTGACCGGAGACGCTATTATTTAACTATAAATATACCGCGCACGGAAACACTGCCACCACCTGAAACTTACCTAGAATGTTACATTATATACCAAATTTGCTCATATTGTTGTCGGCTCATATTTATGGATTTTAAAGAGATGGATCAATGTTCATATTTATGGATCTTAAACAAATGGATCGATATACTCACCGAAACGGATACATCAGACTGCTGAACTAAATATGTATACTAATATGTGGAGCCTGTGTGTATATCTATTTATATATCCCAATCTCTATCTATATCTGATGCTCACTTCACAACAAGAGTTACATCAAAATATTATGCTAGACTTTTAAGTAAAGTAGCATTTCAATTACATAGCATTAAAAGTACCATCAAAATGACTCGACTACATTTACAGACGGCACATTTGAGAGGAAAAGGAGATTATTGGATTATGGTTGCACAAAAATAAAAGGAACAAAATGTCAGTGGCAGGTAATGCAACAGGATATTCTGATTTATAGACTTAGTATTTTTTTTACACTTAACAATTGTGAAGCAGCTCACAGTTTCGTGCGGAGGACAAAATGCATTGAATGGACGGTCGATGTTGCTATTGGAAGAGGTTGTTAGCTCTGGCAGGAAAAATAGCAGGAAAAGAGGGAGATGGAAAATGCTAAAACAATAAGATTCACTGATTTACACATTGACTTAGCATTGATATTTTTATTGCATACTTTCAGGCGAGCGGCTTGTCAGAGAGAGAAATGTCGTAAAAATAATGCCAGAGAGCTTATCAAATTGCAAACAGCAGCGGCATTGCCTTCAGCCATCATCCAAATCCTGTAAGTCGCTTTATCGTATCGCGCGCACACATGCATAGCGAGGAGGAGTTGAAGAGGGAGAGTGAGAGAGAGAGAGGCAAAGAGTGAAGGATACAAACAAACGCATTTATATCTGCACACACACACATATGAATGGGCACTTACGTATATAAATAAATAAATCGGCATATATCACTTTGCACTGCTGCACTTGTATGATTTCAAAATTAAAATCAGAGCATAACCCAATCACCCCAGCCCTTGCGCTGCCCCAATGCCCCAACCGCCCTGCTTGGAGCTATTCGCTTACTTCAGCCTGGACGGCTCATTCCCAATACAGCCATAAAACTCTCGCACACTCATCAAACACACACGGAGCACTCGGATGGGGTATGCATGTATATATGTGTGTCAGATATGTTGTGGAAGGACGCGACGCTCCGACGGCCCGCCGTTGCACAGCCAGTGAAAAATGTTTGTCAAACCGCAGTGAGCGCTGCGCGCAATGATTGAAGCCATTGCGACGCGTCGCATCGTTATCGTTGAGATGCGGATGCTGATGCTGATGCGAATGCGGATGCGAATACTGGGGCAAGTATGTAGATTTTTCAAAAAATTACGACAGCGTAACGCCCGCGCGTCCAATTAAAGTAAGCGGCAAACGGGGCGAGTGCGTGTATGTGTGTTTGTGTGTGTGTGTGTGTAAACACTGACAGACAGACAAGTGGAATGTGCGGTGGCTGAGTAATAACTCCCCAATATGTTGCATACATTTGTGCGAGCGCTTGTGTGTGCGCCCATACCTCCATGTGTGTGTGTGTGTGTGTACACACATAAATATAAGAATGGTTTCTGTTGTTGTGGCTGGGGCTAAAATTGCAAGCGTCGCAACACGAACGAGCGAGCAGAACATTGAAAGACCAAACAATCTCAATCTCTCAAATTAGATTTTCAGAAAAATGCACCTCTGGGAAATGCACAATGAAAAAGCACGGCCAAACACACGCACAGAGCACAGATACGCCAATACCAACACACACTCACACACACACACACACAGAGGGTCTGTCGGCTCTACAAAGCCGAGCAAACAAAACGAAGCAACTTTGTCGTTGTTTACGTCGAGCGGAGTCGGCAAATTGAAAGCTTTCCGAGCGTCGGCTCTCAGTGCATTCGCTTCTCTCGCTGTCGCTCTCTTGCTCACGTAGCAATGCCATAATAACGGGACATGAAGTGTATGGTTATTCAAGGGTTGTTCATTCGTGAAATTAATATTGCGCCAGCCACGACTCGAGCCAGCAGCGACGGCAGCGACGGCAGTGGCAGCGGCAGCAGCACGCGCGCCACAATGTTTATGTTTGACGTCGCATGTTGTTGTAGCGATGCCGCTGCAGCTGCATATTGTAGCGGTTCTTTATGGGCCCAGCTTACACTTACGCTGCCCTTTGCCAAGTTGTTGTGTTCCGATTCCAAGTTGTTTCTTGCTCTCTCTTCCTCTAAGTCTTTCTCTTAGTTCTTTGCCGTTTTCGCTTCATGCTCTTTCTGTTGTGTTTATGTTCGGCTGTGTGCGAGTGTGTCCGTGTGCTGCCTAAGTCTGTGTGTGTGTGCCATGTGCCGGCATTTTCGCTCTGTTGCCAGCAGTAGACCATTATCAGATTTTGTAATAGCTTTACGTTTATTACTTTTTTCAATTTCGTCGTCTTCGGTATTTTTGGCATTTGGCGCACAGTCTGGCATATCGAGCGTGCCCACACATACATACATACATACACGCTGTCTGTCTATCTGCCTATGTGTGAGTGAGTTTGTGTTGTTTTGGACTAATTTTTGTGTTTGTGCTCGGGCATTGCAGTCACTTGTTAATTTGTTGTTAGTTATTAGTGGGGCGGCGGCATTGCCCTAGTCGCGCTTTGCACGTCAATTAAACAACTTGACTGTAGCACTTGGTCTTCTATTTAGCTTCACAGGTTAGACATGCACACACACACACACACACACCACACAAGCACACGGACACACGTTAATACACATTCACATACGCACACTTGCACAGCTGCTTGTAATTCCATAGTTGGTTTTGTTTGTTGTTTTGCTTGTTTGACTGCCGCTTCGTGTGCAGCTCGCGTGGGCTATAATTATTTAGCCCTGCCTGGTGCCAGTGCCCCCACACCCTCGCACACTCCCTCGCTCGCCCTCGCCGTCCCCTCCCCCCTCTCTGCTTCAGTCGTTCCTTGGCCGTGTCTCTGCTACACTGCCTCTGTGCTGCCTTTGCCTCAGTTTCCTTGCTTTAGTTTAGCGCTCGCGCGCGCATATAATAATATTTTAAATTAATTACAACAAACACGCGCTTGTGTGTGTGAGTGTCTGTGTGTGAGGCGCGTGCTTTTGTGCTTGTGGCTCGACTGCCTCGACTGTCGGCGCCGCTGCTGCTGCTGCTGCTGCTGCTGCTGTTTTGTATGAAAAGTGAATTAAAGCGAATTTAGTGCGCGTCGTCCACGTCCAAAGTGCATTTGTATGTCCTGCACTGCTGCTACTGATGCTGCTGCTGCTGCTGCTGTCGCTAACTTTATCCTTGGCTGGCTGATATTACACACACATTCCCAGTTAGAGACACTTTCGCTATCGCAGTGTGTTAGTGTGTTTATGTGCTTTTCAATTGCAGCGTATACGTAGCTGGCAACACGCCCCCTTTGGCTTAGTCGCGCTGTCAGGTCTACCCCTCGCCATCCCCTGCTTTACCAGCTCTTGGCTTTGCCATTGTCTATTAGTATCTCGTTTGCGCTCCTGTTTTCTGTTCTAGTGCTTCTTTTGAAGTTTTCGCTTGCATTCGCATTTTAATTTGAAGTGCAGCATCTCAGTTTTACCCCACTGCACTTGCTGCATGCGTCTTCGGCCACAAACAAACAAACAGTCTGACGGACAGACAGACAGACAGACAGACAGACAGACAAACAGACAGATAGATAGACCGGGACGAGAGACAAGCATACAAACAAAGAAGTGCTTATGTTCATTCATTCATTTCATTTCCCATTACATTTGCACAGCCCAGCGCTGGCTGGGGATATCCGGCATTCAGTGCCACCATCTCGAGCCTTGGCTGTGTTTTCACCTGAGCACCGCGTATGCCCGTCCAAAGGGAAAACTCATAGACCAAACAAAATGGTTAAAAAGCAAACCAGCCCAACAACTGCACCAGCCCCAGCCCAGCCGCCACTTGATACTACTTTACGCCACTTCAACGCAACTCAATTGCTTTCTTTGGCCCTGACAAAGCGTGCAGCTGTATGCGTGCATGCGTATGTATGCGCGCGCGCGTGTGTGTGTGTATGTGTGTGTTTTATTAAAATACTCCTACTCCTTCTTCTTGTCTGCTGCTGCGGTTGCTTTACTCCCGCATCCGCCGTTCGTAACTGCAAATAAGAATAATGAAAAGCGCCGGCAAATAAAATTTGCACAAATTATTATATTTTTTGCGCTCATTTTATTTCTTTATTTGCGCAAAATGCATTGAGAAAATAAACAAACTTAGGAATGAAAGCAGCGCGTGCAGCACCTCGGCATACCCTTTAAATGGTTTGTTATATTCTTAGAAGAAATCACAAGAAGTGTCTTATTTAGATGGCAATCAGTAACAATAATATGTAACATTGTTAGTTAAAAAAAGTTTAAAAATACTCGAATGCGTCTTTAAAGAAAGCTATTGGTCTATCATCAGATCTTCGTTGATCTATAATTAGTGTTAATTCCTTTAATTATGAACTATATAGTTTGTACAAATATTATGCCCTCAGTTTTGATATTCTTGAATTTGAATAATGCATAAAATATTAAATGAAATATATATGTGTAACATTTTTGAATTGAATATGTTCGTGGCCATTTTAATTTATGACGAAAAGGGTATAAATTGAGCAAATATCTCCCAAGCTCTTATTCCCCAGCATCAATAGCAGCGAAATAAATTGCGTTCATAAGAACGAAGGAGTGAACGCACAGCTAGATGGACATTGTTCATACTCGCTATACTTGCTAAACAAGCATGATTATAACAAATTTAAAAAAAATAGCTTACTCCGGAAAGGTTCATAAAATAACCATGCCAAAACGTATACATACATACATATATATATACATTGTTTTGTTATTCCATAAAAAACACCTATTTCCCATTTACACCACGCTTTAACACCAACTATTTTTTTCCATTTTTACTTTTATATCGCATTTTTTGTACATTGTTAAGCATTTAAACTAATTGTATTTTAAACGGTCACAGTGACAAAGAATACCAAATTTTATGAATGGGCTTTATCTTTTTATACCCTGAGCCCATTGAAAATGGGAAATCAGGGTATAATGTTTTTGTTGGATGTATGTAACAGACAGAAGGAGGCGTGGCAGACCCCATAAAGTATATATATTCTTGATCAGGACGACAAGAGAAATCGATTGGGCCATGTCCGTCTGTCCGTCCGTCCGTCCGTCCGTCTGTCCGTCTGTCCGTCTGTCCGTATGTTTGAACGCGCCGATTTCAGGCCCCATAAGAGCTAGAGACTTGAAATTTTTTTTGTAAGTCCGTGTATAGCACGCGCAGATCGAGTTTATTTTAAAAAATCGATAACTATCCCCAATTAATTGTTATCGATTAAAAACAAAATCGAAATTCAATTAAAAAATTTTATCTCGCCCATCTTTTAAGCTAGAGATGCCAAATTTTATATTTAGCTTTATATGTATTTTATGCAATTTCGAATTTTGTTATATTTTGGATACCGGCCCCAAATTTCCCCCAATTGAAATTCAGTCTCAAATATAGCCAAAATGCGAATGAGTTGGCACTTTTACTAAACTGACAAATATGCCCATAGAATATGTTGATCATATGCCGAAAATTTCATTGAAATCCGTTAAATAGCAAAAAAGTTATTAAACAAAATGTTTGTCTACTTTGCAAACTTACGTGGCAGCAGCGCCAAGCGAACACACATACAAACGCTCGCATTCTAGTCGATTCGAAGAATCGCAAATTACGTTTGAATTTTGTTGAATTATTAGTTGCTGCTTTAGTTTACATTTGCCACAAATGCTTTAAACTTGAAATTTTTGTATAATTTTACGCTAAATATAAGTGTATTGGAAAACACAGGTTCGACGAGGCTCAGGGTATACCCTAGTCGGTTACGCCCGACTAGAGTTTTCTTACTTGTTTTGATTTGTTTTTTGTTTGTTTTTTTTTTTTTTGGCCGCAGCAATCAATGTTATACTAAATTTCAGAATATTCGTTTAATGGAGTACTCTTTTTGCAGAGCTGCTAGCACAGTCACTAAGTTTATATGAAATTAATACAAATATTCCGATATATTTTGGATGATATAGCACAGTCACTAAGTTTATATGAAATTAATACAAATATTCCGATATATTTTGGATGATAATGTAATCTACATTGTACGGATTGCATGCTCATTCATTTGGTTCTGTATTATAACAAAAAAAGTTTAGATCGGAAAATCACAGTTTGTTTTATAACTGTGAAACAGAAAAGATTATAAATGTGAAAGTTGACTTAATGTATCGAATTAGCTTTACTAAAGTGAGCACAGTCTATCAAAAAATGTTCTTCTAGTTTGTAGTTTTAATGTAATTTCGATTAGCATCTGTTTTCCACACGAGTTCAACATTCAATTCGATTGCTTATATGATAAGACCATGGCCACTAGAGTATTCCATAGTCGAATATACTAATTTAACAATATTTTATTTAAACAGTTTATTTCTAATTTTTGTTATTTTTGCTCATTTTTTGGCTTACTTTTATTTGATAATTTTATATATTTTGGTGAAACAGTTTTCAGTTTTGTCGTTACAAGCTAAAAAACAATAAAAAAGATGACGCACAGCCAGCAGCAACGGCAGCAACAACGCCAGCTACATGAATAGCAACACTTGTGCGTGTGTCTCCGAGACGGGGAGTGCGACCTTAACTGCGAGTTGGGGCGTTACAAATAGTAAAATAGCCCAACGTACATCGTAAATATTTCAACTGCAACAACTAGGGAACAGCAACAATAACAAAAACAACACGGACAGCAGCAGTAGCAATAACGAGCAGCAGCAGCAAGCGAGCGAACGAGCATTAGGACTAGGATGTTGCTGCGGGGCCACGGAGTGAATCGATAGATTGCACCTGGTACACACTACGAAGAAAATGTCCCTAACCAGAACCAGAGGCAGAACCTCTACAACCTACGACACCAACAACGAAGCCAGCAAACAACAAAAACAAAAAATAAAAGAAACAACATTCAACAAAAACAATAAAGGACCAAGTCGTGTGGGGCTTGGCGTAAGTTCCCATCTCCCAGTTTGCATCATTCCCAGTTTTTCACTTCCCTTTGCCTGCCTCACTGCAGTTACGCCGGCTTTTTCTTCTGCTTACGGTTCCACGCTTCTAGGCTACAGTTTTGCCTCTCTTTCTTTTTCCCCATATCCTTCTCTCCCCGTGTAGCTGCCGCCGATTGGGACTCAGCTCAGTTGAGCGTTGTGCTCAGCAGTTTTGGTCCGTTCCCCCGACTCGCAACCCATGCGAAAATTTGAAACGATTTATTTACTTTTTGCCATTGCCATTTGCCGTTTGTTGCTCCTCTCGACGTATATTTTGGCAAATACTCTCTTCTCTCTCCTCGCTCTCTCTCTCTCTCTCTCTATCAATTCAGCAACAAACTCGGACATATGGACATTAAAAGCAATTTTAATCTGGATTTTATGCTCTGTATATTTTCGAAAATCCTTAAGCGTTTCCACGCCGTAGAATAAATTTAGATATTTATATGAATTTATCGCTTTTACTTACTCAACGTACTCTCAATGAGAAAAATTACTATGATATGATCGTATGAGGTTGATCTAATGTAAGCAGAAGAAGAAAGAAACATATATTCTATACTTACCGGCTTACCGTTTGTCTAAACTGTTTCGGCGCTATTGAAACTATGTACCAGAAATTTGGAAATACTATTTCCGATATCTCCGAAATCCTACTGTTAAGTTCGTAAGAAATTTAGATATTTCTACACCCATGGTGTAACGCTGTATCTGCTATAGTGAAGCGAATTTATTCAGATTCTCCTCTATAAATGTTTTTATAGAAGAGAGACTTAAATTAAGTCTTCTATAAACGAAAAGTAAACTTTAAAATCAACAGTTTGCTTGGGCTTAAGTATAAAAGATAATATTAGTAAATAGTCGCCTGTTGGAAATGGGTTTAGAAATTTGCGGGCGTCCAGATACAAATCTTTTACTTCCTGATATCCCTGTTGAAAAAAATCAAAATATTAACATTCAATTCATTTAAGATCTTAGTTTTACTTACGATAAATGGACAGCTATGATTGAGTGTTGAAAACTCTTTGAAGAATCCATAAATCATTCTAGCTGCGGGATTATAAGGGTTTCGCAGAAATTTGCATCCATCTACTGTGATATCGAATAGCCAAGGCTTGTAACCATTTCCCTTTCTCAGAATTTGGATTCTTACTTTCACATTAGTTACCGGTTGTAATAGAACCAGATTAACGTTTAGTACAACTTTGTTTCGTTGCACGGCCTTTAAACGGCATTCACCCATTAAAGCCCAGGATTCGTTGTGCGACACGCAGACGGCGTTTGTCAACTTAATGCTAATACCATGCTTAAATATAGAATTGAAGTAGAACAGTTAGAATTTATTTCTCTTTAATTACTGAATCTATTTGAGTTAGTTACATTGACGTGGACGTTGAATATGAGAAGCATATTGCAGACGAGAAACAAGTTGATTAGGACTCGAAATACAACTTTTGAACACATTTTAATATTTTCCGTCAATGTTCATGGAAGCTCTATTTGATTCTGGTAATACAATCGTCATCATTCAGCTAAGTTCGACATTATATATTTGAGCTTCATTACACAACACTTTATTTGCCGGAACTTACATATCTGATCTGAAATTCTACTGACGCATTGTTATCATCATTCAAGAAGTGAAAGAGTATATGGGTTTTTTGTCCGTAAATGCTGATGCCATTGAAAATGAAGACTTGAAAATTGGAACTTATACCCTCGTCTGAGACAGTGTAAAGATTTTGCCGATAAGCCCACTCAAAAATGTAGCGCATTGTGCACTGGGTAAATCTGGTAAAAATGTATCTTTAGCTTTAGAGCTGGTTATGTTTAGATAATGAATGAGTATTATGCAGTCGGTAGCGACCGATTGAAACATTACATTATTACCTATTCAAATTCACCCATTGCTCAAAGCATTGACCGTAAGGTTGATAAATAGCTCCATTATTTAATATTAAAAATATATTAGTTTCGGTCCATTAAGCTGCTAGCGTCAAAGGAAATCTCGATGACTAGATGATATCCGATATTACTCTGATTACATTACATATATATTCAAAATCTCATTCGGAATGTTTTTAGCGATATAGCGATCTATCGACTTGCAAAAGGTCTAGCACTGTTCAGACGTAAGGCGTTATATCTTGCACATTCAGCTCAATGAATAGAAATAAAATATGTTCTTAGATCAAATTGAAATTAACAATTTAACTTGTTTATACACGGAAAATTGTGGACTAATGCAATTAGTAGTTAGTCATCCCATTAGTTATATATAATTAATTGAATATCAGAGTAATGTAGCATATAATTTAATCGAATTATTCAATATACTCAATCATTCACGAAGTGAAATTGAAAGTATATTGGCTTACCATTTGTCCGCAAACTATTTCGGCGCTATTGAAACTAGATACCAGAAATTTAAAAATACTATTTCCAGTATCTCATTGTGCTACAGCTTAAGAGTTAGATTCCAGTGAATAAGTATTCGATCGGATGCGTGGGCAGTCGGGCTGAAGTGAATTTATTCAGGTTCTCCTCTATAAATGTTTTTATAGAAGAGAGACTTAAATTAAGTCTTCTATAAACGAAAAGTAAACTTTAAAATCAATAGTTTGCTTGAGCTTAAATATAAAAGACATTTTTAGTAAATAGTCGCCTGTTGGAAACGGGTTTAGCAATTTCCTGAAGTCCGGATAGAAATCTTTTACCTCCTGATATCCCTGTTGATAAAAATAAAAACATTAGCATTCAATTCATTTAAGATCTTAGTTTTACTTACGATAAATGGACAGCTATGATTGAGTGTTGAAAACTCTTTGAAGAATCCATAGATCATTTTAGCTGCGGGATTATAAGGGTTTCGCAGAAATTTGCATCCATCTACTGTGATATCGAATAGCCAAGGCTTGTAATCATTTCCCTTTCTTAGGACTTGCACTCTTACTTTCACATTAGTTACCGGATGCAATAGAACCAGATTAATGTTTAGTATAACTTTGTTTCGTTGCACGGCCTTTAAACGGCATTCACCCATTAAAGCCCAGGATTCGTTGTGCGACACGCAGACCGCGTTTGTCAATTTCATGACAATACCATGCTTAAAAAGAAATAAAACACTTGTAATGCATTACTATTTACACTGAATCTATTTGAGTTAGTTACATTGACGTGGACGTTGAATATGAGAAGCAAATTGCAGACGAGAAACAAGTTGATTAGGACTCGAAATACAACTTTTGAACACATTTTAATATTTTCCGTCAATGTTCATGGAAGCTCTATTTGATTCTGGTAATACAATCGTAATCATTCAGCTAAGTGCGGCATTATATATTGGAGTTTCATTACACAATAATTTATTTGCCGGAACTTACATATCTGATCTGAAATTCTACTGACGCGTTGTTATCATCATTCAAGAAGTGAAAGAGTATATGGGTTTTTTGTCCGTAAATGCTGACGCTATTGGAAATGAAGACTTAAAATTTGGAAGTTATACCCTCGTCTGAGATAGTGTAAAGATTTTGCCGATATGCACACTAGGGGTGGTAATTACAATTCTAAGGACTTTGTAAATTTTGAACATAGTCGCTAAGAAAACCCGAAATTAAAAATGTAGAGGATGTATCTATGCGCATTGTGAACTGGGTAAATCTGGTAAAAATGTATCTTTAGCTTTAGAGCTGGTTATGTTTGGATCGTGAAAGAGTATTATGCAGTCGGTAGCGTCCGACTGCAACATTCTTACTTCTTTTTGTCTGTTTGAAAGTTTGGCATTAAAATAAATAGCTCCACTATCTAACAAAAATATAATTTTAAAAAAATATATTAGTTACGGTTAATTAAGCTACTTACGTCTAAGGTAATCTCGATGACTATATGATATATAAATGGTCCGATATTACTAATTTGTCGTTATCTACTTCTGTATCTAGTTTCGGTATTTGATTTTCACAAACAGAATTGCCAAATTTTAGAGAATTTTCTCACTAATCGGCGAAGCTCTTTTAAGTCATTTGCAGTTAGGGTATTTTAGCAATTGGCCATGGCAAGCCATTTGTTATTTTTTCTCACACACTCACTTTTGTTGTTTTCTATTTTATTGCACAGAATAAAATTGGTCTTGTTTTTCATTTTTTAACATTTTTTTCTCTCTGTTCGGATAACATCGTAGCTGTCGCCGTTGCCGTTAGCATTGCCATTGCCATTGCCATTGGCATTGGTATTGGTATTGCCGTTGGCTTGGCACAGTCCTTTTCGGTTGTTCATTTTTATTTCTGCTCGTATTTGGACGCATTTGTAGCGTTATGACAAACAAGTGTCCATTTATTTGGCAAATTTAATGTCTCACCATTTTCTCTCCGGTGACAAATTATCTCGCTTCGATTTCTCGGGACCCATCAAATCACAGACAGAAAAGCGGGAAGAGTAAAATCAAGCACCAGGCGAACAACTGTGCTTGGATTTAATAACAAGAAGAGAAAAGCGGCTAATGGGTCACATTCTATGTGGCAGCAGCATCCCATGGCCAATGGTACGCTCCATGGTGGCGCTGGCTCCTTAGCTGGTCCGGCTGAGCTTCTACTTATCTTTCAAATATTTAATAGTATTCGGTGCTGAGAGCTTTTGCCGGATGTCTCCAAAAGCGTTTAGCGTCTGCAGCTAATACATAATTTATACAAACAAAATTTGTCATTGCCATTAGGAAAAGCGCGAGCTCGTTTTTCACTAATTGGGCAGGTGTTGGCGCTAGAGCCGCTCTTGGTGCTGGTGCCTGGAGCCTGGCGAAAATATTCGTTAATTAGCTGGCATGACGTGTTCTATTTGTTTTCGCCATGGCGCTGCCTTTCCTTTCCGACCGAGATCCTATCTACGTTCCATGTAGAACAAAGGTCGGAACATTTGTACACATTTCACTTTTTGTTTAAGATTTTCATGACATGTCAGCTAACGCGGGCGGGCGGACGGTTGGGCAGAAGAGGAGTCAGAGTCAGAGATGGGTCAAAAATTAATGAATAGATTATGATTAATGAGCGGCGACATCATTAAAATGTATTTATATATTCAAATTGCGGTTGCTGACCGAACAACAAGACAACCATCATGAATGAAGCGACGCCCACAGTAAAAAAAAGAAGAGAAAGAAGCAAAGTCGTGCCGGAATGTCCTGCAGACAGGAGGACAGTGGCCAAGGCATGAATGGAAAACGGTCGCATGCTGAAATGTCATAGCACAAACACAAAGCGCAAAACTGAAAATGTTTAATCATTAGTTTGAATTGCCGCAAAAAGTTTTTTGGGAGGCGATTTCGCTTCTTCTTTTATTTTGGAGCGCAGCTATTTACAACATATGAAAAAGTGCACACAGCAAAATGTAATAAAAACCACTGAAGGCAAAACCTAGTTGCGAAGATAAAAGCGCACGCATCCTTGAAATTTTATTTATTTATAGCGAGCCAGCTGCCCGCTTGTCCCGAGTCGTAGGTCCCTTGTTTTGCTGCTACTGCCGCTGCTGCTGCTGCTGCTGCTGATGCTACTTCCTTGCCTTTACTGTTCCTTCATTTTGTAATGCTTGTTTGTTTGTTAGCTACGAGTCCAACCGCAAAATCTATCCGGCCCCACTCGGGTAGCGATGACGAGCCAGCAGACAGAGAGCCAGCGAGCCAGAATGCGACCGAATGAGGAAGAGGGAGAGAGAGAGAGAGAGAGAGATGGAGTAGATAGATTGTAAGAGGACTTGGTCTGCTGGCATTTTGCATATTGCCCATACGCAACGTTGCCGCTGGGTAAAAGTTTGCAGAGCGCGCCGTTTGCTTTATTAAAAACTAGGAAAAACGCAAAGTTTGCTACGAATTATTTCAATTCTAATTTATTTTGTTTGCAAAAGGGAAATATTCTGGTGTTTTTTGATCGTTGTCGCAGTTAGATAGTTGAATGATAATGACAATGACCAGGACAACGATGAGCACCAGCTACAACTCGAAGTACAAGTTTGGGTTCGCGTCCAGCCACGCTGAGCTGTGTGGCCGCCGAACGTCGCACGCCGCACGCCGCACGCCGTACGCCGTCCTGTTGGTGGCAATGGCAAATGAGTTTTATGCGAGTGTAGTTGCACAGTGACATGCACATAATTCAAGTTTGCAACAGCAACAAATGCAGCCAGTTCTATGTGAATGACTGAAATTAACTATCAGCAGAGTGGTCTGCCCAATGGCTGTGCTGCCACTCGAGCTGTGCTCCCACTTGACTGTTGTAGCTGCTGTGGATTGACATTCAAACAGTCGCAGGAAGCAGCATCAGCAACAACAGCAGCAATAGCAGCAGCGGAAGCATCACAAGGGTCTGTCTCATGTCGAGCTTAGCAATATAATTCTTTATTCGTATAGTGCATTAGGGCTTTAGCAAGTTTTAAACTTGTTTTTGATTATCTGACTCTCCAAGTGGATTTATCACTAAACTTCTTGTGGCGAAAGTCGGTGTCAGAAGCGATTTTTGCAATTTGCATTTGCATTTGAATTGTACCGCATTTGCCATTATCGCATGTCAAGTGACGTTGACTAGATAAAAGAGCAAACAGAGTTGCCTAATTTCGTTAGTTAGCTTAAAATAAAATCTGAATAAGATTTAGCTAAAAATAGTAAAGCAAATTTTTTTTTATAAAGTCTTAATTTATTTTTTAGAAATTTAGTTAAATTAAAAAATAATAAAATATGGAGGTGCCAAATACTTTAAGGTATTTTTTGCCTATTATTTAATTTATTTTTTAAGATTGTTTTTCTGTTGTAATTTCAAGCCAAAAGTGTTTGATTCATAAGCTACAAATTATTTAATTTTATTTTGAAAATTTAACAACAAATTTAAATATTTTTTGGCAATATGAAAGTATTTAAATATTTTTCTCTTATATTTTAGCTTTTGACATTAGCTAATGAAATATATTCTTAAATTGTAATAAATTTTCCCAGATGATCTTTTAAATTTGAAATATTGTCTTGATCAGTTTCAAAGAAGGTTTATAAAGATTATCGTTTTATTTATAGAGGAAACATGGCTGAAATTTTTAAAAAGCTCTGATCAAATCCTTTAGTTTCTACATAAGCCGTTTTGCTCTTTATTTATTTATTATAAAAATAAATGGAAAATCTTTGTGTTATTTATATATTTTAGTTACTATTTATACATAAATATTGTATTGGTAGTACGTTCGAGCTGACATATTTCTGTTGCCGACTTTTAGATAATTGGGATGTGTTTTGTCCCGAGTAATGGTTAAATATTATCTGAATCCAGTGCGTGAGAAGCAAGACGTAATTCAAACTTTCACAAGATTGTATGGCAGCCGCACCTCGATGGCGCTAATTTGACCTGACAGCTGAGCAAGAGAATCTTAAGCGAATAGAACAACGCCGCGAATAAGAGTGGGACCAGGATGTCTCAGCTGTCAGTTTAGTCTGTCTTAGCCCGCTCCGCTCGCGGAGCTGGCGTTGCACGTACATATTCGCTATGATAACATTTACAGTTGTTGCATTTTATAATCAAAGTTGTTATTCGTGCTACTTTCGGTTTAACGTCTGTTGGCGTCCTCTTGTTGCTCATCAAAGTTTACCCCAACAGACAGCGCCGCAGCCACAGCGAAATGAATGAGCAGCTCCCCGGCCCGGAAGCCGACTGCCCTTCATCGCCGCCGTCGCCTGCTCACTCAGTTGGTGGCAGAGCCGTTAAACCGACTTCAGAATTAATCAAATCCAAGTCAGATGTTGCGCGCTGCCAAAAAACTTGAGCACAACAACAGCGACAGCAATTTGTTGCTGTTATTGTTGGCAGTCGGTCCTTAACAAGCGCTGAGCCCGAGTCCCGTGGTTGCTTTGAGCCGCTCGTCCACTTGGCATTCACCCGGCAACGTTTTAGCCAAAGAGTTAGCGTCCTTTTCATTGCCATAACGCACATTTACAAAATTATATTTGTAAACTTCTCGACACCCCACCACGACTCCTCGTTCTCTCTGCCCAGCCCTGGCCCACATTGTTGGGTCGGAGCGCCCGACCCCCAGTTGGCTTTAATGTACAATAAAATTGGCCCAAGTTGGCGCGTACATCACAAATATTAGCGAATAAAGATGATGACTTGATGACGATAACGAGGGCTGACGCGGGGGCGTGGCGCGGCACAGCATGGCATGCCATGGCATGGCTTCGCCCACATGACTGGGTTGTAAGTTAATGACGTCGCACCGCCGATTTTCTGGCCGCAACCAATATGCCAAAATTGTTTCGACCCGCCCGCTAATGAACACTCAATTACAATGATGTACTGGCAACGAGTCAGACAGACATTCGAACTGGCCCTAGCAACGGGCCATGTCCGTGTGCGTTCATTAACATTTTGCCACGGCCAGAACACGAAAGTTCGGCAACAGAACAACAGAACGTGGCTGTGATGGCACTCAGTTAATGAATCTCTATCGAAGCGGCTGATTTTTGCTGTTGCTGTTGGCCGCTTCAAGTTGCTCACGTTCGCATCGTGTGTTTGTGGCGTCTGCCACAACAAGATATTCAAAGATAATTCGCCTTAATTCACTGATACCTGATCCAGGTACGACCTCAGGGGCAAAGCAGGAGGACAAGCGACGTCAACGACAGCTTTAACTTTCCTGGGCTGCAAAGCTCAGCAATTGAATTTCAATTTGCAAAAATGCGTGATAAGTGTTTTGCGTAATTGCCGAAGGTGTTTAAAGAGTTACATAAAGCCAACAATGATTCTTCATTAAAAGAGCTTATACAGATTACACGTAGCAGCGGTCTTATACACTAATTGAATCAATGGGTTCGCTGTGTATGTTAACTGGCAATTGAAAAAAATTAAGTTGAAATTGATAGTAAAGATTCTTTAAAGAGAGAGATGCAATATATATATATATATAAACATACATCATATAGTTAAGCTTTAATAACGGCAAGAATGGACTGCCTGATTATCAACATTCCATAAAGAAGAGAAGAAAAACAATATAATCTCTTCACTTTGTAAGCGAGTAAGCCAATCAAGTTTATTGGATTGCCAATAAAATTGTTCGATACGAAACACTTTGTAAAATATTTTCAATTCTTTATTTTCTGTATGCTCAATTTTACATATATATTCTACGTTAAGGGCGATTCACGAAATACTATTGAAAAATGGGTTTTATTAAATGCTGTTTCTTATAGGAAATACGTAAATTAAAGCATAGGCAAGTACATAAAAGTAATGAAAAATTAGGTGAATTATTATACATATACATATCTATTATCAAATCTTAGAGAACTATTTTTTTTTATAAATTAATTTATTCATTTATAAGAGCTATGAACTTTAATTATGTTTATGGAATTATGAAATATGTTTTTTACTATATATACAGCAAGACATAGGAGTAGGTATACTAGACACTAATTAAGAATGTTAAATTTTTACATAAAAAAATCAGTTTTAAGGGCTGCCGCTTGTCGCTTTGTATAGGGTATATCATAGTCAATACATATGGACATTATATATATTTATTTTTTCAGTTGGGATAAATAGTAAAGAAAGCTTTAATGGAAATTTATTAAATCAAATAAAAATAAATTATTTCAATATTTTTTGCGTTGATCATATGCGTATTTTGTCATACACTCTTTACAATAGCGGCATGAAATATGCTCTATATATATGCTAGGGCAATAATATAATCACCTAAACCCGAAGTCTGCAACAAAAGCACCAAAATAGGAGTAATCAAGAAACATAATTAAAATATATTCACTCAGCTTAAGAGATATGTTTTTGTAAAATGAAGACTAAAGCTGTGATAATTCAAATAAAGAGTATTTGCAAGACGGTATTAAAGTTGTTAGGTACATTTCAGATTCGACTTGTTTTCTGACTGACTTCGTAAACGAATTGTTTTTGCAAATTGACGTTTAATTCGCGTAATTAGTGCGCCGACATTTTTGGGTGTGTTTTCCATGCTTTTTTGTACGCTCGTTGTTTTCCCGCTTTTTTCTCTTCTATTTTTTTGTGTGTTTTAATTAAATTCATTGCCATATTTATGAAACTTTTTTCATTAAATTTAGCGATTTTCTTGTGGGGCTCTTCGAACCCTTAGAAATATTTGCGCCAGCTAGCCGAATGGCCGGCGCCCACCCCGTTTGCTTTAACCCACTGCCATCCATTCAGGGTAAATATATATATATATATATATACATTTTTTTTTCTTGTGGGTTTTACGCATTTTGTTTGGCCTTTCGTCGTGGCCCCTTTTGGGAACGATGGGCTGCGTCTTGGCCAGAAAACGTTATAAAAATAAAAAATAAAAATTCTGACACCTAAATTGCTGTGACATATTTGATTTATGAGGCCACCTATTTGCCCCAAAAGTACGCAACAACAAGAATAAAACCGTCGGACGACAACAGCAGCAGCAGCCAAGAATGAAAAAAGGACCAAGCCAAAAGATGCGGCAAGCGGACGACACATAAAAAACACGAAAGGAAGTGCCACTAAAACAATTACAAAATAAAAACGATTACACGCCACTTCCGGCGACATAAAAATGGCGCTCGGCGTTGACCAGCGCAGAGTCCAAGGCACATCCTGGCAGCTCGAGGCGCAAAGGGTTGCTCCACTCACTCACTCACTCGCACACACACACACCCTCACACCCACACTCACACACACTCATCCGTTTAATAAAAGAGGCCACTAAAAGGCGCAAGCAATACAGCCCCATAATCTTGGGTTAAAGACCATTAAGAATTTTTATTTTCAATTAAACCCGATTTGCCTTAATGCCCCACAAGGCCGAAAACGACGCTGGCGATGGCAATGGCTCCGCCGATGTCGCCAGCATCAACAAGGAGTAGCAGCAGCAGCAGCAGCGGCAACAGCAGCAACAACAATCACTGCGACAACAATAACAGCAATAGCAACATCGTGTGGGCTGCCCGCCAGCAAAAATTTATATGCGCTGCAGATTCTAAAAGGGTCGACCGGCCGCGTCGTTGACTTAACGCGCTGCCCAAAGTGGCGCGTTCAACCAGAACCTCCCCCCCAAGGAACTTCTGGACGGCGTACGCAACAGCAAAAACAACAACAGCAGCAGCAGCAGCAACGGCATCAAGGGGCGTCTACATTCAAATGCGATTTTTATGCCATTTTCAATACGCCTCCCTTTGGCGAGGCACAGGGACAACTCCCATGCCCATATCCTTCGCTATAAACAGTCGGAGCAGGGGGCTCAGTTGGAGGGGCTGGCACATTGGTTCTAGGTAGCTGAACAGAAATCTCTAGATCAACCAAAGGCAAACACGGGGACAAGCGAGATATTTATATATATATATATAAAGATATATGTATACGCAGACAGAGAAAGTGGGAGAAAGAGAGAGAGAGAGAGTATGTAGAGTGGCTGAAAGAGACGGAAAAACAAACTGAAAACTGCAAAAGAAAAACACAAACAACTCGGCGAGCAACAAAAGTTTACCGATATAAAAAGTGTGGACTGCTCGAGTGGCCGCCTCACAGACATGGAATAAAATAGAACAGCGCAGAATAGAATAGAGCGGAATAGCTTAGCCAGGCGGTTTGGCTGCCTGTCTGCCTGCCCGCCTACCGCCTGCTCGCCTGCCCGCCGGCTGCTTTTGGGGGTGTGGGCACAAAGTATATTTAAGTGCTTAAAGTAAAATGATGTCGTACGAACTCGAAACTAAAAACAAGTTAGTATGGTAACTTTTGGCCTAAGGCTGTGCGTCTCAGTGTGTGTGTGTGTGTGTGTGTGTGTGTGTGTGTGTGTGTGTGTCGTCTTGTGTGGATGGCATTGAGGGTGCGCTCGCAATCCGCACAAAAAATCGCTGTAGCGTATCTTTGAGCTCGCATCTTTGAGATAGTTTAGCGTGAAAATAAAGTAAAGTACGGTAAAATTGTTGGCAGTTGATTATTGAATCGCTTTAGGTCAAAGCTCACGAACAGTCAGACAACCAGACAGCCAGCCAGCCAGCCAGCCAGACTACCAGCCAGCTAGGCAGTCGACAACAAGAGAAACAACAACACGAAACAAGTCAGCAACAGCCACAGCAGCGACAGCAACAGCAACAGCAGCAGTAGCGGCAACATGGCAGGCAAGTAGAGATTAAAGCGTTTATTGATGCGCAGATTGCGCGCATTTTAGCCAGGAGGAATACTGGGGGGTTAGGGCATGGCAGGACTAACAGACAGGATGCTAGTGAATGCCTTCGTGCCGCATCCTGGCTGCCGGTCTATATAGTATGTGCCTGTGGTGTCTGTGTGTGTGGGCGTGTGCCGCATCTGGAACTGAAATTGTCGGTGGCTGTCGTTGTTGCCGTTGCTGTTGCCGTTGCTGTTGCTGCTTACGCTCAAATTGAAATAATTAAATTGATAAAATGTGGCAAAGATTAAGCGCCGCACTTTATTTGGCTTAAAGGCATACCAAAAAACCTGACTAAGCCAACTGTGGAGTGTTGATTAAATAAATAAGCTGACATCGCCCGAGGCTCTTCGAAAATATTTGTCCGCGTGTGTGTGCGGGTGTGCGGGCTGTGCGGGCTGTGCGTGAGCTGTGAATGCGAGCGTGTGTAACAGGTAATGTTATTTGTCTTTGGCATTATTTTCAAATCGCTTTTGAACTGCCATTTGTTTGATTGCACTCGGCAATGGCCTTTGCCCCATGGCCTGGCCAACTTTCCACTGTCTATTTGGCATTGTTTGGCAAGGCCAAGACTAATCGCACCCGTTGCCACTCGGCCTGCTAATAAGTAACATAAGCTATCTCAACAATGTGCTTAAGAATCTGACTCTAAATAGCTGAGGCAATCATCGTCAGCCTTGCTTATGCTCAACTATTTCATTTCATAATCTGAAGCACATTTTAATTTGGCTAATATGTGAGCAGAGCTCGTACGACACACTCGATTTAATTGCATTGGCTTGTTATGCTGATTTGAATAAGTAAGTAGCATTGCCACTGTCTCTCTCTCTCTCTCTCTCTCTCTCTCTTTCTCTCTTTCTCTCTCTTTCCCTTTCTACGTCTGAGTTATGAATCGAATTTGATGTGTGCGTTTGAATGCACTTTGTGGCAGCATGTAGAGCTCTTATATGCTGCTTGCTAAATTCTTGGAAATGTTGTGCAAATATTACGTATACGCCCCAGTCTTTGACGTGCGCTCGCACCAGCTTGTTGGATGTGACAGATTCCTGTCGGTTTATGCATAGCTTATGCAATTGAGCTTATGCTACGTCAAGTTGACGCAATTGAATCTTGAAATTCCTCACTTTAGGCAAATGACGTATACGCCACGTAGGCAACAGAGAGCTAAAACAAATACAATGCAAATTAACTCCAAGTCATAATGACTCGAATCCATCACGTAATCAGGCTTCAAAATACATTGCCTACATCTTGGAGAGGGGAGGGGGGTCGGGGCAACGGTAAAATAGTTAATCAATGCCAGCCGCCAGTTAGCCCGAAGCGTTAAATTTGTTCCGCCGGCTTATCAAAATGTCAGAATCGTCATGTGCTCGGGCGACGAGTGCGAGGGCGACGGCAATGCCAATAGCGAGGCCAATGCCAATGGCATCCATTCCACATAAGCCATTCGATGGCAGCACTCGAGCTGGAGACAGGGGCCTTAACGCAACCAGAGACCGAGCCTAATGGCTTCAGCCATTTCCGGCGTCCAAAAACGTTACCCGCAAATTAGTTTTGGGCCGCGCTGCCGTGCGAACAATTGAAAAGCCAAAATCGAATCTTTTCAAAGCCGGACGAACATCCTTCAACGGCGCCGTTGCCACCGCCGTCGCCATCATCGTCTAGAGCGCTGCTATCGTTGGCAGCGTCGTCGTTGGCAGCACTTTAGAATTCATTAAACGGCCGCCTCTTAATGGAAATGGCCGATAACGTTTGTGCCATGCTTCGATAAGCGTCGGCGCCGACGTGAATGTTGTTGTTGAAATCCAAATGCATGGTGCGTAATGGCTGGCGGCGCATTGTTTGGCCGGCCCTGAATCTCAGGCCAATATCAAAAATGCTCCATAATTCAAAAACAAGAACAAAGCAGGCAAGACTGCGGCGGCTGTGCGAGCAACAAGAAGTCGACGCGGCCGACAATAACTTCAAAGACCGCAAGTAAATTAATGTTAATTTTATGCTAAAATCGACAACGGGGAAAGTGTAACCAAGAAAATGGCAGCGCAGCCCGACCGCAGCGTCTGGGGCGCTGCCCAATACCAATCAACATCAATGGGATCATCATCAGCGTCATCATTATCAACGTCAGGGCTCGCAGCTCGCAGCTCGCCGCTCGATTGGCATTTTGACACGATGCCCTCCTGGACAGTGCCCGTCGTGACGGTGCCTTGAGCCGCTCTGGATTAACAGCATCAGCAGACGAAAATTTAAATTTATGCCGACTGCGGCACATAATTTAAAAATATCAATCAACTCGATAACGCAGATTGCGTTGGTTGGCTGGCCTGGTAGGATGGGGAGGCAGGGCAGATTGCTGCCAGGCAGCCAAACGCCGAATCGCCCGGGTACCAGGCAAGCAAACAAACAAAAACTCCCAAACCCGAACCCGAACCGGGCGAACTGAGGCGTTGCGCCTCGTCTCTAGTCCAGAGCGCACCAAAGCGGCAAAGGCAAAGAACGAACTTGGTAAACAACAGCAGCAGGCGAAAGCAGAGGCAACAAAAGTTGCCGTGGCACCAACAACGGCAGCAGTAGCAGCAGCAGAAGTCGATGCAGCTCACTTCAATCCGTATTTATCCTTTGCCTCCAAAAGCCGCTCACTTGCGTCCATTGGCGCACGCTGTGGGCATGGCTGTGGCTCTAGCTTTGCCAGCTGCATGGGGATGCGGCTGAGAGCGCTTGGCCCCAACTAAGCCCAACTGCTAAGCTCGCCAGCTCGAAACTTTGCGGCTGCCTGCCTTCAGGCGGAGTGAGCCCTAAGAAGTTTAAATGTATTACAGTCGCATTGTGAGCTCTGTGTATGTATTAGACATTTGTGTATGCTGTGTGTCGGTATCTGTGCTGGTGTGTGTGCGCTGGTGTGCGTGTGTGGGTGTGCACTATACCCATAATGCTGCAAATATTCCAGGATATGCAGCAACAAACAATAACACCAACTATGGCAGAAGGCAAAGCCAGAGGCAGCCAGCAATAGAAGCTGGTAAACAAGTTTTCATCTTTGCTTTTTACGGCGTGCCACGGCACAGCGCAAATGAGCGTGACCAGCTCCGCTAACAACAACAATAGCCACATCAACAATAAAGCGTTGTTAGTCGCAGTCAAAGCGCCCGCTCAAAGGCTGCCGGCAGCGGCAGCAATGACGAGTGCAACTAGCGTAAACAACAAGCACAGGACAACAGAGCATCGACAGCAACTGCAAGTGGAAACATTTCTCTTCCATTTGCCACGCTCAGCTCGGTTTTATTCGCGTCGCGGTAACACCCAACTAACAACCTTCATTTCAGGCTCAGACCTAACCTCAGTCAGCTTTGAGACCCGCCAAACGCTTAATGCCAAAGGCAGCAGCGACATCGTGCCAGGGTCTAAAGGACTATGGAGCTATGCCAACTTCATTTACAATTATGGTGACTGTCAATGCAGTGCAGCAGCACCAGCTTTGCGTGCTGCACTTTTTTCTAACTAAAAGATGTCAATTCGTTGAAAGAGCTCAGAACAGTTTAACTACTAGGCAACATTCATAGTTAGAGTAGAAGCTGACGGAAGACCTAAAAGTCTTTTTGCTTTTACTTACTGTGCTTTTCCTTGTACACCTGGAAGTGCAACTGCATTGATCGACTCTCCTTGATTGTGGTGCGAGACTTACAGAGAAACAGAATTGTGCTGCATTGAATTTTATTAAGTATGTCTTCAATAAAGGGAACACTTAAGCTGAAACCAGGCTTCTGTATGCCAAGCCACGAGCAAACCCTTCTCTTAAAGCCTCAGTTATATAATTGTTGCATTTGAGTCTAAAGCCAGACTTTAAATGAAGTAATTAATGAGTCAGTTAAAACTTTCTTTACAATAAATTAATTTATAGCAGCCAATAAGGATACAGTTTAGATAAGAAACTTAAAAAAATTGTTTAAGAAAGAATTTAGTATTTGGATATGGTTAGTTGCCGTTTTACCAATTTTTTTCCAGGCCGATAAAATATACGAACAGTTTTAATTCTCAATTATATTAACTCATTCGGCAAGGGAAGATATAAATTGCATACGAATAAAATATTTATGCATATATTTTTTTCCATTCTCTCGTTAACTTATATATGTATATATTTTTGTATATCCACTGTGAGCTCACTGTTAATGCGAATTCAGGGTATAATAGTTTTTTAATGATATATGTAATTGGCAGAAGGTAGCGTGGCGGACTCCAAAAAGTTCTAGATATGTCCATGTATCCCAAACCTACAACATTGAAATTTTTAATAAATATTCCTGAAGAGCATAAACAGTACAACTGTTTTTTTTCGATAACTCGGTCCACTTCCGTTTTTTAAATAATTAAATTTCGTTTTCTAATATCATTAAAGATGGAATTTTCATATTTACTGCCAAGAAGAAATAGATTTAGTTTATTTCGGATTTTATATACTGCTCTTGAATATGCAGTCTAAGAAAACTTATCTAGAATATATATATATTCTTCGCTGGGTTCGGGGTATGTCCTAGTTGGGCACACCCGACTAAAGCAATCTTACTTTATTTTCAATTATTTTATGGAATAATAATTTTTCATTATTGACCATATGCCAATACATTTATTGAGTTATATAAAAAATGTTTTTACGTAACAAATTCTAGCAGTTCAATTTTCAAATTAAATATGAATATATGATGTGTAATCGAGTTATACAGTTTGATTGCAAAGTTAATTTCAGCAGAATATATACAACATTTATTTGTTGGTATATATTAAAATCATATGAAACTTTGTCCTCGATGTTTTTTGCTTGTAATATGCTCTGTCGAAATTAACTTTGCAATCAAAATGAATAATTTGATTACACGTTCATAATCAGTTTACTTGTTTCAGCGGTTGGACAGCTACCGAATGGTTTCTCGTGGTGTCTATAATGCTAATTAATTAAATTACTTCCAACTTTCAGGTGGGGCTAGCGTTTCAAGTCTTAATAATTGTTGGCTTACTGCTGCGACTGCAGCTGTAATACAAATACTACAGATCAATTTCGTATTGAGCTTTTATTGAATTGGAAAATTAAATACATATGAAAAGAATCTAGCAATTACTTAATTAGACACAGCAAATATTGGCAGAAAGCTCAAATTTATAGACGGTTATGCATGCACAGTTTGTTCATTAGTGTGGTTGTTTTAGCTATACAACTTAATTACTTTATTGCTAGTCCATATAGCTAGGTCATGAGCTAAGAGTTGAGAGGGAGAGGACCCTTAATATTTTGTGAATGGAAATATCATGGAGCATCGAAATAAATGTGTAAAAAGCAACACCTCAACTTGAGAAAAAGCAATCGCCCCAGAATCAAGCCACTCGACCAGGCAACTAGACCAGTCGACCAGTCCACCCATTGCCAGCTGGTCCTGGCCAGACCATTGAAACGGACAATTTTAAATCGAAAAATCAAAACCCAAAACAAATTCAATGTCCTGTATGTCTGTGCTTGTGTTTGTGTTTTTGTGTGTGTGGTTGTGGCTGTGGTTGTGGCCATGTTCGTGCTAGTGCTTGTTTTGGGCCACTCCGCTCGGAGTAGCACAGCGGTGCACCATGGGCAAGAACTGCAATATGCGGTTGAAAACCGGATGTGTTCTCGATTGAAGAGCATTAATATTTGTGAATAAGAAAGCGATCCGACAAGACCAGAGACCGGATGGCGTTAAGTCTTAGAAAGCCTTTGAAATTTCCACGTCGGAAGCTGATTATGAGCTGCCCGTGAAGCGAGGAAATGAAGTAGGGCTGGTTTGTGATTTTCATAAGATAGCCAAAGGTTGCACTCAGCTGCAGTGCGCCGTCAAAGGTAGCAGATAATTAATATTGTCAAATGCAAAGACTCAATGAAAGTTAATTAAAAATCATGCAAAGTAAAGCATATACAGGGATAATCAGAAAATAGTCAGTTCCATTAGCTTAATGGGCAGCTCTATCCACGGTGGGATCATTTCGAGCTGTCACTAAAAGGAAATGACAACAACCACCAGCAGCCAATTAATGACAGCGAACATCTACAATATCTGTCCACACGGCCAAAGGGCAGTCAATGAAAATCAACTAAGCAATTGCCAATCCCCCATTCCAGTTCAGTTAAAGCTTCTCGCTCATAGCTCACACAGACACACACAGAGTGAGCTGCACACAAAACACTGGCTATCGCAACTGCAGCGTATGGCAAGTGTTTCTAATTAGTTGCTGGTGTCTCTATGTCTCTCTCTCTGTCTGTGTGTGGGCAAGGGACAACTGCAATTGCAGAAACTAACAAAAACAGACAAAACATTTGCTAGGAGAAGGACGAAATGGGCATGGGAGAAGTGAAAACGGAAAAGTAAAAACTGAAATATTGTGCGACGCTGCAGCCAAAGGACTAACGAGCCAAACGTCCTAGCCAAGGCAGGCTGAGCAGGCGGAGGAGGTTGTCGTGTGTGCCTGGCCAACATAAATGTAATGCCATTATTAGTTATCGATACACACAAACAGGCGCACCTGCACACAGGTGTATGAGTGTGTGTGTGTCCTACATGTGGGGATGTATGGCCGTGTTTGGCTGTGTCGAAGACACCGTCAGTATCCGGCGCAAAAAAGATTTGCTAAGCATCCGTTAGAAAATTTGTTCTATATGTCCTGGTTGTTGTTGTTGTTGTTGCTGCTATTGCCAAAGATTGTCGGCAATACGATTGCAGCAAATCAGAAAATACTCGCACAAGTGCGAATGTGAATATTGATGCTGCACGCTGCCACCCACTCCTCTCGCTCCCTTTCTCCTTATACAGGAGCAGTTGCCTCCCGTTACCCACATTAGGGAACAGGGCAGAAGCGCTTCTTCGCGTGCGTCGCCGACGATGGCCACTCACTGGAGGCAGCCACTTCGCGTTACTTCGCCTACTTTCTGATTGCACGCCAGCTTGCGCTTCAGCGTCAGCTTCATCTACAGCATCAGCAGCAGCAGCAGCATCAGCATCAGCCCACTGACTGTGTGCACCTCCCATCCGCTGGCGCTCGTTCGTTCGCTCGCTTACTTGCTACTTCCGCTTCCGAATCCGTTTTGTGTGCTGTCGCCGCAGAAATTTAACGAAGTCGCACGTTAGCCGCTGCCGCTGCCGCTGCCGTCGCCAACTTTGTCGCTGCTGGAGAGCAGCAGCATCCCAACAGCTGCTTTCTGGCTCTCTCTCGCTCGCTCGCTTTCTCTTTCTCTCTCGCTCTCTCGCTTTCTCTTTCTCTTTTGTCGCGTTGTCACTCTCTTACGGCCAGCAACAGCAACAGCGACAGCAGCATCAGCTTCGTCAGTCTCGGCAACAGCATCGGGTTTGTTGTCGTCGTCGTCGGCGGCGGCGGCGTCGGCGGCGACGGCGTCGGCATCTGTGCGCCTTGTTCAGCATCCTTCATGGGTTTTGGGTTTCAGCTTGTGCTTCAGTTTCGAAGCGCTCGTCGTTGCAGTCGGTCGCATTAGCGGAACAACCAAGCCAGCCTATAGACAGCATCCAGTTGAACGCAGTGACAACGTGTCTCGGTTTCGCGCCTTTGTTTGCCCGAATTTTTGTGCAACTTGCGTAAATTTCGAAGCCTTGCGACTGACTCATTCGCTTTCAATATATGTTTTGACTTGCCTCTGGCTCAGTACATGTGCGCTGCAGTGTCTGTGTCTGTGTGTGTGTGTGAGTGTGTGTGATTGTGTGCCGGCATCATTGTCGTTGCTGGCGCCCATTGTAGTGACAGTCGTCCTAGCCCTACTAGACGCGGAGGTCGTGGCATTCTGAATACTTGACATTTTCGCCGCCAAATTGTGCGATTCCTTCAGGCTGTGGCTGTGACATTGCCATGAACGTGGCGCACTTTGCCGCTGCTGTCTGTGGTGCTCCTTTTCCCCCTTTCAAGTACACAAACTCTATCAGCCTCACCGTCTGCTCCACCGATTGACTGGCAAACAAATTTTGCAATTCAATTTCTATTGTGCAAGGGCCAAGTGAGTGTGTGTAAGTGTGTGTGTGTGTAGGTGTGTGTGTGTTGGCGCACGTCGTTTGCTGTCAATTGAAAGTATTTCGCATAAAAACTGAAAATTGCATGCAAATTAAATAAATAGACAGACCCAACAACAGCAACCACGAGTGCTCCCCAGCTGCAAGAACAATAATAACAACGACAACAGCGAGACATCGAGTAACACGGGCCGCAGAAGAAATAACTCTCAGCTAGTGAAAATGACAGTTTGAAGTTCTGGTCGCAATCAAAGCCAATGTCATTAGCACACGACACAGCGTCAACGTCGCCGTTTTCGATTGATAGCTCCACCAGCAGCAGCAGCAACTGCAACAGCAGCGACGACAACAACAAGAAGACGAAGAAGCAACAGCAGTGAATTGGTGGCAACTGAGGGCATTTGCATAACTTGCAGCAAGTTGAACTTACGCAGGCACACAGAGTCAGGTAAGGACGAAAGTCGATTTCCGTTTGGGTCTGGGGGGGGGCGATCGCATGCTCTGCCCGCCCGCCCGCATGGCCTCTTTATCTCCGCTTTGACTGCCTAGCTCAGCTCCTGCTGCACAGCATATCTCGGCTATCATTTCTATTTTGCTATATTTTTTGCCCCTTTTGCGCCGGTATCAACTTTACTGCTGCTCCATCATGCCACGTTAGCCCAACTTTTAGTTATGGCTTTCGCTTTTCGCATAATGTCAGTTTTATTTGGTTTTGGTTTCCACTGGCGGCACTCGCTCGCAATCCTATTCCAGCATTGGGTGGCAGCTCCAATGGCTTCGACACCGTGCCAGGCCCGGCCATTCGGCACCCTTGTAAGATTTATTGTGCCACACATAGCCACGTTGCTACATATTCACACTCACACTCACACACACACACACGTAGCGACTTACAGTAAACACCTACTGAAGCTCGAGCGCTGCCCAAGTAGCGAATAGAAGCCCATCCAACACCAGCGTAGCGACTGCCTTGTTCTTATTCATCTGCAGCAGCGGCAGCCCCATAATCTCTACTATTTGCATCGCAGACTTTGCTTCGGATTTGGGTATGGCAATGGATTTAGTTATGGTATTTCTCCTTCCGTTTCTGTTTTCTACATTTCTGTCGTCTCGCACGCTGGCTGCGCTTTTTACCACTCGAAGATGCACGTTTCTTTCATCTTGTCGCTCGCACACTGAGCAAAAACTGTGCCCCATTTACATTTTACACTCGGTTATGGCAGAACTGAGCGATTACAGCATCTCCATGGTTTCCACTTGATGTTGATTACAACATAAGTTCACAATGTAGCAAACGAGCGCCCATTATAATTACACACAGAAACTGTCACATAAGCCCTACAGAAAGTGAAGTATGTTCTGACATCAAATGATAAGAAGTGGAGTCTTATTTACCGATAACTGTCTGGAGCAACAAATCGTCTGCTGACTAAAGTCTTTGCTGTAATTAGTACTAATACGATTAGATTTTATAGAAAAGTTTTGCAATGAACTGGAGAGCTAATACAATCAGGTTGAAAATAGTTGTAAAAATCTTTCTTTACTTTGACTACTTTTATTGCAATGTTATTTTCAGAATATAAAAATGAAAGTGGTAAATGGTAATAATATTTCAATTCATTATTTACAATCAAACGCACAATGAAACATTAGCCTCAAGTGTTGCTTTGTCCATTCGTTTATTTACAGTAAATTATTTAATGTAAATTTTTTGTAAAAATGGCAATAAATTGTTTAATTAAAATTTATTATTTCCACAAACGCTATCAATTGCATGAATTACTCATAAATTGATTAAATAAATATAGAAAATACATAAAAGTAAAAATAGTGTATATAGTGAAATATCATATTATATTAAACAAATTAGTATTTAAGTAATTCTATATTTAATACTATCTATCTTCAAATTTAATAATTTTCTATAATCTTTATGAGAGTTAAATTACATTGAGATTAACAAAAATATTATATTAAATAGTGTCTACTTCCCAATTAAAGATGGTAAGCAACAAAAATAGCAATTTTAATAGTTGCTTTCACAATTTCTATATATGGTTCGGTATGATAAGGATATAATGTGAATGCCTTTTCATGAGCATCTTCTTCATCTTCTATTTTAAAAGTTTCTGTTTATACGCATGCAATCTGGGCGATTCAATGGTGTTTGGTGGGCCTAACCTGAAGAGGCGTGTCAATCCATAAAAGCTGGCCCCATCCATTTAGCTAGCCACATTCCAAAAGTGCCATAACGAAAAAAGTTTTTCGACCGTACTCCTATTTCGGCACTGTGTAGCCAACGGGTTGGGCAAGGCCGAGCGGAGCACACCTTCGAGCTGAAGCCGCACACATGTGAGCGAGTTGTGGGCGCAAGGGGCGACAGCTATGCGAATATACGGACACGGACTACTGAGAGGATTTCACATAAAACGGAAATGGCATTATCCTCGCACATATTGTTGTGCGGATTTTAGTTTTTATTACGGCCGGAACGCGGCTGATGCCCATAAGAAGCGAGTCTGGCAGCCCCCAAAAGCTGAGCAGCAGCATAAACACATTTGTGTCTGTTTGTGTGATACATCAAGGTGCGCAGCGGCGGCGGAGCAGACGCACACCTCCACATTGTGGCACCATTGCTTACCTGGCGGTTGCAATTTATGTGCGTTGTCCTTAAAAATTCGCACACATCTTGCAAGCTGCTGGCGGATATGGGTTCGGAATGCCAGCTCGAAGGCGCAGGCACTTCGCTAATAGTTTCGGGTGTTGCAGACGAGTCCAGCATTGTCTTTAGCGCCATTCGTTGGGTACTTGGGGCGGGGGAGCAGCGCTCCTCATCCGAGGTGGCATATCGCTAACTCTGGTGCGAGCCTTTGTTTGGCAAGGCAAGATTTATGTTGCCGCTGGCCAAAAACAACAAGACAGCAAATGGTCATGGAAAGTGCTCCGCTGCCCTCCCTTCGCACTATGCGGTCCGACTTTTGGCAGCCTAAACAAACACTTGAGGTGTGTAAAGTTGGCCTTGTCCAGCCATCGACTTGGCTGCGTTTTTCAGTTTGTTTTGGTTTCACATTTTGGGCGCTTCAAATTGTGGTTAGATTTCGGTTTGGGTTTAGGTTTAGGTTTAGGTTTCAGATTGGGTTTGGGCTTAAGGTTTAGGTTAAGCAAAGTCCTGTCTGTCCCTCCGTCCGTCTGTCCGTCTGTCTGTCTGTTTGTCTGCCTGCGTGTCTATGTTTTCTTGGCCAGGTTTGATCAGGTCCATTGTGCTTAATCACAGCACGCACATTTACATATTGGTTACCGAAAACTTGAGCAATCCTTTAAGACGCAACCAGGCAGACGTTGCTGCACAGCAAACCCTTTTTTGTCCGTTCGCTGCTTTATCTGGCTGCCTTTCCTATTGTAGTGTGGTTTGGGCTTAGCGCAAGGTGGTGCGAGACTTACGCTTAAGTAAACACACACCAAGACACACAGATCAACACACACACACACATTTCGGGCTCACCGACGGTCGCATCCCTGGGCAACCATTCACAGCCATTTGCGAGTTGGCTGTTTCGGCATTGTTTTCACTTTTTTCCCCAATCCGACTAGCTGATTGACTGACTGGCTGACTAACTGACTGAATGAGAGAAGAATTGAGGCGACGGATTGGGAGCGGCGTGGCTGGGGGGCGGTCGCCTCTTCTTCAGCTACTACATAAAACATACAGCAAAATCTGAAATTGATGATGGGCAGTGATTGTGAAAGTTGGCAGTCAGTTAAATTGAGTTCTGCTTAGGCATCGCCCTTGGCCCCCGCCGTTGGCCGGGGACCCTTGCCGGCGTCCTTGCCGCTGGCGTTGCTTCCTTGGGGCGCGTTAATTGCTTTGTGAATGGTGTCCGGCCCGGCCGGAAAGTTAACATTTAACTTTACTCTATTTTGGACTTTAATCTATTTATAATTGAGGAATGCATAAAGCATGTTAAATAGGAACTTACACAAATTCTGCTTTGTTATGCGCCCTAATCGGGCTGAGGATTGAGTTTTGAGTTTAGGGCCCCATTGGCTTTTGGGTGTGGAGTGTGGAGTGTGGAGGGGGGGATGGACTGAGTCTTCATTGTTTTAAATACGGATTTCTAAAGTTGTTGCTCTTGTCGCTGCTGTTGCTGTTGTTGTTGTTGCTGTTGCTGCTGTTGTTGTTGCTGCTGCCGTTGTAACTGGCGGTTGACTGCTGCCGCTGAGGTAGAGGCGACTCACATAATTTGCATAACTAATTTGTGGAAACTTTGAGCATAGGAAGTTGTTGAAACTTCTGTTAAGGGCGACCTGCAGACCAGGAGCTGCAGCTGAAACTGGTTTTGGAACTGCGGTATTTTCTTAACAGCTGCGCTCCACAAAAGTGCTTAATTCTTTCAAAATGAACGAGGACAGCCCCATTTGAAATCTGTCCTAATTGAATACATGAGAGCATAAGTTAGCAGTTTGGTACTTTGATATCAACTTTGATTACTTTATGGCTTTATGGCACTTGAGCGTACAATTTGGCTTAGTTGGTAGTTGGGCGTCCCGACAGCGACCACTCCCATTCCCACACCACTCACCAGTCACAAGGCATACATAGCTGCTCTACTGCAGATGCTGTGTGCTGCATTGGGTAGCCACTGGACCTCTTCATGGCAATTTGTAATTGAGCTGATTCAGTGCTGCTTGGCATGGCCAGAAATGATATTGAAACTGATCAATTGCATAGTTGCTGGCTCAATAGCATTCTCAGCCTTATTCAATTTCAACTAATTAGTAAATTTACTAGATATTATGTGAGCTTGAACAATGGTAGTACAGGTAATACAGTTTGCAGTCAATCAATCCCATTAGTCGAATAGCTTACACACACACGTTATTATTACTGACATTTGAGCAGCTCAGGTGAGTAAGTTCTGCCGCCCCATTTAAATATCTATTGTTATGTTTAATTGCATTTGGTTAACCATTGTTAATTGCTCAGCAATAGAAAAGCTTGCAACACCAAAATGGGAATTTAATTTTGATTTTATGAATACATGAATAATTAAATGTTAGCTCGTAGCGTTGAAGTTTGTCTAAACTGTTTACGAAAGTGTTAAGTGGCTTGTAATTTAGAATAGTTTACGGGCAAGCTCGATGCAGATATCTATATGCATATTGCAATGGATTAGCTTATTTGATAAGAATGCTTAGACAGTTCATAAAAAATAGTAGAAGTAATAATTAAAAATGTTATATTAAATATAATTAATAAAATGAGAATAAAATGATCAAAATACAATTTGAGACTGCAAATAGACCAATTAATTAATTTCAAACATAAAATACTTTTTTAAATATTAATAAAATTCAATCATTTATTTTTAAATAAATATTTAATTGGAGACAAAATACAAGAGATCGCTTTAAAATATAATGCAAGGCTGGAGCGTCACCCTAACAGCCTTGCAAGGAGATTAAGCACCACGGCGCTAAGATCTGCCAACCCACGAACAAGAGTCAGAAGAAGACTCAAGCGACACCACCCTCAAGACCTACCTAACCGGGTCTTGACGTAAAAACAAGTCAGTTATCACCTTACACATCCAATAACACACTACTCCAAATAATACTCAATTCTGATTAGGTTAAGTTGCCTAAATGGTAACAGCTAAATGGTAACCATTGTAAATAAAGAACACACATTTCCTTAAAAAGATAAAAAAAAATATATATATTTAAGTGAGCTAGTCCAAATGTTATATGTATTTTATATAAATATTATTGAAATGCAATTAGTTTTTCGAACATTTTTAAATGAATATTAAAATGAGTTAGTCCAAATTTTATATGTATTAAATACATCATTTTTTTATTTTATTTATTTATTAATATTTAAAAAAGTGTGGTATAGTTGAAGTTAATTAATTGGTATATTTGCAATCCCAAACTTTATTTTGAATATAGAATATAGCTTGATAGTTTGTATATTTAACAAATCATCAATCAGATTTCACATCTGTGAATAGCCAGCTTAAACTGTTCCACTGTGCACACTCAAACTGGTTGCGAGTAACAAAAAGCCAATTAGAATTGAAGTAAAAAAAGTGAAGAAGAAGAGCGCGCTCAATCATGATATATTCTGCATAAATCATATTTCTTAATTTGTGAGCGATTTAAAGGGATTGCGAGAAGCAGCTTGCTCAAAAGCTTGCTGACCAATTAAGACTTGTTAGAGCTGGCTTTACAATTTGCAACTCTTGTAAGCATTGGGTTAGGGCAATTACCATGGAAATGTCGGGTCTAAATGCCATGCTCTATTGATGGGCTGTAAATGAAATTTACCGAAAGTGAGCAAGCACAACATGGCCCGGTAGCAATTTCAATTTCAATTCCATTCCAACTTCAAGTCCAAGTCCAAGTCTATGCGATGCCATACCAAATGGCCAGCTAGTTTGACCCAAGGCTGGACTTGCCCACTTAATGGAGAACGGGCAGATTTTATGGGCGGCAGGGCCGCACCGCATGGCGTTTTGGGCAGCATTTTAACAAAGTGTTAAACTGAGAATTTTATCTGCAATTCGGTAATTCAGGGCCAGCTCCAAGGAATACACTGACCGAGCAAAAAAAAAAAAAGAAAAAATACACAAAAACCGAGTGGCTGGCAGAAAAAAGTGTTAATTTCAGCGTTGCGCTGTGCGCTTAGTTAGCATTATGTAGGAGTACGTAGCAAAGTACTCGACGACTGCTGCTGCTGCTGCTCACTGACCTCAGCAATTACTCCACGCCTTTATTTTAATTACACGGCAACAAGAGCAATGAAAAGTAAAAACGGCAACGGGAAGACAGACAGCCAGACAGGCAGGCCGCCAGACAGCCAGACAGGCAAACAGATAGGCAGGCAGCGAGGAGCGTTTGTAGGACGGAAGGAGCGTGCCATAAATGAAGAGCCAGAGCGCACAACGCCAAAAATTAGGCTAAAATCCCGGGGGCATAGTTTTAATTCCCAATACAAATATCACTACACGAATGTACAACGCGCATAAATTTCAATGACGCTGCTGGGTGGGTTTTCTCTTAGGCGATTGCCGTTTCCGGCTGCTGGCTCAGCGCTCCTTGTACCGTTACAATTACACGCACAGTCACCCACACACACACATGCATACAGACTTAGGGACACTCGAGCAGAGCGACAGTTGCATGGGGAGCTGGCAGCAGAGACTGATAACACGCTCATTTAGCTGCACGCTGCTCAGTCAGAGAGTCAGTTAGTCCGTCACAGACAGCGAGTCACTCAATTGAAGATGTTGGCTGGCTGGCTGGTTGGCTGGCTGCCCAACCACAGGAGGAGCCGGCTTGGTCGACGCACACCACAGACACAAATATGAAGTCAAATACAGACATTGGCGGGGCAGACGCAGTGGCATCTCAGTGGCTGCTCATTTAAATAAATAAAGAAATCTCTAGTAACTTCTTGAAATTCCAACACATTCCATATCATTACTGAAGCAACCCACAAAAATTTACTCAATCCTTGAATACGACATGCCCATGCATCTACATCCCCTCCATGCACACACACACACACACACAGACATACTCACGCATACTTAGGGCGGCCATAGAGCAACCACAAAGCATCTCAGTGGCTGCTGCCGCCGCCGCCGACGCCGCCAAAAGCATCAACATCAACGTCAGCACCAGCGCCAGACGGAGTCGTAGTCGTAAAAAATTGTAACGGATGTTGCGGCCATGTATGTGTGCTGTACTCAAACAAACACACACACACAAACGTCCACACGCACGCACACCGACTGAACTGAAACAAGTGGAAACGAACAACGGAGCGCCGAGCGTTAAGCAAAGGCAAAAGCAAAAGCAAAGCCAAGAGCAAAAGAGAAAGAGAAACGACAGTGAAAAAGCTTTTTCTCTGTGCTGTGCTCTCTTGTAACTAGAAACTGCATTTAAGTTCTTTGCGTGTGCAGTGACTGTGGGACTGTGGGTGGGTGGGCGCTTGCCTGGTTAAAGAGATATGCGAGTGAGTGAAAGTTGGAGTTGGGGGCTCGGGGTTTGCGCTGTGCTGCTGGTTGGGTTTAATGCGGCATCATTGTCTGTTGCGCCCCAAGGAGTGTAGTCCTTGCTGATGCTGCTACTGCCGCTGCCGCTGTTGCGGTTTTGGTCGTTTCTTCTGCCGCCAGCAATGACATTAGCTGCAGAGAGGCCGAGAGTCGTTGCGGAATCGTCATCGTGGCCCTGGTCCTGCCCACATTGGACCTTTCGGCGTCTAGTAGCACTATAGCGGTCTAGGGCTATTTTATTAGAAAGTTTCAAAGTTAGTTTGAGAGTGTTGCACAACCAGAGTTGCGGGAAAAATTCTGAAATGCTGCAAGCCTAATGATGCCGCTCCGTCTGACAACAGACAAGCGACAAGAGAAATAGCGCAAGTTATATTGCCAGCGGAATGATTGATTGTTATAGATGGCTGTAAATTACAGTGTATATAACGCTGCCCTACTCTTCTCACAGCCTGCCATTTTTATTGACTTTATAGTTTGATTGAATTTGCAGAGACCCTTCGATTGTGTTTTTTATTAAGAGTAATATGGGATTAAAAGGGTAGAATCTGTCTCTGTCTCTGTCTCTCTTTCCATTTCTATCTCTGGCAACTCAAATGTCTATGATTTCTAGTATCACATTTTTATTTTTTCTCTCTCTCTCTCTCTCTCTCTCTCTCTCTCTCTCGCTCTCTATCTCTCTTACTTTTGTACATCTTTCTCTCTCCCTGTCTTTCTTTCTGTCACACACTTTACTTCTCTATGATCTCTTTCCCTTCTCTCTCTTGCATTAACTCTGAATGATCTCGACCTCTCCTTATCTCTCTCTCTATCTCTTCTCTATCGCTCGCTCTCTCTCTCTCTCTCTCTGTCGCTCTCTCTAAGTCTTTTTTCTAACCGTATCTTTCTTTGTACCTCCTTCTTACCTCTCATCTCTGACCTTCCTTTTAGCTGACCTTAGCTTTATATGATCTCAACCTCTCACCCTTCTTGTCTAATTGTCTTATTTTAAAGCTGAATGATCTTTCTCTGTTTTTTCCTTTCTTGCTCTCACCCTTTCATTCTTCCTTTCTTTCTTTCTCATTAATCTAATTCTTAATGTCTACAGTCTTTCGTTTAACTTGTTCTTTTTCCTCCATCTCTTCCTTTTTCCCTTTCTGTCTATCACCTTATAACGCTTTGTAAACGCTTCACTTTAACGCTACATCGTCATTTTAAAGCATCTCCTGCATCTATTGCATTCTTCTTGATGGCTACATTTATTTTTATTTTCCAACATTTTTTTATAGAAATTAAAATGCTTTGCAAGCTTTGCGACATAGCTCATGCAAAAAAAGTACAGCTAGTCACCCCCAGCCACTCAGCTGATTCTTATCATTATCACTAAGCAACTAGAGTATAAACTCTGACACACCTAAGGCATCAACTAGCTCAAAGTGTCCCAATGATTATCTTGGCTAACTATATATAGACCAGTTTACTAAATTTAAATATTTCAATATGGTAAGCGGATAAGACTTCTTGCGAAAGCTTAAGTCGGCTCAATTGTAATCCTCCACCTGCCTATTTCGAATTACTTCCAAGTTGCTGACTTTGGAAATATTGGTCCATTTGGATTATGCGCACTTTTAATAATAATAAAAATAATAATAGTAATAATAATAATAATAATAATAATACTAATAATAATAAGAACGCAGCCGGAGGCAATTTTCCATCTAGTCATAAAAATATAAATCCAAAAAAATCCAGCTTATGCCGCTGGCAAATGCCTCGATTAGCCAAACTAGCCAATTTCGTGGGGCCAAGGCGGGGGGGCGGTCGAAGGAGGCGGAGAGCAAACACATTCCTGTATGGAAATAAGCAGCTCCACATATTCGCATTTGCCCATATCCACACTCACATTCACATTCTCATTCACATCCACATCCACAGCCAGAGCCGCAGCCACAGCCGCAGTCAAATCCACATGCTCTGGCCTCAGCCTTGGATTGGCCGTAAAGTGAGCAGGAGCCACAAAAAACGCAAGAAAAATGAAATCAAAAACAATAACTTGTCTCCTGACAGCATTCCACAAGCACCAGGACACACCACGCACGTTTTTGCCACGACTGCGGGGCTCGGCATGGCTCGGCTTCGGCTTCAGCTACAGCTTCAGCTTCAGCTATAGTTACAGCTACAGCTTAGGATTCGCTTGACGTCTGCGTCTTCATCTGTGTCGCCATCCTGGCAGGCGAGTGTAACGGTCTTCCTTTCTTTATTTTCTCTTCTTTTTTTTTTTTTTGCCTTCTTTAGAAAAATGTTATTACGTGCCGCTTTCGCTGGCGCTGAGGCTGTCGCTGTCGATGTCGCTGGCGCTGGCATTGCCAAGTTATGCAGTGCCGCCTATGCCGGGACACGCTTCCCGCTCCTGCCTGTCCTGGCTGAGGCGCGCGCCTCGCTTGATTGTGTTGTTATTCTGCTTTTGTGTCCTTGTCGCCGACGTTGCCGTTGCCTCAGCTCCTTTTTGTACGCCACTACACATTTTTTCGATACTTCGTCTTAATGTTATCGTCGTGCCCGATGCAGCTCCTTCGGCTGCTCCTTCAGCTGCCGCTCCTGCTGTCGTTGTCGCTGTTGTTGTTGTTGTTTGAGCCTTTGTCGCAACAATTTTATTTGAAGCTGCCACTTTTTTTGCTGCTTCATTTTTATACACAATTCCAGTTTTTTATGGCCACGGACTTGGGCATGGCCATGGGCATGGGCATGGGCATGGGCATGTGTGTGCAGCAGCTTCCGTCTTTGGCTACGTCTTGGTCCCGGTCTCAATGGCATTAGGGGCTAATATTTGTAGACTTTTTCAGAGTTGATTGAGTGGCACGCACTGCCACACATCACCCACACACACACACATACGTCCCTATATGTATAAACATACGTATATGATTGGGATAGGAAAGAGGGCTGGGGGAACTTGTTGGGCGGGGGCGTGAGGCGTGACGCGGAGTGGCAAAGTGTCGAGGGCTACGTGCGCATTGCTGACATGCCCGTGGCCATACGCTGCCATGTTTGTGGCCATGTGCTCAGCATCCTGCCAGGACGAACGCCGATAACTACGACGACGACGACGTTGTTTTCACAGCATTTGCTGTTTTTAGTTTTGCTGGATTTTTGAATTGATTACGATATCAATTATGTTTGCTTTGGCCATCGATGATGTCGGCACTGGACGCAGAGCGCTGAACGCAGGGCGCAGAACGCAGGACGCTGGACGCAGAGCACAGCACATCGCTTGGCCCACTTGTTTGCTTTTGTGCGTATAATTTGGAATGCTAGCTGCCGCTATAATTTGTGTGTAAATGTGTGCGCATGTGTGTGTCTGTGTGTGTGATGTCCTAATAGAATAGCCGCAGTTCCGAGCTCGATATCCGACGGGGGGTGGCACAGTTGTTAGCTTTCTCCTTGTTTCGTTGTTCCGCTTGTTATTTGCGCTCGAAAGTATGCTTTGTCTTACACGTTACGTGTATGACGATGTGACTCGCGAGCGAGTTTCTGTGTGTGTGTGTGTGTGTGCATTAAAGCTTCCATTGTATGTGCTCGTAACTCCGTTGATTTGAATTTAGATGCCATACCGCTGCAGTTCGTGTGCCGTATTGTTGGAACTACTGCCGGAAAGCAATGCGCGCTGCGTACATGAGCCAAGCGGAAGGATTACGCCACTGTTGGCCCGCTCGTGCGTTGCTACGGCTGCCAAAGGGGGCGGGGCGGGGCGTGGCGGGCCGTGCGGGGGGCAATTACGCAGCACAGCCTGGCGATATTAAAGCTGTTGTTATTACTCTTGTTGTTTCTGCTGCGCTGATGTTGTTGCTGCTCCTGCTGCCGCTGTGGTGGCTGCAACCGCACTAAAATTTCAACTTTATTTTGAGCTATCTGCTGTCTGCAGTTATGCAAATATGAGAAATTGCATTTGACGCAACCGAAACGCTGAAATGCAGGACAATGGAGGCAAAGCAACAAAAGCATACTATATTGAAAGCTCCCGGCTGGCTGCTTCTAAGTGCGATTGCAACACCCGATTCTACCCCTAATAACATCGCCGAAAAGTTTTCGTATTATTTGAAAATACAGCGCGAAAATTCGCAGCGAGTTGTGCCAAACACTTTCATCGTATTTGTGCATTGGCTTTGCCTCATTGCTGGCAGCACTTGGCTCGGTGCTTGTATTCGTGCTGGTATTCACACTGCGATTCGGGCTATTCGCACTCGGATTCGTCTCCGTTCGCCTGCGTTCATTCGTTCGACATCATCTTGTAATGGCTGCTGCTGGCCGAGCATTCGCACATATTTTACACAATTTAAAATAAACGAGAAGTAATTTAACTGCTGGCCACTATTGCCTCCATTACAAGGACATTTTACAAATTCGAAAGTTGCATTTGCCACGGGCTGGCAACACTTCTCTCTCCCTCCCGCTCTGTCTCTCTCTCGTTTCCTTTTTTTCTTTCTTTTTCCTCTTTTGCCTCGACTGCACAGGCAGAATGTGTGGAGTCAGCAATTGGTCATTCTCTCGACTATCGGGCTAATTGCTCAAACATTTTGTTAGTGTGTTAGCAAAAGAGTGGGAAATGTTTTATAAACATGTTGACAAACTTTCTCTTTTCCATTGATCGACTACAGTTGTCATATGCCCATAGACCGTAATTAAAAAATGTTGAGATTACATAGTTTTTGAATATTTGTTATTTATGAACTTTAAATTGTGCAATTTATGAGGATATATAATTATGTATTCCATAAATTTATTTGAGTAAAAGCCAAAGTCAAAAAGGCCATGGCTTAAATACTTTGAACTAATACTAAACACTTACTTTTAGTGCACTTTTACAAAAATGAAGCTATGAAATTTATTTTTATTTTTACTCAGACGCAAAGCGGATTAAACCTTGTAGAAAATAAAGAAATAAATAATATGTATGCATTCACATCCTTTAATCTTAATCCTGTTGAAAAGTCGTTGTTTACATTTTTAATTTTAAGTCAGGCAAAAAAAAAAAGAAATTCATTTGACTAAGTGCATTAATTTTTTTTATTTATTTGTAGCGTTCAATATTTGAAAGAATCAACTTTATTTCAAGCAAATGCCAAATATTACTATCTAATATATTGTAGCTTATACTTATCGATTTTGAAGAAATTAAAATGAACAAAGAATACTTTGCCATTCTGTAGACGATATATATCTACAATATATACATTTTCAATGAAAAATATATTAAATGAGTTATGATATTCAATTGATATTTAATTTAAACAATCATTTTGATTGCACATTTTGAATAGACATGGTAAACATTTTTTTTTAATATTTTGCTACATTTTTTGACGCAACGTTAAATGCATGTTAGTCACATTTAGCAAGCAGACAATCGAAACTGAAATATAGACGAAACGCTTGTATCAATCTAGACCACAATCGTATATATTACTTGATATCTTATAATAATATATGATCAAAATAAATAAATAAATCAAAATACTTTTTTCGTTTTGCGTCAGAGATACGTTAATAATTACGATTTTAATCGCATTCAATAATATTTTTGCCATTTGATTGACAAAAACTGAATTTCATGGGTAAAATTGGTGTATTTTTTTTATTAAAAGTAAGAAAAACATTTACTGATGCGGCTAACCAATTTGTTTGCTTCACTCAATGTGAATAAATGAGCAGATACACAAATTTTGCTACCAAAATATGCCGTTTTGGGAGCACTTTTCCGCACATTCTGCGCCTGGCAAAAACTCAATGGTATTACAGAAAATTAAAGGAAACGTATTAAAAAGCCGTGTAAAAAGTCAATGCAACATTCTGCGCCTGGCAAAAACTCAACGGCATTACAGAAAATTAATGGAAAAGTATCGAAAGCCCCTGTAAAAAGTGACTGCAACATGTCAGTATTATCAAATTAGGCTTCAATTACAGCTTGCAGATGGGCCCGCATATATCTGTGCCATAAATCCAATTGGCAACAAGTCATGCAATGACTTTTTCTCAAAGGTCGTCAAAAAATATTGCATTTCCATTTACTTCTCACTTCTGTAATTTATTTATTATAAAACGAATTTCAGATCTGCAATCTGTGTAAAAAATTCTTTTCGTAATCAAATTTCTTTACTCGAGCGCCATAAAAAAGTTCCGTTCGGCTCAAAAGCGTAATAAATGTAAATACATAATTAATCATACACCGAAATATTTTTTATTATATTTAAAAAGAGATTCAAGCAGTTAAATGCTTAAGTGAAATGTCTTTTCTATTTGTGGAAATAAAAAGCGATGTATTTAATGGCTTAGATTAATGGTTCAATTTTTTCTCCATGACATTTTCCCTCAATAAGACTTTGCGATTTAACAGAACAACGATTTGTACTCACAAAATTATAAATAAATTATGGGCTTGGATACAGAATAGTGAATTTCGTGCCATTTTAAAAATATTAAGTCTCATTAGAGTGCGGGATCGTAAATGTTTTACAGCCTCAAAATGCTCTCAATATTGCCATCTTAAGTGGCTGAAATTTTGATTTGTTAAAATAATTAATTTAATTTAATATATATTTAGTTCTAGATTAACTTAAGCAGAATCCAATCCTGAATATATGTACGTGTCTAAATAGTAAATAGTTCCACTTCTGAATATATATATATATATAGAAATGTATTTGGTATATATCGAAGTCATTGATTAGCAGCGAAGGCATTCGATTGTTAACCTATTAGAGTTTCTTCAGTCTGTGCTTGCCACATTTCGATTATCATTCCTCTTAATCATCGAAAACACGGTTACGGCAGCGGCAGCCGCAACGGCAACTTAATTTCTAATTACGCGTGCTATTTGTCAGCATTTTTTTTTTGCTTCTCTGGTCTGTGGATTTCTCGGCGCTGTGCTGTAATTTTGCTGGTTCTTTGCTATTGGCGGAATGAGAAGCCGTTTTGGTCTCTTGTTGAGTGGCGGAAATATTTTGCGCATCAAATAGTCCGAGCATGCCTCATTTCCAATTAACAATAAATCCGTTGCAGTCTCGAGTGCAGGCGGTGCCTTCGCTGCCATCGCTGCCGTTGCTGACCAACTGAGCGAATGAGTAATTTAATTTTGTTGCAGCTTGGCCTTTGGCGTCGCAGACACAGCACAGACGGCGAAAATCGTGGTGCACCGACTGACAGTAAGGAGAAAGAGAGAGGGCGAGAGGGAATAGCTGCTAGGGGCGCTGGAGGGGAGTGCACACTTTACGCAATTAAAATTGTTGCCAGCGATTTTTTCGCTGTTGCTGCAGCTAAAAGGCATTTAAGTGTGTCTGTTACAGCGCTTTCGTGTCTTGGCTGATTCCACTTCCTGCGCCAGGATGCGGATGCGGATGGGGATGCGGATGCGGACGGGGATGCGGGCTTGCTGTTGTCGACGTCGTCTTCATTGCTGTCGTCTTGGCAGCCCTTTTACTTTTCATTCGCAGGTAACTTGCGTTATAATTAAAAAACAAAAAAACAAAAAAGACAAAAAGAGATAGCAAAGCGCATTAGGCAACAAAAGCTGCCTGTGGCAGCCGTTCAAGTTTCTACTGTCTGGCCAACTGGCACTGCACTGCCGCCGAGCCAATGGGCGTGCCCAAGTAAAAGGAGCCACATAAAATGCTTTGGCTAATAGCCATTTTTACTTACTTGAGCGAGAGCAAGTCTCACCTGAAATGGCGGGGCCAAAAAGCCAAGTAAGTGCCCTGGGCAAAAAGTTACGCTTGTCCACTTTTCGAGCAGCCCAACGGTGCTTGGGGAGGGCCGGGGGCAGCACTGTGAGCAGACTTTGCCGACGACGGAGAGGGGTGGGGAGGGGAGGGGCACATTGTGGGCAGTCTGGCGCGCCGGAATCGTGCCGTGCGTGCAATTAAATGCGCCGTTACATTAACTTTTACAGAGTGTCTACCTTAACGTCTATATGTGTTGCGTGTCTCTGTGTGTGTGTGGGTGTGTGTGTGTTGTGCTGATTGTTGACTTGATTTGTTTTGCTGCCTTTGACGCCGCACCAGCCGCCAAAGTATGCCCCACACACAGCCCACTCAAAACAAATTGCCGCACTGGACGCACCACACGGAAGGCAGCAAAAGTGTGCGAAGTCGAAGTCAAGGTGGAAAGCAGCCAAAGAGAAAAGGAACAACAATAAAATAGGAGAAAAAAAAAAACAAACAGCAAATTGTTTTGCTTACTTTTTGTTGTGCGCCAAGTTGCTCATTTGCTGCCGGAGCCCGCTCCTTTATGCGCTGTGTTTGCTGGCCAAGTTTGGCCAATAAATGACTCGAGCTGGACAGCCATGGAGCTAGCCGTGCCAAGTTTCGGCCAGCCCCACCTGCCCCATGCTGCTGGCAAATCTTAGTTTCAGGCGCGGCCGTCCAAGAACCACGTAAACAAATGTTAACTTTCCCGTTTGCTCCGTTTCATTTTGTGCTGTGTTTTTGGGAATTTTTTGATTTAGTGACTTTAATTTACGCTCTCCTCAGGTGCAGCGACTGTTGCCCCCAGCCCCGGCATATCGAGGCAGCCCAAGCAGCTGTGACCGCCTGGCAGCCGGCTCAATCCAAGACTCATCCCTGGCCAAATCTCACCTACCCATGCCCACCTCCCCCCACACACACACACTCGCACAAACACACTTCAGTCGATAGGAAGCGTCAGCTTCAGCTTCAATTCGTTTTTCGTTTTCATTTTTAGTGGTGCGGAAAATTGATTTATTACTTGGAAAATAAAATGTGCTACGTGTCGCACACACAAACGCAAACACACACACACACACACACAGGAGGGCATCATAGGCACATACCAACGCACTGGCCCTAACGCACACTGACACAATGCGTAGGCTGGCTGAGCAGGTGCGGGCGGTACATAGGGCCGTGGGGTGGGGGCTGGGCAGGGAACCGCGCGAATACATAAACGGCGACAGTCAGTCACAGGTCGCTACTTGTCTGTGCCTGTTTGTCTGGCACTGCCCGCGGCATTGCCCTGAGCCCGCGTCTTGCTGTCAGTTTGTCTGTCAAAACACAAAGGCGAGGCGAGGCGCGCGCCGTGCCTTGTCGCTGGGGGCACAGATACTCGCAGTGGAGTGCCGCAGGACTGCTCCCTTCACGCACCTTCTGTGTGACACGCACACGCTCAAAGCCAAACAAATATATGTGTCTATGTATATACGCATTTGATAGATCAATCAATCAATTCGATTTTTTCTACCCCCGTTGTGTATTTTTATTATTTTTTTTATAATCTTAATTTGTCTTTCACTCGCGCGACTGGCGCCGACTGAACCGCGATTGCCATTCATTTTGTTTTGTTGTTATTGTTGCTGTTGCTGCTGCTGCTGCTGTTGTTCCTTCGCTGCTGTGATTTTTCTTGTGCTCTACCATGCGCGGCAATTGGAATTTCTCAGTCAGCTGAGACATCTCCAGGTTATATCTCTTCTCTATCCGTCTGTCTGTCTGTCTGTCTGCCTGTCTGTCCAATAACCGACTGAACACCTGATAAATTGTTGCCCACTTTTCCGTGTTGTCAAACTGTAATGGATCCCTTTCGTTTCTTGCTGCTCTGCACATCTTCATTCTCTTCCTTCTTTTAGCCATCTTAACCCTAACCAGATTTTGACACTCCTATTTCCATCTTATTATGAAAATTGAAACACAATCCTCGGGCAATTTATAAAAATAAAGTTTATGGATTTTGCGGGACTTGGCAGAGGCAACTAACGACAACGGACGCTGCCTCAGTTAATAAAAAAAAGTGAAACTTTTTTACGGTTTCAATTGAAATAATCCAGAAATAAAAGGAATTTTTTATTGAAAGAGATTATTTTCATATCTTCCGCACATTTTTAATCAGATGTGGCAGATACTAAAAATACTTTTTTTGCAAATCGACTGTAAGAGAGCCATTCACATTTCAATTACCTTCATTAAAATTGCAACTTTTTGTGCACTCTGCAAATAATTTTTGATGCATTGCATATGATTTTTCAGCGCTTTTGCAGCTGCACGCGATCAGTGGCATTAGTTCGGCGCTAACGAAAAATGGATGAAACTAACATTTTTGCTGGTTTTTTGTTTTTGGAAAAATCCCCACAAAATCCTCTTGTAAAGTGTAAACAAAGCCGCCACAACTGAATTGTGGCACCAGTGCTGGCATTCAAAGAGCAACCACCGCACCGCCGCACCGCCGCCCAACGCATAGGCTGCCTGGGTTATTGTTATTGGAAGTGGCGTTGACTTTGGTTTGTTTTTGGGCTATAATATATTTGATTTGTTGTTGGAATTTGCCGTTGTATTTATTTTTATTTTTTTGCCTGAATATATGCGCCTATATATTATACATACATACATACATACATATACTTATATATATACATTTGTATTTTTTTGTTGCCGGCCTATTTATTTGGCTTGACTTTTTGCGGGCTATATGTCGATCAGTGCCACGCATCGCATCTATACTTTATTGTAATTGCCAACTGGCAACTGGCGACTGGCGACTGTTTTTGTTATTGCCAGCTTTGTTTTGCTTGTGTTGGAGCTGGATTTGTTTTATATATTTGGGCTGTTTTTGCCAATAGCATGCTTGTTGTTCGGCCCTGGCCATATGTTTTGGCATTTTTGCAATTATTTCTCGCACAAAATGTGGTTTTAGCAGTTTAATTGCTTTTGGCAAGTGTATGTCTGTAGTTATTTTGGCAAATTTTCACAGCATCAGCATCAGCATCGATTTATATGCAGCACACAAGCCGCCAACGCCACCATCGCCGCCACCGAGCGGGCATGACACCCATCACACTCAGCCGCGTCCACGCTCCCACAACATATAACAAGCGGGAGTAGCAGCTGCTGCTGGTTGCCAACACGCACTAATTGTTGCCACTGTTGTTGTTGTTGTTGTTGTTGCTGCTTCTGTTGTTTGTGGCTCAGCAATAAAACCTGAGCTATGCTGCCCGCTTTTCCGCATTTCCCGTACCATTTCACTTTTGCACGAGAGCGAGAGCATGCGAGCGATACGCGGCGTATGCGTGACATTAATTTAATTGCAATTTCACATCTCGGCTGCCTTAGAGCACTCCTTGTGCGTGAGTGCGTGTATGTGTGTGTGTCTTAAATGTGTGCTTGTGTGTGACGCAAGGAAAAGTTATAAAAACCCGATTTACAAAATGTTTACTTTGATTTCATTTCTTATTTACGAGTCTGTGTGGCTTCCGCTTGGTTAGCTCCCACCTTTTGCGACTATTAGCAGCTGTTGCTCAATCGCAGTCGCATTCGTCGTCGGTGTCGGTGTCGGTGTCGGCGTCGCGGTCGTCGTCGCCGTCGTCTTCGCCGTCGCCGTCGCTGTCGATATCGGCTTCATCTGTGGAGTAGGATTACATGTGCGCTTTGATGGCTTGCCTTCTGTCAGCGCCGCCACATCCTGCGGCTGACGTTTCAGTTTAATGAGTTAATTATAACCGAAAGGCGTCGATTATGCTCAGTTATGCGAACACGAACTGCTGCCGCCATATCGCGTGCTTCACTTAACCAGAATCGCTGAAGGTGTTTGCCTGCATATATATATATATATATATATATGTGTGCATGTGTGTGTGCGAGCTTGGCTGGGTGGATGTCTGCAGCGTCATCGATGTCGACTTTGGCTGTCACACTCCTTCGGCATCTTTGCGTCGCATTATGATAATGGCTTGTTTCGTTTGTATATAGTCACAATCGCTGGCAATTGCCTCTCCTGGCGACAGGTGCGCCGGGCTTTAAGTCCTCGGCGAGCAGTGCTCAGCTCACAGTTCCTTGACAGCCAGCACAAATGATGCCGTTTATTGAGTGCTTTAACTGTGCGGTTTCTCCTTGACTTCCTCTGTGTGGGTGTCTGGGTGTCTGGGTGTGTGGGTGTATGTGTGTGTGTGGGGTTGTTGGTGTGATTTGAGGCGGGGGTTGTGCAGTTAGCAGCGGGTGTTTGCTTTCGATTATGTTGTAATTGCCAAGTGTTGGCTCGGCTTGCTCAGTTTTTAATTGGCGTTTCGATTTTCCTTCTGCTTGGCGTACGTGTCGTATGCGTAATGTGCGGGCTTAGTGGGCGTCGATTAGGATTAGGACAATTGGGTGTGCGCATCGGCCTGTGCGCGTTGTCATTTGCGTTTGCGGCATGATTAATTGATGCTCATCAATGCGATTAAACTCCATTAAGCGCCAACACTCGCGCCTCGCCAGCTGCTCGAAACTTTTCCCACAGATCCCAGCGACAAGCAACAGCATCAGCGATGCTCGCGTTGTCTTTGTCGCGGCTGACGATGTGGCAGACGATGCTTCAGCCGATGTCGATGCCGAAGCTGATGCTGATGCCGATGCTGATGTCATAGTCGTCGCCTTCGAACGTAAATTGTGCAAATTTTAATTAATTTTGTATAATCCTTTTGTAATATTCACAAATGAATACAAATTGATATTAATTCTCAAGTGCTTGGCATTGACGGAAATCCGTTTGTGCCGCGCTCTGCGGTGTGGGTAAGTGAAAAGGATTTGTATTCCACTGCCAGCTATGTGCCCCGATACTTTATCGCTAACACAAACACACTAATGGCATCCATGAATTATGCAAATGACATATTTGTGTGTATGCGTGGGTAATCATTTGCTGTACTGCATAATGAGGCACAGCCGGCAAGCAGTTGCGCTCACCTGCGCCACACGCATAGTTCATTTTAAAAATGTTTTTTACTATTATTATAATATGCACAAATCGATGAATCATAAATTTTGATAAGTACTGCAAAAACAAATAAATTATTGCTTTTTGCTTCCTTTGAATTGTTTTAGCTTCTGGTTCATTTGCATCGCAATGCACTTTGATTATTCCGCTCTTCACGTTCAAACAGCAGCCGAGTCGAAATTATGCTGAAATTTGTATGATAAGCAGAAACAATTTGTATATTTTGCCATTATTATATAATAATTGGGCCACTTGAGTTGGTCGTAATTGCTGCGCAGAACGTGACGCCTCTTCTTTTGGCTTTGCAAAATGCTAAGATATTTGCAATCGCTTAAGGTTAAGCAGCTCAAAGGTTGGAACATATTCAATTTAACAACTGCAATCAGCGTAGATATGATGACAAATAATGGATCTTTCTTATCTAATGCCAATCAATGATGTTCTTGAAAATATAGCGCATTCCTATTGACTTTCATAAAAACATCGCGTCTTTAAACAAATTAAGTGTGGTCTTTCTTCAGTTGTCTTTTTTAAAAACAAACTATTTTAGTATGCAAATTATAAATACTATGTACTTTATAAATATATATATTATTATATATATATATATATACATATATTTATATATATACAAACAAACAATAAATACTCCAACGTCCACAATACATTAAAAGTTTGCTCTCCTCACAAAAATATCTATGTATTAAGATTGTTATTTATAAATTATTGATAATTTACTTTTAAATATATAGTTGTTGAACATGAAACTATGCCTAACCTAGTCTCTTAATCATTAATTAGTCTAGTTCTAAGAGGATTGTTAGCACTTCAAAGGAATGCGATTTAACTTAATATGCCTTAAATTAAGGCATATATAAAAGTAGAAGTAAATAAGCAATATTATAAATTATGACAAATTAAATTCGTATCCAATATTTGCTTGTTGGCCAATGCCTGTAAATATTATTTGGCCAATTACGTTAGCAATGCATGCACATTGGAATTTGATAATTTAATTTTATTTGATTTAGTGCTTGAAATTTGCTTTAAATATGTGGCAGTCCACAGGGATGCAGGGGTAGCTGCAATATTTTAAGCCACCTTGTCATATGCAAAAATCGAGCTGACAATTTGAGTAATGAATGCTGTAATAACAAATGCAAATTCAAATGTGTAATTCGTATTAACCAAAATTAAATCAGCTAATAAAAGTCAACTGAAAAGATAGCTCCATATAAATTTAATTAACAGTCGCCCGTGTCTGCCTGGCATGGCGTCCATTGGCTCTAATTCAATCTGCAGCTCTGCCTGGCTGAAGTCCAAAATATTTTCATATTAAATTGCAATTTGTACTGGCCCATCTGTGCCAGCGAGTGTGTGTGTGTGCGTGTGTGTGTGTGTGTATACTGATAATTGTCAGTAATATTGTTAACATGCATTGCTATCTGCATGTGCTGCCGCTGCGGCGGCTGTTGTTGCTGCTGCGGCTTGTTGTAGTTGTCATTGCATTGCAGGTTCATTGTGCAAATTTGATAAATACAAAGATTTGGCACTGGCGCCGGGCAGGATAAGAACTCTTGAATGCATTGAATATGCAAATTTCTAAAACATTGCCGAATTAAAGGCGCATGATATCTATTGCTTCAATGAATTGCTCAAATGGCTTTTAGCTCGTTTCGACTCAGTGCACACAATCTAACACACACACACACACACACACGCACACACATGCAGAGCTATGCCTAATATTTGAGTATTATCAATGACAAATTTGATGAAATAATAATGATTTATTTGTCAAATTGCTCAAGTGTGCGTATGTCAAAGAATGAACGCCACATTTGTTGGCTGCATGTTGTCCTTGTTGCCCTTGTTGTCCTTGTTGTTGTTACATGCTGTAATTGCTGTTTGACATGACATTAATATTTGAGCTGCGCTGCGACACTGGAGAATTGTTGGCTCATTACTAAAACACAAAATGATTTATTAAAATTGCTAAATGTATGCGAGCATTTAGTGCATTTCGTTGGCTGACTTCAATTTGACGTCGCACACACACATGCACACACTATATGCCATATGGGCGAATTAAAAATGTATGGAAAACATTTTGCAGCGTGCTAACGAAATTACGTAGACTCAATGCGAAAGTTTTTCGTTTTTGATTCTTGTTAATGAAGTCATTAGAGCGCACAAAAGTTCATTAAACAATCGCATTGGATAATGCACAAGTTGCCAGCTCTGTTTGTGTGTCCCCGCCCCCTGGCTGGAGGTGAGCCGTAAATAGTGCAGGGTGTAAAGAGAGAGTGTGTAACAAGATTGCTCTATGGCCACCGAGGGGCTTAAGAACTTTAATTGGCTGCGACACCCGCTGCGTATGCGCGATGTACGATAACTGCCATATGCAAAAAGGGCCCACACTCAGGCGCCCTGGCTCTCTCTCTCCCCCATGACAAAGCCAACCAAAAGTGCCGCTAATGCGCTTAACTACTTGAAATATATGCCGTATGGGCGTGGTTGGATGGCTGGTCGCTCCACTGGCTGACTGGATGGCTGACTGGCTGACTGGGTGGCCTGGCATACACTTGCCATTCAAATTAAATATTTTAATATTTTACTGGGGTCTGGCAGCAGCAGCTGCTGTGCTGGGCGCATCATACGGTGCGTATGAGTGACATTTATCTCTTTATTTGACTGCTAATAAATGCGATGCTTATTAATTTGGCCCAGCGAGCGCGCGTGTGTGTGTGGGTATGTGTGTGCGTCAAACTTTTGTCACATAGTTGAGCTCACAGCTTTCGCTGGGATACATTGCGTGTACGCAGCGAAGCCTGAAATAATAAACTCTTGTTGCCTATGTTTATTATCGCTAAAATGCACAATTAGTTGATGTTTTTGCGGTGCTAATGCCTTAATGCTAATGCCCACGCCCATTCGCACATACACACATAAATCGGTGGTGCGCACGTAGCGATAAGTGCCGGACTACAGTTATAATATGTACATAATGTATGTGTTGTATCTATCTCTGCCCCATCCTCTCACGCTCCCCAGCTATCTATTTGCCCATTGGCTCCTGCTGCCGCTTTCTCTGTCGAGTTCATTTTTATCGCCGCCGTGCTATGCGGTCAGCCGATGGGCGATAATTATGTAGTGTATTTATTATTTTAACCGCTAATTACATAAAATGCATATTAGCATGGAAATTATTTATAAATATGTTTTCCAAGCGCCACTGCTGCCCGCTCCACGCCTCTCGCTGCCTATCGCATTGCTGCCGCTTTTCGGAATTGCGACATTGTGTTATAATAATTCTGTAATTTATTGCCCGCTTTCAACTATCGATTTTCGCTTCGGCTGAAATAATATTCAGATTTCTCCTAATGAATTTTGTTTCATCTGATTTAGATGTTTTGCTATGTTCTCATACCCTGTAAGCAGCACGTGCATAATTTATGGGTATGAACGAGCCTTAGTGAAGGCGAAGGTCTGCAACAGGTCGAAATTAGATTAAAATAATTATTGGTAATTCAACTTTTGAAGAATCACAATCTGTATTATTTTATGATAAACTTTGTGTTTAGACAAAGTCTCTTGATTGAAGTAATCAGAAATATTTTAAAACTTCTCAGCCTAATATTGAATTGGCTGTCAAGTCTCTGTCTCTTCTGGTTTATTAAAAAATATTGTTCTCTTTTTTGTTTTGACATAACTGCTATAAAAAAAACACGTATATCAACTTAAGTCCTATCAAACCTAAACGGTTTTTTTCCTCTTTGGCAAATTAAATTGTATAAAAATGAAATAAATTGTAAATAAAGATTAACACAATTATTGCACTCGAAATATTTACTAAATAACTATGTGAGGTTTAAAGTGGTGCAGGCTGAATAACTTTTAACGTAGCGTCGAAAGCTAAACCACAAAATGCAGCTGGCAGTAGATAGAATAGATAAGGCTTCTCATCTAGATAGAGTGCCGCAACAAAAAAGAGAATTCAGCAACATTAATTTTAAATTATTATATTTTGTATTCGTTGTATGCAATCTGTGATAAGTTATATGAAAACTGCTGTGTTGAAATATTATACGAAGTTCCGCTGCATTGAATACTTGCTAAATAAACGTGTAAGTCTTCAAATTAATCTAAAAATTGAAGTAATAACTCACGTGCCATGCGGGGCTTAGTTCTACAATTTGAAACGCCTGGAATGTGTGTAGATATATCTTCAGCCATCTTAGAATATTTCAAGTAGTACTCGAATAACTATACTACAATTGATTCTTAATTAAATGGGATTGTTATATATATACCTATTTCTTTATATATTTATATATATAAATATATTGCATATATTTATTATGTGTATGTATATCGCAAAATAGTCCCCACTGTATCCAATAACTCATATCGAATAGAGTGAGAATAAGAGCAGTAAGAGCCCAGCCGCAGCATAAAGTGCGCAGTTAATGGCATATGTTGTCATGCGTGCCCATGTATGTGGTTTATAGCCTATGTGTAGCATATATTTGTATGGCAGGCAGCGTTCTGGGGTATCTCTAGTGCGGGCAATAGCGACTAGAGCACTCTTAATTGTTCCATTATTCAATTTATATGTAAATCGAAAATATAATTGTTTAGTGCCATTTGTGAGCAATATGCGCATTTTGATTGCCTATTTGAAAAGTTCGACCGCCGGCGAGCACATAGGACTCCAAATGCAGTTTTAGGTTCAGCATGGATAAATGGGTTCAAAGCACGAAATCCTTTACGATTTAATTATTGGTTTAGGGCAATGCAAACTAAACTTTCGAGCAATACCAACACAATATTTTGCTTTTGGGGCCAGATGGACTGGCACATATTTCGGCTTAGCTCAAACCAAAGCGAAACGAATGCCCAATGAAACCGCAGAAAAACTTAAGAAAAATAAAAAGGGCGAGCGCAAGCATAAGCAGCTCCTTTTTTGTTACAGTTTATTATAAGCTTAACTTTCCATTTGAAAATATAAATCCCCACGAAGCGAGATGCACGCAAAAGAAATGCCAAATGTTGTACCCAGCCATTGGGTTGTAGTTTTTTAACGGCCAAGTGCAAAAAATGGCTAAAGCAGTAGAAGCAGCAGCAGCAGCAGCAGCAATAGTAACAAAAACAATACGAAAAGTGGAAGATGGGCAACCGGAAAAACGGGAAAGTGTGCAAAGAAAAATGGCAAATGGCAAATGTGTATAAATTTCAACAAAATATCTTCAACTTAATAAAAGTTTTTCGGGCTTTTTTTGTTTGTTTTGGTTTTAGTTTAGCTGCAGCATTTCGAATACCTTTCAACTTTTGGCTAAATAATCTGAAAGCCAGCACAACCCCACACACACACACACACAGGAAACACTGCGACTGTAACGCACCCCACATAGATGCTAGAGTGTATATGGTTATGCAAATATCAGCATCGTATCAGCACCTCCCCATATATGAACATGTGTACATTATCAATTCATGGCAAGAGAAAAACTTCATTTCTGCCAACCCTTGGCAGCAACCACAACAACAACAACAATGGCCAGGCGGGGGCAAGATGATGACGCCTCTGTTTCGGCAGCAAGTGGCAAATGGGCCACAGGACACTGGCACGGCGCTGCAGGACGACACAGGGCAAGCCGGGGCCAAGCATAGCAAAGCACGGAACGGAAGCGGAGCGACACTGACAACTCCCTAGATGGATGCTGATGCTGCTGCTGATGGTGCTGCTGACGCTGCCGCCTGCCGCCTGCCGCCCGCTGCCTGTTGTCTGATGCTTGACATTCGAACCGAACTTGCGCTGATGCCTTCAAGTTAAAAGTTTATTTAAACTTTCTTGGCTTTGTTTGTGTCTTGCCATACGCCCACACACACCCACACTACCCCACACAAGCACACACACACGGATATCAGCACGAGCGCATAAGGATAATAAAAATTTGTTGCATTAAATATGCAGCGTAACAGCAAATGAGCCTGGCAGGTAATGCGCTGATGCGGCGTTGCTCAAATAATCAAGTGAGCTCCACTCAACTGAGCTGATCAACACAAAGTTTGTTTAATCAAATTGAATTACAACACACAGGCCCAAGGCATGTGCACACATGCAAACATCCACACCAAGCACACAAAAGCATGAATAACAATATCGACAACGACCAGAAACAACTATAGTTATTTACGAAATGCCGCGGCTTTGGTACCCTTACAAACGATTTCAATGAAGAATAAATTAAATTTTGATCAATTGCTGATGTATAGTATATATAATAATAATATAGTATTATGAAATAATATTTGGACTTTTTATACCCTGAAACCCATTGAAAATGGGAATTCAGGGTATAACGGTTTTGTGAAAATATATCTGACAGGCAGAAGGAGGCGTGGCAGACCCCATAAAGTATATAGATTCTTGATCAGGACGACAAGAGAAATTGTTTAAGCCCTGTCCGTCCGTCCGTGTAAGACCCCCGATCTCGTAAACGACAAAAGCTAGAGACTTGAAATTTGACATGAATACTCGTGTATACCATACGCATACGAGTTTATCTTTAATTTTCGATAACTCATCCCATTTCCTAATTATCGATAACAATCCATAATTTGACTTAGTTTTTCAAGCGTAACTTGATAACTGTAGAACCTAGAAACTTCAGATTTGCGGTCTATGTTACTGTAATGAATGCGCACATTTTGTAATTTTTGGATTTTGGATACCGGCCCCCATTTCCCCAAAATTTGCAAATCTCTCCAAAAGTCATATATCAAATATTAGAGACTTGTGCTTTGGCACTGTAAAAGTTTTAATAAAGAAAGTCCAAGCAGAAAAAAAGTTATTCAACAATCAATTTCCTATAGTAATGCTCATATTGCAGCCCAAGCGCAGCCGCTGCGTAAACTGCGCAGTAAGCAGAGCGAGTGCCTACGCATAACTGTGTATGTATGTATGCTAAAAGGGTCAGCTGGTACCAAAAATATGTAACATTCCCACCCCTATGCATACGCTTAACCGTGTATGGACATGTGCATGCGTTATATGCAATGTATATATAAAAGAAGCGTAAACAGGGTTTAGCGTATCTCTTAGTAGAGCCGTCTCGACTAGAGCACTCTTACTTGTTTTTATTATATATTAAAGGTAAAGCAAAAATGGGTGGGGATGGGTAAATGTTTCGCTTCACAGTTGGGCATCAGTCTTCTGTTAATTTTAAATAAAAATCGAACTATTATGAACTTTGCTTGGTATCTTCTACCCCACAATCGCTAGGTACCCGAGTTTAAAAATGTTTACCTGAAATAGTGTCTATTTCATGGTAATTAATTTACTAACTTTTAAAACGTTTGTATGGCTGTCAATATTTTTGAGCATAATATATTTAGAACTCATTTTAATTAGAGTGCTCACGATTTTTTTGCATTTCGAAAGCTTCTTTATTTTTTGTTATACTAACTCCAGCATACATTGAGTATAACTAGTTGTGCAGGAGTCAGACAGACAGATATGTTATCTACATTTTGTTTGCTGATGCACAACTATGGCTTAAGGGTTAGCTACGATACATCAGCTAAACGACCCTTCATATAGAAGAGTACAAGCACAGCAAGCGAACGCTTTGAATGAGCTTTGTTTTTGGCATTGTGGAATTTTTCGCGATGCCAATGGCTGGCAAATCGGCCATGATTTTAAATGCCAACACAAATGCGCATTTGATAATTAAAATTGCATTGCATTAATAACTTAAATGTCTCGCGGCCTTTGGCGCGTTCAATTAAAGTGGATTTAGGTTAAACAGAACAAATATCAATGTTTGCTATTGGTCCATACGTGCCACAGAGCTTGTGGATGTAGCAGGACGAACTTGTTAATTTAAGCAACAAAAGTTGCAAACAACAGAAAAAAAATCGACAAAAATAAAAATAAAAATGAAACTGAAAATGAAAATGAAAAAAGAGAAGAAAATCACACGAAATGTGATGACGTCCCCGACTACACGTTCCCCCATCATGTCGTCTCGGCGAGCCATAAAAATATGAGCATTATTAAAAGCCATGCATGAGCCACGGACATCTGAGAGTGGCCCGGCCCCCACTGCCCGAGGAAGCGGCACGTAAATCGTAAAAAAAGGTTTCCAGCAGAACAATACCCAGGCGGACGGCAGCAACGATAGGTGTAGGACGGACGGAACGCCACGCCGGACGGCAGCTACGTGCCACAGCTACTTCACTGTGGATGCTCCGCATAGACGTTGTCGGCAAATTGTTTTTGAAAAAAGACCTTGCTAGTCATTAACATCTTTGCACTAGTGTTTCCAAATCAAATACTATGTCAATAGAGAACTTTCCCTTTGACTGTCGTCAATTAATCAATATGAGCAGCAATGGGTCAATAATGGCACATTCTCAACAGAGCTTGACTTTAATTAGAAAAAATAGCAAAAAATGATTGCACAAATATGTGAGACATAGCTCGACTGGTTCTATCAATATTGGCAAATAACTCAGCTTGTCAAATGTGCAGGCAATCCATTCACTGACATTTATATTTTCTAAACTGAGCTCGACTTTTATGAGGATATCAACATGGGCAACTAGCTCGGCTTGTGCAGGCAATTCATTTATTGAGTGTAATAGTTAGTTCGTTTGTTGCCATACTTTTAAATAAAACAAAATTACAGGTGAAGAATATGTTGCTAGCTGTGATTTTATATTTGATCCAAGCCTTTTTTTTTAAGTTTTGAATTTTATATTGATTTGTATTTGTCTAGCAAAATATTTTATGTACGTCAGTTGTTTAATATAAGATGGAAAAATTGTGAAATTTAATGTTGGAAGCAAAAGCAAGATATTTTTTGCCTTATTAAAAAACTGTTAAATAATAAGAAATATTTGTAACAAGTGTATAAAGTTTATTGCTTCTACTGCAGCATTCCTTATTGAAATTAAAGAATTCCATTTCTTTGCAATAAACTTAAAACAGCTTCACAGACGAGAAAACTTTCACATATTAGTTAAATCTTTAAGGCAATTTAAATTGAATGTGAAGTTCTCTTCCACAACATGAAGCAAATGGTCTACATTTGTTATCGTGCGCTCACCTTTATGACTTAACTTGATTGATAGCAATCGGCTTTCCACGAATTTAAGTCATGATATTTACATTGCAGTAGCTGCAGCTTAATGCAGAAAAAACGGAAAAAATAGCAACTCTATCAGCAAAGCCGCTTCAACTGACTGACTGGCTGACTGACTATCCGGCTGGCAATCCTGTCTGATACGGCATCTTCTTGCCGCTTATGAACCAGGAGTCCACTAGCTTTTTAGGTTGATAGTTCAAGCTTTTTGGGTGACGGCTTATGCACATAAGTCGATTATGGTCACCCTTTGCCTGACCACCACTTCTTAACTGAGTGTGTGTGCGGGTGTGTGTGTGTACTTAAATGTTTGCATCTTTTTTTGTTCATATGACCATAAATTTGTTATGCTGCTCTATTGCCAAGTTCATGTCTGTGTGCAGAGAACTTTAGCAAACAAAATGAAGAAAAAGTCGGAATAACTGTGACAGTCATCAAAGACTCGAGCTGCCTAGCGGGAGCGGGTGGCTGAAGAAGAAATCGGACTTGGGCAACCCAAGTAGCACATGAAAGTATCAAGTGTTGCTTTTGACGGCTGCATATTGACTTAACTGTAAAAATAACAACAGCGACAGCGCAAGCAACAGCAACAACAACAACAGAAATATACAAAAGCAACATCGAACAGATAGCAACAACGTCTACAACAAGAAGCCTGGCTATGACAGGCAGAGGCTGGCGGACAGAAAGATATCTCAGATACATGCTGCAGCTGACTGACTGACTGAGTGAGTGAGTGAGTGAGTGAGGGGAAAAAGATGAGGCAATGCCCAGCAGCGGGAGCATGCGAGCTGTCCTGCGAGCAAGTTTAGTCGACTCCAGCTTCGTGCGGGAGTGGTGAGGACGGAGTGGAAGGAGCGAGGTGTTCGGACCATGTCCATGAAGCGTGCTGCAAGTGTTTGGATTGAGTTGTTAGGAAACTGATTTGATTTACTGAATAATAAAAAAACGAAAACATGTAGACAGACATAGACGCACACACACACATGCAGACAGACAGCGTGACAGAGTGACAGACTGACTGACGGGCCATAAACAGTCATAGACACTTGGACATGGCCTTTTGCTACAGATTGGGGCACGAAGTAGGAAGTTTATCGGCAACAATAAGAAAATGTGAAAAGCGCAAAAAAAGAAATAAAAAAAAAAAAAGAAACAAAATAAAACTTTTTGCAAGACAAATTTGTTGTCGTTGCTGATTTCGTTGTTGTTTTTGTATATATTATTGTTATTTTTGCTGCTGCACAAGTATGAGCAAAATAAAAAATTCAGATATATATACACATATAAATAAAATATATATATACAAGGACAACCCATAAATAAACTAAAAAATCAACCTTCGAGCATACCGAAAAGGAAATAAAAGATCCATTCAGCTCACAAAAATAAAAAATTGCATACAGAAAAGAAAAATTACATTGATTTTGTTATTTTATTTCATTTTTGTTGTAGCTGTTGTTGTTACTGTTGTTGTTGTACTTCATACTGTAGCGAAAGTGCAAAATTGTATGCATGTGTAACGAGATTTACGAAGCGAAGCGAAGCGAATATACCCTATAGAATTAAGCACCGACCGTACGGATTGACAGATGCGATAGATACGTACAGCTGCCAGTGTTTTTTGACAAATGTCTGGCAGGCGAGCTAAGTAAATACGCATACATACAAATTGCATGGCTGTCGGTGTCTGCGTCGATATTGAATTTATTATGGAAATATTGGAATATTGAATTTAAAAATGCTCGAAAACAATCCAATTTATTTCCATATTTGCCCTTGTCACACACATTTGCTAGTCAAGGGTTTAATTAACTAATTTATTGGTTATTAAGAGACGACCATAAATAATTGTCAAACGAGTGTCAACGAGTTTTTAATGACAACCATTTGCGAGTGTGTTATTTGAGCTGTTCGTGCTTGGGTTGTATATGAATATTCGCAATAATTGCGCAAACGAATTTTAATCCATTTGCTTATATTTGCGTGCATGGCGAAAGCTGAAACGCATTTCCAATGCACGGCATCAACGATATGGAATTTCTTGCGAAAGGCTGACACATTTAATTTATAAAGGAAAACTGAAAACACGCATAAATATAACGAAAAATATTTTACATTTGTGGTCCACCACTCTGATTGTAAGACCCAGATATATAAACATGGGCACACAGATACACACAAATACAAACAAATACACACAGATACACAGGCGGACATTCAGTTGTTGCTGAAGCGAAGCGTGCAACTATAATGCGTCTGTATATGTATAAAAATATAAAATATGGGCAAACATGACGTATGCGTAACATAAACCAAAGACAAATGAACAATTGGATATAAATAAGCGACACTGTGCGCCAGCGCTCAAACTAACAGAGCGAGCGAGACAGAGTGAGGCGGCGTGAGAGCGGGAGGGGCAGGGGCAGGGGCGGATGTAAAGTGAGACCAAAATGAAACGCGCTAGGCAACAAAATGGCAAAAATGCAACAGAAGCGTCCCAAAAATTAACAGCAATAGCAGCAGCGTCGGCAACAACAACAACAACTACAAGCCGAGAAACAAAAACAATAACACAAATGGCGACACACACACTGGGCACAAAAAATTGGCCCGCCAGCTGAGTGAGGGAGAGTGTCATGTAAAAGGCTTTCAATGCATGCTGCATACTTTTAGGCGATGCGTGCTGTAAGCGAGCAAGGGAATGAGTGTGTGTGTGTGTTTGTGTGTGCAGTAAATGGGTGCGGGGTAAGTGAACGTGAATGTATGCGAGACGCATGGAAAGCGCGATAAAAGCAATGCATAAAAGAGAAAAGAAATGCAAAAAGCCAACACGTCCAAACGATGGGAGCACAAAAAGCTACGACGACGCACACATGCAAATTTATTTGTATGTATGCAAGCGCGTGTGAGTGTGAGTGTGAGTGTGAATGTGTGCATGCATATAGTGTTTGGTCGGGCCGTCGTCCATATGCTTGAATGCGCGTGTTCGCACTTGCACAGAAAAAGCAACAAGAAAAACATCAACAACAGCAGCGAATGCGACTACCAAATGCACAGCAGCCCATTCAAAAGCCCCAAACACCCACACAAACACACACACACACACACACGCACACATACAAACACTCAATGTGTGAGTGGTAAAACGAGCGCAAGTGGGTAAAAATAAAACATTTTCGCAATTAATTGCGCTCAATTTAAAATGTTGCAAAATTAATTCAAGAGTCATGCCAAATATACAGGCGCAGTCATTTATGCAAAAAGGATGCAGAAGGCGAATGCTGAGGCAGCGGGGGCTGAGGTGAGCTATGGTAATATGGGAAGCAGGGTGGCGCCGGCAGCGCTTGCTCGCTGTGACCGAAGCACAGTTGAATTGCTGCTCAAGCGAGCAAGCAAATGCACAGTTGAAATGCTTGCGGACAGAGAGACACGGTAATGGACAAGGACCAAGCAGCAAGGACCAACGACCAACGACCAAGGACTGTAGCCAGCAACGGGTGGAGAGAGCGGCAAGTAAATGTGGCGTTGATGAGCGTCGAATGTGAATGCAAGGTTGCAAGGTGCAGCTGGACGAGGAGGCCCGCAGTTTAAGAAAACGAACAGGGGAGCTCAAGCCAGACAGAGCCACACACCAAGCTAAAGGCAATGCACACAGAGCACTCAGTGAGACCCAACGACAAGGCCCACACACGGACTCGACCAGAAGTCGACAATAAAAATAACAAAAGCAAACGTAGTTGAAAGCCAGTTCATTTGCAGCCAAGGAGCCAGGGTACGGCTGCAGTCCAAGAAAGCCAACCAAATGAGCAACACACACATATATAAACACTCAACCACACACACACACACACACACACACACACATGTGTAACATTCACAAGATTGTAAGTCAAATGGGTTTTCCTGTTGTCGTCGTTGTCGCCATCGTTGGCTTGTCTGAAGCTGCCTAGAGCAACAGCAGCTGAGGAAGATGAAGAAGTAGAAGCAGTTGGAGTTGCCGGTCCGGAAGTCGGCAGTTGAAATTAAGCCAGCAGCAATTATGGTAACGAATGCAGCAAGCAGCGGCAATTACAATCCAGCAGTTGTCAAGCATTTTTCAACCATTAAAGCCACAAACAATCTGGCCCCTACACAATGGGGCATTCCTTTGAACCCCAAACGGCACCCAGCTGTGCTCCAGCAGAAAGGCTGCGCGCCGAGTTCATTGACAACTTGCCATAATTTTACTTCTGGTATGTCAACTACTCTCGCCTCTAATGGCAGCACTTCGATCTCAATCACCCTTTGCGAGTAGCTTTCAATTATATTGATATTTGCGAATTGATTGAGCAATCACGACTATTAGATAACTCATGTCAAACAAATGGAGCCCTTTATACAGCCATATTGGTTATCTTATCGCTACGACCTACTCCGGCCCGCCAAGCTGTACAGATAAAAAAATATATATATATAAAGGCGGAGACAGCACAAACACGCGTGCCCAGTTCAATGGGGCTATTGCTAAAAGCGTTCAGCACAATGCGTTTTACAAACTCCCTAAAGCTATTTCGAAACCAACTTATTTCTCAGAAAAAAGCAAAAAAAAAAAAGCGAAACGGCAAACGAAGTTTTTTTGCTACTTCTGGCAGGAGCGGGGCATGGGGACAGCATCCTCATGTCTCGGTGTGGGCAAATAAATGCCAAGTGCTACGCAAAACCAAATAAAGTCGAGCACATGCACACAAACTTACACACTCACACACACACACACACGCACACAGCACTCTCACATTCGCACAGATACTTACACGCACGCACATTTAACAGTAACAGACGTTGGCAATGAACACAAATGCACAGGCCACGCACAGTGGGTCAACACCTGTGGAACTGTAATGAATTTGCCTCTTTTTTTTGTATATTTGCAATGAAAATATTTTTATACAAGTTCCCACTTCTATTGATATTTTTGACATTTCTATTATATATATGTGTTAAAATAAAAATAAATAAATATAAATAGATATTTTAGCTGAACTATAAGTAGTTGAAGTAGGAAACTGTAGATTATTGACCGATTTTCACAGAAAATAAGAATACAAAATTTGAACAAAACATCTGCTTGACAAAATCGGATCTAAATTATAAAATTATGGATATGGAAACACAAATTCAAAGGAAAACTCAAGGCAAACATGAAAATCTTTTTTCTTTTTTTTTTTTTGGTTTCAGTAATAAATGATTTAATATAATAAATTTAAATATTAATTCAAAATGCTAAAAATTAATTTAGTACAGAATTAATACATATACACTGTTTATATTTGCACTAAATAATTTCAATTACGAAATTTTTAATTATTTTCTTGCATAGTTCAATAAATTAAAAACTCCAAAAAGTAGAAGTGAAACAAGTTTTTTTGATTAATAATATATTATAATACTATAATAATATATCACATTATACTCTGCAAAGTACAGCATGTCTTTTAAGAGCATTTTGCTTAAGGTTTTCCATTTACCTTCTTACTTAATTAATTGATATGTTTGGCCAAAGTTTGAGTAGCATTGAAACCAGTGTCTGGCTTTAGCAAGTAGGCAACCTGCAGAGTCTTTTGGTCCTTTAGTTGCTCAATTTCAGTTTCACACTTCCGTCGCCACAGCACAGACACACACACGTGCACACGCACACACACACGCACACACTTTCACACATATGCAGATGGGTGTCCTTTGGCTGCAGGCGTAAAAACGTGAGGCGTACAATTTACGCCAGAAAAACAACAACACGAACAACAACAAAAGTAACAGCTATGAGAACACCGATGATGATGCGGGAGGGAGGGAGGGAGGGCGACGAGGATGCCGTCGAGGAGTGCGCTAAAGGACATGCAACAACAATTAAAGTTTGAAAGAAGCAACGCCGGCGTCGCCGCTCGACACGGAAAAAGTAAACCGAGCAAAAGTTGTTAACGGCGCATAAAAAATGAAAGAAAAACTGCACGAGACCAGGGCAGGGTGGGGGCTACAGCTGGCAGAGAATGGCTAAGGAGGTTCTGGGGGCGCCAGCCAACTGCCAAGTGGCAGTCGTGCAGTAAAAGGCACGCGCATGAGGCCGGAGGACAGCAAATGGTCGGACGGCAGGCAGGCCGGGACAGACAGATGTGCAGGACGAGCCGAACAGACGGACGGGGCAAAGTTTTGGGCGAACAGACAGCGGCAAATTCGCATGCAAATTGTGCGCGAAAAAAGTTGAGAAAGCGCCAAAACGAAAGGAAATTCGACTAGAGAGAAAATGCGGAGAAAAGCAGCTAGCAGCCTGAGAAACTTGTGCCGCATGCATAGACGTGGCTCACACATGATGCCAAGGCTTATGCACGCTTCTCTTTGTCTGTATGTGTGTGTGTGTGTGTGTGTATGTGTGTGTGTGCCGAAGCTAAAACATAAATGTAAACAATGAAATTATAAAATAAACAGCGGGGGCAGCGGGGCACACGTTTATTTGCTATGCCTACGAGTGGCAGACAAACAGGCAGCGGAAGAGCTTTTGCTTGTCATCATTTCACGACCCGCTGCTGCTGCTGGCAAAAGGTGTGAGACAACGGCAATTATCACAATTGTGCCTGCACACTCTGTGCCGTTTTTGCTGCTGCTGCTGCTGTCTGGGGCAAGGGGGCGGGACAGTCGACAGCCGTGAAAACCAAACCTACAATCATAGCCATTGCTATTCATTCATTCAGTCGTGCAGAAGCGCACAGCCGCCGCCAGCGAGCAGCCTACAGGCACACTAGCGCCCTCCATGCCCACTCTCATACACTCACACACTCATACTCACCCATTTGCATTCATTTAGCTGTACGCATTGTTCGTGCTCGACTCCTTGCCGGCCTTTTGTTCCAGCGCTGTGTTTACATTTACACTTGGAAAGCATCATTTCTATGCCGCGTCTAATGCTCAAGGCTTTTGTGGCAGCAGCAACAGCAGCCGCGTTGCCTACTTTGCGGCGCATTTAGTTAAATTGTTTATTTACATCTGTCCCCGCCTCTCACCCACTAGCTCATCCAGTGCGCTGTTCTGTCTGCCCTGTCTGCCATTCAGTTTGCTCACAATCAATTAAAACCGAGGCGCCAATGTTTAATTAAGCTAAAATGCAACGTGGCACTCTCTTGCCCTCTCCGAATGCGACATTCTGTGCTCTGACAGCGGTTTTAATTAGCAGCTCCCGTTTTGGTCGCCTCGCAAATTGAGTTATTAGTCGCTAATTATTGAACTTTTTAATGCAGACACTCGAATAGTTTGCAGCCGCTGACAGCGAATATAAATTGGCTGCCCGACTGCCAAGCTGCCAAGCTGCCAGGCTGCCTAGCTGAAAAGCTGCCAAGCTGCCCGCCTGCCATGCTGTAAGTCCATTCTGTCAGCCAGAGCGCTAAGCTTCGAGCGTTCGGGCGTAAAAAGTCGCCAATAATTGGCTACTAATGGCGCCACATAAAAACTTTCGCCGACTGCAATAAAAAATCTCATTGAGCATTGCTGCAAAACTTTTCTGCATACAAAAATCAAACAAACAAAAGTGGTGTGAACTGAGCGACTGCTCGATACCCTGTGAATACCATGCAGACTAGTTGCCTATGTCTAGGGCAGCTCTGTTTAATGTAATAGGTACAGTCTTAAGTACAGCTAGGTAACTTAACAAAATATATATTATATTCATAAAGTTAAAGTATATTGGCTAAAAAAAAGTTTGCATCAAATTATTAACAAACTTTATTTAGTGCTAAAAAAAATATCCACAAAAATTTTACTACAAATAATTTATAAAAATATATTTTAAATAAAAAAAAATAGTTCAATCATTTTATTTATTTATTTTTTTTTTACCCAATTAGTATGTCTATTATTATAATGTTTTACTTAAGTTGTCCTTTGAATAAGCTAAAAGAGCGCAAACTTTTCAGCATTTGTTATATGAAAGCGATAGTCATAAAATTAGTAAGAAATTTATTTATTATATTATGTTATCTTAAGGTAATTAATTACCGAAAATGTTTATTTGTGAACTATTCAAAAAAGTCTTTGTTTGAAATAGTTTTGGACCTATCGAATTTAAAGCATTGCTCGCAAAAAGCAAAGCGAAATATAAAATGAATTTTATATTTTACAAATTTTTAATCTATTAAGGGGTTAGTTAATTCTGGACATGTTAGAGAGAAACTGACGCATTAAACGTATTGTAGTTTCGTGAGAATCAATGTATTTGATCTGCTTTCAATCAAATAAACTTACGCTAAAAAATTAAGTTTTCAATAAAGTCTTATGATATAGTGAAATTACAAAAATATTTAAAAGCCTAATTTGAAAATATTTTCCATTAAAAAAGGATTTGAATATCGGAATATCACTGTAGGAAAATGGTATTAGTTCTTATTTCGGACCTCCTCTTCAAATGTTTACTTCAACTATATATTAACATTTTATTTAAACTCAAGTTTGACTTAAGAGCGTGTCACATTCTCTGTAGTAAAGTTTATAGACTCGCCTTTCTCATTTGCAATGGGTATAAGGCGTACACAAAGCAATAAAAAAAGTGAGTCAAACAATTAACATTTTCATTTTGTGATTTTGTACTTAAACTTTGCATCGTTATTTATTGCACTTCTTGTTGTTGTTGCTGTTGCCATTGTTGTCAGTGTCGTTTGCGCTGTTGCGGTTGTTGTTGGCGTCATGCAATTGCCAGCGAAATTCATTAGCAAGGATGGCCAACACAACGGCAGGTGGGATACCTGCAGCGAGCGTCTGTTGTCATCTCAATGTTGGTGTATGTGTTAATAGGCGTGGCTGGAGGCGAGCCGGAGGCGTTGGCTAATGGGTGGAGCCACTACCGCCCACTTGGCACGCGCATTATTGCAAACAATTTGCCCTGTTTGTGCAGTGGACAAATGACAGCCAGGCAGGCGGACGGCTGGGCTGACAGCGAAAGGACAAAGGACAATGCCAGAAGTGCGGCTAAAGCCAGCGTTAGCAATCGGAAATGTTGCCAAAGTTCCATGGCAGTCACACACAGGCAGAGATGCCCGCACACAGAGCGAGCTAAGCACTGACGCAGGCTCGCTGCTGCGACGCCTTCAGGCATACACACACACACACACACACACGCACACGGGGCAGCACACAGTCGTGGAGTCGAGCGCACAATGTGTGTAGTGGCATGCACTCAGTTGTGACTTTGTTGGATTGTTTGAGATCCCGCCCAGCAGCCCCTGCTGCAACTTGATGTTGGCTTGTTGGCCCTGCAGTGTTTGTTTTAATTTAAATAAATGAGCTTAAGCCTGATCCTTTAAGGCCTGCTTAGTTGCTGGCCTTGCCACTGCCGCTGTCGCTGTGACAGCAGCACAGTTACGTTGATGCGCCCACGCTCGCGCCCATCGCACTGTCTGTGTCCGAGCGAGTGCTCAGCACTTTTAAGTCAAATTGCTTTGCCGCTTATAAACGTCGGTCATTTGCCGTTTACCGTTAGCCATTTGCCATTCGCCATTTGCCGTTTGCCGTTTACCGTTAGCTGGCCCGCCATTTTGGGCGAGGGAATCGCTCACGGCACACGGCCTAGGCATTGGCTGGCTGCACGACCTGGCTCAGCTGTCAGCGAACAAGTCCTGCTGACGCTTGTCGCTCAAGTGTTGGCCCTCGCCCTGCCGTACGCCTTCATTGTCGTCGCTGCTGTTGCTCGAGCTGGTCTTGTTCTTGCCAGCTGTGCAACTTCAAAAGGATTTGGCGCTGTTCTAGTTCGCCTTTGCTCTTTTTGCTACCGTCGGCTCAGCTGCCACTTTGCCACAGCGCTTTCTCACTCTGATGCTGTCTCGCCTTCACTCCAGCTTTCTCTCTCTCTCTCTCTCTCTCTCTCTGTTTGTGTCTTTCTCTTGGCTTACCTGGCAGCTGCAACTGCGCTGATTTGCAGTTTCTACTTTCTACTTTCTACTTTTCATTTGTTTGCCGCACTTTTTTCCCCATATTTTCTGTTTACACGGCAAATTTATTTATGTTCGCGCTGTGGCACATTTTTTGGGGCCCATTCTTAAATATTCGCCTGCCTTGAGTGCGGATGCAAATTTGTTTTTCCTGACAGCTGCACAGAGCGCCGAAATAGCTATAGAAACAAACACAATTGTTAAAGTTGATGAGCTGAAATTTCATTTCAAGTTTTAATTCCGCCGGCATTTTCACAAAAACTTAACGTGCTCATAAATTGCATTGTCTCGGACTATGTGCCACAGCTAAAAATTAAATGTTCCCACACACACAAACACTTGCACGCATAACATACAAATAGCAGCCATATAAAACTTAGTGGCTGAGCTGCAGGCAACATTTAGTTCTGCTTTACAGTCTAACAAAAAAAAAGCTATGCGCTTATGCACTTAAGGACTTTATAGACAGCTGTGCGAAGCCTTCCAGGAATTAGCTATAAGTATTTATACATGTGTACATGCGTTTATACATAAATCTACGTCAAGCACATTTATAATTTGTGAGCTCTTTAAATCAGCTTGAGTTTAAAGGCAAATGTGAAGAACATAAATTATCATATATTGCAAATAGGATGGATTTAGTATATGTATGTATGCCCTATATATTGAGAAGTAACTCGAATTTGAGAAGGAGAAAGAGAGAAACAGAGTGATAGAAAAAGAGAGATAAAGAGAGGAGATCGATAGAGTGCAATTAGTAATAATAAAAAATGAACAGCATCTAGGATAAAGCTTCACAGATCTAAAGCAGAAAATTTCTGAGTTTATATGTATCTTTGCTTTTGATATCTAAGCATCTCAGGCCATTAGACATTAATTTATTTTATTTGTCAAAGGCCCGATTTGGCAGCGGTTAAAGTTAGCCTGTGATTTTTAGTGTCTTCACTTATTCAAATATAGACTAAGTCGTAGTGTATTTTTCCAATTTCCGCCCTCTAGAGGTTACATATATTAACGTTGATAGATAGAGAAGGTCAACAGTAATTTAGGTTTTACATTTTGAGACTCTAGCTCTAAAGCTGTAGAAGATACTATTTTACACGTTTTATCACGCCCCCCATGGGCATAGATATAACGCTGCCAGATCCAGAGCTTTTCCGGGATTGGCCGAGTTTATATTCTCAACTTCAAGTCTCAAGCACTGTAAATGATTACGTTTGGAATATACCAAGTGTAGTATTTTCCGATTTACCTCGGACGGACAGACGAGCGGATGGAGAGATGGACGAACTAACTAACCAATACCCTCTTCGACTTTATAAATAAGTATAAAAAGTCTGAATATGTGAACAATCAAATTTATAATTCTTTTTGCAACGTATATCTCATTTTCATTCTACCAATTATCAATATTATATAGCCTGGTTTCTTAAGCAACTTTTTAAGACCATAAAAACTAGAGCCAAGGTTGATATTAATGCAATGAGGCATAGCTGTAAAATATTCATTCAAATTTATATATTTACCTTCCTTATGAAATTTCCCCCAATATTAAAGATAACTTTTTGCAAATAGTAAAGTCTTGATCTGGAATATCATATTTAGGAACAGAAAATTACAGTAGGATCCTAGATCGTTAGCCCATATTATTAGATGTTTAAATTCTCCAAAGAGGAAGAGTTTTTGTGTCTGTGTCAAAAATGGAACAACAACGACTTGTACTAGTCAAGAGCTGCTATTTAGATCACTCTTACTTCTTCTTCAGTCATATAAAAATCGCATCGATAAATATCGACTTGAAAAGCAGATAGCTAATGTTAACTAACTTATCTCGCTGCTGTCCTCCTGTGGTCAGCATCTGTTACGAGTGCATGACGTAGCTATTTCTGTCGCAAAGCTCTTCACTGCTTTGTTCAGCAATTCAATTATGCGAGTAGGCGAACAATATTATTTAATCAATGGTGGTGTGCACGAGCAGAGCTCTAGTCTTGGTCCTGGTCCTTGTCCTGGTCGTGGTCGTAGTCGTGGCAGCTGCACTGTCGCTACTCTGTGCAGCCAAAGGGTAATTCAATAAGCAAATCGCATTTCCGCCGCTAGAAAGTTGCCTTCGTTGGCATCGCAGCCACCGGCGGCGGCATTTCGCGCATTTTAGCCCCGAGGCATCGCATTGACACCTCGTCAAAAGTTTGCCAGGCAGACGCCCTTAGCCCGGCGTCCGCGCCCGCGCCCTTGGCCGACTCGGAATGCACTTCGGCCTGGCGTGCTAACTGGTTTAGTGCAAATTCAGTATTAGCCCAGCGCTCAATTTCACACAGAAATTAAATTACAGATGCATCCAAAGTGCAGCACCAAACGCGCCCCGGATGGCGGCGCCCGCTGGATGCTGGATGCTGGGCAAATGAGCGCACACCTCGTTAGTTTTTGCGTCTTGAAACTTTTTTAATATTTACATTCATATTTTGCACCTTTGGCTTTGGCCGGCCCCGCAACTCCCTTCGTAGCTGTTTTATTTTATTTTTCAGCTCGTTGCCGGAGCTTTTATTGCTCGGTGGGTGGCTGGTAAACAGGGCGTCGGATGGGCGTGGCACGGGGGCCATGCCATAAATTTGTGTTTGTGTTAAAAATTGCATTTGCGTTCACTTTGAGCGGCAGCTAAAGAAGATGGCAACGATAGCAGGCCACGAGCCGGACTAGGGGCCATATTGGCCGCGCCTAAAAGCAGGCAACGAAACATTGTTAAACTGTGCGCCGCCCATAATCAAGTTAACCGAGCCACAGCCCCTAATACGCCCCAGCGAGCTCCACAAACAACCCAGCCCAGCAGTCCAGCAGCCCAGCACTTGATTGCTATTGTTGCAGCTCTGCTGTTGTTGTTGGTGGTGCTGTTGGTGTTGTTGGTGGTGCTGCTGCTGCAGCACTTAAACTAAACTCGATTGCAGTTGTTGTTTTGTTGAAATAAATTTGGGTAGAAAATTTGGATGTTTTGTTTTGGGTGCTTTATGCTGATGTTATTTTATTTCTTGTTTTTTCCCATTTGCTTGCAGATGTCAACAGCACTTGGGAATGATGCAGATGCAGTGAAATCAAAGCCCCTTGCGCAATTTGCACAAACAACGCATGCGGCAAATAGCAGTAGCAATAGAAATAGAAATTCAAATGCAAATAGAAATTGTGGCATTCGCTACAAAAAATACCCATAAAATAGCAAAGGCGGCAACAACAGGAACAACAGCGGCGACGACAGCGACGCGAGCAACAGCTGCTGCGAATAACAAACGTCAGCTGCACAGCGCAAAAACAAGCCGCAGCAGCGACAACAACAACAGCAACAACAACATCGGCAAGAGCAACAACAACAATATCAAAATGAAGAGCCATTTAGGCCTGCTCTTTGTCATTTTGATAATGGCCGCCAAATGCGGCAATGGCCATCCACAGAATCAGCATCATGGTAAGTAGAGAGCCGCGAGGGGGGCAGACACTCAATTGCCCCATTGGCCCCAACATCAAATTCTAATTCAATTTAATGCCACGTGCTGTGCGCAGAGTTAAACTCGCAGCTGGATCCCGAGCCGGACTTTATTGGCGCCATCGACAATGTCACGTATCCGGCGGGTCGTGAGGCCGTCCTGGCCTGTGCCGTGCGCAATCTGGGCAAGAATAAAGTAGGTGAACTATTCGGCTTAGCCAGGTGCTCAGCCCCGTGCAGCTCTTGATCTTATTTTCCACAAAAACTTCTCAGGTCGGCTGGCTGCGTGCATCCGATCAAACGGTCCTCGCCCTACAAGGACGCGTCGTAACGCATAATACCAGGATCAGCGTACTGCATCAGGACTTGCACACGTAAGCGGGGGGATATTCAGTGGGCTCTCTAATGTGGCAAATCTATTTTAATGATTTATTACTCATTAATTCAATCAACACATTAATATTGGGTGAGCTGCTGAGCTCTTCGGTCGCAATCTTCCATAAATTAGTTATTTTCATTGTATGTTCGAAAGTTCTTCAGGCATCAGAGCCAGTCAGAGATTGAAGGAGTAAGTGCAATGGGATTGGTATACCATAAAGTGATAGGCTGATTATTGGAGCTGAACGTCCACTTATTAAAAGTTCTTAGAATATATTTTACTTTACTTTACTCGATTGCTAGACCCTGGGGATAGTTGTAAGCGATTCAATGCTGGTCATGAATAGTTTGCTCATGCTTTAACATGATCCTTTTTCCATGGGCAGAAGTCGCAAGGGGCTCCTCTGTGTAGCAGCTACTTACATTAAAGACTAATTGGGTGGCTAGCTTTAGCTTGATTCTTATAGAGGGGAACATATCATCCTGTGCATCCTAAGCAAAGCTGAGAGAGTCAGAGTAATTTGAAGTATACTTCTAGCATATCTTGGAGAGCTTAGTACACATTTTTTTATCCGAGTTGTGTATTGAATATGGAGTAATATATTTTATTAGTAGCTCAGATATATTTTCCTTATATCATCTTCAATATATAGATCTTCTATATAGCTACAATGGAAGTCTACTTGAGCCAGCTCAGTTAGATCTCTCACAGCGTCAACGTAGTAAAATATTGTTCTTTATAGACTAGACTTCTATTTAGGAAACCCATAGAGGTTGTCGGGAATAATATGTGATAAATGGATAGATTTATATGGATAGATATATATATATATTTAGAACTGTGGAGTGCTAAACTGACTTAGAAACCTCCCATGACTTACTATGACAATTTGGAGTAGTTTTTAGCAGATCTTTCAAGCAGGAAGAAATTGCAGTTTGGCTAAGGTCTGTGGCTATGCATCTCCTTTCATAAATGAATTCGACTTAATTTTTTTTATTTACCGAAGCTCTAATCGTATACATCGATTCCAAGTTTCAATCTGATCGAGGCTCGTCAGCAACGAGATGGAAGTTGCGCTTCCTTTGGATCATTTTAATCTTTACACATGCAAATCCTTTATAATTCCCTATACTCACTCTCTATCAGCTGGAAACTGAAGATCAGCAAGCTGAGGGAGAGCGACCGCGGCTGTTACATGTGCCAGATAAACACGAGTCCCATGAAGAAGCAAGTGGGCTGCATCGATGTGCAAGGTGCCTGCGAGACTTTTGTTCGATTGATTGGAGAAATATCGCTGATGTATTGCTGATTGCTTGCAGTGCCACCGGACATCAGCAACGAGGACTCGTCGGCGGATCTGGCCGTGCAGGAGGGCGAGGATGCAACACTGACATGCCGGGCCACGGGCAATCCGCAGCCGCGAGTCGTCTGGAAGCGCGAGGATGGCGATGTGATACTCATCCGCAAGCCGGGCAGCCGCGAGCTCATGAAAGGTGAGTGCCGCACGAACATGCCGCCCGACAGCTTAAGCTCCAATCCAATCCCAATCTTCACTCACAGCGGAAATGTACAATGGCTCCTCGCTGCGGTTGCTGCGCCTGGAGCGTCGCCAGATGGGCGCCTACCTGTGCATCGCCTCGAATGATGTGCCGCCGGCGGTCAGCAAACGCGTCTCGCTGAGCGTGCAGTGTAAGCTTCTATCTCCCCATCCCCCCGTCTCTCCTTGTTTGTGGGATCAACCACTCAAATGTTGCTCTTGTCATTCGCAGTTGCGCCCATGGTGCGAGCGCCCAGCCAGCTGCTGGGCACACCGCTCGGCTCCGACGTGCAGCTGGAGTGCCAGGTGGAGGCATCGCCGTCGCCCGTCTCCTACTGGCTGAAGGGAGCGCGCACCTCGAACGGCTTTGCCAGCATCTCGACGTCCAGCCTGGAGTCCGGCTCGCCCGGCCCCGAAATGCTGTTGGACGGGTGAGTGAGGGATAAGCCCAACATTTCACAAGCCAAACAATCTAACGAATTGCTCTCCAGGCCGAAGTACGGCATCACCGAGAAGCGCGATGGCTATCGCGGCGTCATGCTGCTGGTGGTGCGTTCCTTTTCCGCCTCCGACGTGGGCACCTATCACTGCGTCAGCACAAACTCGCTGGGCCGTGCCGAGGGCACGCTGCGGCTATACGGTGCGTATGCGTTATCTGCCTGCAATTCCCCATGTGATTTGCCTAACCTTTGACCTTGCGCATGTTGCAGAAATCAAGCTACATCCGGGCGCCGCGGCCAACAACGATGAAAGTCTCAATTTCATAGGCGGTGAGCTCAACCACTTCCCCTTCCCCCTCCATGCGCACCTAAATTCTCAAGCCAATTACTGACGCTGATTTCCGATTTCTCGTTTCCGCTGGCAGGTCTGGACGATGCGGCAGGCAGCGGTGCCGCCGCCCTCGGGCCAACGGCTTGGCTAATGCTGCCCCTGCCGCTGCCCTTGCCGCTGCTGCTGCTGCTCTGCGCTTGGAACGCGTGATATCTGAACTGAGCGAGAGCCGGCAAACAAGTATTCCTACAGGTGTTACCCAGCCCTTGAGCCGATTCCCCCCACCCTCCGCAAAGTGTTTCGCTTACTCTCCCGCTCAAGCCCCAATCCCAACCTCAAGCGTTCCCCACCAGCTTCAGTGTTGTTTGTTTTCATTAAAGCTTTCAATTTTCCGTTTTGTTTTGTTTTTATTTCAACATTTTATATGTGCTACGAGCTAAACATATTGCCAAAGCGCTGTGGGCACCAAGTACCCCCACCCCGCATATATCATTTGAATACGTATCACACGAAAATCGATGTTCAAAGTCCTTTCCCCCTCAAAAATATCGGAATACAGACGAAAATGGCAAATGAAAAATGAAGCCAAAAAAATATTCAATAAAAATAAAAAATAAATAAAAGTAAAATTATAAATGTCGCATAATGTTACATTGCATACGAATACACGCGAAACTATAAAATAGTGCATAAATATAATTACCGAAAAATTACTGAATAAATTATCGTGAAAACTTAGGCAAAGTCGTTTTTCTCTCTCTCTCTCTCTCTCTCTCTCTTCGATCTGTGGGGCTTCGCAGACAGCGCTTCGTGCATCAACCCACTGGGTGGCCACTGTACAAAGTAGACAAGGCACAACCTAGATGACTAGGTAATTAGGCATATAGACACAAGAGGGCTTTCCCAATGGTAAACGACCAGCACAGAGACGAGTGAATTCAATACGTTCCTGTCAATGCTTTTCGTTCGAAGATTATCAAGATGCACCGAGATGTTCTGTCCACGAGGGGAGTTTGACAGCAATGGACTAAGTCGAGTGCCTGTTTTCCGAATCGCCGTGAATTCGTTAATAAGAAATATAATTTCATAGCTCTTTCCGTGGAAAGCTTAGTAATTCGAACTCTAAAATCTAGGCAGATATAAATATAATAAAAATGGATGGAGTAGAAGAACTAATTATTCCCAATTCGCCGATACCTTCTCTATATTCTTATTCCGTATTTCTATTACCGCTGTGAAGTGTCCAGGCTCAGTGTCTATCAGCCTCAGTCTCAGTCTATCCAACCAATGGGAACATTTTATCAGAGGAGGATATCAACAAGTTTTTGTAGTTTCTAGCTTCAATAGCTGCCAAATGGTCTTCATTCAAACATACTGACGGATGGACAAAAAGACGGAAGAGCAGTCGATAAAACGGACGGACGGCAAGTCAGAGTCGGAGCAAGGCGGACTGACGGAGACATGACCAATACACGTTTTTCCCTTCGTGAACGAGATAAAAACAAGGAATCAAAATTGGAATTGATTCTCGATTGCCTTTTTACCATTTTAAGACTCCCTCGGAATATTCGCTTTTTCAGAAACTAAAAAAAGAAAAGTCCAAACATGAAGAGAAGGAATCTGCGGCGAATACCTTTTATGAACAGCCAGACAGTTCCCATTATAGACAGGAAATTGAAGACGTTGGACATAGCTGGGAAAACTGTCTCGGACTGCAAAAGCAATGCGTTGGCAAATGAAAGTGTGCTACGCCAGATTTCATCCATGTTCAGTGTTATGTCGAATAGTTTTGGAACTACCCTCGCAGAGGTCTATGCACATTTCAACTAATTAACTTACCCCAACGATTGAGCAGCAGAATGGGACAGGCGGCGTGCAGCGAGCTTTTGTTTGGCTGCACGCCCAGGTCCACAGCGGGAACGGAGACAATGCCTCCCGAGTGCACATCGGCCAGCTGCAAAGGCAAGGTAAGGTGGGCCAACAAAGAAGAGCGTGAGGAAGGAGCTGCCGCGCAATATGCGATTTAAGCCGTCTACTTACGTCCAGCAAATGGTAGCAATGCGATTACTCCTGCCGTAAGCCTTGTAGGCTGCCTGTCAAAAAGGGAGCATTTACATACATAAGTACAGGACATTTATAAGCGGCTGTCCAACGTTGATATGATAATTATGGAAAACTGACAAGTTGGGTTCTGTTTAAAGGTTTCCTGATCCAAACTTTCATTAAAAACTTAAAGGCTTTGTTGTTTGATAAATGAAGGAAAATGACGGCGTGACTCTATACGTCTCGTCAGTCAATCAGTCAAATAGTCTTGTTTTAAGCAGCTAGTCTGCACTCGGTCGATTGAATCAGTCATTCAGTCACGCTGTTGTTCAGTCACTCAGAAAGTCCATTAATCATTCAATTGCTCTGTAAGTCTGGTATCAGTCAGCCCATCAGACAGTCAATCAATTGGTATTCAGTCAGCCAGTCAGTCGGTCAATCAGTCAGTCAATCAATCAATCAAGCTATTGATCGTCTACCTGTCGGTCAATCAAGCTGTCAGTCAGGCAAAAAGCTCGTCACTCAGTCCGTCAAACAGTCTGTCGGTTAATCAATGAGTCAATCATTCGGTCAATCAGACAATCAAAGATAAAATCAATCATTCAGTAGATCAAATATTAAATCAATCTGTCTTTCAACTAGTCAATCCATTAGTTAGGTGATTAAACTGTTAGTCAATCAATTTGTCAATCATTTATTATTTTGTCAATCAGTCCGTCGGTCAATGAATCAACTATTCATTCAATTTATTTGCCAATCATTTTGTCAAACAGTTAGTCAGTCAGTAATTCAATCAATCAATCTGACGGCCCACCAATCAGTCAATCAGTTAGCCAAAGATTTTGTCAATCAGTCAGCCAATCAATTAGTTAGTCAATCAGTCAACTGCAGTCAATAAGTCAGTCAGGCAATCAGTTGATCCATCTATAGTCAATCGCTCAGGCAAGCTATCACTGAATAAACGAGTTAGACAGTCAATCAGTCTGTCAATCAGTAAATTTGTGACTCAATAGTAAATTGAATTCTTGGAGAAGCAAATGACTTCGTCAATTATCAACTCGAGTCTGCTTCGGATATTTATTCATATCAGCATAAGTCTCGAATATTTCGTGTAAAATGCTCTTGCGATCGATCTGGAGCAGCTCGTGGACGCGCTCCGGCGTCTCTCTGTATAGAACGAATGCCAGCTTGAGCCACTTCATGGCCCGCTCATCCTCCCGATTTTTGAACAGATGCCGAGCCAGGCTCATGCAGTCCGCCGTGGTCAGCTTAGCGCTGCAATGGAAGATTGAAGCTGTTCACTGAACTGAGATCTACCGACTCGAGACCCACTTGTATTGGTTGGGGCCTAGCAGACCCTGGGCCACGTCTCGCTCGCTCAGTTTTTGGCTCTGCTGAAGGCGCAGCAAGCCCTGCGCAACCTGCTTCAGATCCGATTCAGTGATGACTTGCAGCTGGTACTCGGATATCTTCTGTAGACCTGTTGGGTATTCAGTCTCAGCTATCTGTCGAACAAGGGTTCGTCCCACTACTCAACCTAAGGCCGCGTCCTGCTTCAGATACTTCAATATCTTGCCCGCATCCATGTGCATGCGCCGTAGCAATGGCAAACTGGTCAAAGGATTCGCGATATAAGTAACCGGGTCATTCAGCGACTCTTCCCGCCTTGCCATGGCATCATCTAGGATTCTACAAGGATATATATGCATATAGAGGTCTCCCTTGGAGCAACTGCTTCGCTTACACTCGAGTTGTCTTCACCTTGCGCTCCAGCGCTGCCACATAGAGCCTCAAATCTCTGAGCAGATCGTCCTCGCCCTCCAGCACCCGTATCATGTCTTGAGCTGACGTGGCCACATACTGCTTCCCAGCCGCCAGTTGGAGCAGCTGCAGCGAGAGCAGGTAGAAGCACAACATGTTGCGTGCCAATCAGAAACTGAAGTGAATAATACAAATAGAGCGAGTTTCTCTCTTTCTCTCTGTGGAATACCCCTAACGAATCGATTCACGGCTTTAATTTGATTGGATCCAGCTGAGGTTGATTTACTAAGTTTGCTTTTTCTTACAGTGTATAGACCCACTCTAACTGTTTATTTAACTGTCGCTCAGATCAAATCTCTTGATAAGCTGAATTTTGCTGAGGCGTTAGAGTTTATTACAGGCCAAAGAAATTAAGAATAAATACTTAATAAAATACAATGTATTGAAATAGTATAAAAAGCTTAAAATCTTAATAATATTTATTATTTTATTTTTATTTTACAATTGAAAAAAATACTATCAAAATTATACAAATAAAATTAAATATATTTTTTTTTCTAGTAAAATTATTTTTTATATTTTATTATAGTTTTTAATATACATTTTTGCTTTAGAATACTTTAATTTAGAATACTTTATACTTTTAGATTTAGAATACTTAAAAAAATAATATTAAAAAATTTTCTGAGCAGCTTAAATAGCAAGAATTTGGACTGGCTAAGCAACTAGAGTCACTTGCTTTAAATCTTGACTTTATTTAAAATGTTGCTAAAAACTGTACCAATTATGTTAGGGATATTATTTCTTGTAAGGGCTTTCATTTGGCCCAACTCTTAGCTTCTTTACAATTTTGTTTTATACCTAAAAAAAATATATATTTTTTAAATTTCTTCACAAGGTAACAATTTAATTTTTTATAAATTTGTAGCTATTAGACGTTATTTAAAATTTCCAAAAAAAAAAATAGATTCAATAATAAATTTTAGACATTTTTTGTGAGGTCTAAAAAATATATAAATAGTAACATTGAAAGCGATTCCAAAGGAGTAGGATGACCACATGGAACTCAGGCCATTCCGGGACGGTCGACGACTACCCTCCCACGCACACACATATTAAAATAAATTACTGAAAAAATCTCCTTTATCTCCATTTTCTTCATATTTACATAGCATCATAGAAGTACAGACTTTGGTGGAATTTTTCACTTCTGACAAAAAAGCAAAACTCACTGGCTGATTAGTTCACCAATTAGACTCAAAATTTATCTTTTCAGTTACATTTTGTCAAAATGTTTCGATTTTTTATCGAAACAGTAGAAAGCCGGGACATGTCTCGGAATTCCAGGACGGATGGCAACCCTACAAAGGAGACCAAAAGAAAATATAAATTTAATTTTCTATATTTCATGTTTTTAGGCCTTCTTCTTCTTTCCAATATTTTATCAATTCACACAATATTTTTAAAATTTAGTTTATTAATAATTTGAAGTTTTTTTAATTTCAAATTTTAAAATATTTTTGAAGTGTCCAAAAATGTATAAGAATTACGTTGAATATTCTGCTGGAATAAATCTATATATAATAAATCAGAAAGCAAAATAGGATTTTTCTTTTATTCTAATCAAATTTAAATTAATTTTGTATTTCGAATTGTCACCATTTTTTTTTTAATTTCAAAAATAAATAAAAAATGTTTACAGATTTGGTTAGCTTAGCATTTGATGTCAGTTGAGAGCGAATGTTGAGTTGACTTTAGTTTTCCTTCGCATTCCATTTCCATTCGGCGTCAGATTTCGACTCTTTTTTTCGTAAAGTTTTCGAGGTTTTCTTGGTGAGAGATGGATTGGGAACCAGGTAGGCAGGCGAGCAGGCGGACGCGCTTTGAGCCAAGTAATGTGCCAGTGAATGGGATTGTTCAGCCGCCAGTGATGCCGATGCCGGGCAAGCGGGGCCGGCGCACCAACGTGCTGGAGAGCCTGAAGTCCGTGCTGAAGTTCGTGTGGAGGAGCCGCGCGTCGTCCTTCTTCAGGCAGCCCGTGAATGCAGTTGCTCTGCGCCTGCCGGACTACCACACCGTTATCAAGAGGCCCATGGACCTGTCCACCATTCGCCGGCGCCTGCACAACGACTACTACTGGGCGGCAGCCGAGGCGGTGGCCGACTTCGAGCTGATGTTCGAGAACTGCCTGCTGTACAATCCGGCGGGGAGCGCGGTGCACGCCGCTGGCGTGGAGCTGCGCGACGTGTTCCGCTCGCGGCTCGCCTGCGTCGACATGAGCAACGAGGTGGAGCTGAGGAAGCGCAAGCTGGAGCCGGAGCCAGGCCAGCAAATCCAGTCGACAGCCAAGTCGGCCAGGCGGGCGATGGAAACCTTGTGGCCGTTCCAGCCGTTCCACCCGGAGATGCGCCGTCAACGCGAGCTGGAACAGCAGTTCGAGCCCGACTCGGAGCCGGACGCGGAGCCCATTGAGTTTGAGGTGAATACGAAAATAATACTCGAGTGGCAGAGCTACCTCGTGGAGAAGAGCCACTCGCAGCATCTGCTGCGGTGCCTGACCAAGCGCAAGCGCTTCAGGATGAACTGGCCCTTCCGGTGCTGCCATCTGTGGCGCGAATATGGCCAGAACCTGCACTACGACCACGATGCCCAGGAGAAGCTGGACTGGGACACGCTGCGCAACAAGCTGGAGACGGACCAATTCGAGACATTTGAAGACTTCGTCGCCAAGCTGCGGACCATGTTCCAGAACGCCTTGACGTGCTTTCCGGTCGAAGAAACGGTGATCACTGCCGTGAACGAGATAAACGAGTTCCTGGAAGCGCGCTTGGAGGATCTGCGTAGCGCCATAGTCGAAAGGAAGAAGCGACTGCGGCATACGATTAAGAAAAATCTTCGCAGTTACAGCTTGATTATCGCGCAGCAGGACAGTTTTATTTGTTCTGAAGAGTCTTTCTCATATGGTTACAATAGTTACATATAATTACAATCTTATGGGAACAATAAATGAACAATAAATCAGTAAATCAATTTCTTTCATTTAAATAGCCGCTAAATTTGAACTTTGGCGCTCATATGTTTCCACACGATTCCGCTAGGTGTCGCTTATGTTTACTTCCATGTAACATTACCATATGAGCTTAACATTTATTTGGTTTGCAGTACGTATTAGCGAAAATATAAATCTCCCCTAATATATTAACTTAATTTATGCATTCTAGTTATTGCTTTGCAATCTGAAAATTAGTTTAGCTTAAATTTCTTGTAAAAATTAATAAATCGATAGTCGCCTGTTCCGATTAGAGTAACATTAGGTCGATAGCATGTTAGCTGCGCAGGGTTGTAATTTTAATATCGATACGCGATGATATCTGGCAACTGCGAGCGTTCAGAAGCTGCTCGAGAAATTTCGTTAAAAACGGTCAAAATGTCGCAATAAATAGATAATTAATTGTGAAAAGTGTTAACAAGTGCTCTATGAAGTGTATTACAACGAAAATTGCATTGGAAAATGTATAAAAATGTGAAACAAAAAGGCTGCAAACCTGATTTGTGAAGAGGCAGGCTTTTTTCATCGTCGTAAAATACATACAGACATTCTCACGCACACAAGCGCAGCTGTATATATGTATAAATAACGCGCTGGCGCGAGAGAGAGAAAGAGCGTGAGTAGGGTCGAATGTGCAATTGTATGCGTGAGTGTTGCGCTGTGTTGTGTGCTCGTGTCAGTGAGAGAGCCGCGCGCCAAGCAGGCGAATGCGAGAGCAAAGCAAAACCAACAAATAAGTGAACGAAAATAAAAACGAAAAATACCGAAAATCGAACAAGTCGTGTGCCTCAAATGTTGAATGCTGAATGCTAAATATTGTTTGTGCGCTTGTGCATTTCTGCAAGGTGAATTATGCTTAGACCCAAAAACAGTTGGATACACCGTAATATCACTTTCGGATAAACATAAGAAAGGTAAATACGAAAAATTGATGCATCCAGGCGTTGTCGGCGCATTTGTTTTGCTCGATGAGTCAGACGCTCGAGTTTGTTTTTTTTTTTTTTTTCATTTTTGTTTTTTACCTAATGTAGTCATCGAATCGTATCGTTTCTAACAAATGCATTTTGACACTTAAACTAACAACTCATTTACATACATATACATATACTTAGCTAGCTATTTGAAATGTGTAGAGTTGTTGTAGTTAGTTTACATTGAACCGAAGGCGCGACGCGACGCCCAATAGCAAAAGTCTACGAATTATACAGTTACTTGTATCTAAATGCAATATTTTTTGTATCTACGTCGTTTAGTTATTTACAAAATACGCGCAGTGTCAAATACTATAGAAAGCAAGTTGGAAAACACCACACACACATATACACGCACACATTCGAGTCTTGTGTGTATGTGTGAGAGCAGTCGAGAGAGAGAGAGAGCGAGAGCCACAGTTAGGAGCAACAAACAAAGCAATACAGCAGCATCAATAAATAACAGTTTAATGTGTCTAGTGAGTAGCTACAGTTAATTGTTTTTGTTATAAGCTCTCATTTGAAATCAAATGTTCGTGCTGTCTCGCTCTCCCTCTCCCGCTGTCTGCCTCATTTTGCATCTCGCACTCACCAATGCGGCCAAGTGCTTGTATTTATAACTAAAATTGCGCTGCTGTTAAAATTTTTTTAATAAATTATGTTCACTCACACATGCACAACATGTAGATGTGTGTGTGTGTGTGTGTGCAATAAAATGTATAACTGGCAAATCGATTGGCGCCCGAGTGGCCGTGCTTACGACAATACGAAGTGTCTCTTGTTCTTGCTCTCTCGGTTTTGTTTTGTTATTCTTATTGTTGTTATTGTTATTGTTGTCTGTGTCGTGGCCGGCCGCGCCGATAGCTGCTGCGGTTGCTGCTGCTGCTGCGGCCGCCGATGATCATTTTTTGATGGATAATTACGACATATTTTTTACGTGCTTTTATTATATTTATTTGCATATGCCATGTATGCGCGTGTGTGTGTGTGTATGTGTCCCTCCCTCTCTCGCTCTCTCACGCTCGCTCTCTTTTGACACCATATTTGTTTTGCCATTTTTTGCCGATCAAAAGAAAAAAGAAAAAACGGCGAATTCCGAATCTAAAGTGTGTGACCGTCCGAAACTACGCGAAAAATGAGTAATTGCTCATATTGAATATGCATATGTGTTTGTGTGTGTGCATGTTTGATTGTGTGCAGCATTTTGCCTTTCGAAAGCTAACAGCAGCCACAGCGAGTGGGCCAGAGGCTAATGCCTGAATTATTGAAACGTCGCTAATTTGTTGCCGCCTAAATTTACGCTCTGCTAAGCAGGCGCAGCGGCAACTGCAACTGGCGGCAACTCTACGAGCACATCTCGCAAATCCACATTTGCTTGGCCAAATATTAGTTTTCGATTCCATTAGATTTTGTGCCGACATTTTTGCAGTACAGGCGGCGGCAGCTGCTGCCACTTGAAAAGAACCCACCACCAACACCACCACCACCGACAATTACCAACGTCAACAATAACAAATCAAAATCTAGAGCCGGACGAGGACGAGTGTCGTGTCACGAGATGGCTTAACTTGTGCGTGATTCCATTTTAATTTGAATGCACAGGAAAATCACGAACCGAAAATGCCGTTTCAGGCGTGTTGCCCTCTCGTGCCTATAAATTGTCTAACACCCATCTTTAATTCGTATAACAACAGTAGCCGAGCAACAGCTAAAATTGGCTGCTGCTGCTGCAGCTGTTGATGTTGTTGCTTTCGTATTCGTGGCAATTGAGCACCAAACATCATTTCGCGCTCAGCGATTAATGCTCATTCACACACACACACACACACACACACACAAACATTCATGCCTTGGGCTGTGCTCCCATATATTGGCGCGCACATTTTCTTTCACCTTTACTGCGTGTTTTGATTTGAACGTCTTTTTGTGGGCAACTCAATCGCGTATGCCGCACTCACACGCACACACACAAACACACACACACACTCACACAAATTTGCGCGCGCTCACTCTCTCTCTGGTTCTCTCACACCCCCGCAATTTTTGCTCTCACGCTCGTTAATTGGCCCCCACCTTCGGCTCGCTTTGGCCTCGGCGCGCTCTCTCTGTGTCTCTCTCTCTCTCTATCTTGGTCTTAGCCGCTCTCCTTTTATCATTTTTGGACGGGACACATTTGTTGCTTGTTGTCTTCTGCTGCTTAATTCAACATCTTCAGCTGCTCCGCTTGGCCTGCCTGCCTGGCTTTCTCTTGTTCGGCTCCATTGCGCTCTTTATTTACACTGCTCTCTGGTCCCATTTTTCATGTTTTCTTGCTGGCCTGGCCTGCTGCCTGCCTGCCTTCATACGTACACATAATTTGGGCACTTTTGCATAATTTCATGCAAATTAACATACTCGTGTGGCTGATGGTATGTGTGTGTGTGTATGCCTGTGTGTGTGCATATTTTGTCGCGCTCTGCATGCATACATATGTATGTGTGCATGTGTGTATCTATTTAGTAGTTCGTTGTGATTGTCGTGCTCACGTTTTTAATCGTTCGTCAGTCGATTCGGCTTTCAATCGACATCTCGCTGGCATCGTCGTTGTGTTGTTGTTGTTGTTGTTACCTGCCTGCCTGGCTGCTTGCCTGACTGTCTGGTCTGCTCCCTCCACTGTGGCTGTCGCTGTCGCTGCTTGACTTTAATCTGCTCAATTACTCGCAATTTGCAAGTTGTGTGTGCGACTGTTTGAGTCTATCGCTGTCTCTGTCTGTGTCGTTGCCTACCTGTCTGAGCGTGTGTGCGTGTCTGCGTGTGCGTGTGCTTCTGCTTGGGGCTGTGCGTGTCTGTGTGACAGTCTGTCTTCATGTTTCGTTTCGTTTTGCTTCGCATTCGCCTTATTCGTGTTGTTGTACGTTTTGCGCTTGTTTTGATTTCTTAATCTTTTTACCATAATTGATGGCAATTAAATTGAAGGTGTGTGTGCGGCCTCGCGCCTTGACGTCGTTGCTGTCGCTGTCGCCGTCGTGTCAGCTCGGCTCCTGCTTCGTATCGATTCGGCTTCGTTCGTCTCGATTCGCTTGCACGAAGCGCCTCGCTCGTCCATCGGCGGCTGGAGATTGTTCAATTTGCATACATGCATACATATACACACATGCATATGCATGTGTATGTAGCTTGTTGTCTCCACCTGAAGCCACGCACCTCGCGTGACTCTTATTTATTTGTAGTATTCAAATTATTCTCATCAATTGCTTTATACACTTTTAGAAGAAGGGCATTCTCTTTTGTTCAACTTGTTAATGATGGTGATTGGGTCAGATCAGTATATCTTGCGGCTCTCATGAAACGATCATTTGTACTTGGATTGTGAAAAACAAACTTCGACCTAATTTTACTTAAACTTATTTAAATTCCTGTTTCCATTTATAGTAAATGTGAAGCTATGACAATATGCAAAGGAAGATCCAACTGAATGGAGTCTATATTTCTTTGGAGATAATGCAAGGATGAGGTACCCTATAATCGGTGCCTTCCTCTCAACATTTTAAGAAATCACAGTATATAATATTTGCCCTCTCTCTGCTCCCTCTCTCTTCTCTCTCTCTTTCTCTCTCTCTCTCTCTCCCTCTGTTTACAATCTGTTATTAGCTTTTTTGAATGCCATTCAATCGTATTTGTGTCATCTATGGAGATTTTATTGATTAGTTCAACATTGTAGCAGAACTCGACTTTGGCGCGTAGCGCCATGCAGCATGCGCGCACACATACATATACATGCATGGGCTGATATGTATGTGTAATTGCAGCGATTTACTTAATTGATGTCAACGCCGCGTTGTTATTAATTCTAGTTTGCAAAGTTTCATGTGGCAGTTTGTATTCAATTTACAATTTGAAGCGTAGTTTGTAGTTCGTTGCGAACGACTCGGAGAGTATGCAATTGCTGACAATTGTTTTGTGCTTGAGCAAATTAACCTTTAGTTTGTTATGTCATCTGTCATGCTATGTGAGTATGTGCATCAATATTCACATCGATTAAACTACCTATTATTTAATTGCCATCGATTCTCTCTCACAATTAAAGTAATTTGCATGCATCGTGACATCATCAGACGATTGACTTGTCAGAATGCAGGCCTAAATTAACATTTAGATGCACTTTAAGACGCCTGGATGAAGGCAGAGCAAAGTGAGGTGTTTGATTATATTAGAGGGAAGAGAAAACAATAACAAGTCACACCTCAAAGTATATGAATAATATTGACTTTATGAATATACTTAGCATGTAAAAGCCTGATATTACACTTAATAAATCGTGTTAATCCAAATCAATCTCTGTTTGCAATTAGTATAATTGCAATGTGCATGCACACCTAAAGATATAGTTAGTTAATTACACTTAGGTGTTATTCAATCGCATTGAACTTAAGCTTACATCATGCCAAAGATAAATGAAAAATCAACTACGAGCAATCGAAGCTTTAAATGAAATTGCAATCTCAGATTCAATTCCTTGTTGACGATACGAACATGCATTTATAAACATGTGTGCATGTATGTATTCGCATGGGAAACTTGGTTATTGACTGTCCAGATATATAAAAAAATATATATATATAAACGCTAGAGTGTTGCGCTGAAGACTGATCGACTAAAAAGCTACCCTGTAAGCAGTCACAAAGCTATGAAAAGTAACTTCTTAATAATATAATATATACAAAGTCTGTTAATAAGATATTAAATCTAAAATTATATTTTATGTTCATATTTGTGTGGAATCTCTTCCTCACAAATAATATTAATTTTTTTTAATGTGCAAGTTAACAAACTGGGTATGACTCACTGAAGCGCATACCCTGCTTAATCACGATGATGCATACAGGGCATTCAAAGTAAAACAAACTATAAAGCAAAGCTGCACTCGGGGTACAGTTGACATGATCGACTGGCTGCATAATTAACTAGCTAACAGCTAACCAGCTTTGGCCAGGCCGACAAGTCAGCGGTGCTGGAAACAGCAGTAACTGTTGTGGTAATTGGTGCCGCTACCGGGTCGCCTAGTGTCGTGCCGTGTCGTGTGTCTCCAGGCGAATACAAACACCTTTTGCACAAAAACAATCAGCCTAGCACGAACTGACGGAGCGACCCATCGACCAATCGGCCAAGCGACCAACTGACGAACTGACTCATGCATGCAGCCACTGCTGGGGCAAGCTCAATTGCAGCAGCAGCCAGTGAAAAGCAACAGAAACAACAAATGAAATATGTGTATATATAAAAATAACAAAAAAGAAAAAAGAAGAAAACTGCAATAACAAGTCATCAAAAGAGTGGGATGGGTGCAGAGGTGGGGGTGGGGTGGGGTGGAGTGGCGCACACGCAGTTGAGCGTTTTTCACCTCATTCTTTTTCCATCAGCCATTAAGTAGTTCAGCAGCAAACCTGGTTAAGCGTCACATGCAGCTCCTGCAAACAGCAGCAGCAGCAACAGTAGCACATAAAATACATTCACCCGTGCACTCACATACATTCATTCATTCACTCTCTCACTCACACACACACAATCATATACAGTCATCGCACACCCACACACAGTAAAAATCTGAACTTGTTTGCCAACTGCGACGAAGCGAACTAATAAATTTCTACTTTGTTTTCCCCCTTTTCAATAATTTTTCCAGATTCAAGAAATCGCGCTAAGACAAAAATTCGCGCACTCACACACACACACACGCAAAGAGTGTGCTGGTATTAGTGTGAGTGTGTTGTTAGTATGTAATGATGTAGATGATTGCAATGGTAATGAAATCGATCATAATGATAACAGTGATGATGATGATGTTGTTTGTGATGTGGCAGCCGCGGCCAAGCTGCTAACATAGTGAGCAACGCTTCGCGAAAGTACAGCAATGTGGAAAATTGTAAATACGACGACCAAAAACTCAAAACGCAGAAAAACTAAACGCGCAAAAAGAAGAATTTTCACGCTCGCGTCACCATAAGACATCATAAAGAAAAGCAAAACTGTCGTAAAAAGGCAGTCATAAAGGAAAACCCACCACTTAACAGGGTAGTGGGCTTCAGCAAGAACAACAACAACAACAACAGTAAGAATTTCAATTTCTAGCTAAAAGAAGAAGAAAAAAAACAACAGAAATAACAAAAGCAACAACAACAGAGAATAACAAGAAAATCCTGCGAAGTAGAAAAAAAGTTCAAGTCCGAAGTAGAAAAACCACTTAAAACGTCGATGAGAAGTTGACGGGGTCGGCAGAGCGGTGCGATTAACGCGTCGCAAGAGCGAGAGAGAGAGAGAGAGAGAGCGTAAAAAGGTGTTGGGAGGGAGGGCGCGACAGGAGTCTGCGAGCGACAAAGACGAACGCGTGCTAAGGAGCTCTGAAGCAGCCGCTGTTGTTATTGCGACGATTTTTTCTTTTTTCTAAACTACATATTTAGTGGCAGCGGGGTGAAAAGGTGGTGTGTGTGTGTGTGTGTGTGCTGGTGGTCACGCAAGACGTGGCAATCGTCTGCAGGAGCCGAACCAATAATAACAGCGAGACAAAGGCAGCTGCAATTGCACCTTTAGCTGCGGCAGCGGCAGCGACTGCGACAGGAGCGCCAAAGAGCGACCGCCGAGAGAGAGAGAGAGAGAGCGGGCTGTGTGTATATAGGTTTGTACGTGCCGAGAGGCAGAGAGCGTAAACGAGAGCCGAAGCGCAGCAACGAAGCAGACGAAGCGACTGCCGCGCGTAGCGACGTCACCTTCGGCCGCTCGGCTTTAGTAGTTGTAATTTGCAAAGCAAGGAGCGAGGAACGCGCGCGAAAACGAGCTAAACAAAGCGAAAAGCGAAAAAGGAACGAACTAACGAAACGAGTAGAGCACTTTTGGGAGAGGGGGCAGCAGAGGGTGGTCGAGTGGAATCGGTAACCACAGCAACAACGGCCCACGAGCGCCTCTGTGTGTGTGTGAGTGTGTGTGCTTGTGAGTGTTCGTTCGAGGGGGAAATTGACGCATTCCAAACGCGGCTCGGTTACAGAGGCATTGGCTGGCGTTGCTTCTCTCGTTGCTGTTGCTGCTGCTTTTGTTGATATTGTTGTGCCGCGCTGCTAATACCGGTCTTTGCGACTCACGTGAACGTTGTTATTTTTCTCTCGTATCTTTGCACTGTTCCCAGCAGCCGCTGCAAGGAGAGTTTGTGCCGCCAACAAGCAACGCGTTGCAACTACAGCCGGGTCAACGTCAAGCGATTTGCCAATGCAAATACAAATGCAAAAAATCAAAGATCAGCAAGTGCGTATATTATGGGCCGCTCTAAATTCCCCGGGAAACCATCCAAGTCGATCAATCGTAAACGGATAAGTGTCCTGCAGTTGGAGGATGATGCAGCGGCGGCGACCAGCGCTGCGACCGCAGCGGCAACAGAGCAGCACCAGCAGGGCGAACAGAGCGCCGGCTCGGCGTCGCGGGAGAAGGGCAACAATTGTGATAACGATGACGACGATAATGCGCCAAGCGGCGCGGCGGCCAGCGGCAACAGTGCTGCCTCAGCCGGAGTCGGCGGCGCCACAGCCACCGAGGGTGGCAGCGCCGGCAACGGATCCAGTGGGGGCAGCACCACAAATGGCGGCAATGTAAACGGAGGCAGTCACCACAAGAGCGCCACAGTGGCAGCCGCAGTGCCGGCCGAGGTCAAGGAATGCAAAAATCAAGGCAACCATATCGAGCCTAACAACTGCATAGCCGCCGGGCCCGATGAGGGCGAGGACACAAACAACGATGACGACGATGACAGCGGCAATGACAAGAAAGCAGCAGCCGGCGCTGCTGCTGTCGTTGTCTCTGCTGGTGCTGCCGCCTTTGGGCCCGGGCTCGGTGCGTTGCAGCGGGCACGCAAAGGAGGCAATAAAAGATTCAAAAACTTGAATCTGGCCAGAGCGGAGGTGATGTTGCCCTCGACGTCGAAACTCAAGCAACAGCAATTGCAACTTAATTGCCCTTCATCGTCTTCATCGTCATGTGCTCCTACGACAACAAAGGCGACGGCTGCGCTGACGGCGACTGCGACAGCGGCTGCGACGTCGACGTCGACGTCGGCGTCAAGCTTGCCTGGGACGTCACTGGCAGCAACTGCTGGGGGCGGGGGAGGCACAGCTGCCGGCCTGCTAGCGAACCCCTTTGCCAGCGTCGAGTCAAAAGTGGCCGAGGCAGCCGCAGCAGCAGCAGCAGGCGCTGGCGAAGATGTTGCAATGGTAAGTGGATTTCTTTAGATCATGTTGTACTGTACACACACGATACGCGCCCGCTTTATAAATGCAACACACACACACACACTTACCCACACCTACATGCAACACACACACACATATATATAATATATATAAATAAGTTAAAGCCGACTTAACTCAGTGATTTTTTGTTGTACTTTTTTTCGGTTTGGTGTCTCGCCTTTGTGTGTTGCGTGTTATTTGCTTATTCTGCCCCATTTCAGGCAATGTAAATAAGAACCCCGTCAAGTCGGGCGCTAAATTATGCGCCCCGGACTTGGATTGTACTTACTTGCTAACTAACTGGTGGCTGCCCTATCGCCTGCCTGTCTGCCTATGGCTTGTGAGCTGCTCGCTTACCTGCTTAATTGGCTCTTATGACGTTTTCGCGCTATGCCCCGCCTGTCTACCTACCTACCTACCTGGCTGTACCTGCACATAACTCGTTTTTCCCCCAAAACTTGCACTTGCTTACTGCTTTCCCCACCCTGCACCCTGCACCCTGCACCCTGGTATCTGCATCCCATACTTCTTCCTATTCGCATATCCCTTGCCCTGCTTTGCATGCTTGTTCGCTTGCTTTAGTTTTTACGAGCATGCATGTAGTTGTTGTTAGTTGCATGCATTATTGATTGGCTAAGAGACATCGAGCGGAACCTTTATGACTAACCTGTCGTTTGCGTCGTTCCAGCTAAAGGCTTCGAGCGACATGGGCAATGAGGCCGGCCCAGAAGCCGCTGTCGCTGCAGTCAAATCGAATGGGTCCAGTCCGCATGGCAGTGTGGGGGCCGGCACGAGCGCTGCCGCAGGCGCCCCAGCGGCGACAAAGCAGAAGAAAACGGTCACCTTCAAGAACATACTCGAAACCAGTGATGACAAGTCGGTAGTGAAGCGTTTCTATAATCCGGACAATCGGGTGCCGCTCGTCTCGATCATGAAGAAGGACAGCCTGAATCGACCGCTCACCTACTGCAGGGGCAGCGAGTTTATTGTGCGTCCCTCCATACTGTCCAAGATACTCAACAAGAACTCGAACATCGACAAGCTCAACTCACTGAAGTTTCGTTCGGCGCACGCCTCGTCATCCTCCATCCTGCAGGAGTCCAGCTCCACAAGTCTCTTTGGCTCTGGCTCTGGCCTGTCGCGAGCCTTTGGCGCCCCAACTGACGATGAAGACGCCGTTTCGAGCGGCGTCACATTTCGCAAGCAGGAGCCTCAGTCGAAGACATCTGAGTACCACGGCGATGAAGGGTAAGTGTACTAAAGAATAAACTCTTAGTATATTTAACTGAATATTTAATTGTAACTTCAATTACTTCAATTGTAGCTCGGCAAGTAGCGATGACATTGAGGACGATGAGGAGCTTGATGATGATGAAGTGGCCGACAACGAGCAGGCGACGTCGGAGAAGAGTTCTGAGACGACGGCTAGTCTGGATGACAAGGAAGACGATGAGAGGCAGCTGGTCGTGGATAAACACTTCGTGTTGCCCAAAAGGAGTACGCGTTCGTCTCGCATCATAAAGCCCAATAAGCGCCTGCTTGACATGGGCGGGATAAGCACCAAGAAGAACAGCAGCGATGTCATAAGCAAGCCAAAGCCGAAGAGCTACTTTGGTCTGGGTGACTTTGCAAGCGAAACGCTAGCCTCGACGCCGTCGTCGTCATCATCGTCAACAACATCATCAGTTGCTTTAAGCCAGAAGCTTTTGAAGGAATCATTTCCTAGCTTTGGCAGCGTGAAGCTCAACAGCAGCTTTGTGATGCGCCAGCCGCGCCTGCAATTCCAAACGGACAAGAGCGGATCGTTTGTGGGCGCCAAGCTGCCCACAGCGGTGCCATCGCCTGCGTCATCAAGTGCCATTTCGTCAGCAAATGCTTTATCCTTTGGGTCCCTTAACATTGCGAGTTCAGGTATGGAAGGCATGGAATCAAAGTTCTAGTCGAATGCCGTTCTTAACACTATTTTTCGCATCTTTAGTTGTGGCGACGTCGTGCGCTATTTGCTCAGCGCCAGTAAATAACAAGGAGGCGGGACTGGCGCGCAAGTATGGCGTAATAGCGTGCGAGGTTTGTCGTAAGTTCAACTCCAGAATGACAAAGATATCCAAGCTAGCGACGCCAACGCAGCCCGTTCAGCAGCTACAATGCAAAAGCACAGACGGTATGCAGCTATTTTAAGAGTCCTACTAAGCAAATAAATAACATTTTCTAATCCTACAGGCGGCAACTGCAGCATACACTCGGCCAAGAGCCAGCTGAAGAACTTCAAGAAGGTTTATAAGGAGCGCTGCACGGCGTGCTGGCTCAAGAAGTGCATGACAGTATTCCAGCTGCCCACGGGGCATAGAAGCCGTTTGAGTGCCATTTTGCCCGCCAACATGCGCGAAGAGATTGCGCCCAAGGATGACAAGTGCTCGGAGCTGTTGTCGCCAACGGGCAGCTTGCGCTTCGCAGCGCCGACTAGCTCAGCGACTTCTGCTAGCGCAGGTTCGGCCATCAAGTGGAAATCCAGTGCGGAGTCTGCAGTGAACAGCATCAAATCGAATCCGCTGGCAGAGAATAATGTTACCTTCGGCAGCACTCCACTGCTTCGTCCCGCAATACTCGAAAAGCCGTTGTTCCTCAAAATTGGCAGCGATAATAAGAAACCGAAAGAGTCGAAAGTCGCATCCACGGAGACGGCTCGTCTTAGTCCTGTGCCCAGCACCAGTGAACCAGCGATTGCGCCCAACAAAATCACGCGCAAGGCTAAGCAGGAGAAGGAGAAAGCAAGGGAACAGGAGAGCGACAAGCAGCTCAGCCCTAACGTCAAAAAGGCGACCGAGGCCCACACATCAGAGACCCACAAGGATGAACAACAACCTTCAACGGCAACTGCAGCATCTATCAACAGCTCTTCCCCATCTCAAACTAGCTCTGCCACGATCACTAACAGTGCAATGGAGACAGCTGAGGCAACCGCCACATCGACGGCGCCGGATAACCTGAAGCGGCAGCGCATAGACTTAAAGGGGCCGCGTGTAAAACACGTGTGCCGCAGTGCATCCATAGTGCTTGGACAACCGCTGGCCACGTTCGGCGACGAGGAAGATGAATTGGCAGCGGCAGAGGCCGCACCACCAACCACTGCATCAGAGGCCAATGCCAAGAAGCCCAAGTCGCCGCAGCCCGTGCAAATGGTCACCGACGAGAACGATAATTGTGCCAGCTGCAAACCAGCGACTAATGAAGTCACCGCGCAGGCGCAACCAGTTGCTAAGAGTGGGCTAGACTCGAGGAGCGGGAAATCCAGTGCGCAAACAGAGGCTAAAAAGACGGTGGCTGCATCGGCCGCGTCCAAGGGCAAGGTGACCACGCGCAATGCGACGGCAACTGTGACATCAGCTGCCAGCGGTCTGGTGGCCAATAAAAAGCAGCGTAGCTACGAGGCAGGCAGCACGGCTGGCAGTCAAGCGGCTGCTCCGCAAAGTCGTCGTGCGCTGGCCAAGGAGGTCAATCGGCTGAAGGCGTTGATTTCGATCGATTTCTGGGAGAACTATGATCCGGCTGAGGTGTGTCAAACGGGATTTGGGTTGATTGTCACGGAACCAGTGGCGCAGCGTGCACTGTGCTTTCTGTGCGGCTCGACGGGCCTGGATCCGCTCATCTTCTGCGCCTGCTGCTGTGAGCCCTATCATCAGTATTGTGTGCTGGACGAGTACAACCTGAAGCACAGCTCCTTCGAGGATACGCTGATGAACAGCTTGCTGGATACGTCCAGCAATGCCTGCGCCATTTCAGCGGCTTCCAATGCGGCGCTGAATCAGCTGACGCAACGGCTTAACTGGCTGTGTCCACGTTGCACCGTGTGCTATACGTGCAACATGTCGTCCGGCTCGAAGGTGAAATGCCAAAAGTGCCAGAAGAACTATCACAGCACCTGCCTGGGCACCAGCAAGCGTCTGCTGGGTGCCGATCGGCCCCTCATCTGCGTCAACTGCTTGAAGTGTAAATCCTGCGCCACCACCAAGGTATCCAAGTTCGTGGGCAACCTGCCCATGTGCACCGCTTGCTTCAAACTGCGCAAGAAGGGCAACTTTTGCCCAATCTGCCAGAGGTGCTACGACGACAACGACTTCGACCTGAAGATGATGGAGTGCGGCGACTGCAACCAGTGGGTGCACTCGAAGTGCGAGGGCCTCAGCGACGAGCAGTACAATCTCCTGAGCACGCTGCCCGAATCCATCGAATTCATATGCAAAAAGTGTGCGCGCCGCTGCGATGTATCCCGCAACAAGGCCGACGAGTGGCGTCAAGCTGTTATGGAGGAGTTCAAGTCGAGCCTGTACAGTGTGCTCAAGCTGCTCAGCAAGTCGCGCCAAGCTTGCGCCTTGCTCAAACTCAGTCCGCGCAAGAAGCTGCGCTGCAGCTGTGCAGCTGGAGCCGGTGGTGCGGGCGGCAAGACTCACAGCCAAGGCAAGCTGCAGCCCAAGGCGTTGCAGTTCACCTACAACGGGCTGGGCAGCGATGGCGAGAGCCAGAACAGCGACGACGTCTACGAGTTCAAGGAGCAGCACAGTGCCAACCCAAAGCCCTCAACGCCTGTGCCATGTACCTGTCTGCAGCCATTGAGCCAATCGCACACGTTCAGTCTGGTTGACATCAAGCAAAAGGTCGCGAGCAATGCCTACGTTTCGCTGGCCGAGTTCAACTACGACATGAGCCAGGTGATACAGCAGAGCAACTGTGATGAGCTAGACATAGCCTACAAGGAGCTGCTTAGCGAGCAGTTTCCCTGGTTCCAGAACGAGACGAAGGCCTGCACAGATGCGCTCGAGGAGGACATGTTTGAGTCGTGCGGCTACGAGGAGCTGGAGGAGTCGCCGTCCACATACACCGAGCACCATGCAGCAACGCAGCCATCGCGTGCTGGCCTCCTGGACATACCACTGGATGACGTCGATGATCTGGGCGGCTGTGCAGTGAAGACGCGTATCGATACGCGCGTTTGCCTCTTCTGCCGCAAGAGCGGCGAGGGCCTCTCTGGGGAGGAGGCGCGCCTGCTCTACTGTGGCCATGACTGCTGGGTGCACACGAACTGCGCCATGTGGTCCGCCGAGGTGTTCGAGGAAATCGACGGCTCGCTGCAGAATGTGCACAGCGCAGTGGCGCGCGGCCGTATGATTAAGTGCACCGTCTGCGGGAATCGAGGCGCCACAGTTGGCTGCAACGTCAAGTCGTGCGGCGAGCACTATCATTATCCCTGTGCGCGCAGCATCGACTGCGCCTTCCTCACCGACAAGTCCATGTATTGTCCGGCGCATGCCCGCAACGCGCTGAAGGCCAATGGCTCTCCCGGCGTCACCTACGAAACGAACTTTGAGGTGTCGCGTCCCGTCTACGTGGAGCTCGACCGCAAGCGCAAGAAGCTGATTGAGCCCGCCAAGGTGCAGTTTCATATTGGATCGCTGGAGGTGCGACAACTGGGGTCGATTGTGCCGCGCTTCTCCGACTCCTTCGAAGCCATTGTTCCGATCAACTTTCTGTGCAGCCGGCTCTATTGGTCCTCCAAGGAGCCCTGGAAGATTGTGGAGTACACGGTCCACACCACCATACAGAACAGTTACTCCACAGCGCTGACACTGGATGCTGGACGGAATTTCACGGTGGACCACACCAATCCCAATTGCTCACTGGTGCAACTAGGACTGGCGCAGATAGCGCGGTGGCACAGCAGTCTAGCGCGCAGCGATATGCTGGAGACGGACTGGGCCGAGTTTCCCAATTCCTATGTGCCACCCGATGAGAACACCGAAGAGGAGCCGCAACAGAATACGGACCTCTTGCCGCCAGAGATAAAGGATGCCATATTTGAGGATTTGCCGCACGAGCTGCTCGACGGCATCTCCATGCTGGACATATTCATGTATGAGGATCTGGGCGACAAGACCGAACTGTTTGCCATGAGCGAGCAGTCCAAGGACGGCACAACGGGCACATCCCAAGCGACAGGTGCTTCAGTGAGCATCTGCGACGACGACACGCGCAACTCAAACAGCCTGAGCAAGCAGCTGGAGCTAAGCAATGGCTGGCCGGCCAGTAATCCTGTTGAGGATGCCATGTTATCCGCTGCGCGCTGCTCCACTCAGGCGAAGCAACGCAGCGAGGTGCTCAAGAAAACGGCCACGGCGCAAACGCGCTCTTGGCCCAAGATGGATGGCAGCAGTGTGGCGGTCTTCAAGCGGCGCAAGCTCTCCAAGAACCTTGCCGAGGGCGTGCTCCTCAGTCTCAATCAGCGCAACAAAAAGGAAATGGCCACCGTGGCCGGCATCACGCGGCGTCAATCCATGTGCGGCAGCAGCGAGCTGCCCGTCGAGGGAAGCGCAGCCATGCGCACCAAGAGCTTTACGTGGAGTGCAGCCAAGCGATATTTCGAGAAGAGCGAGTCCCGCGACGAGGCGGCCAAGCTGAAGATTATGCAAATGGATGGCGTGGACGACTCCATCACCGAGTATCGCATAATTGGCGGCGATGGCAACCTGTCCACGGCTCAGTTCACGGGCCAGGTGAAATGCGAGCGTTGCCAGTGCACCTATCGCAACTACGACTCCTTCCAGCGTCACCTGGCCAGCTGCGAGCCGATGTCCACCAGCGAATCGGAGTCGGAGACCGCAACGAGCACCACCCAGCTCACCGCCGAGAGCCTCAATGAGCTGCAGAAGCAGGCCTTTGCCGCCGCCACGCTCGGCAACACTGGCGGACTCAACTATCTGCAGACATCCTTTCCACAGGTGCAGAACCTGGCCACCCTGGGCCAGTTCGGCGGTCTGCAGGGCTTGCAGGCGCTGCAGCTGCAGGCACAGTCGCTGGGCAATGGCTTCTTCCTGTCCCAGCCAAATGCCACGCAGGCCACGACCAATGGCAACGAGGAGCTGCAGCTCTATGCGAACTCGCTGCAGAACTTGGCGGCCAACCTGGGCGGCGGCTTCACTCTGACACAGCCGACGGTGAGCGCGCAGGCGCAACCCCAGCTGATAGCCCTGTCCACGAATCCCGATGGAACGCAGCAGTTCATACAGATACCACAGAGCAATGGCGGTGCGCCCCAGTTGCTGCAGACGAGTGCGCCCACAGCAATGCCCACGACCACATATCAGACGCTGCAGGCGACCAACAGCGACAAGAAGATCGTGCTGCCGCTGCGCGGCACCGGCAAGCCGCTCAAGACGGTGGCCACTAAGGCGGCGCAGCAGGCGACGGCGGCGGCTAAGCAGAAGCAGCTGAAGTCGGCGCAGGGCGTGAAGCCCATTCAGGCGAAGCTGCAGCCCCAGCAACAACAGGCGCAGCATCAGCAGCAGCAGCAACAGCCTATCACTGTCACCGCCGGCACCACCCAGCTGCTGGGCCAGAATCTGCTGCAGCCACAGCTGCTCTTCCAGAGCAACGCACAGCCGCAAACGTCGCAGCTGCTGTTGCCGCAGGCGCAGGCGCAAAACATCATCTCGTTCGTGACCGGAGATGGCAGTCAGAACCAGCCGCTGCAGTACATCTCGATACCGACGGCAAACGACTACAAGCCGCAGCAGACGACGGCCACGCCCACGTTCCTGACAGCGCCGGGCGGTGGTGCCACATTTCTGCAAACCGATGCCAGTGGAAATCTCGTGCTGACCACCGCGCCAGCCAACTCCGGGCTGCAGATGCTGCAGACACAGCCCCAGGTCATTGGCACGCTCATCCAGCCGCAGACGCTGCAGCTAACGACTGGAGCGGACGGCACGCAGAATAGCACAGGACAGCAGTCGCTCATATTGGGCGGTGCGACTGGTGGTGGTGCCACAGGGCTGGAATTCGCCACAGCGACGCCGCAGGTCATACTGGCCACGCAGCCCATGTACTACGGCCTCGAGACGATAGTCCAAAACACGGTGATGTCTTCGCAGCAGTTCGTGTCGACGGCCATGCCGGGCGTGCTCAGCCAGAACTCAAGCTTCTCGGCCACGACGACGCAGGTATTCCAGGCCAGCAAAATCGAGCCGATTGTCGACCTGCCCGCTGGCTATGTGGTGCTCAACAATGCGGTGGATGCGGGCAGCAGCTCGGGCTGGAACACGGCCAGTGTGCTGCAGCAGAGCCAGTCGCAGACGACGGATGACGCCACGGCACAGCTCTTGCAGAATGCTGGCTTTCAGTTTCAGACCACGCCCGCAACATCCACGCACCAGACCATGTCGGACTATGCTGCACCCATGGTGGTCACCGCCAAGGTACCGCCGGTGGCGCAGATGAAGCGCAATACGAATGCGGCAAAGGCAGCGAACTCGGTGCTGAACAAGGTTCAGCCGCAGCCACAGCAATCCCAGGTAGTCAACAAGGTGCTGCCCACTAACGTGGTAACGCAGCAGCAGCAGCAGCAGCAATATCAACAGCAGCAACAGCAGCAGCAACAACAACCGCTGCAGCAGCACCCGCAGCAGCAGCAACAACCGCAGCAGCAGCAACAGCATCAGCAACAGCATCCGCAGCAGCAACAGCAGTCGCAGCCAAAGCAACAACTCACGGGCCATGCCAATGCGAAGCTGACATCACAATTTCAGCGGCAACAGCTGGCGAATGAGCTGAAGAGCAAGCAAGCAGCGGTGCAGCAGACGGGCACCAGCTGCGGCGCACCACCTAGCATAGCGTCGAAGCCACTGCAGAAGAAGACCAACTTGATCAGGCCCATTCACAAAGTGGAGGTGAAGCCCAAGCTTATGAAGCCGTCACCCAAGTTGCCCACTGCAGCAGGTGCGATCCAACAGCAGCAACAGTCGCCAGCGCTGGCTAATCAGGTGCCCAAGGTGGTGCGTTTGCCCACGGCACTGCAACAGCAGCAGCAGCAGCTACAGTTGCAACAACAACAACAAGTGCAGTCGCAGCAACAACAGCAGCAGCAGCAGCTGTCCGTGCCGCAACTGATGTCCACGCAGCAACCGATCATCAGCATAGTGAACGCATCGGAGCCACAGGCAACCACACAGTTCGTGATGACGCCGACGGTGCAGGCACAGCCCATTCAGCTGCTGGAGCAGCAGACCCAACAGCCGCAGCAGCTGCAGCAGCAGCAGGCACAGCAACAAGCGGATCTGCTCATCAACGGCAATCCTACAAGGCTGCAGCACTATGTCAGCACCTCGTTACCCACGAACGTGGTCAATCCGCTGCAGCAGCAGCAGCCGATAGCCGTTGGCAGCAACAACAGCGCCACTGTGGCGCCCCAGAATAGCATTACAATAAATAGTCGGCCGACGAATCGGGTGTTGCCCATGCAACAGCGTCAGGAGCCGGCGTCTCAGATCAGCGACGTCGTGGTGCAGTCGCCAACACCGCCGAAGCCCATAGAGGAGCCAGTAGCTGCCTCAGTTGCAGTCACCCAGAAGCCGGTGGTCAAGTGTTACGCCCAGCAGGAACAGAAGTCTCCAGGCTATGAGACGGAGCTAAAGACGAACGTCACATTGGATAGTCTAGAGCAGGCAAACTCCATAACGACGGTGCAATTGCAGCAGCAGCAGCAGGAGCCAATCTACGGCGATCACATCTTCGATAAGCAGTCGGAGGCACAGCAACAGCTGGAGAAGTCCAAAGGCAACGATCTCATGCTCATCGAGTCCACGTCGTGCCAACAGCAACTGCAGCACCAACAGCATGTGGATATGGTAACTAATGGCTTCCAGCTGACGTCTAACGAGAGCTGCCTGCTTGAGAAGCATGGCTTCCATGTGGAGGCTGTATCCATGGACACGGATGATCACTATGGCAGTCTGAAGAACGGCGGCGGCACCGAGGGGCTCAGTCCGATGGATGATGCGGATGAGGACGAGGAAGACGACGACGATTTCAGCTTGAAGATGGCAACATCGGCATGCAACGACCACGATATGTCCGACAGCGAGGAGCCGGCGGTCAAGGAGAAGATCAGCAAAATTCTGGACAACCTGACAAACGACGATTGTGCCGACTCAATAGCCACGGCGACTACGGTCGAAGCGAGCGCTGGGTACCAGCAAATGGTTGAGGATGTGCTGGCCACGACTGGCGCTGGGTCAGTGGCTACGGACGATGAGGCCTTCACAGCCACCGCAGAGGAGACGGCAGCAGTGGAAGCCGCAGCCAGCTACATTAACGAAATGGCCGAAGCACATGAGCTGCAACTGAAGCTACAGGCGGGCGTTGAGCTGGAGTTGAAGAAGCCCAAACTAGATCTGCCCCAGCAGTCGGACAGCGTGCAACCTAATGTGGTGCCCACAGCAGCTGCCCCACAGCAACCGCCGCCAATGCGTGACCCCAAGAAGATTAGCGGGCCACATCTGCTGTACGAGATACAAAGCGAAGATGGCTTCACCTACAAGTCGAGCTCGATATCCGAGATCTGGGAGAAGGTTTTCGAGGCTGTGCAGGTGGCACGGCGAGCTCACGGTCTGACGCCGCTGCCCGAGGGTCCTTTGGCTGATATGAGCGGTGTGCAAATGATTGGACTGAAGACGAACGCACTGAAGTATCTAATCGAGCAGCTGCCCGGGGTCGAGAAGTGCGTCAAGTACACTCCCAAGTATCATAAGCGCAATGGCAATGTATCCACAGCTTCCGGGGCAGGACATGCGGCGAGCGGAGCTGGCAGCAATGCAGCAATTCTTGGCTCCGGATCAGATGGCCAGGCGCTTATTGACTACGGCTCGGATCAGGAGGAGCTGCAGGAGAACGCATACGAATGTGCTCGCTGCGAGCCGTACAGCAGTCGCTCCGAATACGATATGTTCAGCTGGTTGGCGTCCAGGCACCGCAAGCAGCCCATACAGGTGTTTGTGCAACCTTCAGACAACGAACTGGTGCCCAGGTAGGCTTAGCACTTTGACTGAGTTGCGATGGATTGACTAACTAATTCACGATTGATTTGCAGACGTGGAACTGGCAGCAATCTTCCCATGGCCATGAAGTACCGTACGCTGAAGGAGACCTACAAGGATTACGTTGGCGTCTTTCGCTCGCACATCCATGGACGCGGTCTCTACTGCACTAAGGATATTGAAGCGGGTACGTGATGTCCTTGGACTTGTCCTTAATTCCAGCTAATTGCTAAGTAATTATTTGTACACAGGTGAAATGGTCATCGAGTACGCTGGAGAACTGATACGCTCTACGCTGACGGACAAGCGTGAACGGTATTATGACAGCCGCGGCATTGGCTGCTATATGTTCAAGATTGACGACAATCTCGTTGTGGATGCCACAATGCGTGGCAATGCGGCGCGCTTTATCAATCACTCTTGTGAGGTGAGTAGTTGGAGTTCGATTCAATAAATTGAAAAACTAATCCTAATATCCCGTCCTCTTCACAGCCGAATTGCTACTCGAAAGTCGTTGATATACTTGGACACAAGCACATCATCATCTTTGCCCTGCGTCGCATCGTGCAGGGCGAGGAGCTGACCTATGACTACAAGTTCCCATTTGAAGATGAGAAAATACCCTGTTCATGCGGCTCAAAGCGTTGCCGCAAGTACTTAAACTAGGCCAACTCTAATATGCATATATACATATATATATATATATATATATATATATATATAATAACACAAGTGGACGGCGCAGCGCGCTCGTCCAGGACATACTCAATGAAGAATACGGCAAACAAGCAACATGTGTAGTTAACGGTTATTTCGATCTAACTTTTGGTCAATCGTGATACATTTCATTTGATAGCTTATATTTAAGTAGACGTAGCTAAACAGTTGTACATGTAAGAGTTAAAAACGTTGATATTATATAAAATATATATCCCACACATATTCGTATATAAACAACTAATAATATAAACAATATTACGCGACTTGTGCTCATATAGGATTCCCGCATATGGCAACCCATTGATATAACCTGTACGATATATATGTATCTAAAAAGTGTTTACTTAGACTCTCACACACGCATTCAGACTCACACACACTTACAAACACATCCAATAAGATGGAAAAACTCGATGATTTCAGTATTCGGCGAAGATGGTTTAAGTGTATATGAAATATGTTTAAAATATACGCATTATAAATACATGTGTATTAGCTACCATATATGAAATTCAGTATATTAAGGCTTGACAGATTCTATATATATTAACAAGATTAATAACTATGTTGCAAATCACACGATCAAGATCGATATATATATAAATATAAATGTGTATATGGATATGTATTGTAACTGAAAACGTTAGCTGTTTGGTCAGATTATCAACCCATGAATGGCCAAATCGGTGGACAACCATTTAATGATTATTTACAGGGGCTTGTGTTAGATTGTAAATAAAGAAGAGGAAAATAAGGAAAAATATAAAGTGTTAGGTAATTAAATATTTACGCATAAGACGCAACAAATCTCTAATTATATGAAAACAAGATGCAGATTAAACTATTTTATGTAGATATATGCACACTTGCAAATTGAGTATTTATGTTTGTTGCAATTGAACTTACTAACTATTACGAATAATAATAATCCACTGGCCTAATCTAATATATATACTTAAACATGCATACACACCACACACACAAACACACATACACACATACACTCGTGTATGTTAGTATTGGCTAAACAAGAAGTAACTAAGCATCACCTTTGAAATTATTTTGTGAACAGAAACACCAATGTAATTGTAAAGCAGCGATAGACAAACGCGTATTTATACTATGATTTTGAAACACGCACGTATTCGTGCCCATAATTTATGTATTTCTTATCAACTTTGATTTGGTTTCAATTGAGTCCATGTAAATTTGTATAATTCGTTTGTAATCGCTCTAAAACAACAATTGTGTTCTAAATTTATGACTAGTTTAAATATGTAAAATTGTTTTTTTTTTTTATGCGTATCATCAGCCTCTTATTGCCGGCTTCTACAAGTAAACCTTATTTGATAAGCAGCTCCCTTGTATTCTATTAGTTGTAAAATGTATTGATTCGGTTAAGCCTACTTTTAGCTCGTTTTATATTTGTATTTTTGTCGAAAGTCGGTTCGAGCAATCCAACCACATTATCTTTATAACTTACACACTTCGGTTCGGTTCGGAATCATACGAAAGCTAGCAAGCAAACGAATGTACAGGCAAAGTTCCGCAGCATTTTTGGCAGCCATTCAGACGCGGGCACTTTTTGTCCGACGTCAAGGAATTTTATATTTTTATTCCCTAAAGAAAAAAGTTTAATAAACTACAGAATAAATTATTTTAAATGATGTTCTTTCATTTGTCCTGCATGGGGAAAGAAGTATAAAACCTGTAAATCTGGGTATTACATTGCATCTTATTCTATGAATTGATCGGTAAAAAATATATATACACAAGTATGCTTAAGGAAATGGAACTCATCGAGGAACACTTTCCATTAGCTTCCACCAGTTTGGACATGGTCCACTCGCTGCCGCGCCTCGTTGGCCGCACTTAATGCTTTGTGGGCCGCCTTCTTGGTCTTGTTGTAGTCGCTGCGGGCATCGCTCAGTTGGCGCAGCAGGATGGCGATGCGCTTTTGGGCCGCCTCGAGGAGGCTGGTCTTATCCGCCATGGACTGCTGGCAGGCGGCCGAGACCTGCTCGGCTGTATTGAGATTCTCTCTGGCGAGCTTGAGGGCAGTCAACAGCAGCTTCAGCTCCTCCTGGGACTGTCGGTGCGCTTTGATGGCCAACTGGCTGTTGGCCTCGACCGAGCTCAGCTCGGCAGACTCCTCCTGCGCAACCACCTCGGCCTCGCGCACCTCCATCTCCAGCTGTTCGAGCACCTGCCGCTTACCCGCCAGCACTGCCTCAGCTGCCCTGGCCGCTAGAGACGCCCTTTGGGAGAACTCGAGCTTGACGCGATCGGATGCCTCCTTCACTGCTAGAGCCATATCATCGTTCGCCTGTTTCGCCTCTATCGCCGCTTTCAATGCGATGCCCGTGCCGCGGGACTTCGAGTTAATCCTTTTGGGTTTGGGTCGCTGCGGCGCTTCATCGACTTCATTGTCACAACTCAAGCGATCGCTCTGCCCAGCATCCTGAAATCTTGCTCTGCTATGTTGGTCCAGCCGCCGCTTAAAACGTGCCTGATGCGCTCCTTTGGCCAGATCCCGGCGGGATGAGAAGCCCGAGCCGAGTTCTATTTGTGTAACAGATGACAATATAGTGATCCACATGATTTGACAGTAGAGTCGCATTTTCCGTGCTAACAAAAAGTTTTAGCCTTCACATTTCAAAACATGGTACCACTTGACAGCTGCGTCTTATAAAATGAATATGCTTAGGGCAGCAACAGCACCAGAGCTATATGAGCTAAGAAAGAGGGAAGAGGAGCGGATCCGCTGGACAAAACAAGTCTAAAGCCTCGAGGATTGCCCAGAAGGCGGCGCAAGAGGTGAAAGCGGCAAATTATGCACAGATGGAAGAAACAGATGCCGCCGAGAAGGCCATTCAGTCCGCACGAGCTGGGAAGGCCGCGCTGGCCGGAAAGTATCAAGTCCTCGGGCGGCTGGAGATGTAGAGCCGCGAAGCAGACCCTGTTGTGCTGGAGGTTGACAGCTCGCTCCATAATACGCGAATAGGCGAATGCAGCCGCCGTCTGCGATGCAACCTGTGGGGTCAGGACCGAACCCAATAATCTCAGATGGACAGAAAGACGGACGAATGGACAGGCGGACGGACGAACAGACGGACGGAGGCACTGAAGGACGAACGAACGGCCCGACCGATGGACGGTCAAGTGGTTAGGGATGAGTGGACGAACGGACAGACAGACAAGCGGACGGAAGGACAGACGGAGAGACACATATTTACGGGCAGATGGATGGGCGGACCGACGGACTGACAGAAGAGCAGACGCACGGAGGGACAGACGGACGGATGGACAGACAGGTCAGATCGACTCAATTCATCGTCCTGATCAAGAATACATATACTTTATGGGTTGTGGCACACCCCCTTCTGCCCATCGCATATATTTTCACAACATTCCTTGAAATCCCGTTTTCCATGGAACTTTATACAGTCTTATGTGCTTATGTCACATAAATATTAATGTTCCCCCTTCAAACTTGAAATTGAAACAATGTACTTAGAGGGGCTGGCACAATGCACTATATATACGTGTTGCTGCTCCTTAGTTGCGGCCGTTTATCCCAGAGCTACAGGATTGGAGCACGTGAGGTCAGTAGAATGCCATTATGCTAGTCTCCTAGTAGAATCTAACGTGGGCTGCCAGGCCTACAGCAAACGTAACCTCGAAATGTATCCGGACATTGAGTCAGGTGGCCCGAGGGATGGAGGCGCCGGGGCTGGCAGGTCTGGCGGGGACTATGGGCAACCCAAGTCCTGTGCTGGCGCCATGTCGGTGGGCGTGACCGATCTCAAGACCAAGGCCACAAACATTGCGCAGATGGCGGCGCAGGAAGCGAAGGCGGCGAATGATGCACAAGTGGCGGCCGCAGAGGCGGCTGCGTCCCAGGTGAAAATGCAGCTGGCCGAGAAGGCGCTGCAGTCGGCACGAGCGGCCGAGGCGGCGCTGGCGGGAAAGCAACAGATCATGGAGCAACTGGCGTCGGAGCAACGCGAGGCACAGGCTGTCGTCCAGGATGTAAGCAACTCCCTGCAGAATACCCAGGCCAACGCAGCGGCGGCCAGCAATGCGGCCAAAGAAGCGAGGAGCCAACTCGCCAAACTCAAGCAGCTGGTGCAGGCATCCGTCGCGAATCTGGCCAACATCGAGAACGTGTCGGGCGGAGCACAGCAGGAGCTGGCCGAGAAGACGCAGCTGCTGGAGGCGGCCAAGAATCGAGCGGATAGCTTATCGTGCCAGCTCAACCTGGCCAAGCAGGACTACGAGAAGACCAAGAAGGCGGCCTACAAGGCGGCCTGCTCGGCGGTCGAGGCCAAGCAAAAGGCGTCAAGGAACCGACGCCGAATCGCAGTCCCCCAATCGTCTGCTCCCTGATCATCTACCCCCAATAAAGACGCTCGCCCATTCCCTATATTTTGTATCCGCAAACAAATGTCGCTCACTTTAATCGCTTACTTTGTATATATACAGCTGTTATATATTCATAAAACCGTTACGTAATTTAAATTTGTTATTACATTTCCCAATTGGGATTTTTGTTTGTATATAAATTTCCCATATGGTGAAATACTCACGGCACTGTTAACAGTCACAATTAACAGCACACTTACAGAATATGTTAATGCGCATTCATCTACCTGTTATTAACAGCTAAACAAAATAATTCTCGATGCTCTCTGTGAGAAATGTATAATAAAATAAAATTATAATATAACGAACATATATACATAAAGTATTTATATATTTTTGTTATATAAAGCAAATAGGTATTTAAGCTGCTTACTTGACCCTGCTTATTTTACATTCAAACCTGACAGTGCTGCCCATAAGTTTTTTTTGGTAGCCTATCAGCTGTTGATTCCAGCGATGGGCAGCACTACCGAATCAGCTGGACAGCAAAACCTGCCGGCAAATAGTTTTAATTTATTCCAAAAGTGCATAAAGTTTGAAGCTAAATGCTTGTTTTATAATGTTATTTAGTAAAGTAAGGCATATTAAATTACTTGGAGTGCGTTGCAGCAGCTCCCACTATGTTACAACGCCGATATTCTACGTTAATGCAGGTGGGCTTGAAACGTTTGCTTATTGAATAACAGTTTGAGTGGAATCAAAGCGAATTCGTTCGAGCAGCTCCTCACATCGGACACCTTTACTCTGCGGTCATAGCCGATGCACATTGCCGCTATCAGCGCCTGCGTTACCCGGACACTGGGGTGCGCCTCTGCACCGGCACAGATGAGCACGGCACAAAGATTCAACAGGCGGCAGCTGCGCACAAGGTGCCCGTGGGGCAGTACTGCGACGAGATCTCGGCGCGCTATCGCAATGTGTTCAAGGCGGCGCGGATAGAGTACGATGACTTCATACGCACCACCGAGCAGCGACACAAGCTGGCTGTCGCCCACTTCTGGGTAAGCTGAGTCCGCTGCCAATTGCTGGTCCACTGATTAGTTCGCATCCTCCACAGCACAGACTGCAATCGGGTGGTCACATCTATTCGGCGGCCTACAGTGGCTGGTACTGCGTGTCCGATGAGACCTTTCTGACTGACTCCCAGCTGCGCCTAGACGAAGCCAGTGCAACGCGCTACTCCCTAGAGTCTGGCCATCCCGTCGAGTGGACCGAGGAGACGAACTACATGTTTCGCCTATCCCAATTCCAGGATGATGTGCGTCACTGGGTGAAGCAAGAGGCACGCATTCGCCCCGCCAAATTCGAGAAGATTTTGCTCGACACGCTGAGCGAGCCGCTGCCCGACGTCTCCGTCTCCCGCCCAGCGAACCGAGTGCATTGGGCCATTCCCGTGCCGAACGATGACACGCAAACGGTCTACGTATGGCTGGATGCTCTCATCAACTATCTCAGCTCCCTGGGCTATCCCAATGAACAGGCAAGAGCACAGTTATCCGAGTAATCTGAGACGTCTTGTTGATGGATATTTTTCCTTTGGCCTTGCAGTATCGAGCTCACTGGCCCCCAGCGCAGCAAGTCATTGGCAAGGACATTCTCAAGTTCCACGGCATCTACTGGCCCGCCTTTCTACTGGCCGCTGGCCTGGAGCCGCCGCGCCAGCTGCACGTCCACTCGCACTGGACTGTGGATGGCCAGAAGATGTCCAAGAGCAGGCACAACGTCGTAGATCCCGTCCAGGCAGCCAAGCAGTACACGATGGAGGGCTTGCGTTACTTTCTGCTGCGCGAAGGCGTGGCCCACAGCGATGGCAGTGAGTATAAGCCCAATCAATTAATCTGAAGTATGTCAAGGTGTCACCATGAGCGAGAGCCACCCGCGGTTGCTTTAAGAGTTTAGTTTCCTTCCAGAGAATCCCTTTCGAGGGCTGGCACACCTACACATCTGCGTCGCTTTGCTGATTTCGTTAGTTTTGCTTGTACCTTGGCTGAATTTGCATTTCAATTTTATGCCAAAGAAGGAAAAAACTTTCAGTCTCCTGCTGCTGCTGTCCCTGCTGCTGCCACATCGACTTTTGTTTATTTGCTTTGCAAAGTTTTTGTATCTTGAACTTGGCTTAAGATTTGCGCATTTGCATAAGAGCCCCGCTGGCTAATTCCTGGGGCAGTGCCCCACTCGAGCTTGCCAGAGCTTGCCTGTCGAAAGTTTGGGGCAAGTTTCTGCTGGATGTGATTAGTTTGTCATTTCGCTCGGCCGTAAAACGCACTCAAGAGCAGACACGGCACAATGGATTGTGTGTGATCCCGATCTTTGATCCCATGCCAAGCAACTGTGCCCAGCAACTCATGCATGCACGCATGCCTGCCGTGCAACACAAACTAATCTCAATTCCTCAGCAAAGGGGCCGTCAGATACCTCCAGCCGCCAGGCACACGCACCACATTTTGCTGAAGCAATTAATACGGCTCGACGCGCTGCCAGAAGTCATCAAAATCACTTTGTTGTTGTCGCTGTTGTTGCTGTTGTCGTTTGCCACGCCCACTTTTGATGCGATTTGATTGATTCCATAACCTTTTCGGCATTCAATTTGCATAAATGGCCGCTGCCGCTACTGCTGGGGCTGGTGGGGCTGGCGCTGGCGCTTAATGGCTTTTCGACTGCTTTGTTTGTGAGGAATTTAAATTTAATTTCAATTTTCAATTATTGCCGACTTTGCCTTTCCGTTATGCTCGGCCACGCCCTCGCCTTTATTCAATTTGCCCCTGCAGTTTATGCCTGATGAATTTTCACATCGCCTGCTCTGCCCGGTGGGGTAGGAGGAGGGGTTTTTTTTTTGTGTGTGTCCTGTTGCCTTGCGGCTAATTTAATTGCATTTTTATTGCATTTTGCGCGCGGCTCGTTAATGTTGCGCATATTCAAGAGAAAAACTGCCGCGCAGTGCATGGCGCGATTCAATTAGGCCGCTTTTGAGGTGCTTTTTATTTCTTATAGTACCTGGCTCGATATTGGTTCTTTGATTTGAAATGAGATTGCCGCATAATGCGAGGCCTTGAGCACACGCACTGTGCCAGTCGCGGTCCGAGCTGTGTTGGGGCAAACATTTCCGCCTCACTTCAATGTGCATTTCAATAAGTTTTTCAATTGCATCGCCGTTTATTCCCGGCGGCGTTGATTGGCGACATCCGCTGCCATCAGCTAACAGCATTTGAGAGCGTGTTTTTTATGACGCGGACGAGCATTAGGGGCAACATCATTAAGTGCGCAACGTTTCATTACCAACAATTTAATTTCGAAATTCTGCGACTGCGGTCGCTGTATCTCTGCCGGCGGCGCACATCCGCCTCGCTCTGACACTGGAACTGCATTTGGCGAAAGTGTCCGGGCGCCTGTTGACGGTATGCTTCAATGTCCGCCGCCGGTCCCCCGTCCAGCTCTATGGAAATGAAAGAACACGCGCAAATAAAGAAAGCTCAACTGACACAGCACCCCGAGGCGCCATTCAGCTTAAATATCCAGCACTTGCTCAACCATCTGAGCACTGCAGCCCTTGCCAGCATCAAGTTCCACCCAGCTCCGTGGGAATTGACCCGCAACGCTTATAAATAAATATGATATGTGCTCAACGTCAGCTATCATGTTGCGCCGTCCCACAGCTAACAACTTCGTCAAAAAGTTAAGTAGCATAAAGCTAATGCAATATGCTTGAATATGTCTTAAATGGGATTGACAGATTGAAGGATTATGCAATATATTATTGAATATGGGCATATTAGCTGACTGGAGGATGGACTTAAGAGTTCAAACATTGATAATGATCCTTTGCTTTCCGTATGTCTATATACTTTTATTTTCTTCAACTTTTCTTAAGTATTTCTACATCGAAGGTTTTAAATGGGATTGACAGATTGAAAGATTATGCAATATATAAAGTGCGACAGTCGAAAATAATATTGAATATAATTTGTAAATTGGAGGGATATAGGAATAATTGCTGCATGGAGGATAGATTTGACAGTTCAAAAATCGAGAATGATCCTTTGAGATCCTCGCGTCCTTATACTTTTATTTTATTCAACTTTTCTTAAGTATTGCTACAGAATCTTTGATTCCGTATGTCTATATACTTTATTTTCTTCAACTTCTCTTAAGTATCGCTACAGAATCTTATACAGGTAGTTAATGCAATAGCTTGAATGCTTTAAATGGGATTGAATTATTGAAGGATTATACATTATATGTCTATTATATAATGCTTATCTCGGCTACAATCAAAAATAATATTGTATATAAGATGTGAATTGTCTGAGATAGATTTAATAGTTTTAAAAATCGAATGATCCTTTGATTTCCGTACGTTTATAGTTTCTTCAAATTTTAAGTATAGCTACAGAATAGTATACAGACTGTATATAGAAAGTAAAACTGAACAGTTACAATGCCTTAAAGCCGTTAAGTATAACATTAATATCCCAGCGAGCCTGACTTGCTGTGGAGGAGGACTTGACATTTGGCGTGGCCGTGGGCGGCTTGAAGGTGCTCGAATAGTTTACGTCGACACTTATCAGGTTGGCATTGCCACGCCCCAGGGCCAGCCCAAACGTCAGAGGGTGTGGCTTTGACTGCGCTGGAATTTGCAAAAAATACTCGCAGCGAGCGGCATTGAGGCGAGGATAGTCAGCAGCAGGCCAAAAAAAGGCCAGAAGTTTTGTAAGTGACAGGAAAAAACATGCGACAAGTCATTTAAGCAATTTGCAGCGCCTGAAGTCGGCTGAAAAAGGAGTAGGAAAAAACACAATGCGAAGGGTAAAAGCCTTTCGTGTGTTATGGGCAACGAGTGGAGCAACATTTGTCTATGGGCCACCGACGACCCCCTCTAGCACGGCAGTCACGTGCTCCATTGTGCAACATGTGCAAAACTTTGTCGAAATTACGGCTGTTGTGGCGGCGAGTGCTGCTGCTGCTGCTGCACCTGCCACTGCATGTGCCCCGAGGAGCGAAAGGCGCTGCAGCAGAGAGTTGCCGCCGTTGCCTCCGTTGCCGGCTTAGCAATTTGTAGCTGCACACGTAAGCAGCTAAAAGCAACATGGCCCGGCCCGGTCGGCAGACAGAGTTAGTTGTATTGCGATTGCGAGAGCGGCTGCCATAGCAATGGCCACAGCTGTTGGAACACGTGTTTCGGGTCTCCTGGTTTGCCCCATTGCATTAAAAACTAACCCGCGTCGCCATAATTGCTAGCCAAATGGCTGCCCGATGTGTGAGTGCATTTCGCAATTCGTATTTCCAATCGCAACAGCAATTGATTTACGCCGAAGGACGCCTGCAGCCAGCAGTGCCATGGCCCTCACAAAGCACTGCAATGCATAGAAAATCAAATGCTGCTCCACTGAAAATTCAATTCAACTCAATTCAACACTCGTTTAAGCAAATTGCATAAATTTTCAATGCTCATCATTCCAATGGGTATGCCAGACTATGACGTGATGCTGCTGCGGAGCAGCTGCGCAGCCGGTAAAAGCCTCACGAAAATGAAATAAATCAGAGAGACAATTCTTAGAAGGGAAATGAAGTCAAGTCAAGTAACATAATATGGAATAGGCACTTACATTATAATATCTAATATAAATAATGTTAATATATGACTTGTGGCTTAATCTATATCTATAAGAAAGAAGGATATTTGTTTAGGTGGGAGGAAGATAGATAGAAGAGAAAGAGAGAGAGAGAGAGAGAGAGAGAGAGAGAGAGAGAGAGAGAGAGAGAGAGAGAGAGGGGAGAGAGAGGGGAGAGAGAGAGAGAGAGAGAGACTGGAAGAAACAATCCAAAGTTATTGATGAAAAGGAGAGTGGATATAGAGTGGAAAGGAGGGGAAAAGAATTAAAGGAATCGGGAGAGTAGAAGCGAGACCGTAAGAGTTGAAAAGAGTGTGGGAGATAAGAGAGAGGGAGAGAGAAATTAAGAGCGTGAACAGAGAAAGTGTGCCAGATAGAGTGAATGGGACTAGAAGAGAGAGAGAGAGGGACAGATCAATGAGAGAGGCGGAGAGCGAGAGACAGAGAAAACAACGAAAGAGACGTAGAGAGACAGGCAGATACTCTCTCTGAGCAAAAGAGAGGCAGACAGACACTATCTCAGAGTTAGGGAGAGATAAGGTGGGAGAGAATATGAGGAAAGGGCAGAGGGCGCAATATCTCTATCAGAACTATCATCGCTGGCAGATGAAAGTTCAGATAAAAATATTAATTCTCACTGTCAAAGAGAGAGATAGGGAGAGAGAGTCAGTTGTTACAGGGTATAGCAAGAGTCGAGACATTGTTCGAGCCAACAGGTTCATTTGTTCCACAACAAGAGCCATGTTGTATGTATGCATAATGCATATATATACGTATATATAGTATTTATACATTTGACTGCACGCCCGTGAGCTTTGGCATTCAAATTGAGGAGGTTGCCAAGTTGACTTTGGAGCAGAGTTCGGCAGCAAAAGTTGAGCAGGCAGCGACAATACAATTGCATTAATGATGCGGAGCGCCCAGAAGCAGGCAACACATTTGGCAGCTGCAGCTGCGTGCCCAAAAAAACCCCTGCTTGCAGATGGGAAACATCCCCCAACCCCCACATCCCCACACCCCACACCTACCTTTGTTGGTGTAGGTGTAATGCGCATGCATATGCATTTGTTGTTTCTGTTGGCGGCACACACGACAGCTGCTCACCTTCCGGTGCTGGGCTCAGGTTCTCGACATGAAAATGCAATTCCCTGCACTGGAAGACGTCGGGTTTTATGCATACTTGAATAACAAGTGCCATTGTGGAGGCAGCTGTGGCGGCAGCTTAGAACTCGAGGTCGCCCAGGCTGAAATGACTCGATGATTTCCTATGGCTACAACTAATTAGCGCAGAAATTTGCTTTAATTGAAAAAGCCAACGTCAATCGACTATCGCGGCAGCTGCCCTCGTGCCAGGTGCAATTTATGCAGCAGCTGCAGCCAATGGGCCAAGTTTTTAATTACCTGCAACAAGAGTTGCCAATCTGCCAACTACAATGACTAACAACAGCAACAGCACCACAATATCGCTGCAGCGACAATGACCGAAATTATGCATTGGCCAACTTTGATTGGCGGCCATTGTTCGTGCTGCAGTGCGTCCGCCGCATGGAAATCAAATTTCATGTATTTTAATTAACGCCGCATGCCAAATTCAAAATCATCAATTGGCCCCCATCAATATGGCCAGCCAGTGCGACTTGTGCCTGCGCGAATCTGATGCTTTTGGCCAGATAATGATGTCGGCTATTGCGAGCATCGCTAATTGGGTCTGAAATGTTATTAGTCACCTTTGTTGCTTTCGGTAAACAGCAGCCTCGCTGCTAATTGCTATCCATTTACTTATGCAGTGTTTAGCACTCGATCCAGCGTATTAAGCGCACTACAAAGGACGCTGGGCCTTGCTAATCTATCCAGCTGCCCACGAAATACCACAATCAATCAGAATCGGAATTGTTCAGCATGTTTTCAGCAACAAGAGATTTTTCATGGAGCATTTAATTGAATTTTTCGCTGGCTTTCATTCACTATGTATGGAATATCAGATGCCTCGATGAACTTCGCTTCGAGCTTTACCTTCAATTTTGGTTGCAGCGCTGTATATGCATTGCTATTCCAGTGATGGAGTATCGAATCACTTTTTGGGGCTCCCATTAATACTGATTGCTGTGGCAGCTATGGCTTCCTTAAGCTGCGCACTGAGTCTGCCAGATTTTTTAATTATTTCCCCATATTTATCTTGCTACTCTGTTAAAATTATTTATAATTGGCATGATTTATTTATTATAGCATTTTCATGCAGAGATTTGTCCTAGAGTATCAGTTAGACGAGGCTTTTAGCTGAGGTGGGAAATTACTTCATTAATGAGATGCAAATTAAATGAAGTGCTCTGGCAAGTGTAATTGGCGTATTCTCTTGAGTCATCTGGCATGTATGTTGGGTTGCGAGGACAGCTTATAGTGCTATGTTGTTGATGGCTTGTTTATTGTGTTTCAGACCAAGGCAGAGATGAGCTATTTTAATAGTTTAGTTTAGTTCTGCCGTCTGTCAAACACTTGTTTGCCGTTTCATGTTCTTTAATTCCATATCTGCGAATTTGAGATTTGTTAAACAAAGCTCGATTCATGAGCAAATATCATGACGAAAGTCAATATATATTAGCAATAAACAAAATAGCTGCCAAAAGTTAGTTATAGCAAATAGTATCGCTCTTGGCTATTAGTAAAAATTGTAGTCATAACGCCAAATCATTTTTACCCAACTATTCGTTAGCTCTCATGTTAATACATATTAGGTAAATAAATGAATCTTCATATACGAATATATGTTAGATCTCTTAAGTATACACTGCGCGTAATCAGGATAGCGCAACCTTCACTTTCTCCGTTGATGTCTAAGATTTTCTATATCATTAGAGATATCGTTCTAAATTTTTTTAATATTGGACTCTGTTTTATTCACTTTAAAATGAAAAAAGATTGAACTCTGGAAAATTTCAGGAAATATTTTCATAATTTTCAGAAAAAAGCTTCCATAAAATGGTTGCTAAAATGTCGTTATCTGGATATAGCATTCATTCATTGTGAATATCTCGCTTAAATCTACAAGTACAGTTACCACATTTTTTTTGTAGGCCACAAAAAAGAAACAAGTTACTTTGGGAACATAGGTAATTTAGTTTTTTAAAGAAAAATCAAAGATAGAAACATACTTCGATTCTCGACTGTTTGGGCCAAACGCATTTGGTGACCAAAACTAACTTAAATTTTATATTTTTTAAAGGACATTCAGTGGCAATCATACTCAAACGTTGTGGGTGATATTTAAGTCAGCAGAACTAGGTTTCCTTTTAAAGACATAAGTTTTTAGTTATTCTATCTATTCTATGCCGTTGCAATCAGCTTTCTGACAAATCAGTTTAGGATCGTCAGCTGCACTAGCTTCACCTACGCATTGACTTAGTATCATTTAAGCTCGAGCAATCAAACTTTGTGTGCAAAATGTATAAAAATCCCGTGCTTCACCGAGCGACTTAAAATATTTGTTGCAGATTTGAAAAATGCGATTTTCCGAGTAGTTGTGGCAACATTTGTTAACTTGCAGCTGTAGAGGTAGAGTGCGTTTCTGTGTGTGGCCACCCCTTCGTTTAGTGATTCGGATACATATTTATTTCCCTTGTCGTATTTGCTTTAGAATGAGCTTATCTCTCGAACAACCTTTCAGCGTGGCAGACAACATTATTCTGTTTCGGCATGTGTTGTTGCTATAATCCCCTTAATGGACAACAAGTTTAGCAGCGGAGGCCGTGTGCCACAAGGCTGCTAAGAGCCAAATGGTTGGCCATTCGAGCTTAGCTAGCAGTCGATAGGGGAGCATCAATCATACGCCCAGTTTAATTTCCAAGTAGTATGTGGCCTTACGATACCCGCAAGGAAAGGCTGAATATTTTGCTGATGCTGCTGAGCTGTTTAAATCGTTGCAGATTTCAGCCACGTGAAGGCGCTGCGCATTTTGAACTCGGAGCTGGCGGACACCTTGGGCAACTTGCTGTCGCGGGCCTGTGCCAAGTCGCTAAACCCGCAGCAAATCTACCCGGAGCCGCATGTGGAGCACTTGTCCCAGCTGCTGCAGCACCTGGATGCTGCGAAGCGGCTGCAGGAGGCGCTGTTCCATCTGGCTGGTAAGTCGGGTTGTTTGTCATTTTAATATTTAAGCAGCCGCTCCGAGCTGGCTGAGTGAAGTTTGTTGCCTCGATGTCGCCAGCCAGCACACTTCCGGCCAATAACTGTGCGAGAAGTGCACTTGAGCGTGCGGCCAGGCAGAAAGCAGCCAAGTAATGTCCTCCACTTCCATTTGCATTTACAGGGCGTTGCGAGCAGCACTACGAAGGCAATCACTTCCACTTGGTGGCGGACACGGCCATCGCAGCACTGCATGCGGCTAACAATTTCTTTGAGTGCGCCAAGCCATGGGAGCTGAAGGCTGGCGGCAGCTCGCCCAATGCACCTCGCCTCCAGGCAATCATCGGCATGACAATGGACGCCTTGCGGCTTTGCGGTATTGTGCTGCAGCCAATGATGCCGCAGCTGGCCAGCCGCCTGCTCGATAAGCTAAACGTGCCCGTTTCGCAGCGCAGCTGGCGCCAGTTAAGCGAGAGTTTCGCCACGGCCGGTGCCGCCGACGGGCCCAAGAATCGCCAGCTGGATGGGCAGAGCAGTGCACTTCTCTTCCAACGGATTGTGGAGCAGCTGGATAAGCCAGGGGCGGAGCAGCGAACACAGCCGCAGACGCAATCCAAGCGAAGTAAATCCAAGAAGCAACGAGAGACATCAGCGAGCATGTCCTGAGTTGTCCTGGCACGTAGCTGTAATAAACTGTAGCCCAGCTCGAGTAGTTCAACTCAACTCTTAACTCTCCGCTGAATATATTCATTTGGATTCGCCCTGACATTTATGAATTGGGGCTTGTGGCGCGCTGCGTATGCTTAATCTAAATAGCCAGCCCAAGTGGCCACAAATCAAAGCCCAAGCGGCGCACAGCTGAGCCCACTCTATTTACTGGCGACTGCCAAGGCGCGTACTTGGCCCGACGCTCATTAAAATACACTTAATTATGCGCTAACGACGGAACTCCGCTGTCCGATACAAGAATCTATCTTGTAGTCACATTCCGCTCCCATATCAGCGGCATATTTTGTTATTTATCGCTCATAATTGAGATACGTTCAGGTGCTCCAGCCCGTGGCTTATTTATGGCCAGTTGGGCCGACTGATAGAGCAGCTGCGCCGTTTTTAAAGCACTTAATAATATAAGCTTGACGGAGAGTGGCTTCATTCCCAGGTGGGCCAACGACTTGGCTTGTCACTGTGGCTTATTAATTTCTTTTTTAGTTTGCTAATGAAAAGTTTGAGCCAACTGAACAAAAGGCGACATTCAAGGCAGTCAAAGAGCGTCTTATCAAGCAGTGCACTGGATTGCCTGAAGGTGCCCTAATTGACCTTCTGCATTAGTAGCAGCAGCAGCAGCAACTGGGCAATGTTGATTAGGTTAAGTCTGTCACCTGCAACAATAGGAAAGCGTTACGTATACGCCCAGTGTAACGTGCCTGACTGCAACTGTAGAATGTTGGGCGTAAGTGCGTTTGTGCGCCTTGCAAACAATAATGCGAGCTGACGTTGCCTGCCCATATATCCGGTCATAGTCACAGTCTGCCAATTAATAAGCCTAACGCGTCGCACAATTTGCAGCAGACTCCCGGATCCGTTTTCAGCTGGCCCTTGCTCGCATCCAAAGGCCCAACAGCTGAAGGGCTCTTGCAACCTTCAAATGTGCTTGCATCCAGTTGCTGGCAACAACATGAAGTGAGTCTAATTAGCGAAATAGACACAGGCTAAATACATTTACACCCACAAACACACAGACGAGAGCACATATTTATGTATGCTTTACATTCCGGCGTTCTATTAGCTGACTTTATACAGAGCTAAAATGGAAGGAACAAGAGCAAGAGATAATCTCTTAGGCATTTTTGCTAATTGGAGTTATATATTAGCATTTTTCATAGAGAATTCAATATTTGACTTTAAGACTTAATATTTGACTTTAAAAAATTCAGCTCAACTTAAAGTCTATGACGGGGTTTTCAGCCAACTTTAAAGCAATAAATTGGAATGTGCGCGAGGTGAGTTATTTGGTATCTGTATCAGCTAGCAATAGGTGCTACGCCTTTGAAGGCTGAATGTTCTGTCATATTTGTCGCCATGAGCTATGCGAAGCTGCTTTGCCTGGCATCTGGAGTATTTCACATTAGTCCTTCTGCAGCTTCTCTGAACAAAAATATGTGATGCATGTCTGAAGGCGTTATATAAAATATTTATATTCCAGTTATTTGTGAAGCACATCTCGTTGTCGAGAGGCGTCAGAGCGGTCAGTAAATGCCAAAGGCGGTTCATAGGATGCGGATGCGCGACTAGTTTGAAGCAGTTGCGAGAGCTGCGGAGGCAACAACAACTTGCTTGACTTGTTGGCTTTGCATAATAAATTTAATTATAACAACAGCCGGCAGCCTGCAAGCTGTGGAGTGGCAGTGGCTGAAGTGGCAGCAGACGGGCGGAGCCAGCCGCAGGACACCAATCGCTAGCGGTCGCTGCAGTAGGTAATACGTTTAACAGCTACGCGGGCTTGATGCCGCTTTGACTGGAATAGAGGCGTTAACGGTTCATTGTTGCCGTTGCACTCTGATTAATTGGATAAGTATACGTGGAGGTGGCTCTTGCCGCCATTAGCTTTGAGCGCGATGCACAACGCGGCGTATACGCGATACTATGAATTAATGGATTTGGCGAGGTAAAATGCGCTTTGGGCTAGAGTATTAGAGCAATCGCAGATGGAGTGGAGCTGGAGTGAGACATCAAAGCAAAAATTGATTTAGTTTCCTTTCACTCTTAAAGGATGCTGCCAAATGGCAACGGTATCCTTGAGCTTTTGTGCATCCGCTTGCAAATGCCAAAAAAATGCACGTGCTTCACTTGAGTGAAGGCACAGAGAAATCTCCTAGAGTAGCTGCAGAACGAGCTGCTGATGCAAAATCAGAAGAGGCAGCAGCAGGTGGGAGGCGATGCTTGACTTATAGAGCGTTGATTGCTTTGAGTTAAGTTGTCCGTTCGTTGCCTTCTTTATTTAATATTCAAAAGTACTTTTTGTGCTCTGATTAAAAATCGTAGAGCTTCCCGAGCACTTTAATTTGTGCTCAACTGTCAGAGATTAAAGCAACACTGTTGTTGGTTTTGTTTTGCTATTCATTTGCTCTTATTGTTGTTGTTGCATTTGCTGTGCCGAGGATTGCGTGGTGCTTCAGCTGCCTTGCTTAGTCAGCATCGTTCTGGGGTCTGCTCTGGCTGCAGTTTTGAGTGAGTGATGCGGCAATTTGAGCAGCTGCATGCGCTGCATTTGGCAAGTCATGACTAAAGTTTGCCTCAAGCACATCCGTTATGAACTGAGCTTAATTTCGTGAATGATTTCTTGTAGCAGCAGGCAAACATTCGTTAGAAAGTAGAGCATACATTTTTAATTGTATTCACAGTCGGGTATCTGTGAAACGAGCATTAATATCCCAGAAAATAATCTGAGCTTAATTTGCCTCGTATTCGACAGCTATTTTGCCTGAAGACTTTTTAATGAGGTTTCATCTTTAAATGGTTAAGTTTTTAATATTTAAGTCCAGCTATGGTGCACTGTATGACTGCTCTCACAATATTATCGATTTTTGATTTATGAATTTTTATTCAATTTCCATTCAAAAAGTATTTTATATAATTTTCAATTGAATTCAGCTTTATAAAAATAATTTATATTATTTTTTTTATACTTTTAGCTACCTTTCTTCTTAGTTCTAGTTTCTGTTAAATACCTAAATTATTATAAAATATGAGAATAACAATATTTACTTGTTCATAAATTTAAAAAAAAAACATATATTGCAAAGAAATATTACATACATTGACATAGACATTCACCTATCTATATTAGCTTACGAATATTGTTGTGGTCGTTAGATGTAGGTAAATATTCGAGCAGCTTACGCAAATATGCAGAGATGCAAATGCAAAGGTTAAAACGGATATTCAAGCCGATATTAGTTCTGTTGCTTCTTCTGAAAAAAACTTCAAGGGCTTCAATCAATTGATATTACATTATTATAACATATCAAAGGGTAATTTAATAAAAGAATAGAATAAACATTGAATAAAAATTAGTGAGTGTCGCATATTATATAAGTAACATATATATTTTTTCATTCTATTTCTCACATTATTCAATAGAAAAACTTTAGCTATCAATGACACTAATAATTTTTGTTTAAATATAGCAAAAGGGCAAGCGCATGGAATGCGGTTAAATAGCAATAAAATGACGAAGGGTTATTGAATCAATGTCATGTAATTTAATAAAAAAGTCAATTAAATATGTAAATGAAATAAAGCATATTTGACTTTTAATTAGAAAAGCTCGTTAATTAGCGCAGCACTTTTTGATGACGCTTTAGTGGGGACACCGAAGTAACAAATTCAGAAGCATGGACAGTTTCAAGTGTGCAGGAATGTCGAGATAATCACTTTTTTGTGAACTATGTTGGCCAGTTGGATATTCAGCTCAATGGCAGTTAACCGCGTGGTTGGCCTACTTGAAACTGAATTGTCCAGTGTCTAACTGTTTTGCCGCTTCACATAATTTGTAATTAAATTTCGCTCAAAAATTCTACCAAAATCCTTAATCCGTTAGCATAGACACACACATATACAACGAGCGCTGCAAACTATGTGAGTCATTATCCCTTTTAATGAATTTTTTCTGCTTGCCCGGCTTTTGGTTTTCATTTTATAGTGGGCAACAGTGGCAGCCGCATTTCGCCTTTGCCTTTGCCTGTGCTCCGATCCCTGGCTGGTGGGCTTTGGCCCACTTGTCGTTGCAGCCGCTGCCAAAGTAAATATTTTACTATGCCACTATTTGAAGCATACTTTCAGGCTGTCGGCGCAGCCGGAGAGCCGACAACAGCAAAAACAACAAGACCAACACTGCGGAAGCAACAGACCTTTAGCCATTTTATTTTAAAATATATTTTTGTAGGTCACAATGTCGTAGAACTTTTATTAACCTCACGCCGAAAGGGCGTCTGTTTGCTTGTATAGGTGTTTGGTCTTGTTACTCCAAACCCCAAACACAGCTAAGCGTTGGCTCTCGTTGGATGTGGTATCAGGTCAGTGTAATAGGTGTTATTGCTTGCTTATGCAATTAATTACACTCCTTACGCCTTAAATGGTGTCAATGTGGATTGCGAGCAGATTCAAGCTGCCTTAATCCTGATGTACTTCTAATATCTTTCTTAAATTTCACTCAATATAGAAAATTATTTAATTCGCTGATGAGTTAAGGTGAATCAATTTGCAGAATTATGCAGCTAGAGTTTTTTTCTGCTTTCTAGTTTGCCAACTGGCGTGGATGACAATGCAATAAATATGCTCAGGGAAAGCAGCAAAGGGAGCAGCTAAAATGCTATGCAAAGCTGCAATATAAAGCGGGGGCAAACAACAGCTTGAGCTGAGGACGAGCAGGACGACAAGGACAAAGCCGTCGACAGTCGACAAATGAGCGCAAGAAAATTAATTTCAACTGCAATATTCTCTCTTCAGCTGTGTCTCTGAGTGTAGGTGTCTAGTTGTAGGACTGCACAGTGTGTGTGTACGATGTCAAGGTTTGTCTGCAACAATTACATCCATTAAGCAAAATATTTGCATCAAACCTAAGTCATCAAAATATATATCCTGTCTGGGGTTGACCAAATATTGTCTTCTATATGTATGCAGAATCAATTTCTTCAGATTGACTGATTGACTAATATATTGCAAATCAATGCACAAGCACTAGAATATTTAAATATCTTGTTTTTTAAATCTGTCACTGCATTTCTATAAAAAAATTACCCACAAATTATGGGAAACGTATGAAAATCATTGAGTAAAATGTAAAGATAAAAAGTTTATTATTAATTTTTTTATTTTTAGTTATCTTTTTGTAATTTCTTTATATTTTTTTATATATTTTTTATTCCGGAATTAAAAATACAAAAGTAAAAACAATTTCCTAAAAACGGCATAAAAATCGAATTTAAAGGTACAGAGATAAGAGTAGACTAATCTATGTTGCGAACTGCAAGTTAGGTATGTGTGTGCCAATTGCAAATAATTTCAAATGGTATTAGCCTAGGTTACACTGACTGCTTTTGATATTGAAAATTAAATCCATGAAAGACACTTTGAGCTCACAGAATTATAGCAATTCCTCTATCCCGCAGTCTGACACTGAATACTGTCTGCCTTCTGTCAAAGGAAAACGCACAAAACGTATTCAGCTAAGACGTTTGCCTTGCATACGCTCAGCCTGTAATCTATAGGGCCACGGCGAATCGTATTAAAAGGCATTTTTGAATATGATGGAGGGCAGACAGCAGACAGCCTCGTAGCCATGGCATTTGACATGCGTGAGGTAAGTCAGCAATGCCAAATGTCGAACCGTTGGACTGAGAGATGCGTGGCTGCAGTTGCTAATTAATGCCACTCCACCTGGTACCGGATGGCTTTCATACCGAAGAGCACAATGAAGCCAATTAAAAATGACAATGACATAAAGACAAAGCCTTAATACGTCTTTTGACAATAAATCCACTTGATTTCCTCTCGCATGGCGCTACAGACTCGACTTGACTTGCCGTGCAAGGCAACCGGAATAAAGGACTTGCCCTTCAACAGTTGGCGCTGAGCCGCTTTAAATGTTTTTTATTTGTCTCGCTTTGTTTCTTGCCCCGGGAAATAAAAGTTACATAAAAAAAAACAAACAAAACAAGCAACAGCCTTAAATTTGTTGCTACATTTCGAGGCACCACTACATAAAAATAAGAATAAAAATACATTTCAAATCTGAGTGGGCGTCGTGAGCATAAATCTCATCAATCAAATGGAATTGTGCACATAAAGTTATCGGCTCAGCTTAAAGCAGATAGCTCAACTAAACTCCGAGGGCTTCGTCTGTAGCTCTCAGGCTCGACCCTTTTTGTTTTGGGACTATTTCAGTTTATTGTTACAATCAGTTAAAGCGGCCCCCGGCAGGCCTTTAACCAGAATCGTATTGTAAAACCAGCTTTGGGCTTATATCTAAATTTTTCATTCAACTTGTATATTTTTATGCAATGCGAGCACTGGGGCAGCTTTGGGACTGTTTTGTTTTATTTTTTTGTTTTTTTCTCTTCCATTAAAATTTCAGAGTCCATTGAGTGCAAATTATATTCATAAAACAAATGCTTTTACATTTGTTTTTTTATGCAATTTGAAGTCCATCGTGGCCCTGAAACTATTTGTAACAATATGCGGTCCATAATTAAATATCGATTCAAATATTTATGCAATTTTTTTTGTTTAGAAATGCGATTGTTTTGAAGAGCTATTGCATGCTGCTAATGCATTTATATAAATAGACATATTTTTCAACCAGAAATAGAATATACCTATATATTTTCTTTAACTTTTGTGTAGTAATAAACGAATCAATCTTGCAATAATGGAGTTTTTTAATGAATATTTAAATAAAGAAAAATATTTATAAAAGTAGAAGATTAGAGCTTTTGCAGTTCCTTTTTGAATCAACATGATGTTAACATTAATGAATAAGTAATTAAATTATTAAATTAACATAAATGAACTGTTGATTCAGAAATATTCAAGTAAAAGCCTACAATTGCTTCAAAGCGAGTGAAAGCAAGATTTTTTGAATTTCTGACTTCTACTATACTTATAAAATATAATTTATATATTGCTCAACGTATGCAACAATTCTTATGCTATCTAACTGACAACTAGCGGGACTGACGTTCATTAGCTATCATAAGTTACACTTAGTTGAACAATACTTTTGATTTTTTCTAGGAATGCAAGCTGCTCAAATAACTTAGTAGAAGTCTATAAAGATTTTTCTGCGTAACTTAATATGTAATCAATTATTCTACATCTGTAACTCTAGTCATGTCGAACTCTAACGGTAAATTATGCGATTATATTGACTTCAATTGATATGATTGCAAGCCAATATATTTATTGCTATGTATATACTTAAAAGGGTTCATCAAGCATACCAACAAATTTCCAAATTTAATCCTATCTATAGCATTAAGCTTTGGCAAACGTAATTTGGGGTCGCGTCCTCTGCGTGCAATTAAGTGAGTGAATTATTTATGAACAGTCAGTTGGCTTTAAGATTATTGAGCACCGCGAGCACCGAGCAGTCGGTTCACTTAGCTGAGCTGCGCGTCGATTTGTGTCAATATCATGTTGAGTGGGGCACAGCTGAGCTGACGTTAATAGATTTTGATTATGGCCCAGCAGGCTGCTGCTTGACACTTGTGCGTGGGGAAATATCAAAAATGTTGGGCCAACGTCAATTGCAGTTTAAGCCACGCCGAGTCGCTAATAACGGCTAGATTGTCGCTTGCCATCCGGCCATAGATTCTTGGTAATAAAGCGCTTAGTGCTGTTGGGCAACCTTTCATAAGAAAACTTTTGCTGCTGCCGATATTTTGAAAAGTTGTTGCTAATTTAGCTAAAGCACTTGAACAACTGAAATTTGGAGTAATTAACGGCAACGTTTGCTGACGGCCTGCGCGACGGCTCAGTACTTTTATAGACTTCAACATTGAAATGTGCAGAAAGTTCAAATTTGTTTGAATTATGCAGAAAGTTTATGCAAAGTTTTTACTAATCGATAAACGACGTACGGCGGGCCCCGGGCAATATGCTATATCAAGTATACGAACTGCTGGCTAAACGTCCCAAAGGATGTGTGTGTGGGTTTTGTTTGTGTGTGTCTGTCTGTGAAACAAAGCATGATTAATGATAACTGTGGCCAGCAATGTATATATCATTTCGGTTAGCAAATAACAAACATCAGAGCGAGCCACAGCCCGAGAAGGACCCAGAGCAACAGCCATAGCCAGAGCCAGAGCCAAAGCTGCAGCCAGAGCTAGAGAAATCAAGATAAATAACGTTTGAAATGTTGCTGTTGCTTCTCACTGGAACGAAATTTGTTACACACTCGAGTGAAGCGCAGAGCGCAGACAGCCTGCGATATGTTCTTACTCGCTTCCTCCTGCCCCTGGTCTCTATATAAATAAAATGGTACAGCACGCTCGCCCGCAGCAGCAGCAACATCAACAGCATCAACAACAACAACAACAACAACAGCAGCAGCAGCAATAAGCAACCACAGCGACAACGAGCACATTTGCAACATTTATTGAGTCGTTGAACGAGTTGAATGAGTTTGGATTTTATTTTTAAACGCTCGCTGGCTGAAGCGACGGCAGCGAGGACTAAACGAGCATACGCTGTTTAAATATTGATTTCCGAGCGGCGACAAGCACGCACTCTCACACACGCACTCACACGCATTCACAAATTGGCACACAGACTCATGAATACTCAAATGCAGAAGCATTGAGGGCGATCAAACAAATTGACAACAAACACTGCACAGAAAAGGCGAAAACAAAAAAAAAAAAAAACAGGAATGGCAATTGAATTTTGTTTTTATATACCCTGTATGCAAGAAATATAGAGACAATATATTCCAATAGTTAAGTTCTTTGAGTATTATAATTGTGATAAGAATAGACTCTATAGTTGGCTATAGCTGCGATAGCAATTTATATCGAAGTCTGCGGAGTGAAAGGAAGAGAAATAGCACTACAGACTGGCAGCTGGATGTATACTCCTTACTTAAAGTTAGACTAGTACTAAAACCTCTCCTGTCGATTAGAAGATACAACTAAAATATGTGTATGCGCATACATTCGTATTGCAGGGTATCTGCCAGTTGAGCGTGCTTTCTTCATAAATAATTGAACAGCGTGAATATTGGTTTAAATTCAGAGTTCTATGGGAATAAATGCAAAAACTGAATAGCATATGCATGCAGCCAATCAATCGAGCTGAGTGCATTGAAGGATTGGTATAAAAAGTTAATCTAATATCTGCTGTGAATCATAATTACAAACGTTTATAATTCGTTTAACAGAGACCACGCTTGCATGCAGTGGATCCCCGCGAGCCCGCGGTGCTTTGGTCTGTGCTGCTCTCGACAGGAGCAGAAATTGTTTGTGCACTCTGCGGGCACCTTAGGCTGGTTTGCACTAATATCATGAGCTTGCAAACTTGGACTTGGACTTGCACAAAGCTAAACGCAAACACAGCGTAATGAAGCTCGTTGACCAAAGATGCCTGTGGCAATTACTGCTCGCCAGTTGATGAGCACTTAACGTGAGCATGTGGCCAGTGCAGTTGACCAGCTGACCTTAAAGCCGATTGACTTAAAAGCGAAAAGCCATTGCACTGAAACTTTTAAATACAGTTGCAAAGCTGATTGCTTCCCTGCACTGCCATCGTAAATACCTGTGGTCATTATCTGTGCAACGAGAAAACCAATTTGCCAGCTGATAAAATATTTGCAACTTTAAATGCGAGCGAGGGCAGCTTTTCCGAAAAGTGATTGTCAGGTGCAAGACGCAAAATCGATAAACTCTCAGCCGCAAGCGGTTGCAAGTGTGAAACAAAGTTTGAATTAGCCCAAAGGGACGAGCACTCTCGTAGTCAGTCAGTCAGATTGCTTCCACGTGTTAAACTATGCGTTAGAATCGTCCTTAGCGACCCGCCACTAAATGTTTTCCCTAAGTTAAATAAACATTTCGATGTGCTCCGTTTCCAGTTCACAGAGCTGAAATCCTCAAATTGAACGCTAGTTCTCCCATCATTTTCTACAATTCACTAAGAGCTGCCTTATTTGTTAAATTCAGCAAGAGCTCGCCTTGAACTTGAACAGTTTATCTATGGAGCTTTTGAGTGGTGTTTTGGCATTTCAATAAAACCTTTCACATATGCTCGAGTTGAATGCATTTAATGCTGCAAAAGCTGAGCTATTTTCATGCATCAGCAAGCAAACATCAAATATTTACCTGGGAATATTGCCAGAATTTGGAAGCCATTTAACCTTGTGAAATTATTCTGAATATGCACAAGCGACCTGACATGGGGGCAGGTAAGAAAAATTACGTTTACATTTTGTTTTTGTGTAAACGACTATCAGGATCAAAATTTCAAATGGCAGCAATAAATAAAGTCAATCACTCAAATGGCATACAAATACCATAAACATTTATTTTACTTGCCTAAAATATTTCTAATCTCTTTAACATTTAACAAAACACAAAGTCGCTGGGAATTACTTGAATGTGCGAAAGCTGCGAGTAAGAAATAATCATTGAATGATTATGAAGTCATATTTATTGTGTTCTAGATGATAATCGGCTTAAAAATACTACGATTTGAATAACAATGATATTAGGTATTCTTATAGGAGCTCAACATATACAGTATTCCATTTAATTAATTCTAGATAATGACAGTATATGTGATGTTTTTTTTAAAATGCTGATGGCACCTTAGAGTAAGAGTAAGAGTTGGAAGAGTAAGAGCACAATTCTAAATAGTAAAGTGGTATAAGACCACCTTGTTATTATTATATACTCATATTAATAGAGCTAACATTATCGATAAATTAAACAGTATACGTATAATAAAATTATACAAATAATAAAATTATTTAAGGTTAATTTTATTGTTTGTATTATTTGAATACATTTGATATATGAGCTTTTCATAAAACACAAAACAAATCGACAGACAGATTACTTTTTATTACGTTAATACCACATTATTATTAAAGACCCCAAATATCTGAGCATCAGCATTTGCATCTGCAGCGGCAGTTCTCTTGACTAACGCATTGATGCTGATTTATCAACTCGCCACAGAGCATTACGCTTAAGTTGTACGATGATTGATGCTGGGTGTCGGGTACATCAATCATCAGGGCTTACGCTTCACTAGTAATTGATTGATTTGCCACAGCCCACACTTTGGGGCAGCTTTAAGTGTGCAGCCAAGCAGCTAGTACAAGTTGTCCTTGCATTGCTACAAGGGTTACGATTTTCACATTCACATGCAGAACTTCTCTTTTGATTTTATATGCAGTGCCACATGCCTGGCAAAGAGACCATCGGCCAAGGACTTGCGAGAGTTCAAAGTGCATAAGGCTGTGGCCGTTTGCAACCAAAATGCTGCTTGTAGCGGATGTGGTGCCTGCTGGTGTTGTCAGCGTTGCGGTGGCTTTTGTGCTCATGCAGAAAAATGCATACAGTTTTTTCCACGACACACTGTCATCCAGCCAGCCAGAAACCGTGCTACACGACTCTGCACAGTGGCCCTAAATTGGACGTGTACTCGTTGTTTTCCGCTCTGGCAGGAACCTTTTGATGTTTTCTTCCGCCTGGTCGTAGACTCTGCTTAAAGCTATTTTAAAATGATTGGCTTTTATGTCAATATGCATCTTTCTTGTCTTACTCGCTTGTTCTGTTGGTTTTAACGTTTGTTTTCCTTCTTATTTTTTTTTTCTCTTGAGCATCTCTTACATTTTCATTTTTGAGCTGCTGTGTATTCTGTTACAGCTTGAATCTGGAGTGCTTCAATAAAACACAATAAATATACAAATAATTTTTATTCGTTTTGGCTGCCATTTGGCCTGCGGGTGACTGTCGCGAAATTCTGGTCGCAGACATGTCGCTCCAAACAAGTTGGTGTGGGGATGTTTTCAGCTTAAATGGGCAAAGTTTGCCGCAACTTTTAGTTCAGTCCGTCCGAGTGGGAGGTCAAGAGCAAGCTGGTGTTCAGCTATTTCATGGGCACTCGGCTTAAATATTAAAAATACATTTCGAAAGCCACGCATACCCCATGACTGTGCTCCTCTATCCCTCCACAACCTTCGACAACAGCCGGCGTTGGTAAAACGGTCTGCCATAAATCTTCCCTCGCACATGTAGAAGGCAATAAGAATCCAAACAGAATTAAATTAAAACGGCAGCTTCTGCTTCAGAGCACAAATCAAATTTTCGCACCGTGACGCCAAAAAAAAAAAATAAGGAAGGGAAAAGCGAATGAATAACAGAATTGGGAAACGAAATCACATTTGCCTTAAGTTGTCGAAAATGAAGCGTAAAATAAGCATTCGTCACTAAATTTTATTCTTTACATTTGGCTGCCGCAACGAACTTGAAATAATTGTGTGCACATAAATCAGAAACCAGCGAACAAGACGAGAAAGGCTGACTTGAATATACCCTGACACTTGATTGATGTTCCAAGAACTTATAAGATCTGCATCTCTTCTCGTCTAAACTCCCGATCTTAATAAGGTACAGGGTATTTGAAAAGGTACGACAACAAACACTGTGTTAGAGGTTTTGGATTTGATGTTGACTTCTGGGCATCAGGTGGGCGGACAATGGGCGTGCCAGTTAGTCAGTGGGGCGCGTTAAAAGTAGCACGCGCAATTGATTTATGAAAATTTATTGCACACATGTGGCACAGCTTCAGCGGCCTGGCACAGAGGATATGCACAGCTCGCCCCAGAAAGCCCAAAACACTATAATTAACGGCAACAGCGATGCGATGGAAGTTTAAAGGTTGGGGTATATAGGCTATATGCTAATTGGCATTCTTATAAAGAGGCTCTCGATTATTTATTATAAATAGACGTCTATCATTCGTTAAATACATGTAGAATATTGAATTCTTTGTTTGTATTTGATTGCTATTTTATTAACGGCCATTATCAGGGGTAGACTTCTTATGTCCATTTGTCTGTCAGCCGTCTGCTATCTGTTGTTTATTTTTGTACAATGTACATTGCATGCTCGATACGTCGCTTGAAATGGCATGCCGCAAATGTCGCTGTGCGTGCGTGGCAATAAAATCCAAGGCATTAAAGCTAATGAGCCCGAAGAAAACAAACACAAATTCGTGGATGTTATTAGTGCAACCACGCCCATCGCTACTTTCATCACATAATGAAAATCGTGGGCATATTGCAGCGCATACGTTGCTTCATAAAATCCGGACTCAGGCACGGGCCCGGGCACAGGCCCGTAAAATGAGGACGATCGGCGACTACCTACGACAGAAATGGCATAAAATTTACGCAAATCGTTGTTGTTGTTGATGCTGTTGATGCTGTTACTGCTATGGGCGTACATAAATTTGAGACAAATATAAACAAATGTCCAGAGAATGCGAGTCAGTAGCTGATTTATGAGCTGATAATAAAATGAAATTGTTGCTCATACGCCTCGTTGAACGGGAGCACAACAAGTGTGCGTATTGTGCTGACTATCAAATAGTATACTAGAGTAAGGCACTCTGGCATTGCCTGTCAGATAGGCACTACTTACGACGACATTCTTCAAAGTACTAAATAACAATCATACAAATTCCAAGTTTTTTCTTTGCAAGAGCTGCAGCATGGACCCGAGCAGCTACAGCGAAAGCCAGGACGACAATAAACCATTGGATAGTTCGTTTTTCGAAACGCTGTGGCCACTGATATTAGATGAAAATGTGTGCCGCGTGGAAAGCGAATCTACTCAGTTCTTTATACCTCGCATAGAATTCGACTATTTGCATTGGCATACCTTTCTGGCCAACGTTGGCTTCCCGAAATATGAGCAGCCGCACGATTTGCGGTGCTGCCAGGCCGCCAAGGACGAGGAAAAGGCCGATCAGTTGGCCGAAATTGCAGCTAATAAAGCCACTGAAGAACTCAACGATAAGGCTATAGGCGACTATCAACCCGTTGGCTCTCGTGCCATCATGCGTATCGACAACGAAATCAGGCATCAATGCGAGCAGCACGAGCACCGCCAGCGCCTGGCCTACTCCTTTGCCAACCGCGTGTATCCGTGGACCATGCAAACACCAGTCCACGAGAGCAGCTTTCTCCTCACAGATGAGGTGTGTGCTCAGTTTAGGTGTCCAATGGAGCTTGGAATCCTGGAAGGTATCTATCACTATGACTGCAAGTTTATGCTAATTGATGCCAGCACTGACGTCTGTGCCGACGACTTCCTGCGCTGGCAGAAGTTCCGGCCATATGTCCAGATGTTGTGCCTTGTGCGCTGTCCACGTGTCCAGCGACACCTGCAGCTGCTCAATGTCTTCCACACGATGCTGATAGAGGAAAACATGCAGAATACTTGGCACGACGAGCTGCAGTGCTCTCTTCGCTTGGGCCTCAGAGAGGCCAAGAGATTGGAACTCCTTAAAAACTGCTCCGAAGCATTTGTTTTTATTTTCTCGCGTTATCGCGGTCTCTGCACTTGCGATACCTTCAAAGTTCTGCGCCGCATTTGATTACTGGAAATTAAATTAAAAAAATGCACTTATTTGCAATTTAAATAAATTTTATGAGCGAAGTCCTTGATGATAAATCAATCCATGTATGATAAGGTAAGTTGACTACCGAAGTCTTCAAAGTTTATAATATCAATTTTTACTTTTTATCAGGTTAATTTTAATAATTTAAAACATTATATCAATTAATTATAAATCAAATGTCGAGATATTTTTGAATATGAAGTCATGTGAATTATTATCAGCAGGCAAACAAGAGCTGTCAGAGCCTAAATTATCATATCCAAACAGACCACAAACCTGTTCTGGAATTTTAGACAAGTTTGGTGCTTGGAAAGATTATTTTACTGCACAAGTCGTGTTTGTATATTTCAAACGGATATTTTAATTTATCAATAAATATGCATATATATATCAAAAAATTGAAATGAATAAGTTTTCAGTTGAGTGTGGAAAAAAATTGAAATTAAAATACAATGTAAAAGGTGATAAATAAATTATGATATTATAATGTGATTAATGATCGTTAAAATAATATTTATCATCTGTCTTATTTAAGGCTTTGATTAATGCTTCTTCGAGATAACAATTTGTTTACAGCGCCAAACTGTCTGCTTAGATTATTTCTAGTCTTAGCCTTCTCATATTCTTGGCAATTATTTAACAATCGATCTTAAAGTGTTGAAGCTCACTGGCGGCCCCTTGGCAGGTATTTATGTCGAAGTAGTTTTGTAGTGACTGCCTAAGCTCCAATTAACGTGGCCCATAACCCCGTAGTGGCAATCAAAGTCTTTCGAGTGCACACATTTTGCATTCATGCACTTCCTGCAGGTGGTAATAGGCAGCTGGCATTGACTGTTTGGCTGCTCGCCGCGGAAGCAATTCGCCTTGAGGAGCCGTCAAATTGGTCGGATATAGATGTCTCAATGTGCTCGTAGAGGCAGTCGGGCCCTGCTTGCGGCTGTCACGAATGCCAGCGGCGTCAACTTTGTCGGCCATTAGCCCCGAAACTTGGCAGCAAGTTGGCAAGAAGTGCCAAGTAGGGGCATATTTCATTTTCATTTATTATATTTGGCAAAACGAATGAAATTTACGAGAAATCCCAACAAATTACCACAAAAGCTTAACAAACTTGAGCTGATTATAAAAGTTAGTGTGAAAAAGAAGTCCTCCGCAAGCGGGAGCTACAACAATGTCATCCAGCCCCCAAAGGTGCAGGAATCTCGTTCCTCCCGCTAAGCAGTGGAATTGGGTGCGTTTATTGTTGTTAAAAGTTTTGCTACTTTAACAAGTATGTACTGACAGTTGCGTGCACCCGAATTTTCGATATTGTATTTACATACAAAGCTGAAAGTTGCCCTCTTGTCTGATATAATCTATAACTTTTCATATACTAAGTGAAAATTGTGGCGCCAGTGCAAAGTTTTATCAACGCCACGTTTTCGGTTTAAACCAGAGAAATGCTCTTTAAGGTGGAAACGCCTCTGGAAGGGGATTCTATTCAGCTTGACTCTATTTATACAAAAGTGGGCGATGTGCAGGTAGCATCTGCGCCTCGGCCGTCAAACTCGTTTGACTCAAATGCATTTACGCCAGCAGCCGAGAGCGCATCACAGACGTGCAGAGGGCACGGCTGAGGGAGAGTATTTGTCAAACCGGTTGAGATTAAAGTGGAGAGAGCCGAGGAGAGAGTTTGTATTTTGTAATGCGTATCAAAACATAAACAAAGTGCCGCATTCATTCAAGCATCTGTCTATTCGTACTGTGTGTATATAACATGTGTTTTCGTCTATATATATTTCTGATATGATTTCAGCTCAGTCTGCCGAGGGGTTTACCGGGCAAAGCCCGAAAACCTGTCCTGCTGTGCGCTTCGTCAGTCGCTCTGACGCTCGGGTATTCCACAGCATGCAGAGAGCTAAGTGCTGGCGAGCGCTGAGCGGGAATTCTGATAATTCTAGCTTCACGGGCAATCGCGATGCTCAGTTCTCGCCCAACTGCTATCAGCTACAGTTCTGAAACGACATTCAATGGGAATCGCTAGCCAAACGCTGACGCTCACGCTGCTAGGTCTTTGTCTACGCATTGCTTTGACCCAGCGCTTGCCACCCAATGGCTGCGGCAGCATATTCCAGTATCGGCGCGAGGGCGATCACTGGATTGGCCATGTGACCCCGCCACAAGACGGCCTCAAGAGCGTCAGCTGGAAGCTGCGCTTTGTGTCGCACGGCGTTGACATGGTACGTATGTAGGTAGACACAGTGAGCACCTTTGGCATAGTCCGTTTCTCACACTCTCTGCTTGCACCTGCAGCCCGGCAAGATAAGTTCCCTGGCGCCGTACCCGAACAGGGAGACCGCTCTACAACGCATGTACGCCGGGGGCCGCGCCGAGTTCTTTGTCCAATTTCCTGGCTTTAACGACGAGCTGCCCAAGATAGTGCGCATCGAGTTGAACGGCCAAGTGTTATGCACTGCCAGCGAATGTGAGTAATCGAATAAAATTGATGAATCTATTACGTGCCTAAGCGGTATCATTAACGGCAATTATTCGACACATGATATGTTATTTGATACGTGTGATTAGCAATATACAATGAAAGTTGACTTGTGGCTTACACAAACTGTTCTGTACACTCTACAGATATCATATTCGAATATGTTAGATTGCGGTAATAGAAATTTGCTCTTTTTGTATTAATATTCCTGATGACCATCTCTTGTTTCTCAGATGAAGGCTCTTCCACAACATCAACGCGAGAGGTGAACATGTCTGTTTCGTCAACGACCACATATAATATGTACGAGCCGGCGCCGCAGCCCCCAAGAAGAGGACCACACTTTGAATCGATAGATCCGGAGTCATTCTACAATCAGCTACTGACGTATTCTTCGGGACCAATACCGGCATTTGTACTAGCTACACGCCCGCCGGCCAAAACCAGACCGACTGCAGCAGCTACTCCAGCGACACCGGCGGTATCGGGTGACAATCCGTTTTTGAAGCCGCTGGCGAGTAGAAAGCCTGCCAGCACAGCGGATACGCGCCCAAATCCAGCGGAGTATGAGTGCGGCGTGGAGGGGCTCGTTGGCTTGCAGATTGGAGGTGAAACCTTGCCCAGGGGCCGCTTCCCCTGGCTCGCGGCGCTCTATCACGACAGCAACATGAACTCCAATAAAATTGAGTTGTCCTACAAGTGCGTGACGACGGTTATCTCGGCACGCACCGTGATAACAGCGGCGCACTGCATCTACGGCATGACGCCGGCACAGCTAAGGGTCTATGTGGGACGTCACGACATAAACATGCACCCCGAAAAGGATGCCGTTCTAATGACCGTGCAGTCCGTGCACACTCACCCCGACTTTGTTGGCAATCTGGTGCCCGACCTGGATGTGGGCCTACTGGTGCTGACCGAGCGAATGCAGTACTCCAACTACGTCCGTCCCATTTGCATGTGGACCAGCAAAAGCCCGCTTGGCATCGATGACAGCGAACAGACTGCCGTCGCCGGCTGGGGCATCGATGCGAATTTCAAGCCAACGCGCTTTCCTTCCACAGTGAACGTGAGGCCGGTGTCCCAGGAGCAGTGTCTACGTGAGATGGTTACCGCCAAGGACTTCTTAACGCCTCGCACACTATGCGCCGGCAACAGCGAGGGACACGGTCCCTGCCTGGGCGACTCCGGAGGTGGATTAATGGTGCTCCGCAACAACCGCTGGTTCGTACGCGGCATTGTCTCGCTAGCCCAGCGCTCGGGCAACGGCTGCGACTTGTCGCGATACGTCATCTACTGTGACGTCGCCCGACATCTCGGCTGGATAGAGCGCAATATTGTGAGATGAGCCCTAGCAAATAAGCTAACAAAATAAACAAAAGCTGCCTGTTTATCTCGTAATAGCCATGCTTACGCGCTCAAGGGTTGCACCTTTTCAGCATTCCGTTCTCAGTTTTCCGTTTTCACTCAACACGTCAACACTCTCCCATTCTGTTCTCTTCCCTATCGGAGATCTCGGCTTTATCAGCGCCCGCACAATGCAGTATTTCCAGTTTACTCAGCACACTGGCGCAACACTGAGAGCCGCGGCACTCAGTGCAATTGAGCTGTTAATATCGAATGCAGTTCTATTCGCCCATTGGCGCTTGTCGCGTGTGCATTAATCAATTAGACGGGACTTTAACTAGAATTCAAGTCGGTTTATTTTTTTGAAGCATTCCAATGGGTACGCAGCAGCTGCTGCTGCTGCTGCTGCTACTGGACATGGTGTTAATGGCTTCCGTTGCTCAGCGCCTGCCGGAAAACCCGTGTGCCCCGTACTTCCAGTATGTCCAGAGTGGCGCTGGCAGTTTTCAAGGCGAGCTGACGCTCGGCCTGCAAAATGGCCGCAATCGAATCGACGTGCGATTCTCGCAGCTCGGCGCACACGATGTACGTAGTTACTCTATAAGCTGATTAGATTGTTGCGTTTCAAGCACTGAACTGATTGCGCCTCAAATTCCAATACGATTCGACAGCAATCTGTTGTTGGCGCCCTGCTGCCGTATCCCGATGAGGCCGCCGTGCGAGCTAGTTTGGGGTCTGCCAAGTTTCGAGTGCGCCTCTGGGCGGATGCGTCGGCCGTGCTGCCCAAGCTCACGAGATTGGTGTACAATAATAACGTACTGTGTAGAGCCAGTGAATGTGAGTAATCCTTATTGAGTTCTAGTTGAGATTGCATTTGTAGATAATCCCCAGAGTTTCTTCAATCGTTTCTTCGAGCTGCAAGTAAGCGGACCACAATTACCGCGTCGCCTGGCGCCCACGCCCGCCATTCATCAATATGCAGAGGGTCACAGGGATGTGCAGTTTAAGACAGTGGTCTTTGACGGCTCGGAGGGGTCGATTTCTCATATTCTATCCGATTTTGTTAATCAGCAGTCCGCCACCTCTGCTGCAGATTGGTCACACCGGTCACCGGCAACAACTAGCATAAGCTCTTCCGCTGTGCCACGCCAGAGCTGGCCTATTCCATCAGCACCCACAACTTCTAGCACATCTCCTTGGCGTCCAGTAACGCCTGCACCGCCTTTCATTCCACGTGGCATCCCCGTAACTCCTCCCTCCTTTGTGTGTGGCCAAGAAGGCACGGGCGAACCTTATATTCAACGAGGCGTGGAGTTTCCACGTGGCAGATATCCCTGGCTGACAGCTGTGTATCACAAGGAGTCCTTCTCACTGGCCTTCAAGTGCGGTGGTTCGCTCGTCTCGACCAGCGTAGTCATTACGGCTGCCCACTGTGTGTACAAGACAAGAGAGGATCGCGTGTTGGTAGCCCTGGGGCGCTACGACTTGGATAATTACAGCGAGGATGGTGCTGAGGTGAGGGACGCTAGGCGAATTGTGATGCATCCAGAATATTCCTCGCGCCTGCAGCTTCAGCCCGATGCCGATATTGCGCTGATCACATTAGATAGTCCAGTCATGTGGGTTAAACCGACTTTCTCTCATAATTCATAATGCATTGTTTGGCATCTGCTCTTTTTGTTTGGTCAACAGCTTCAATGACATCATCAGTCCCATTTGCCTGTGGGAGACGGCTGAGAGGGAAACCGAGACCGAAATCGGCTCCATCGCCGGCTGGGGCACGGATGAGCAGGGCAACTCAATGACACGTTATCCGCGCGTCGTCGATGCGAGGATAGCCACCGTGGGGGAATGCGCACGCCGCTGGAAAGTGCAGAAGATTCTCGATCGCACGCTCTGTGCTGGCAATCTGGATGGCTCAGGGCCATGCCTCGGCGACTCTGGTGGAGGTCTGATGATTAAACGCAACAATCGCTGGCTTCTTCGCGGAATCGTCTCCCTAGGCGAACGTAGTACAACAAACCACTGCAATAACAACCAATATGTCCTATATTGCGATCTTGCCAAGCATATGACCTGGATTAGCCAAAACCTAGGCTAATCTCCATCAAACTCTACAGCCGGTAAAAAAGGGCTTGCCTACCCAATGCCCAATATCTGCATAAAAACTCAATTTAATATACATAAATATGAATATGAATTATTTATTTTGTCAAAAATTTCATAAATAAATAAATTTATAAATGCTAAAAATAATAATATGACGACTTTTCTATGCTCTTACTTGTTAATTTGATTATTTAAATTGTAATTGTAAAGGAACATTCAATGAATAAAAAATATTGACCCAGCTAAAGGAACTGAAACTTTCGACTAAGTGATTGACGAATCGGTTGGGGTTGACTAGATGGATATGCTTTCCATAATATATTCTGTGACATTAATTTCTTAATCATTTCAATAAAATGATTGTCCAATGGATTGGAAAAAATATTTTTGGAATATTAATATTTCGTTCAAGCTGCTAATTTAGATAATTTATAGAAATAAAATAAATATGCAACAAACAATAAAATAAATTAAATAATTACTCCAGAACAGCCGAATTGATACATAAATTAAATAAACCTGCTTTTAATAGAACAATATAAATATAATAAAATGAATTTAAAGTTGATAACATTACAGTCATTCGTTCAAGCTGCTAATTTAGATAATTTATAGAAATAAAAAAAAAAATATACAAGTAAATTAAATAATTACTCCAAAACAGCCGAATTGATACATAAATTAAATAAACCTCATTTTAATAGAACAATATAAATGTAATAAAATGTATTTCAAGTTGTTAACATTACACATTTAATATATAAGCTGAGCAATAATGAATTGATTATCAATATAAAGAGCAAAAAGCTCGTAAAGGGAATTCTCATTTGCAAGCTGGGAGACTCCACCTGGCAGAGTAAAGTTTTTGCCAGACGATGCTCGCATGTGGGGCTGACTTTCCGGTTTCGCCCGAGGCATCTGAGTGTAACAGATCGATTCTCGTTGGGGTGTAGCTAGACAGCGAACGTGGTTGTGATTAGTATTTAATGCTCAGAAGTAAACACAAATCATTCGTTTGCCGATGCTCGAAGCGCGAGGTGTGACTCTGATTCATTTAGACATTCGCTTTAGTGTGAATCGCGTATAGTTTTGTTTATTTGTTTTCATATTTCTAAGTAATAACTTATATGGAGTGTGTGTTGCTATTCTACGGCATCTTGCTGTCATTGCTTGGACTTATATCGCCGATATCGGCGCAGCGCTTGCCGAATATCGCTTGTCCGCAGTTTTTTGAGTATTTGTTCTACAATCAGCAGTTCATTGGGCACATTGCAGTACGGCACGACCCTCAATACGAAAGCAATGAGCTTGTAGTGGAATTCTCCCAGTACGGAGCTTATCAATGGGTAGGTGAACGGGTACGCTATGAGGAATCGATGAAGATCAGTCTCGAGTATACGCATCACTGGAATTCCTGATGTGTTATTATTTTTTGCTCCAGCCGCAATGCTGATTGGTGATCATTTTTCTGGCCTTATCACTCATTGACCCCAACCTATGCGAATATTGCACTTGATAATTTACATATGTTTTAGTTAATAGACGTGCTAAAACCCCATTCAGATTCATGAATTTTGCAAATTGACAGCAATTCGAAGACATTATAAAAACGTGAATATTTGCTTTAAGCTTGCTTGCAATGAGTCGTCAATCAATAAGATGCCTAATTGACTATGCCAATATGAGAGCAAGAACCTTAGAGAACAGTTATTAATAGCCACAAAGAGCCAGCTTCGCAAACTGAAGTGTTTCCCTCGCTTGCTTGCCGCTTCTACTCTCTTTGTGGTTAGTCGAAATGGGATTAGTTATGCATGTATTGGTTGTCTGGCCAATCGTTTCCAGAAACCACTTCGACCTGTTTATACAAAGATTTTGTTTTGGTTTTTACCAATCGTGGATCCCCGGCTATACATAATGCACGACACTCCGTAAAAATATATTTAATATCGGAGAGGAGAAGTTATTTATTGACTACATCTAGCTCGAAGAGATGCTGATATCTGTTAATGTTTTTTGTAATTCCATGTTATTAGAGCTATATTGGAAGCCTATCACTAATGGACAACCAGGAGGTTACCAAAACCCATATAGCTAACGGTGAGCCCATTAACTATCGCGTCGACTTTCCCATACCCAGCGATCCGCCCAAATTGACAAAAATTACCCTCAATAATGAGGTGCTCTGCAGTGCATCGCCATGTGAGTGACTTCACCAGTATTTAGTTCTTCACCCAACTTTCGAGTCTATCTGCAGATCCATTGCCAAACACCGCAATCTCGCTTAGGCATTCACTGCTGTCCACAACTGTGCCGCTTGCCTTCTTCGATTCGAGGCGTGTGCAGAACGGGATCATTCCACAGTTTGAGTTGAGACCATCCGTTACGACTGTGAAGCAACCGGACTACACGAATCCCGCGATTCTAGTACCAGAGCCGAGACCAACCGTCAAACCACGTCCCGTCATACAGCAGCAGACTAATTTGAATACTAGAGTGAATCCGAAGCCTGTGCCGACAGATCAAACACTGACTAGAGTCTGTGGACGCGAAAGAGCAGTTACAACGCCTCTCATTTTCCAAGGCGAGCAGCTGCAGCGGGGCCAACTGCCCTGGTTGGTAGGCCTTTTCGAGCGTGGGACAGACAACGGTCTGATCTTCTTCTGTGGTGGCTCGCTTATTTCGTCCAGCACAGTGCTATCGGCGGCACATTGCTTCCGTTTACCTGGCCGCGATCTGCCTGCCGACCGTGCTGTCGTCTCCCTGGGTCGCAACACCATCGACATCATCTCGGAGGGCGAGTTGCGGGAGGTAACGCAGTTGCTCTTCCACGAAGAATACGAGCACTTTAGCGCGAATGCTGATATGGTGCTCATTAGACTAGCCAAGAAAGTCATGTGAGTATATAATATTCGATATATAATATCCTTACCTCATATTAATTCCCTGCCAGCTTCAACGATTATATCGTTCCTATTTGTTTGTGGAGTGAGAGCTATCCGCTGCAGCTGCCTTCAGGCTACAAAGCGTATGTGGCTGGTTGGGGAGCGGATGAGAACGGGAATGTCAATACGAAATTCTCGAAAATCACGGACCAAAACATTGTGTCCGAGTCTGACTGTCTGCGCGAGACTGTCCGTTCCCTGGTGCAGCCGAACACGATCTGTGCGAAGCGAGTGGGAGCCGGTCCGTGCGCCAGCGATGGAGGCGGCGGACTGATGCTGAGAGAAAACAATGTCTGGCTTCTGCGTGGAGTCATCTCAGTTGGCCTGCAAAAGAACAACACCTGTGATCTCACCCGGCCCTCCCTCTACACCGATGTGGCCAAGCACATTACCTGGCTGCGTCAGAACATGTGGGAATAACCATCCTCCAAAAAGTGCCAGAAGAGCATTTTGCTCTACCTATTTACTCAGCTCTAAGTCAAGTTCTGCCTTTAATTAATTTATAAATAAATCACACTTTTATAAGCATATGCGTTTAATACCCGAACGGAAGATCCACGCTTGGAAGTATAGCTTCTACTTATGAACGTCATCAGCGATAATAATATAATATGCAAATTATTTGCCAAGACACGCTTTTAACAAGATGCTGAGTCTGGGCTCTAGCTTATTTACGACCCAAAACATTGATAATGTCTAGTAAATACCCGTCCAAGAGAGAGAGTAACAAAAAATAAAAGAGAAATTAATACAATGAAATCAATATAAACACAGCACGCGAGATCGAGAGATCGTTTAACTATTGCTTTGTTGTTAATAAGAGACAGAGCGAATCGGAACGGGTTTCACGCCAATCAGCGATGCTCATCGATTACTGACCACTGAGTGTCGGAACAGAACTAAACAGACAATAGTCACCGCTTGGCGCTCTTTCAATGAGGTCTGAATAGTGACTGCGCTCGTTAAATTGGTTTCGCGTCTAAGTCCATCTAGAATATGGAACATTTCTTAATACAGTTCGGAATCTTTGTAACATTGCTGTTGCTGTCTTGCCCCAGTTCGGCACAGCAAGTGCCTCCCGTGGCCTGCCCAGAATACTTTGAGTATCGGGTTTACAATCAGCAGTACGTGGGTCGTATCTCCATACGACATGACGCACAGCACCAGGAAAATACGCTCCGACTTGAGTTCTCGCAGCCAGGACGTCTAAGTTCGGTGAGCAACAATTTTTTTTTTTCGTTCGCGTGTGGAATTTTCTTTCACAAATATTGATCAGTTCTATGCTCTTATCAAATGCTGACCCCAAGTGAAGATTAGATTTCCGACTTTTCCTGCAGTAGCGACCTCGCAAATGCTTTGTTTATATTGCAATTATTATTGATTAGTGTGCGCTTGCATATTATAACACAATTTTAGATCATCGTTCAATTCCCACGTTGCCTATTGTATCTGATAGGTCCCAATAGAACTATTAAATAATACAAATGCTTCTAGATGATACTACGCAGCTCTCTTGGTTTTGAGACTTAGTTTTCAGAAGTTGTGTGACCGGTTTCTTTCCAGCTGCTTGTATTATTTAATTTACTCTGCTGTTATAAATCTTATTGCCGGTTGCCTCAATAATGAAACCACAAAGGTGTTGGTTTTACCAAGCCAATTATTTATACATTCATACATACGAAATTATTTATATAAAGGCTTAGCTTGACATTTTTATTGTGTGTCCGACGGTGCCAAATATTATAAAACATCATTATCGATATAAACTTCAGGGAATGAAAGAGGTACTAAGAGCTGTATCGCGAAATTAAACATTTTTGAAAAAAGATTTCCGGTTTTTTCTTTTCGTACATCTATTAATGATAATCTTATTTATTCAGAATTACGTTGGCAGCCTCACTCTGTGGGATGACGAAGAGACTACCAAGTCAAATCTGCGCTATGGCCGTCCGATTCAATATCGCGTTGATTTTCCCACTCCGGGAGTGCTACCTAAGCTGACATTGATGATGATCAATGATGTTGTCTTATGCAGAGCCTCGCCATGTAAGTGACGCCAAGCTTATCTACAATAAGATTATGCTAAGCCTACTCCGTTTCCTTTATAGATCCTCCCAGCAGTGTTACGCTTACTCTGTCGCATTCGCTGCGCTCGACCTCAGTGCCGCTATTCACTCAGAATCCTCAATTATTTCCGGAGGCGAATCGACTGCCGCAGCGACCGATTTGGGACGGAAATGTAGTGCAACCACAGGTGGCCACTCCACAGGTTTCTATTCCGGCACCAGCACCACCGCAAGCACCTACGCAAATTGCTCCTCGCCCACGCCCTCGGCCCCGGCCTCAGCCCAGACCACAACCAGCACCTAGTTCTGGTGGCCAGGGACTTGGCCAGCTCTCCACAATCTGTGGACGGGAAGGGCCGGTCACATCGCCACTTCTCCATTTCGGCAGCCAGGTCCGGCGCGGCCAGCTACCTTGGATGGCGGCCCTGTATGAACGCGGTGCGGACGGTCTTCGCTTTTTCTGTGGTGGAACGCTCATCTCGGCCTCAACGGTGCTGTCGGCGGCGCACTGCTTTGTTTACGCTGAGCGAAACTTACCGCCGAGTCGAGTAGGTGTCTCGCTGGGCCGCAACACATTGGACTTGGTGTCGGAAGGTATATTGGGAGAGGTGTCCGCGTTGATGGTGCACGAGGAGTACTCGTTCAGAAACTATTCGAATGCTGACATCGCCTTGCTCAAACTTTCCTCTCCAGTGAGGTAGGCTCTTAGCTATGACAACAGCTTCTGAAAGCCTTGACTTTATCTGTATCTGATTTTTCTTTGGCAGCTTTGGCGAATACATCAAGCCCATTTGCCTGTGGAATGAGAACTTTCGGCTGCAGCTGCCATCTGGCTACAAGTCCTATGTGGCTGGCTGGGGATCCGATGAGAACGGAAACCCGAACACGCGAGTGGCGAAGATGACAGACACGGATATCATCACAGAGGCCGAGTGCCTGCGCAACCTGAGATCCACCGAGGGCATCAGACTCGTCACGCCGAACACCATTTGCGCGAGCAACAAACAGGCAGCGGGGCCATGTAGCGGTGACTCCGGCGGCGGCCTCATGCTGCAGGAGAACAATATCTGGCTGCTGCGCGGCGTCGTCTCGGCCGGCCAGGTGTTCACCAATCGCTGCGATCTGACGCAGCCCGTCATCTACACAGATCTGGCGAGGCATATTAGTTGGCTGCGCCAGCACATCTGGTTTTGACGTGCTCGTTTCTTTTAGGGCCTTAGTTAACTAGTCATAAGTAGAAGAGTGAGAGAGATAACGCTTAAATTGTATGACAAAATAAATGCCAGCCTAGGTTAGATGAAATTGAAAAATTGCTGGGCAAGTGCAATTTGTCAGAGGTCGCAATTTAGTTTCATTACACTTGCTCTTCACACTGTCACAGCGAGCCGAACTGGCGGCAACGACGCTAAATCGCGGGCGGAAGAATACATAGGAATCGCGGGCGAAACGCGCTGAAAACGCGTGGTACAACAGGTGCTTAGCCGATAAGAGCGTGTGCTTTCCGTGTGCCTCCCTCTGTCTTTAGCTCGCGTCTGTCTGGTTGCCGCTCTCTCGCTTACTCGTCTCTCTTTTGCTCGGCAAAGCTCGCTCTGCTGTGCGCTGCGCACATATTTCGCCTACGCTACAAGCCGTTTGGCACATCCTGTTGAATCGTCGGAGCCTTCGCTGCTAGTCGCGTTAGAAATCGCCGCAAATTTGTTGCATACCGAGCGGCACTGGCAAATGAACGCACGGCATTCGCCAGCGTTCCGCCCGCCGCCTAACGGCCTGACTGCCTCTACGTCCGCCATGGAGCAACGTGTCGCTCGTGCGTGCCTGTTAACGGGCAGTCAACGTTCAGCCTTCAAATCGCGCAGTTCGGCGCGCCAGCAGCCTCCAGCAGCCGAGTCAGTAGCCGACGCATAGCTCCAATCAGTCCGTGTGTGCGTGTGTATGAGTGCGTATGCGTGAGTGACTCTTGATCAGTTGCCTCCGTAAATGTCAATTGCGTTGCACAGCGCGCGAAGCTGCACGCACTAAGCTCCCGAGTGCGAAATACGAGCACGACTCCAGTGTGCTGCATGGTCCTATTGGCCCCGTTCAAACTCAAGCCCAAACGGTCTGCGGCAATTGGCAGCAATTTGATAATTTGCTTGACTACAACAAGGCGTGGCGAAGGCAATGGCCTAACGTCAGGCTGCATGCAGTGCAGTGCAGTGTTCCAGTGAACTGTTATTTGCTCGCATTCAAGTGAAGCGCAGTCGCCGCTGAACGGTCACGTCTTGGCCATGTTTTAGTCGTGGCTAATAATAAATGACTCTGCAGTCGGAGGCACACGGCAAAAAACTGTTGAAAATATGCAATTTCCGTTTGGGAAATGTGGCATGACGATGACTGGGCACAGCTCCACAACAATCGCCTAGGACATGTAGGTTTGCATAGTGCTTATGCTGTTCTCACATTGTTTAAGTGCATGTGTGTACCGTCGGCCAGTAAATGCAAAATGGAAATCGCATACCTCGTGGCTAATGAATAGAACAATCGCGCCTTTCTTCAGGATATGCACAGAGCCAATAAGCACACGTCGAACAAACGGCTTAATTAGACAGAATAATCGAGGCCAAAATGCCATGCCAAAGCCGCCTGGCCAGCTATTGTTCACTCTGAGATTGCACTTCGAGCACACATTACCACACGCAGCGGCTGCAAAGGAACCAGCTGGCCTACTGTTTCCTAATCCCCGTATCCCAGTCACCTAGCTGCCCTCCACCCTCCTCGAAAACAATATGACGAATGCCGTGAGCGCCGCAACGGCCATCGCAGCTCTGGCCGCCGCTGTGGCGGCTGCGGCTGCATCAAATCATGGCCGTGGCAACAACAGAACCCTCATGCAGGACACTTTACTATCTGGCAGCAATAGCAGCATCAGCAGCAGCAGCAGCAGCAATCACAGTGGCACTGGTGGCCGTCGTAACCACAGCGGGCTGCTAGTGGCCGTCGATCACCTGCCGCTGCAACTGACAACCGCCAAGGTGGATCTGGAGCTGGAAATCGACATTCAACTGCTGACAAATGGCTATGACGGCACCACGGTAAGTTAATGGGCATTTATGCCATTGCATTGCACATCGATTGTGAATGGGTTTATTGGCTTGCCTTAGGATTTTTATGTCCTTGGCTTGCCCGTAAAATTATCCTTTGCCAGACAAAAGATTCAGGTATTTGCTGCTGTTATTGCTGTTGCCTCAGATGCTCCTGTAATTTACTGTTTGATCGGCTACACGACTATGGAAGCCATCAGCCATCGGCCATCTCCCCTCCGCCACCGCGCTGCCCCCCTCTTCGCCATCAGCCATCAGCTTTTATGAACTCACTTTTATTACGCGCGCGCATATCCTTAAACATTGTAGCTTGATTGCATGCGGTTTATGGAGCGTACACGTAATAAATATCTGCACTAGCCTTTAACCTCGAATGACGTACGAGTTGTCAAACTCAAATAAGCCCCGCAGAATAGAAGTGAGCCAAAAAGAAGACATGCGTCACCTCGACTTTGCGATCTTGGTTAAGTCAACAACCCATATGTGATATGCGTCACAGTCCATAAGAAATGTTTCCATAAATTAAAATATATATATATTTTTTTTTGTAATTTAGTGTGCCAAGACAAACTTGTAAATAAAGCTGATAAGACTTAGAACTTTTAGAAGCTGGGCATAAAAACCTGTTCGGTTTTTTCTTTAAAAAGTAGAAAACAAACTTGGTCTGAGATATAAAGTTTTTGTTGCCAATGACAGTAACATTTTTTGTTTGACTGAGGAGCGTAATCATCCTTGATAAATATATAAATAAATCTGAGTAAAAAATATCTTTGCTAAGTTGACTTTTTTGGAAATGGGCTAAAAAAATATTTAATAAATTTGATATCATATTTTGAATAAATTGAATCTTTTGTAAGAAATTGAAAATATTATAATTACTGTTTTTATAAATTTAGCATACATTTATTATAATACTCGTCGATTCACCACCAATACAACGTCGCATCTGTGTTTTTATCAAATAGTTTTTAGTTATATAAAAAATAAATTATATTTTCTAATAAATATTAGCTCTCGCTAGAACAAGGCTATCCACACATTAAAAGTCAATTTACCATAGCTACTCCTATTGAAATAATTATGAAATATGGCGAGTGGGTGAAGATAGCTTATTTATTTATATAAATATATATATTTATAGTATTTGTCTTTGCTATTTCTTTACTCACTTCACAGGTGCTAAATGGATATGAATGCGGGACTCATTAGCAGAGCACGCACAAGCGAAACTTTTCAAGACTCAGATATGGGCAAAGGCATATATATATATTATATATAAATGTGTGAATGTATGTGTATATCGATGCATAATCCACTTTTGAAAAGGGTGCACAGATGGCGGGAGAACTGCTCGGTGCGCCAAACTTTATCCTTTATTTGGCAAACGAAAACGAAAAATTTACGTGCCACGTAAAGGACATGAAAGGTGCTCAGAATATATAGGAGCCGGCAAACAGATACGAATTCAGAAAGCACTATATAGTATTTATTCGCAGCCTGTATCCCGGACACACAACGATAAAGTTTGCTCTGTGCTGAACTGTTTGCACGCTTAACTTTCAATCGAATGTAAATAATGACTAGAACGAAGTTAACTTGCAGTGCTCAGAGCATCCGGCAGTTGCTTCTGATTCACCTATGCGCCTGTCCCAGCAGGCAGCAATGAGCAATAATGTCGTTAAGCAGTTTACATCTAATTAGTTTATTGTTATATAACATAGGTGGCCAATGGGTACAAAGTGGAAAAGCACTTAACAACATTATAAGCGAGCCCAACATTGTTTACAGCGAAAGTTCTCTCAAATTGCCTTGCAACGTTGTCAACCTAATTGCCAGTCAAACATTTGCATAACTTTCAAAAAGCGCATCTATTCGGTAAATTGCAAAGTTTGCATACATTTTTAATGGCCAATTTGTAGTCAGCTGTTGGTATTGCAACAGAACAACATAACATAATAAGCATTCGGAAGAACAGAATTGGCTCATATTAAATTTACATGTATATGATTTTTTACCCATTGAAATTGGAGAGAAAGGGGTATATTCGCTTGTGTACATTTAAAAGATATTATAATAGAAGTAAATCTAGACTTGAGATGGATGACAATCGCATTTGTATAGAAAACTGAAAGCTTGAACTTGAAAAATATAAATAAATAATCATAATAAGTAACACGATATTAGATCTATTGAGTTTACCTATACCACATTTATTTATATTAATCCTGAAAACATTTTGTTAGGATATCTTCTAGTTGAGCACTCCCGCTTTGTGCTTATGCTTATCTAAGCTCTCGCGCTGGCAGGCACTTTGCATTTAAAGTGCAAAACGCGTGCGACGTATTGTGCAATCCAATTGAATTATTAATCCACACGTCCGACTTTTTCAGCTGCCTTGGGATGTGCATACTCGCCCACACAGGCAGATCGCATAGCGGCGCTATTGTTGCCGTTATTATTATTTGTCTGTGGATGTGAGCTGAAATTGATTCCATATTCTGCATTACCCGGTAGTAGGCGTATAAGTGTGTGGTTTTTCCCATTGTTCGGCATCTTTGCATAGCCAAGAAATAATAGTAATAATAATACTAATAAAATATTAATAGCATAAGCATTGTTGATATTGCGTACATCGCACTTATTGTTCAATATTTGCCCAGCTATGCCAATAGGCCACTGGCCGTTGTTGGTCCACTACAATACAAACACGCACCATGGGCATTTGTGCCAATTGAAATGTGCAAACATTTCCGCCAATAATTTGTTGAATTCGATTGGGATTGTATCAGCGCCAGTGGGCGTGACAAATTGCATTGATTACCGCTCAATCAGAGTGTGAATGGAATACATCAAACCAATAATTGTTCAACAGCAATTTGTTGGAGTATTACGGACATAGCTCAGTGATTACACATATCCATAACATCCTCGTGGTGCATTTAAAAGCTAATCACATGAATAATGAACACTGATCAAGTTATTCTTCTTGTAATTATAATTTGTATATTTGCTCGAAATACACAAGAAAAAAACAAATGTTTTCATTTACAGCTGAATTAAATCATCAGAAAAAGGTGAACAAATCGCAACAATTGAATTTAATTAGCTGGATTTTAATACGACCAACACACTATGTGTGTGGCTGTGTGTGTGTGTGTGCGTGTTGTTGGCAGATGGCTGGCATTATTATGGGAGCACATGAGCGCCATTCTTGGATGCAGTGCATTCATTCTATCCTGACCATAAATTGGGTCACAAATATAAACCGCAAAAGGGAATGCAAACAGACAGACACAGACGCATACACATAGATACACTACACATAACTCGTTGGCCAGCTGCAATTATGTTCGTCTATGTGTAGGTGTGAATGTGTGCGACTGCCATTTAGCCGCTTAGGGGAAGCTACTCCGGTCTTTTCACACCTCTACTTACCCATTAAGCTCAACCACAGTAGCCGCAACGTTTGTATACATGTTGCTATATAATTGTGCAGAACATTATGTCCTGTGCCACTGTCTCTCTATATATATATTATATATATATATACGTCTGTCTGCTTCTTCTTTTTCTATCTCTCCCTCTCTCTCACACTCGCTGTCATGTTGGTAGTGCCAGGTACTTTCTGATTTTTATGTTGTCTGCATTTCAGTTTTTACTGATAGGTCGTCTCCCTTTGACGAGGGTCAGATGGCAGAAAAAGATTTTTCAATGCCTCAGTCCAAGGGTTTCAATAAACCCGAAATGCTCGCTTTTTATTGACCATAAAACATGAGCCGGTTTTTTGCTACATTCATTACGTTTTTTATTGTGGACTTAGAGCCATTGCTCTATTCATGCCGGGATCGATAAGTGCAGCTCAAGCCCTGCAAGTTGAGCATGTAATTGCCATACAACAATGAACGCTCACATCCAGGCAGGCAGGCATTCGCCATGATGCACACAACACTTGGACTAGAAATTTGCAAAAAAGAAACGTCCGGGTCCGTTGATGATTTCTGAAAAGTTGATAGCGGAAATAAATCGAGAACTATTTATAATTTGCCACTCAGCAGCCTCAATGGAAGCGGGTGTGTAGGTCCTTAGGTGTGTGTTTATGGGTGAATGCACAGCAATAAAAAGATCTCGGCAAAGGACGAATATAAAGAATGACTTTAAGCTCCCAAAAAAGAGCTACAGCTGCAAGGCTGGGGTATGCTTTGGTGTGTTTTATTTGAGCGCAGTGTGCGAAGTTTGCCAATCCTCAGGGCGCTGCGGCACAGTCAGCCAGCGCCATTTGCTTTTCGCGTCTCCACTCAGATTCACTTGCATGGCAAGTGCAAAAAACGGCACATGGCATAAAATCGATTGGCTTTCACGTCTGGTTAAAGTGTGATGGAGCAGCAACACCAGCAGCAGCAGCAGCAGCAAATGCAGATTGAAATCGGCATTCAATTCGCCGATTGACAGTCTGCAAATCGCAATCAGCTTAAGTTAACTTGCTTTGCCGACTCGAGTGGCATGCAACAAGACCAAGTGCTCTAGCAGCTAATTATTGTGCTCTTGATAACCTGAGAATCGGCGGGTTAATCTATAGCTGCACCTCCGAGTCAAGCAATTATACAGCTAATTGACAGTTTGCCACAGCAGCTCTGTCAGCTGGAGAGCCGCAGCATGAAATTGGATAAATTAGCATCGCTGCTGTTTGATGCAGTTGTCTAACCATAAATGCACACACACACTTATGTCGATGTATATGCATGTGCACGCTTCTGAATTATTAACACTCAAACAATTATCCTGGCTAGCTCATGGTAGCTGTTGATTTTAAACACATTCAATGTGCAAGTGCATAAAATTACAAATCCTCTAGATAAGCTGCAAACTGGGTCAGTTGACAGCTGCAAAGTTCACAAGCTCCGAGGGTGATAGGGCCATGGGGAGAGGGGAATATGCTTAGTCAGCAGGAGCATTGGCCAGGAGGAATCCTAATAACTTTTATGCATTCGCAAGCATTGGGGAATTCATCCAGAAAGAGGAGGCTGACACCTTTTTAATTATGTATCAAGTGCAAAAATTTGATATGTGCAAACGGAATTACGAAGGGCGTGACAGCTGCCACCTCGGAAGTTGGCTGAGTCCAAGATAAAATCAGAGCAGAGTGTCCTGGGAGCAGATAATGCTCAGTTTGCGTGCGAAACTTATCTAATTAATGCTTTAATAATTGAAATTGCCATCAAGCATTCACGCATACATTTTTTCGGGCCCAAGCCTCGGGCTATAAAATGTGTTATCGTGTTTTTGCTCGAGCATTTCTGTCCATTAAATGCTCATTTGCATTTATGCAGAGGCTCGTTAGGTCTTTTGAAAATTTCATAGATGCTTTGCTTCCATTATGATGAGCTGCTAAATTTGACAGGCGGCACATGTGGAGCGGCTGTTGCATCCTTTTGGGCGTGCTCGAGATCTCAAGTGTCGCAGTGTCTATTTGCGTGATTACAACAGCTACAACACTGTGTCTGCTGTGAGTGTGCTCCATCCATGTTGACATGACTTTCAGCTGCGTTTAATTATGCCAAATGCCAACAATGAACACAAACAAGTCGCAGACAGTGTCAGGCAAACATATGTATGTGCACACACAACTTGTTCCTCGACAATCGTAGACAAATGCAAACAGGGACAACTCAAAGCGGACTGAGACGGTCTGCAGCAAGAGAGCTTGGAAACAAGGAGCTGGCCTGCCAGCTGTATGCAATTGTCAACTGGCACACAGTCATTGACAGCTCCAACAATGGCACAACGAACACTCTGACAATTGTTATTGCAGCATACAATTTCTTTAAATGAGTGGGCGTGGCAAGCAGGCGAGTACAAGAATAGGCATTTGAGCAGTAAGAGAGAATAGAAGCAGATGTCGTAGAAATGCTATTCATATGTGGGCTGTCCAAGTGTATGGGTGTCTTTGCAATTTAATTTCAGATACAAATTTATTTATATACAGAAAATAACGTTGGCACAGTCAGGTTTAGCGTGGCAAAATTGAAGACACTTGGTCACATTCATACTGCTCTAACTTAAGACAGGGTATCCCATCGCAGATGAACTTCAAGTGTCTACTTATTGAACTTTTCCTGTTGTCATCGTACATATATCTACATGTGTGCCCACAATCAAGCCGAGCGATGACTTCGAGTTTAAGAAACTTTTAAAGTCGACTGCAGACTTTGGGCTGCCTTAGCAAATATTTGAGCAGCGCATAAATCAGCATGTTAGCACGGTTATTATCATATCTATAAGCAAGTCGAGCAGGACCATGCTGTGCATACACTTATACATATATAGGCACTTCCTTCTGCCCAATTTCCCAACTCGGCAAACTAAATACGTGGTGTGCCCCTGTGTGTGTCTGCTCTCGTATGTATAGTAAATAGAGCTGAGCAGGAAGCTCCTACGAATTTTCATGTTTATTATGTGAATTTAAATTTATGCTAATCATTGTTGTGGCTCGTCTGATCGTAAAGTGCAAGCTAACCAAGCCAGAATTTACAGAAGCTAACAACTGCCTGTGGCTTGTGGGCTTAACTTGAATACATATTGTGCACACATATGTTACCTTCCACACGTACGTCTATGCGAAGGCTGAGTTGTTCAGGCAGTGCACAGCAGTTAAAGACTTCTTTAAATCATCGCCGAGCTGATTTCTATTAAGCTCAGCGCAGTCAGCCAACTGAAAAAAATGGCTTATGCACAGGAAATCTAGCACTTCGTTTGGAATGCGCCAATGCAATCGTAGCGAAGTCAATTCGAATAAAACTGTCGACTGAAAGCAGCCAGTTAAATAACGAGCTTAGTTGCAGCGGCTTCAAGCGAAAGGACAAGAGACATAAAACAGAAACACTAACAATGCTCGAGTCGGGAGTGCGTGACTAGAAAATACCCTCAGCCACGTATTGAGTTACTTATTCAGTTACTCTAGCTTACTTCCTATATATATAACTTAGCAGAGGCACGTTCACACAGAAATACTTATACTGTCATAGCTCCTGCTACTTTACCTAATAGCTTCGCTGTCTTAATTATTATTTAAGAAAGTTTACAGTAAACATAATTAATGACAGTCTATATTGAGAAGTTGATTGTATAAACAATATAAGTAACAACATGTATGTTTTCAATAGCTGCAGATGCCAACAACACAGATTTCCGAAAAGTTATCGCAGACAGATGCATTACACTTGAGTCACGAGCTCGGATATTTGTTTTTGTGAGAAATTGGCAAAATAGACTTATACAAGGCAATTTCGCCGGATATTTTCTGGTATCTTAAGGCATTCGTGCCGGATATTGGTTAGAATCTTATTGATTTATGATTTGTAAGATACTATCCTAATTTCCTGAATAAGCCCCGGACACTCTGCAGTCAGTCAACTTACTTTATTTTAGTTTTCTTATATATTTGTATAATAAATAGACTTGATTCATATTGCTTCAATGTAAGTCTATGCTATTTGTAAATTGCTCAATGAGCCGACTTCAAAGTAATTTCCCATTAAAATATTTGCATTCTTATGAAATACTTGAAAGCGGCTTTTGAAACCTAAGCAACTATTTTTGTATTCCCGCTGTTGTTTGTGCTGGCAGCAAACAAGAAAACAGCAGTTCAAGTGGCGGAACTGCTTAGCGGACACCGTAAAACGACTAAAGTAAACTGGCTCCATTGGGCCGTTAAGCTGGCGAATGAAATGAAAATGGGAACTCAGTTGCAGAGCTTGTTGTCGCTGCTGGTTTTGCTTATTATGCGCGTTCGTGTGTTGTTGTCCTGTCGTGCCTGTAAATCACACTACTTCCGACGCGTCGGCCGCTCATATTTACACTCTTACACTACACGTAGACGCACACGCAAACAGCCGACCGTCAGACAGGCAACTGGGCCCACAGACAACAGAGGCGTGCTGCCATGGGCAACAGTTTCAACAGCTGCTGCTGTTGTTGCTGTTATTGTTATTGTTTTGGTTTCGCCATTGTTGTTGGGTGCACAGGTTTTGCGACTTGCCCTTGGCGCAATATTATTGTAGCCGACTTTGTTGCGCTGCTCGCTTGGCCGCCGCCATTGGGCAATTTGTGTGTGCGTAAGTGTCCACATTTACTCTGTGTGCGTGTGCGAGTGTGTGTGGGTGTGCGTTTAATCAACGCATTGTACCATTTAACTTTACAAACACAAGCTAAGCGCCTACACACACAGGCCCCCTTTAATTCAAAGCAACATCCTGCGGCGTGTTGCTTCTGTCTCCTGCTTATCGCGTATACGGACTGGCCCGCCTTATCGGGAGCAGTTTCATAACAATCCGGCCACATAAAAATACTCGAAAGTGCTCTTTAAAAATGTATGACATTTCACATTGGTCACCGAAGGCCAACAGACACTGCCTGACTGAAGCTGGCAAAGTTGCACTAAAAATATATAAAACGTACTTATTTTCTTTGAAATTGTTGTTTAAAAATTTATCCGAAAGGCGACAAAGAAGAGTCTTAGCGGCTTGCTGCTAAGTACTTAGGAACTCGAGTTCAAAAAATTTATTCGGCATAAAAATTTAAAATTAAAAGGGAAAAAAAGTTCTCGTTCTAAAATTTCTTGGTACTAGATAGAGGTGTTCTGAAGGTTACTAATTATTTATTGTAAAATATATATACAGTTGCTATAATCAAATTATATGGAACGGCGACAACTTAAATGAGGCTAGCGCTTTTAACACAATTTTTAGTATAATTGAACAAAAATTATGTATTTTTCAATTATTTAAATAGTAGAAAATATTTTAAAAAAATATTACAAATATTTTATTAACAAATTGAAATTTTCTACTAGTCAGCCAAAATATATGCAAGTATTTTAGAAGCCACCCTCTCTCGCTGCTCTATGACATTTGCTGCCAATTAAATGCTGCAGCTGCTGTTTCAGCTCTCGTCTCTGGCATCTAACTTTTCTAATTCTATTACGCATTCACTCACTAAATACTGTGCACCGGATTTAGCGTAAACCCTCTCCATTGCTAATTGTTTTAATTGTAAAATAGTTATAAATTGAAATTTAATTACAAACATGCAATGCCACCAAATGTAACTTTACATACACATTAGCGGTATTTATCGTGGCAACTGTAGTTATTTTAAATGTGACATTGATTGCTGACGGAATTAACATGTAAAAGAAAAAAAAAACGAAAACAGTAAATAAAAAACAATGTTGATTCACTGCTTGACTATGAGTTGCCCTGGCTTAAGTTTTAAGTATATCACCACATAAAACTAGATCATGTTGATAATTTTTGATATGATTAGAAAACATGTTTAATAAAATATATAATTTTTAATAAAAATTAATGTAGTTATATCTCCAGATAAAATATTATAGTAAATACTATTCTATGCATTTGCTACTCAGAATATATATAATTCTAAGCTTTAAGTCTAATGATTGTATATCGTTCGGGTGTCACGAATATACATTTTTATATAAATATAAATACAATCTTTCTTTCTTAAATGATGCAAAAAATCAAAACAGCTTACATCAGAAGCTTGGTAACTCTTATTATCAACGACAAGCAGACAAGTTACTTATTCTTGAGCAGGCGTAAATGATGTGGATCAATATCAGTTATAAGAATGACAATATATAAAAACATAAAATGATATAAGAAATATCATAAAAAGGTCGTTCATTGCGGCCTTTTCGTATAAGAGCATTGATAACAGCCGATTCGTGCACACTCAGTGTACAGGGTATAATAATGGTGTTATGTCTGACACCATTTAAAATCTGCTCATTTAATGAATATGTGTCTGCCAGGCCATGAGGCAGAAAAGTATTTAATGTATTTTGTTTTTAATCTTAAGTGCCTGTATAATAATAAAGCGCGAGATGGTTTAATGATCAAGGGATTGTATCTCTGAAGTTGTGGGCGCCAATTAACTTTGTTTATGGCAAATGCACGGGTAATCCTTAAATATCTCAGCCTTTCGCATTTATTGTTATATATGAAAGCTTTTATATTGCTAGCCAACTTAGTTGGGCATATATATTGCCAGGCAATCAATTCAGGCCTTCCCTTGAAAAAGTAATTCAAATTCTTTGCATGCAGAGAAGTCGTCCCCTAAGATGCCTTTGGGCTTACCCTGAGCTGGCCAATTATTCATTACTTGAACGTAATTATTTAATTATGCACTTGACTCAAATATTGTGGTAGCGAGCACTGGCAATGGTTGACTCAAGATGCCTATGCTAATATTGGATTTGAAATTAAGCTTGTGAAATATTCAAATCCAATTCAATTTAATTGTCTGTCAAGTCAACAGTTCTCAATGATTTAATATTCATTATTGTTTAATTTCGATTAATACATTGTTTAATGTTACTTAATATCCCTCATATTAAGGCTGGCACTTCTGATGCTATAATGGATTATCTGAAACACTTTTTGTTATTTACTGAACTTAATTAAGGAGCTTTGTAGACATGCAGCGTGGCCATTTTCTCGCTTCTCGTTTATTCACACAATATATGGACTAAGCCGATTGAACCGCGTAATAAAAGCTGTGATTTGCAGCTAATTACCAACTTTTAAGCTGCTTAAAATATGTATTAACAAAAACTGAAATTAATTTAATAAAAGCGTAAGCCGTTGTCTACAGGTGCACAAGCTCACCGCCCACCTGCCCGCCCCCTGGGCTGGCAGCAAGTTAAATATACTTTTGCAGCAGCAGCGCTTTTATGTTTAAATTAATTAATTGCATATGTCAGCGGTTTTGAGGCTGGTTTTTAGCATTCTCATTTGCATTTTCGTTGCTTTTGTTGGCTGCGCGCATTTGTGTGGTAAATAAATGTTTCACATACGCCGCGTGGGCCCAACACCCACAGAAGGCGCTAAGTGGAGCGTGTGGGCGCAGACAACCTTGAATACTCTACAAATTCCTAAGAGGTTAGCTTCTTCACTTAAGAAAGGATCGTTTATTCATATATAATATATAATACACATTATGTATTATGTATACATATATATATATATATATATCTATGTTCTGCGCCTAATATTAGAATTATATTTTATAATATAATTTCACAATAATCTATGTAGATAGCAGCACTTCCAATTATTGCAATGTATCTGAGTTGTGAGCCTTTAATGGATGGTCGTATACCCTCGTCTGGCCCTGAAGGAGCTTGAATTATTATTCACTGGGCCTGCCTGGTATGCATATTAATGCCATCCAGTGGACATGGCAGGCCTACGCCTAGCCTACGCATTCAGAATCCTTGAGCTTTCAAATGTTTGTGGGGCTTTAATTGCATTTTCTTTTTGGATTGGCATTTCATATTGTGTTGTCGGGAGACGAGTCACAGTCGATTCGTATGTTGCCGAAGTATTCAGTGTTGGTTTGCAATCGAATTAAATTGATGCATGCACAACATGAGGCAGCTGCACATGGGCAATGATGAGCCTACCACTGAAATGCCAACATGCAAATACAGTGCACACAGAGAAGACAATTCGCCCCTTGCCACAAAACCACAAAGCAAATTGGCACTGGCAGACACATACATATGAATGCCATATAGTCGAGCTAGTCTTACAATTTAATTATAGAATAGCCAAGAAATTTATCATTTAAGCAAGATGAAACAGATGCACACGCTTGTCGATTTTAATTATGAATATTGCGGCTTAGTGCGCCTTGTGTCTTATGCCTTATGCCTTATGACCCGGCAAAGTGATTCGCTCCCGGGCAACCGCATGTGCCAATGATTGATAGTTGCTGTGTGGGCCAAGTCAACAGCAGCAGCAGCATGGCATGTGAGGCACAGACCGCAAACCACAGGGCTCGGGCCGTCAAAGAATCTGCCCTGCACCCTGCTGCCGGAGTCAAGGCAAACACGACGTAATTGAAAATTGGACGCATGCGAAAACTAATGACTGGAGTTTAATTAGTGTAAACTGTTTCATTCTGCAGCCGTTCGTGTCATACGCAGAATTTATATATTTAATTAGCTTAGCGTAAGAGCAAGTCAAAGGCTTTGAAGTTAATTAAAAGTTGTCGCAGCCCCTTTCTCTCGTCATGCTTCAAATTTCGCGCTGTCTAATATTTTATGTGGCAACTTGAATTCCAGCTAATTAGAAGAGAGTTTACTAGAGACAAAGGCCAATATGCAGTCAGCTAGAGATCTGGGACATACAGAAATCTTAATGTTTTATTTTAATTACACTGAAATCTGCTTTAATTTTATTTTCTCATTGCAGCTGACATCGTACTACAATGAAACGAGCTGGCCTAACGCCTCTGAAATGGATACAATAGTTGGTGAGGAACCGGAACAGCTCTCACTTGTGTCAATTGTAGTTGTTGGTAAAGTAAATGTCGTTGAATGTGTATCAAGCGAAACAGACACCAGTCGCCACCACTCGCACCACCCGCACCACCACCACATGTTCGTACACTTGTCCACTTTTCACAGTATACAGAGAAATATTTGCTGTTCAATTAGTGCTGAGAAACGCATGTGGCTCACTGTACAAACACACTCGTATATAGAGATATACTCGTATAGGCACACGCACACGCACACGCACACGCACACGCACACGCACACGCCCACGCCCACGCACACGCCTACGCCCACGCGAAACATGCTTGTCATTGGCTCGACCCCCCATAAGTATGCTGTGTTTATGAATGTTCACGTTTCTTACATCCAATACATATACATTTAATCCGGCACTCTCTATCCCGCCGTAGGCGTCTTTTTGTCGATGCTGATATTCCTCTCGGTCGCCGGCAACATTCTCGTCTGCCTGGCCATCTATACGGAGCGCAGCCTGCGCCGCATTGGCAATCTGTTTCTGGCCTCATTAGCGATTGCGGATCTGTTTGTGGCCTCTCTGGTGATGACATTCGCGGGCGTCAACGATTTGCTGGGTAAGTACGAATATCATTCGCAGGCAGTAGAGTACGAAATTTGCAATTGAAATTGTCGAGCAATAAATTTATGTAAAATGCTGCAGGCTGTCGCACAAACAAACGGTACGGCGACATGCAAAAGCGGCGCTTCGATGGGGCTAATGGAACCATAGTTGGCCGGGTCGAAGGGGCGCCCACACGAGCTCACTTGACATGCCTGGCAGCGCTTAAAGCGGCCTCCCCGTGTGGCTTGGTGCGATGCCTTTTCAAGTGTCAGCTGCTGTGTCGAGTCGCCTGAGTGGTCGCAAAGCACATTGAATATTAGCCTGTCCTCCAGTGACTGCACAATGCACTTTCACTAGGGCAAAAAGGCGAAACTACTCAGCCAGCATGAATTTGTATGTATTTCATGTCTAGGCCAAGTTTCATTACTCTCGGCCAACCCACAAAATGCACCTGCTGCCATAAATACAGCCAGATCGAATTGTTATTGGCCAAAGCTGCAGAGCTGAGGAGATGCGCAGCTGTGGCCTTGCTTGGGGTCCTTGGCGTTGACATAGCCATCAGCTGGCGGACTTACTCGTCCAAGCAGTTAGTATTGAAAGTAGGACTCAGCAACAGCAGTTGGCCATTTGAGCATGTATGGAAATTAAAAGTACAAATGCTCAGTAAACAGCAGTCGAATCAGCCTATGAAAATCACTTTGAAGAATTGCTTCTTGCCGGCAGCTATAATTGCCTGTATGGGCAAAATGCTTCGCATGCAGCTGACATCAATGCGTGCTCAGTATTTATTCAATGGGGAGGGCTAAGCACCAGCAACAAATATATAAAAATATATAAAAAATGAAACATGCGAAGCAGCTGGCCAGGCATGTCTTGCAGGAAATGTGCTGAAGTCTAGTGATGCGTTACCTCCGTAGCAGCGCAGACAGGAACAGGGAGATGTGTGCGCCGTATATGGCGCTCGATGTATGGTTGTCATTGCGTTTGTCTGCCTGTGCGTGAAAATAATAAACGACTTTGCTACTTGGAGATGGATCCAGAGCTTGATTTCGAATCCAGGCGGCGCTCCTCATGCTGCTGCTGTTGCTGCTGCTGCGTAAGCACAAAGTGTGAAAAAATAAATAAAAACGCTCTGCAGAGTGTTGAAGACAAACAGCATCTGGAGTGCCAGCCGAGGTGCCTGAGGGCCAGCATATACGCCGAAGTACACATGTGTATTGAGAGCTGTTGAGCCAAATTATTTTCGACAAAGTGCCGGCAAACATGAACCTGTGTGGGTGCTAGTAAAACAACATTTGGCATGCTCCGAGCCTGGCAAATCAGCAAATAAACGCACAAGCTCCAGCATATTTATACAAATTTGAGCAACAACAGAGGCCACAGGGACTCTGCGAGGTGGCAACAGCTGCGCACAGCTCAAAAAATACATTGAAGACAGATATACATACATATATATACATATATATTTATACTCCTATAGCAGATTGGGCATAACCAATAAGTATTTATAAATATATATGGCTCTGGGTGAAAGCAGCCTGAATAACTTAACAATTCCTCGACTTGCTCGTTCGTAGCAGCCGGAAGCAATGCAAAAGTCTAACAATGACATTGTCAAGTACATAACTCTGTCTAGTGCTTTCTGGGATAGACCAGCATTACTGTCTCTCTTTTATATGCACATTTGAAGCGTATGTAAATGTATAAATATATTTGCTATGTTTATCTATGTTTATCTATTCAATATATTTCATAGCTTGACAGACTGCGTGAGATAATTCTAATGGGTTTTCTGTGGGAGATTTGCGTGTAGTAAAAATAATTTCATTTAATAGAAGTCTGAATTGGAAGAAAAAAAATTAAATAAAATAAAGTTTACAGTCTCGTTAGACTTTTGTCAGCTGTCTTTACTGTGGCACGAAATGGGTTTTATTTATGTGTAGTAAAATATTTATAGATGAATTAAGGAGTTCATCAGGTCTAAGAGAGTAATGATGGATTTATGGCTGTAGTCAGAGTTATGGCTGCTGACAGAATCAGATAGAGAGCACTGTATGTAATCGATATCTTGCACTCACTGCACCGTGTGACGGCAGATAATCGCTTGAGACGGACAAAGACCTTTTTGCTGATACACCACATCCTGGACGCTAAAGAGCTACATCCTGTGACATGGCTGCTGTGGCATAAAAGCGACCAGAAGTATAGCCATGATGGATGCCCACCATAACACATCATGAAATCAGCGCACACACTCGCATCGTAAATAAATATGTTTGCCTTTGAGATCAGATAATAAATTTATCATAGCAACACATTTAACATATATATTTTTTTTTCGTGCGACGCTGATTTCCTTTACGCGTTCAGTAGACACAGCACCGGACTTCCGCTCGGGTTGCTGGTTCAGAGCACGTACGTTACGTTCTATGGGTTTTTTTTCGGAGTCCTTTTCTGTAATTGCAATGCATTTACGGAAATGCTATCAAAAAGGGATCGCTGTATCGGCAGCTAAAATCAAATGTAAATAACGTATGAGACACACTTTTGCAGACAGCAATCCGATGTCTGAAGCGAAACAGGAAACGGAAATTAATTTATGAAATCGTTTAAACTCAATTTACGTTGTGAATAAGAAAACACAAGCACTCATGTTAGCAAGGGTACTGCAACTGTGAAAGCATGATCGAAAGCCAGATACCACATACTTTACTCCAGAGCGATTCAACTTGATTGAGTTTTTGAAATTGTTTTCAACTCTAACTAGAGATAGCTGTTAGCTGTAAAAGTATTTCAAAACATTTTCTCTCTAGAATGTTGAGGCTTTAGATGAAAAAAATAGAATAGGTTAAGCTGCCTCTGCTTGTTAAGCTGCCATAAATATGCAGATAACATTTATAAAACATTTTTATAAATATATTTGTGTACCATGTGCTAGCCACATACATTTGCTGAACATACCCCTTTAGAGTAGCTTGACTGAGGAGCTCTGACATTTATATGGGTCTTTGGCATTTTTTCGCTCGTTACATCGTCTGCTGGTTGTCGGGAAAATTAAGAGTTTCCCTGCGACTCCTGTCGGGCGGAACGTGGCAATTTCCGCTCCAGCTCATGCATAGTCACTTAAATTGCATTTATACAGAGACTCGGTCGTATTCAAGGAGTTATTAAGTATTTTAAACAAGCAATCGGGACGACAGTTATTCAATCATGCGCCAATCAATCAATTATTCAATCAATAATTTGCCTTTTACTTCCTTTATTGCAGGCTACTGGATCTTTGGCGCCGAGTTTTGTGATACGTGGGTGGCGTTCGATGTCATGTGCTCGACAGCGTCCATTTTGAATCTGTGCGCCATATCCATGGACCGATACATACACATCAAGGATCCGCTCAGGTGAGGGCCGTCACTAATAATGATGCCGACAACATTGATGACTCTGTCACATGCATGAATTATGCAATTTATCAATAGCGCCAGCCGCCTGTCATCGCGTCCTTCGCATGAGCCTATCTAAAATTAATTGTTCATGAAGTGTCTCGGACAGTGGAATCTAAAATACCAGTGGAGTAGAGTAGAGTGTGAAGCCTGTCCAGTTTAGCATTGAGTCTCAGTTTTTTGCATAGCTATTGCTGTCTGTCAGCGAGTGAGTGGAGAATATTATTGATGTGACATTGACGCTCCCGATGGAGGCCCGATTAAATATCGATTTATTAAAAAACAAACCTGTCAAGTGATACAAGAGCCCCTCCAGCCCCGCTACTTGCGCCCGTTCCACCCTGCCTCATGCATATTACTCATCCGCCACGTTGTCATGCACATCACGTTTCTCATTGCCAGCGTTTTGGTCGTTCACTTTGTGGCTCCACAGGCACTCGACTTGTTTATGGCGCCGTCTCTCATTAATCGCAGCTCATAATTGTTTCATTAGTAACAGATTTATTGGGGATTAACGATATTTCCTTTTTATTTTGTTGCCGACTCCAGGTCCAGGGTGAGGATGCTGTTCATCGCTCTGACTTCATTCTTTGGCATTGCGTGAAAAAGTTTGCTAAGCACTTCTGCAGCATCACCAGATACTGATTTGTTGGCTAAGTTGGCAAAGTATTAGTTTAGTATATACTTTAATTTATTCAGCAAGTCATTCGCTTAAAGGCACTCGGAAATAATTGGATGCCAGCAGCCCCGATTAAAGCTGTTCTGCAGTCTCACTTGAAAACGCAAAGCGAAGCTTTTATAAGAATTTAAAATTTTAAAGCAAACAATAACAAATGGCCCGTTGTGCAAGTGGCAAGAACTCTGAAATAATTTACTACTCAACTTTAATGTGCTTCTTCTAGCAGAGGCAATAAAGAATTCCGGCCATTAGGAGTGCTCGAGCAGCATTATTTCTTAAAGTCGCACGAAATTCACCTGCTTCCAATTTAATTTCACACACTACTAGACGAGTGTGTGTGCTCCTTGGGCGAGAGCAAGGAAATTGTGCCAACTCCTCAGTTCAACTGCTGCCAGCCCCTGTGGCTGGGGGTGACATAATGTCCTGTTCGGTTGCTTGTAGTGGTTTTTGTCAGCTTTGTCGGCTGCGGGCACTATGCAGGTTGCGTGTCAGATGGCTTTGTGGCAGCTGAGATTTTGGCCCTGCGATCCAAGCTGACTGTCAAAGAAAGTAACAGGCATGAAGGACAATACGGCAAGTGGAAACAACTATATCAGCGATTCGTTTGTGTCTCGCTTTGTGGCTTAACAATTGCGAGTTAATTAAATTTTGTTTGCCAATGCCGCAACCACAAAAAAGAATCCAACAAATGCAGGAAGCCAAACAATTTTTGCACAAAATCAAACTAAAATTTATGACATGTCAGCAACATGTCGACAAACACTGAGCAGTGAGTAAACGAATGTGTGTGCGTGTGCGTGTCCGGGTGTGTGCGAATCTTGTTAAAAATGAAGCTGGCCAAGTCCCTGACAACCAAAGAAAAATTCACAGCAGCTACACAAATGAAATTTATGTGCCTCAATGACGGCGAAGGACCTGGTCCTGGTCCATGGGGAGTCAGTGCCTGCGAGCGATTTCAGGCAGTAGTATTTACAAAAAAAGAATGGAGCCACTGTCCACATATGACAACGAGACACTTCTGGCTGTGAGTGTCATGCTAGCAGCTGCTGTTGCAAATAGCCGTAATACATGCTTTGATGCTATTTTCAGTGCACGCCAAAAGTGCAAAAATATTTTCTACTCACCCACAGCTAACCCCTTAGCTTGCTAGCCTGCTGTCCATCATCTCTCTATTTATGTGCACAGTTTCTAGGTTACTGCTACCTGTCGTACCTGCCAAGTCCACGTAGCAATTTTATTTGTTCATTAAAAATGTTACAACATTTTTTCGACTCGCTGCTGTGTTTTATAAATTGAGTAAAGTTTTTTTATTGGTAACACCTTCTGAGCGTAATGAGTTGGAGCACACTTCATTGAGTTGGCAAAGTTGATGTGCTCGTAAATTTTGCGAACAGAGGTAGCAAAAATGTTTCAATGCGAAAAGTTTGCTTGCAGTTTTTAATTCACGGTGGCTTCTCTGCATAAAGCCAAAAAGTTTTTAAATTGAGTGCAAATTAATTAAGTCGTCATTTTAAATAATTGACAGTGAAGCATAATTAACTTGATGTTCTAGCCTTGGCCGATACATCATTTTGTATATATTTTGCCATTGTAAATTAGCTCGATAATCAGCCATTCCTTTTCACGAAATTACGGAAAAGCAAAAAGAATTTCATCGCCTTTAAGGTGTAATATTATTTTAAATTATCTCAGGTCAAACAATTTTTGCTGAAGAGCGTTCGCGTTGGCGGTAACAAAAGCATTGTCTAGCAAGTGTGTCCTGTGGTTCAATTTAAATACATTCAAATTGAGTTTGGCTTCTGCACTCCTCAGTGCTGGCCGACCAATGCTTTCGAGGCTCAAGTGTGTCTGCGGCCGTACTTAAGGCATCAAGCTCCCGGCCCAGCACTCCTACGAGCATGCCACGCCCAGTCCCTTGTGAATCTCACAGGAATCAAAAATCTCATTCCCACACACTTTTCACTATTTTTTTTGCATACCCTTACAGATGGTTTCTGAGTGCTATGATAAAGTATGTAACATTCGGCCTTTTCTTATATTAAGTGTGGGTATGCTCAACAATTTCAAAGGAACTTTCCGAATAATTTATAATGCATAATGAAATTTAAATTGAAATACTTATTTTGAATTGAAAATACATAGCTTGACGACAAGGTTATCCATTTCCTTACCCTTTATCTTAGACTAATGCATGAAACTATGTTTTTGTAAACCCGTTTTGAAACATTCTTAAAGCTGCATACTTAATCTGAATGTATTCTTGATAGAGAGAAGGAAGAATAGTGTATCAAAAGATATTTTTACGAAATTTTGCAAGTAGTTGTAAAACTGTTGCAGGCAGTATAAGAAGCGGACTAGACGTTATATATATGTATGAATATAAAGCAGATGGAAAATACTTTGAAGTTTTGTTTGGCGACCACTCGAAAAATGTTGTTTAATTTGCTATAATGTTTCGCGCAAACACAATGAAAGCATTCGTATAAAAGCATTTCCATGTCGAATGTCTTTCAGAGTATTTAATCTTCGTCTGAAGATAGATCAAAACAAACAAAAAAAAAAGAAGCTCGCGGATGATGGTGTCTGCGTCTGGCTCTGAATGCTGCGTGTCTAGCAGCATTAGTGCCGGGGCCCTACAGAGCTGCCTGGCGTTGCTCTTTATGCAAATCTGATTTATTTGCATGTCAAAGTAGGGACAGCAGTTGTGTTCTTCAGTTTTTCTTGCCGTTGCACGACGTGTCAAAGTTCGCGAACTGTTTTGGGCTGGCGTCTCATTAGGGTGCCCACCTCTGGCGCTGACAAATTTGTCGTATTTTCGCAGCGTCTTAGAATAATTGCAAGCGTTTAATTTAATTGCGCCTGCCAAGATTTGTGCACGGCCAGCGAAAATTGGCGAAAAAAGAAATAATTTGAATGAAAAGCGCGTGGAAATCTAATTAGAGCCAGGCGCTGACAAAGTTAAAATTATGCCGGAATTAAGGCAAGCATTTTTGTTTTATGCGATAAAGCTGAATCTGGCGGCGACGCCTGTCATCATCGTAACTGTCAGACGCAAGGCGAACGTAACATATGTGTGCAAGCTCGTATCATGCATAAAATTCACTTTAAACTGCAATAAAAAGCGACGCAAACTTTTTATGTCATTCGCAGCGAGGGGATGGAGAGGGACAGGGGGAGAGGGGGGTGAATGGAGGGAAGTGGGGTTCAAATAGGTGTTATATGCATGCGTGAGCGAGAGGAATAACAGTTAAGCGACAAGAGCCAACGAGAATGTCGCTTTGGGGAATGTTTGTAATTGTGTTTTTGGCCTGGTTGGGCTTGGGTTAGCACGCTGTCATATGCCTGCAACACTTGAAAGCAACAACAGCAGCAATGGCAGCACGACAACAATAGCAACATCGAGTGCTTGCAACATTTGCGCACTCACTGTGCCAAGCGGCCATAAAACCACATTTGACAAGAGGCAAACAAAATAAACGCCAGACTTAGCAGAGCTATGCAGCCCCCACCCACCCACACACACACACACACACACACACACGTGCCTAGTGCGTGCCTGGCTCTAATTTCTTAAGTGCGTGCGACACAATCACACACACACACACACTCACACACACACGAGGGCAACATTAAATGCAAATGTGGACTGACTTTGGCCTGGCGCTGAGAGTCACACGATTTCAATTAGCTCTTTGAGGTATGGCTCTTGCACAGGATAGTCCCTGGCGTGACACGGGTGTCAGGTATTTGCACTTACAATCAGCGTCTGCGCCAGTTCCTGTGCCTCAAAAGACTGAGTGGGCTATTGGCATCGGCAACTGGCAACTAAATGGCTGCCGGTGCGGGCTGATGTCGTTGCTCTTCGAATAGAAATCAATTTTGCTGCCACATGAAATCGAATTTGTTTGTGAATACAATTACCAAAACTTCCTTTTCCGTTTGTTGTGCTCCCGCACCAGCTCTCCACTCTGTCATCTTTAGTATTTTCGCTCGGCACGTTGAGTGAGTGCGTCTTTGAATTGAAATTGAATTATTTTGTTTGATTTCCTGCCCATGTCTGCCACACAGCCGGCGGTTACATTTGCACAAGCCAAAATGCGCCAGCATATGCCAACATGTACACACATACATATAGCCACCCACTCACCACACCACACCACACAGTGGGGCAGAAAATGCCGTCAGCCTGACGACTCGGCCTGCTCATTTCCGTTGCTGTAAATGCAAATTGTGCGTCCGCTTTCAGCATCGAAGTGGTACAAAAATCCATACACGATGATTTGCATATGTACGTCGCACAGAGCTGGAGCTATCTGCTCCCTTTCCCAGCATTGGCTTTGGAGAACGCGTTCAATGGTTTGTGCTGCGGTTAGGCTCTGGCTTAGGCTGATTTGGCGCAGCCTGTGCTGTTCGGGTAATTAATGACATGCAGGCAGGCCGCAGTGACCATTACACGAGTGTTCCATGCACACCTTTGGCCAGCTGAATTTATGCCACTGCACCGCAACAGTTGTCGCTGGCTGCCCAAAATTGATGTCGCCCCAACTGCCTTCCGCACGCAAACCCGCAATCATAATGTGGGCCTCTTTCTTCTGACTGTTGGTGGTGCTACAGCTGCTGCTGCTGCTGTGGCTGCGGATGCTGTCACCATGAGCAACCTTTGCTGTTGTTGCTTAACCATTTTACTGCAGGCAACCGCAGGGGACAATCACAAGCACTTCCTTTGCTCCAAATTGATGTGCTCCTCTTTCCACTTTCTGACTTTCATTACAGATACGGGCGCTGGGTGACTCGCCGGGTGGCTGTTATTACCATTGCGGCTATTTGGCTGCTGGCCGCATTCGTCTCGTTCGTGCCCATCTCGCTGGGCATCCATCGACCCGACCAGCCGCTGATTTTTGAGGATAACGGCAAGAAGTATCCCACATGCGCCCTGGACCTGACGCCCACGTACGCCGTCGTCTCCAGCTGTATCAGCTTCTACTTTCCCTGCGTGGTCATGATTGGCATCTACTGTCGGTGAGTATGCGAATATAAGTACCGCCATAAAATGCCATGAAACATGGCCCAAAACTTGCTACAGCACAATTATTCAGCGCTAAAATGCGACACTGGAAACAAAAAGAAAAGCTACAAAAGTAAATGTAATGCGAAAACTTTGAAATGAAAACGCTCGCCATACTAATGCATAGATATGTTGTGTAGGGCCAACAGCTAAGCTATATAGAGCTTACAAATGTCTTATATAACCAGGCTTATCATTTTCTCTTTATTATAATTACATTTGCCTTACGTCACGTTACGAGTTATGTTAGCGCAGCAAATCCTTACCTATCAGCTCTATCTACTTTAAGCTATTTTCTCACTTATGCTATTAACCATTAGCAATTATTTGAAAACCATTTTATATAACTTTGCTAAAAGGAATTTATTGGAGTCGGCCTATAAATGTTTAATGAGGCTTATTAACTTCAGAGCAATTTTATTCAGAATAAGGTCAAGTCCGATTTTGCCAACAATTAAATGTGGCTTGGGGCGAAATAATAAGAATTTGAATATTTTTATGGGCTGCGCAAGGTCGTAAGACGTAAGTAATAAAATAATGGCAAACGCTTTTGAAATTACTTTCGTAATGCTGAAAGGCCGCCAGGCCCTTGACGCTGATGTGGCCCAGACACGAGATCGGCTGCATTATGATAAGTGGGAGTTGGGAGCTGAAAGGGGCGTTGGGCGTTTGTAGGTGGGTTGAGACAAGCAAATAAGGCTAACAAATAAGCACACGCATTAGTGTCCGGCTAAGTAATCCCTGAGCTAAGCCAAAGGCGGGCAGATGGCCAAGAACTAGGGCGTGTGCGAAAAGGGCTAGACAATGCGTGCAAGGACGGCAACAGGATGCCAACATCATCATCGCTGGCAACAACAGCAGCACTGCGATATGGCCGCTCATCAGCAAAATAGCCGACGGTGAAAGGCACGTTGCCATTTTAGCTTAACGAGATTTGCGGCCGACGGGCAACTAGGCAACAAATGGAGACAAGCTGTTCCCTCATCGAGCCGAGGCTCAAGGCATCCACTAAAGTATCTAGTGGCTGTCATTGGAATGTTCTATCAAATTTCGGTTGAGTTACAGAATAAATAGACTTTTATCGCCATAATTTGTGCGTAGCTATGTTATCCTTTTCATGTGGCCATCCGGACCATATGCTCACTAAACGAGCCACCACGAACGTGCCCCATGACGAATGGGAGTTACGTTGAATGTTAAGTATACGCACGGTGGGACGCAGACACTTGTCGATTGTGTGCGCCCAGCCTAGTGGGAGCTCCCTGGGGCTGCCTGATAATTGGCATGGCTGGAAAAGCAAATAATTATCATATCACTTACAACAATAGGAGGCAGACAGAACCACTCAGGTCAACAACTAGACGGGCACTAATCGAATTCCCTTTCACTGCAATTACACAAAGCGGATAGCATTTCATTTTCAAAAGGTTCGTCAGATAAACATAGCTTAAGGGCGAAATTCCTGTTGCAAATCAACTTTCAATTATTAGACAGCAAGCTGATATTTTAATATAGCAATGAAATCTAAGCTAGCAAGGAATTTTAGCTTTCGGCATTTTCTAAAAATTGTAAATTAATTTGATTGACTCAATTTGATTTCAGTTCACTTAAGACGCAATTATTGTATTTATATCTTAATTATCTGAATCTATGGTGCTCTCCAATTCACAGGCTCTACTGCTATGCCCAGAAACATGTAAAGTCTATTAAGGCGGTGACAAGACCCGGCGAGGTGGCCGAGAAGCAACGATACAAGAGCATCCGTCGACCCAAGAACCAGCCGAAGAAGTTCAAGGTGCGCAATCTGCACCACAGCTCGCCATACCACGTATCCGATCACAAGGCTGCCGTCACCGTGGGCGTTATTATGGGCGTGTTTCTCATCTGCTGGGTGCCATTCTTCTGTGTGAACATTATGGCTGCCTTCTGCAAGACGTGCATTGGCGGGCAAACATTCAAGATACTCACCTGGCTGGGCTACTCGAACTCCGCTTTCAATCCGATCATCTACTCTATTTTCAACAAGGAGTTCAGGGATGCGTTCAAGCGCATACTGACCATGCGCAATCCGTGGTGCTGCGCCCAGGACGTGGGCAACATACATCCGCGCAATAGCGATCGCTTCATTACAGACTATGCCGCCAAGAATGTGGTGGTCATGAACTCGGGCCGCTCCAGCGCCGAATTGGAGCAGGTGTCTGCGATTTGACCAAAACGCGCCGGCAATGCCACCAGCTGGCTCTTGTGCAGTGGCTGCTGCACCGGAAATGATTTGAATGTGGACGACGACGACGATGGCGCCTTGACCACCAGATACGTTCCATGAGATTCGGTCGCGGCGGCCACTACTACCATCGTGGAGACAGTGGAGGCCGCACAAATGGAGACGGAGCTTGTCTAAACTTTGTCAGCAATTGGGTTCCTACTCGCATCTATCAATGCGCAACAGTCCCAGCCCAGAGCACGATTCCCGAAATCCCCAAGCAAGTCCCAATGAAGAGCCTGTAAGTATTATCAGCGTACCCTAGTATCCTAAGCAATCCACTAGCAAGTCGTAATGTGTAAAAGTGTTTATACTTAATCGTATCTCTAGGCTACAACTTTATAAATGTATGAGACAACTTACTAGCTAACTAGCAACCGAGTCGTGATTAGGTCTAAGATCCCCACACACCAAAGAGCTTCTAAATACGAGTAGTTGACCTGTTAGGTTTTCGTTACGATTTAGCCAAGCTGCGGCAACAATCAATAACCGTTAGCAACAATGAGACACAATTTGTATGTGGCCAAAAGTTCGAATGGATAGCGTCGTAGGCCAGTGTACCATCTTAACAAGGAACTGAAGTTATGATTATTATGACTAAGCCATAAAAGGGCACACGTCAAATATATTTCACAATCGGACAATACACACCCACATGACACATGACACCCGCACCCTCAACAGGCACACACAGAGTCATGTATTGACACACTTTCATTCAAGACTGGCAACAAAACGTAGCATACAACTCAGCGCCCGCTCGCATTGGCTAACAAAGCTTTCGATTTGAATTATTGTTGGGAATTTATTGTCATTGCCATTGAGCAGCTTCAAAGTGGTGCGCGCCGAGCATTCAGCGTGGCATAAAACTGCCAACTACACACATAAATCATTCAAAAAATTATGTCGATTTGGGAGCATTATAAGTAAAATGTTGAAATCCCCAACGTTTACTATTCAGCTTATGTTAGTGTCCAATTTCTCAATCTGATTTATATTTATGCAAATTTATTACTTCCAGCTATGTGCTCTCATTCGTTTCATTTTTGCCGTCGAGCTGTAGGATTCCAATCGAACGTAGTCCAATATTCATTTAACAATTACAAATTCTTCTCTAATTCAGATGCCAGATTTTAGGTAAAAAGAGCTGCAATTGTTGAATACGAGCTGACTTGAAACTTTGATTGGCCTTCAACTGTGATTGACAGGCGCGAAATTGAAGCGTAATGAAAAGCCAAGCTTGGAGGTTGTCCCATCGAAAAGGTTAGGGAAGGCATGGGTCCCCGATTACCGGATGATTTAATGAGCCGCACCTGAAGCGCCGCAATGCGGACTCGCTTTGTTGACGGCGCTAACACCTCAACAACTCAGCGACTCCGCCCCCCGAGTCCGCCTGTCAGCCAGCAGATAATGAACATGTGGCCCCGCTGGCTGCCCCTCCCGCCAGCACTCCCTCAGCTGAGGGGAAACAAATGTAAACAGTTTGCGTTTCATGCCGAGACAACACCAACTGCTCTCCATCCGTAGTCATATAATGAAAAATTACGCTGCTTTAGCCTCTCTTCTTTCTTCTTTCTTATTTGTTTTGCTTTCGGTCTGAGGCTTCAGACGCATTTCCACTTAGGTATTTGTGTATGCTGAAATCCCTTGCGGCACCCTTCAGCCACTTCCTTACCACAACTCAACTCTTTGCTCTGTTAATTATGTGTAGTCCCTGACAATCCGCTCAAATATTCGCAATCAAGCTTATGTCTTCTTTCTATACCCATTAACAATTGAGACTCACCAGTTGGGTATGAGGTTATACCAAAATATTTTTTTTACCCAAAATTGATACTTTGCAAATTAATCTGAGAGTAGCCTATTAATTAATGGCAAGGGATTAATTAAGCCGCACTGGATAATGACCCTTTGCAGTCTTTATTTATTTTGTGGATTAAATAACCTAATTAGAATTTTTCTTTTTCTTTTATTTTTCTGTTCTCACACTTATCTATTCACGTTCATCACCCAAATAATTACAAAAAAAATTATTAAATTGGTATTTAAAGACAGCTTAAAGCCAAAACAATATACTATAATAATACATTTATATAGTTTTATAATTTTTATTTTTTTTTAAATTATTTTTTTTATATATTACCTATTTGATAACGATTTAAGCTTTAATATTATTTCACTTCATACATTTTTTTGCATAAATACAAATATATTATTTCTTACTTGTTGCTAGGGTATCTTCTGGTATGCACTCAAAATCTAAATATATTTTTTTAATTTAGCTTCTTTTTTTTTTTGGTTTCATTTGTTTTGGCAGTTTATTCAAAGCAGCTGCTGTCGTCATTTTAATTACAATATACTTATTTATACCGACTCGCACAGCGACGGGATTCATTCATTCATTGCGGCACGCCCACCAGTCAGTGAGCCTATGCCAAGGCTTGCCCAGGCTTTTTGGCTCATTTCCTTTCAGCATCTGGCACGCAATCAATTCCACTTTTGTTTGCCGTGCGCATGCTGATCGCACGTGCCAAGTTTTCCGGCATCGGGACTTGGGAACTCTGGGTCTAAGTCAACGAAAGGCTTGAATTGTGCTGTGCGCCTACTGTGCTCGGCACGCACGGCAGAAGCAGGCGGCGCCATGGAATTGAAGTCGAGCCATTGTCATTGCTATTGGCATTGACTTTGGTGTTTTGCAGTCCGCCCAAATGGCAAATGGCAAAGGCATGATAAATATTCCAAGCCGATGGCACGCGCCAGTAATATGTGGTTATATTTAGAAGCCGCATTGCTGTGCCCATTTCGGCTTAAAGAATTCGATACGAGGTTGCATTGCGCCCACTTCTCCTCGGATATGCTACATCGTTTGCTTTTTGTCTTTGCCAAACTCTTTATTTATGTCTTTGACATTTGGGGGCGTGACGGCATGTTGGATACCTTCACACTGTCGTCAGCTGCCTGCAGATTCGTTTCTTTTTATTTTTTTGGCTACCTCAATTCCAATCAGTTCTATTTTTTTTAAAGCATTTACCAAACATTCTTTCTTTAAATGCATTTCAGAGTTTTTTTTTTTTGCTTCGGTCCCTCTGAACGTCACGAATTGACTTTTTGCGTATTTTAATTGAAACATTTACCGTTTCGTTTCGCTTGCAGAGAGTCGGCCTGTTCTATGTTGCGTGTTCTTTAATTATATTAGCCAGTTTCGGGCTACATTTCTATCTATACATACATACAGTCGGTCCGCGACGTGCCGTGCATAATAAGAGTGGCATGAGTCCCTTGGCCTGAGCAGATTCAGGCCCAAATCAGCGCAGCGTTGCATAAAACATACCAAAGATGCCCCTTCATTACCATAATCGCTGAACAAAGAATCGCTCGTGCTTCAAGAGTGTGGCGAACAGAGCTGGCGGCATTCGTCGCCCTATTGGGCATTGCTCATACGCACCGTTGCACTGGCTGCTGCTTAAGCAAACAGATTTCTTGTAATTGCTTTCGCAATTCAATTATTTGCCACAAGGACTCAAAGAAAAGCCGAGGAAAGGAAAGAAAACATACACAACCATCAGTGTCAACAGCCAGAGCAAACAATTAAAATTTCAATGCAAATAAAAAGCAAATGCAAACACAAACACCATTCAGCTACAATTCAGCGCGTGTTCGATTAAAAAAAGTAATACAAATGAACGTTAAATAAACATTTACCTCCAATTAAAGCATCATTTAAAAAAAATGCACTGCGTTTATGGCTTGACACAATTGAGAACGCTTTTCATTGATTTCAAAAGCTTTCACACATTTCAATGAGAAATTGCTTTTTATACCCTGCACAAATTGAAAATGGAAATTTAGGGTATGATGGTTTTGAGAAAATATAATGTAAAGTATGTATATTCTTGATCTGACTGATAGTCTGAGTCTCTGCATACTCCTGTATACCATACGCAATACGAGCTTATTATTTTTTTCGATAACTAATCCCATTTACTCACTATGGCAAAAATCGATAATTTGACTTTGTTTTTATTTAAATGTAGCTGAAATACCTGTAATTTGCTTTTCGCAGGCTCCAGGGTATGTATTAGCCGAGCAGTGTCGTGGACTTATGCCTCTTTTTTTGTCTTCAAATTTTTTGTGTTTTTTTGTGTAATTTACTGACTTTAAAATCTGTTTGATAAAAATGTATTTATTAAGTCTGCCCTGAATTCTGGCTGTAATCCAAAAAGCTTACTTTAAGACAGATAATGGCAAAAATATTCCCTCGAATTAAAGGAGATTTAAAATTAATTCAGAATCTGGCCTTAAATACAGCCTATGAAAAGTCAGCACGGCAGCAGCGGCCTTCCTTTATCAAATCCCTTATGTATATATGCAGTTGCTAAAGCCTTTGAGCCCCTTTAAATGTTTGTATACAATTTATGTACATTTACACTTCACGTCGCAGTTCGTGCCATTTGGGCAAAGCTAAAAGTCAAATAAGACGAGTGCTGAGAGCTCAAAATGCTTGGCGATAAATGTCAACGTTTTGCATAAATTGCATGTCGATTGCCAAGGAGACGAGCCAGAGAGTCGGCCATCGGGCGCTGCAAACGCTCTGATTGATTGATGGTTGGATAAATGCCTGATGTGCCGGCGAGCCCTGACTGGCAGTTACATTTGGAACGCTTTTTGTGAGTTTTTTTTAAGTGGTTGCCAGATTCGCAGATTGACATTTCATTTGCAAAGCGTAACGAACTGAACTGGGAAACTTGCAGCTGCTGCCAACGCGACGTAGTCCCCATCCCCTACGCCCCACCCACTGTAAGCAACAGTTGTCAACACTGCGCCCAGTAACTAACACAAAATGTCGCCCGGAGCTCTAGGTTGTTGTTAGTGAAAGTTTAGTGGGGCGCACGCCCACGTGAAATGCCCGCTACTCATAATACTCCCAACACCTCCTGGCCCCTGGGCGGTGAATTTATTTCGGTGTTTTTATGACTTTGCGCCTTAAAGTGTTTATTTCGTTTTACGACTTTCTACAAATTCGGTTGGCGCGTGTCACTGGGCTTCCTACTTTTTGGGGGCCAGCCGGAGCGTGGCTTGTATTACGTATACGCTACGTACAAGTCGCCCGAAAACGTTTTATTGCCGGAGTTGTGGGTCGTGCTAATTTATACATGGAAGCACCGGGCACCGTTTATTGCCCCGGGTCACGACTCAATGATTCATAAAAACACGCTTTTAATCACAATTTTTGCTTATGTGCCTGGATTTTCGCTAAGCGTTTGATGGATGTCAAATTTTGCATACATGGCCGAGCTAGATAAGGCTGGAGTACAGTCGCCAGACCTATACCTTGACCTTGCGGCATTTTGCGGCAAATGGTACAGGGCAGCTGCTCCATTGACCTGGCCGTGCAGCCAGCTACTTTGACTTTTGACAAGGGCAATTCTGCGAATGCGCAATCTTTGGCAGTTAGCAAAACTTAAAGCGCTTAAAGCTGCTAAAGCAACTTTCCGTTTGCCACATAAAGTTTCGCTCGATGTGTCTTTTTTTACCATTTCTTGCAGTGGCAAAGTTGCGACGCCGAAAGTTTCGCCAGCTGCAACAATAACAATGCAGAAAGTTTTGACAGCACGCCGCAGCCCACCTTGGGGGGTCGCTGGCGGCTTAGTCAGACTCAGCCACCTGTCCAACGGGCCACACCCTGCTTTGCCTATTATCTAGGAAACAGAATGCTCATAGCATCCGCCTAAGGCCAAAAGTTTTCAGTTTTCAGTGCTGCTGCACATTTTCATAATGCACATTTCGAATGGATTCTCGATTCACAAATCTTTTTCTATTTCTGTTTGGCTTTTGCCATTTCAATTATGGCAATTTAATTGAAAAACAAATTCAATTTCGAAGTTGACTTCTGATGGAAAGTTTTCGCTGCTTTCTAGGCGTTGCGCTCCAATTGACTGACGGCTGAATGGCACAGGAAGAAAGAAACTTTTGATGAACGGCTTTAAGTCAAGAATGTATTGCAAAAGCGAACAGCATTGTATATTTTCGGGAAAGTCAAGTCGCTTCCTTGCGCTTTTAATTGTGTCTCGTACACAAAATAATATTGATTAATTAATCTTTCATTTGGATAACAGCACTCTGTGCATGCTGTGCCACTGGCTCTGTCACGGCTTACTTAACTTAAACTGCACTCAATCGATTCCCGAGCACATACAGTGCACACAGTTGCCTGACATGCATTTTAATTAAAAAGGCCGTGACAAGCGACAAGCACAGCACAGTGCAGCAGAGGGACCAGTCGGAGGGCAGCATCCTGAGAATATCTTGCCACACACCAACTGCTTGCTGCCTTTCCATGTTACGTTATCAACCGATACATATGAATGTATATGTGTGTGTTTAAGCCTTGCCTTGACATCAACGGCATATAGCTTGCAATTTTAAACCCAAATTGAATTACCGCGTTATCGTTCTCGACCCCCACGGCCTCCGAGGGCGCAGCTCTGTGCAGCGAACCTTTTTGTACAATGTACTACAGCAAACCTATTGGACCCACAGATACAGATATATATACTTTATCTTAATCTTAATTATGTTTTATGTATATCAGGATTCGTCACGAGTTATAGCTGAGTAGCCTGTGGACTCTTTTATTTTACAGGGTACCTTCTAGCCCCAATTATGTAATTTGTCGTTTTCCTGCGGCTTGGTGGCTTCAGCTGCCTGGCGTAAAAATCGTTGCTAAGCATATTTTATGCTGCCTTCATTATTCACTTACAATTTAAGTTATGCATTAATAAAAAAAAGTTGTTTAGTTGGCGTATTAGGATTTTATATATTCATAAATCAAATTGTTTACCAAAGCTTAGAACTTTTTGAGTAATTGATTTATATATTAAATAAAAGAAAATAAGCAATATTCATGCCACATACATTATAAATTATAATGATTATCATAAATTTAAAGATTCTTTTCTGATTTCCTTTCTACTAATAAATATAATAATATCCAAAAGCTACACTCAGTCAAAGTTACTGCCTCAAATATATTTCCATTGTTAACATGAAACTGAAGGCCAGAAATTTTAGACATTTATACAGACAATGCAGTTGAAGTAACGCCAAGGCAAATGCCTTTATAAAAACAAAATATGTTGTGGTCTGAAAAAACTCTTTCTCTTGATGTTACAGAAACTTTCATTACTTGAACTTTTAGGTATAAAATATTTTAATTAATTTTAAATTCGGCCTGAGCTTATTGAAAACATTCAAAACACTAACTACTAATAATTATTTTTATATTTATTATTACCTTATGCCATACATCATTTAATAAAACTAATATTCTTGCAATCAATGAATTTTAATTGGCAATAATAGTAACGTTGACTTAGGTATGTTAATTATTTAAAAATTCGACCGAAATACTTTAAAAACATTCAAAATAATATAGTTTGATGCTCAACCACTAATTGCAATTATTATTTATATTTATTATGCTGATATAACATCAGGTAATGAAACTAATACTATCGCACGCTTTCACAATCTTTAAATCAACATATCTGAAAGGTAATAGGCAATAATAATAACGATGACTTATCAATTCGAATGAACATCAATATATTAATTCTAATTGAGCCCGCCTAACTCATAATTGGCAAATAATTGCACAACGTATATATCAAATAATTCGCATTTGTTGCTGTGCGCGTGACAATTTTAGCATAAATTAGATTTTGACAGATTCCCATAAATTACGCGGACAAATTGTGTTTATGCTCAAATCACATTAGTGTTCCATTAATTTATAAATATTTTTATTGGCCGCAGCCACAGCAGCTGCCGCTGCTCCTAAGTTAAACAATAACAATCGACAGCTGCGGCAACCGCAAAATAAAACAACTTTTAAGCTGAGTGCAGTATGAGCAAACTACTTTAAATAATCATTTTTTGCTCGCAGAGTCATATTTGAATTCCAAGCCAAATGCCATAAATATGCGAGTGCGCCCACAGCCCCAGGAACAGTTGTAGCCACAGTCTGACGCCAAGGCCCGTCTGTGGATGGGAGCGTGGCGCTGACAGGCAGCTGGACGAGGGTAAGACCGTGAGTGGTGCGCTAGCTGTGGGCCGACAATGCAGGCATTACGGCTTCAATTTCAGGCTTCAACGAGCCCCGTCTCGACTTCATGCTGGCTTCGCAGTTCCGCTTGCATGCCGACTTACAGACTTTCTAATGGCTAACAGTGCCGAAGTTTATTATTAAATTACGTTGTCACATTAAACTGTTGAAGAAAAATCAATTTCGAGCAGCCGGCCAACAACGGGTTGTGGCCAAGCTGTGCGCTTGTGTCGTGCGAATGAACCCAACTAATCAAATTAAGTTTATTTTTACGAAATACAAAATTCGAAACAGCCAACCAGCAGACCCCAAGCCCAAATGCAAACCCAAAACCAAAACCAAACTCGAACCCAAACCAACTCAGTTGCCTGGCAACGCAAATTACCAAAAATTCGATGCTGGAAATCGAACATTTTTGTCAATCTGCAGCCCCAAGTCAAATTTCTCGCCACAGGGCTGGCTCGCTGGCCGAGCTGTAAATAGCCCAAGTGCTCAAAAAATCGATCGCTCATGCATATATATAAGGTTATATATATATATTTTTATATATATTCATGTGTATATGCAGCGAACGTATTCCATATTCTATATTTCGATTTTGTATTTGCAACCAAAATAACACAACGTTTGCAGCAGCAACAGCCGCATAAGCCAAAACACTGGCCCTCATCATTTTCAGTAGGAAAACTAAGCGAGCCGTTCGGTTAGACAAGGCGAGAAGGATATCACGTGACAAAGAGGGAGAGAGAGCGAGATATAGCTACTGAGCTTTCTTTATAGAATTAGTTCTGGCGCAATAAGTTTTCCAGCCGAACGAGCTGTTGATGGTGTCGCTCCCCTCCTCCTGCCGTTGCTCCTGCCCTCCTGGTTGTGGTGTTGTTCGCAGTATTGTGACGGCATTGTTCCCAGGAGTCCTTGCAACCCCTTGGCTATGCGTCAGTCTGAATGGATATTCATTCATTGATTTGCCTTTGCTGGGGCCAACTAGCGCAGAAGAGAGTGCGCCCCAGGCACAGCCAACCATTTGGTCAGCTATTAAAAGCGTTTGTAAGTCACCTGCAGAGCTCTGTACATTTGGCGTTGTTGTTGTTGTTGCTAAGCTGCTAAGTGGCCGTGTGATTGAGCAATCGAGCGGCTACCCACGCGGCCCACAAGTAGGCAAGGTGCGGCTGGACCGCATGTTGCGTCTTGTGCAACGATGTTGCTGTTGATGTTGATGTTGATGTCTTGACCGTGGCTTCTGCTAATAAATTACGAATGCCTGCGGGCCAAGCAGTAGACATTGACTGAGCTGTAGCAGAGCAGCCAGCGCAGCCTCGCCTCGGCCGGCCATCGGCGGATGATTAATTACACTTAATTGTAATTTATACGCGGTGGCAAGCGCCAGCTCCATGGGGATGTCTGCGAAGGCTCCCTGGGCGCTGTTTACGTTGCATTCGCATTCAAGTTCTATTGTAATGTAAACCGCTAGCAGAGCTCTTTTATTATTTTGGCTAATTGCCTATAAGGCGGCAAGACTTCTTTAAAAAATGTCTCTTAATGCTCTTCTGACAGAGGCCAGACCTGCGTCTAGGGCAAATGCTGCGAATTGACGCGCCCCTAATTGGAGCCTGCCTCAGTGCCGGCTGCTGGTCAGCTCAGCGCTGGCAACGGCCCCTCTGTCCGCATGAGTGTGTGTGAGCCATTTGTTTGATATAAATCATGAAGCTGTTGTCTAAATGTTTTGGCGTTTCCATTTCTTTCCTGTTGCTTCTGCGGCAACAATCATTAATCAAGTCGGCTAATAGCAGCATTGCTCCTTAGTCGGAGAGACTTTGCTTGACCTTTGCTGAAATGTGGCATTTACTCACAGTTGATTTACTCAATTCAATTGCCATTAGGCATAGCGCTATTTAATTGGCCAACTTAAGTGAGGTTTTGGCCTTTATTCAGATTTGAATTTTCCCAAAACTTAAATTAATTGACACAAATAAAGCCGAGACCATTTAAGGACTTACCATAATAAATTAATTGTCCGCAAATTACTGTGCGCAACCATTTGCCATTATTTCAATTATCCAATTTGAAGATGCGAACTTCACAAAACTTTCTTATATTGATTTTGATTTGGCTTTGCTGACCAATAAACCAATCAATAAGCATCATTAAAAAGTTTTCCCCTTCTCTCTCTCTCTCTCTCTCTCTCTCTTTCTCGTTCTCCTCTTTTACGTTCACTTTCGCAAGCAGAGTTTTCCACTTGAAATTAAATAAATTGCATCCCAACACTCAATTAAATGCCGCCTGCAATTAAATCAAGGGGAGCTATCCTAGACATACTGATTGCAGTTGAAAGTGGTTTGAAACAAATTAAATAAATTGGTAGACTTCCCTGGCAGCTTATTAAATACAGCATCATTCAGGCTCTACGTTTTAATTTGAAACTTCCCTGTCTTTAATATGCAGTTTAACAGAAGTACTTGCAGCTGATTAGCGCCTTTATGGACTCATCTTCGCCATATGATATATCAATATAAGAGCTAATATAGCTTGAGAAATTGTGAAGAATGAAATCGCAATGATTCCCCTATAAGAAACTTGGTATATAAGCCTCTCTAGCCTTGTGAATACAAATTAATTTCGCTTAGTCAAGAGATTTCATAGACCGGCGAAAAACTTTCGAGTAAATAGAGAAGAGTGCGAGAAATGTTCGCTATTTACTGTTTGAAATTTAAGGCGTTTAATCACTGAAATGAAACTTAAGAACTTTTGCGACAAGTGCCAAATCGAGTGCAACGAATCAAGTTGCATTGCTGAGCTGACAGTCGAGGGTCAAAGTTTACGAGCTTAGCTGAGATTCTTTACGGGCTGGCAATGTGATTGCTTTGGGCCAGGCTTGCTGTAGCCACTGACAAAGACTTCCCCTAAATATTTCGCACCACTTTTCATTTAACGACGGCCGCCAAAGAAAGGCGAGAAAAACATGCTGAAATGTTTGGCTATGCGCCTCACTAGGCCTCACTACGCCTGCCGTTCCGGCCACTATTTTCCCTGGCCTTTGTTTGCTTAATATATGCGCCGCGCTTTTTTGCGATGTTATTTTTGTTTGCGCTTCTGCTGCAATTCGCGCAGTAAAAAGCTGAAAGCGGAGCAGCGCAAACAATGCTGCGTGAGATTTTTGGCCCGTCTGCCACCAGCACCTGCCACACCCTTTTCGGCCTGGCCCACCTACTTTCGACACGTTCGCGTCCACTTTACGTGCATACATTAATGCCAGCGTGCTCCGTTTCCAATTTTCTTGTCTTTTTGTTTGTTTGTTTGCCTGTTTTTTATTTTTTGTAAAATATTTATATACTTTAAACCGCAACAATCAGCTGCTTGTATAAATATTTTTAAAAATGCTCTTGCTACATGCTACGGGCTGCGTAGCCTTTGTGCAGACTTGGTTTTTAATTGCTTTTCGTCGAAAGTATTTGAAAAGAGTTTCTGTTCAAGTTAGTTCAAGGCATTTTCGACCAATTCTTTTGCTTTCAAAAACAGGTTAGCTCACAATCCTGAACAGGCTACATTTTAACTACTCCTCCACAGTCCTCTTGTTATCTTATTATGCGGCAAAGTTTGAAAGTTCAGCATTTATTTTCGACTTAACTGGCTCGCTATAAAAAATTTGTACTAGCTAAAGCTGAAACTGAAGCAGGTTCAGTTAACCCCCAACATGGCACAGAAACATTCAGGGATTGGCATGCAGCTGCCTGCTTTGAGAGATACCATGAAATTGCTAAATGTCAAAGTTGTTGAAAATTGTCAAGAAGTCGAATTCGATATCAACCTGAAGAGCAGAAGAGACATGTGCGCTGCTGAGGCAGCATCACATCTGAAGCGCAATAGTTTAATGGCCATACGATTGGCACAGGAGTTGACATATTCTACATAGAGCTATATAAAGTTGTACGTTATATTTATTTCAGTGTTGGCACCAATGCGAGCGAAGCGACAAAGTATTATAGGATATTCTCCATAGCTAAGCTCCACTTTGCGAAGCATTCGCTACACAGACAGACAGGCAACAGACAGAGAGGCAGGCAGACTGGCACAGAGATGCACACAGTCATTGACAGTCAAGAAAGTTGAAAGATAGACAGACAGACAGATATACAGACAGACACACCCACAGGCTGACGAATTGATATTGCAGTGTTGCTTTTATAAGATATAAAATAACGAACCGCATGACTCTCCGGGTAGACTTCTGTTTTTCTGGGCTATGGCAGCAGCAGAAGGCAAGCGCCTGTGCCATTAGTGCAAATGTCAATAAGAATGCCGGATGCGGAAATGACAATGCGGTGCAGTGTCGGCACACGTTTGTCAGCTGCACCCACACACACATTTCACTGAAGGCATGTCACGAGAGACATATCAGCAGACTCTTAACTTTGAAGAGTATCGTGCTACCTGGATGACACTGGCCACATATCTACAACTCACACACAGTCCCCCAAGGTGCACACATACTCAAACAAGTTTACGGAATACCTTTCCTTACACCTTAGCAACTTAAGCCGATTGCATTACTAGTAACTAAATAGCTAAATGTAAATAAGTACTCGAAAAACTTGCCCAGAGGCTGGCTAGAAAACCAAAGAAAATAAATATAAAAACAAAAATCAAACTCAAAATATAGTTAAATAACAAAAGGAAAAAACAATTATGCGAGAATACATTATATGTTATATGATATTCACTAAATCTGACGGCAGAAAATATACGCAAATAGAGACTATTACTAAATATACATAAATAATATCAATGTGTGTGTTTCTCTCAGAATAAATGTATGTATAATACTAGACCCATGAATGTGTATAAGAAAAGCTCTTTCGTACCTTCTGACTCCCACTTTCGAATTTATTAAGGAACCCAACCACTAACTACAAGCGCTAAGTATAACTTATAAAAATATATATGTATGGCTAAGCAACAACAACTATATGTGTATGTACTACTCTATGAATTAAAGGAAACTGACAACAGAAAAGAATTTTATTGCTTAAACCATGCACAGGCTAATCATAAGTAAAAACTATGCTAAAAGCATTTAATAGTTTAAATATACCCCAAAGAGGAATAGAAATAATGATAATTAAACGCGAATTGACGATTGCAAAAGTATAGTAAACACTTAATATGGATTATCAGCATATACGTATATACAACTACCGATATATATGTGAACTATGTTTTGATGTAGCCGGAAATTATAGTTAATTGTTACTGTCTACTATAGCATTGATGTATATGTGTGCGTTCATATTTAAAGCATATAGTATAATCGGATAAATAAAGCAACAGCAAACATATATGGAATACATAGAACTCCCAGAAAAATACTCAAATAGAGCTAGTAATTAGTTCAACATATGTGTGAATATCTACATATACAGATGATAATCCATATTTATTTAAGCTGAGTTTGGATCACCCTATTGGCCTATGCCCAAACTGTTCTCTTCGCTTAATTAACTCAATTATTGATTATTATCAATTGTACATTTCGGACTTATTGTTAAGTTAAAAACCTACTGAGCATTACTTAAATAAAATAAATACTGAATATATTAATAATTTAACTTATTGTTTACTATTCCATTATTACGACTTGAAAGGCTTTGCTCGTAGTCGTACTCTATTGGGTAAGTATTTGGCACAGTTACTTAGCTTAAGATCAACTGGTCTTTATTTATTGAGATAATAATTGATTTCAGAGCGCCTCACAACTTTTTGGCATAATTGAATTAAAATTCATTTTGTGTCCCAATATAGCATCAAAGTGCCAAGTTGATTTAAATTCGATAGAAATATGATTCGTACTCTCTCTCTCTCTCTCATTCCTTCTATATCTCCATCATTTTTTCTCTCTTTCTCATTCTTTACATTCGTTGTCACCTGCACAGCATGCGATGAGTTTATTAAAATATGTTTAAGGCTTTTCAATATTAAATAGATAGAATAGGCTCTATGGCGACGAGCTTTGCCCAGCTTTGACAGCGTTTTTTGCAAGTCGATTTCTACCTGATGCATTGTTGGTTTTGTTGATATTGTTATTATTATTATTTGCCATTGCGCATATTCCTCTGTGAATCCTTTTGTCGAGAGGTAAGACTTCAACAATGACAACCCGCTCTGCATCTTTTCAAGTTTAAATTTCTTATAAATTTTCAATTCCCGATGATGACGATGTAATGTAAGCCCTCTGTATACTGCACAAATGAAAGACGAGAAGAAAAAAAAAAACAACGAACGCACAAGACCCAAAAGATGATTTTTTCAGTCATAATAGACTGACTCTACATGCCGTCCAACAATATACATTTATGCCTTTGAGTACATTTGGCTAAGCCAGATAAAAATAAAAAATAGATGAACTTACTTCTCTTTATGTGCGAACGCACAGTGGGTTTCTTTTTTGTACATTTCATTTATTTCAAAGGGAGAAATTATATTTTTAAATTTAAAAAATGTGCTTTATTATATATTAAATTCCCGTTTAGGGTATAAAGAAAATGCATGTAAATTATAATATAATTTTATTAAAATCACATTTTCTCTATGATTTAAAGCTGATGGTAATAAGCTCTCTCATATATTTGAAAATATTTAACTATTGTTACGTTCTCCAGGCAAGGGCTCTACTGTGCACTCTTTGTCTGACTCAGAAGTACTTGGCATTTTTGTCTGTATGAATCCAATTTCCAAGGTTAATGTTAGACGTACTTTTATTTAGCTTGCAGACCAACAGCGGCAATGGCAGCACCAGGACTCGAACAAAATGTTCAAATAACCTCAAGGCAATGCGAGAACGCAACACATTAAAATAAGCAAAAAATGTTAATGAAAAGCATGATCCACATAAGCAAAAAAAAAAAAAAATAAAGGACAGCTGCTATCGACTGCTAAATACCCTATACCCACTACAATTGATGGTTAACAAATATATTTATTATATTTTCATTTCATATTGAAAACAAAATGTATATAAGCCCAGAACTAAATCCTTAGATGCAAAGATGAATGCAAAAACAATGAACATATAACTATCAGTAGCTGCTTGTGTTTGGCTCCAAAAGCGTAAAAAAGGCAGCAAAAATCGTTTATGTTTTATAATATGTAGAGATCTCTTATTCAGTTTCTAAAACAATTGGCTCGAATTTCGCATATACATAAATATATTTCAGAAATTGTTTATTTGAAAGAGTATTCAATTTAGTTGAAAAGTATTAACCAATTTATTTATATAATGGAGCGTATAGGCTCCATTTAAATACTATACTACTACTACTACTTATTCTTTAATTTAAGTCAAATGAATTTTCAATTCAGTATGTCTAGACAAAGATACAATTTTGTGAAAATAAAGAAACTATTTAGTTTTTTTTAGCTTAGATGTGCAATGAATGCTTCATCGATCGTCACGCAGATTCATGTTACTTCATGTATAAAGACAGAAAGACAACTTGCAAATGCTAGAAAAGCATTGCTAACTCGAGAAAATAACAAAGGAGAAACGGCAAAAATGTGCATGGGATATGTAAAGATAGTTACATACATATAAGGACACACAGTATGTTTGTATATTGAATCGTTGAAAAGGTTAAAGGCGGCAAATATTTAAAAAAGTGCGCATCGTTGCCTTCAGTATAGCAAAGCCGTTACCCAAATTCGATTCAACTTTGCAACGATTTTCATTTAGTTGACAGCCCCAAGCTATGCCAGTTTCAGCATTTTCAGATTTATTGGAAAGCCAGGAAGCAGTCAGGCAGCCAGGCCGGCATGCTGGGCTGCGGCTGCTGTAAATGATTTGCCAGCATATTTCAAACGCATTTAATGACATTGCTCATTTGTCTACCAGCAACAGAATCGGCTTGTGGCCTGCCAAAGCCACAGCAGCTGCCGCAGACTTGCACTTCGCCTTTCGCACAGGACTTTATTGAATGAGAAGAGGAGACTGAAGTGCTTAGAGTAAAGGTGTGTGATTGTAGCATTTATATAAAAAAGTATTTGTGCTTCCTTAACTTGTGTTGTAAGCACAAACATAAAAAAACATAAATATTTATTTTTTATTTTTTTGTGTAATGGCAAATATATTGCATCCACGTGCACTGATTTATGCCATATTTTTTTTAAGATCTTAACAAACTTTTCACTAGTGTAAGTATTTTTAAGCTCCAATTTTGCGAAGGCCAATTAAGACAAGAGGCTAATAAAAGACATATAAAAGTCAACCTATATAAATGGATTGCCCTAAATGTGAAAAACGAGAAAATAAGCTCAAGACAAGTTTTTAGTAAAGTGCTTGTTAGCTGCTGTACCAACCAGTTTTTATTTCTCTGAATAAGAAAAAGGGCATGACAAACCTAGCAACAATTTATTATATTTATATATATATATATATATATATATATATATATATATTTGGCCACAGTTGTACTTTATATAAATGTGAGCTGAAATTATATACAAACAATTTATTTAATTGTAGGATTTATTCATTTTCAAGAATTATACATTGAATCAGTATGGCATACGTTTTCTTTTGTGTTGACTCAAATATTCTGAAATATTTAACAAATAATTGTTTTTTTTTTTTCAATTGAATTTATTCAGCTTTATTCATTCATTTGCTTAAAGATATGAATTGAACGTTAAATACATAAGCTGAAGAGCAAATATTTATTTTTTGTATACATGAATATTTATATAGCAAAGCTTTTATGGTTAAAATTTGCGTTTTTTATTTTGTTAATCATTTTGATTTTACGTTCTTATGCCAATCGACAAGGATTAAGGATGTTCGTGATGGCCTATATTTTTGCACAATCAAACAAATTAAGACAAATTATATATTTATCAAGCTTGTAGGCTTAACAACAAGCTAGCTTTTAAATTCATTGCAGCACCAAATTGTGCAAAAACAACTGTTCTATATTTATATAATATTGCGGAAAAGTTAATTAACATGAACCTAATTTAGATAATAACGTGCGGTAAAATAAAGTAGCAGGCTTAAGGCCTCGAGAGTCCTTTACATTTAAGGTGAGTGTGTGCTAAGCCGCTTATGAGCAAATCAAAGGCGCTGCGACAATAACTTTAACACCCAGAAATTGGTAAGGATTTTGGTTTGTTATGCTGTGGCTGTGCTCGAGGGACTTATGAAGCCGCCAAGTGCATCGTACTGTTAAGTGGATGCTGTCTAAATGAGCAACACCCTTAAACAATGCCATTTAATTAAATTTGATGGCTGTCGCTTGCCAATTCTCTTGAGCAATTTCGGATCATATGTGCCTGAATTTAGTAAATGGCCATATCGGAGTCGACATCATTAAAGCAGCTGCACAAGCCACGCACTTAATAAAGCAACCTTTGAACCCTATGTCATAAGTAGTTAACTCAGTCCAATTCCAGTTAGACGTATATCTTTCCTTAACTTTTATCAACAAAATTTTATATATATGTATATTATTTTTTTATTTTTACATGCTATTAAATCTTTTAACCATTTGTTCGGCGAACAAGAAATTATTAATAAGTTTCAGCAATTTTATAGAAAATTTCAAGTTCTTTAACTATAATGCAGAAAGTAATATTTTTATTTAACGTTGTTATAACTCGCTTAGAGCTGAGTGAGCATAAAATCGATGAGCCACAAAAACTATTGGTGACTGTGGATTTTAAGGAGCAGTTGGTCAAAGTCACATCGAGCCGAATAAATGTGAACGCGTTCAATGAAGAACGCGCTATAGAATGCGCATATGAGCCATCGGTCCTTCGTAACTGCCTCCGGGCGAATGGATTGACCGTAACGGTGCGATACAACGGTAAGATCGAAGGAGTTGGACGGATCACCTTACCCGACAGCCTCATTGATCAGATTGACTATGACATGGACTATGTTTTGTATGCAGAGAGATGTAATATTCGAAAAACGCACCACGTAGTGGGCTCTGCGGAGGTGATGTGTATGATAATCACCCGATGCGAGGATAACGACTTAGGGTAAGCTAGCACATCTCAACTAAACATCAATATTGACGCCATATTGGCCTTCGCAGACCATGCAATACCACCATTGGCAAGAGCGACATAATGTTCCTTATGCGAAATCCAGATAACAGCACAATAGCTAGCGAATCGTATGCACCGTATTTGGAAGAACAAGAAGGTGACATACTATTAAATCTGGATTTAAGTCGATATAGCAGCCTTAATAGCAGTATGAGGGACACAATTGATGATTCAATCGGATCTGAAGCTTGCTACCAGCTAAAGGCTATGATGAATGAGTACGGACAAATTATCGACTCGGTGCTTGACAGAATTTCTGAATTATCTTCATCGGATATACCAGATACAGGTTGTCATGACACTGATGACGATGATCTAACATATATGAGCTATCCACAAGTCACTGACCGCATTATACCTGTATCTACAAGTGAAGCGGATAACGCGGATATAAAGCCAGCACGCTTCTGTCCATATTGCTTGAACTCCATGTCCTGGATGCCCAAATATTCTCCCTGTCTTCGCTGCTGGGCCCAGCCCGTACCACAGTTAGAGAGGGGGTCCGAGGAAATGCCCACAGCTGACGAAATTACAGACTATTATACTGACCCCGACAATAAGCCTGTGGATGATATAAAACGTAAGGCGTCAATCTGCCGTCTGCAATGCACATGCAAGAGTGGCAAAATATGCGCCCATTGTCGCGTTCGCAAAATATACGCGGAGATAAGCAGTCCAACAAAGCGGAAAAAATCAAAAGTATTAATCCACGGAATACCGTGCTCTAAGAATCGTCCGCAATTAAAAAATGCATTATTAGAGCTCAATCGTCTTTACCAACGGAGAGACTACAAAACGAAGGAGCTCTGCAAGCAACCCCAACGAGTTGGGGGCCGAAGCACCAAATCATTGTAATGTATCGTATTTTATGCAAATATATTTTTATGTATACCCACAAAATCAAAGGTTTTTTATACCATGAGCCCATTGAAAATGGGAAATCAGTGTTCTGCTGAAATGTATGTAACAAACAGAAGGAGGCGTGGCAGTCCTTATTTACAGCGCGCAGATTAAGCTTCTTATATATAATCGATAATTCTCCTTTTTTTGTTATCGATTCAAAACATGATCACAATTCAGTTACAAAATTATAAATCGTACGTCTTTCAAGCTAGAGTCACTATATTTTATATTTGGCTTTATATATATTTTATGCAATTCTGATGCGATGCAATTTTTATGCTATCTGGCCAGCAGCCTTGTGTGCACTCATTATTCGTATACATTTGCATACACAAATGCGCGTATTCTTGTCAATTCGAAGAATCGCGAATTGCAAATTGTGTTCGAATTGTCCGCTGATACTTTAGTTTAGATTTCAACAACATTTTTAAACAGTGGGGTGGCGCTCTTAGGAGAGGCGCTAAATACAAAGTATGTAGTATAATTGAAAATATGGATTGGATGGGGTTCAGGGTTTTCCTCGTCGGCCACGCCTGACTAGAGCTTTCTTAGTTGTTTTAAAGTTGTTAAAGTTTACTTAAAACTTTATAAACAAGTGCAGGATATTTGTAAACATCGTTTAGATTAAAGTAAAGTTTCCCAAGGATCTATCTGTCTTATATGTCTTATAATATATGAAACTTTTCTCAACAGTATCACTGAACTAAGAGGCTGCTTAGCCTATTATTGCCATTAGCATTTGCTCTACCTCTACATATTATCTTAACAGCTGCTTCCACTAATCTGATTTGCAAATCAATAAAAATGAAACAAAATCAGTTTAAGAAGAAACCAAAATATATTAAGCTATTTGCCGCTTCAAATAGGGCGCAACCTCTAAATCCTATTGAAAAAAATCGTTTTCCCAATGATGTGTGCACACAAATTTTCAAGGCTCCAATGGCCTAGTTGCTTCCACACACAAAATTTCATTAAAATTTCATAAAAATTGTACTTAATTCAGATAAGTGCATGAGGTGATATAATTTTGCATACTTAGCAGCTCGAGAGCAACTCAAATATATGTGGCGTTTGCTGGCAGCGCAGTGCATGCTAAGCGGCTTACAGGTAAATCAAAGGCAGCTGACGCGATAAGTTTGGGGCGCTAAAACAGATTTGTGGCTGAGTTTGGAATGCTTTGTCTGGGCTTGTGGAGTTGGCCTAACTGCCAAATGCATTCCACAGACAACTAGGCAATAGGCCAAAACAAACAATGTAAATATATTTTATATAATTGGACAGAAAAATTCATTAAGAAATAAACAATTTGTGTTTCCTCATTTATAATTTTATATTTAATTTAAATCGAAATTTCTTTATGCTTGAATTGTAGAGAGTCGTACGAGTCGTTCAGCATTTTAAGTCAAAATATCCTTCAACATTATTATACAAGTTTTTACAGGTTTCGGAGCGCCAAATCTTAATTTTTTTTTTATTTTATTTATAGAATCGTATTTTTTATCTTAATAATAAATTAAAAATGGCGGAAATTGAATATAAAGTTCCGACGTTTCTTTTCGACATAGTTGTAGCTCGATTAGAGCTTACCAAAGATAAAATAGATGATCCACAAAGACTATCGGTTAATTTAAAATTTAATAAAATTCCCATTGTCATTACGCCGAGTCGTATAAATGTCACCGAATTTAAGGATGGGCGCCAAACACAAATCAAATGTGACCCGGATATGCTTCGTCAATCGCTCGAATCTCAAGGATTGGAGTTGGTTCTCCGATACAGTGGAAAGACCGTGGGGAATGCACTAGCCACATTCCCTCAGACCTTCACCGATCGCATTCAGGGCGGCATGAGTGACATAATTCATCAGGGCGCATATAAACTTTTACGCCGTGGAACGGATATTGGCACCATTGAGCTGATTTGCGGTCTAGTCATGAAATGTGAAAACATAGCGGAACCAGTGGAGTAAGTTAACCTTGAGCATAGCCAGGCATGTTACTGACATTGTCTTGGTTTCCTTAGACCCTGCAATATGAGCTGTGCCAACCAAGGGAAGGCTATAAAGCAAGAGGACATTTTGTTTGTTTTGGGCAAGCCAGACATTTGTCCTCCTGTGTGTGAACCGTGTGCAGATGAGCTAGAGCCAGATGAAGGTGATGAACAGCTTCTATTGGATCTGAAGCGTTATCGCGGCGGCAATCAGCGAGTAACTGAACTGCCCGAGGATAACCGGGGCCGGGAAGCGTGCGCCAATCTAAAGAATGTAACAGATCAATTCGGACACATTATCGACTCGGTTATTAAGAAGGTAAATACCATGCCTAAAGACGATCTTGTATTCACGAACTGGTCCGCCAAGCGCCCACCAGTCGTACATAAGTTTGTAGATCGCACTATAAAAGTCCCAATAGGGGACACGGAAGAGATGGGCATAAAGCCCATTCGCTACTGTCCCGTTTGTCTGACTTCAATGTCATGTCTACCCAAATACTCCATCTGTCCTAAATGCTGTACAAAGGCAGTGCCTGAAATCGACCTTACAGCCGACCAACCGCTTAATGCAGACCAAATAGTAGATGAATTTCTCAAACCACCGAGCAAAGTGACCGACGACTTTTGCACGGATCCCTGTGCTGAGCAAGCACGCGAGGGCACTGAATGTGCCACACATTGTACCTGCAAAGATGGCAAATATTGTACCCATTGCCGCATTCGCTGCATGTGTGCAGGCATTTTCAGCACAGCATCTGGTGTCTCTGAAGCATGTCCGAAAGTGGTGCCCAAAGAAAATGAGGACTTTTGCGTAATAGTCGAGCCCAATGAGCTGTCCCCTTCGTCGTGCAGCCCCTACTTAGAACGAGTCTTCTCCGAGCTGCGAGATCTTTACAAAGAAAGAGACGACAAGAGAGCTGCTCTCTTAAAGAAGCACTGTGCTCGGTCACTCTTGCAATTCCAACAATCACCGGAAAGCATGCACACGCTCAAACAGAATTCATCGACAGGTGCCGTGTTGAAAGCAACTGGGAGTCCAACCTGTATGCATCGCATGCCGCTCGGCCCGAAAATTGGACATAAGACTTGTCTGAAGCAAGACTACAATGTGTCCCGACGCCACGGCTGGGCATGGCCATCGACCAAGAAAGCACGCAAATATGGTTGGCGTCCGGGAGCCATTTGCCGCTATGCGGGTGCCGTAATGCGATTCTTCCTACAATACTCACCACATAAGAATGCATTCAACACCTGTCGGCTAGTCGAAGAGGCTGAAAAGAAAATACAGCCCTCGATTCTCAATGTGTGTAAGAAAAATGGAGCAATTTATGTAACACTACGTGCGGTGAACAATCCCTATGTGGAAATGAAGCCCATTGTGTTCAAGATAGTTAAAAGCGATCTGGCTGTTGCACTCAGGGAGATTAAAAAGAAACTTAAGAAAAAAGGCTTTTCCAAATGCGTCTGCCACAAGTCTGTTATGATGTGCGTCTGCCGGGACGCTATCAGTAAAAAGCATCTTGAAGGCGAGCTGCAGAGGGAGTGTAGACGCCGAAGAATGGAAAGTTGCGTCGATAATTTAGTTCTTACAGACACCAGTGACAGCGAGATGGAATTTAATTTTGATGTGACACCCCCCATGCCGGTGGCTAAGCCGCAGCTAGCTATTAAGCCACGTACCATTACCTTGAGTACGCAGACCGATGAAAAGGATAGACAAGTGCAACCGATGTATCCAACCCAACTTGATCCCTATTGGCGTGTCTATGACTGTGCTGCGGGCGATCGGTACACTGGAACAGCATTTGGCATACCTGGCGAGCCAGTATTTGAGGATGGACTTTTTGGACATGAGGGCGGTGGACCGCACGGCGCATCAGCTACTCCCGGCGGCAGGCCTAAGCCTCCAGGAATATGGGGTTCCGGCCCAGGTGGCGGCCCTATGCGTGGCGGTGGACGTGGTGGACGTGGAGGTCCAGGGGGTACGGGCGGTCTTGGTGGTATCGGCGGAGGTGGGGGAAAAGGTTTTCCTGGCGGTAAAACGAAACCTACTCCTACTCCATTCATCCCTGTGCGAATGCCCAAACGCCACGTTGAAGCTGTTAAAGCTAAAGCTCAAGCCGAAAAAGATGCAGTTAAAAATGAGATTGCTAAAAAGAAGAAAGGTATTGACCTGATGAAGTATTTAATGAAAAGCGGCACGATTCCTACGCCCTGGAACCCTAATGAGCCCAAAAAAGAAGTCAAGTCTAAAGTTAAGACGGGTCCGGTGGTAGGGACAGATGGATTGACCGATGCACAGCGTAAACGGAAATATCTCAACCAGGTTTGCGCACCTCCATTTGAAAGCTTGGCTCGGCTTGGTAAGCCTATCGATCCGTGCGCTAACCAGTGCTACTCACCGTGCGCTAATCAATACTATTCTCCATGCACACAATATTGCAATCCTTGTTGCTACTATTGCTAACAAGCAAAAAAATAAAAAAGGAAGAAAATGAGAGATTGGGAAGACAGATAAAGATCGTTCATTATAAATGGAATTGGAACTGGCAGCAAATCAGATCAATTTGATAAATAATTATATATTTATATAAATCAAAGATCAATTTTTTATAATATCAGTAAATTTTAATCTTTATCAAATCAAACGTATTTTCATTTCGTACTTCCAAATGCAAAATACATTAAAATGGGTTTGTATTGAACTTAGAAAATAGCCGAAAAGGGTCGCGAGCCGATTCGAAAAATCCAGCCACATATCATTTTCACTGTATTGTGTACGTAACCTTTAAGTTAATTTTTATCATAGTAGCATTTGACTTAATACATGTATAATTCTGGATCTTCCGAAATTACATTATCAAAACTTTTTATGTAATGCAATAGTATTGTCTATAAAAAAAAAATAAAAAAAAAAAAAAATATTATCTATATTGGGCAGTTACAAATTCTTTTTAGATAAACATCCGCCAAGCCGCTTCAAAATTTATAATCTTTTTCATTTGATTTTCAGTAAAAGAAACTTAAATATCTTTATAACATATGAGCAACTGAACCAAATTATAAAAAAATGGAGTCCGCTAACTTTATGATCGATATTATCATTACTCATCTGGAAAGTACCGAAATTGATGATGTTAGTGGCTTGGACGCTCTTGCCAAGTTTGGTTCTGCAAAAGTGCCTATATCAGCGGACTGCATAAATGTGAGCGAGTTCAAAGCTGGTGCTGGAGTAAATATCGTATCAACGCCAACAAAATTACGTAATAATCTTGAGGAGTCCGGCCTGTCGATATTAGTCACATATAAAAAGAAACCCCTCGGTGAGGGTCAAATATATTTGCCTCAAGAGTCTATAGATTCTATAGATCTAGGAATGCGAGATTTAATATACATGGAATCGTGCCCTTTAGAGAGGGAAGGACAGAACATTGGCAAAGTTGATTTGCTCCTTCGTCTTATCATTAAATGCGATGAATTGCCTAAGTAAGTTAAGCTGTGTGTAAAATGCTCTTCTTAAATACTAGATATGTTTTACAGTCAGGAGGAGAATACATGCGTTAGCAATGTGAATAGGGCCATTAATAAGCAGGACATTATGTTCGTTTTGGGCGGAGTCCAGCCATGTCCAAGTATTTGCGATCCTTGTCAGGAGGCCTTGGAGGCAGATGAGGGCGATGAAATACTGAATTTAGATTTGCAACGATATCGGATCTCCAGCGCCGATGTCCAGAGAGCAACGGCAAATGTCACACAAAGCCAAGTTGGAAGTAAAGCCTGCAGTCTACTTAAGGTGAGTGAGATGAGTTTTTTCTTAGCATCTCTGATAACAATTTACTTGCAGAAAATGGCAGAGGAATGTGAGCAGATTATTGACTCAATTACTTCACGAGTTGGTCAACCCAAGTCACCCTGCCGAGCACCATACGGAACAGGACAGGACGGTCCTTGTGGTGTACCTAATCAATATTTTCAAGATCATTTGTTACCAAGTTTTCCATTTAGAACGTGTTTTTCGTATATACCAGCACGTCAAGGTGATGGTCCGGATTTCTGCGATCCGAACCTGATACCAGCGCCAATCAGTGACTTGAATAGGTCATCTATAAAACCACCACGCTTTTGTCCCATCTGTCTGACCTGTATGTCATGGCTCCCCACGCTTGCCTCCTGTCCTAGATGCGGCGCCAAAGCCATGCCGGTCATTGAGGAACGCCATAAACAGAAAAAACACACCCCAGAACAAATAATAGAAGAGTTTTTGGGCAAGCCTACGGATCACGCGCCTGATTTTTGCGAAGATCCTTGCGAAAGAATGGAAAGAAAGAGAAAGGAGGCGGAGATGAAAGGGTCGCGTCGGTGCGCTTGCAAGGGAGGAGTATTTTGTCCACACTGTCGTATACGTCAATTCTGTGCAGACATTTATAAAGTTGTTAAAAAGGTAGTTGTATGCCCTAAGGTGAAACCAACCCCTTCCGAGGACTTTTTTCTGAACGACGACTCTAAAGATTGCAAAACAGATCTGTCCCGCGTGCTCGTTGAGCTGAAGTACTTATACGAGATTAAAGATTCACTCTGCAAACCCGATAGTAAGGCGAGCAGCACTAAGAAAAAGAGCAAAACCATCAAGGGAACAGACTGTAAAGCTTGTGAAACACTAATCAGGCAACCAATCGATAGATGATTTGGGCAGACTCATGGTTATTAAGCCAAATAGTCGCCTTCTAACAAGTGCTGTACAGGGGCGATGCATCAACCTTCCAACAAAGGAGGACACTTTGTATGCCACTCACTGTATCTGGAAAGGTGCAGTTGCATTCACTGCATGTGTGCAGGCTTTTTTTAGAACAGGATCTGGTCCCACTAAAAGTGCTGACTAAATAATGACTTTTGATTTATAGTCAAGTCCAATGAGCTATTATTTTCATTGCGCAGCTCTTACTTAAAAAAGGTATTCGCCAAGCTTGAGATCTCCATTAAAAAAAAAAAAAAAGGTGATGGTCCTGCTGCAAAGAAGAAAAGTATTGATCCGACGACATTAATGCTAAACTCAAAACGGATACGCTCGTCGACCACTTAGAATGACCGCTGCAGAGCACAAACAAAAATTTTAAACCATGTTGCTTTTATAGCTAAACAAAAAATAAATTAAAATTAAAAAAAAAAAAATTAAGATTAGGGCAGGCAAATAAAATACAAATTATTAATAACATTTATAAAGGATATTAACATCTGGTTTTTATTAACAAATTTTGTCTTCTACAGAGTAATTCTACAGAGTATGCTTTCAGAAGATGTTTTTGCATTTAACAATGGAAATGTGCTTAAAATACGATTTGATTAAAAAAGCAAGCTGATTCCATAAAACCATGCTCATCATAGTAGCATTTGACTTAACACATGTAAGCTTCTTGAGCTTTAGAAATCAGATTCAGAAAAATTGTTAAGTAATGCAATAGTATTGTGTATAGAAAATGAATTTAGAAAATACTAAAAAAATTGTAGATTAAAAAAATTCTCATGTTTCAAGGCCAAGCCCCGTCAAAATTATCAGTCTTTAAAAAACAAGGTCACCGACAGAATTTAATTACCCTTTGAAACTATAAGCCGTCAAACCCAACCTACAAAATGGAAGCTCTTAATTTCGTACTCGAAGTTATCGTTACTAACTTGGAGTCTCCCGAAATTCATGATGTCAAATTCGTACAAGTTCTTGCCAATTTTGCCAATACAAAAGTGAATATGTCAGCGAGCCGTATAAATGTGAACGACTTTAAATCGGGTGCTGGAGTAGAATTCAAAGGAACAGCTAAAAAATTGCGCAAGACTCTTGAGGAATGTGGTGTTATGATGACGGTTTCATATAAAAATAAGGTCATCGGTGCCGGTCAGATACTTTTGCCTCAAAAAACGATAGATTCTATAGAACCAGGAATGACAGATTTTATATATGCGGGATCTTGCAATTTCGAGAAGGAAGGAAATTATGTTGGCAAGATGGAAGCGCTCTTTCGCCTCGTCATCAAGTGCGAAGAATTGCATAAGTAAGTAAAACTGCTTTCATAGTATCCTCTTGTAGCTCCCATATGCTAAATGTGTTTTTTACAGTCAGGCGGAGAAAGCATGCGTTAGCAATGTGGATAGGGCCATTAATAAGCAGGACATTATGTTTGTTTTGAGTGATGTCCAGCGCTGTCCAAGCTTCTGCGATCCTTGTCAGGATGCAGTGGAGGCAGATGAGGGAGATACAATGCTGAATTTAGACTTGCAACGATATCAGACCTCGAGCGCCAATGTCCAGAGAGCGTCGACAACTTTCACATATAACCCAGTAGGAAATGACGCATGTGGTCAGCTTAAGGTGGGTGTAGATGGAATGCTGCGTGTCGTGTCGATGAGTTTTCCTTAGCGTCCCTGAAATAAATTTACTTGCAGAAAATGGCAGAAGAATGTGAACAGATTGTTGATTCTATTACTTCACGCATTGGTCTGCCAAAAGGTGTAAGGGCACCCTGCCGAGTACCAGACGGAACAGGACAGGACGGTCCTTGTGGTGTACCAGATCATTTTTTTCAGGATAATTTAGTAACTAGTGAATCAATTGGACCGTGTTTTTCGTATATACCAGCACGTCAAGGTGATGGTCCAGATTTCTGCAATCCGGCACTGATACCAGCGCCAATCAGTGACTTGAATAAGCCACCTATAAAACCACCACGCTTTTGTCCCGTCTGTCTGACCAGTATGTCATGGCTCCCCAAGCTTGCCTCCTGTCCTAGGTGCGGTGCCAAAGCAATGCCGGTTATTGAGGAACGTCATAAACTGAAAAAACACACCCCAGAACAGATAATACAGGAGTGTTTGGGCACGCCCAAGAGTCACGCGGCTGATTATTGCGAAAATCCTTGCGAAAAAATGGAAAGAGAGAAGAACGAGGAGGAAATGAATGGCGCTTGCCGGTGCACTTGCAAGGGGGGGAAACTATGCGCGCACTGCCGCATACAAAAACTCTGTGCAGATATTTTCAAAGCTAGTAAAAATGAAACTGTATGTCCTAAAGTGACGCCAAAAACCTCAGAAGATTTTTGTGTGGTGGAAAATGACCCTAAAGATTGCAAGCCATATCTAGCGCGTGTGTTCTCCGAACTGAGGGACTTATATGAGATTAAAGACACGATACGTAATAATGATTGTGATCAAAAGAGCGAGCCAAAACAAATGAGGGCTCCAAAAAAACCACCTGCCAAGAAGCAGTATCAAAGTTCCAAGCCCAAGACAACTAATCGCAAGGAACCAGTTTTCAGCGCACTGCACAAAAATTGTGTGAAATCAGAAGGGGCAGTGGCTCGTAATCGTGGCTGGGCCTGGGATTTAAGAGAGGAAGCGTGGAAGAATGGCTGGCGCCCAGGATCTGTTCGCAAGTCAGTCAAGCGTATCATGAAATTTTTCCGCAACTACTCTCCTCCCTTCAATGCCTGCAGTAAGACAGAGGATCCTGAAATAGAGACAGAACAACAGAAGCCGACTCTACACGTATGCCAAAAGAATGGCGAGATAAGAATTACACTGCGTCCTATCAATATGCGAGGTGCACAGATGAAACCAATAGTATTCAGAGTAGTCAAGAGTGATCTAGCCGTTGCACTCAGCGCTATCAAGAGGAAGCTTAAAGCAAAGGGCTTCCCCAAATGTACTTGCCACAATTCGGTAATGATGTGTGTCTGCCGAGACGCGTTAGAAAAGAAGCATCTCGAACGTGCTATACAGAAAGAGAGCAAACGTCGTGGAATGGAAAGTTGCGTTAGTCATCTAGTACTTACAGACACCAGTGATACAGAGATGGACTTCGATTTTGATGTGTCGCCGCCAGCGGCTTGTGCGTCTCCGTGTTCAAAGCGCAACACCTTGAACAATGGAACACAGACTGTCAAGAAAGATATAATAGTGCCCCCGAAGTATCCAACTAAGCTGGATCCCTATTGGCGATCGTACGACTGTGCGGCGGGCGATCGCTACACAGGAACAGCATTTGGCTCACCGGGGGAAAATGTATTCGAGGATGGATTTTTCGGTCATGCAGGAGGCGGACCACACGGAGCTTCTGCTGCTCCGGGTGGAAAACCAAAGATGCCAGGAATATGGGGCTCGGGCAGGGGTGGGCCTATGCCTGGCGGTGGGCGCGCCGGGGGACCAGGCGGACGAGGTGGACCAGGCGGACTAGGGGGACCAGGAGGGCTAGGTGGGCCAGGTGGGCCAGGAGGACTCGCCGGCATTTTTAATAACAAAGACTTCCCCGGCTATCAAAGTCAACAAGGAAAAGGTAAAAGCGCACCTATACCAGTTCGAATGCCCAAACGGCATTATGAACAACTTAAGAAGGCTGCTGCAGCTGAAAAAGCAGCAAAGCTGCATGAGGCCGCCAAAAAGAAGAAGGGCGTTAACCTGATAGACTATTTAATGAAAGATGGTGCCATTCCCACACCCTGGGACCCGAACAACCCAAAGCCGAAGAAAACGCCAAAGGACATTTTAAAGGAAGCAGAGGAAATTAAGGAAAGACAGACCGCTGGAGAACGCAAACGAAACCTACTTCTGAGTGGATGCATACCACCGCTCGACAGCATGCCGAGGTTGGGCAGGGGCTACGATCCCTGTCAATGCAACTATTCATGTTGTAACCATTGCTGTTATCCGTGCTTCTACAGTTAGTAGAGAAGTGTCAAATATTAGTCAATATTTAATTTTTATAAGGATATGCACCAGACGAACTAGCTTTAAAATAAAATAAATATCAGAATTACATTACTCAAGCTGTCCTATACTGTGTATAGTTTGTTTTCTTTATTTCCCGAGAGTGCAGAGAAACAGAGACTGTTTCTTTTAGATTACAAAAATCTAAGTATAAGTAAAGAAGTCTTATGCAGCCCATCCGCCACTCTTAGTTTATACTAAACTGCCTGAAGAACTCGATGTGGTACTGTACTAAAAAACTATTCAATTGACTCAAGGAATGTACAAACTTTAAATTATTGTCATACAACATGCCTTACTGTGTCACACAAACAATTTATTGTGTTTTACAAACAAAATTATTTTAAGAATTGTGTTGGTTTTTAACTGGGATTTAGTTGCATCTTTTATTAAATTACCAAACTCTAATAGTACAAAACATACAATGGCCAGGAGTACCTTTATCTTTGACATTGTTGTAACAAAATTGGATGTGCCCAAAATGGTGATTCATGATTGCAGTAAACTGAAAGTGCTGACTACATTTTATCATAGCGATTTATGTCTAACAAGCAGTCGCATCAATGTAAATGATTTTAAAGCTGGTTCGGGCACAGAATTCCGAGCGTCGGTAAAAATGTTACGGGAAAAGCTTAAGCAATGTGGAATGCCTATTGCCATATTCAAAGAACGTGAGCTTGTAGGAAGAGCTCAGATAGACTTTCCTAGCGATTACATTGACAGAATTGAGGAAGGTATGTCTGATCTCATCCATCGAGACTCCGTTGCTATCACAAACCGTCATAAGATTCAGGGTATTATTGAGATTATCTGCCGACTTATTATTAAGTGCGATAATGATTCAATGTAAGTACATTTTATAGTATATAGAAAAAGCCTCAGATCAGTTAACATAATCCTTGAAGGACACAAGACGAGAGCATAAGAAAGAAGGATATCATGTTTCTTATAAGCCAGCCGCAGCACTATGCCACTAGCTGCGATCCTTGTCTAGATAAATGGGAATCCGATGAGTACGATGAGCATCTGAACCTGGACTTACAACGTTATCAGAATATGAATACTGGTGGAGATAAGCACTCGCACATTTTTACAGACAGAAATAATGTTGCTGCCGCCCTCATACCACTTAAGGTTCTACAACTTTACACTGGCTTTTGCAAAATTTTTTAAGACATATTTCTATTCACAGAAATTGGTAGTGGACTGCAAGAACATTATTGAGTCTATAAATCGAAAAAGTCGTTCGAGTGAACCATTTTCTAATTTACAAGAGAACTACGTTGACTTTAAACCACCAGCTCACTGTCGTTTAGACCTACCGTCAGACAAACATAGTGGGTTTTTCTGTCCAAAATATTCAGACACGATCGAAAGTAATGAAAGACAGCAACAGATTAAGCCCATACGCTTCTGTCCCATGTGTCTGAACAATATGTCCTGGCTACCAAAATTTGCCTCATGTCCTAAGTGCGGAGTCAAGCCCATACCAGTCAGAGATGAGCCTCTCGACCAGAATCCTTTGACTGCCGATCAAATATTGTATGATTATATGGGTAAGCCCCATGTAACCAACGTAGATGCATCTAGTGATCCCAGTGCAGTGCAAGTTGAAGAAAGAGCAAGCCAACAAAACTATTCCAGGTGTCGATGCTTGAGTGAGAACAAGCTGTGTGCTCATTGTCGAATACGTAAGCTATGCTCCGATATCTTCAAGCCTCCTGAAAACCCCATTGTACAAACACAGTCCGATGATTATTGTGAGGATGATGATGATTCTCGCCCACATTTATCTAAAGTATTTTCCGAACTTCGCGATCTCTACAACGCACGCAACGCGACAGACCACTCTGTGCACAATCAATGTAAAGAAAAAAGACGTAATATAAATTTACATTCAATCCCTAATCAAGAAAATCCCAAATCTGAAACCAACATTGAACCAAAAAATTCAGACAATACTCCCAGAACCAATAGTTCACAATCCGCAAATAAACGACGACGGACAACACACAAACGCTGTGCGAATCAGCAGCGTCTTGTCTCTCGATATCACGGCTGGAATTGGAGTTCTAGTCAAGAGGCTCGCAAATATGGCTGGCGGCCAGGTGCAGTTCTCAAGCCCATCAAAAAGCTCATGGATTACTTTTTAGATTGCCTGCCAGCAGAAAAGGCTGATACAATGCGGAAGCTACAGTTGAGCGATAGACGGGTTTCGAAGCCTCCGATTCTGCAAGTATGTAGGAAGAGAGGCGAAACTTTTATTACCCTCCGATCAGTGAACAACAGCAAGAATCAGCAGAGCCCTATTGTATTTAAGATAGTTAAAAGCGATTTTGCTTTGATCTTACACGACATCAAGCAGAAGCTTAAGGCCAAAGGTTTTCGTAAGTGCACCTGTCACAAAACGTTATTGATGTGCGTCTGTCGTAGCAATATGGAGAAGATGGAGCTTGAAGGCGCTCTGCGAGAAGAGTGCCAAAGTTACGGCATGGAAAGTTGTGTGAACGATCTGGTGCTTACAGACACCAGTGAGAGTGAAGAGGAATTCGATATTGATGTGTCACCGCCGTCGAGCGTGCCGCAGAGTTCGTTAGCACTGAAACCACGAACCGTTAACCGGGGAACCCAGCTAACTAAAATTAACAACAATATTCGTCCTAGATATCCAATCAAACAAGGTAACTACTGGCGTGCCCACGACGGTGCTGCCAATGGTCGATACACGGGCACCGTTTTCGGCAAGCCAGGAGAGACAGTGTTTGAGGACGGTTTCTTTGGACATTTCGGTGGCGGCCCACATGGCGGCGGTCTGTATAGTGGCGACCCGTATGGTGATGGTCGGCGAAGTGGTGGTCGGCATAGTGGTGGTCCGCGTGGTGCCCGTCAACGTGGTGCTCTTCCAGGGAACAAAGGACGTACTGCAGGCGCCACTGACAATATATTTGACCAACTAGCTAAAATACAGTTTCCTGGATCTAAAAAGCAACGTGAATACCAAGCACAGAGCAAAAAGCCAATTCCCGTAAGAAACATAAAGCGCCTAAGGAAAGTCAAACTGCCACCCAAGCCAGTAGATAGAAGCGTAGATATGATGAGCTATTTGGCGGCCCAGAACGTTTTTTCGAAAAATCGAAAATCGCAAGTTGGCTCAGACGGTCAAACCGCTGCACAACGTAGGCGACAAGTTCTCTTACAACACCCCCTAATGTCTATCGAATTAGCGTCTCGGCAAGGAGGGGTCTTTTGCCCGTACTCAACACAATGCTATCAGCCATATGATTTTCGAAACTACAATCAATGCAGCGATCAATGCTGTTTCCCATGTGGCTATTTTTGAGAACCAGAAGACGCTTAGCGAAAAGCACTTTGTATAATGCACATATGTATTGTAAAAATGTTTCAAAAATATATATAATCGGTAAAAAATTTTTTCACACTTTTTGGTTTTATACTCAAAAAAGTAAGAGAGAATATGCTAGATGTTTGCAATGTCTGTCTTCCTGTACGTCTGTTATTTAAAATGGCAGAGACTTCAAATTTAGAACAGAACTGAACGCATGTTGATCTATGCCCCATGGAGCATGGCCAATCGAACAAACATATATTTAGTAAAGTTTTGAGGCTGGCAGCATTTAGATCGTGAAGTCAACAATGTCCAACTGCAGCATTCTTACATATTTTCTTAATTTTTCTCAGTAAAGTAGCTTCGCGAAGCCTTAAAGACTAACGTATTACCAATTGGAATTGTATACTATTATCTCAGTTTTGGTAAAGAAGAATCACTCTCAATGCCTAAACAAACTGTAGGCACCATTGAAGTGCTCTGCCATCTACTATCAACGAGGAGTAGTAGTCGCAACTTATATTTGCAGGACTTTCAGCAATCCTTACATACCACAGATCCAAATGTTGGAAAGTGTTAATATACTCCTATAGACGTAGATTGTTCAAAGTATATAGAGCATTTGTTATTTCTAAACCTCGTAGCAACAGAAGTGAAAGGGTGAACGTACTGTAAAACAACATTAAATATTTCTGATCATAGGAGGAGTCATTGTACGATCACGGTATTCGAAATTCTGTTAAATAATTTCTAACCAGATTTTTGTTCATCCAAGTTGCTTTTATTTTACATATACTACAAAAACCCCAATATTGTTTATTGTTTCAAGTGTAATGTTTAAGAGTGCACAGCTATCGAAATTCGTATATTAAAAATTTACAATCAATTTGAAATTTTCGTGTGTATGGACTTTTTTTTTTCTTATTCTTTATAAGAATCCAGAAATTGCACAAAGTATTCAGATAAAGTAAAATGGCATGTAATTTTGAATTCGATATTATTGTAACTCAGTTCGAGTCACCGTATGTAAGCAATGAGGAGCTGAACAAAATAGTCGTAGAAGTCTCTTTGATCAATACAGTCATTAAAATAACTCCGAGCCGGATAAATGTACAAGAATTTCCGTTCGGCTCAAGTAAAGAGTTTACTCAAACACCAGAGCAGCTGCGCAAGAGTCTGGAATCATGTGGGATGGCTATTACTGTAAAGCTTGCCGATCATATTCTTGGCACCGCCCTCATGAGTTTTCCAAAGGATCTTATTAATAACATAACCATCGACATGCCGGAACTTCTACATTTAGATTCCTGCTTCTTAGGTCGGGGAACCCTAGTAGTTGGCAACCTTGAGTTTCTTTGTCGGCTTGTTAAAAAGCCCGACATTCGGCCAAAGTAAGTCAGAGGTATTCAAGATTCTGCAAAACCTAATGGAAACTCTGCTTTTCAGAAGTCAACCGAGCGTTTGCCTTCGTAGTATGGACACAAGTATTAATTCACAAGATATCTTGTTTATTATGGGAGACTCTGAGCGCAGCCCCGACACTCCGAAGCCATGCGTAGATAAATGGCAGATAGAAGAGGATGATGAGTATTTAGATTTGGGTCTGGCACGCTATCCCGAAGTAAAACCTAGTGCATTTAAGCACGATCACATTTTTACGCATGATCCTTTGGGCACCTCAATACGTGATGAATTAAGTGTAAGTTCGATTAGACTTTAATTTACTATGTTTTGCTTTGACCTTTTTTTATTTAACAGGAAATGGCAAGCCAGTATGTAGATGTTATTGATTCAATTAGTCAGCTAACGGGCTTGAAAAGACTTCCCTGCCGAACAGCGGACGCAATAAGAAGCCCTTGCGATGCGCCGTGCCACTCTTCACAGTTGGCGGCTTCCAGTTTCCTACATATAGACTTATCGAACCCGTCACCTACCGAGTGTAGTCCCTATAATTTCAATAGCAGCCGATTTACAGGAGGAGGAACATCCACTAGCAACGACTTACAGGCAAAGCACTTGTGTCCTTTCTGCCGCAATAATATGGCATGGCTACCCAAGTACTCTAGCTGTCCCAACTGCGGCTTCAAAGCGATGCCATTTGTTGAAGAGCCTCGGAAAGAAAGAGAAATGACTGTAGATGAGATATTAGACGAATATCTTGGCAAGCCTCCGCTCACCCATGAGGATTATTGTGACTTCCCTTCGCCTAAGATTTCTAACGAAGAGCCAATGTCAAAGTGTCAGTGCAAATGCAAATATGATAAGCTCTGTGCCAACTGCCGGGTGCGCAAACTATTGCCGGACATTTTGCAGCCGAGGTCAGCAAGTGTCGCACTGGATTTTGAAGAGGAAGTGGAATCGGACCCTATGGATTATTGTGTAGAAAAAAACAATCCTAATGATGATCGTCCATTTCTATCGCGTGTCTTCTCTGAGCTGTGCCAATTATGTGATATCGATCTAGGAAAGAAGATAAACCAAGAAGATTGTGGTCCAAGTGTGAGAAAAGACAAGCCAATTGTAGCCCCGCCGGTCGCCAAGCAAATTGTAGCCCCGCCGGTCGCCAAGCCAATTGAAGCCCCGCCGGTCGCTCCAACGCATACTAATACAATACAACCAACTAATATCGTTTGTAGCACTCAGAAGCGAAGAAAGAGTAAAAGTAAAACACAAATATTGCGTGAAGCATGAAAGACCTGTCGCGCGCCACCATGGCTGGGGTTGGTCCTCTACCAAAGAGGCACGCAAATACGGCTGGCGACCCGGCGCCATTCGCAAGTCAATAAAGAAGTCTATGAATTTCTTTTTGAATACCTCGCGAGACAATTGTAGCTATGAAATGCGCATGGAAACGGAAAAAGTTCCCCCCGTGCTGAACTTGACCAAAAAGAATGGCGAAATCTTCATCACATTGCGAGCACTGAATAATAGCCATGTCCAGATGGAGCCCATCTCATTTAAGGTAGTCAAGAGCGATCTTGCCATCGCACTTAGCGAGATAAAAAAGACGCTCAAGGCTAAGGGCTTCTCCAAGTGCAGCTGTCACAACTCGGTGATGATGTGCGTCTGTCGCGATAATGTGGAAAAGAAATATCTGGAGCTTGAAATAGAAAACGAATGCAGACTGCGAAGCATGGAAAGTTGTGTGGATCACCTAGTGCTGTCGGACAGCAGTGACAGCGAGATGGATTTCGATATCGATGTGAATACGCCGGCCAGCTTAGCTCAGCCTCCGCCACCTTCGTTTAAGCCACTTACCGTTAATTGCGGCGTGCAAACACCTTTGAAACCTGAACCAGAACCACCATCCAATCCGATCATATACTCCCCATATTATCGATTCTATGACTGTGCAGCAAGGGATCGCTATGCAAACACAGCGTATGCCGACTATGGTGAAATTGTGTTTGAGGACGGGGTCTTTGGATATAGGGGCGGTGGTCCGCATGGTGAGCCGCCTGGGGCCAAACCGAAAGACCCAGCTATTTGGGGGCCAACACCTGGTGGACCGATGCGCGGTGGTGGGAGCATCCCGGGCGGAAAATCTTTTCCTGGTATCACGAAAAAACGTGTCATAAGTGACCCAATTCCTGTCAGAATGACCCAGCGCTATTATCGTGAGAAAGCTGCCCAAGAAGCCGCGCGGCTAGCGGCAAAGAACAGAAAATTAAGCCCAGCAGAAAAGATGAAACAGATGATGAGTATGGTAGCTGGTTCAAAGAAACGGAAGCCTTGAGTACATGGATAGCAGATGTGTATATCGTTTACAATCTTTTATATAATTATTTATACTTTTTAATTTTTTTTTTTAATCAAGCCACCATTTGACTTAAAAGTTTTGACAAAAAATCCTTAGAGACTACAGCTTTATTGTGTTTCAATTGGGTTACGCGCACAGATCAGATTTAGCTGTTTGATATTAAAATTATTTGTTACATAAATTTGAATGAGTGATTATAGAACAAAAAATAGTCATGAGTCAGGTGATGTGTACATATTTGCTTGATGTAATTATCACCCGTCTAAAGACAACAGATATAATTGTTAAAGACCCCAAGGAATTACATGTAGATGTTAAATTTAATGACATGCCGCTGAAGATAACATCGAGTCGCATCAATGTGAAGGAGTTCAAGGGCGAATCAACCTTTGAGTTTGTAGGCGATGCAAAAAGTTTAAAGGATAATTTAGCAAGGAATGGAATGCCAGTGTCAGTTAGTTACAGCGATAAAGTCATCGGATCGGGGAAATTAGTTCTTCCTACAGTATTTATTTATCGCATAGACAATGACATGGATGACATTTTGTGTGCGAGCAGTTGTAAGTTTCAGCTGAAGGATAAAGTTACCGGATCACTTGAGGCACTCTGTCGCCTCTACTTAAAGTGTAAGGAATCCAGGTAAGTGTATCTATGTCAGATTCTAAAATCAACGAATTTTCATAATCATATACAGTTTCAAGCCGGAGAACATTGAGTGCGACAAAGACATGAAGCAGACCATTCATCGGAACGACATTATGTTTGTTATGGGAGACAATCTGCATTGTCCTGCTCCTTGCGATCTTTGTCCAGATATACTGCGGCCAGATGACGATAAACTGCGTTTTGAATTGCATTCATATCAACATCCCATTGAAAGGGCTGATCCCCTTCGACCCCTGGAACCTTTAACAAGCAGACCAAACGCCAGTCCCGCCAGTTGTGGAATAAAGGTTGCAACGAATCTAAAGAATTTTCATAAACTTGCCCCTAAGGCCTTGCTTCTATTCACAGACTCTGGGACGCGCACCTGAGCGATTTCTTACCGCAGTCGCAAAGGGATCGAACGACGGTCATCCATTCATGTTGTCTGCCCGAAAAGCAAATCCATTAGGCGGCGGCTTAATGAACTTTCTGCCAGAACTTTCTCGGAGTACACCGAATATGAAATACTCTTTAAACGATTCAGCTAGTCTGGTCGTCAACAATGACTTGCATGGCCAACGGGTAATGCCATTGGCAATCGATGATACAAGTGATAAAGTCATAAGAGACTCACGTTTCTGTCCTGTCTGCTTAACCAATATGTCATGGCTGCCCAAATTCGCCGCATGCGTCAATTGCGGTGTTAAGACCATGCCAGTCATTGAGGAGAAGCCGCAAACAGCTGACCAAATTTTAAATGATTTTCTGGGCACGCAGGAACAAAATATAGAGGATATCTGTAGAAAACATACAGCTGCCGCTAAGGAAAACTCCCCAAAGCCGGGGTGTCGTTGCACTTGCAGGAATGGAAGGGAGTGTGCCCACTGTCGAATACGTAAACTCTGCGCTGATATTTTCCATGATGATGAAGAGCATCCCGCTATTTCCGACCCGAAAAAGATCATGGCCGAGGACATTTGCGTGGGAAATAACAGCATAGAGAAGTGCGGTCCACATCTGACTCGGGTATTCTCCGAGCTTCGCGATCTGTACGACATCAACACAAATAAGCTGTCAGAAGACAATGTCGACCAATTGCCAGCCAGACCAAAGGACAACAACTTAAATGTGGATACCAAGCAAAAGCCGAAAAATAAAACCTTGATAAAAGTTGAAAAAGCTATTTCAACAACTGCATTGCAAAAGCGACCGCCCGTCAAAATCGGACACAAATTCTGTGTACAGCTGCCTACCAACGTGCCGGCCAACCACGGATGGGCCTGGACCTCCAGCGATGAAACACGCAAGTACGGCTGGCAACCAGGCTTCGTCCGCAAGTCCATTAAAAAGATAATGAAATTTTTTTTGCAATACCTACCCGAGCGCGATGCATTTAACAGATGCATGAAAGTGGCAGTGAAAGAAACTGAACGAGCCATGCCCACTCTTCACTTATGCAAAAAACGTGGCGAAATCTTCATCACTCTGCGATCTGCCAATAACAGACAAGCAGAGGTGAAACCGATTGTGTTTAAGATAGTTAAAAGCGATTTAGCCACCGCTCAAAGCGCGATCAAGAAGAAGCTTAAGGCCAAAGGTTTTCGTAAGTGCACCTGTCACAAAACGTTAATGATGTGCGTCTGTCGCAGCATCGTGGAAAAAAAGAAACTCGAGGGCGCTCTACAAAAGGAGTGTAACCGTCGAGGTATAGAAAGTTGTGTGAACGACCTGGTGCTGACAGACACCAGTGAGAGCGAAATGGAGTTCGACATTAATGTGACAGCTCCGCCGATCATGCCGCAGACTAGAACGATACTGAAACCACAGACTGTTACTCGGGCAACCCAGTCAGTTAAGGCTGATCTATGTCCACCCCCAATGTATCCCCTCAATGAAAATCCCTACCGGCTTGTCTATGACTGTGCTGCCCGTGGTTTATATACGGGCACAGCTTTCGGCAGGCCAGCAGCGATAGTTATTGAGGATGGTGCTTTTGGAAATTTGGGTGGAGGCCTGTATACTGGAAATACTATCCCCCCAGACAGCGCAGACAGCAGCTCGTCAGTTTGTGGTGAAGTGATTAGTCCTAAAAGCAAACTGATCAAAAGTATGTATGCTCCAAGCTTTACGGGTCGTCTTCTCGACGATGGACGTTTTATACGCGTGACTAAGGGTCAGATAAGTCCTGATTCACAGGCAAAACCAACGGGCACGATAAAAGGCACTAAATTAATTACAACCAAAGCCAAAAAGGCTTCTAGCTTCAAAAATGCTGACAAGGAGAACGAGATAGCGAAGAGGGAATTGAATACGAATCATTTGAGGAAGCGGAAATCTCTGCTTCGCCAGGATGAGCTGAAAAATTCCCAGCAGAAACGACGCACTCTTGGACAAATAGCGGCACCTACTAACAAGTTAGCAAGTCGTAAACGGTAAACTAACTAATACGATAACTTCTGTGCCACTAATTGTCTCTGTGCTTGTTTTAATAAATTCTAAACATAAATTATTATATAAGTACGTGCGATGTAAAAGCAATAAAAACTCAAAGTAACTCTGTTTCTTGTACCTCATCAACTATGGAGGTATGAAGATATTATGTGAAGCAACTCAGTTCAAATACATAGATTTCAGGTCAGTATACGTCAAATAATAGAATAGCTTAGGGTATTATAGTATCATAGCAGTCTGTTTCACTATTACATCAAAAATTTGCAGTGCCTTCAAAATCAATATTTTTTTCTTTGAATTGACTATAAAATTTTTTATTAACTTGATGGTTTTGAACACTTTTAAATAAGATAAAAAAAAACAAAACGGACTAAATAAACGGCATCAAAATGTCTAGCTGCACATTTCTCTTTAAAGCAATTGTGACTAGAATTGAATTAGCATCCCCAGATTGTCAGGATCTCCAAAAGCTTACAGTGGAGGTTAATTTTTGTAATGCATTCATACCAATAAAAGACAATGGCTTCAATGTAACCGAGTTCATGCCCCAATATGTCACCGAGATCAATATAGACCCGATGACACTTCGTCAGACTCTCGATGAATGCGGAGTACCTGTGACTTTAACCTACGACGGTTTTCTGCTTGGCACAGGATCTGTTCGATTTCGCCCAGAAAATATAGAAGGAATAGGGGAAGGCATGAAGGAAATGGTCCTCACTGAGTCCAGTTCAGTTGAGCGCGACGGGAAAGTGGTTGGCTCAGTGGAACTGCAATGCTTTCTGCAGCTGATATGTGTCGATGGGGAAAAGTAAGTATAGAGTTCGTTTGCAAATGAAAAAGTGAATTCATATTTTATCGTTCGTCATATGTGCCAGGGGGAAAGAAAGCACCTGCCAATTATTCAAGGACAAAAGCATCAACCAAAATGATATCTTATTTATTATGAGCGATGCCCAGACGTGCGACGATCCTTGTCAAAGCGTATTAGACGATGCAGAAGACTCAGAATATCTTAAATTTGGCATGCAAAGCTTTGGGAGTGTGGAAAAAACCCCGCCTAAGCCCAAATTTCTTCATAATCCAATTGGCAATGCTGTCTGCTGTGAAGTGAAGGTAAATTAAAGTACAGTAAGTCTACAGCAGTTCGCTTTTAACAAAATACTTGCATATACAGGAAATGGCTCAGGACTGCAACGATACTGTTGACGCAATTACGATAAGCTTGGATCAGCACATGAGATTGAAGCCGCCTTGCCGTGGGCCACCTGATCCATTCGGCTTCCCTTGCCATATAAATATGCAGTCCAACACCTGCAGAATGCCTCTTGAGGAAAGTCACAACAGAGTACCATGCTTTACGCACATGCCACCGCTAGAACCTGAAGAATTCAGCACAACGACCAGTGCACGGAAAAATGAACATTTGAAGGAAAAACGTTTTTGTCGCGTTTGTCTCACTAATTTGACATGGCTTCCCCCGTTGGCTGCATGCCCCACTTGCGGCTTAAAGCCAATGCTAGTTCCTGACAGCCCCAAAAATGTAAAGCCCAGTGACGATATGTGCTCACTAAATCTGTTTCCGCGTCCAGAAGAAAAGCCAGTTGAAGCGAAGCAGAAGAAATGTCGCTGCACTTGCACGGCTGGAAAACTGTGCCCCTTTTGTCGCGTGCGTGAAAAGTGTGCCGACTTTTATACTATTGAGAAGCCGGCCTGGGATCCTGCAGAAAACGAGGACTCCGAGGCGAATAATACTGAACCAAGAGTGAAGTCCGGAGATTCTCGACCTTTCCTGTCACGCGTGTTCTCCGAAATACGCGACTTAAATAATATCAAGGACGTCACAGACTATGGCGAATTCAAAAAGCAGTGCGTTAGAGCGGCTGCGAAACAGGAACGAGCAAAAGGCGGTATCGAAAAAACTGAGAAAAGACATTTAAGCATTAACAGAGAGCGAAAAGGTCTGAGTAAACCATGCTCTCAACCCAAACGCACAGTTCTTGCCGGCCATAAGGATTGCTCGAAGCGCGTGGGCTTCGTTCCGAAACACCACGGCTGGAATTGGGCGGAAAGCGAAGAGGCGAAGAGGTATGGCTGGCAGCCAGGACTTGTTCGCAGGCCTATTAAGAGGCTTATGAAATTCTTTCTACAAGGCCCGCCCGAGAAAATAGCCGCTGAGAAATGCAAGAAGCAAATGGAGATAGAAAGTCAGGTACAGCCGCCCATTCTCAATTTGCGCAAGAAGAATGGCGAAATCTTCATAACTCTGCGCGCTCTCAATAGTCCCAATGTGGAAATGAAGCCGATTGTGTTCAAGTTGGTCAAAAGCGATCTGGGCGTAGCTCTTAGTCAGATCAAGAGAAAATTCAAAGAAAGGGGCTTTCGCAAGTGCACCTGTCACAAGCCCCTAATGCTATGTGTATGTCGGGATGTCTTCGAGAAGAAGTATCTCGAGACCGCGCTGCAGAAGGAGTGCAGGCGACGGCGTATGGAGAGCTGCGTCGATCAGCTGGTGCTCACCGACACCAGCGACAGTGAGCTGGAGTTCGACTTCGATGTGACACCGCCAGCGGCTTCACCGCAGCGATACCAAAAGCCAAAAATGCTTAACCACGAAACACAGACTGTCGAGGCTGATACAAAACTAGCGCCGAAATATCCAACTGTGATCGATCCCTATTGGCGGGTCTATGACTGTGCCGCGGGTGATCGGTACACTGGCACGGCATTTGGAGTACCTGGTGAAGCCGTATTTGAGGATGGACTTTTCGGACATGGAGGCGGTGGGCCACATGGGCCACCTGCCGCTCCCGGAGGAAAACCGAAGCCCCAAGGCATATGGGGCTCCGGCCATGGCGGACCCATGCGTGGCGGTGCCGGTGGGCGTGGCGGTGGCGGTGGCGGTGGCGGTGGGCATGGTGGTGGTGCTGGTGGTAGGGGCGGTGGAGGACCTGGAGGAATTCACGATAAATCATTTCCCGGCAATAAGCCGAAAGGAAAAGGCAAAAGCGAACCCATCCCAGTTCGACAGACTCAAAAGTTTATTAAGGCTGTTAAAGCCAAAATTCAAGCGGAAAAAGATGCAGTTAAACATGAGATTGCGCGAAAGAAGAAGGGTATTGACCTCATTCAGTATTTGAGAGAAGACGGTGCTCTTCCTAAACCCTGGGACCCGAATAATCCGCAGCCAAAGAACCCGAAACCGGTTGGCCCAATCTTGGGGCCTGATGGACTTACTAAGACGGAACGCAAAAAGAAACTCTATCAGTCGATGATCATGCCACCGCTCGAAACTATGCCGCGGTTGGGCAGGGGCTATGATCCCTGTCAATACTACAATTCATGTTGCAACCCGTGCTGTTATCCATGCTGCTACTGTAATTTTTAAAACTAATGGCAAACGGAAGCTAGCGCACATCACCATCTACAGCACCATTCCATGCATTATCAGCTTATTTGTTTTAAGCGCCACTTTATCAAAGCAGTTTAAGCTCCTTCCACGCAGCTATACCTTTTTGGCCTGGGGACGCCTCATAGGCACTGCGTACGGGGCATCAGCTGAAAATGCATTTAAAGACGGTGTCTGTTGGTGTACGGCCGAAGCTTTACACGCAACAATTAGCACTCCATATCTAATCCGGACGTGAAGTTTATCGATGCTAGCCTAGCATTTTCAAAGAGAATGACCCGACGATGTTATGAAAGCCGAGAAACAAGTCAAAGCAAGTGCTGTAGAAAGTACTCGATAAATAGTGATACTACGCCTAAGGTAAAAAACGTCCAATGATAGACTTGGAAAAAAGATACACTTTATATTTGGATACTCAAAATTTTAGCCTGTTTACTTTTTACTACTACTAACTTTTTATACTTTTTGATAATAATAAAACTTTGTCGATATCAAATTGTTTGTCATCAATCGAAGACTATCGATTACATCCTCCTCACGTAATTGGTATATCTTGGCCGGCTATAATTATTGAGATTAGTTTCTTAGCTACACAACACACACAAAGGGATTCATATATGAGGCTTCCAACAGTCAAGAAGTCTATCAGTGCTTGCCGTATTAGTTGTCTGCCAAACATATATAGGAAATGTTATGCATTATTCAATTAATTATGTGTCAGGGCACGGATAGAACAAGTCAAGCAAAATCGTACTTAAACCCATGCAAGCAGGGCAGACTATAATTGCACACATGCTTAGAATTCTCAATGGAATATGTATAGCCTAAGCAGCTCAGGCTGCCCTCTTGATTTGCATTCCATCAATGAGTCTTGCAACTCATAATTAGTATATTGAAACAAGAACAATCATCAATTATAAGTAGCTACTGAAACTGTTTCTGCTAGTAGCCATTCAAAACGTGGCTTCCACAAGGTCTTCAATTAGATCGGATAAACAACCTCAGGGGAAACTGCAAGAATTTAATGGTTGAGTCGACGGGTCAAGTTTCGTAAATTAGACATCGCAATCAAGCCTGCCTAATGACCCTCGCTTTAATACAGAAAAAGAAAAATTTGTAACAACAAAGCGCTCTTTAATCACAAGTATGCTAATACGAGATACCCTTAATATCTACTTTTTCAGACCTTTCAGCTTCCATGTATAAATGCATATACTGGTGCACAGAAGCTCACTCGCCGCAGGCTCCGTAATTTTTAATTTATTTACGATTTCCCTGACTATGGAAAACAATTGCATTAATAATTATGGTGCCAGCCTTTGTGGTCTGTTCAAAAGACTTAAATTTGATATTAATTTGATTAATTTCATGTTGATGGAGAAGCCGATCGATTATATTAAATAAATCTTAAGCCATCCTTGAGCTTTGAGCTTTCCGCTTATATTACTTATATACAATATTCTATGAACGTACAGACAACTCATCAACCACCCAGACATTCTTAGACCCAGAAGTTGAAACTTGAGTAAGAGCAAATATAGCTATAAATTACAAAGAGTCCTAGCTGATTGTTATATTCATTTGCACAATAGCAATAAGCTCTGTTTACCCGCTTTCAATGCTTTTAGGGCAGATACAAGTGAGACCCGAAAAGGTATCAAATTTGCGCAAATACAAAATTTTAATTAAACACATTACGGCAATTAGGCAAAGAGTAGCAAGAAGGCAAACTGCATAAAAGCAGAGACTTGTATATACAGCAAATGCCTGCTGGCAGCAATGTTAAACATGACGAAGAAATGCTTAAATGGTCAGCGTGAGAGAGTCACATACACACGCACACTATATTCCTTCATTCCTTTGAGACATTTGTGAAAGAAAATGTTTATAAATCAGTTTGATAAACAAACATCAGATTTGCGATTAAAGCATTATTCATACAAGCATATGAAAATATTATTTTTCTTATATTCAAGTCTTCTTTGCTTTGTTCAATATGCAAAATGTTAAATATTTTACAACAATCTTCGCACCTTGTGTACTACTTTTGTAAATATTTATGCTTTGTGCATAATAAACATAAAATCTAAATTTAAAATGATTTCACACACAATGTAATTATGCAGACTAACAAAAAATGTTCTGCACTGGGCTTATTGGCTTAATGTTCCTCAGCGGCAAATGTGTGACATTGTGAGCCGCGACCCGCATAAAACAAAAGGTCTAAATTTAAGGGTCAGTGTTTAGGTCAGCTTTATTAAACCTTCATGCAAAATACTTGTTCATTTGCTCAAGGGCAAAAGGCGAACAGATTTTAATGCAAATTTAAGCTGGAAATCGCGAAATGCAAATACCCTTAAGTAAAACAGAGTTTGACTTTTGATAAGGGATCTGAAAATATTCAAGTTTCTTATATTTAGTTATTTAATATTTGGGAAATAAATTTGTTCAACAATTATACTTTTTTTTATATATTACGAATTGAATGTTTTTATGGGAAAGCAACACACACCAGTTGCTTCTATTCACACAATGCATAGTGTAAATCTGCTCGTCATGCCACTCGCGAGTCCATTTTATGCCAGTCATGCCAGTGTCCATTCGGTCTGGCAGTTAACATCCGTTTCCGTCGGCAGCAACAAAGCTTTTATCAGATTTTCATGTAAAATGCGGCAACGCGAACACCGAAAACGTGAAGTACACTCGGGTCCAGCCCGGACAGCGGCGGCACGTCGAGGCACGTTAAGAAAAAAAAAGAAGAAAATGTTATAAAATGAAGTCAAGTCGCTTAGGCGCTGACCAAGACACTTTATCATCATTTGTCAATTAGTTGCGTGAGTGCCAAACACGGGAGATGCGGGGGAGTTTGTGGCCTGGGGCCAGATCCATTAGGCAGAGTTATTGTTTCATAATTCATTATAATTATGACAGTAGTTGTGGAAATGCCCCACGGCCCAGCCGTTGCCCCATCATTTTGAAGTTGTGGCCGCCTCGGCCCCACTCCTCACCTTAATCTGTCTAACTCATTTGCGAAACTTTTCTTGCTCCTGCGCTTCTGGCAATTTTCGCAATTTAAAGGCAGCTGCGCGTGTCTCCGTTTCCATTTGCCAGCTGTCGGCTAGCCGGTTGCCATTTTGGCCAGTTGGCAGGGCGCAGATTTCTGCCTCGGCTTTGTCAGCTCGCTGAGCTAAATGCAATACGATACGATTGCAGCGACGCCAAAAGGAAAGAAGTAGCTGCCAGCTATGCGACACCTGCTGGTCCCACGGACAACGTCCAACCAACGCTGCATCAGTTTTGCATATGTTTTTTTTTTTGTCACAAGCGAAAGATTGGAAATACCAAATGCTATTTGACCAAAAATTCGTACGTTTGCGGTTCGCAAATTTCGCAATTTTAATTGAAAATTCGATTGGCGCATTTTAATAGCCAAGGCATGCAAGCGGCCAGTGACCAATGGCATACGGCAACAGTCGCATGCTCGCATGCAACTTCAACGCAAACGTTGGCCTAATTAATGCACAATTGCTCGAAGCGACGCTGTGCCACTCGCCAACGTTGCGTATGAGCAACAAACAGCGTCAACTACGATTACGCAGCGTAACCAGAGCTTTCAGTGTGTGAATGTGTATGCTGAGTGAGTCCATGTGTGTGGGTGTGTGTATTATGGAACTATTACGTCTAGCACAAATGCAAACTCACATTTCGTACGACTTCGTTAAAAGCAAATAGCAAAACGAGAAAATAAAAGCAGCTGCAAACGGTTAAAGCTTACATAAAAAGGATCGATGTCGGAAAGTTGATTGTATTTAAACTTGAATTAAAACTATAAATTCTTGAAATTAAGTTGCCTTGCTAACGCTCTGCAATATCAGTTCTCAAACTAATTAGCAAAGAGAGAGAGCTCAGCTTGCTCAAATTTAATTTTGATTTGAGTAATGCAAACAATAATTACTTTAAGAACTGTTGGGCGTAAACGAGGAATTTTATCATTTTTTAAGGGCGTAGAATATAGCACAAAAGTTTTATAAGAATGCAAAAAAAAAACACATGAACATGAAAAAAAAATTTTAAAAAAACTTTTGTTGAAAAGCCAACTTGTTTCGCGTTTAAAGCTTTCAAATTATGGATCGTGCTTTTCAGCTTTTGACAGGCTTTGAGTTACGCTGTTGTTGATGTAACACATCCGTTAGTTTATATTTTATTTATGTATAACTCATTTAGATATCTTATGAACTAGTATGATTCAAATTTAGTTCTAGTAACTTGGCAAATTTATTTTTAATATATATATTTATATTATATTTCTATATTTATAATGATATGCTGCTCATGCCAAATGTTTTTAAAGTCCAGTTTATGTTTAGTTTCTCGGTCTGTTCAAACTATTAGGCATCTCAATGATGTCGCTCGTCTTTCAATTCATGATAAATATCTATTATGTAGATTCGAACAATTAATCTTCTGCAGTTTTAATAATTTTATTTAACATGCTTAATACTCCACACCGTCAGTACATTAAACTTGTTCGCTAAGCCTGCCTGACCTTTAATGAAGGTTGGTTATAGGGTATATGGAGGTATAAGAGCTAAAAGTCGAAAGGAAAACTTCTAGACTAAAGCGTTAAAGTGGTTTGCTTTAGCAATTCAAGCGTTAAGTTTTTTGCGTGACTTTGTCGGCGAAGCTCTCGCTCTACTCCTTGGTAATTAAGAAGGTAGTTAATAGCAAAAATATCGCGTTTATTCGCTCGTTTTATTTCTTAAAAATTCATAGCGCATAACTTTAACATTTTGCTTTGAGCTTAAGGCAGTTGCAATGAGTTTACGTTTAATATGGAAAGCTGCGACACCGGCCGAAAGGCCACTAAAGAACTGTCATATAGGGTCGCCAGTCTGTTTATGGGCAAAGGAAGCCTCTGAGCTACGCACTGGCGTAAAAAGTGCTCAAAATAAAACTTTTTAATTATGCGCTTTTCGAATGCAAAGCTAGTCCCACTGAGACCGGTGGGCGTGCTCTGTGGCCATCCATACAGGCTGCAGGCGAGGTCGTTTGACACTGCGCGCCTCAAAGTATGCAATAAAATATGCATGCAAACGTACGCACGAATCGCCATGCTAGCGCATTTTTATTATATTTGCATAAAATAGAATAAACCGAAAACACTTCAATTTCATTTTCACATTCTATCAAATCGTAACAGCAACGGCAGCAGCAATGCCATTTCATTGGAATTATAGAGAACTGTGCCATTTGCTGTCTGGATTTTTGGCAAGGAATATAAATATTTGTAGAAATGTCAAACAACAGTAAAAACAAGCTTAAATGCCAGAGACAAAGCTCTTTGACCTAAAACGGAATTTGGAAAAAAACATAACTTTTTTATTATTCTTTATTGCATTTTATAATGAATTTTAGTTATTTTTGTTTTCGGAATGCAATTTAAGTTTTAATGCATTGCTAATATTCTAAGCCAGTAAATTAATGCAAATATTTATGAATTTATTATTATTAAGAGGTGGAAGTGACAGGATAAATTCAATTAATTACGAAAACACTTATTTTCCAATTTGTAGGCTGGCTTGCAGCCAGAACCAACTCTTTTCGGCTTGCCACAAATGGGAAACAAAAAAACTATCCACAGAAGGACCCGCAACTGGGTCACACACACATACACACATACGCACACACAGAGTCACTCAAAGAACGAGAGACTTTCGCATGGCTGAACACCGCATGAAATTCAATTAAACAAATTTATTCACAGTATTTCAGACAATATTAACCACAGCATTCCCGTTGAAAGTATCTTTTGGTGGGCAGGTTAAGGCTTTAAATATGTGAACCATGAGAGCTCGTAAAAACGTTTCAATTTACATTTTCATTGCGTCTGGTTAGAATGCCAACAAACACGCCTAACACACACACTTAGTCAATGGACTGATGGCTTAGACCGTCACTTCCGTTGCCTGTGGCCAGTCTGTCGATGTTTCGACAAATATTTTTGCTTGCTTGACAAATATTTGCACAGCAGAAGCAACCAAACTTGCAGCAGCAACTGTCTAGCAATACAAATTGAATGCAATCTGACCATCATATCTGACCTAATTGGCAAAGTGCACCGCATTAAAAACAAGCGTGCTTAAACGTTTGAATACTTTAAGTCAATGGACGGAATAATGAATTAACTTTCGCACACAAATTGTTCAAGGCAAACAAAGTGCAGTGAGCAGAAGTTATTGACAATCAATGAATATTAACGTATTAATAAAGTATATCAAAGAGTTAAATCGAAACGTTTACCGAAAGCTTTTGTAAATTAAATTCAAGAAACCCCAATAATTTAAAATTTTATATTTTTCAATACAAATATGTAATGAAACACATATTTTGATATATATTTTTATATATATTTAACTATATAAAAATTAGTTACAAACGCAATCATAATTAGTATTTCAATTTAAGTCTTAAGTAACTATTTTTGCGTATGAGTGTATGAGCTCCATCGGCTTAGTTAATGAGGAAAATAATATATTATTGAAGGACAACTATCTATACTAACCTTACTTAGGATCCCAAAGCACTTAATTATATAGTTTACTAAGAAGTAACACCTGTCGCTCCTGATTAACGTAACCCAAAGCAACAACTTAAGCAAAATAGTTAATGAGTTTTCTAAGCAACAATAGTTGCATCGAGGCAAATGAAAATCTGCGCAACTTAATTTCAATATCGAACTTTTCCGCGAAATTCATTTAATTGAAATGAGTTTATCCTTGGCTGCAGCAGCCAACGAAAAACAAACAAACAAAGCAGACTTGAAAACTGCACTTCGTCAAAATAAGAGAAAAACTGTCGAAATTATATTTTTAAGAGCAGAACTTTAAATACTAGTGAAGTGTGAAGTTCTTGTTTTTGACAAACAAAAATGATAATTTAAATATTAGATATACTTGATACGAGTGCTCCAAACAGAAATTGCTTAAGAATTTTAGCTATACCCCTTTGAAAATGGCTAAAAGAGGTGTTTTGCTCTCGTTCAAATGTATGTCTCAGGCAGGCGTGACCGATTCCAAACTATCTGGATCGAAACCAAGAGCTAAGGTTATTTGTCTCCATGAAGACCAGACTCTATAGTCTTACCAGATCAGTCTTACCATTGATCAAGTTGGCATCAAGTACGCTAGGGTTTTTCTTTATTTCCGAAACATATAATGGGTTCAACATGTTTAAAATATAATAATTTATCATAAATGTTATTTAAACTACAATTTAATATACCTCAGCACCTAAAGAAGCTTAAGTATTTAAATTTATAAAAAAGTAAGAGTCCCCCTGATGCCTTCAAATTTAAATATGTCGAAAGAGACTGCAGCGATAGAGTGCAATTCGTTATCTAGTTCGAGTTGAAAAATATACAAAAAAAAAGTTCTCACGCCAAAAAAACAGCGTCCTCTTGCGAACACTGCGAAATTGGCGTGGACTCAACAGTCTTTGTTTGCATTTGCGGTTGCCATCGTCATCGTCGTTGTCGTCGTATTCTTCGTTGTTGAAAAGGCTTCATCTGAGTTTTATGAAGTTGAAAACCACAAAATGAGTTTTTCTTTTGGATTTGCATAGATTATGCTGCAGTGGAGTTCGCGTTTTTGGTGAGAAAGAAAGTATGTCATAATGATGTGGTCATTGTTGTTTGTGTTTTTGTTTTGTTGTTTTTTCTTCGGGTCGCGTAAGTTTTTAGTGCCTGTTAAGCCGCGTGGTTTGTATTCTATTTTTACCGAGTCTTTTGAATATATATATATATACCTCTTCGAAGCACTGTGTACTTTGAATTTGTATTTGTATTTGTCTTGGCTCTGGTCAAGACTTGTCACAACTTTGGCTAAAACCATTTTCAACTTTTGGTCAGACTGTCAACGCCTGCGATCTGGTCGATAAATTGTTAGCGATTTGCTGCGGCTGCCTTGCTTTCTTTTCTCTTCTTATCTACTCAGTTTCCCTCGCTCTGATTTCTCCTGATTTTTTGGCACAAACTTTGCGCCGCACAAAAACTCATTTAAAGTTTTAAAGTGTAGCTGTTGTTGTTTTTTTTTTTTTGTTTTTTTGTTTTGGTTGATAGATGCCTAACTGACTGGCAGCTACACCCTTGCGAACAAGCTGAACTCTAGAACTTTTGTTGCAGCGAGCTTGCACTGCCTGGATGTGTCAGCAACGGGGATTAGGACAACACGTGACTTTCTTCACTTCTTTTGTTTTTGACTACATATAAAGCTATAAAGCCCAAGTCTATGTAGCCAAGTCACTCTTTCTTACTGAAAAAAGTAATTTATATGCCTTACCTATAGAGCACTCCCAGCACATAAAGCATTTTTTACAGATGTTATAAAAAATTTTACTAATAAGTCAAGTCTATATAGCCATATTTCTAAATATGGCAAAAAAGCTACTCAAAAGTCGGTTCCTTGCCTACAAAGCATTTACTTGCCTAATCCGCTTTTTAGCTTCACTTTTGGCGACCTTCTTATTGCCCGACCCTAACAGCAAAATTAAGGAAAAAAGGAACAGCACCGCAAATAAAACTTGTTGATAGTTTGCAGACAGTGGCCGAGAGACTTTGCGGGCTTTAAGCCAACTTTAAAAAGGTACACGTGCCGTGCCAGCTAGCACAAGCACTTCGGAAGAAAAAAATATATTAGGGCTGCGGAAGTTGGGTCGCATCGCATGCCTGCCCAAATGGCATTTTGATTGATGTGTGGCACAAAACAAAAGGCTGGCAATTGACAGACGGCATGTGAAAATTCATTCGCCTATCACAATATTTTTAATACCCTGTAACCAAGCAAATGGCAAGTGTTTTAGAAACGAAACCAAAAGTCATAAAATAATTCAAAGCAAATGGCCAAGATTAGGTTCGTGAAACTGGTTTTTGAATCAATAAATAAATTTCTAGTGTAAAGATAAGAATATTTGTGCTTAAGACTCTATATTATATGTAGACTTTAATTTTAATAAATTAAATATATATATATTTTTAAGTAAAATAATTTAAGAAATAAAATTTTGTTTCTATTTTAAATTTATTTTATTGTTAAGTAATTTAATTAAACCTTATCCAAATTCAGTCAGAATTATAAATTTATAATCTAATTTTTTTGTAAGGTACTCGGTCTCAGACACAACTCTGCAGCTATAGGCATACTGTTTCAGCTAACGCTACTCACAACCTCACTAACAAACAGGGTTTTTAGTACGTTATGCATTTCTACAATATAAATCATAATCAATTTGATGGCATTGGAACTAGGCCATGCTCGTTACTAGCTTTTCATAAAACGAACTGTCAAGATTTTATTTTATTTGTGTTGACTTCTATCCATTAGGCATGCAAAATCTGGAACAAAAAAAAATTGGTTGACAGATAATTGTAGAGTGAAAAAGAAATATTTTTTATAAATTGAAAATGGGAAAATGGTAAATTTATGGTTGCCGCATGTGCGCGAACAAAATAAAATACGCCAATTTTTGTGAGCAAGCAATCAGAAGATGCCAAACGCAGCTCCTGCCTCGACCAATTTTCAATTCCTTCGGCCACTTTAACCGACAAAGGCGCTGAAAATACTGAAAATCATTTTGCAAATCCAACAAAAAAAAGCTTTGGGTTCACAAAAAGAAATTTTTTGCTGAATATACGCAGCGCGCAAGCGCGAAATATAAGCGAGAGCCAGACCGAACAATGACAGAGAGGGAGAGAAACACGGAGAGAGCGAGTGAGAAACATTTATATACGAAGCCTCTGCTCTGAGAAGGGCATATGCAAATCACTTGTACGGGGAAAAGACACACCTGTTGTTGTTTTCCAGCCAGTTATCAGTTGTCGAGTCAGATAGGGCAGGCCAAATTGAATAGACAATGCAATGAGAACATTGTTAATTCATGTGAGCATTGGACACGTTTGACAATAATCAATTATCTGATTAAATTATCATTTTAGCGGCAGCTATTTCATGTTCAAATGAAGCAGCTTATAGCTCTAGTGAGACCATAGACTGTACGACTGTGAAAAGAACTCCCTATGGGCAGAGTATAATGGTGAAGCAAATACATAGTTGTGGCATGCGAATCGAATGCAAATCCCTGCCTTTTAATGTTTTTAAATTTTATTTTGTTCTTTTTCAGTTTATAATAGTATATATGTCGAGTCTAAGCCATCACTGACATTTTGAATAATATTTCAAACTACATTTCCTAGTGTGAATATCAAGTAGGATATTTCAATCTACTGCTGAAAGGCCTTATATATACAACAAATTTCTGAAACAATTCATTTACAAGCGTCGCCGAGCGTATTTAAAAAAATATCTCTATTATTGTGTATATTTTCTATTCGCAAATTGAGCTCAAGATCTTTGGCCAGTTGAGGAAATGGAGTCAAACGCAAACGGTCACAACTATCAATACGCTGTTTATAGCACTGCACCAACCGGAAACGTGGCTATAGGCTATGGGGACTATGCCACCGACTCGGAGGGGCAGGCGAAGGGCATGTTGTTCAACAATCAGACCATTCGACGTGCATTCCTACGCAAGGTGTACATGATATTAATGGGCCAACTGATGATCACATTTGGCGCTGTGGCTTTCTTTGTGTTCAACGAGGACGCCAAGAACTTTGCGGTCTTTAACCAGTGGCTCTTCTGGGTGGCTGTAGGCGTCATGGCGATTACCATGTTGTGCATGGTCTGCTGCAAGAAGGTGCGCCGCGAGACGCCCACCAATTTCATATTCCTGGGCATGTTCACATTCGCTGAATCGTTTCTGCTTGGAGTCTCGGCTATTTGCTTCGCCCCCAACGAGGTGCTCCTGGCAATTGGCATAACAGCAGCCATTTGCTTGGCCCTCACCGTGTTCGCCCTACAGACCAAATACGATTTTACAATGATGGGCGGCATTCTATTAGCCTGCTTGGTGGCCCTAATGATTTTTGGCTTTGTATCCATCTTTATGCCTGGCAAAATTACATCGCTGATCTATTCGTCGCTTGGCGCTGTGCTATTCTCCATCTACCTGGTCTACGATACACAGTTGATGATGGGCGGCCGTCACAAATATGCAATTAACCCCGAGGAATATATTTTTGCTACGCTCAATCTCTACTTGGATGTCATTAACATATTTCTTGATGTACTCCACATTCTGGGCATAACGCAAGATTAAATTTACAGAGAGAGAGAGAGAGGACAGGTAGAGAGATAGAGAGAAAAATTATGTTAATGTTATATATTTTTGTACAAGTTCATTTAATTGTAGCGTTTAAATGGGCAATTGAGCAAACAACCACGCACACAGACAACTACACATAAATCACACACACAAACAATCAAATATGTCAATAAAGTTATTAGTATCGAGCAATAAAAATGTCAGGGCAATTACAATATTAGCATGGGGCGGCCACACAGATTTTGTGCGTACGATTTTTGGCATACCCTGCACACTACGACTGGATGAATTGGGTCTTGGCTGCAATACTATGTGTGACAGGCAATATCCTGCTGACTGGCTCATATAAATCAAGTGTGCTTAGGCCCAGCTGCTGGTCAGCTAGTTGCCAGTGTACATTTAATTAAGAATTGACAGCTGTTGACAGTTGACATATCACTGGATGAGGCTGTAAATATATCTGTCTCGTTACCCAGCAGCGAGCGCTGTGCGGCTGACCATCAATAAAACTCAGCACACGCATCTTTAGCTCCTCACACTACAGGTACACCAAAAGTTTTGGCTGCATGTCTGCAAAGTTTCTGTCTCCTGACGGGCTCTATCTCCCACTGCCCATTTCACGCCATCTCACTCTCTTTTTCTTTCTCTCTCTCTCTCTCTCTCTCTCTCTATCTACTGTCCAAGCAATAATCTCATATCGTTATTCTGTTTGTGCACATTATAGTTTTTCTACCGTTTAAGTGCTGTTAGAGCTCTATGTATTTCCTGTCAATGTGCTCGTAACTTTGAACACGCGCAAACACACATACATATACACGTCACTTGCACACACACCTATACACACATGCACACATACATGACTAAGCAGGCAGGGGTAAAACATGTTGATTTTGCTTCAAGGTTAGCCAATAGCATTTTGTTGTTTTTTAATTAGCCACATTTTTGGTAAAATGAAAATTAAACATTAAAACTGAAACAATTTTATAATATTTATGGATGGATACCTTCCAATATTATTTTTTCATTAGTAATATCTCAAAAAAATCGCAAAATTCGCAAAATACAAAAAATGTTAGCTAACATGAACAATTAGCTAAATTATGTCCTTTAATCTATTTGAATACTTCTAAAAATATAATTATATCAACGAAAACATTTTTTAGCTACTTTGCAATAGCAAAAAGTCAAGGGGACTTTTGATAAAACTGTCAAATTTGACTTGCTCAATGCCAAACAATTTTTTGTATTCAAAAAGCAAAAAGCCCCAGCATAAATATAGGCACAGTTGCGTTAGAGAATAATTGTCGTTGATCTGAATGCTTTGCTGTTGACATTGGCATCAAATTTTGTATAGCCACTGCTCGCAAAGCTGAACGGAAAACATTTGCAGGCCACATTCGTTTCGGGATTTGTTTTTCAAGCAAAAGGTACATAAGGTAGACAAATGAAAATGCCATTGAAAAAACTGGCAAATAACTGCAAGAAATGTAAGATAGAATTGTCGGACCGAGAGGAGAACATTCGAAATAACTGCAAAAACGCGCACAAAAACAACTGAATATGCAGCAGAACAGCAAAGAGCTGAGCGTGCGTGGGCGTAGGCAACTGTGAGTTACCTCTTAGAGCTATTACTTAAAGTGGATAGTTTATGAAGGCAATAGATCATAAATGGAAAACATAAGGGAATAAGTATACTAAGTCCTCATAAAGGAGAAAGTAACTCTTTGTATAAAGTAGTCAAACGAACATAGTAAGAGCTTGTAAGATGAGGCTCTTATGATATATTGTTAGATAATGCGATAAGAGATGCCTGTTACATATTATTTGTATTGATATATTATACCCTCTTTCGCTTAGCCGAGCAGAAAAAGTGATTGGTTGGGGCAAACAAAATTTGCAATCAAAGTTACGCTATTTTATCTTCTCCTTTTTTACCATGGCCAGCAACTTTTAGCGTTTCGGATTGCCTTCACGTCGTTTAATTGAAAATCAAAACTGTTTTGCGAAAATCAATTACTTGCCAGTAGAGAGAAGTTGAGGAACTACACAATGGTTAATTATAATTGGCTGGACGAGTTACTAGAAAAAGTACTCAACTTTCTACCTTACTTGTAAATAAGATGCTGTAAATATTTTGCATTTTATTTCTGTTTTTTTGTTTTTTACAAACGAATAATTCATGGAAATTTTCAATCGGATTTTCGGTAAGCCGCTTAAATGGCCGCTTGAGCCGAGGGGATAATAGCTAGCAAACATCTGACAATTTTAGCATGGACTCGGTACTGAGTTGGACATGGACATGGACATGGACGTGGACTGGGGCACGTGATAAGCATAACAAAGTAACATTCAAATCCTATGCCAGAAAGTGGCAAACAAGCAGAAAGCAGAGCACAGCCAGAGACAGAATACCCTGCCCATAGCAGTGAGCCGCCGGAGCATGGACAATTTAACGGACTTATTTATTTATGAAAGCCAAATGCATTTGGGCCGCCTGACAATGGAAATTGTGACCAAATCATGAAATTGAAATTGCCAGCGAAGCCAATCTGATAGACACGCACGCACGTGTAGCTTGGCCATTTGACCCGATTGGACGGCAGGTCAATAAAGTTAAAATTCTGGTCTCAGATTGTGTGCTAAATAAATAGAGCGCATAAGTACCAATGTTGTCCCGATAAACGTGCTGCATATGTTGTAATTGGACAATTAGTCAAAGTAAATAGCATAGCATCAAATCCTCACTGCATATTTTTATCTGTCAGCAGCGGAGCTGAATGCCTGTTTTATAGGCTTAAACAATTTCCCATAACACAATTAAGAGAATATCCGAAATGAATTGCAATTCTTTGTCAAAAACAAATACCTTGTTATCAATGGGAAATTAGAGGGCTGGACACTAGAGTATTATTTATGGCATGGAATTTGCATGTGTAACAAATTTACCGCTTATTTGTTTTTATGCTAATTTTATTTGTGCTGAATACATTTTTATCCGACAGAATAATTTGTCGGGCAAATGCAATAAAGGAAAAGCATATACAACATAAAAAAGCTCAATTTAACCCATTTTGTTTTTGATTTAAGTCCAAAATTAAACATTGTGAAAAAATAGAGAAAAAATGCCTTTTGACTGCGCTACCATATAAATAAAGAAGATTAATATTAATTTTTGTATTTAATTATTATAAGTTTGCATTTATTAAAATCCACATTTATTGCAATTTATTTCTAAAGCAAAAATAACTTGATTCAAAAAAAAAAAAAGTAGAACAATTAGCCCGAATAGCTTAACGCGCTAATCCCTAGTTATTTTGCAATTATAAATGCAAAAGCGTTTGAATAAAACGGGCTAAAAACTTTGATTTAGTACGGTAAACACGCCCACCGACGACCCGCCCCATAGCTGAACAAATCGCTGGGAAAATTAAAGAGGCCAACACAGACCGCATCGACCTACTCAGCTCATACGTTGGGGGGGTTAATAACCGAGTTGCATGAAAATTAATTGCGAAACATTTAAGCCAAGCGGTAAGTGCCAAGGCATGGTAGGAAGCGTAAAGTCGGTTGGCTTGGCATGCAAATGATGATGCCAGCCAGCTAGGGTCTGTAGGTACCTTAAGTTGACCCCATCTTATGAGAAATAATTAAAACTTTTAAATAAAGCTGGCGGCCAGATGAATATCAAACTGGACCTACGATTTAATTAGGCAAATAAGTAGTTTAACATTCGAACTGTGGCGCCCCATGTAAAGCTCTAACCACCTGGTCCTTCCAGCTTTCGCATCGCACTTTAAACGTCAACTTTAATTTGTCCTGGCAACAAACAATGAAGAAAACACGAGCGAGAAAAAGCGAGTAAGAGAGAGAGAGAGAGAGAGAAAGAGAGAGGTATGGAAGAGGTAGCTTTGCCTTGCTTGAGTAGGCGACTGGAGAGTGGCGCACGCAAAATAACTTAAAAACCGCAAAGTGGCTGGTAAAAACTATTTAAGTTTATGCGATAAGGACAATAAAAGCACAGCAACAGGGTGGCACATGCCAGCTCTGCCACAATCTCTCTCCTTGTCGTTATTCCTTTGCCCACTCCACAGACGTTTTCTATTCCGCTTCCCCCAACTAAAAGTGCTGCATACTTATAGGCAACCGCAATATTATCATTGTGTGTGTGTAAGTGTGCGTGTGCATGTGCGTGTGCGTGTGTGCAGTTATGTAATTATGGTAATTAAAAGAGCACCGACTTGTCTTCCTCGTGCCTTGTTGTACAGCAAAGCACCTTTTTGGCTTTTTATATTCTCCTTCAGTATAATTTTATTTCATCACGTAGCTGGGAGCACATTGAAGAACACACAGCAAACGCAAGTTTTGGGTATTAAAGCTAGCTACAGATAAATGTTTCATAGCTGGCTGTACGTAGATGAAAAACATATGGAAATATTGTTTTCTTTAGAATATTTCCCTGACTTTTTTTAAATATATATTTAACGTAATAATTAAAGCAAATTTTAAGTTAAGTGCCGCAATATGTCTCAATTGACAATACAATCAGATTTGACTTTATGACCAAACTATTTGCCTAAATTGTATTTATTTTGTTTAATTTACCTGCCTGCAAGACAATTAAAAATGCAAATGAACTGAATATAAATCTGTGAAATTCAATCAAGAATGAAACTACAATACAACGAGTGTGTAAAGACATGCTCTTTGTTCCACATCAATTTACTAAAAAACTATTGTTTGAGGTTTATTTTATGATTCTTAAATGTAAATATGATTGAAATCAACGAACAGAGAAAGAGCTCACAGACGCATTAGAAGTTGCCGTAGTGAAATTGTTATTGGAAAGCAATTTAGTTTCGACTTGCAACGCTCAAAGTATTTACCAAAAAGAGAAAATAGAAGAAATCACTTACTTGAACAACTTTAAAGGCTGGTAGCTAACTGCACCAGTTTGTTGAAAAAGCAACAGACAGAAAGATAAACATAGCCCGAACATGTGTATATCGATACCAATAGTATGCATAAATAATGACAGGCAATAGTATCGCTTCTATGCTTTCCAAGAAAGAGAAAGCACTTACTTACAACAACAACTAATAGGCCATGAATTCTAGTACAAATCCCAAGAATACCATTTGTCTAGATGGCTTGGATTTAAGGCCGACATGCTTGCCACCTTAAACTTAAAAGCTTATAGAATTGAAAACGTTATAAGCCACAAACCACATGGAGAAAATCCGTTTTGCATGCACACGACACAAAATGAAGAAACTAAGTAATACGAGCAGAAGCCTGAAGTGGAATTAAAGCTACTTTGCTACTTATAACCTAAATCTATTTTTACAATCATTCAAAGTGAGAATTTAATTGCGTGCTTTCTGAAAATATTTGTAGCAGGCAAAAGCAGGCGTGGCATACCCCATATATTCTTCGTCAGGACAAGGAGCTGAGTTGATCTAGACGTGTCCGTCTATTCGTCCGTATGAACGCAGCAATCTGGGAAACCATTAAAGCTGAAACTTAAAATATATATTTACGTATCACACGCAGTACAAATAGGGTTTGCCGATAACTCGTCCTATTTGATTAATTGTTTATGGAGATAGCAGTCCTTCGCAGGCTTTAGGGTATATCATAGTCCAGCAGTCCCCACAAAAACTTTTTTACTTCTTTGCTCTCGTTTAGCTTATTTTTAGTTAAATTTAACTCAGTACATTTGCAACCGGAAACTCAAAAACTAACTCAATATCTAATAAAACAAAAAAATTATTATTAACCTGCAAAAGCCCAAAAAAAAATTAACAAACTTTGCTATAGACAACATTTTGTAATTCCCAATGCGAAAGTGATGGCAAGACTATCTCTTGCTTTTCTTCTTTTTTTTCTGGATGAAAGCAAATTCAACTGAGGCCAAAAAACTAATAAGATAGTAAATATTAGTTTCGTAAGCAATATAGTATATTAATTTGATTTTGATTTAATAAATATATTTGCATTTTTAAATGAAATGTCAATGGTCGCCAGCTCAAATTAAGCGCTTCAGCTTACAAATCAATGACTCCGTGAGCCAATCGAGTGGCCAGACACCTAAAAAACACCACAATAAACCAGTATATATGTGTCTATGACTAATGCTGGCGCCACAGCTGGGCTTTCACTTTTCGTGGCATTTGCAGAAACGGTAGCACCATCGGAATCAAAGCTAAGTAACGCCAGCGGCGGCTCAATATGCGATAAGTATTCACCTTTCACACGACTCCCCGTCTGCATACGAATGTGGCTATTAGTCGCGATTGCTTCTGGTCGCATAGAACGAAACGAAAATTGAATACAAGAGTGTGGAGTGGGGCAAATAAGATCAGCCATGGGCGATGGACTGATGGAGCCGAAAACATAAGCCGTAAGCAAAACAGGTGAGAGATGCGTCGTTGTTGCAATTAAAAAATCACGAATTCGTACTCGACGCGAGCTCAAAAATGAAATCAAGCGACAACTGCTTTGATTATGTGATGTGCTTCGAATTCAATTTCTGCCTCATTTCAGTTGTATTTTGTAAGTAATTTCACATTTAAAGCGATTAAATTTCGCTTGTGGCCTTGATGGTGCCCAACTGTTGCCCATCTTGTGCCCCCTCGAAACAGACTCTTGTATTGCTACTTCAATTATTTGAGCTTAGTTTGATTTCCTTTTCACTGGGAGCCATGGCTTTCATGAATAGTATTTTATAACTTGCATAAACATCATTAGATATAGTGGCTACAATGCTGTTAAGCAGGTTTCTTTTATTACATTGCTCATGGAAATTAAGCTACGCACGTTTGGAGCCTTTGCAGCCCATGGAATTTTGATTGACTAGTTACTATTGTAGTTACTAATTATTTGGGCAGTATGTTTTCAATTAAAATATTTGTTGTTTATTTCGTACAAAGTTAAGCTAAAGATCAAATAAATAACAAATTACCTAGAACATAGAAGGGCATAACCAAATACTGCATTCAAAATAATATAAAATAATTGTTTGTGTTCTGATTTTTTATTAGCTTAAAAGGTTTTCTATTTTAAATGTAAAAAAATCTAAATAAATATTTATTAAATTTGTAGAATGTACAAAATATCAAATATGTGAAATATTTTTTTTTTTTGCTTAAAATAATTATTCAAGTAACTAAAAACGTTTTTGAGTATAAATACAACTCATTCTAAAAAGCTTGTAGCAGAAGTTCTCAGTTGGTTGAGGCATTTAACACCTCACAGCAAATGGGCAACACCCCCCAATACAGCAATAACAAGTAGAAATAACCGACTGCATAATGCTCTTTTCATTTTCCATAACAGCTAAATTTAATTAATATTAATATTAATTTTTTTAAATCAACTAAATCAAACCTCTTTAGTGGAACAGTGACTGAACTTGGAAAGCAAGCCCTCTTGATACGCCTTGCTATCAAGAAACATATAAATGTAATTTTTAAATAACCCATAAAGAAGCTCAACAGTCAAGACATTGTTAGGGTCAAGGATATTAGCTGAATAATTAGATACTCAAATAAATAATTATATACTCAAAAATACATTTCATATTCTAATTTCTCCGCCTTGCGTCCACTCAGACAGATAGACAGCCAGGCGGGCCAACATACACATCTGTCTCTTTGAAGTTGTATTATTAATATTCAACAGTTTATTGACAATAATAATGGCCAATTATATGCTACTTATATTGGCATTGCAAAGTTGCGTAAGAGCTTTCACGTCATTTGTATTCATAAATCTAAAATTGAATAAAGGCTTCCGCTTACTGCTGTAAGCGACGTTCAATTGCAATCATCAATCGAAGAAACTCATCAATGTCAGCTTGGCTAATAACGCCACAAGACATAGAAATTTTATCATAATTTGGCTAAAGACAATAGACAAACAGAACCAAAGAGTTGAGTTGAGTTGAGCTGAGCGCAAATATTTGCTAATTAAACACTTTACGTAAGTTTTTTCTCTCTCGCGTATCTAGCTGGGCAATAATAATAAATTTGACATCATTGCGCGTAAAAGCATAAAATACACACAAGCAAGGTTTATTTTTTTATTCATAAATGTAAATGCCTGCGTTGAGCATCTGCTGCTGCCGGTGTTAGACAGCTTCTAGAAGCACAGCATCTCGATAGCATTGAACCCGTCGACTTGGCGCAGCCCCAACGACCTAGTGATCAATTAATATCAATAATATTATTTATATTATTATTAGCTGCTGTCATTTGAAGACACCGGCAGCTACTTAGCAGCCCCAAAGCTTCAACGCCCCAACGCCCCCAAAGCATTTTGCTTAGCCGTTATTTATTTACCTTCAATTTACAATTCATTTTGCGCAGAACGCCGTCGTCTCCGTCGCTGATGATGCTGACGACGCTTACGCCGACGCAGAGGCGATCGCCGCCGTCGACGTCGCCGGCTTGGACTTGGACTTGGTAAATGAAGTAACCTGGCCTTGTCGCGCGCCAGTCTCTGCTTAACATTTGCGCGTCGCGCTTGGCTCTAAAATCAACTGCCTCCAAACTATTCGCGCACACAAGCTCTGATCGCGACATTCGGCCATTGTTATATATTTTTTGGCACCGCGTAAATCGGCTTAAATTATAGAATTCAATTTACCCCAAAGTCTAATCAGCGTGCAGCGATTTATCAGTCAAAATGCCGCAGTATAAATTGAAAACGGTAATTGCAAAACGGGAATCAAATTAACCAGTGCAAAAGCGATCTATAAATAGCTTTCAAATATTTTGATGATTGTTCGTGTAGATAACAAAGCGAATTCCGTCTGGCCATGGCCAGATACTATCTAAAACAAATTAGTGCCTTGATTACTAACCACTTTTTATATAACAAAATTTCATTTAAGTAATTGGTACTAATAAAAATATGATAATAATAAGTAAAACTATAAATAACACTAAGAGTAGCAAAAAAAATTAAAAACATTATTTTTAAAAATGATATTTTTTCCACAAATAACCAGCCATTTTAAATGCATCTATTATTTATGTATTTAATTATTTATTACAATCTATTTTTTACAAATTTATATATATATTTTGTATAAATATATATGTATCTCTATAATTATATATCTTTTTTGTAAATATTATGCTTAGTTTTTAACAAAATTTTAACTTTAAACTTCTTAAATTAGATTATATAAGATAATAAAATATACTGTGAAATTTAATTGATCATTTTTACAGTCTCTATAGATCCTACAAAACTTTCTTCTATACCCCATATATTACATTCCTAAAATGTAAGTTTTAATATAGCTATATTATAGTTACATAGATTACAGAAAGAATCAGATGTGATATCCAATCGAAAACATTAAGATCGAATATCTATACAATTATAATTTTCGGTTGATTTTTAATCCGATTTAAAAAATTTAGTTTCTTGGTTAACACATTCTGTTGGCCTGGGAAAACCTTTGATCTCCTAATTAAATCCTGATTTCTTCTTCTTCTTAATTCTACATTTCTTATTTATATATTTTTTATTTCGAAATACTTTTAGCTTAAACTAAGATTTTATATTTTATGAATTTCTTGCAAAATTTGATTGCCTCTACAAATATATATATATATATATATATATATATATATATATATATATATCTACAATAATCATGCTTACATCTGTAAATTGATAAGTTTTTTGGTATTTGCCATTCATTCATTCATTCATTCCTTTCTTTTGCAGCCCATCTATTCAACATTGATAGCCTTCAGCTGCCTCGGCTTGATTGTTCACACTTCGTTTGCTGCTCCAGTTTCAAGTTTTGGCAATAATCTTGTGACATATCCAGATGCGCCAGACGAGGTGCTGCCCATTGAGCCGCTGTTAATCTATCCAGAAACGCGGGAAATTCTCTATCAGGCGCGCACGCTGGAGGGCGATGGCGAGCAGGACATCATCTTTGTCAAGTTGCTGCAGGACAAATTGGATGGCTATCGACCCAAGCAGCAGCGACTTGTCGAGAAGCAGCGACACAAAGAGCTGAGCCTCAAGGACATCTTCTTTGTGAAGGCGCGTGCCAACGGACAGTTCAGTCACGAGCGCCTGAAGGTCTATCGACTGCCCGAGTTCTATGCGATCAGCGTCTTTCGCAACGGCGAGAAGTGAACAGGCGAAGGGCAGTTCGGGCCGCAGCACCCTTGTTGCAATTAAGATTTAAGTTTTTATCATATGTATATAAGCCGCTATTAATAAATGCCTCTAAAGTTGTTTAAACGCTGCTGAAAGGGACTTATCAGGCAGGCTTTGGCGCGACGATATACATGCCATTTCAATTATCCATAACAAAAGCGGCCGCAATTGCCGCTGCATGATGGGCGGTGGCAAGAGCCCCATTGCCACAAAGCCCCTGACAACTTCAATTTCACGCGCTTCACACCGGGTTCACGTCAAGCGGCAATTAATAACTGTCAGTCAATTGGTTGCCACAACTGAAGCCAACTCAAAGCTCCAGCATCACAACAAAGAACTAATCCCTTTTGTCATCGGCCAGCACAGACCGCGGGCCAAACATTACGTCAAATTCATAGAAAGCAAATATAGCAACAAAATACTATGAATGGAAAGCTAGCTCCGAGCCGCTGTGCGGATACACTTGCCAAATAAATTAGTTAATAGTTCCAGTTAGGCGAGATACTGGGGAGAGGATGAAAGTAACGTCGAAACGAAGTTGTACAAAATTCACATCATTTACGAATGATGGAAAACGTTTAGTAGATATGTTGAACTGAAATACAGTATTCTGAAACCACAGAAGACTTGTAACATGTGGCAAGCGGTTCACTCAATGCTAATGGATTAGATTTGTTAGTTAAATATAGACACGACTTGAACTATGCCAAATTTATCAAGACAAGCCAGAGGAATGAATTAGTGCAAAATTCAAAGGTTTTCTGGATAGTCAGATAATAAATATTCTAACTTTTAACATATCTATATATGCATAAGACATATTTTGATTTTGATAAATACTCTAAGCTTTGTGATAGAAGGAATATATCTAGTACTAATCAAAGGTTATATTAATTAATTATGAGTTCTGACTTCTTGGAACTCCTTAAATACCCTTAAATCTATGAGCCATTCTGATTTAAGTCCAAAATATGTCAAAGGTTGTTCAAAAACACAATTCTTTTTATCCGAGTATCAACTCTGGATAACATACATAAGCAGAAATCAGTCTGACCTATCTAGATCTATATAGACAAATATACCCGGTAGATATACGGACGTATAACACTCAAACAAATATTTATATACATAAATATAAAATGTGAACTAAGAACCAACTTGAAATAATTAAAGGTATTTCAAAGTTATAGGCCTACTACTAAATATTGTACTCCCAACTCGATCATCTTGTATTGTTATTGCTCAGGCAATCCACTAAAAAAAAAATGAGTTGAACTTTGCTTGAAAACAATCAGAGCCACTTGAGAAATCTACCTAATTATTCAAAAAACATTTTTTAACTTTTTATGCAACTTTCGCCTCGCTTTTTGGCAGAGGCACGTTTACATCTTTACAATTTTGTGCACGCATTTGCTCTACTTGCGAGATGGACTTAGGAGAATGCGTACAAAATACAATTCACATGGGGATTGAGTTGGTCACAATTATGAAAATTTCATTATTTACTAAGAGAAGCACAAATAGCTCCAACATGATTCGTATTACATTAGTATAAATTGTCGGGGGCTCAGCTAACCATCAGGCGAGGCGCTATGTTCATGGACATGAGCTCCTGGAAGAGCAGCTTGGCCGCGTACGGCAGACGCACCTGCGAGATTTGCGTCTTGTTCTTGCAACCTTTGCACTCGAACGTATTGTTACGCAGATTGGCAATGGCAATCAGACCACAAAAGTTGCAAATGTGCACTCGATACGGATCGGACACTTCGAACAGTCGTTCGCGCAGGAACTGAGCAGCGCCGTGAGAGATTTGACAATCACGCTCCATCTCACCAAAACGCAAGCCGCCGTCGCGGGCTCTGCCCTCCATAGGCTGACGCACTAGAATCTGCACTGGACCACGGGCACGTGAATGGATTTTGTCGTCCACCATATGCTTTAGACGCTGATAGTAGGTGGGACCCAGGAACACCTATATCAGAAACAAAACATTTTTAAACCGAGTTCATACATCCAGGATTTTCTCTCATACCTGAGCATTAATTTTCCGTCCGGTGTGGCCATTGTACATGACCTCATTGCCACGCAGATGATAGCCGTACTCCTGCAGGAAAGTAGAAATCTTTTGTACGTTGACAGCATCATTGAAGGGCGTGGCATCGCCGATTTCGCCCTTATTGGAGCCTAGTTTTCCTTGCAGACACTCGATTAAATGACCAATTGTCATACGAGAGGGAATAGCATGGGGATTAATGATAATATCGGGGGCCAAACCCTCGCAAGTGAACGGCATGTCCTCCTGTCGATACTGAATTCCGCAGGTACCCTTCTGCCCGTGACGAGAGGCAAATTTGTCCCCAATCTGAGGTATGCGCACAGAACGTACACGAATCTTGCAGAACTTGTAGCCCTCGCTGTTTAATGTCAACATAACCTGATCCACAATGCCCGTCTCAGAGTTACGCAAAAATGTAGAGGCATCGCGCTTGGCGAATCGCTTCGTATTGCTGTCGAGCTCATCGTCGTTCTCGGGCAGCGTGATTGTCTTGCCAATAACGACATCGTCTCCAGAGACACGTATGCCAGGTGCAATGATGCCATCATCGTCAAGCTTGTCATAATGAGCGTTTCGCATACCTTGGCAGGTGCCACGATGCGGCTTCTCAAAGTTCTCCTCCTGATCACCGACGCGTTTATTCTCCGCATCCTTGTACGACCGATAAAACACCGAACGGAAGAAGCCCCGCTCCACAGCAGACGCGTTTAGGATAACAGAATCCTCCTGGTTGTAACCAGTGTAGCACAAAATAGCCACAATCGAGTTAATACCTGCAGGCAACTCACGGAAACGCAAATACTCCATGGAGCGTGTGGTAACCAATGGCTTCATGGGATAATACAGTACGTGCGCCAGCGTGTCCATACGAACGTGGAAATTGGTTATATACACACCCATAGCCTGCTTACCTAGAGTTCGGAAATAAAGATGTTAATTTACAATCATTTGGAGCGATAATCTGCTACTTACCCATAGCGCTTTGATAGGTGTTACGTGGACTCTGATTGTGATCGGGGAAGGGTATAATTGAAGCACAGACGCCCAGGATCATGGCCGGATGAATCTCACAGTGAGTATAGGTGGTACAATAGGCGTAGTCTTTGTCCTGTTTGAGATCGTAGGGTGACATGGCGATCATGACCGTTTCCTCCTCAAGCGTATCAATATATTCAACGACACCGGACGCAACCAGCACCTGCCAACTGTAGTTATTGTAGTCTCGCTCCTTCAACATCTCCACGTGAGTCTTCTTCAACAGCAGCGTACCATTCTCCACAATAAGCAAGGGTCTACATATGCGACCCGCGTCTGTGTAGATTCTGATCTCGCGGTCACGAATGTCGCGAATCATGGACACTTCCGACACAATGATATCCATTTGACGACGCAGTTTACGCAGTGTAGCCATCAGCTGCTCCGGGTCTCGATGTATGCCCACCCAACAGCCATTCACGAAGATTTTGGTAGCATCTGCAATAGCAGAGGGCGCAATTTCCTCCAGATTCTCCATGGACCACTCTTCCAAGAACTCCAGAATCGGCGACGGCTGTGAGCCCACAGAAATGTAAGCCATCAGTGCCAAATTCTTCACCAAACCCACAGCTGCGCCCTCAGGCGTCTCTGCCGGGCACAACATGCCCCACAGTGTATTATGCAACTGACGCGGCTTGGCCAGCTTGCCGTCGCGTCCAATGGGCGAGTTGACGCGCCGCAAGTGAGACAATGTGGAGGCAAATGTGAGACGATTCAACACCTGAGAGACTCCGGCACGGGCCTGATGTGCCTTCTTTTGATCGCCCCAGTTGCCGGTGGCCAGCGAATAGCGCAGACCGTCTGTAATAATGTTTGTCTTGATAGCCAGCTCCAAATTGAAATCCTTGCCGCGATCAATGAACTTCTGTGTATACATGCGCACCTCTTTCATCAAGTTTTTGAAGAGGCCGCGGAAGAGGAAGGCCAGCAGCGGACCAGCAAGATCCAGACGCTTGTTGCCATAGTGATCACGGTCGTCGAGCTCACGACGTCCCAGGGAGGCCAGCAGCAAACGGTGTACCATGTAGCCTAGGAAATAGGCCTTCTTTGTCTCGCAAAAGTCGGAGACGCCGACATGCGGCAGCATTTCCTTTTGTAGAATTTCCTTGGCGTACTTTATACGCTTGTCCTTGGTGACGCCGGGCCGTGCGCCGCGAGCGCCAATAAAGTTAAGGGCGACATTCTGCTCCTGAACCACGAAGGCCTCATCCAGTGAGGGCTTCACCATCTCCATCATCTCTGGATCGTCAAAGTCGTATATAATATGCTCCAAGATATCACGATCAGCCACAAAGCCCAAGGCACGAAACACTATCATGATGGGTATCTCCTGTTTAATGTACGGCAGTATGGCAATGATGCGCTGTCCAATCGCAGATTTCTTGATATTCTGCGAGCCACGCGCCATCATGTTCACCCAGAGCGTGGAGGTGGGGCGCGAGCTGTGCTCCAGGCAGGAGCGTATCTCCGTTTTGAATGCGTACTTGCCGTCCTTCATGCTGAACACGTACACAGTGTTCGTGGCCATCTTCTCCTGGGCGATGAGCACCTTCTCAGATCCGTTAATTATGAAGTAGCCACCCGGGTCCAGCGGACACTCGTTCAGCTCGGTCAAATCACGATCGGTGAGCTGCGAGAGCAGACAATATGTTGATCTCAACATTATGGGAATTTTTCCGATGAACGTTTTCTGATGCTGCGTCTCCACGGGATCCATGCCCTCAACATTCTTTGTCTTAGTAATATCCACATAGAGTGGAGCCGAGTAGGTCAGATTGCGCAAGCGCGCCTCGTTAGGCATCATGGGACTGGGTGAGCCATCCTTCTCCCAATGCGTCGGCTTGGATAAGTAAATCTGCTCGAATTTGAGAGAGAATCGCGGCGGTGTCTCCACTTCGCCGGATGTGTGCTGAGCCTCTGCCTGCAGCTCAATGGCCGGCGAGTCCTCGACGATGCGCTGCACGGACATTTGTATGAACTCATCGAAGCTGTCCAGTTGCTGACGCACAAGGCCCTTCTCGTCGAAGTAAGCGTTGATCACAATCCAGCAAGCCTCCTGCCACAGCTCATGAGAGATTTCCTCTGCATTCTCCTCATCAAAATTCTCTGCAAAATTATTCTCTTTTTCAGTGGATTTCTTCAGACAACGCAAGCGACTCCGCCGCCATGTTAATTTTTTTCCTTTTTGCGCGGCGTGCGTTGCAATTTTCAAGACATATTCTTACCTTCTTCATTATCGTACATCATGATGTCTTACTCGATTTCTTGCACTTGGTAGTGCACTGAAGAAAATAAGACAAATTGGTATATTTGCAAACTTTAGATTGTTTAATAAATTAACGAAATTGACACGAGAAAATGTACAAGCACCGCAACCAGCGGCGTTTTTCTTGGGACTAGTGATGTACCCATAACATTGAAGAACGCTATGTATCGATATTTTTCAGTGTTCGAAAACGACGTATCGCCTACCGATGAGTTACTGTGCTCAGTATGCTGTTAACATACATGCCAATGTTATCATGGACAGCTGGGCGCACAGAATATTAATTTTCTGCTTAATACACAATATAGCATTTTTTAAGCTAATATGCAAATACATTATTTACTTTATTTAACAGCTGGGTAACTTATGCCTCAAGCATGAATGGTTTTCTATCTACATTTTTCTACTTATCTACAGATGGTTTAACAATTTCATGGTCTATTTGCAACCCGCCTTTTTGATATCGCGTGCACATCACTATCAGCTGCGAACAGCTGTTCGTGCCGCAGCATGTTTTTCTTGTCTTGTTTTGTTATTTAACGCTGGAATTCACATGAGTTTTTTAAGGAAAGGAGGTCGTTTCTTGATTGCCGGCATTCTGCCGGGCATTGACCGCAACGCCAACGATATCGTCGACAAGGAAAACAAGACCTACAAAGCCTTCTTGGAAAATAGGACAAACGATGAAACGGGCTTGGAGAGGATAAAGCAAATGTTCACCGTGGAGTAAGTGAAGAAACCTAACTTCGATGTGAAGAAGATTAAAATAACAATGCTCTCTCAGTGAATTCGGCAGTATATCCTCGGAACTCAACTCCGTCTACCAGGTGGGCTTCCTCGGTTTCCTCGTTGGAGCCATCTACGGCGGCGTTACACAATCACGCGTCAGCTACATCAACTTCATGGAGAACAACCAAGCGACAGCGTTCAAATCGCACCTAGACGCTAAGGTAAAGCAATCCACATCCCTTAAGGCACATTTAATAATACGATTATACTTGCAGAAAAAGCTGCAGGATCAGTTCACGGTGAATTTCGCGAAAGGCGGCTTCAAATGGGGCTGGCGTGTCGGCCTCTTTTCATCCTCCTACTTGTAAGCCTTTATAGCCAACTTGCCCCACCAGACGCTTGACAAACTCTCTCTCTCCCTAGTGGCATCATCACCTGTATATCTGTCTACCGTGGCAAGTCGTCCATCTATGAGTACCTAGCGGCGGGCTCCCTAACCGGGGCCCTCTACAAATTGAACATGGGCCTGCGTGGCATGGCCGCAGGAGGCATAATTGGCGGCTTTCTGGGAGGCGTCGCTGGCGTGGCATCGCTGCTGATAATGAAGGCGTCGGGCACCTCCATGGAAGAGGTGCGCTACTGGCAGTACAAGTGGCGGGTGCAGCGAGACGACAACATCCACCAGGCATTCAAAAACCAGGCCGAGAAGGACGGACCCGAGCTATTTGCCGCTCACGACAAGCGCGTGGGCGACACGGTGACCCTGGAGTCGGTCAAGTGAAGCAACTCAGCGTAACTTTAGAAACATTTAATTTAAATATTAGATTGCAATAATGTCCTCGAAGTGTTGTACAATTAAGGAAGCCCACTTTGGCCACTGCTATGCGTTGTTTCAGTTGGTGCCTAGTGCAGCTAAGGATACAGATATGACTCGGACACATTTGAAGAACGTGAAATAAGGTACAGAACTTAAATGCAATAAATTAAATGCTTGCGAGGAAAACAAGAAACAAGAAAGAAACGTCAAGAGCTTGACTCGATACAGTTCAGACTTCGTCTTCGGTGGAGGGACGCGTGAGGCGCTTGGCTCCGCGGTTCGGTGGGCCCTTTGGCTTCGCAAAGGCTGGCCGGTGCAATATTTTCTTGGGATGCAGTTCGTCCTGCAGGTATTGCTCGGTGAGTTCGCTGCCGCTGTCTATTTCCAACTGTATTATAAATAGAAATAGATTTAGCAGCGGCTTGAGTAGAAGGAATATTTACTCACCTTCTTGGCCACGTCCACGCCGTAGGAGGCGAGCTCCTCGAGAAACGGAGCCTTGCAGCTCGAGTACATCATGCGCTCACGCACGGAGCAGGAGTATCCTGGCATAGAGTATATGAATATAAAGGACTCCAAGTAGTCGCCCTCGTGGGTGTGCCTGAATAGATACAGATGGTACCGCGCATGGTCGTCGGGCACCTGCTTTGGCAGATCGCTCAGCTCCACATTGGCTGCGTGGGAGACGTGTATGCGCTCCTCCTCGAGGCTAATGCGAAACTGCAAGTAGTCGTAGTTGCCGCGCAACATGTCCTGCACCGCTGTGCGCGTTGCGTCGGTCAGTGGACAGGAGATGCCGCCCAGCGTCTGGTGTCGTGTCTCCGTGGATATCTCGGTCCGCACTTCTGTTCTTTGCAGCTCCTTCATCTCCTCCTCTCGCATGGTAAGCGGCGCCGGCGCAGCAAACTCTCGCTTGTGCTTTTTGTAGCCCTCCAGAGTGGTCTCCTCCAAGGTCGTTGCATGCAGCTCCTCCATGATGTACGCCGTGCCGAATTCGGTCTTGAGGGTGGCTTTCGTTGAGGCGTAGACCATCTTCTGGCGAATGCTGGCAGTGTCTGGAGTCCAGCTGATTAGCAGCCAGCCATAGCCCAGGGGTATCTTCGTATCCATACGGTACAGCAGATAGCAGGGAATATTCTCCTCGAAGAGGGGCGACAGCAGCTTATCGTAGTCGCGTTCCCAGTCTTTTTTCACATCAGCTGTGGCGCTGCAGCTAAGCTGTTCTGCGCGGGCGAATTAGCGAACGGAAATGCATTTCCGGATGGGGGCATAAATTAATATTTATTTGTATCTGTATACGTTTGAGTGTGTGTGTGTGTATATGTGTTTCACTCACCATTTTCAATTGATACTTTTATCACTCGTATTTTACCGTTCTTGGCTTTGGCGAACACTTTCGCTAGTTGCTCGTTGGCTAATTAAATATCGACAGTATTATTATTTATTTTTATTTCTTGCGCTTGCTCCGGCTTACCTTTGATGCCCGTTTGATGCGACATGGTGCACTGAACGTAATTCTAAATTCTGATAGGAAGAAAAAAATGTATTACTCACAAAAAGTAAAGCGGTGCTGCCAGCTCTTTTCATTTTTTGTGGCATGAGTGGCATCACTATATCTTTGTTTACATTTTGCACAGAAACAGTTTACCATCTGGCAGCGCCAATTTATTACAGTGCGACCAGACTGGCTGCAAATAATAGTGTGTTTTACAGCACTGTTACTTACTCTGCCTTCTTTTCACGTCCGTAAAATGTAAAACAGAAGCTGCATTTAATTGCATTTATAGCTACGTAGCCCAATCCAGAACATATTTCAAGTGCAATCGTGTAGTGAATCAAGTGAGTGAACCAACAGGCCACAACTCGAGTGCCAAGCATTCCACGCTCTAATTACTAATAAGCTGCACGCTCTCGCTGTCTCTGTCGATATCTCTGTCGCTGCCAACGTCAGCGTCAGCGCCAGCGCTCGTCACCGCCCTGCTACTACGAATGTTTACTTCCGCTTGTTTATGTCGTGAAAATTGAAAATGAAATGCAATTATAGATTAAGATTAAACTCCTGCTTGTGTTCATTGCAGCATCCATACCCATGTTAACCGAAGCGCTCATGGCCAGTGACAACATAATGGACGAGCTAGCATCTTTGATACGCACCGAAATTCCCGATGGCCGCCAGAGCCTGCGCGACAGCTACACGAATCTTGAGCGTGTGGCCGACTACTGCGAGGACACCTACTACCGTGCCGACAATAAGAAGGCTGCACTCGAGGCCACCAAGAACTACACCACTCAATCGCTGGCCAGTGTCGCGTATCAGATCAACACTCTTGCCTACAGCTACATGCAGCTGTTGGACTTGCAGGCGCAGCAGCTCAGCGAAATGGAGTCGCAGATGAACCACATCGCTCAAACGGTGCACATACATAAGGAGAAGGTAGCCAGGCGGTAAGGCTAATCTAAGCAAACAAGAAATAAATTGCATTTCGTTAATGATCTATTTTTCTTATAGAGAGATCGGCGTGCTGACGGCCAACAAAGTGAACTCGCGCCAGTTTAAGATAGTGGCGCCCATAAATCCCGAGAAGCCCATCAAGTATGTGCGGAAGCCCATCGACTATTCCATACTGGATGAGATTGGGCACGGCATCAATTCCTCGAACCAGCATGTTGTACGGCAGAAGCATCGCGGCTCAAGTCATGGCTCCGTTCAATCTTTGGTGCCGTCATCGGTGGGCCCGCCGCCCACCACAAAGCCACCGACACCGCCGCAAATGTCGCGTGCCGGCAACACAGGCACTCTGGGCAAATCGGTCAGCAATACCGGGACACTGGGCAAGAGTTCGCGGGAGTATCGTACACCTCCAGTGGTGAATCCACCGCAGGTGCCTTCACACTACGCTCCCAACTATCCAATCGGACATCCCAAGCGTATGTCGACGGCCTCGTCCACCACTACAACCACCACTGGTGGCGGTGCAGCTGGCAATGAGCGGGCCGCCGGCTACAGTGCGCTGCCCATGCCGCCTAGCCAGCAGATTGCCACGCACGTGAATCTGCCTTCGGCGGGTATGATGCAGTCGCTGCCACCGCCGCCGCCCACCACTTACGACGACAGGAGCAGCATGCCACGTAAGTTAAGCGATTTAAATTGAATTTCGGCAAGAAAATACTGACAATTGCTTACAATCTTGTTTACCCTTAGCAGCGCCTCCCTCGCCGCTGACCGTCTCGCAGCACGAGATGACCGAACAGAGCCACATTGGCATGCACACTCTGGGTCGCAATATAAATAGGTAAGCAACCACACATAGCATGCTCTCATTATTTGCCTGTATATAACTCATATCGTACCTCTTAATGCCATCCACTTGCGCACAGGAATCCGAATAGGTAAATTGCATGCTTTCAAGTCTTAAGTTAAGTTTTATGTTAATTTCTTTGTGTGCCTAGAAATCATTTCAGCTTGAATTTTGCGCGCCCTGGATCGCAGTCGCCGCCGTTGCCACCACCGCCGCCGCCGGAGGATGAGCATCAGGACTTTGGGCGTCCACGCACTTCAACGGGACCACAATTGGCGCCCATTGTGCCGGAGGATCAGAACTTGCCGGGCTGGGTGCCCAAAAACTACATTGAGAAGGGTAAATTCCCAACCATTAATATATGTATATAATTCTGCTATATATAATATTATATATTTGCTTTCAGTGGTGGCTATTTATGATTATTACGCCGACAAGGATGACGAGCTCAGCTTCCAGGAGAGCTCGGTGCTCTATGTGCTGAAGAAGAACGACGATGGCTGGTGGGAGGGTGTTATGGATGGTGTTACCGGCCTGTTCCCGGGAAATTATGTGGAACCCTGTGTCTAAGTACTGCCAACGGAATTAACAATAACAATAATATGCATTATAACGAAGGCGATAACGATTTGCGCATATTGATAATAATAATTATACAACTACAGCCGCAGCGCACGCTCTTACAAGTATTCCACTAGCATAAACTGAATGGCAACGAGCTACATACAGTTCAATATGTATAAGTTGTCAGCAAAGGCTCACACATACACACACACACATAGGCACACACACACACACACGCACACTCCAGCAACAATTGTCAAAGCATTTATATGAGAGCGCTCGCTATTTTCTACATAAAGTAAACTATAAACTAATTAAATAATCAAATAGTCGAAAATAGCCCAAAGGAATGAAAATGTATGAAATTGATATATTAATATATATATATATACTGACATATAGACGAATTCGGCCCCAATTATATAGTGGTTAAGCAACTGCCGGCGCTGACCACAACTTTTGTTTCGATTGTTTTTATATTGTTTACATTGCACTCGCACCACGCCTCCACCAGCCCCCCAATTCCCGCAGTATCGTAGGTTATGCGAATTTCAGTTAGCCTTTAGCCTTTAAGTATTGGCCAGTTGGTTAGACATTCTTTTTATGCACTCGTATAATTATTTACCACAATACAGCAATTTGCATATATAAATATTATTTTGCTAAATGCATACTAGAGATTTAGTTAAAGTGAAATTACAAAAACAAAAACACGAAATCAAATTACAATTATAATATATACAGCTCCACATGCATTATATGGTCTAATAGCTAATAAAAATTTAAAATTTCAAAACCTCTGTTTGTTTGACCATGCAATTTGGCATTGCCTGTTTGCATACCAAGGACTTGTTGACCTTCGCACGCCGGATGCACGTGCGCCTGTAAAAATCTTTCATGAAAATCCAGGCGCATAGTGAAAGTGCTCAGTATGAAATGCTAATGTGAGTCCGGCCCTGGCAGGCACCGACCCAGTGACTAGTGAGTGATGCACGTATGACGTGGGTGCCCGGCTGCTCTCAATAAAATATTTACAAATGCCAAGACTTATCAAACTCCCGCCCAATTCTATCAATCAATCAATTTCCTATTGCTTCATGTATATAAACAATTTACATTTCAATGTCGCGCTCGCAAAACGGCATCGGGTCGGCAATGCTCCTGCCAGGAGGACACGGAAATTAATGCCTTCACGTTGATGTGTAACACTTTTTTACGTGCAACATTTATTTTCAAGCCCCACTCACTTGAGTTGAATCGACTCATTGTGGGCAGGGCATGGGACCGATGGGGCGGAAATGCTTCTAGGTTTCCGGACAGGCGCCGGCGGCTAACTGCATTCCATTTTGTCGCAGCAAAAACTTAAATTCAACGTGATTTGCATAATAGTAAAAAAGGTTTAACTGTTGGTAAAAAGCACAAAACAAAACAAGAATAATATAGAAACATTTTTATATTGATTTCTTACATTTCTTTTATGTTCAAACATTTTTTATTCAATTTAAATGAATATTGGCAAAAAAAAAAGAAATAATTTTATTGTAAACTTTTTTACTTGGCATTAGGTGTGATCAAAATTGTTCTATAAATCTTGGCGGATTAAAATGAAATGTTGTATTGAAGTCTATTGAAGGTATTGAATTTATAATGTAAACTTTGATATTATTACGTATTAATATATAATAATAATATTATATAAATAAAGTTTACTTAAATTCTCAATTTCAAGAACTGAGTGTTCTTTACATATATCAAATGTTTGAATGTATAATACAGATAAATTTAGAATACATATTCTAATATGAATTTGTATAGTTGTTAAGCCCGAAAATTTGTTGGTAATTCGAGCTATATTTGGAAAATCATATAGTCTCTGGATCATACATTAGTTTAGCTTCTAATGAGTCCTTAAGTGATTCTCATTACGAAGCGCACACAAGCACTTTATTTACAACTTATTGATATTCTGGCAACTTGGGATTGTATCGCACCCATCACCTTCGTAGCCAACAATTACAAGTCCACTCACATTCGAGAATCCCTGGGTGAACGGTGAGCTGGCCAACGTCAAAGAAATGTATGCAAAATGGCGCATTAGCATTTCAACAATTCGGAAAACGAGTGGAGTAACAAAAAGCGGAGAAACAACAACTGAGAAATTGATTGAGCTATGCGGCCAGGACATAACAAAACAAAACACAACAGAGCCGGCAGTTAGGGGTGTATCCAATACCCACGGCCAGCTATGGCCCAGCACAATGCCTATAATTTGACCAGAGTAGACCAGGCCAGAGTCCTATAGAGCCGGTGGACTTTCAGTTGAGTTTTGTCAGTCCACGCGAGCGGTTCGCTGTTGACGCGAGTGAAGTTTTCTCGAAAGTGTCCATATATAGTATAAATACATATATATTTAGACATTTATTTATTCGGGCCCTGCCGTAATATTCAAATAGTTGGCGAACAAACAGCATTTCGTAAGTGCGGCATTCTGCAGAGGTGCTGAAAAACTTTGCCATCGAGTGGCGCAAAGGTTTTGTTCTTTTATTTCATTTAATCGATGTTAAGTTTCGGCATATTGTTATGAGCGACTGTAGGTCCTGGCGGTCCTTTAGCTGTTTGCGCATATAATTGACCTACTTGGAGGCGCTTGCCGGAGCCGCTTATCGCGGCCATCTCTGCTCGCATTGCATTTACTTTTAGCTGAATTGTAAAATATTACATTATTTCATGCTAAGATTGGGGCCAACCGGGCGTCATTCCGTTTTGATATGTGCGAAAACTTTCGCAGGCACTGTAAACAATGTGCAGCAGTTGGCCCCCATTCTCAGCCAGGACAAGCTCTTGAGATTGCGGCACGCACGCCTCTTTTGCCAAGACGTTTTCGTTAACGTCTCGAGTTTTTTTAATTGCGTCGACTAATTGCTCAACTTGAAGGTTACAAGTTTCCCCTGAAGCCTTAAGAAAGAAAACCACAAAGTTAGTGGATGGCTAAAAACTCCTTGGGTCACAGGAAAAACTACATATTGCCACGATTAGCCAGGCACATTTCATTTGATGGACTCTATAAATAGCTTTCAAGCACACCTACAACTGAACACGGGTAATTAACTATTTGCTACAAATGCTGGTCATCAATCACAATCCCTGGAGCCCGGGACTGTGCAGGTTTATAATTATTATAAATGAGTTGACTGCGTTTTAATTCTTTTTCATTTGTTTTTGGTGTAAACTATAATTTAGAAGTTTAAAGGTCACAAATCAGCAGTTGACGTAAAATAAGTTAGTTTCAAAAACTCAAGCAATATTTTAATTTCCTATGTATAAATAATATAAAATAGTAGGAGAATCTATATATAATCTATTTCATTAAAAACATAGGTTAAAAAGATTTGATTGGGAAGCTAATTAAAAAGATTATAAAAGAAAATCATGGAAACGATTTTCAAGGTATATCAAATAAAATAAAATAAAGTTGTATCGATATTACAAGAGCTCAAATCTAGCCAATAAACAAGTTTTAATACTTAAAACTTACAGTTAAAGTTAAAGTTCAAATTCAGAAAAATATAATCTTCTTTTTATACCCATTGTCAATGGGAAATCCGATTTTTCAGGTTTTTTAGTTACCTAAGATCATCAAATTAAACCAATTTTTGTAGTTTAAGTTCAGATTGAAGGTATAAGAAATGCATTTTATGAAAAAATCAGAACAATCAATAATATAGTGATAAAGGGGAGTGAATTTCAATAAAACAAAAGTAAATCTTGTGAAACGCTAGCTTGCCTATAGTGCCCTGAGAGTGCAGATAGATGTAGAAGCTTAATGAATTATGGGGCTTATTAAAAATGTTAAGTTAAACTAAAGCTCCATTCTTATTTATAATAGCACTGCAATATTTGTAGTAACAGCTATACGATTTTTAGCGCACACAAATATGTGGAACATTTCTATGTATGGGCTTCATAAACACATGCAGCTTTTCGCTGATTTTATGTAGCAAATGTAAACGAAATTTGTTTACCGCTCAGCAATTTGTCCATATGTAATGGTTGGGCTGGGTTGGGAGATCTGCCCGAGTACATAGAAGTGCAAATGAAAAATAGTAGAAGTCATTTGGAGCACGCGCTCTCACTGATACATGTACATATATATATATATATATATATATACATATATACGTAAGTAGGTGTGAGAGGTCTGCTGACCACTAATGAGCCTCGATATGAATATAAGCCCGGTATATACATACATACACCAAGTACATAAGGCAAGGGCTGCCCCCATGATTAACCAAGCGCACTGTCGCCTATCGCTGGGCGTAATCTGGGCTAAGTTTTGTCGCGGACTCTCCTGACCGAAATCAAATCAAATGCGGTCTTTCAAAATATTAAAACATTAACAATGAGCGTGCGACAACGTCAAATAACAAAGCCAAAGACATGGGCACACACACCCACACACCCACCCAAACACACAAATATACTTTTCTATAGCTATTCAGTTGGACACCAACGGACTCTAGCCCATTCGGTCTGCAGTTGTCGTGTCTGCGAGCAATTTACACAATTTCAATAAGCGACAATCGTACAAAACAAGTGGGAGAGCTCTTGCTGCATATGATGGACTATCATATACCCTACAACCTAAGTACATACACACATATAGAATCGGTGTTCCTTTCCCATGGATGCTGAACATATACTAAAAAACTCCAAAAAGTCCTCTCCAGCTGTCTTAAATTAGGCTTTTAAAATGGAGAAATGTTTGAAATATTGTTTTGGTATACTGTGTCTAAGGGTGCATACCAAATTATACTTTTCGAGTCAACACATCATCTAAAATATCTAGCTCCACTCGAATATTAAATCTGACCTATACATATATACTCTATACAATTGAAGAGGATATTCAGACAAGGAAATTTACTGAGTATACAAAGGTAGTGGAAAATAGTCTAGAAAATAAAAGTTAAATTTGATTGGGGCATTCGAAGCGTTGGCCAGTGAATTGCTATTAGTAGTTAGAGTCAGCCGATGCGAATCGATTTGAATATCAAATTTGTGAAAGTCTAGGTCTAAGGCGTTCTATTGGGAATTTCTATTGACATAATTGTAAAGACCTGGTTTGCCGGTGAGCGTGACCGAGGACTCGCTTTGTTTTATTGACACTGAAGGCCAGTAATTTGTATACGTGCTACATACTGTCCAATTGATGCGTTTGTCCATTTGTAATCTCGCTTTATATATTAACGATTTGTAGGCTGATTTTCCTTTAATATTTAATGCATTTTGACGCCCAAATATTGACCTCACTGGCGCACACTTTATAATTTATTCACCCTTTCTTGAAAGTGGTGCCAAGAAAAGAAATTAGTTGGCCACGATTAGAGTGGAAGGAGGTGTGGGTGGCTTTATCACGCCTGTGGCAGCTCCAGGTGATACTTATTCTAGATAACTATTTAATTTGACGAAGTCCGCTTATTGAGCCGCATTATTAACATAAAATACAATTACTAGATGTGACAATTCTGATATTACTTGGAAATAATTTATAACTAGTATTTTTTCAAATTAACTCATTTCTCAGGGTCTTTCAAATCATGTAAGAATCTTATTATAACTAAAAAATAATTTAAACAAAAGTTGACTTTGTAAATAACATCATTGTTTACTTTGATTCTTTTTAAGAAATATAATCCTATGCAGCCAATATATACTGCATACTGGACATTTGTCCAGTTTTTTGAGTGTCTTCCTTTCAGACTTTCCTAATATAAGTTGCACTAGAGTCCATCTTGGTCAATTTGTATAAGCATTAATACTCTCAATCGATATAAGTCTGCATAAAAAATACAAAATGTCAATGAAACTTGGGGTAAACTTAGTAATATATCGTATAAAATCCTTGAAGAGTTCCTTTTGATATCGGCTTCCTAGTTGATTGGCTTGGTCATCGGGAAAGTTTTTGGTTTTCTGAGCTGCCATCGAACTCCTCAAGAGTTAATGCTCGTTGATTTACATTCGGAGACACGCAAGTGCAAGGAAGGTGTTCAAGTTCACGGCTTAATTTATGGCGCACGCCAGCCCGTAAACCCAACCCGTGGGACTTTCACCTGCCAAGCTTGCCAACAACATCGATTAAGCCAAGTCATGTTCATGGCAGGAAGACCTTGGCGCCGAAGTTTACAATCCATTACGACTGGCTGAAGGCGTGGGCGGGAGGTTGGTACAGCGGGAGATTGGGAAACACCCAGTTAATGACAGTTTTACGATTGTTGACAACAAATTGACACCATTTGTAAGCGTTTGTTGTTGCCGCCTTGTTGCAGGTTATCAGCATTTCGAAGGCACGTGGCTCACCCGTGAAGGACACTCAACTGACCAAAGATGGCGGCTAGCGCTGGTGCCAGCAGCTGGTCGGGCAGCAGCGGCGGCAGCACATCCTCCCAAGGACGCCAGCTGGGCACCGCCCAGCCCGCCCAAGAGGAGCGTTTAGTGGTATGGGACCCGAACATCCAACACCTAAGACGAATTAGCTTACCCCATATTTGCACATTTCAGGTGGCGGTGCGTGTACGTCCGAGCCTGGAGGCTAGCGAGCGCTGCATTGAGGTCATCTCTGGCGGCTCCCTGCTATACGATGACGGAGGCAAGAGCCGTCCACGCAAATATTCCTACGACCATGTCTTCAAGGAGAACGACACACAGGAGCAGGTGTACAAAACCACCACGGCACCACTGGTCAAGGATGTCCTGAATGGCTACAATGCGGCCGTGTTTGCCTATGGCGCCACAGGCTCTGGCAAAACGCATACAATGCTCGGTCCCGTGCCGCGGAAGAAGCCCTCCACAGGGGATCGCGGCCCGTCAGCAGTCGTTGGCTACGAGGCGGACGTAAGCAATCAGGACATCGGCCTAATGGTGCGTGCCATTGAGGATATTTTTGGACATATCGAGGCAGCTGGGCCGGAGAGCTCCTCCAAGGTCTCAATATCGTATCTAGAAATTTACAACGAGCTAATACGGGACCTGCTCAATCCAGGCGGCCCGCTGGAATTACGTGAAGATCACAGGGGTCAGCGCATCACAGTCGCCGGTCTATCCGAAATAACCACATCTAGCCGCAAGGAGGTCGTCAGTCTGCTCATCAAAGGCAACAAGTCGAGAACGATGGAGCCGACTGCGGCCAACCAGACCTCATCGCGTAGCCACGCCCTACTCAGTATTACCGTACAGACGCGCACGCCCCTTGGCACCAAACAGGGCAGGCTCTTCCTTACTGATCTGGCTGGCTCGGAGCGGGCGAAGAAGACTAAGAATCGGGGCAAGCGCTTGCAGGAGGGCGCCCACATCAATCGGAGTCTGCTGGCCTTGGGCAACTGCATCAATGCACTGTCTGGCGGCGCTCGATACGTGAACTACCGGGACTCCAAGCTCACACGTCTGCTCAAAGAGGCGCTCAGTGGTCGCTGCAAGACGGTCATGATAGCCCACGTTGCGCCCGAGAGCAAGCATCGCGACGAGACCAAGAACACCCTGGTCTATGCGGACCGCGCAAATAGCATCACCACCAAGCTGCAGAGCTCCGTCTATATCGATGAGTTCAAGAACTTTCCCACCAAGCACTACCAGAGCCTGGTCTCAGAGCTGCGAGACGAGGTCACCCGCCTACGCACCAAGATGCTGACGGATCGTCCGCGCAGCGGTGCTGCCGCTGCCGCCGCCTCAATAGTAGCCCAACAGCCGCCCAGCGAAGAGCAGAACGAGCAGCGCAAGACGGAGCTGCGATATCTGCGTGAGCAGATTGTGCTGACCTTCAAGCAGCAGATGAAGCTGCGTCGCAAGCTTCTGGAGGCAGAGAGTCATCTGCTGGGCCTCGAGCTGGATGCCGAGCGACAGCATATGATCATATCCCATTGGCAGGGACGCATTGGCAAACTGTACGATGCGCCAGGCGAAGATGGTGAGCATTAAGGAGCTCAGAAGGGACTTCATAGTAGACAGAGTATTGTGACTCGATTCTATAGGCAATACATATATTATTTAAAGCCCGGACTATACATTCTTTAGTTTAAACTTTAATCAATTTAATTTCTTTATTCTCCTGAACAGACATAGAATCAGAGGGATCAGTTGCTCTGAAAAATGCGTGGGGAGAACTGGCGGCCATAGAGAAGGAGACGCGACGATATAAGGAAATACGAGAGCACACAGAACACGAGCTGGAGCAGTGTCGCCAGAAGGGCGTCAAACTAGAGGATGTGAGTGCTGATAGCTTAGTCGTCACGATTTCGTTCATTTATTCTTGTTTCTCAGGAGCTTCCGGAGCGAATATCAAGCGATGAGGAGCGCGAGCTGCTCGCTCTGCTCTGCCGAGTGCACGAGCTGGAGGCGGACAAGGTCTCACTACAAGCGGAGCGCCTGGCGCGTCAGGCGGAGCTGCGACGTCGTGACCTACAGCTGCTGCGTGCCGAGCGGCAAAGGCGGCTGTGCGAGGACATCATCAGCTCCCAGCGTCGACTCATCGAGGAGGGTAACGTGGAGCTGCCGGACGAGCTGCGCGAACTCTACGGTCTCTATCAGCAGGAGATACACGCTGGAGTTGTGACGCCCAGCACGAGCAGCTACGACAAGAAGCTGCCACCCATATACACAGCGGGGTAGGTTAGCTAGCTTCTCTATTTATGCGGAGTATCCCCAAAAATTAACAACATTTCATTTTGTTGTAGCTCCGATTCACCGGGCTCCAGTTCTAGCTCTGAATGGTCACCTGTCTCGCCTTTGCCGGCTATAGAGGGGCATGCCGAGCACGTTATCGTGTCGGAGGGTCCAGATCGGCTAATGGGTCCAGCTGTGAACTCGCGTCTGCCCCGCTTGGCCACTGGTGCGCCCGTGGCCGGAATGCGGCGCCCCTCGCTGCGTCTGGGCAAACAGACGCATCCTTAGAGGCAACTGCGCCGCCTGTGTCCGAATTGCTCAGGTCTAGTTGTAAAGGTTTAGGTATTGATTTATGTGGATGATGAACGCGCATTACTACTTAGAGAAGATAGCAATATTCCTAAAATATTAATTCATTATTATAATTAACGACATATGTTAACTTAAGTTCGCAGTAAATATATAAGATAATTGGCTTTTCTGATAGAATTTATTGATCTTATCTATATATCTCATCTTATTAATAATATCTTATATTCTAATATATTATTATTATATTTAAGAAATAAGGAACAAATAGAAATGTTAATATGTAGAGTTAATAGAAATGAAATAAAAGCAATAACTTACATTTATTTTTTCAGTGTAAGCATTTCTAGCTGGGTTGCCATATCGAGCAACTTAGAAACTCAAGTCTTCCGTTATATTGAAAAATATGTTTTTCAGACAAGCTGGCAGCACACACTTAAAGCATGAAGTTGGCTGCGGTTCATGGACCTTAACTTTATCACTAGGGCAACGGCAGTTTATACATTCAAGACAATAAACAGACATTTTTAATAAGCGTGTACTTGGAGTAAACTTTTTACTGAAATAATATTCAAATATTTCTTAAAATATATAAAAAAAAAAACAAAGTTTCTTAAGAAAAAGTTAGCTGTAACTGGAAATTAAATCATTTAATTGACGGCGCAGTTCATTAATGGAAATGGTAAATAAATATTAATTTAATTTTATGATATATGTATTCAGTATTACGTATATGTTTGCTTTCATAGACTGCTATCATAGGGCTAATGACATAAATGTATGCGTTTCTATGGCAATACAATTTCCGCTAGGCTTATATATGAATTGTATTTGTTGTATTTCTAATTCCACTTGGCAGCCCTTCCGCACACTTGAGAAACACAACAGAATTTTCATTCCTACGCAACCACTAAGGTCACTGCCGGCCCGAAATATAAGTTTCTTGTTTTTCGGAACTGGGTCAGAAGCAACAAACATAAACAAAAAGTGAGCATAAGTCAGAGTGGGACCGAGAGATAGAGAAGGGGGAGGAACGCACCGAGTGCAAGCGAGGCAGCGCGTGTCGAAGAGAGCGCACCGAGAGAGCGAGCTGAGCATGCGAGCATGCGTTGCCACGGTAAATTATCTGTCAGCATGCACAAAAGTATCTGGCAGTTTGATTTTCATTATTAGATACACAGCTGTATGGACGGTGCGTGGTGCTTGTTCCCCTTGGTATTCGGGTTTTGAAGCTCAAGCAGTCAGCAGGTTGCCTTCGCATTAAAATTGGAACTTCAAATAAAATACACAAATAAATTGAATTACAAACTGAAGATAAATATTCTATAAGTGCAACTGAAAAACAGCGCTAGAAAACCCGAGTGGAGTGGGTAACAGACGAGAGGCTTATTGGAAGACGCCTATCTAAATGCGTGATTTGAGGCAGACTCTAATATTTTCTCGCTTGCCTAATAAGAAAACTTAAATTGTCTGGATGGGAAACAACTTGACGACAAGTGGATTGCTCAGGATTAACAGGAGCAGGATTGTGTTTTTTGAAAGGCCCGCTGAGACCCAGGTAAGTGAAAATTGTGTAGGCGAAGTCCACCCCCTTCAACCCTAACCCTTGAAAAAAGCATCCCGATTGGTTCTGTGTGGGTGTTGCGTGGGCTTAGCTGCACTCGAAGCATACATGCAGTCATGTATCTATACTCGCAACATGTACATAGATGTTTGCCTGGTAAACAAGCCTGGCTCTGCCCGGGCTGACGCTGCAGTGCGACGCAACAGCTACTGGCTGCAGCCCGGGCAACCAGCCCACCTGCATCAAGGCCAGTGGGCGTTTTAACCCTTGGTATTAACAGCTAAGAAACACCCCTTATATTGAACACTTCTCATACATATGCATGCTGACAAGTTGGTATATGCACCTTTGGCATCTGCATATGCATATATATGTATATATGCTCTGCCTATTGCGCATCAAGGAAAATGTCAACGAAAATGAAAAAAAAAAAATGAAAAAAAAAAGAAAATGAAAAAAATGATCAAATAATATTGATGCCAATAAAGCCAAGTTAATAAAAGAGTTTAATAATAATTTACTAAACTTGTTTTTTATAATAAAATGAACACTTTTACAGCGTAATATATTATATATTACCTTTTATAATATTCTATAAACTGAAAATATATAAATATATATATCTATTATACTATTTAAAAATATCTATTAAACCACGTTATCGACTCGCAACGATAATCAGATAGAAGTCGGATTTAGCCTAAGTCAAGTTAAATTGAACTTTTCATATTCTATCATATTCAAATAATTCTTATAGGAGAACAAAGTGGAGCAGGATATGGATTTGGCTGCAGGGACGAGCTGCTTGCCTTTGGGCGTGCATGCTCAACCTCGGCCGTTGCACATCGAGCAGCTGCCGAATGATGTTTGGATCGAGTTTATGTCATATTTGTCGTACAGGGACTTGCAGCAGCTGCGTTTGGTTTCTTGGCGTTGTCGCGATTTGGTCAATCGGCGGTATTTTGCATCTAAGGGCAAGGTGATTGTCACCAAAGATAATCTGAACGCAATGAAGACGCACGTAGAGCGCGGAGTCTCGTATTTGAACTTCGAGGACGTTGAGTTGCGCGACCTGACGCAGAGTGCCGAATTGTCGCAGTTTTTGAAGATTATTGGACCGGAGGTAAAGCAGATTGAGGTCCGCCATGCGCCAGTCTTTCGCAACATGGATGGCAAGCTGCCGAACTTGAAGCTATTGAAGATAGTTACGACCAGCTTCCTGGATGACGTCAACATGACCATCGACGGCATCAATATGAAGCAGTTCTTGCACCTGACTGGCTTCGAGTGCGATGGGGTCAGCTTGGACTCAGCTCTGAAGCTGCTGATGCTTCTGCAGCTGCGCCGCGTTGAGAACAAGGTGCGATTGCGTCATCTGCAGTTCGAGTATCGCCGCAACAACGAGACTGCACTGCTGCAGGTGCTCTACGACCATGCATCTACCTTGGAGTATGTCGACATCTTCTTCAGCTGCTCGCCGGGCATCGAAACTTATCGCTGGTGCTTGGCCTTCGAGCAGATGTACAAGCTGCGCACTCTAAAGCTCTCTGGCAATTGTCACCTGGTGCTGCTCGAGGATATTCTGGACTCGATTCCCGAATCGACAAATCTTCAACAGCTCGATCTGACTGGCATGCTATCGCTAACGAATGAGATCCTGATCTGTATTGCCGAGAAGTGGCACAAGACTCTGCGCTCTATCGATCTGATGTTCTGTGTGCAGCTCGACGTGCGCTGTGTGACGGCGCTGCGTAAGATGAACGGCTGCCTGGAGTCGCTGACCATGGCCTACTGCCGAGCACTGACCGGCAGGGGCCTCATCGAGGGTCTGACCCCGCAGATTAACTATACGCTGCAGGAGCTCTTCTTGGAGGATGTGTGCTTCATCGACGAGTCGTCCATGTGCACAATGATGGAGCGTCTGCCCAACTTGCGCAAGCTCAGCCTGGACAACTGCCGCCAGGCAACCACCGATCGCACTCTCTCCACCATCTTCCGCCACCAGACACTGTTGCGCTTGCTGAGGCTCGACTATTGCATTAAGGTAACGGATATGGGCTTCATAGGCTTTGGGGATGAGCCTGCCTCCATCAACCGTTTGCGAGGCTTACGTGAACTCAATGTTCGAGGCTGTCGCAATCTGACAAATCGTCTCCTTACGCGAGCTCTGCGTCTGCCAGAGCTACTCAACTTGAACTTGGACTACTGCAATCGCTTGGAGGCCACTGGCATAGCGGCGCTCAGCGTCAACTGTCCTTCCTTGGAGAAGCTGTCGATGGCCAGCTGTTCATTGATGAATGACGAGGCGGTGGGCTATGTCGTTGTCAATTTGAAGCGATTGCGTAGTCTCACCATAAGCAACTGCTCGATGCTTACGTTGCAAGCTTTCAAGCATATTGCTCAAAACGGTCGGAATTTGAGAGAATTGGTTGCTTGCAGCATTGATGGACTCGATCAAGATGCAGCAAAGAAGGTTCTGTCGCGACATCTGCCAGAATTGAAGCAGGCTATGCTATAGCAGGAGAGGTTCGTCCACTGACAGGACGAGAACAATCCTCACGCCGGATGGGGAACCGACGACGAAGACGAACCCGAAGTAATCGAAATTGTTATCTAAGCTGGGTCAGTGTAATATGATCGAATCTATGTTTATTCATCGTCTATACTTACTATATTATACTACATACTATACTCTCTATGTGTTATTCTAATATAAGTTATTCTAGTCGCAGAAAAGTTGTTCTTCGAATGTTTCCTGTTTACTCTTCTTGCTCGTTTGATATATGTATATCAACAAATATTTATGTTCTATATAAAACTATCAATGTGCTTCACAATGTCGTAAACTCTAGGTGAAATCATATACGTATATACAAATACATAAAGGCAATGTTGTAATTCAGTCAACAGTTAGTTGAGATATTAATATAAGAACAACAATAGCTCCTACAACTACTACGGTTTTCAAGTCAACAATAGTTCAAGCCAAAAAGTCATGCTACTGACCTACCTTTAAATAAATTAAACCAAACGTTTCAAAAAGTCAAAATTCTAAGCAGAATACCAGATTTATTTATGTGATACAACAGAAAATAATAATGAACCCAAGCTAAATTGGGTAAAAACTAGCTAAATCTAGACTTACCAACGTATCGAGCTTGACAACTAAACACTTTTATTGTGAGTTATACAGTATTAACCGATATACAAATACATATATACATGTCTAATATATATTATAAGTGTCAAAAGCATTCAGTTAGTGAATAGCATAACGATCATAAAGATCATAACGATATATCGATGTATTTATTCTGTATTTACAATTATTCCGCCCATTGCGAACCTGCACTAAACTAATATATACATATATATAAACTATATACATATTTATCAGAATTTACATTATACAATGCCGATTCCAGAAAGAGGCTCATCTAATCAAAAAACTTAAAAACTTAAACTTGTGTAAAATTTTAACGATTGACATAATCAGCGAGTTTTAGAAAGTCGAATTGAAGGAACGGCCTAGCACTAAGCGTTTTGTAGCTCTTAACTATTATTGAAGAATTTTCGTATAACATTTATTTCGATAGAATTCTTTACGAGATTGCACTTTAAATATGCTGGATAAGTATATCGGATGAGCACCTGTTGCACAAAAGTACATCAATCGAGCTCTTTGTTAAAATCAAACTTAGCTGGAGATCTCCTAGTGAGCGAGCCAAAAGTAGCTCTCTGATTATTAAAATCAGTTGAATTTTACACAAGTTTCATAAATATATATATATATGTGTAAATGTGGTTAAACATAAAACATAAGGTTTTACATAGATAAAGGGAAACTAATATTATATACTATTTTACTTACTATTATATATCCATTTTACGTGTTGCACAAGGAATTTGTGGTTTTACAATGAGATTGAAAAAATCATGAACAGGTTGTTCGCTAACAGCTAAAGATCTGTGGTTTGAAAAGAAAAGATTGAAATTGGTTTAAGAAAGAGTTTCTAAGGTTTTTTTTAACTTATATTTATGTCTACGATATAATACAGCTTAAGAAAACATATTTAGTAGTTTGATAGTATTTACACCTATAACACATATACTACAACAATATAATTATTGCAATGCGCACTTCAAAAAATATTTCGTATGTGTTATTAAGTACACAATTATTATATGATTGGTTCTTGCCAAATCGTTAATATTAACCACACAACAAGTTCTATGTATTGCATTGGTAAATGTCTATTGAATAGAAATCGAAGAAGAAGAAGAAGAAGTTCCGGGCTCCGCTCCCGGTGAAGGCTGGTTGAAAACGTGTCCAGTGTTTTAAAGATATATTTATTGACTTCATTTTATCGAATCTTTGTCGATCGATATAGAGAATATATAAGTGTATTCACATTTCTCTTTAATTATACTATGTTCTTCCAAGTATTACTAAATGAATTATAACAGAAACAGAATAAAATAAACATTGGTGTTGCCTCTCTATCTAATTGTCTACCTATACTCAACTGTTTGTTTTCTTGACTGATGGATTTGCTGGGTGGCTGAATGGAAAAAGGTTATAAACTAAAAAGTTATCTGTCGCAGAGTATGTATCTTATACATATGTCAACTGGAATACGAAAATTGATCTGAGTTAACGAAACACGAGAGAGAAATATGTGAGTGGACTCTAGACCTCAACTTGGAACAAAGACTGCGGTGTAACACTCGATATTATTCAGATCATTATACACCATTCATAAGAGTATAAATGAAATTTATTCAAGCAAGTTTAATATAATAAATCAAAGCAGTGAACAACACAGGTCAACAAAGCTTAGTAACCACGAATCAGTTCATATTTATTATAGATATATTCCGCTGAAAGTCGACATTAGTGTAAAGGCTAGTTATTGCATCTAAAGATGCTACTCCTTCTATAAAAACTTTCTTTAATATATGTAGTAATCTGTGTAGTCTGATTATGGATTAGTTAATTCTGTTAGTTAGTGTAACTTTTGTACTCTCAAATCAGTGGAGCACTTGATATATGTACAAATAGCTAGTTAAGTAGTCGTCTATAAACCAACACACAAGCCAGGCTGCAGTTAGAGCTTTTAAAGCGCACAAGCAATTGTTAAAGTTTACACACACACAGGCACACAGGCACACTCGCTCAGAGATATAGCTCGTGGCAGCCGCCATTTTCGTGTGTGTGCCTCGCGTATGTATGCATCGCAGTGTCTGTGTGTGTGTGTATGCGTGCAACTATTTCGAAAGCAACGCACGCACTATGACACCGCTGGGAGGCTGGGAGGGACGGAAGCTGGGTGTTCAGTTAGTTAAGGTGGCGCTAAACGAAATAATATAAATGAATGCGAGATATCTATGACGGGGCCAGAGAAAATGTCACTCGTCAGCTCTGCGGAGCGGAGAGCAGATCTGGCAACTGGCACTGACAAAACGCACTGAATGAAACTTTTTGCCAGCCGTCATCGTGGGGTTTCTTGTTTTTGTTGGCATTGGGGTGCGGGTGGCCAGCTGGTGTTTTTTGCGACTATGAGAAATTGTGGCCAAAACACAAACAAAGCTAGGCACAGTGCGAAGCACTTACAAATATGCACATGTCAAGCAGGCAGAGCCAATGGCAGTGGCTGAGGCAGAGGCAGAGGCAGCGACAGCAGCAGCAGCAGCAGCAGCAGCGACGCGTCGTCGTTGCTTGTTGTGGATAGAAATCTGAATGAAATTGTCGCCACTGCTTATCAGATAAGTTCAGAGCGCGCTAGCGTGCGGTTCGGGTTCGGGTTCGCAACTCGGATACAGGCGACTTAATGCAGCTAGCTCGATGCATTCCAGTGTTGTCACATAGCTGCCAGTTGCCTTGGCCAGTTGTAATCAAATGAACGCAGTGTCCAGCGTCCGGTGCTCGTAGCAATCGCTGGGCGGGCAACGATTCTGGCAACGATTCTGGAGTCGATCGCGACCTCGCTGGCTATATACTTTAGTGTCGTCTGTGTGTTGCGTGTCAGTCAAGAAACGAGTTGAGGCGATTGGCTAGCTGAGGCTCTGTGCCGCTGTTGCCTTAGTCGTGACATCGAATTATAATAATTAGCGTATGGGGATATATTGGCAGTTAAGCGGCTCTCGGCATTCCAGCAAGTGGAAATTTTGAATGAATATAAACAAAAAGCGCACAGTTGAAGGAAAATTTCGAGCAAACATGTCGCCGGCCACAGAATCACCTGCCATCAATCAGAGCGCGTCGGCAATTAGCCAGCTGTTTGGGGCCCAGCGCGATCCGCTGGCCATCGTTGTGCCCGTCACGGTGGTCTACTGCCTCATCTTTCTCACCGGCGTCGTGGGCAACATCAGCACCTGCATTGTGATCAAGAAGAATCGCTCGATGCACACGGCCACCAACTACTATCTCTTCTCGCTGGCCATATCCGACTTCATGCTGCTGCTCTCGGGTGTCCCGCAGGAAATGTATTTCATTTGGTCCAAGTATCCGTACGTCTTCGGCGAATACTTCTGCATCGGTCGCGGCCTGCTGGCCGAAACGTCGGCCAATGCCACCGTATTGACCATAACGGCCTTTACCGTGGAGCGCTACATGGCCATCTGTCATCCGTTCCTGGGCCAGGCCATGAGCAAGCTGAGTCGCGCCATTCGCATCATATTCCTCGTCTGGCTGCTGGCCGTGCTGACGGCCATACCGCAGGCGGCGCAGTTCGGCATCAACAGCTACGGCGGCATCGACAAGTGCGTCGTGGTGCGCGTGATCGTGCAGCACTCGTTTCAGCTATCCACGATCATCTTCTTCTTTGCGCCGATGTCCATCATACTGGTGCTATATCTGTGCATCGGCGTGCACCTGTATCGCTCGAGTGTCATTGGCGGCGGATCGGCAGGGGCCTTTGGCCAAGGCGGCGCGAGGGGAAAGAAGCAGCCGATGAAGACGGTGCAGAGCGATACGATTCTATATCGCTATGCCGGCTCCAGCTCGGCTTTGGCTAACAGCGCTGGACCCCAGCTAAGCTCGGTGCGTGGGCGCCTCAACCATTACGGCACGCGTCGCGTGCTGCGGATGCTGGGTGAGTCTCGTTCGCCACGCTGATGACATCCAATTATGTAAAATGGCCGCAGGCTGTGAGCCAAGTGTCTAATTTCTGGCTATCTAATAGCGTCTGTGCCAGCCGCAGTGGGACAAAGGGCGCGCACGTTTAATCAGCCGTTCACTGGCCAATTTATAGCGTCTGTCATTTGGCATGCTCGACATTTATGGGTCGTGCGCGTTTATTGTGCCCCGAAAAAAAGAGTGTGGACGATATAAGCCAGTGACTGTCGTCATGTCGTTTATGAACATAAATAATACATACAATTGTTTCGTTTATCTATTCGCCTCGCAGTTGCCGTCGTCATCTGCTTCTTTCTGTGCTGGGCACCATTTCACGCGCAGCGTCTGATTGCCATTTACGCGCCCGCGCGGGGCGCCCAGCTCCATGATCAGCACGAGCTCCTCTACACGGTAATGACATATATTTCGGGTGTGCTCTACTACTTGTCCACCTGCATCAATCCGCTGCTCTACAACCTGATGAGCAACAAGTTTCGCGAGGCCTTCAAGGTGAGTGCCAAGTTATGCTAACTCTGCCTATATTATATAGATATATACCTTGATCTGCTGCAGGCTGTGCTGCTGGGCAAGAAGTACTCAAAGGGCTCGTTGAACTCACGCCATCAGCTGGAGTCGCGCCGCTTGCGCCGCACCACAACCCTCAACTCGTCGTCGCAAACGCAGCGAGACTCCACGGAGTCGAAGCACACGCTAATGCAGGTCTGTACCACAGATCGTATGAGTAATGTTACTTAAAATTACGCAATAGAATACCAATTGTTTATGCGATTTTCTCTCTCTCTCTGTCTCTCTCTTTTTCTCTCTCCTTCTCTGCCTCTCTCGCTGTCTCGCTTGTGGCTTTAGATAGCTCTAAGTGAACGCCCGCTGCAGGCAAGGTCGCAACTAGTCTCGTAATTTGCAATGCACAATGCACCGCTAATTATAGTGAATTCTTTTTATCGATATTTATTTATCGTTTTTCTGTTTACGTCTAGTGTTAGCTTATTTTAATTTATAATTTTTATTCAGTCACTTAAGTCACTTTGTTTTTATATTCATTTGTTTACCAACGGCTACCAAAGCGTTTAGTACAAGCTTTAGTTTGTCTCGTATTCTAGTTTACTTGTCATTATAGTTTTCTTAATAGCCTCAGTTCAACAATGTATTAAAATAATAATAATTGAGTTCCGCATTTAAAATTATTTGAAGCTTCAGATAATGCTGCAAGTATTTTTTTTTCACTATATTTTAAACAATTAAAGTTAAGCAAGTGCGACATGCTGGACTAACTAGTCGTTATTATTATTATACACATATAAATAAATATAATTTTTGTAGTAAAAATTAAAGAAGATAATTTAATGAATTAAAATAGACTCTATTGAAAGTAATTCAACTCTCAAGTGAATTATAGTAGATGTAAAAGATTTCGATGTATTATATATTGTAAAACTATATATATTATAAAGCTATATACTACAAGACACTATAAAAAAGATACTTCAGCAAATTACTATGCTAAACAGATTCAAGAATGCAACAATAAATAATTAATAAATAGTTTATGAAGATCAATAGAAAAATGTAGCTCACAATGACTAAATAGCAGCACCTATATATTTATATAAGCAAGTACATATATGCATAACTATTCACATAAAAATACTTCAATATAATATGATATTTGTCTATAACAAAAGTATTGCAAAAAATAAATTTCAAATCAAATTTAGATTAAAATTGTTTTTCCACTTCAAGCTTTAACGTAAGTCAATAAAACTTGGGCTAACCTCTAGTTGAGTAGTGTAAATAGTGCAAGCTGTCATTGGGCTGACTGATGAGCTTTGGGCAAAAAGTTGGTTCATTTTAAAAATATCAAACGATTCTTTTACCGGAAGAGAGTAAACAAGGTGCTGCAAGCTGATGCTGAGACAGCTTTAAGAAATGCATGGATTGAAATGTGTTAAATGTGAATGGAAAAACACATAATAAAAGCCGAATGCGTAGCACACTTAATTATTTTTTTCCTTCGGCAATTTCTAGGGCTTCCTTGATTTGTCTATTTTTGGCTGTACCAGCGATGCAGACGTGAAAGAAAATATATATTTCGGTTTGGATTCATCACTGTGCGCGTAAACAAAATTTGTTTTTTATCGATTTGGCATGCGGGCAAATGGAAATGGGAATGGGAATGGAAATGGAATTGGAAATTGGAATGGAAATGCGTTTGCTGTGTGCATAAATAAGTAATATGTTAATCATGTCCCACTCACCAAGCCCTGCGATAATAATCGCACCAGGGTCACGGACTGCACTTGCAGGCGAATGTCAACGTGGCGAATGCGTAATATTGCTCAGGTACTCACAGCTGAATTTCTTATGAAAATGCAATCAGGTAAATGGACTAGTCAAATATGTTTCTAATTGTATGATTGCCTGCAATCCAACCATCGACTACTGCAACAATGTATTCCATGCGCTTACGTATTCACAGTCAGCCGGCCATAAACACTTTCCAAGCGCGTCATGTTATCGATGCAAGTGGAAATATCCCGGCCGCATAAACATAAGTCTAAAAAACATGAACAAATTATCTAGCGCTGACCAGTTCCAGGCCTTCTGAATACTCTTGAATTAATATATTATTTTATATTTGCCCCATCCATATATCTTCTATATCGTTAACTTCTGCAGTCAACAAAGCTATCCTTCATAATTAAGCTAATTGAGCTAAGCTTCATAATTTATTTATTATAAACACCAAAACACGTTCACAATAGAATATATAATAAATACTAAATATTTTTGGGAGCACTAAATAAATAAATTTCTGTGCACATTTTATTCGATTAGTAAAAATTAAAATAATAAGCATAATTCATGACTCGTGATCACACATATCAATCCATTTTAGTCTTTTTTTTTTTTTTAATATCTAGTAAGTTAGACAAACAATATAAAATATGCTAGAACTTATATATATATATATATATGTAACTTTTGATTATACTAGTTGTTCGTTATATACATTTGCAGAAGCCTATTGCTAATACGGGGTATTTAAAAATAGTTACTGAAATTTACTTTCATTGAGGGTCTAGGCGCTACAGCAATATCTGTAAGTACAATAATTTATGTTCTTTTTTAACTAAGCTTCTTTTTTAATATATCTTTCAGACTAATAAACTTACAAAATAATATATATATATATATATATATGTCATCTGCATTAAGTTGAACTTATTGTTAAAAATCTATTTATCTCTTTATTTTTTCAATGCTAACACAAATATAATTTAGCAGAGTAAAATTGATATATCAGATATACATATAATAACAAAATATATAATTATAAATAAATGAATTAAAATATAATTGACAAGCTGGAATTTTCCGTATATATTTGTATAATAAATAAAATAGGAATTTTTTCATATTTTTATAATATATTATATTATATTAAACTAATATCTTGCGATTTACCATCCATACGAAAGTAGCTGTTAAATAGTTAAAGAATGTTACACTATATATCAGTCTTATCTGAATTCATCCATATGGAGTATGTCTCTTTTCAGCGTCACGAATTGCAAACCATAGTTAATATACCCATTAAATAATATTTTATATATCTTTCACGCACGTCACGTTAAACTAACAAATACCATCGAGCCAATAGAAAAAACGAGCAGCAAGAGCGAATGATCCACACGCCCACATATACAGACACATCAGCTGCCACACACATAGAAAGACACACCCACTGCTACACATGGCCGCCCGCAACATGACGTAGAAAGTGTGAAATTTTTTGATTTACGACCGAATCGGGAAACAAAAAAGCGAAGTTCTAACAAAAAAAGTTGTCAGCAATAACAGTTGGAAGTACAAAAAGCGCCGACTTTAGCCCAATCATTTAGACGGGAAGTCAAAGAAGACCCCACACACACACACACACACACACACACACACACGCATATGTGGAAGCATTTGCGCGCGCATACACACAAACACAGTGCTTAGTGCGCAGTAGCGCCAACAGGTGGCGCTGACGCGTGGGAATTTTGTGAAAACAACGCGCGAATACTATGAAATGATAACAACAGTTACATACGTATAAACACATATATACACACACACTCACACACACACAAGTACAAAGTTCTGTCACTAGTTTCTCACATAATTCTATTGCAAGTTGAGTCAGCTCAGACACAAAAAGACCATTTTTAGAGTGGACCAAAATTAAAGTAGGCTAATCGAAATTTTGAAATTGAGCAAGCCATGAAATTCAAGCGTTGCCTACATCCCATAATTCTCATAAGGCTCAGTCTGTTTCTAACATCCGAATAAAACGGCTGTAAAATCATAAAAAAAAGAATTAAAAAATCATAGGTAAAAATTTAGGAAAATTATTTCAAGTTTTAATTATTTCTGTCCCAGCAGATGATGGCTAACGTAATCAAGAAAGTCGTGCCCATGTTGGATCGTATTTTAATATTGCGTGCCGAGGTAAAGACTACAACAGCAGGAGGCATATTGCTGCCAGAGGACTCCGTGCCCAAGGAGATGCAAGGCGTTGTCGTTGCCGTAGGGCCCGGTGCACGTAATCCCGTTGGAGCTGGCCACTTGCCGGTGGCCGTCAAGGAGGGCGACCGTGTGCTCTTGCCCAAATACGGCGGCACCAAGGTGGACATGGATGACAAGCGCGAGTACGTGCTGTTCCGCGAGAGCGACATCTTGGCCAAGTTGGAATAAGCAGGAACTTAAGTTGATTCCATGCCGGCTAGTTTTCCATAAGCGCCACACACGTTGCAGACAGATCGGGGACTAAAACTCCAAAATCAAACACTCTTCAGTTACAAATCCAAACTCCTTTGCGTTCGAAACTAAATGATTGATGAAATGTTGTATTTGGTAGCTAAACACTAAAAGAAACATAAAAACGATTTACTTCTAAGGACACGTCACCCGCCGACTTACCCAGCTGTGCTAGGACACGACAATAAACAATTGTTCAGATTGCGTTTTTTCTTTAAAGAGCATTAAAATGAAAGCCTTTCTTTCGGTCGGGCTGCTGGCTCCGACCGCTCGCTCTTAAGACATCAAAGCCCTAACCCCCGTGCACTCATGTCAGCCTGTTGCTCGTCCTCGCAACGCAGCGCTCATTGGCGGCGCTGCGTTGGTCGTGCGTTGGCGGCTTTGCCGACGTCGTTCTTCGTCTGACCCATCTGCTTCGTGTATGGTCGGTCGCATTGGCCGTCGTTATCTTTGCCGTTACAGCTCTCTATTATATGTTGTGCACGGGTCGAGCTATAAAAGGCGCACGTCTAGCGCATTTGGGTGCCAATTCGAAAAGTGTTTCGAACACACGCATTCCAGTCTACTCTTGCACCGCGCACAGCGTAACTGTTGCACAAAGTTTTTTATCGCAAGTGCATTAAAAGTGAAGTTGAAAGTGTGCCACAGTTGGAATCTTGCAAATTTCTTTTGACAGTTTAAAGCGTGCTCACTTCGATCTGAAAATGTGCTGTCAGAAATTTAGTTGGACTATTTTTGTGTTTCTGGTGCTATTCACACTTGTGACAGGTAAATTGATAAACGAAGGAAAAACTAAAACTGACATAGATTAAAAAGAAACTTCTATGAATTTGTATATATTATATACATATTCTTATTTCAATGTTTTATATTTGAAAGGATACGCATGTGGCATAATTGGCAGTGTAATATATATATATATATATATATATATATATATATAGATTATATATAACATACTTATTCAATTATTAGCTTAAAAAATACAGATAATAATATTTTTTTAAGCTAATTGAATAAATATTTTCTTAAGAATTTTCAAAAATATTTCCAAAATTTAATTTAAAAAAAAAGTATTTTATGGTCTACTCAAAATTTTCTCGTAATTTTAATTTTGTTATAGATATCTGTATATAGACATTTATTTATGATATATACATATGTTTATAATAAATTATGAGTTTTCCAATTTTTTATAGTGAAAACTTGTACGTTAAGGTACATTTTCATTTGAGCTTTAAAGCGTCTCAACATAAATATATGTACGTATTTTATATTTCACATACATTTTCAATCATTTTTGTTCTTTTTGTATAATTAGTAATAAAAGCTAAATAATAATAATAAAGAGTCTACTAAGTCGATACCGCGATTCAAGTATTTTTTACAGTTTCCTAAAATATATTAGCCTAAAAGTATGCTTTCAAAATTAACAAAATCTAGTTGAATTTTTGTCTTTATTTTTATTATTATTTTGCTTTAAATAAAGCCGCTTTAAATAAATTTACTATTAATTTAAGTAACTAAATTCCAAACTTCAAATAAGTGCATTTTAAGTAGAGTAATTTTACTGTAAGTAATTTAATCTGACGATTTCACTGGAGATGGCTCCAAAAGAGATTAGTTTCACTCAACTCAGGCCACGAAGAAGCTGAAAGAAAGGAATAAAACCAGAATTTTTTTTTAATATCAGCAAAGTTTTTTAAAATATAATTACATAACGGTCTTCAGTTGACTAATCAGACCTGAGTGGCAGCCAGCCATATCATTGTTCGAATCAAGAGACATTATTATCTATGCTACACGAATATATTAACATCACAGTGATATTGCTCGATTCTGTATTTCAATACCGCTGACCATGCGTCATTGGAAAAGCCTTCTTCGAATTTCCCCCAATAATATGCGCCATGGGTCATAAAAACTAGAGCCAACTACCTGATTAACACATATCGCTGGCATTATTGCTATTTTCTTTCTGTTTTTTTTTTTTTTCAAATTGTAATGCGCATTATCTATTTTATGCACATTTTCCTGTTGGTCTTTGATCGACTATGCCACGCCCCTTTGTTAGAGCGCCTATCTGACATATTTGCTATAATTTGTCGTTACGTCGTCAACTGCGTCGGCTGTCAGACAGCAACGGTATCCGGAATGCCTGCAAATGCCCCAGCGATTTTAATTGCAGTCGTAAATTAATCCGAATTGCGTGCCAAATAACAACAACAATAGCTCCAGCTCCACTTTTAGGTGACGAGGCACAAAAAAGGCGTGTGAACCACTCAAGCTGTGCCGCCGCCTGCAGCCCACTGCAGTTGTGGTTGGTTGTATCTTAATACGAGCTGTGCTTATCCTCAGCTAGATTGCAGCTTGCGTCGACTGTGCCTGTGTCGGCACGAGCCTTTGAACTGGGTCCCAGATAATGGGAAACTAGCTGGGTTGGCCTAGGTTCAGGTTGGCAGATTAGGCGAGCGATTAGCACGGGCACGAGAGAGGGCATACAATATTCGGCAGCTACAGCTCAAGAGACTAGAGACTAGAGACTTCTTTAGGGACTAGATAGCATGCAAAATATATTAAAGTTCTTAGATCCAAACATTTATTTATAGTTTAATTAATAACTACGCAGTAGCTCTAATTTCATAAATTTAAATTTTATCTAACTTCAAATCAAACTTGAGGCAGTCCACTCAACAAGTTGACTTTAGATCCGCTTAGAATCTTTTTTTAACTGCCTTGTTAGGGGAAAGCAGTGATTCCCCCGTCAAATGTAAGAAATTTATGTCTGCACTTATTTCGAGACAATTAAAAATAGCTTTATGGCCCAGTGGCGTAACACTTTGAAATGATACGTGCGACTTTGTGGAGCTATTAAAATGAAGGAGTTGACTTTACTGGGAATAAAAAGGGTCGACGCCAACGCCTGGGGCAGTAAAGAGGATGGGCCCCTTAATTAGGCGCTTAAAAGAGCTCCTCTTTGGCCAGTTAATGACAGCCCTTCGATTGGACGCCGACGCGTCATCGCAATCCCTGGACAGGGACTATCTCTGATGGGCCGTCAGGCGAGTGCGCGGTCGGGCACAATTAATCCATGGTTTAAGTAATTGACAAATGATTACACATCTGACATATGGCGGCTACGACAGGCGTTAGCAACAGCTAAATGGGGCGTCGTAGATAGAGTCGTCCGACGGCTCATTGGGGCCACTCAGGGTTTGCTTTTCGTTATCAATATGCCTCGCACCGGCCAGGAATGGATTATGCAAAGGACACTTACGAGCAGGCGGCACAGCTGCGTCGCTCTGTTGCCAGGAAATACTGCGCCCGCTGCTGCTGCTGCTGCTGCTGCTGCTCCTGCTCCAGTGAATTGCGTAAACTTATCCAAGTGCCGCAGCTGCTCTTATGTTGACTTCTCGACGCCTCATTGTGTGACATGTGAGCCAGGCCAGAGTCTTTTGTGTGGACTTGTCGACTTGGCTATCCATTTGTACGATTAGTTTTTGGCCACACAATGAACTGCAGCATCAAGGACAGTGCATAATAGTCCATCCCACACATCCAGCTGCATAATAGTCTCCTCTCTCTCTCTCTCTCTGCTGCTGCTAGTTTTAGCCTTAACACGCACTTCATGCCAGGCTAGAGCTGCTTTCAACAGGCCATTACCCAGGTGCATGCTTATCACGCGCTATAACATACGACTTTGTAATGGACTAAATTTATCATAGCTCGCGGCATTACATAAAAAGCAAAGGCATTACGTCAAAACGAAGACAAAGCACTCTAAGAATGGCCTCTTCTCGTACGAGGTAGCTGCTGAGCGCACAATGTTAAGGATTCATAAAAAATCGTACAAATATATATGTAAATTACATAACGAAATGAATTCCTGTTATATATAGCTACCTATTAATTAGAATTATTTATTTGTAATACTTAAGTTTCACTGTGTATCCCAACTCTACGATATAGGCCTATAGTCCAACTGGTCAATTATATATTAATATAATCAAGCAAAGTCATCGACAAATATATGTAAAGCTCTGAGAACCTGTCTTTAAGGCTCTATGAATAACAATGTCACAGTTCTAAACAAGTTTATATACAAGGTCATCCATAAATTACAAATATTAAATACAAAAATCAGAATAGTTCCACAAGGCGTACACATATATTTGTCGGGCACTGTTACCACGCACAACACCCATCCGGCTACCCTGCCCCAAAGTGTAAACACATATTAAACGAACGTTAAACAGCGACCTCAGCGGGCACATCAACTTCTTGGCAATTCTTAACTTTTTAAGTCCGCTGCCACGCCCACATAGCCTAGGCTGCCCAGGCCGCTGTGATCAATGCAACTCAGCGGGCGTTGCGGGGGTTGGCGCCGCTTGCGCTTCTGTGTTGGGGCATAATTCATGCTTGTGCATAGCTTAACTCTTCGGTGCCTTGTGAGAATGATGATGATTTATTGGGTCCATAATATTTTCTTTTCTTTTTATCGGGCAGGCTCCTGCTTGGAATTTGGACACTCGTGCTGGGGCGGTAAGTTGCGCTGTCTAGTTAAAGGACGAGCTCGCTGACTTTCTCTATCTCTCTCATTGGCACAGCTCACGGCAAGCGGTCGGGCAACAGGGCAACAATTGCAATTGCAGCTAAGCAGGTGAGTCCCCATTCTGATAGAGGTAAAGCACCATTATCGAGTTTATCTTATCTCACCGGTGTTTAGCTTCAGTTAGATTTATAGCTTAATAACCCAGATGAAATTGCGCAATTCGACGGCGTGTCAATTGCGATATTAATTGGGCCGGAAAACGTTTCTGTATGAATGCGCCGGTCTACAATTAAAATAATTACTGACACCTAAATTTCATTTCCATTTTTGATGACAAACTAGCAATGATTAAATTTAAAATTGTTTAACATATCTAATTAAATTTATATTAAATTATTATATATAATTATATTCTTAAAACTACGCAGAATAGTTTTTATTTGTCATTTAAGTCTTAAAACTTTATTTCCTTCGCGACTTTGTTTCAAATTGACTTTTTTTTGTATTTAAGATATTTAATGGGATTTTGAGGAGAGGTTATTCATTCTACAATTTCTTTCGAATGCTTTTGTAGTAAAAGAGAAATATACATTTGGGACATTTGGGACCTAACTGTTAAATAACTCTGGCAACTGTGGCCCAGAGTTTCATTTTTTTACCCTACACAGTAGCTCGAATCAAATTGTTCTGAAAATTTTCCGTTTCTGCTTTCAATTCATTCCATAGCCAACACCTCTGGTCGACAACCTAGCTGAGCAGCTCTTCAACAACAACAATATGAACTCTATTGATGATGACAGCAACAACAATAACAACAACAACAACAACAACAACAATATGAAGAACTACAACTTGCCCCAAGCTGCGCCCGCTTTGGCCTCGCCGGCGAGCGATTCGCCCGCAGCTGAGCGCAATCGAGACGTGAATGAGGCAAAGTGGAGGCAGCTGCTGCGACAGCATCGCTATCAACTGCGTCAACTGCAGCGGCAGTTCGATGCCAGCGATGCAGCCGAAAGCTGGCGCAAGTTGCAGCAGGCGTTGGCCGAGGCGGAGCAACAACAACAGCAGCAGCAGCAGCCGCAGCAACTGCTGCCAATTGGCGACTTTTATGAACTTACAAAGTGAACGTTGACCGAACAATGAGAAATGTATATGTATACGAAACACAGATACACACACACAAACACACACACATACACACACGCATAAACAAAATGAGCTGAAGTTAAGCAACAACAATTAAACGATATTTATTCCATCAGACAAGTGATCTTTGCATGCTGTGCCCCAATTAAAACATTTAAAAAATTTAAAAAAAATTTAAAAAAATTAAAAAAAATTTGTAATGCCAAAAGATCGCGACTTTGAGATTTCTGCACGCGAATTGCGCATACGACACGTCGGCCAGCAAGCAATAGATGAAACATAAATGCGAAAGATTTATTGTATTATTAAGCAAAATTAAATGTAAATGAAAAACGTTTTAAACTTTTGTTTTCAATTACTTATTCTTTTAATAACAATATTAATATTATTATTATAACCACACTATATGCATATTTCTTGTTTTCCTATTCACTTCTCTGTGTCTTGCGAGCACAATATTGCGTCATTGGCTGGATGCCGCAATATTGCCCAGATCAAATATACAAATCTTTTTGAATATATATCAAATATACGAATTCAGAATTCCAATTCATAATCAAATTAAATTGTACTTAACCGAAAGTAACTTTAATCTATACATACAACATGTTTTAATAGTAACAAATAAAACTTATGAGCTACAATGCAAAGCAACCTGATTTGTGTTTAGGCCTTGATCTTGGCGGGTATCTGGAAGCAGGCGGCATCGCCCTCCTTGTCGCCCAGTCCCCAGTGGATCTCCAGACTGACCGTCGGATAGACGGGCAGAATCTTAAAGCTGTTCTTGTACGTATACGTCTCGCCGGCCTTCAGCGGACAGCCGACCTGCTTCTCGCCAGAGGCATCGTAGATGTGCGGACAGGCGCTGGTGCCGTAGTAGCCGGGGAACGGCAGCGGCACATCCAGTATGATACCCTGTATGTCGGAGTTGAGGTCGGCGAAGTCGCGCTCCGGCTTGAGCTTCATCGTGATGCTGGCCTCTGAGTTGCGCTTCAATATGCATTTGTTCTTGGGGCAGCTCGAAATGGTGACCTCACCGGGGCCCAGAGCACGTGCTTTGGCTGGTGGATGAAACGAATCAATTGAATTCCTTGATAGATGCTGCTAGATAAGAGATTGTACTTACAATTCGGGCACGGCCTCACCTCGGTGGCTGCGGCTAGGCCAAGCAATGTGGCGCCTAGCATCATCAATGCGGAGTTCAACTTCATTTTGGCAAAGTGGGGAGAGACTGTTGGATAAAGAAGAAAATTCGCCGTTATGTTACTAAGAGTTACAAGCGATGTGGTCCGCTTCGTAATTGACGTGCAACTACTTGTAGGCCTGGCCAAAAGCTTGGCTCAGCCAAAAATAAATAAGCTAAAGTCCAAGCCAAACCGGTTTGATGTTTGCACCACTAATGAAAGATCGACCTTGACTTGAGCTTTCAAAACTGTGCAATTGAGTTATCGCTGTGAGTGGAAGCTGCGGTGAAATGTGCAAGTATCTTTGAGATACTTTAATGATAATATACTCGAAAAAAAAAAAAAATAAATAAAGGTATCTTAAAAGGTGCTTGACCACTTGACATTTAAGCTATACAGCAAATACGTACGTTTTATTAATTAATATTTAAATTCAAAAATAATTGAAAAAAAAAAAAAAAATGAAAGGTACTTTATATTAATTTAAATTTATATATATATATATATATATAATTCTTTAGTATAATTCTTATGCAGTAATAATTCTTGTGCACAGATAGCCCATTTAACACTTAGTTTTTAGCTAATCATTATGAGTATGCAAAATTAGCGTCAGACAAAAAGTCAGATATTCATTCAAGCTAATTATATTTAATTTAAAAACATGGCAATAAAAATTATAAGAAATGTTTAACGATGTGAAAGGTGATAACAATTTACGAGTTCTTAGATATTTTTCTTTATTTTTAGTGCTTTTACGCTTTAAGAAAAGTAATAAGACTTGTAAGAAAATTTAAGAAAAACCTCAAATATTTTTAGCATTTATAAAAAAAGTATTAATTGCATTAAAATAGTTTTTAAATAGGTAAAAAGCCTATAACTTTTAGTTATTATTATTTATAAATAAACTTTTGTTAATTTCTTTATAGTATAGTTAAGTTAAATTTCAAAATTTTTAGAAATATAATTTAAATTAAAATTTTAGTACGACGGAAGGCATGAATAAAATTGAATTCTAGTTTAAATTTTTTACATATTTTTTAATATTTTAAACAGCAAAAAACTTAGCGTGAATATCCAAAGACACAAGTTATTTAAAAATAGATTTTAAGCCGGTTAAAACATTATATTATATAATATATGTATTTATCCATAAATATATATTATTGCAAAATCTATATACAAGTCCAAGGTCTAGCGAAAAGCTTTAATGACTCTGCAACTTTTCACATAAAGTTTTAACATTTATATATATTTTACACTCAAGTATCACAAATTACATTGGCTTAAGATATATTTCGAAGCAGTTAACACACGATAGATTTACTTTAGCACTTAGAGTCCTTAAATTACAGTAATTTCAACTAGTTTGTATTGAATTAGGTAAATTTAAAGCTCACTTACTATAACGAAAAGGAATTTGTTTCTGTGGCTTGTAAGTAATTAGCTTTAGACAGTCAAAATCAAGTTGTCAGCGCGACTGTTGAACGACAACTGAGCGAATGTCGCCGCTTACAGATACTATATATAAAGCTAGTTAGCTAGTATATATATATAAAGCTAGTTGCGGCAGATCGTATCGATTGTTCGTTGTCTGGGGTCTGACTAATCCGGCGATCTGCCGGGCCTGCTTGGCATGCCAAGCAGAGACAGAGACAGAGGCAGAGACAGAGACAGAGACAGAGACAGAGACGGAGACTCTGGAGACGCAATGTGAGCAATTTATCGCTCAGTGCTTATTGTGGATAGCATGCGTGCCTGGATTGGTCTTTAATTGGAGGCATCCGTGACGTTCTAGTGCCAGTTTGATTAGCTCATTGTGAGAGCTGAGTGGAGCTGGCGACCATTTGCTGTGTCTATCTGCTAGATGCGTTAATTTGCACTCGACAAACAGCAGAGTAGCAGAGCTCGTCGCACATTCAACATAATAGTGCAACTCAAGTAAGTACTTCCCTAAAGCCTATTAAGGTTCGCACACAACTGGGAAGTGCTAATGGCTGACCATGGTCAATGCCCAAGCCGCTCGTCTGAACTCTCTGCTGATTGAAAAAGCTGAAGCTTATTACAAAGTTGTGCACATACAATAGCTAGACTCGGGGTCTGGTGAGCTGTCGTAAGTCTGGAAGAAAGACCTCATAAATATCTCACATATACAGTCTCTTCAAAATATCTCATAGATCTCACGAGCAACCCACTTAGGCGAATCTATCAAACTTTTATAGCTGGCCAAACACTTTAAATGTAAATTTAAACACTAAAAACCTATGCTCGTTCACTGAGTGATAAGAGTATATAGGTGATCTTTAAATTTGATTACTATACTCAGGCAAGATTGTATCAGGCGTCTATATAGTCAACTCTATTAACTACGGCTCTTTGGATATACTTTTTGAGCATGGCAAATTGAAAACAAAAAAGAAAAACGAAGAGCTGAAATCAGTTAGTTTTGCACGTGACACACTGTTGCCCTCTTCCCACAACTAGAGCTACGTGTTAAATACAAAAATATTGGATTCCTAATCAAATACATATATTTTTGGAACGTGAACAAGTATCATGCATTCAGTTGCGCCCGCCTGCAAAGCTCTAATGGATTATTATTGCAAATACCTTTTAGCTTGCCTCGGAGCCCCATCAACAATTACTTAAGCGCTTTACCTGTCTGGTTTTAGCAAAGCTTTTTTGATGTTTCAATAAATTTTTATTATACACTTTCAGACGACATATCAGTTCGAGCTCATCAGATGTAGCATTAAATAGGAAATATTTTAGTGTACTTTAGGCAAATACTTTGAGAGATTCAAAATTATAATTAAATTAATTATAAAAATAATTGTTATAGTTCGCCATGATGGAATAAAAATATAATATGATGCTTAATGATAAATTAATATTTTTTTCTTTTTAATAAATTAATTAATTAAGACTTCTTAATATTAGGAATTTAATTTGTTTCATGTAAAGCCTTAACCAATATTGCAATATATTTCTGAATATAAATCAGAAATGGGGGCTTCCTGCAAGCCTAAGCTTCCGAAACTGGTTTGACTTTATTTACAGTTTATAGTCAACAATATAAGTTGTAGACAGTTTCAGAAGAATCTGAAATGAGTTAAGCTTTTGGCTCTGCAAATAACACTTTCTTTCCCTAACTCTATCAGAATTCTACAATTGAAATAGCTTAAAATTTTGTAAGCCCTCCTATATTTAGATTGTATTTTATAGTTTACTCCCGCAACTGAACATGTTTAATATGCAGTGCACGGGCTTCAATTTATTTCAATTGATTTACTTTAAGCTTGACTTGAAGTCAGGAAGCTTAAAACAGAGACTTTGGGGCGTGACTACGATGACGCTGATGGCGTGCGCAACTTGTGAATGCAGGCAGAAGCAACTGATCGAAGATTTGCATTTAGAAAGTCAGCTCAGCTCGACTTGAATCTCGATCTTCGTATAGAAGCAGGCCAACGACAAAGCCAATTCAATTTTCTATACTCACTCTGGTGGCGAGCTTCGGGCGACTGTTGTGATCACAGTTTAAGATGCAACTGAACACTGAAAACTGAAAGCGAAATCAATGAGAGTTTCACAGATAGTCAGCCAAGCAGACAGAGAGACTGAATGATGTTCACGGGCCTCTATGCAATATGCTCTCATTGAAGAAGGGTAAGTAGGGTATACCGTTTTTTTGAAAATATATGTAACAGGCAGTTGGAGGCAATGCTGAGATCTTTGTTCATCTCTACGCCTACCTACCTAAAACTAGAAAGGCTAGCGTGCTGAAGTCTAAAATATATATTATTATATAGCACATTCAGTAATACTTTATCTTTTTTTCTCGATTCAGCTCAGCGTTTTATCAAAATCTTTCGATATTTCAATTCATTTCATTTTTCTAGTAAATAAAATAATTTGTTTGTGGAACCAGTTCATTTATTTAGAATAAGTTCCGCTGTTTTTACTTATGTTTTAGTGTGTGCATAAAAACTCAAAAGTTCAGGGTATATTCTAATCGTGTACTCCCTGCCAGAGCTCACTTATTTGCTTTGTTGTGGTTGATGAAAAGCTACTGAGCCGGTTTAAACGAAGCCGTTTTGACGTCGCTTTACACATTTTACACCATATTTTCCTTGTTGTCGCTATACCCTGTACGCATTCAATGCGTATTGGGTATATACACAGATGGAAAATCCGTCGGAGTTATGATTTTAGAGCTATATATTCCTTGTATAGAAACCGTGGACTGAATTAAGAATCAATATTAGGGTAACTGAAATCATTTATGATTTCATAAAGATCATAGTTGAAACTTCAGCTTAAATAATATTTTACAAGATATCTCCAAGTCGATCATTTTATTTCCGACTCGTGTTCATACGCATGTCACAGAATTGAATATATCCGGTCTTTTGTCACAAAGTATGCACTCGACTCACAATTGCAAAAGCAATTCGTGTGTGTGTGTGTGTGTGTGTGTATGTGCGTGCGGTCAATGTACAGACAAGAAAACGAATTTAAGTAGACTTAATATCTAAGTATAATAGAACTGATTTATTATGTAAAACTTAAGTGGACAGTAAACTCGAAATAATGAATAGTATTTCTATATTAATTGAAGTGTACAACTTAAGGTTTTTTTACACTATTGTACTTCTATTTTTACAAATAAAAATTTAAATAAAAAAAAACTTATGAACTAAATTTTTGAATAGTACCGCCAACAATTCTAACTGGAAAATCGAATTGGGCATTCTGCACAACGAAGCAGTGCGACTAGCTGCAAGCAGTGCAATTGCGCTACGTTGCTCAATTTTGCGTTAACGTTGTTTTTTTATTTAATACCAAAAAATAATATGCGAAGCAGTAAGAACTGTTAAAATAAATTTTTTGAGCAGCTTAAACATGTTTTTAAATGAAACATCTATAAATATGTGTTTATCTTTGCTATTTTAAATTGTCAATCAAATAAATTAAACTTGGTTAATTTGATAGTTTTCAGTATTTTGTAACTTGAATTTAGTATTTACCTGCTTGCATATCATCAGCTAGCATTAACATGTCCATTTTGAGTACAACAGCGACTGCTGCTAACATTAACATTGTGCAACACTGTAAAATTTCCACAGTAAGAAGAAGACGCCACAAGCAACAACATCGGAACGCGCACAATACACACGAAAAACAAGTCGGGCGAAATAACCAATATTTGTGTGACGCGCTTGGATGTGCAATATATGCAGTGCTTAAATCGTGACAAATAGATTTGCATCTGAAACGGCAAAATACTCAAATTGACACCAATACACAGAAACCTACATCCACACATATAGGCTGGCTCACAAAGTGGAGCGCATTGCCAGGGGCTTTGCTGCTGCTGTGGGCAGCAGCTAAACTATGAAAGGTGCAAGTGATTCAAATTGTGCACAATTTTTGTTTCAATTACTATTATGTGCAGTGCTTGTGTCCGACCGTCGCGCGCAAGATGAAACAGCGAAAACAAAAGCAAAATAACAAGGTCGGCAGCAACAACAAGAGGAGCAATAATAACACGCAAATACACATACATCTGTGTGCATGGACAAGAAGCGAGGAAGCGAAGAGGAAAACAAGAAATATCGTAACAAAATACACTGTGAACAATCGTGCGGCAAAACAAACACAAAACACAATCGAACAGTCCAGCGAGTCGTACTGTACATCCCCCTCGCACCCACACATTTAACATAACTGTGCTGCCGCCTCGCATAGCAAAGGAATAACAGCAATAAAAACAAAAACAACAACAACAGCAACAGGAAAGCAACCACCGAAATGTCGTCACTCAAGGTTGCCGTAAGGGTTCGCCCCTTTAACTCGCGGTAAGTGTGTGCAAGCAGTGCCCTTTGCATGCGAATTGGAATGCGCATACTAGTTCCAACTAGAACTGATAAAGCGACCATTTGTGAACGCCCCTCGATCGGCCTGTTGCGCATCCCGTTTAAGTACTCGAAAACAGCGAACGAAAAAGAAGCATTTGCGCTGCTGACGTTGCCAGATTGTGCCAGATTTTTTTCTTGCTACTGTTTTTGCTTTTGACCAAGCGCTGGCAAAGTACATTGGCCCAAACTTGCCCAACGGCTACTTAGAGCCACATTAAACATGACTGTGCGTGTGTGTGTGTGTTTATGATTATCTTGTCTATCTTGACGCACTCATTGCTTGTGGCACACTTAGTTGGTTAAGACGCGCATGAAGCGCTCAGATTTTTTGGCAACGGAGCAGCGAACAAAGCAACAAAGCGGAGACCCTAATGATGTCATTCATCTCATACGCTTGGCATCGATTAAGGAAAAAAAAACAAGCAAATGAGTTAATTTCTTTTTCATGACTTTCATTGTGTGCAAAATGTTGAATTTCAACTCGGATTTGGTGCTCTCTGGAGTTCACTTTTGCTCTTTATAGCTCCTAATTTATAAGGTGACGTCATCGGGCATGCTTAAAATAATTGCTACCGGCTACACAAATACTCACACACATACAGCTTGTCGAAATATGCATATTTGATGCGTTGTTTAGCGTGAAAACAAAATTTTTGCAAAGTTTACCTGACGTTACACGGCGAGAAAGACTCGCTCACTTTTGGCTTAAAGAACAAAATGTGTGTGGAAGTCTTGCAAAATAAAGAGCAACCATGACTAACCATGATTAATCGAAGTAAATTAAAAACTTACTCAAAACCTCATTTAGTAGACATGATATCACATGTGTTGATTCCTACTATTATTTGATTCGATAAAATTGACTTCAATTACAAAAATCACTTCCGCTGCTAAAGATAATGGCAAAAAAATCTCTACTTTTGATGTCAGGCAAAGCAAATATCAATCAAAATTTTCTGATAGCCCTTAACTATCTTATCTACCTCTTCATTTATTTATAAATCAATATTTTTTACTAGTTATTTGTAGTCAAGAAAAGAGCAGAAAACGACCAGAAAGGAAAAATACAAAACAAAATCAAACATAGAAGAAAGTATTCGACTAGCAAATACCCAAACTAACTAACTTTTTTGCGTATTTATGCATATTTATGTATAATGTGTTATAGATATAATATAGTTAATTATTTGATTTCTTGTCACTTTATTTCTGTTTTATTTAGATGGGCAATGGGTGCGCTTGATATGAGATACTTTCCTTAAACTAAAGATTATCTATATGTACTCTATTGCGTTGGTTCCCTGTTATATACAGTTGAACAAAGCCTTAATTTCCATTTACAATCGGTTTAAAGTATTAAGAGTAAATAATGATTCTTTGTCAATTGCCTTTTTAACTAGATAATGAATGAATCATATTTTTTTATATTTTTTTTTACTGTGAATAAACATAATTTATTATATGGAATGACGTCTGTTTTGGGTGCTCTGAGAACCTAAAATATACTTGGAAAATGTGTCAATAGTATGAACTCTTTAAATAATAAATGTATTACATTAATGGTAGTTAAAAGTTAATCCTATAAATAAATCTAAAAAAATAATACTAAATTAGTAAAGCAAAATAAAAAGGAATATATAAATATAAAAATACTCCTGAAAAAAATGACTCGAAAGGGATTCAAAGAAAAAATGTAGTTATGCTAGTTTTTTTATTTATTTTATAATCCAAATAAATTGTTTATTTGGTAGATACCACACGAGTATATTCAAGGCACAACTTTATTTGTCAATAAAGAATGTAAAGGCAAACAATCTTTTATAGAGTTGTATGCATATTTCACGTGTTATCTAAGAGCCAAAGTAAATAATGAGCTCCAGTTGGAGTTTGTTTTTGACCTGGTTTTTTCGCTCACTGTAGTCATGGAAGAGCGCTTCGCTCGGTCGAGAAATAAAACAAGCCAAATGTAATTGTTTATTAAATAAATACGTGTGTGTGTGAATATGTGTAGATGGGCGCATGTGTGTGTGTGTGTGTGCACCTCTTAAATTGTATCAACATTTCGTGATTATTACAACTCACACACACAGAGATAAATTTTATAGGTATTATGCATGAAATTGTGAATAAATTTCGCACGCAAGTGCAAATCAAACAACTTCCATATTCATTATGAAGCTTTTTAGCGATTTATATACCGTTTTTTTGTGTCATGAGTCAGAAATATTTGGTCATAATCAAGCGAGTTGCAGCCGTCCATGGTTTGTGGAGCAAATCAGCGCCGCAGATTCAGATAAAGCGCAATAAGCAGACTCAAAGCACTCGGCAGCAGATTAAAGAATTAAAACCACTCGACTGCATTGAGCTGAGCACCACTCGCAGGCTGCTGTTGAATGTGGAGCGTAAACATGCCACCAACAATGCGGCACGAGCAATGAGCAATGCACCCATAAGAAAAGAGGAACGACCTAAAATTGAGCTCTAAATGGGGACAAGACGCATGTAGATATATATATAAAAAAAAAAAAAAAATAGAATATATAAAACGACATGGAACAGTTATGTTTATAAAGCCGACTATTGCATGCGCTTTCATACATCAAAATCTTACAAACATAATTTTCTGAATTTATATACAGTATAAATATAAATATAATATCGTCTTTTCACACATTTCTATTCATACACAATTTTCTTTTATAAATTATTCATTTATATATACCTTCTTTATATTTAATTATATCTATTTTTATGTCTTTATAATAATATAATAGAATAATATATTTGTTATTTAATTTTTATATTGGTTTCCTTTATTCTTAAAAAGTTTAATTTTCTATAAAAAGTGATTTTATTTCAAAAATAGTTTTATTCCTTTAAAAAAAACGAAAAAATAAAAAAAAAAAATTGTCATTAATATATTATTTTTTGATTTCACACTGACATTGCTAAGATACCCTGCAAAAGTGTATAGAATAATGAAATGCTCGTAGCAGCGTCTGTCTTTATGCGGGGCCATTGACTGAGTCATAGTGGCAAGTCTTTGAAATTGGTGGCATTCGTTTGTTGTTGCCGTTGGCACATGCGGTGGGTGTAGCCTCCATGATGATGTTAATGCTGATAATGACGATGTCGTTGTGAACCGGTTGCTGCGGCAAATGTTCTATAGAGCTGGTCGCTGGTCAACGTCTTTTCTCTTTAGTGATTCAAGTTTTTGAGTTGGGCATTAACTAAAACCGGAATTGGTTTTGCAATAGGCCAACTAAGAAATCATATGACAGCCATAAACGTGCATTATTCAGCTGCCATCGCGTCATACAGCACTTAGAGCGTTTATAAATAGCGAACATTATGGATGGGTCGGCTGGGCAGCGAAGGGGGCGAGCTAATGGAGCTATCTAATGACAGTAACCAATCGAATCAGTCGTGCGACGTCAGTTGCTGTTATTGTTATGGGGCTAAGGTCGTTCGCAACGTACTCAAATGCCACTCTTCTGCTCTTAATTGCAGGGAAAATGATATGGACGCCCAGCTGATTGTGGAAATGGAGGGCAAGAAGACGCGCCTGCTGAAGCCCCGCTTGCAGTCGATACGCGATGCGGGCCGCGAGGCCTTTCACGATTTCACCTTTGACTACTCGTACTGGTCGTTTGACGCCGAGGACTCACATTTCGCCACCCAGGAGCAGGTGTACAGCGACCTGGGCAACGACGTGGTCGACTGTGCCTACGAAGGTGAGTTTCCATTTGCATAATCGCGCAGCGGGAAAACAAGCGCCGCGATGACATCATCGACGTGGGTCGCAGGGAACCCATTAGTCGGGAGCTAATTGCTCTCGGCTGGCCCCATGGCCATCACCGATCTTTGCCTTTCATATTGGCAGCCAGACAGACGCACCAATTTGGCAGTGAATTTGCTGGCATTCGCTTGTTTTTGTTTACAGTTTCTAGCTCGCTTTGTAGTTTATTTTCGATTTTGCTAGGTTTCGTTGTGGTTAGCGCGATGCGTGTAGCTAAAAATAATCGGTTCACTTGGCGCTTGGCCCCAGCAGACATGCAAATTTCCGGCTGACGTTGGAGCCCATCGTGCCACAGCCCCTGTAAGCTTGGCACTGGCTTAGAGCTGATAGATTGTTGACACGAGCCGCACGTGGTGGGCTATCATTTCCATCAGTGCGTAATATTTTATGCGCTTTCACTCGACATCAACTGTAGCACAAGGCTAATTTCTTTTATTGCTGGCGAAAAATAAAAACAAAAGCCGAAAAATAACTTTCGCCCACAACTGCACAAAATGCCAAACGAAATGGAACAGCTGTTCGCTGCATCTAGTTGTATTTTGTTATTGTTATTGTTTGCTGCTGCTGCTGCTGCTGCTGTTTGGCACGCTTTCAATATCAAATTACCCGTCCAAGATTGGCCAAGTGGGAATGACAAAAGTTGCATGAACACGAGTCAACCATGTGCTGTTAAAACAAACAAACAAAAGTTGATATAAGCTCGAGTTGAATGACTTTGAAATACCCTTACCGACAAATCGAAAGATTAAATGAATTAAAGGAGTCAATTGAGCTTAAAGCTTGGCTTTGCATATGCGTCACAGCTATAGGGTATGCATTAAATCTGAGTCAAATCAGCTGAAATTGATCAGCGTGGAGCAACACTAATTACTCATTAGCTGACAAAGCGAAGGAAATAAAATAAGATTTGAGTGTCAGTAGTAAAGGCTTTTGTGTTACCAACTGCATCAGTAATGTACATAGAGAAGATATGAGTTTTTTTTAACATTATTAATTTGTATAATTATGTTCAATTATTATAAATAAAAAAATATTAATTATTAATTTAAAAACTCTAATTGAAATGAGGAAATAATAAATAATTAAAAATAAATTAATTGCTCACGGAATCTTTGTTTGAATTTATTTATAATGCTTGAATATAATTATACGAAAAATAATTATATTTAAGAAAACTCATATCTACAAGAGGTTTTTTCTATTGAAAATCAAATATATATATTGAGTAATCCCATATCAGACAGAAATAGAGTGCCGTAGGAACGTATCCACAGACAAAGGCAGAATGCTCCAAGTAAGGGTATGCAAAAAAAAAATAAACAAAAAACTGCAAGTGATGTCCACTCGCTGAGCGGGGTGCTGGGGCTTGACTTTGAATGGGCGCTGTCGTGTGGCTGACTGGCTAAATGAGCCAGTGACTTGGCAGTGTAATTGTTTGGCTCTTTGTTGTTGTTGCGACACTTGTGCGGTCTGTGCGGACGAAGATGTCGTCGCAGTGGCCCATTCAAGCAGTCGCCGAGCTAGACAGAAGTGTCCGCCCCGTGGGTGGGTCACCGACCGAGCGCCCGACACTTGAGCTGCAATTGCGGTAAAAGTGATTTTCGCCCGTTACAGTCTTTAGTCTGAAGTGGCCAAGCGGGCTGGCTCCTTGTATAAATATGCCTAAAGAGCACTTCACTACAGTGCGAGCTACGTGAGTCAGCGTTATGTGCATTGTATAATATATAAGGATGTTTCATATGAACCATTAAATGTGGATTATAAATATTCCAGCTTGTTACCACAATAATGAATTGCTATGAATGAATGCATAGTTAATGGAATAAATAGTGCAGGCCTCCAATGAAATACATTCGCTTAGTAATGCAACCAGGAAATGATAGAATTCAAAGGGACTATAAAGCTGTAGTAAAAGATACAAATGTATCTTTCGATCTGGATTTAAGGTCTTCTCCTCTTCTGCCTCGACAACATTTATTATGCATTGTTTATAGAGTATACTCGCAAGAGTCTTGGCCAAATCGAAATGCCAGCCATTAGTTACGGCTCGCAGTGCCACTCATGTGTTAGCCAATGCCTGCCAAGTGGTGCAATTGCATGCAACGATTCGCGATGCAACAATGTTGCAGTCGCAGCCTCTTACCTTTATTCCAATGGGTAATAGGAGTTGGCATTCACATGGTCTTTGTCTTACTTGACAGGTTACAATGCCTGCGTCTTCGCCTACGGCCAGACGGGATCGGGCAAGACGTTCACCATGATGGGCACACCGAGCAATCCGGGTCTGATACCGCGAATCTGCGAGGAGCTGTTCGCGCGCATGCGCGTGGGCCAGGAGTCGGGCACGGGCTATCGCACACACGCCAGCTACCTGGAGATATACAACGAGCGGGTGAAGGATCTGTTGGCAGCCCAGAGCACAGGCCATGCGCTGCGCGTGCGCGAGCATCGCAGCTTGGGCCCCTACGTGGAGAACTTGTCGCAGCATGCGGTCTCCGACTTTGAGGAGATACAAGTGAGTGTTGCCACCTGATTTGCGTGACGCAAGAGACTTAACCAGGCACATGATTACCTCTCCTGCAGGAGTGCATTGCGCGCGGCAATGCCCACCGCACCACGGCCAGCACCAACATGAATGACACGAGCAGTCGCAGTCATGCCATCTTCACGATTACGTTTGTGCAGGCCGTCTTCATGGATGACATGCCGAGCGAGACCGTCTCCAAAATCCATCTGGTCGACTTGGCTGGCAGGTGAGTCAGAGCGTGGAGCCTATGTCGTTATGTCCCTAACAAATTGTTGTCGTTGCCAAATCTTTTTTGCAGCGAACGCGCCAATGCAACGGGCGCGACGGGGCAGCGGCTGAAGGAGGGAGCCCACATCAATAAGTCGCTTGTTACGCTGGGCAGCGTCATTTCAGCATTGGCGGAGCAAACGAGCGCGCATAACACTTCCACGATAGCCACCACGCCGAATGGCGGCACGAAGCGCGTGCTCTACATTCCCTATAGGGACTCCATACTCACGTGGCTGCTGAAGGACAGTCTGGGCGGGAACAGCAAGACGATCATGATAGCAGCGCTGTCGCCGGCGGACTGCAATTACAGCGAAACGCTGAGCACACTGCGCTACGCGAATCGCGCCAAGAACATCATCAACAAGCCCACGGTGAACGAGGATGCGAATGTTAAGCTGATACGCGAGCTGCGCGAGGAAATCAACAAGCTCAAGTCCATGTTGACGGGAGACATTGTAAGCACTGTATTACTCTATGTTTGGAATGAAGAATATATTAATTTTGTATGTCCAATTAGCACTCTTTGCAGCCCTCGCTCAAGGTTCTGGCCGATCTGCAAAAGAAGGAGGCGCAGGAGAAGGTCCTCACCGAAGAGTGGACGGAGAAATGGAAGGTGGCTCAGTCCATATTGCAGGAGCAAAAGAGTCTCGGGCTGCGAAAATCTGGCGTGGGCGTCGTCCTTGACTCGGAGATTCCGCACTTGATTGGCATTCACAATGATGTCACCACAGGCGTCACACTGTACAGCCTGAAGGAGGGCGAAACGCGCATTGGCACCGAGGATGCAGAGGTGGCGCAGCACATTGAGCTGGCTGGCGATGGCATTCGACCGCAGCATTGCAGCATCATTCTCAAAGGGGGTGTAGCCACGCTGCATCCCTGCCCGCAAGCCCAGTGCTGGGTGAATGCGCATCTCATCGACGAGCCCAAACAGATTTCGCAGGGTGACATCATACTGCTGGGCCGCACCAACATTTTCCGCTTTAATAATCCCACCGAAGCGGAAAAGTTGCGCAAAGACTTGAATCGCTCGCAGTTGGATATGTCGCGTCTGTCCTTAATAACATCGTCGCGGGAAAATTTGCTCACATGCAGCGCCTATGTAGAAGATGATGCCATGACAGGCAGCACATCATCGCCCTATAAACGTTCTGACCGCCAGTATTATCCGCAGCGGCCCATGTCGCGTGACGACCCCGAGCTGCAGGACGAAAATCGTAAAATTCTGGACACCATCGAGAATGCACTTAAGCAGCTGAATGTGGTATGTGCTCAATAATTGAATTTCGCTTTTCATTATTAACGTCTTACCATGCCATCGACAGGAGCGCGTTCAGATGCACGACCAATACAAGACGAAGGTGCGCAAGCTAACGGAGGAGCTCAAGCGTCTGGAGCTGGAGAAAATGGATGGCATGCAGATATTGGACTGCCGTGAACAAGAGCTGCTTGCACGCAAGGATATGCTGCTGTGGGAAAAGAATAACGAAAAAGTTCAGGTACGCTCTTACGATGCAGCTACATGCATGTGCAGCTACGATTCTTTTGTTTCGCATGTGCTTGTCTGGCTTGAATTATTATTTTCGTTTGTATTTTATGGTTTTTTTCTTCCGTTCGATTCATTTTCATTTTAGATCGACATTGTGTGTAGACAAATTTCAGCGTTTCAAACGCAGCTCGACTCTAAGAAACGCGATTTCTCTGAGTACGTAGCGAAAGAATTGCAGGAGCTTCATGATTGTGGCAAACTTGACGAGGTTTGTGTATTATTGTAAACATTTCGAATACTTTATTTTGCTTATCAATTAGACTACTTTGAATGTTGTGTACTTAGTTGGCTCTAAATTAAAATTATCATTTACAGGTGGGCGTAAAGATTGAGGATGGCACTCCACTAAATGATGAACTGCTTCTGCATGTCTCCGATTCGCTGGATTTGTTTGCAGCACAGTTTATCAAGGATACAGTGCGAAGAAACGTATGTTCAAGTATTTAGTTTTCAAGTGGTATTTTATTAACATCACTATGCCTCGCAGAATGAGGAGATACGCAGGCTGGACGAGCAAATCGCTGAGAAGGAACGCATACTCAATGCCAGCACAAGTAAAATAGCCAAAGTCGACGAGACCATGCTAGAAATACAGACGCAACTAGAGCGGTTGCGGCAGGAGCGTGTCGAAAGCGAGAAGGAGACCCAGGCAATGCGGGCCAAGAAACAGAGCATGCAACTGCCGGTGCCAAGTGGAAATGATATTGAAGACGTTTCCAAGTCGGACACATATGAAACCTGTGATACCTTCCATACGGCTCAGTCCGACTTCTCACTTTTATCGTCGCCCACTATCACAGAGGGTCAGCAGTCGCCGCTGAGCAATTGCTCGTGCGATAGAGAAGACGATGCTGAGGATACGCGCAAAGATGACTTCTCAGGCAGCAGCGAGGATGCCTCACGCACCTGCACTGCCGGCCCCAGCAGTGGCAGTGGCAGTGGCAGCACTTCAAATGCGCCCAGCTTGCAAGCCATTATGAGCGATAGTGGAGTTTGCCTTGACAGCCGCAATCAGGCGCTGCTCCAAAACGGATCTGGTGGCAATTACAGACACATCATGCGCACCAGCGATGATGAAACGGGCTCCTGCTCCTCCTGTGAGCTGGGGCGAAACTCAGACATGACGCGCGCCTATTGTCCGCTTCATGTGCAGCGACGCAAAATCGCCGCGCAGAAGGCTCAAATTATGAAAAATCTCGAGACGGATGTAAACAAGGCGCAGCTGGATGAGCAAATTGCGGTACTGCAGGATCTGCAGCGAAGCTACATGCAGATGGAGCAGGAAATGCTGCAAACGGTGCAGGATCTGGAATTGCACGCGGATTGTTGCAGGGAGGAACGCACTGGCATGGACAGGCAATACGAGCTGGAAAGCTCTATAATGCGCTCTAGTGTGATGAGTCCCACCAGTATGGAGGAGTCCACCTCACAAATATACTCGCCCAGTATGACGAGATCTTGTCCCTCAATGAGAGAATTTCGTATGTGTTTGCTGAAGTACACGAGAATTCCCTAAATTAATTTGAACTTATTTTCTGTCCGCAGCTGAAGGCGAACACTTCATCACCATACCAAGTTTCGTGATGCGCGGAGCTGGCAAACAGACCCACTATGAATACGAGGTACGAATCGCACTTCCCGATGGCAAATTAAACATTCTGCGTCGTTATAGTCGCTTCCGCGAGCTGCACTTGTGCATGAAGCACTGCTATGGTGCCAAGGTAAGTAAAATGCGGTATGGCTACTTATCCTATAATTTTAAAACCTCTGAATTGTTTTGTACAGATCTCTGCACTGCCTTTTCCTCGCCGGGAACTTTTTGCGTCGAACAGTGAGCCCGTGGCGAAGCATCGTCGCCGCTTGCTGGAGCTGTATTTGCGGCGTCTCTTTGTCGTTTGCTCGAAGATACCACAGTGTCCAATCTATGAGGGGCCTGGGGGACCGGGCCTCACGCGTGCCTCCCTCGTTCAGCTGTCGTCTTTTTTCAAGAAGGGCCTGTTCGAGAACGGAAAGCACGGGACGGGATAATAGTTAACCTACTGCTGAATTATCTCCTGCCTACAGTGTGTCTATTTATTTATTTATATTATCTGTTTAGTTATATGAACGATAACTTGGGCCTGTTCTAATTAGCTAGACCCAGCATAGATTGTAAATTTAATCATGTATCTACGAGTAACACCTTGTATGTTCTATGTATGTATAACCGACCACCAGTGTCCTTCCACATTGTTATTACTTTTATATAGCTACAAATTATACATACATAGCTACACAATCGCCAACAATCACTGTATGGAGCTTTACCTTAAACCAATTGTAGATGTAGCTTCTAAAGGCATTATTGAGTTGTATTTAAATACGTACATGGTTGAGATTTGTTGCGTAGCTTACGTCAGATGTTGTCGCAGGGCGTATTTTAAATAGATAATTTTTGCTCTAGTTAAATATTCTTGTATGTCTTGTTTGTACCGTTAACTTCCATAAGTTATTCCAGTTATGCAATCTGTGATTATCTAATGAAAGTTATATGTAAAACTCTGAATCCAAACAAAAGTACGTAACTGAACATTTCACGATATGTTATAAAGAAATCCAATTAAAGCATATATTTATTAAATGTAAGCCAATTATAGAATAATTCAACACTGATGGGTCACAGGTAGGCAGATGTTTAGCAGTAGGTGATAAGCAATATATAGTACGTAAGTTATCATAAGCTGACTGTCGCAATTATGTTACACTAATTATGAGTACAATTTAACGCAAAAACATTAAATGTTAATTATAAAATGGTATACAATAATTACTTTAGCCTAAAGAGAATTGAATGTTACGGAAACAATAATAGTTTAAATGTTTCAATAAAACACCTTAATATGTATTTCAAACCATTCGCATTTGGCGCCACCACTGAAATGTTAAGCTAAACGACTGTTAACAGTGCACAAAAGCTTTCACTGAGCTTGCGTCGAGCTTTTATGTAGTTGATTCCGCTTTGCCTCAACCAAGTCTTGGAGCTTAAATTGAATCAGAATAACGCTATAAGTAACTATAGTGAGCACCATCTGTAAGACCAATAATATTAATACATATATGAAGAACTTAACCAGGATATCTCTGACTTACGCCACCAAAGTTTTTCAGATTTATATCAAAGAAGTTTCTACAAGTAAAGCGCAGCTTTAAATGTTCCATTTGCAGGATATATTCTCGCAGAAGATTGCTAAGCGGGACGGGATTGCAGTCTCCAGCTCCGCAGCGAATATTGTGAATAATACGTTTAATGCTGAGGTACTGCAAAAGTCGAAATGAGCAGGAATTAGTTAATGAATGTCATATCTTCTTTACTAGGAGGCATATGACTTACCGTATCGATGCAGTTTTGACTGAGCCAGCAGGGTATCAAGAGATTGATTAGCAGAACCATAACATTGCCCAATCGTGCTACAGTTAAAATAAACGGATTCAATGTCACCTAAGTTCTATATGATTCTAAGCCAAGGAACTTACAAAAACGGCAATAAGCACAATCCTTTGGGTTTAGAGCCTGTATGAAGGCCCAGTTGACGATGTGCAGCATGGCCACGCCGTTGCCCACGAATATGAATATCATGGGCAGCGTAAAGTATAGCTCTAGTTCGCCGACCAGCTTCCAGACTCGTGCCACCTGCTGCTTATTGCGCTGGAGTGCCACACAGAGGGCCTGGAGGAGATCGCGCTGCTGGCAGGTGGTTAGCGCCTGCTGCAGGTGGATGAGCGTGTGGCGCAGACGCAACAGCAGCTCCTTTACCACGACCACAAACAAGCCATATTCGATAATCTTCAGCTGGATCACCATCAAGATGATTTCGGTGAGAACCTTGTTGTACCAGTCCATATACGTGGTCAATGAAGGCACGGAGGCACAGGGAAACGCAATCGATAGACACAGAAGCCACAGTCCAATAAATTTTGTCAAACGTTGACGAAACTTTAGTCGCTTTCCCAGCCCACCGAAAGGCTGCGAGGCGGCATCTATGTCCCGCTCCAGTGCAGCTATCTCCACATAAATGCTACGCAGTTTGCGAAAGTGTATCAGCATATTGCCATGGATGACGGCCAGGAGCAACGGGTAGCAGAGCTTTTGCATCTTGCCTTGGGCACTTGTAAAGTCTTCAACCTCCAACATTCGAATTTCAAAGCTGAGTATTGTTATGTTCATATAGCTCACATATATGGCCAGCAGCAGAACACAGAAACTATAGCAGCCAAAGCCGAGCATCAATAGGCGCCTCTCGCAACGCGGCAGAGCTCCCCCATAGAAGCTGGGCGGCGGCGTCAACGTCAGCAGCGCGAACAACTGCAGATATGGCCGCGCTGTGGTTAGAATTCGAGTCTCCATGGCAGATTCCAACGGCATTGTGCAATGCACTGACCGCGCTATTCCACTGTCGGCTGCTCGACTCTAATTAATTAAGTTCCACGTATGCCACATACGCCACAGTGGCTTCTTTGGGCAGCTCGATTAATTGCATAGATTGGACAGTTCAAATATTTGCGTGAGGGGAAAGTAAAAAAAAAAATAATAATGCATGGAGTCAGTTAAGACAAGGTCAAGATAATAATATGTATATAATTTATACTTATATATGTATAAATATAAATATTTATTATAATAATATTTATTTTATATTGCAATTATTATAATTAAAAATAATAATTATTATAATGTATTTTAAGATATATTAAATATATATTTTAATTTATTTTTATTTTATTCTACATAAATTATATGAGGTGTGCATTTTAGTGCCTTACAACTTTAAGTAGGCATCACAACTTTATTTGACAAGCCATTTAACCGTGGATTACTGCTTTTAAATGGGTTTATTTTGACATACATACATTTTGTTAAAAACTTACTAAATTTCCTATTATTTATTATATTATATTATATATATTATTATATTGAACATTTGTGCATTAATGTCAAATAAGTTCTTATGCGATATAGTGATTTCATTTCAAACTAAAATTATATGTATTTTTTTTATGACTTAAACTTGTATAACTTTAACACACGATATATATTATATATTTTGTAAATAATATTTTATTAATATTTATATATATTTTATACTTGTTTTAGCCCTTAGACTTTATTTAGGAAGGTAGGTAAACTTGAACTTCATTGATTTGATAAAGCTTCCTAGATTTTTCCTATCATAAGCTAATGAGGGCACCAATTGTTATTGTTACTAAGCCAACCACGTCAAGTAATCAGTAAGGTCTTGTTATACTCTGTGAAGCTGCCATATAGTTCTTTCTCCCTTTGCTCTATCTATGCACGTTGCCAGCCATTGTTGCAGTTTCTTGCTTCATTTTCCATTTGGTGAACATAATTGGACTTCTTGTGCGCTGCAATGTGCAAACATTTAGCAGAATAGACACAGGCACAGAACCCTTGATTCGACTGTATGCAGCGTGCATGCGAACATGAGGCAGCCAAATCAAATGACTCGACTGGGGTCGTGGGGGAGCTCCGCCAAGCTTCGCCAAGCTCCGCCTGCTAATCCCAATGTTCGCTTGTCTGCTCGTTAGAATTTCACTTAGGCGACCGTTCGCGCTGCAGGATCATGTGTCCTTTTTTATACACTGAGCGCCTTTTCAATGGGAAGAACGAGTTAATCTGTTGAGTGCAAGGATTTGGAGCAGGCACAGATATAGAAATATGTCCGGTCGATAGTTATTCCTCTTTGCATAATAATTGGAAATAATTGCTTTTGAAGAGTGCTTCACAGGTTTATAGGTGGGCCTGCAGCTTAGGGTATCTGCTGTTCGCCTGCTTCTTTTGGAGAGTCTAGTTACTTGTTAATTTTAAACTACTTCACTTTACTTTGTCCACTCAATGAGTGAAGCATGCATGCCAGAGTGTGTGTGTGAGAGTGTGCGTTATTTCTTTTTTGAACTCGTCTATTTTTCAGCTTGATTAAGCACTTTGTGTAAGTGGAGCACATGCAGATATCCCAACTGCCCAATGGCATTTTTAATTTACTCGACTCGGAATATCCAAGTGTTAAAGTGTTGAGTCTTTGTGCGAGCGTGTCTGATTTTCGCATTGACATTTTTTCCATTTTTTCTTAAATGCAAAATGTTTTCTAACGTGCCGAAACGAGCTTTAATTGTTGCTTTGCCTATTCAAGCGGCAAACAATAATTGAAATATAATAAAATTAAATTATATTCAACAAAGCCACAGGAAACGGAAAGTATTCACCAATACACAGACACTTACACACACACACTCGAGCACACACACACACGTGCACTCATATGCTGTCACAATAGGCAATCTCTTTACAGTTTGCACAGATAGTTTTTGCATTGCCTTTTATTGCGCTTATTATAAATACTCTTGGGTATTGTTTAAATTGCTTTCCGTTAAAAAAGACTGGCCATATATTTTATTTGCGAAGGTAAATAAATTGGCATAAAGGCATGTAAGCTGACTTCTGCATGCGTGTCCGTGCATGTGTGTTTGTGTTTGTGTCTCCGTGATGTCTGTGTGTAATAAACAAATACATTTTTATTATTTATGTATTCATGGCCATTAAACGGATATCCGTGGCCATTGCGCGTTAAATTGCAACGGGCCCAACGCCCTCGTCTCCCCAGAGAGGATCTGCCGCACGCCACGCGCCACGTGCATATGCATTATATATCTGCAAATAAACAGATATGTATTTAAATATATAGTTAACTTTAATATACGATTCTGTGCATACATGCAGCTCTCACGTTTTATTGAATTAACGCATAAATTAACAAAAATTACGCACCGTTTAATTCAATTTAATTAATTTTCAACGTTATATGTCCCTGAAAATGCACTTTAAGACCCTGCCAATTCCGCTAATTAATAATGTTCATATGTACACCTAAAAATAAATAAAAGAGACAATCACAAAAATTACATTTTTATTAAAAACTTGAAAAATAAAGACTAAATAAATGTTAAAATATAACAAAACACACTTTTTTGAACACATATCTAAATATTTACGCACAATTTCAAACATGTTTTATATACTTTCACACACTTGAATTATTAAATAAGAGTCTTACTCGAATGATATTATTATGATATTTTATATTGTATTTAAATGATTTCCCAATTAAAAGTTATTCTTATAAAATAATGGAAGCTTCGATATGGAATCATTTGTTGCTGATGTAAGTTTTATTCATATTGTTTTTCTCATTTGGGAGGGATTCGGGGAAGGGAAAGGATTTTAATCTATCTATAAAGAGGTACCAGCTATACGAAATAAAGTGTGTTAATGGAGGTCCCAAATGGTTCATGTCTTTAGCTCATATAGGTTCAACGATTGACGTATCTATTCACTAAAAAACACAAACAGAAGGACAGAAAAGGACTGACTTAATCAAGAATATTATATCAAGTCGGACAGGTCTTCATTTGCCTCAACTTAAAATTCTAATTTTAAAAAAAAATACAAATATTTTATGAAAAATCTCACTTTGTACATTGCTTTGAATTTGTCCAGCATTTCAGATTCATCTGAACTGTATAAAACTTCCATTTGGTTGTTTTTCAATTAGGAAATTGCAGATTAAATTTATTTTTTGATGTACTTACGGAAAGCCTTTCCCTTAACAACAGGCCGGCCTACGCTACAGCATCGCCCCAGTCGGGGAGTAGGAGCCACAGAAATAGTAATTGCCTGATGTGTATAATACTCTCGTATATGTGAATGGCTCTCTCATACAAAACACTGCTGCTTCTAGACAATGTAAACATGTATGCGTACTCACACACACACACACACACACACGCACACATATATGCATTTATATTGGTCCAACTTTTGGCTAGAGCGGCTGGGGTAATGTGCAGGCTTGCTCGGCTCTAGTTCTCATATATTAATTCTAATTAAATTTGTTATTCAAAACGAAAATGCGGCACGTCCACGTCAGCCATTTTGCAAGTGTTAACCTTTTGGCAGTCGACGCTAAGCTCTCGCAAATGGACCAGCATTGACGGCGACAATTCGCACGAAGCGGCCCGAGAACAACCTTGACATTTTTTTCTCTCTCTTTTTTGCCCGTTTTCATTACACTAATGAAGTCATGTGCGAGTGTGTTGACAGCAACTGTGGCAGCTGTGTGTGTGTATGTATGTATAGGTGTGTGTCTTGTCCAGGTTCGGGCAAACGACTATTGCCAGACATATAAAAGGTGCATGACGGGCGCTGGCAGCGACGCCTCATTAAACCATTTTATTATGCCCAACGCCAGGGGGCGGACTTAACTTTGTCAAAGATTCCCAAGCACACACACACATGCCACGCCCACACAAATGCGCATAAGTGTAAACTGAACACATGCCGCCTACATCAGAGGCAACGCTTTAAATTCGAGCGCATCTCGAGGTGGAAGTCAAGTCGCTGGAATGCCAGCTAAATTGTAAGACGACAGAAATATTTCAACAGGAATTTACGATGCGCGCACACTAAATGCTCATTTAGTTTGCACTTTTATTTAGAAACTTGGTTTGCACGTCTGCCAAATTGTCTGCGGTAGCGAGCAGCCAGCCACAGCCGCCAGCCACAGCCGCCAGCAACCGCTGCAACGGCAGCAACAACAACGGCAACGAGCTGAACAACAACGTTGTTTGGGCAAAGTGCAATAATAATGAAGGGAGAGGCGTAAATTTTGCTTTGGCTGCCGCCTGCCAAGCGGCAAAAACTGGCTGCTAACAGACGGAGAGAGAGAGGGAGACATCCTCATAGATAGAGAGAGAGAGAGAGAGAGCGAGAGCTAAGCTGTGGTTCCTGCCAGGTGAGCCATGTTGTCAGCGGAAGGCAGCAACAAATTTTCGTAGCGAAAGCTTTTAGTAAATTTATGGCAAGAAATTCGCCTAGCTCGAGCTGCAGCCACTGCTGGAATGGCTCGGCTGCCACTGGCCGTTTGTTTATGTCTTAGCTTAGGAGCACTTCCTGGCACGCAGTATGCATTGTGCAGCTTTTGCTTCTGAAAATGCTGAAAACCTAATGCACTCGTGCTCATCCAATTGAGCCTTAGCTGCCAAAGCGACTCACAGCTGCCTAATTGAATGCCCAAACTGTTGAAAGGTTTCATAACATGCGCGCTATTAATCTGAGCGCATCCTTCACTCCACATCCATCACTACACATATGGGTAGACAATAGACATCTGTTGTCAGGGCTTCACTTGTGCTGGGAGCATCAATTACATGGTTATTCCGCTCGCAAATTTCCCAAGAACCTTCAAGTTGAATGGAAAAGTTGCAGCCCGTTATACAATGCGACGATTTCTGTTTCGCGTCTTATTTTTCCCTCTTCAAATAAAGTTGATTAAAGTTTATTCAAAAACAAATTTAACTTTTAAGTCATCAGGAACAAAGGCAGCCAGCAGCAGCAGGTACAAGGATGCCTTCAGCACATCGCCACCATATGTGAAAATCCTCGGCTGCCTTAGCGCTCCACCCACAGTGGCAGATACCGCTGTGTATAATTGTTTTACTGCACAAGTCGACTTTGTCGCTCCATATGCCTGACGACACGTAAGACTCTTTTCAAGGCGAGCTCCATAGAAATTAATCAAATAAAGCGTATATGTATTTTAATCAAAGGAAATCCTAGAAAAAAGATGAAAATGTAATTAGGCCCTACGAAAAATATGCTCTGCTATATCATTTAATTCAATAGATTAAATTTGGATTAAAATGCTTCTTAAATGCTGTGAAAGAGGATTTTAATCTATAGAAGGGTATCTTGCGTTCGTCAAAGTATCCTTGGTATCCTAGCACACACTGCTAGGGTTTCTTCTATCGATATCTTCTTTTATTACATCCAGAAATATTATCAGTAACAGACAGAGACAGGTCAGAGGCATGGCAGTTGAGTGCAAGGCTGCTGGGGCATGCTAGACATGTTGACAGGTGGGTGGGGCAAGGGACACAGTCGCGCGCTGTCTGCCATTGTTTGAGCTGCAGTTTGAGTGTCGGCCTGCATTTCGCCGCAGTGTCGACTGTATTTGCATTCAACTTAATTGCGTTTTAAGTGGATTTGCGGTGACACGAGCTCACATACGACATATGTGGGTACATATTTGCCCATTCGCGTGTATTGTTCGGCGTGCAGATGGCGACACTCGAAGAATACTTCTAGCACGTTGTCCCTGAAAGTTTCTATGCTCACAAGCAGCGACAACTGCGCGAGCAGCAATCAGCATTGCCCATGGAACAGACAGGCTTCTGCACGAATAAAAATGTCAGCTGATCCCAGCCTTGAAGTTGGATAACAAAAGAAGCAAACTTAAACTTTAATTAGTGGAAGAGTCAAAACTCTTAAGACAAATCGTATGCCCAAGGAATATATTTAATTAGAGCTTTAATTCAATTAGAAGTAACACAACTTCTTACTTAAAGGCTCAAGTGTGAATAAATTAGAAGTCTTAAAAACAAAGGACGAACACAAATCTATAAATCCAGAGCAAACACGTTCGCCTGTTTGCCGGCTTGTAGGTGTAGTCTGATGCAAATCCCCTAGAAATCAGCCACGCGCTGGGCTGAGCAGGTCTGAGCAGCTTTCTGTCTTTTACTTTTCTACACGTGTCAAACTAATTTCGCATTTTGTTACCTTTTACACTTTGCCGCTGTTGCGCCGCCTTCGCCTCGATTCCCTTTTAGCCCAGCTCTAGAGGCGCCGAACGCCGCCGGAGGCTCATTGAAATTCATAAAATATTTGCACAGCGAAATGGGCGACGTAGCGCACTGACTGCAGGCGGTGTATTATGTGTCAAGCACGTTTGAATTTAAATTCAAATATTTATCATAGAAGGCAAACAAATAAGCAGAAATATGGTAAATAGCAATAAGCAGCCGAGCCAATGGAAGCACGGCAAATGAAGACGGAAGATGGCAATGCCAGCAGATGGTTAGTTAACTCTGCACACGGCTCCAGGTGTACCTACCTACCTGCACCTACCTCTTGGCGCAAGTGCATAAATCTGTTACACTTACATGTAATCCTGGAGGCCAACTGTGGCCTGGTCGTTCTTTGTTTTCAATAGCACAAGGGCCAATAACGAGTTGGCCATGAATACGACTTCTTACGGTCAATTGTGGTATTTGCTCTTCAGCCAGACTCTCATGAAAAGTGACAGCTTCAGGCAGTGCTGACAATAAAGAGCTGCCAACAAGCCAATCCTGTCAGCCGAAATTGCCATACTTGTTCTGCATAATAAGCAAACGAGGACCACAGACAACAAGCTCATGACCGAAGTGCCACCTTGTACAGCTGCTCTATATCAATTAAATATTTTTATTTAAAAATATTCTACATATGTATATATACACATATATTATTTGTTGTGTTGCAATTGATTCCAATGAATTCAAGTCTTAGAAATGTTCATGCTTCGATTGAACTTATTACAGTTTGTTCTCAGAATTGAGCAAGCTCTACTCTCACCACTCACTCGGCCTCTCACTGAATTCATTTGAAATTCATCTCACCTCTACTCATGCTCGAAATTGTTTCTTTTTTTTTGGTGTAAAATATGGCCAGAGAATAAACATGCTTTTAGGAATTTTTGTGCAAATAAATGTATATGAAAGGCATTTCAATGCTCTGCTCAGTTTATCACCTACGGGTTAATAAACATATAAAATATAATAATGTGCTTATATGAGGCTCCTTTGTCTGCCCTGTCAAGGCTTCTATTGAGATTTGTGGCAAAAGTATCGCATAGTTATGTGGGCGCTCTGAATATTCAGAGTTTATCGTTCGCTTGAGTGTGGTTGTATATCTAAGTCGCTTTTTTCTGAATTCACGCGACTTAAAAAATATATTTACGCTCTGTCTGGATGCTTGAATTTGCGCCACATTAGACCGTCCTAATTGCGGCGTCAGCCACCCACGAGAAAGAAAAGCAAAACCAAGTTGAACTGCGTCGACTCAAGTCTGTTGTTGCTGTCGCTATTGCTGTCGCTGTCTATATGGAGCGATATAAAAATGGTCTCATTTTTATTATTCCACTGACCTTGCCAACTGGCAGCAGAGATAATAAAGCGCCTGCTCGAATATCAAGTGAATTAAAGTTGATTTCCAACGAGTGACAACTTTTCACATGCGAAACTTGCGCAGTTAGCCCTTCGCTTAACCTTGCCAATTAGTTTGAAATGTAGAGCTAAGCAAGCTTCCGTTTGAAATATAGCGCAACGAGCAACGAAATTGCCAATAAATAGCCAAAGAAGGAATATTTTTAGCCATGACGCCCCAACATTCCCCCGTCCCCACCTCCAGCACGCTCGCCACGGCGCGCCGTGTCTTTGACTTGGGCAACGCCTCGCCGTTGGCTGCCTGTGGCCAGTGAAGATAAATGATGTTATCGAAGTTTGTAACAAATGTATCTATATATATACATTATATATATATGTGTGTATCTGTATCTGTGTCTGTGTGTGCTGTCATTGTTGCCACCTGACTTTCTGTAATTGTCTGTCCGAATGTGAACTGGCGTGACTTTGGAGTCGTTTTTCACGGCGCTTGCCCCCATCATAATTATGTGTTTGAAAAAATGCAATTAATTTTTATTGTGGATTAAGGTGCTGTGTTTGCATTGCTCTCCAAATGCCGCACATATATCACATCTCGGCCATGCCCACAGGCATTTTTGCAAGTCAACACACACACACGCGGAACATCACATGAAATTTATCGAGCCAGACTAGGACATATATCAGGCGCATTTGTCAGCTCCCGCCCTTGGTCGTTTTTTTTGGCCTGGTTCTGGATCTGCCAATGACTCCAATTGAACTTTCTGATTATTGATTTCCAGCACATCACATCAGTGTGAATACATGTGTGTGTGTTCGTGTGTGTGTGGTGTAATTTTGGCAATTTAAATGTCATTAAAAACAATCTAGGAAAAAGTCGCAAACGATGTGCGAAAGATGTGGGAGAAGTGGGAATGTTCAAGTATTTATGCAATTTGCGCCAGCTGCTTGAACAATCATGGCAACAACAATAATGCCAGGAACAAACATGCATAAATGCGACAACGATATGTGCGCCGCAACAAAAAGCTCGGGACTTTTCAATTAAATGGCAAAATCAATTTTCACCCGAAATTACCATATTTACATTTTCGCATTACGCATTTGCATATTTGTAATGCCAACCGGTGATTGGGGCGCTGCTGGGGGTCCAGGAGTTGTACATAGGTCAACAGGTGCAAGAAGGTAAATTGCTGCAAATTAAAATCAGATAAGATATAATGACTTACACAAAGCACCGCTCTCCAACACGCACGTTCCACGTGTCATACAAGCAGCTGTGCCGCAGATCTGACTGAAGGCAGCAGGCGAATTGGCTATATACAAAGCGAAGCCACAAAAACCAGTTGGGGTAGCAACTCTCTTTGAACTACCAAAGCCAAGGCGAAACCCAAAGTCAGCATGTTGGCATTTCAGTAGGCACGTGCAGCACACTTATAAGCATAAGTATTCAGACACACACAACTAGGTATGAGTACGAGTGCGAGTATGTAGAATACTTGTGCCAAATATGCCGATAATTACATTTGGAAAAATTGTTTCCTTTGCTGCGTGAAGAATGAGAATGGGCCAACACTTGCGAGGGCTGTTTAGAAAATAACTCAAATAACTTGCATACCTTACTTACATAGCATAATATATAATTATTTGTGTATTTCTATCAAAAGAATTTGAATTATTTGATATGAGTGAGTGAGTGAGTGATTGATTTTTAAGGCTGAGACAAAGCATAACATAAATATGTTCATTGTTACATTTTTAGGTAAATATAAAGTAGAAAACGGACAAAAAAGACTTTTTTTTAAATTACAATATTTCTAGCATTTTAGATTTTAAAAAAGAAGATTTTTTGTTGTTTATCTGTCCACGTTTTTATTGTGCTTTCCGTATGAACCAGAAAATAAAAGACTTAATAAAACTTACCAAAAAATATTTAAAAAAAATTAACAATTCAACTAACGTTTATATATAAAGTATCAGGAAAATTAAAAAGAAAAACGTTTGCTATAAAACTATAACTACAATATATTAATTTAAATGAAATAATTTGTCAAATAACAAATAATATCATAATAGCAATTTTAAAAAACTAAGTTTAATTCAATTTAAAAATAATATCAAAAAAAATATATATATTAAAAAAATATACGTTAAAAATATATTTAATATAATATTAAAATAATACAAATTATATTTAAAAAAATTACATATGGGTTTCTATATTTGTTTTTTTTTTTAATATTTCTATATTCTTGGTATATATACATTTATTATAACTTTAACTTTTCTATCTCTTGCTTAATCTCTTTCTCTATATGGGCCAACCTTCTGTTGTAATACCTAAATCCATAATAGATAATTCTAATATTTTTGTGTCGCTGATTGCAATTTTTGTAGCGTCCCCTTGTTCATAGGTAATGGCAATAATAATGTGTATGTGTGTGTGTGCGTGCGTTAATTTATTTATACATATTTGGCACGGTCTAGGGAAAGTGAAATTGCTAACTCGACGGCTAATGCTAGTACACATGTGTGGCTACGTTTTGGTATACAAATTACAAAATTATACAAATCAAAGCCACACAATTGCTTCAATTTAACCAAGGACCATAACCTGAGCCAGCCGACCCCCGCCACGGCAGCTGTTTGCCGTACTTTAAGTGGCCTCGTATTGGCGCAAAGGATAATGATGTTCCTGCTGCCGCTGCTGCTGATGATTGTGTTGCGGTTGGCAGAGATTAGAGTCGCGGCAGTCGCGCAATCAAAGACAAAGCGCTTTCACAACCTGCACAAATTATGAGCCCAATTGCAGACAGGCAGTACGGATTTGACGCTGGCTGTGCTCAGCTGAAGAGGCTTGCTTCGAGCAGGGGCTCAAGTAAGGGGCTAAGCAGTAGTAGCGTGGCAATTAAGTCATTACCTCAAATAACTGGAGGCGTTGAGCCTCGTCGTCTCCATAGGTGTTTTATAAGTGTGCAAACAGAAAGCCTCACTGGTTGCATACGGCCAGCAGCTCATGTCTGTTATGTACCCAACAATGTGTGGCTGTGAGTGTGAGTGTGGGTGGGGGTGTGGGTGGGGGTGAGGGTGAGAGTATTTGTTTGCTTGTCTCCTGCTTTGAGCTGCAATAAAGACATGCAAATTTATGTACAGCGCCTATGTGTTTGTGTTTGACAGTCATCCCGTCCTTGGCACAGCTCCGGCACAGCTCCCAGCGCCTGCCCATGCTTTTGATAAGCAATTTCGTCGCTCTTTGTGGTTGTTTGCCTCTGTGCTCTGTGTGTACGTAAATTTAAGTGAGTTTTGCTTTTGGTGTAATGAAATTAACAAATAATACCTTTCAGGGGCTGATTCCAACTTGTTGGCGTCACTTTGATGGCAATTTGAATGGGCTAAATGGCATTTAAAGCGATTACATCACTCTCTTATCAGTGCGTCCAGGCAGCGCAGATGAAAGGCAAGGCCTCACTTGAGCCCACAATAATTGTACATCATTTGCCAAGCGAAAAATCCAAGAGGGACAGCTATCCTTTCCAACCCGATGATTATATACTCTTGTAGAAATATAGGCTTGGATGTGCTATTATGCAGAAGCTTTACTTTGGACTGATTGCATGACATGTTTGGATGTGCAGAGATCCACATCATCGAATGTAATCTTTGAGCGCAATTGCGCAATAAAACGTGCTTCATATGAGATATGAGCAGCAAACAAATATTTAAGAGTTAGACGTTAGATGCGGCAGGTCTGACCATAAGAATTTTTGTGTACTATATACAATCATTTATGTATATATTGTATGTTGAGGATGGAGCGTATTCTGATTCATTCCCGAAAGGCTTTTCAAACTACATTTTTCTTTCTTTTATACAATCGTTCATTTCATTTATTCCCCTCTTCCCTTGATGTAGCTACCAAGGCTATAATCATATAAGAAGACTTTGTTTTTCAGCTTCCAACTTTTCCTTTTAGTCAGCATTGAATCAACATGATTGGATTTAATTTTAGGAGCCTCTGATTCTTCTTGTTCATCGATCGATGCAGCGATTTCATAAGCAATAACAGAGTATGATGATATACGTCTTTTAGCTAAAATTAAGCAAATTTCAAAATATTGTACTCTAATCTTATTTAAGACAAATAGTAAAAAAAAAATTGCTATTAGTAATTTTTTTTATATTGAAAACAAACAATGTAATTAGATTGTTTTTTTGCAGTTCTATTATAATATTTAATCGCTAGCAGTGAGATAATTAAATTAATAATTGGCCAATGAATGCATTATGTAAAATGTAAACCAAAAAGTTTTTTTAATTAAAAGATAATTTGGAATATGCTGGTGGGGATATGTTTATTTACCGTCGCAGTCAGGAAGCCTTGGGCTTTGAATGTCTAGCAGTTGGCATTCCTTAAATGAATTCAATCAACTGGGGCAGCCGCTTATAAATCTGAAATTATTCAAATTAATCAGCTGAAAGCTAAGCAAATTTAAATCTTTAAGCTCCACGACTTCGACGAAGCCAGCGCGCTTCTGTTGTTATTTGAGATATTTCGTCTTCATCTAACATTTCAGCAATAACATTTACTGCGGTATGCCAGCTAGTTGCTTTTGCTATAGCTATTTCTTGTTATTTAATTATTCGATGCATGCGAAATTATGTGAAAATTCTTAATTAAAAAGTTATTTCCAGGTATTTAAACTGCTATTGTTTGGTCTTGTGTACTAAAATAGACATTTTCGACTACATCAAAAGGTTTTAGGCGTTTAGTTTATTTATTAATTTATTTTTATCATTAAATTGATGCATGTGTGGTTATTACATACATGTGCTAATATTATAAATAAATATTTCCCAAAATTTGTGTAATTTATTAATAGATTTCTCTATTAAAATAATGAGAATTCAAAGGAAACATAATATTGGATAATCCACACATAAATCAGTTTATAGCTGGGTGACTTGAATAGCTCTTCCAATATCATTTAAAAATCTCTTTGATTTTATGCTTTCAGCTTGAAGCGATTTGGTATCTGATTTGACAACATTCGCTTTTAATTGAATAAATGAATGAGACTTTTTATATCTTCTTAGTGTCAATTAGCCAATTACTTATTGATTTTAAAACCGACAAAGCAAAAAACGCTTACGTGGAGCTCCTCAGTCATGGGTTACGTGGCAGTCAAGCTGCACAACTCGGCGCTGCGCATCATACAGTGGCTAATGCGCTTAGCGCTTATAGTGCCGCCACGCTCTTATCCCCAACTGAGGCTGCTCTACAGTGGAATTATGCTAGTCTACCTGGGGCTAATATTTCGTTGGCGCATCGCCTTTAATTACACCGTGGAATACGATCGACTGAATGACCTCTTGTCGTTTGTACTTGACTTATTTAATTTTGTGGCATTGGTTGTCAGCCATTTCGTGGTGTCCTTGGAGTTGATCTGGCAGAACCGCAGCAATCAAATTGAGAAGCAGTTTTCACACATACAGCAAGTGCTCTGCGAGAAAATTGGCCACAAGCTGAACACCCAGCGCAATCGATTAAATACGAACATAGCGTTTAGGTTTCTGCTGCTGCGTGTCCTGATGCTCCTGGGCACAACAGTCTATAACAATTCGGGTGCGCACACCTCGCTGCTGCTCATCAGCAACTTCTATTCGCAAATGGTGCTCATATTGCGTTGCAGCGAATTCACATTGCATTCAGCCTTTGTCCTGACCATCTACCAGGAGATGCATGATGCTGCTTCGAGTGTTATTTTAAAGCTAGAGAGCTCACGCAGCGAGAGCTGGTCTCTGCGCCGACTGCCCCTGCAGCACATCGTGAGTCTGCAACAACTGCATCTTCTGCTCTGGAAGGTACAACGGGACATCGAGAGCAACTTTGAGAGAAGTCTCGTGGTGCTGATGCTGAAGTACTTCATAGACACCTCGGTGCTTCCATACTGGGCGTATGTGAACAGAATCCATACGAACAATGTGCCACTGCAGATCTGTAGCTAGACGTGAGAGGCATCGACGAGGACGACACTTATATTTATTCCTTTCTGTTTCAGGGTGTGCAACGGAGGAGCTAGGCATATTGCTGGAGATTAGCATACCCTGTTGGTTCTGGACCCGCAGCGCTCAGTTGCAGCGCAAGTTTCGAGCTGTTTTTCATGGAGTATCGGTGGATCGTCGCAACGAGCAGTTAAATTCAGCGTTACTAAGGATCGCGGCGCAACTTGGTCAGGAATCTTGTCAGTTCAGAGTTGGCGGATTAGTGACGATTAATAACGATATGTTGGGCAAAGTAAGGTAGAAACTTATACCAATTATATGAATTTTACACGAGTTTTATCATTCAGTTTCTATTTGGAGTGCTGAGCTACACTCTGATTTGCATTCAGTTTTGGATAACATACACCATAAAGACGAGAGGTGAAGAAGGCAGCATTGATCTGGCTCAATTGAATGCAACCTTTACAGTTTGAATGCAATCAACAAATCATAATAAAGTTGACCTATATTTTAAAAACATTTGTTTTGTATTGCCTGAAGATTATTTGAAGGAAATGTTTCCGGATTGCTTAAAGTCGTTTCTTCATCAACATTTTATTAACAAAGTCCTTCATCTGTATTGGATGCGTACATTGGGGTTGGTTTGCTATATAGATATATATATATATAGAAATCCAGGAGAAGGAATACAAATTACTTATTATTTTTGATTAATAGTAAAACAATAATAATATAATATAATAATTTTTGAAATATTTTTTTTTTTAATTTTTATTAAAGTATGAAATTAAAAAAAGTATTTTATTTTAGTCTTTTTAATTTCTTGTTTTTATTTTGCGATTTTATAAAAGAATTTTTTTAATTGTTAAATTCCATCAAAATGTAGTTTTATGTAATTATATACATACTTTATTTTCGATTTTAGCTAACGTTCTGTCCGTTTGAAAAATATTATTAACTTTAAATGCTATGTTTAATGACATCTATATCATTTTTAGTATTTCTTTATTGACAAGTAATATAAATATTTACAACTTATATAACTTAGTAGAGGGTAGTAGATGGGTATTTAATTAAGAAGAATTCACATAAGTATGTATATGAACATTGTCCATGAACATACTCAACGAGTTAAAGGTCCTTGTAGTATATTCATATGTATATCGTGAATTGTTGCTCTTCAACTTTCAATTAGCCAATTAGTCATTGATTGTGGATCTGCGTGAGTGTTCAACACTAAACGAATGTGGTTTTAGTGGCCTTAGTCATGTGGCACGTACCTGGCGAGTTGCACGAAGCTTCGCTGCGGCGGATGAGCCGCTTGAAGCACTGGCTGTTGCTGCTGCCGCCCCGCCCGCTGTTGCCGCTCAAGGTGCTCTACACGGTCAGCTTGCTGATTTACCTGGCCTTCATACTGCACTGGCGATTCAGCTTCAACTACGGCGTTGTCTACAATCGAAATGACAATTTTTCACTTGTGGTGGACTTATTGAACTTTCTCACTTTGACAATTGCTCACCTGGCTGTGGCAATGGAGCTGATCTGGACAGATCGCAGCGCGCAGATTCTGCAGCATCTGGAACGAATCCGCTATATGTTGCGCGTGCAGTTTGGCCACAAGGTGAACGTGGAGCGAGTGTGTCGCTACTGCAAGGCCATCTACTGGCTACTGCTGCTATGCTGCCTCGTGCTACTACTGATGACTATATATAATAATTTGACCACGAGCCTCTCGCGGCTGCTCGTCTACGCGTTCTACTCTGAAGTTATCCTGCTGCTGCGCATAAGCGAGTTCTCGGTGTTTGCAATATTGGTCTTGGTCTTCTACATGGAGTTGGCTGAGGTCAGTGGCAGGCTGATCTTGGAGTTGGACAAGACTCGCTGTGAGGTGCGTTCCCTACGCTCCCTATCGCTGCAGCGCCTTTACGTGCTGCAGCACCTGCACGGGCTGCTGTGGAACACGGTGCGCCTCATCGAGCGCAACTTTGCGCTGAGCCTGATAATTGTGCTGCTGAAGTACTTTGTGGATATCTCCGTCTTGCCCTACTGGATGTTTGTCAACAACTACAACCATATGCAAATGGCCACAACATACTGTGGGTAAGATTGTACAAGGATCTGCTGATGCTAACCCCTTTCCGTTGGCAGACTGTGTGACTGAGGAGTCTTGCAAGTTGATGTTCACCTTCCTGCCCAGCTACATCTGCACGAGATGCGAGCTGCTGCAGCGCCAGCTTCGATCCACTTTGCACGGCCTAGCCACAGATCGCCAGAATGCGCAGCTGAATACGGCTCTATATCGCATCTCGTCGCAGCTGGGCCAGGAGCGCTTCGCCTTCAGTGCTGGTGGCTTGTTGGTAATCAACAATGAGTCGCTGGGCAAGGTGAGTGGATCGACTTACCAAATCAATGTCAGGGCAGCTTTTGCTATTTTCGTCTTTATTCCAGTTTATCTTCGGCATGATTGGCTATATTATCATTTGCATACAATTTCGCTTGGCACTGATAGACAACAGCCCAGAGGAATCCGTCCAGAGTTATGTGACTGACGCTCAGCTCCTCTAAATCGAATTTCTGTGAATTGCGTATCTCTTGCTGCGGCTTCTAAGAAAACCGCAAAACTCAGAATCGACTGACATACATTTCCATATACATAAATTTATTTATTGAAATTGTTTCTCGATATCAGGTGCTGTAATTGGATTCGTTTACTTTTACACTGTAATCAACTGACAGCCAGCATCAGACAGCCGCAGCATTCGCTCTACTAATTAGGCTTTGAATATCTCTCAAATTTCGACGATATTTGATTCGAAATTCATAGACCACATTGTGATGCATTAATTAGGCAAATAATTCGCATGGTAAATGAATTTATTTTTAACTTCTCACAAAGCTCACTGTGCCTGGCATTTTGAGTATCCAATTGTCATGCATGGTCGGCCACTGTAAAGCCTGAGTCTGGGCCACTATCAGGCTGGGGTGGGCTTCACATGTGCGCACGAGCTGGCTTTGGGGCGGTCTAGGCCAGTTGTTGATTCTGCATCGAGCCGGGGCTAATGCAGCAATTCATAAAACTTGGGAGATGCTCATCAACATCAAGATATTTTCACAGAACTCTGCTTAATTTATTTGAAACTTTTCACTTAACTTCTCGACTTGTCAGCAGCGTAATTAGGGGTCGAGCTGGCGTCCACTGGGGGCATTCATTATGCCTCAACTGTTTGGCTGTCATATGCAACATGATAAAGCTCTTGGCCAGTTGCTGGCTCCGAACGCTGAATGAATTCCAAATTCTGACGTTTTCTTAATAAGCCAATTTCAGAGCCACAAACTTTGGATTACTGGCCTCAATATTTCATTCCTCTGACACTGCATTTATCAGCGCTTACTGGCAGCATCGATGCCACTGACAGCCACCTGTCCCCAAGTGCCGCAAGTGCCTGAAAAACGTCAGATTATTGTAACTGGCGAGCGTCTCGTCTCTTGCCACTAACGAGCTGCAACTGCACTTCGAACTGCAGGTGTCTAAATTTTGAGCAGGTTAATTAGACTTCGTCCGAATACTCGACAAGCTGTCAGTTGCATGCAATTAGCAAACGAGAATTAAAGCTGTGAGGCTGCCGAGTCGAGTCGCAGTACCTTGTGGAATGGCAGTGCTTTTCATGCCACAACGCTTTAGCTCAATGGCAAATCATAAAGAGCAAGCCATAATCGTCTCGTAAAAATCAGACGCGCACGCACACTACTGCAATGGCCTCTCTCTCTCTCTCTCTCTCTCTCTTTCTGTCTTTGTCTGCGTGCCCTTCCATCTCACATTCTTTCTGAATTGGGGTTGCGCTGTGCGTGCTATGACATAGACAATGGCATCGTCTATGGCTGACGTCGCGGCGTCAAGGCTTTTACTGTTGCTCACACATGTTAACACGCACACGCACACACACACATGCATGAGCATAACACACACATAGAGGGATTCGTATACTTGCACACTCAGAAGCACTTTTATAGCGACACGTAGTCAGCGATGCTCTGAATTGCAGGAAGCTAGGCTCCCTCTCTACCCCTCCTTCTCTCCCTACCTCTCTTTCTCTTGCTCTATCTCTCTCTCTCTCTCTCTCTCTCTCTCTCTCTCTGTGTACGTGTGTGTGTAGTTATTACTTTTATGAAGCATGTGATTACGTTTTATTTTTAATGCTTTTAGTAAAATGAGGTTAGTACACACTTGGTTAGCGACAAATTACATTTTTTCGCTTGTCTGCCAGGCAGCCCCGCCTTGCTACGACTTTACTAGATTATTGAATTCTTGGAATTTGCATTTTAGAGAATGGCTGCCAATCGACTAGGCAAGTGAAATATTTAAATGCAACGAGTGTGCGGACCGAATCGAATGTAGCCAATGTTGTTTCTGTGCGTGGCCAAATGTCCTTATCACAGTAATATGCTATAAAATAAAACGCTTTATAGCTCGCCCTTTCACTCGCCTAATTAATGTTGTCATTAGGCAAAATGCTTAAACGGTCGCTGCCCGCATGCACGAGGCGCACAATTAACTTCCGCTTCCGGCATTGATTGAAGCCAGCGAGTGCTGAATCAAGTTGCCATGTTGCATGCACAATGCACATGCAAACGCACGCACACACATGCACACATGCACATGCACACCCACACAGTTATATCATGCACTTGTTGTAGTTAACTGTTTGCATATTAATGACAAATAAACCAACATCAACGCTGCACTCGCCCTCCACTTGCTTCGCCCACTTATCGATGCTGATGTGTGTGTATGTATGTGTGTGTGTGGGCGATAATATTTTGGACGCCATTTCAGTGGCGTGTGGCAAGCGGTGGCGGTGGTGGCCCCAAGCCATCGGAGCTAATTTGCGACAAACAACAACAGCCGCACGTTTGACTCTGTGGCTCTTTCAAAGTCCGCGCGATTTATGTGACAGTTAAGTGCCAGCCAAAGGGGCCGTGGAGTTAACTACTCAGATGTGCGACTGTGTGCGTGTGTGTACATATGTTAGATAATAAAACATTCTACATTAAATACTTAATATGGTATTCAATTCGATCTCTCAGCTAAAAGAGATTATGAATGGATTAAGAACATAAACTGAAGCATGGCTGAATATGACTATATTAAACAAATTAACACTAATCTAGACTAGATCTTAAAATAATTATTATTAAATTGAAAGGGAAACTTATTAAACATGGCTTGGGGACTTGGATTTCATGGGTTATACACGATTTCAATTAGATTGCTGCTGATTAGGCGCGATTTCTGAGGCGTCTCTCTAGAATTGCTTGTGGACAAGCTCTAATGAATAGCACAGAGAATTGGGTCAGATGGACGATGAGCTAGCTCTTAGGTCCGTTTGGCGTGCAAGGAGAACAATTGCCTTGGCATATTTATAGATTTATGCTCAATAAGCAGCACATGAAACCCACTCTCCTTGCAGCCATTGCTTGTACTACTTGTTTTTCCACTACTGTTGTTTATATGTCCACAGCAGAGCCGCAGACTCAGTCAGCATTTGCGGGATTTTATTTGTGCGCCTTTTACTGCCTTTTGCTCCCGACGCAGTCAACCCAACTGCCAACTCTCAATACACAGTAGTCAACAACAGCAACAAGAACAACTACAGCTACTTTGGTCGACTGCCAGCAGTAGAAATGTGTGCAAATAATAAAAATCTTGGGCAATATTTCAGTTTTGTGCTTTACGGCCGGTGATGTCTTGGCTGTCCTGTGCCTTACTGTGCCGTGCTGTGCTGCCGCCGGCTTAGCTACCCTTCCAGTTGATGCCATAAATTATAAACAAAATGGTCGAGCAGAGCTCAAAGCTCCAGCAGCACCTGATTTGTTTATTTGTGGAGCATTTTTCAAATTTACGACAGCTGACAACGCACATTTGGCCGGGCTCTTGTTGCTGTCACGTGGACAGCTGCAAGGACAGCTCTCAATGCGACCGTATTGGCTGTTCGACTGCTCGAATCCGTTGCCCAAACAGCGTCTGCCATTGACTGATTTTCAATTTGGCCAAATATAAAGCGCTGCGGGCAAAACAGAATTGCTCGACTGCCGCACGCGCCTCTCCGGCTTTAATTCGTATTTGCTGAACTCACTCCAGCAGCGACTGCACATCTAATTGCAGCGCAAATATTTACCGAAGCTCAACAGAAATGCCCTGTAAAAAAATGCCTATAGATGGCGCCGATGCTGTCGCAGCACGTACTTAATTATTTGCCAAGTAATTGTGTGCACAGCAAGCAACGCAAACATGTTGCATGCCGCATACTAACTAATGTCAACAACATCTACACTGACACGTGCAGCATGCTGATGCAACATGTCCATCACTCAGCAAGTGCTGTCGTTTTTACGAGTTATCAACTTGCAGTTGAGCAAGAGCAAAAACATCCATTCGTTTTTTTAATTTTAATATTCACTTTTAAGGAATGTGACAACCGGAGGGGAAGTTTTTTTGCCATACCCAACGGATTTATGTAAAATAAATCAAATATATATTGTAATTTAACTTTAAAGGGAAACAGCTAATTTTGTTAAATCGAGAGCTGTCCATGTATTTTAGCATATTATGAGTTTCCTATTTTATTTCTTGTTGACCTCCATTTCTTTGAACATATCTTGAGCAGGCTGGACTTGGCAAAGATATAAAGGGAACATAGTATTTTAAGAAACATAGAAGTATCACATGAATAACTTAGTTTTAAAGCTAAATATAAACATATTTAATTTACCTTTAGGTAGTAAGGCACATAGATAAAGTTATCCTCTATGACATATTAGCCTGTTAGCTGATAAGCATCATCCAATACAATAGACTATGAGTCAATCTTTAAATAAATAAGTCACCAAGCACGTCTTCTTTAAGATCCAAAGCCGTAGGCTCTAGTATATAGTCAAACGAGTAACGAGTAACGTCAAATGCTGAATATTGCCTTTATAAAACAGTTAATTTTTTATATTTAAAAAAAAAAAATTATTTTGTATTAGTAAATTTAACTTTATTGACTAGAACAATCGCATGATCAAGACAATAGCAATTAAAAGCTCGGTTTGGCATTCGAATTCATCCAAAACGGAATCTTTTGGTCACACGTCTTCCTACTCATTCACTTTGTTTTGCTTCGCTTGAATGTTGTGCGGCTGAGTCTTACGCGAGCGCACTCACTGCAACTTATTCCGCTTCATATTTAATTTCACTCAACGCGTTTTGCGTAATGCTCATTTAAATGTGGGGGTTTCGCCTTTTATACAGAGTTTGGTTTGGTAAGCCCAAAGATTCAACATCCAATGTTGTTAAGTATTTCATATTTTGGTGTCTCGCTCTTGCAATGCCAATTGATTGCTTCATATACACAAGCTAAATATAAATAGAGAGCTTAAGGGTCAACTGCTGGTTATGAAGTACTTTAGGTTTATTGGCTGTCCATTTAATATTAGATTTTAGTACATTTAAAGTTTGCCCAGCGTCACCACGCCCATTAGAGTGCAGTGGAGCTTCATAAGTTGGGCAAAATTATATAGACACGTATTTAAGCACGCCTTTTCCGCAGATGAAGCCGAGGGCCATTAGCATTAGCGCCGCTGAATAGAGAATTTGGCACAACTCCAGGCGACACCCGCTGCCAAACACTTTGAAAGCATTTTCCAAGAATGCTGGGCAGCGGGACCGGGTGTTGCCCACTTACATAGTTGCTGCTCTAGTTGAGCTCTATTTGTGCTTAAATTATTTTAATTTTTGCTCGCAGAGTTGAAAACTAAGGCAATTCTCCGTGTTCCACTACTCTTTAAGCACGGCCTTTATTTTGTGTTATTTTTTCCCCTCTAATTAATATTTGAAGCAGCCAATTTGAGGAACACCATTCACCTCTTTATTTCAAAAAGGCAAAAGAGAACTCTCGTAATAATTTCACTTCTGTATAAATAAATATATATATATATATATATATATATATATATATAAAGAAGTTTTGTAAGTTCCCTTTGGATGCATTGAATATATCAATTTAAGCAACATTGTTGAAGAAAATGCAATGAAAGGAACACGTTGCACGTGCGTCTGAAAGAGTATTTCATATTTCCACTTTTGCTTTTATGAAATTAAGTTTGGACTTCTTGGTTTAAGGTTGATTGAAGTATAACTGACCTCAATTTCAACAAGCTCCTTGAAGCGAGTAAATGAAAAAGGTTTCTAAAATAAAACTGCACACATACACAAGTCAGACAAAATTCATTTGGGAAAATTGTGCAAATAAGCAGCGAAGGTTGCGTACAGACAGTGCTATGTGCTTAAATTGGCTTTTGCACGTTAGTCACAGTACGACATTGGACCTATACCTAAATGCCAAGTGGCAGCATCCAAAAGCTTTTAGACTTTTACACTTTACTGATGATTGAGCCAATTTACATGTCCTTTACATTGGCAAGTTCACCCCAAGAGGGCAACTCTGCTGATAGTTTCTAACTGAGCTAGTGACTGTAAATAATTTACGTAAGATGAGATCTTTCTGTCGTGCATTACATGTACATTGAATCGTTTACTTCCGGATGGAATCCTCTAACTTATTTACCTAATACAAGTGGGCTCTGTTGAATTGAGACAGCTAAAACTGGCTGTCGTCGTGGACACTTCAAATTGTTAATATATATACTTCTTTTCTTGGAAGCAAAGTATAGAGCGTTCAGCTGAGTTAATTGTTATATCAAGGCAATCTTATAAGTCAGGCACACCCAGCTATAGCAAACTTTGCATTGTTTCTAATGAAGTATCCTTGAATATATAATCTATTTATTTAACTTTTCTTTGTATGAGTGTGCCTATGCAGCAAAGTTATTTGTAAATATTGATTTTCGAATATTAAACAAACGCTTAAGCACTCGATAATGAAGTTTGACAATGATACTTAAGTTTAACCAAGATTAATTAAATTGCACTGAGTACAAAGATGTGTAATGGCAATTAAAAACTTTGCATTGACGTGCAATACTGAAGTGTTAGTAGGACTCATCCACTTGCAATTTAAAGAACTTTCAAATTCTTAATATTGGTCACAACTATTGCATAAATTTGAAATATATTCAGAGATAGCTTGTTCTGTTTCTAGGGATTGCCTGAACATTTTATTTAAATACTCAATCAAACTGCAGTCATAGTCCTCAATCCATTTTCCTTCTATCTGACCTGGAGAATACAAACAAGTCACACACAAACAAGACCTTGCCAGCAGCAAACAAAGACTGGAATAATATTTTCATGAGTTATTCTGTTTTTTTTTGTTTTTTTATTGGTGAAGCGTTTTCAACCTGCTGAGAGCTGCCATTGTCAATTGCCATTGTCAGTGGCTGGATGCAAAGGAAACAAAGACAACGAAACGATTGTACCTGCTGGCAGGACAAGTGATATTTTGCAATATTGTTTTCCATTTGGCCGAGTCTCAAACATTATTAGCCTGTTCTGCACTGCAGCACGACACAAAAGGTAAATTGATATTGATATACATTTATAGCTGAACAGAAATGTCTATACTTACACATATTTGTAGGGCTAACACCCTTTCGCATTTTCAGACATGGACACCTCGTATATAAGTTCATGGCCACATAATGATATCTCCAGACTCTTTTTCTTCTCAACCTGTTGTGATTAAAATCAATAAAACTCGTTGCTTAAAGTCAAAAACAAAAGCCAGCTGTTTACACTAATTATACTACGTCGCATCTGAATCCAAATTCTTGGCAGCTGTGCTTACATTGTAATGCCCTCATGCAAGGCTATAGTCATGGGTCTATCTTGAATACACGTTTATCTTAAATACACTAATTACTGAATTCCATTCTGTAACGTTAATGTTATGCTGAGCTTAAGCTCAAAGCTGTTACTGTAAAATTTATAAGCCCGAGTATATGTGAATGAATCTTAAGTGTTAGTTTCAACAGCTATTTGCGTCCTAATTTTAGTTTGATCCAACCAATTTGATAAGAAATTCAATTTCAAAGTGCCAAATCTGTAGTTAGGGCTAATGCAGTTTCATTACTCGACAGGACATGGTCTTCGACTGGGCGCTGCACAGGTTTTGAGTTGCACCAGCAGCGCAGATTAGGCAGGCTACATTAGCACATACAAACATTAAGGTACACACTCAACACACATCCACTCCGTCCCTCCACCCCTCACACTGTAACAACAAGCAGCGAGCACGACATCGGTGTCCCGTAAACAGCATAACAGCATCCGGTGGCAGGACTCATGTAATTTGCAAAAGCTCAAAGTTTATCAAACTGTTGCGGGAAATGCAAATGACTATTCGGGTAAATAGACCAAGGTAACTGTTTCGCTGTACTATTTTGTGTGTTCTCGCTGAGAACTGAGAACCTCAGGTCGAATAGAACGAAGTCCTTTGAAAACAAATAATTACCCATGAAGTTAAAAATAAGAAGAGACTTGTTTTCAATGTCCTTGTCGAATTCCAACGCAGTATTAATATTTTTAGGTTCACAGCAATATAAGCTTAAATAAATTGGCATTTGCTTCCTTGAAATCCTTTTAGGGTACTTCACAAAATGTAACGAACAAAACAGCAAAAATAAACAAAATAAATAAAAATCCGTATTCATTGACAGTCGAAAGCTAAATACCCTGTAAGACTTTTACTTTAAAAGTAAATTTATATTTGAATTCCCATATTGAATGAGATGTATGTACTAACAAGAAGATCCTATGTTTTTTTTATAGAAATATATATAAATTAAGGAAAGAGTAGAGTTTAAATGCATTTTAAAAAAGGATGGATAAACCAATAAAAACGTGTGCAATAATGAATGTTACCCAACATGCGATAAAATGTTAGTGTATGTGATCGCCTTTTCCATTATTGCATGCATGCTGCGCAAAAAGTCATCTGTTATTTGCCCCGAGAACATTATAATAAGCTGCTGAAGTTTGTCCCAAAAACTAAAGAGACGAGAGAGCCAAAATAAATACCACGAAAGCGGGTCGTGATGGCTGTCAGGACGACGAGTCGGGTAATGGAAATAAGCACTCGAGTGTCTTGCACATGCACAAAGGAGACCCTGGCGCTCAAAATTGAGCAAAAGAAAGCATCAACTTAATTTCCTGCTCAAGTCAATTCAACTTTTTGCAATTTGCCTTGCAAAAAACTTGTAACTTTGATTGCCATTGAAACAAGGAAAGCGGAATGCACGAGCGTACACGACATGCGCCTTATAACTACATATTGAGAATGCATTTTTGTGCGACTTTCGAGGAATTTAGCCTGAAAGCATATCCAACAATAAGCATTGTCCCACCTATGCCAAAAGCGTTGAAACACTGTAGAATCTAAATAAATACTAGAGAAAAAAAGAAATAAATTACTTTAACCTTAAAGTATTTTAGATATATATATATTTTTAGCTATATACATATTTCTTCCTTTGAATTTTTAGCCACATATTTTAATATGTTTTCTGATATTTCTAATGAAATATTTCCAGAGCAAAGAATGTTCAAAATAAGCTTAAGATTTACTTAATTTATTATATCTAAAAAGTTTTAATTGTTTTAAGTTCTGCAATGTGAGCACATTGTCAAAAAATCAAAGTTCAATAATAAAATGGTTACTCTGCAAAAAAATAGAAGAAAAAGAAAACATGCAGCTGTGACTGCAGCTTTATTGCTATCAACTCTTATGATTGCGTTTCGGCTGAAAGCTGCCAAGACAGAGGTGCTCCAGCAGAAAGAGTATTGAATGGTGCTACTCTGGGTATTTATGTGTCTGTGTGAGTGTGTGGCCTTAGCTTAATCAAATACGCATGCTCATTAAACTTTTTCAATTTGAAGCCTTTGGCTGTCAAGTTTTGTGGTCTCGTGTGACGACTTATTAAAGTTGCATGGCAACAAACTTGCCCGCAACTTTCACTTTTGCACACTTAACGCACACGTATAGTATATCCAAAAGTTAAACCCGAATGGCATGCCATAAATTTGCCCCAGAAAACATGGCTCAGCTTTGCGAACAGCATTTCCGTACTTATTAAATATGCAAATGAAATTCTCTAGCCAAAGCAGCGGCAATGCATTAAGAGCTCAGGTAACTGGCCCCAAGCCATAGACTACATTTAATCGGAGCGGAGCTCTATAATATTTGCTTTCATTTGATGCTGCTGTTTGGCCAACTAAGATGCAGCCAGATGTGCGTAAGCCCGACTAAGAAGCGTATTAGTAATTTCCTTGTGAATATTCGCACAATACGTGAGACATTTAATGCAACTGGAGTGAATTAGAGCATGTTTAACAAGATGTGGAATGCAAACAAAAGATAATTAAACATAAGGTTAAGTCTAGTTTAAATTAAGCCCAATTAAATTTGCTTTAAGTCTTAAAAGCTTTTTGGTTTCCTTTAAAGGCTTTCTGTTGCCACTAAATTTGCTGTTCAATTTGACAAAGCTCGCTTATAATTTCGCCTCTGTCTGACAACTTGCTGACGCACTTACGCATTTTGGGCGTAATGAAAACGTGCGGCATATGTGTATAATAGGGCGTGGCAGACGCCCTTTAACGTACTCACATTTCAGCTGGGGTCAGGTAAGCTGCCGTGTGCTACAGGGCAAACTCACAGTCAATACCAGCACGCACATCCACATATTTAGGCCGGGTCGAGTGCTGCTGGGTGTGAGCTGTAAACTCGAGCGAGACTGGAGCTGGAGCTGGAGCTGGATTTGGATCAGGATCTGGATGTGGAGTTGGGGAGACTCATTTCGCCTGGCTGTGATAAGAAAGTGTCAACACGAACGTGACAAAGCTACAAATGCTTAATTTTTATACGAGCTTTAGCTTCGTGAAGCCAGTAGAGTTTGGCATGAGGGGGGATGGGCGATGGGTGTGATGCTGTGCCTTTCCCCAACTTAACTTATTTGCGGTTGGCGAAGGGTTCGGCCTTGGCCACATTTGGTCAGCGGCAGCCGGGCCCAGTTTTTGGGCCGAAAATCACGTTTTTACCGTAAACATGTTGCAAAGTTCGCGCCCGTTTTATCTTTTGCATACTTCCGGCCGCATCGCAACGACAAACGGCCAGAGAACGAGCAGGCCAAAAACGTCAAAGACGTGTCGCGTGGGCAGCGCTTGCTTAAATATTTAAATCTTGTTCTCCAGCGAATGAACAAACATGCATTTAGCCAACCAAAATACAAACTGCAAAACTTTTGTTTCTCTTGCTTAAATAAAAACAATGAAATAAACGAAAATGATTCGCGAATGGAGCATTCTCGTATATGAGTTACCCGACTATATGTGAAACTTTCATTTATGTTCTTCAATTTTACTGACAGAAGCGGAGTTAGATTAAATTTATCAAAGAATTAAAATTGTTTTTTTTTTTTTTTAACAGAAAATATTACACATTATATGAAGGAATGAAATTTCAGAAAATAATTAATTAAAATATTATACAAATATAAAATAAATGTGTACTTAGATTGCTTTAATCATTTATTTAATTTTTAAATAATATATTTTATAAGTGTACTTATAGATTGTTGATCATGGTGAAAAACAAAAAATATGGAAATCTATAAAAATTAATTGATTTTTATCAATTGCTCATAGAAATACAAAATGTTTATACTTAACTTATTCATGAAGCTACGATTTCTGAAGGAAATACGAGCAAAGCCTTTAGATATATATAACAAAAATTTTTTTTTGTTATGTTATGTTATTGAATTAAGACTTAATGATATCTGAAATTGATGTAGACGAAGGCTGCTTATACTTAAAATCATAGCTCCTTAACTTAATTAATGGCTTGAAATATTTAAAACACACGTTTGTACAGGGTATTATTATAGTTTTGCATATCAAATAATTGCAAGATTTGCGGCAAAGCATTTCATTTAATTTTCAAGCATTTTTCCCCTTGGCTAACTTAATTTCTATGCGAGCTCTTAGCTCGCAGGCGACACGGGGAGCTGGTTTTATGTTTTCAGCTAAAATACTTAATGCACATATACAATCACAGCGAGCACACAGCCATAGAAACAACACCCGCACACACCCACACACACACACGCACACACACTCGCAAAGAGAGGCGCATACATTTGGGCATAATGAATGTGCAGCAACATTTTTGATGGTGCCCACTGACAACAATAAATTACTTTTGGCTTTAAACGAAAGCCATTAGCATAAAACTTGGCATCATCAGTAGGAGCAGGAACATGCAGCAGCAGCCTACATTTAACGCGCACACTGGGCGTATGCGCAATATTTATCTGGCTCTAATTTTTAGCCGACAATTTGCCAGCACTTACATGATTAAACTGCGCCGGGCTTGATGGGCCCGAGCGAACTTTTCAAATATGTGAACCTTTTAATTAACTCGCTTGGCTCAAACTGAGCCTCATGCTGCTGCTATTACTGTGGTTGTTGTTGCGTTTATTATTTTTGTATATACGCACACGTTTGCCCTTAGCCAAAGAGCTAAACGAAATATTCCTTTATTAAGCGTTTCATAATTTCATGCAATAAACTTGCTAATTGCACCGCGTTAGCTTCCTTTTCTTGGCACTCAACTGGATACGCAGCGCCGCCCTTTCTGTAAAGTGAATAACCGGCCAAGTCTTGAACCCATAAAGGCTGCCAAAAGGCTGAAAAAATGCCAAGCGACACGAACAGTCGACAATTTAATACACTTTCATTAACTATTATAATTGCCTCTGCTAGTATACGCCATATATATAAAACTCATTTAGAATATTGCATAAGCTGGATACGGCTATAGTGCAAGCAAAAGCAAAAATATATTTTCTGTGTTCTGCTTACTCCATGACAAAATCATAGGACCACGTGAAGGGCAGAACAGACTTAAAGGCTGAAGAGCAAAAAGCAAGCTCTGGCCAGTGCCAGAGAATTAGTTGCCCCAAAGTGTTTTCCGTTTTTAATATTTCCTCGAACTTGGAGAAAAACTTTCGGCTGGCCACTTGGCCACTTGGCCACTCGGCTGGTTCTTGGTCACTTGCTCAATTTCCGTTTTTAATTAAATGAGCCATTAGATTGAGGCTGTACAATGCCATTGAAAGCTTTTAGGCACACACTCACACACACTTGGACACACGCACACATACACATGTGCATGCACGTGCATGTGTATGCGTTGATTTAATCGCCCCTTTGCACATGACCCGACTGTGCTTTCACATTGTTGGCTAAATTGCGCGTAAACTGCGCGGCATTCGGTTTAAAACTTTAAAATTAATTTTCAGCCTGCTCCAGTTGCAGTGTTTTAATAGCTGTTAATATTTATGAACTCGGGCCATAGCAAGCAAGCATAGCGAAAAGCAAACAAATAAAACGGGAAACAGCAACAACAATAACAATTGCAGCTGCCGCAGCCGCAGCCGTTGACTAGCCGTACACAATTGGTAGGCACTGTTGGTCCGATGGGTTGCTGCCAATATTTAATGATATTTTGCGCATTGCATTTTAGCCTCGAGGGTGCTTGCCATGATGTTCAGGTTTCGCTGGGCATCAAGTAGCTTATAATTATTGAATAGCCGCGCACTCATATTGCGCAGCTGCCGTGAAAGCAAAAACAAAGCAAATTTTGATGCGGCTACCCAACAATTGAAATAGCTCTGATGGCTGTGCTAATTACCAGCTGGACGCCACTCCAAAATTTTTGCATTCACTTTGGTGTTTAAGGTATTGTGTGATCAGAAGTCAACTTTACTGTTACAAACTGCAAATACCAGGAACAAAGCTTTAATGTTACAGCTAAATGGAAAGAGGAAACAATTAAAATTATGCGAAATATTTTCTACAGTTTATATAAGCTGTCAAAGTCCAGTCACCTGACTGGAAGAAATTCAACTTTGAGTTGGTAAAGTTGATGAAATGATTAAATGAAAACAGTGTTTGGAAAATCTACTTCTATATCTTCAATCCGAATTTCGTTTCAACATTTTTGTGGAATAATGAAGGGTTGCTCGATCATAGAAGTAGACATTTAAAGTAGGTAAAGTTGTATTTGTGTTTTATTAAATAAAATCTAATGTGAGACACTTCTTTTCGAGAATGAGCTGACGAAGTCTTGTGTGGTCCGCTTGTATACACAGTCTGTTTTTTTATGCATGCAGAAGGAGGTGTGGCAGACAGTATAAACTTTAAATACGCTTTAAATTTTAAATATACGTGTTTCCATACACAACACGAGTTTATCATATTTTTGTAAAAATCGATAATATGTCTTCATTTAGAAAGCATAGCTTGAATGCCGATGTTAGGGAGTTATGTAGAGATTTTATTTATTATGTATTTTTCACCAAATTAAGTTAAGAACCAGTCAAAAATTGCAATTGTATTAAATGTAAAGTGGGCTAATGCGGGCGAAATTGTATTTTTCAATAATTTATTTAAATATATTTTATATAAATTATTTAAATTAATTTTTTTTTGTAAACTTTTGGGCTATCATACATACATACAGTTACATTTACACAAATACATAAATATATTTACATTCTAAACATACATATTAAAAGTTTTTGAATAAAACTAATATAGGAATAATCTTATTCGCTATTTATGGAGTAGAAAGCGCATAATAGAATCATCACATCCAATATAATCAAAATCTTCAGCAGGTTGAGTTGCAGATAGTGCATTTTCACTGTATTTACATAATTAAAAAGTGATATGATATTATGATAGTGAACATTTTTGTAAAGTTACCTCGAACTTACCATTCGGGTCGAGCTGCTCTGGGTTCATTTGGAGCTCCATCTTGGGCATGAACTGTTTCTCGGCTAAGGCATAATTCCGGCTCACAAAGTCATTGGCAGGCAAGCCCACTTGGTCTACGCGATATATGGTCATCACAGCATCCGAAGCTGGAGCTGTCTGTTATTTTTGGCCCCGAATTACTAATCGTATTCAAAGTACTTTGCATTGCCATTTACCTGCACCAGAGTCGCGTACAAGGACAGAATTAGGAGAGCTAAATATAAGTAACACCTCATCATGCGATGATATCATAAGAATGACTGCATGACTTAATTGAGTTTTGTGTGCTCGAAGAGTTGGACAATATTTTGGATTGACAGCTGAGCAAACATGCTGAAGCAGCTGTGCCTAAAACTTTCATTCGTTTCTTTTTATATTACAAAGAAAAATTGTTTGAGTCTGATCAATTTTAATGCAAGTCAATATAATATTTGCTTTAGACATATATTAGGGAAGTGGACGCCCCCCAGTTGTTGTTGATGCTGCCAGCTTCGTTGTTGTTGTTACCATTGCTGATGTTGTTGTAACCATAGTTGTTGGGGTTGTTGCCATTGTCTGAGTCGTCGCTATTGACATTGTTGACGTTAACTTGGAAGGCAAAGCGGTTTCAGTTACTTCCAGTTGCTGTAAGCTACTCGTTATCGTTACGTTCCGTCGATCTGTGTCGCCGTTGCCGTCATCATCGTCGCTCAATAGACTACTCAGACCCTGGAATGCACGTAGTGCGTAGTAGTTAGCGCAATTATTCATGGCTTTATCGTATTACCTTTCTAAATTGCTGCCATAGAGCGTCGAGTGTGTTTGTTGCATGTTCCAGAGACGTTTCCATTTCATCGAGAAAGTCAGACGATGTCGACGTGGCTGCTGCTGTTCCGGGTCTGTTGTGGCCTTCGCGCTGACTGGTGGGCTTTGGATGCGTCGCTGCTGTCTGAATGCCAAAATATTGGCTTATGCCATTGAGTGTGCCGCCTATAAAGTCATCCTCGTCCGCCGAAGCTGCTGCTGTGTTGCCTGGCAGCTCGAGGAACAAGCCCCACACATTGCTGCCAGCGAGGCACAGCGAACACGCCCAGATTAATAGTTTCATGGGGGAATCAATTTCGAATTTCGAATTTCGTGCCACGAATTTGCTGTTCGATGCGACGGCCGCTAGTTGTGTGTCCCAACAGCCTAATGCTTGGCAGGAACACTGAAGTTTTGTTCGGTCAACAGAAAATGACAGTGACACTAATTGAAAACAGCTGTGCAAGCGCCAGAGATAAACTCTAATAAGCTACGTTATTAAGAGCATTTAAACATAGACAATATGCTACTGCAGCAGTTGCTTTAAAATACAATGGAATAGCCTTGTTCTTGCCCAAGGCTGAACTTCTAGCGCAGCTGAGAGCTATCTCAAATGAGACAGGCTGTTGGAAATATAACATATCATCTGCTCTATCCATATTGATGGCTCTCTCTAGACCTCAGCACCTGCTCTACCATAAATAGCCTGACTTCTCGCCTCACTCTTCCTCTCCATATCTGTCTCTGTCAAGTAATTGCCTCAAAGCCGCTGTCAGGCACATTTATGCGCCACTTAACGAAAAGTGTTTCGCAGTGGGGGGCCACGACATCAGGGCTTTGATCTGGCTTAGGCATATGAATAAGATAATGACTGTGTCGGCGTCATGTGCATTCCGGCTTAAGCTGTGGGGTGTGCATCAAGTTGTAATCACGAGAAAAGCATTTGATATGCATTCATTAAATGAGAGCGCGCAGCCAAACGATTTAATTGAGTCACAATAAAGCTGAGTGCGGCATGTGGCAAGTGGCACTTGCACTGGCTGACGGGGCGTATGGTATATGGGAGGCGGCGCTGCAGGCGGGTCTGAATGTGCATTCCACCCCAAAGCGAGGGGCGCCGACGTTTGAGTGAGTTTCAATTAATATGCAATTGCATTGATGGTGGCGTCAGTAGCACCGAGCATATTCAACAAAAGGAAGTAGAATTTGTGCATGTGTGTGTGTGTGTGAGTGCATGTGTGTGTGTGTGTGTATTTGATGTAAATACTTCCGTTTTAATTGAATGATTAGGCAGTTACAGTGCATGCTTATTGGCTCTGATTGCTTTCGATGGCTTTCGTCCAGGCAAATCAATGGATCATAAACTGGCCATAAATAGCTAATAAAAAAAGCTATTCTAGCGGCAATGCCATGACATGGCCCGCAGCGGCTGCTACTGATCTATGGTGCTGCAAGTGTCACATAAATTACAAGCGGAAGCATCAAAATGCTGTCGAGTCGCGTCTCGACTCGAAGCTCGAGCTGAGTTGAGTCGAAAAAGGATTTTCATGGCGCACTGTAGCAAGTCAGAACCTAGACGGGCGGCTTGGCGTTTAGTTTTTCGCACTGGCACTTTGTCTTCATCAGCTGGTGTGCGGTGCGGTGTGTCTTTGTGGGCGTGGGAGGGGGGGCGCACGGCGGCCACAACGAGCTCATCATTGCCATCGACGGCAACATCATCTAGCTCGTCGCTGTCATCATCGTACATTGCTATAAACATCAATTTAGCAGCGAAAATTGGTTTTTTGATAGCTACACAAACGCACACATCCACGGCTACAGCGTGGATACACATAGCTTCATAGCTGGAGAAAAATTGTTTTTCAAGTTAAGTGACAAGCAGCAAAGGCTACAGCAACTTCATCTTCCCTTTCACGTCTTGGCAAGTACATTTTGACATGTTAAAGCATTCGCCTGGAAAATAATGCTAAAAATGATAGAACAGAACTAGCATAAAAAGTATAAAAAAGTATGTTCTAGATCGAATACTTTAATATATTACTTCCAATTGCATATTTTGCTGACACTTTAAGCCACTAGCAGGTGTATAGAAGAAACTCTATCTGTAATCAAGTGATAAACACAATTTTTAAGAAAAATAATATATATAGTGTTTTTAATTAGGGAGTTTTTAAGAATAATATATATTGTTATAAATTAGGATGTTTTTAAGAAAAAAATATATTGTTATTAATATGCAATTAGGATGTTTTGTTTCGTTTGGTATAAAAAGAAAAATTCCAAAATTATGCCGTTCAAAAGAATAGTAGTGTCTTAGTAGACAGTAAAACAAACTATTGCTTGACTACCCACAGCTGGTGGAGCTAACTCGGCTGCTATCACAATCCACTGTCATTATATGAAACATAAACCAGGTAGTTATACACACATACACACATACACACCTAGGTATGGATTAGTACCTAGACAGACGGATTTCTGAAAGCGAGTTGTAAAAGAGAATGCAGAGTGGAAATTATTTAAATTTATGCTGTCAAAATAAAGCCGAAAGAAGCGACGCACATCGAAATGGTGCAACGCGGGTCCAGCTACACACACACACAAATACACACACACACACACACTCAGGCTCACGTATGTGTGTCAAGTGAAATTCGCTTCAATTTAATACTAGCCCCCAGCAAATTGTCATTAAAAGCGGCACACATAAACAAACACTCACACACACACACACAGACTGTCAGCTATAGACGAGCAGACTAAACCGTAAACAGCACGCCATTTGCCCGGCTATATTTATGACGTGAACGACAAGACAAAATGGACTTCCGGACGGTGAAGGGGGAGGGGGCGGCGTACGACGGGTTTTTGCATTTTAATAGACTGACCCAAGCGCTGTTAAAACCGCATGCAAAACGCGAAAAATACTAAAGTAAGCCGCGTATGTGTGCCTGGGCGTGTGTGTGTGTGTATTTGTGAGCTAAAGGCATTTGCAATGCAAATTTGTTGTAAAAGTTTAAAAAATTTATGCTGCTTTTATGGCACCCAGCGACCGGCGACCTGCGACCTGCGACCTGCGACCTGGAACCTGCAATCCAGGTAGAGGCCCAAAGCGTCCTGCCGCTAGCCAGGCGAGACCAGGAAATTATACACTTACTAAATAGTAAAATAATTTTTGGCATTTGCGCTCCTCATTTCTGCCCATTTCACTCGCAGCTGCATTAAATGCAAATTTATGCCTATTTGCGGCAAGAAACTGTAACGGAACTGGCTGCTCGCCCCACCCAGCGCTTGCCGCGCGTGGCTTATTTTCGCTCCTTTCTGCTGGCTGCTTGCTGCTGGCTGCTTGTTAAAATGCCATAAATTACAAACAGCCAAGCACTTCGACTTGCTTCGAACTGGCAGCCGAGCAGGACTGACAGTAAACGGCGCTGACTGTTCGAATGTTTTATCAAAGGGGCAAGCGGTGCATTGGCAATGCCAAAAGTATTCCAAAACTATCGACTCTTGCCTTGTGCACTCGAGCAAGTTGCCACTTGCTGTAACGTGCAACTTGCAACTTATTGTTGTTATCGCGCTCTGCTCTGTGCACTGGCTCGGCATTCTTTTTGCTTGGCAGGCGAGCCAGAAATCTCGGGGCGACACTGCAAAAGTTGCCCAACTGCAAATTTATGGCCACTGTTTTTATATTTCGCCCCAAACTTTGGGCGTTGCGGCAAAAGGAAGGCCCTGCTCTGATCGCAAGTTGGCCAAGAATGGCTGTCATTTGAGCGAATTGTCCTTACCCATAATTAGCCATTATCAATGGACGATTCGACTTTTCTATTGCCTACTTCTGCGCGCATACCGAGGCTGGAAATTCTTGGGACAGCTATGCCTCTGTGGCAGTTGCAACTTTTTGGCTGAGTAGAAGGATTTGTGTGGGGCCAGCCGCAAAGTTTGTGCACTTGGCCACGATTTGTTTGGCCCTCTGAAGAGAGTCGACATTTTCTTGTCGCTGCACTCATTATATAAAGCCGTTTATTTGTGCAACATTGTCTCAGCTTGTCTCAGCCGCCTGCCGCTTGCCAGCTGGCATTTATGGTTTGTCTTAGGCGCACATAAATTTAGCCAGCCCTGACCGCAGCTGCTTGAAAGATTTGGTCACAGCTCGAAAATAAACTGTCGGGCCATAAATCGTCGACCGCAATATAATAAAACCATAAGTGCAACATAGCTAAACATGACGTGCAACATGCAGATAGATAGCACAAAAACTTGCCTCCTGATGGCCGCACACACAAAAAATAGCTGCCCTGGCCACCCATCGAGGCGGCAACAGAAGGCGTCACTGGCGCCCGGGCGGAGCTGGTGGGCGCGGCTAATGCAAATCACGTCGCAAACAGCTGCGCAAATGTTGCGGAAATTGTCTGCCCCTGGCATCTGAGCTATCGCCTCGCATGCCTCACTGCAGCATCAGCTGCATTGTGCAGCTTCTGATTTTTTGTTTTTTTGTTTTTTGTTTTGTGCATTGCCATGCATATTTTATCATTTATTTGTCCTCATTATCAAATAGCATTATTAACAGGCGCCAACGACAAATATGAATAATTAGAGAGCCGCTGGCAAAATGACTACATAAGCCGAGTGCACGCGTGTGATTCTGCCTGCCGTGTTAGTTCTTTCATTTAATTTTGGAGATTAAATAAATACCAGTTGAACAACTATAACTCATTTTCAAATTAAAATCTAAACATGTACATGTATATATAGATATATATATATATATATATATATAATTTTCATGTCTATGCCTAGAAGGAACGCTAAACTAATTTTGGTTTTTCCTATTGGTATCCTTTGTGATAGTATATACTTGTTCGCCTTTAAATACATATTTTGAATGTGTAAAACAAATTATCAATTAAATATAAATTTATGTAAATATTTTAAAATAGCATTTAACACTTATTATTGACAGTGGTTTCTGCTTATGCCACCGTAATGCAATACTTGTACACTTTTATCTATATGGACTTGGACTTGGACTTGGACTTAATCGAGCTTAGAGCTTTTATTGCTGACGAAAATAAAAAGAACAATAGCCTCTGCATCGTTGTCAGCCGGTGATAATATGTTGCATATTAGACTAAAGCCAACGTATTCCTGGGCAGCGTAGGAATATGGAAGCTAAGATGAATCAATTTTCAAATTGAATTCTCAAGATTTCGCAAATAATTCATCCACCCTACGGTGATTAGATAATTTATATACATGAAAATCTTGTTACTAATAATGTGTTCTCGTCTTGCCAAGTCACAATAGCTTGTGAGGTTCTATAAATAAATTATTGAAAAAATCAGAAAACAATTTATTTTAAAGCTAGAATCCCTTAGAGTTAAGAGCCATGTGTACTGCCATTTCGACCATGGCATGAATTTAACTAGATGTTTTTGGCGCATGAGCGTCCTGCATAGTCGCACTAGCAAAGCTTTCCATTGCTCTCCTTATAACTTAGCTTAAAAATTCAGTTCATATAAATAAATTGTTAGTTTCTGATCGTTTTATTTATAAAAAGGTAATTGACTGCACTAGAAATCGTTTAAGTTTTATTTTGATTTATTTTTCTATATTTTCCGACAGTGTCCTTAGCATGTAACCGGCAATTAGCGTAGTGTAGTTGTTAATAGTTCGCCTGTTGGTTCTATTCAATCGTAAAATTGGCAATTTGTAGATGTGTGATTGCTGGGGCGCCTTTAGAAAGTGGGGGCCCAACAATTGCATTATGCAAATGAGTGATAAATGTAATTGCATAGTCATCATTGACCAAAATCGGATTTAAAAGCGAGCAACGAGTCGTATGAGTAATTATACGGTAGATGAGGACATTTCTACGGCAGGCAGCCGCAAAGTGAACGCTGCCATCAGGCCTCGCCGTTCGATTTGTGGCATTTGTGACAATACATAGGCAGCAGATATGGCTATAACCAGACCCGCCACAACAACGCCCACTGCTCGGATCTGATGCGTGACAAAAATCGAACAGCGATGCCGGCGACAGGCCGTAATTTTGACTCTGCAGCTGTAATTGCGTTAGGCCGCAGCAGCTGGCTGCGATGGTGCGTGTGTGTGTCTGTGTGTGTGTGTGTAGGTGGGTGTGTGGGTTAATTGCTGTGTTCGTAGCTGCCACACAGTGGTGGGCATCGTTTGCGTAGGTTCGCGTTCACATCACGACCACGTCACATTATGCATGTAAAATGGCCATGGCAAGGCGCACGGATCGGAACGCACAATGAACTTATCGCCGGCTTGGACTTAATCAAATTTCGCCGAGCAAAATGACAGGCAAGCTAAAATGGATTGGGGCACGTTTTACAGAGCATTCGCTGCATACTTTGGGGCACGCTTCATTTAGCTCAAAACTGGCTGGCAGCTAAGTGAAACGAAAGCTGGGAGCAAGAAGTCAACGTGTTGACACACTTATTTAACAGCTGACCCGCACTCGTCACTCGTCCCATTCCAGCCAGCCAGGCTGCCAGCAAGCCAGCAGGCCAGCCAGCCAGCCAGCTAACCAGCTTCGACTTCAGCTCCAGCTACGCCCCAGCGCGCACTCTCCGGTCCTCCAGCATCGCACTAACTTTTTTATATATTTTATTTTCATTTCTTTTTGGTTTTTATTTTTCGGTGCGCTGCGCGTTGCCTTGGCTTGTTGCACGCTTCACGCTGGCGCTGGCACGCGGTGCATAAATCAATGGCAACGATCTTTACGTGCCTTGGCCGCCACTCGAGCTGCTCGGACTGCCCACGCCTCGCAATCTTTATTGCGCATTGTGGCTTCCGCTCGCCGGATGTTTGCTTGTGTGCGAGTGTGTGTGCGAGTGTTCGTTGCATTTAAGTTGAAATGCGGCATTAAAATGCATTTCGCTTTCAATTTACCCTCGCACTTGAGCAATAAGTATTTTCATTAGGTGCTTTCCGCTTAGACATTTGGCATCATTTTCGCATTATTAATAGAACCTCACCAGGCTCGCAATCCATAAATGTCTCCAAGTTGACTTTAATAACGCAGAAGCCTGTTAAGCAACAGTCTTAATTAATTGCCAATTTATTATCGGAAACGGAATCAGGTGTTTGTCATCTGAGACACCAATTAACCACACAAAACAAAATACTGAACAGGCCCCAAGAATAATTAACAATCTCGAGCTGCAATCAATAAACTAATAAACCAATTGCTACATTCGAACACAATTAAACCTCGATTTCAGAGTGCTTTTCTGTGAATACTCTATACTCTAGACCCTTAATTAAGTCCAGCAAATTTTAGTTTGTTTATCAATCAACATTTTTATGCGGAAATTAGTTCACTTTATATTCTTTTAAAAATATTTTTGATGGATTTTATCAAGCAATCTAAATGAGCACAAGTGTCAGCAGGGTATAAAAAGTTTACAATTTGATTCGCATGCATAAAATTAATTTATTTTTATCATTGAGCTGACATCATATTAACGTTGCTCAACAAAAAAACAATGCCCACACACATACCCATACACACACACACGCTCATACACCCACTCACCACGCAATGCGAACGAATTCATTAATTTCAACAAGGCGGACGTCCTCAACAATAACAGCAACAACTTGAGCCATAACAAATCGGAGTGAGGACATGGAAACAAATGCATTTACGACTGCAATGCAAATGACAATTTCAAAAAACCAAAAAACAAATTGAACAAAGTTCCGGTCACACCTAGAGGCATGAATACCCTTACACTTAACTATAATATAAATTTGAAAGACTAAAAAAATTTGTTAAATTTTATTAAATATTACAATACACAATTTATTAAAATATTTAGGTATTTAAAGGTGGATCGAGCTGCTGTTTGTGTTAGAGAGGAATCAAAAAGATTGACCGCAATCCCCTTTTAGTAATATTTATATCTCTTACAAAGGTAGTCTTCTTGGCCAGCTGCCGCTCTTAAATTAATTCTTTTTACATTATTAAGTTATTAAATGAAGTTCCGATTTTTTCCTTAATCACATTTTTATTTTTAAATAATTAAAAATCAAATATAAAATTTACGTTTTATACTACTTATTTTTTTCTTTACTTTTTTTGCTAATTTATATATATATTTAATTTTATAAGGTATATTTTAAAGACTCAGCTACGCCTGTCATAGCTTATAGAATCTATCCTTTAAATTTATACAGCTTTGTTTTAAGTCTCAGAACAAACTTTCATATTTATTATTATATATTTATTTTTAATATATATACACTAATTATTTTTATGTTTTTAAATATATTAATGATAATTATTAAAGTCATAGACATCTCTTAACGCTTAGTTCGAAAATTATGTAATCTCTTCACTTTGCTAAGCTGTGAACACTGACTCAATAAGTAAAGTGTTAATCCCTTTAGTAGAGTATCACGAAATGAAGCGTGAAAGTATGTATATATATGGATGCTAGATGATTTTGCATCCAGCAGCAGAAAAAAAAGAACAAAAAAAAAAAAAAAAACAAGGAAAAAGGAAAGGGAAGGAAACATGTGTATGGTTGATGTTTTTGGTTTGAAGCGAGGGTTGCCATAGCCAACGCCCAGTCTCGTTGAAGTGCTGCAAATGCGCTTGTCAGTGCTGATCCCTTTAGCTGTTGAATTGCAAATTGTTTGTGTATGGCATCAGGCATTTTATTTTTTCTTTAGTTATTTATTCTTATTCTTTTTTTTTCCTGCTCTTAAACTGCTTTACACTTCATACTCTGTGACAAAATGTCCGCCCATCTGTCACGGCATCTCCCGACTTTATTATCATGCGGAATTGTTTTACTTTCTTTTAGTTTTTTGGCTGTTTTAAATGCACAGCAATTGGGGAGAACTTCATTGGCGATAGAAACGATCAGATGGCAGCTGATGGCAGCATAGCTAGTTAAGTATTAAATGCTCTGGTCATATAATATAACTGCAATTTTTTCTCATGTATTTTACCATAGATAGTTGAAATTAAGTAGTTTGGTCTCGTATTTAATATTTGGCCATCGGCTATCAGCCAATTGAATTTACATATGCGCAATTCCACTTAATTAAAATTGTGTGTAGTGCTAAGCTTGGCGGAAAAATGCATCCAGAAGGCTGGTCAAAGAGTAAAATCAGGCAAATATATGGCAACTTGCATGTGATCCATGCTGTTTGTATATTTATTTTTGCAATTTCACTATCGTATGACTGACTGCAAATAACGAAATGCAAAGCACATTAATTTATTGGCACGTTTATCTGTGGCAGCGGCTGCTTAATTATAAATGCAAAAATCTGCATAAATAGCTCATATTTTAGTTCGCCTGTGTGTGTGTGTGTGTGTCGAAGGTCATGCGAGCAACTATTGAAAATTGCCGATAAGCGAATTCTGTTTTGCCAGTGGCCCTTCATATCCATTTTCCCTCCTAAGGGCCCCTCCATTACGATAGGCAAATACGAATCACAAATTGAGTGCCATCAATTAAGTGAAATTGCAAATGATTAAATCTGCTTTGAAATGCTTCGCAGGTGCTCTAATTTCAACTTACCCTCTCCTAGTCCCTCTCTATGCTGTTGGCCGAAATAGTTACATTAAACTTAATGCACCGAAAAGCGGGCTATTAAAAATGCAAAGCAAAGCTTATTAGTGAAGCGCACTGCTCTGCCGTTATGTCATGGTCTATGTGAGCTGATTATTAAAACAGATTTGGACTGCAAGTGAGACAGAGGCGTACGTTAGATTTACGTGTAGCTCAGCAAAAATTTAGTCTGAGCAAGTAAACGTTAATAATTTTTTATTTAACCTGGAACAAAATAAAGTTATTTTTTTTTTTATTTATTTAAAAAAAAAATATGTGACTTTAAGCTATGTGTCGGGTCTGTGCCCAATAACGTAGTCCCGTTCCATATAACATCTTCCAATAACAAGCTATTATTGTCTCTCTTGCACTCTTTGTTCACGTCATATTGTCGTACCGATACATGATGAATAATCTAAATTTTAAAGTAATTTTGCGTAATATTAACATATATGCGTCGTAGAGGTCCAAAGTAAATGTCAAGTTTTTGTTGAATTCTTACCAAGTGAAACCCCCCGATGTCTGGTCAACGACGACGCCACTGGCAACGGCAATAAGAAAAACACAAAAATCCAAAGCAGACGGATGCACAAACTAACACATTAGACGGCGCTTCCTTTGCCAAGGGAGCGGCATGAAAGTTGCTTGACTTCATTTCGGGTCGTCGACGTTGCTGGCGACAACAACGTCGCATAACAGCAAAAAGAGCAGACAAACAAACAAATAAACTGACAGACACTCGTTTCCGTTTTCAAACAAAACAGACGCCATATTTAAAATTCCGAACGGCGCGCAACAACAGAATTAGTAAACAAATGATATAACACAGAATTGCCGTTACTAGAAACTTTTCCAACTTTCTTTTTTCTTGCCAACTGAACACAGATTTCGGCTTGGCCAGCACGCTCTGATTTTTGGTGCTCGGCGACAGTGCTGTCTGACCAATGCACACCTCACAAAAGCAGCTAATTGCTGAATTATGCCGAAAATATGCGCAGCAGGTAAATGAAAATCAAATCATGCTTCACAACGCACAACAATGAAAACGCAAATACGCCAGCAGCAAATGTGCGAGATAGCCGAGAGCCGCCCACATAGATCAGAATCAGCAACAACATTTCGCATTTGGCATTTCGCATTTGGCATTTGCCAGTTGCCAGTTGCCGCTTGTATTTAAGATAGTCCGAGTGCGTGAATGAGTTTAAATTGCTGACCGGCTGGGCGTGATTTCCGTGAGAGAGAAATTAAAGATTTATTTAAGATTTACATGATGAGATATGCAGTACGAGTAGTTGGCTAGTTGGCTCTTCCCAGTTCTCGTCGGGGCGCCACACAAAAGACACGTACGCAAATAAAAATGACTCCGGTGTTTGCTTGGCTCCTCACTTTTGGGTTGTATATTTTAATATGATTTATGGAGCCAAATTGTAGCACAGGCAAAAACGTAAAACTTCCGCAACAATTACATAAAATATGGACAGAGACCAACGGCCGAAAGAAAATGCTCCAAAGCTTTTGCCTATTATATCGAATACTCTAGGGCTTTATTGAGTCTCTACTTGAACTCAATAAATGTTAAATGCATCGAAGGCTATTGAATTTTGCTAAACTAAGCGACAAGACTATGGGGAAGAGTCTAGGATTCTCGTAATGGGTGGAAAAAAATAAATTGTTTAAATATCTATAAGAAATTTGAAAGTTGAAATCCGATCTAGATAAATAAGTCTGTGCCAACCATCGACTTATTTTCAACCAATTTTTTCATTTTTTTTCTGCTTTTTTTGATGTGTACATATTTAATTTTTAAATAATAATTTTATAAATAAAAAATATTCATATTAAAAGCCAGAAAAAGACATAGATCGAAGACTTTAATAAAATATAAAGTAGAGTTAGTCCTTTGCTAAACAATAAAATAACCTTGAAAAATGTCCTGCAATGCCAGCCTCGAACGTCCAACCGCATTTTAATTTAAAAGACCTCGCATTGTTATACTCTGTAGACGCAGCTTCTGCAATGGGGCTTAGTGTGTGCCACAAAAATTTGATGAAACGCTCATATGATATTTGGTGGCGCAAATTTTTAGAGTCTTTACCCAGAGCAGCAGGTCGCCGGCTCTAATTTTAAATGCTAAAATAATATAAAGCCAATAAAATATTTTATCAAGCGTACGTGTTGCTATTAGATGTTGGGGCATCAGCACTCTTTTCAGCGCTCAGCCCCCGAGCAGCGCGTCACGCACGCATTTTAAATGACGGCGCTGGAGTGTTGAAAGCTGTGACGAGACTGAAAAATGGTGTGTTGAGCTGGCGAGGCGGCCAACCCTTTTTACGGTTGGTCAGTGTGGGATCTGGTCTCTGATTATGCGTCGAGCGGTCATAAATTTATATTGAAAGACGTGTGTAGTTAATCAAATTAAAGTGCTTGATTAAATTTTAATATTACTTCAGGCTGCCAGCGCTCTAAAAAAATATGCAAGAAATTAATTTCTGAGCACGTGGCGTATACGCAATATTCAATTAATTTATGCACGCGAAAATCCTGCAAGCATGCTGCTGCTCAGTCGTAATCCGCCATTTTTGTTATGTTTTTTGTTTGCCTCGCACTAGACGATTTCTAAAACGTGTCGCAAACTGCGTGGTTATTTAAAACAAGACTCGGCCAAGTGTTGCGCCCTTTAAAGCGGCTAACGGCCAAGTGAAGTTAAATAACAATTTCACTGCTCATTAACCCTAATTTGAATGTAAATTTAGGGAGTCCTCTTTGGGGCCCTTTTCTCTTGGGGCGCCCGCCATTTTTAAAGGATTTTTGCCAACGTTTGTTTGACTATGTTTTAACTAATGCAGACTACAGCCAGCGCCGGCGCGAAGGCAACTCGTTAGTTAACTAGTTGCCTCTAACTGAAACTGGGCGAATGCGCCCAAGTGCGGCATACTCCTCGTCAAAATAGTTATGAATTTAATCCCCGGATTAAAGGGTGAACGACAGCCTTAAGCCTTGCCTGGAAACAAGCTAACTTACGTTTGGTTATAAAAGCTTTTCCAGAGCAGAGTAGTTGCCTAAGAGTTTTGTATTATAATTTTGATCAGCTTGGAAACAGCAGAATTTATAAATTAATCTTTTGAAAAGAGTCTAAGACTTTTTAATATAAGAGAGAACTTTTTTTATTCAGACTTAAGTGCGTACAAACAAGATTTAAAATAAAATTCCTAATTAAAGAATTTTCATTTGTTGGCCTGGTCTGAGCTAATGCTCACTGATGCGATATGTTCAGATGGTGTGTATCTGTCTATAATTATGCTGGTATCTGCTTGTTTGGAACAGAATAAGTGTGCTTTACCCAGAATTCCTGTACTCTGCGCGAATCAGATTTTGAGCTCTACCTTTAAGATATGCACGAGCAATTCTACAAGGAGTATATACGCTTTCAACAATATACGACGTCATCTACATTTTATTTTCAGCAATATTTTCATGCTGTTCCATATGTATATATGTATATGCATAAAAATTGTTACTCTGCCTTTCATTTTTTCTTTTCTTTTTTTTTTTGTTCTTTTTTTGTTTGGTATTCTTCTCACGCCATCTTCCATTAATTCAGCCGTCAGCAAATAGACAAAAGGCCTTGCAACAAAATGGACTTGCGGCAGTCATTATTGGGTAGTTATTGTTGTTGCCAGTGCCAGGGTATAAAACAAAAGTGAGCATTAAGGCAAACAATAACAACGAGGACGGCGGTCGGGCGGGCGTGTAGTAAGGCGAGCAAGGTGGACGGCTGGACGGGTGGGGACGGGTGGACGGGCAGAAGCAAACAGGGAATGGCAACGTGCTCGGCGCCCATGCAAATTCAATAAATTAAGGCAACGGCCATTAATTATATTTTAAATTACAATGCACACAGACACACACACTCCGTTGTGCTGCTCGCAGCCTGACAGAGAGAGAAAGTTGCACCCATTCAGCAGGCAAATTGTCGCTGTTTATCGCCTTGCACCAACAGCGCGACAACAATGAAAGCAAAAGCAACGACAATAACAAACTGACTGCCAACCAGGCCATTGTTGCTGCTGCTGGAAACCACTTGGATGGCGCCATGCATCCCAACTGTATGGAAAAAGGATGAAATAATAAGAGAGAGAAAAAATGCAAGAAAGAACTTTAATACCAGCTTCAACTTCAGCTGCTGCTGCTGGCGCTGACAGCAGTGTGATGACTGCTGGCCCATTAGCGGCGCGTAAACAATGGCCAAGGCTGTTGACAATGCCGGCAAGCCATTAAGGCTGACGCAAGCCGTTGACCGCCAACGTGTTAACTGCAGCGAGCCAACTTTTTAATTGGTTTTACGGCAGCGGCTGATTTCCGTAAGGCAAAGACGAGCTCAAACGTTGTTGAATTGCATTTTATTTGTCTACTTCTTGGGCTTGGATCGCTTGCCGCGCTTCGGCTTCTTCTTGAAGGGCCCCAGGCCGCGTCGCACCATGGTGCCGCGCCACCACGCCTGCAGCTTGATGGCGCACTGTATGCGATGCACCTCCAGATCGTGCAGCCGCTGCTCCTCCTCCTTCCTGATGCAATACTCGCGCACGAACTGCTTGTGCTCTGCGTTCAGCTCGCGGTGGTGCGCCAGCAATTTGTTCTGCTCGAGAATTCGCAGCTGCCAGGCCTCCGTCTCGCGCTCGACGCGGCGCATCTCGCTGGCGTAGCGCTGCTGCCAGTGGTCAATGCGCTCTCTCAAGTCGGTCAACTCGCGGCCGCGGAAGGCGCTGAGCTCCTGGCCGACGCGCTCCTCACGTGCCAGACGCTGTTTGTAGTCGAGAATGTCTCGCAAATATGCGCGCTCGGCATTCTCGCCCCATATCTGGGCCTGAGTCACGCGCGCCGCCTCCCAGCGCTCGACCAGGCTGAACTCCAAGTCGTTGACCCGCGAGACACACTTCAAGTTGTACTTGGCATCGGCAATGCACTCCTCCGTCTCCTTCAGCTTGGCCGCCCCCTCGACTTCCAGCTGTTCCAGCTGAGCTTTCAGCTGCTTCAGCTCGTCTTTGGATCGCTGCAGCTCTTCAATCGCCGCGGCCTCTTCGCTGTTGTTGTCGCTCAGCTGACTAATAGCCAGCTCCAGGCGACTTGGCTGTTCACGATCCAGCTCCTCCTGGGTCATGTAGAGCTGTTCGTTGGCTGCCGTGAAAAACGCGCGCAGCGCATCCAAGTCGCGCTCGTATTTCAAGGCATCCAGCACACGCTCATCCACCTTGACTTCGTCCTGATCTACGTCGTCCAACAGCGACTCTAGCCGCGGCAGCTTTTGGCCCGTGAGCAGCACTCGCTCCGGCATCGCCTGCTGCCCAATGGAGGAGCTGCGCAGCCGGCGCAACGAGGCGGGCAGTCGAGGCGGCGCCCTCTGCATATTCAGGCGCTGCGAGCGCTGCTGCAGCACGAGCTTATCAATGGCCTCCTTATAGGCGACAGCCAGCATCAAGCGCTTCAACTCCGCCGGCACCTCCTCTCTCGGTGCTTCCATTGCAACTGGCTGTCGTCGAGCGCGGCGCCGCTGCTTGGATACTTTATCGATATCGCAAGTTCGATGTTGGCACGGCAACTATTCTTTGGTTGAAAGCAATGCAACGCTCGCTCTGCGCCCTTCTGCTTGGCCAAGCGCCAATGGGCATGCGACGCATTTGCTGTCGTCGTCCGCTATTGCCCGTTCGCATACGTGCAAAAATGCCAAGCTCGTGCTGGCGCCTCTATGGGACAACAGCAGCAGCAGCAGCAGCATAAGCATGAGCAGTCTCGGAATTTATCTGCCTCTCCACTCTCTGCTGTCTCTGCCGCTGCATCCAGTGCGGCTCTGCCTTTTGGGTTCATTCACTTCTTCTTTCAGTCAACTAGCCTGTGAGTCCTTGTCTCTGCACAATCTACATGCCCGCTCCAGCCCGCTTAAACCAATAAGCGCTGCGCCGATTGCAACTTAAGTTATTGGCACACGAGGTGCCAGACCCGCATTACGATTAAATTATCGCGTTAACCACAAAACCTGCGCACCGCTGCGCGATTTCGGTCTGTAGTCGGTTCACCATGTCAACAGCCAAGGCGCATAAAGCAAGTACAGACTGAGCTGTGTGCATATCCGACTATTGAATACCCTGTAACTGAAATTTACAGCAGATTAATGGAGAATTAAGTTCTTTTTGACTGGCTTGGAGATGCCCCTAAATAATTATTTGATATCTGGTTTATTTGTATATAATGAATGAAACAAAATATATTTTTTGCACTGTTTAATATAAATATAACTTTAAGCTACTTAACTATAGTTTTTTCAACATTTATTCGCATTAACTTTTTCAATTCTTTTCAGGCCTGTAGCCCATAAAAAGAGAAATTCAATCAATTTCTAGGGGCTTGAACTTTTGCCCCACAGTTCAAGCTGGGGGCTTGTGAGAGGCACTCGCGAGTGGTCATTGGCAACGCAGCGGCTATGAATGGAGGGTTATGAGAAATTACCAGAAGTACACATACATATATATTAATATAATGCCAGCCACTGTCTCGCGCACACAGTGAGCAGCAGAGAGAGAGGGAGAGAGAGAGAGAGAAGGAGGCGGCCATGCACATGGGAGCTGCATGTGGCGTCTTTCGCACTTGGCGAATGGCTCCGCTGTCAGCGGCCATTATTTTTAATAGAGTGCAAAGAAAAAGTTTTCAGTTTTCTGCTTCATTGACTGCGAATCGGGAAGAGGCGCAGAGGTCGACACTTCTTCTGAAATTAAGTGCGCCAAAAAGTATGCTGTGCAGCGACTGATAAGCAGGCATCGCACACACTCACACACACACGCACACGCATGCAAGCCGCATAGACCCACAAAGTGTGGCATTTGCAGCATAAAGCCATACACATAAATTCGCTCTGGCCAAATAGTCAATTTTCTTTTCGATTCGCCAAAAAAGTTTTCAGGCAAATTCCCGTCCTCCGCCTGGCAGCCAATAGAAAAATCCATAACCATTGAAGCCAGCTTTAGTCTGTTCAATATTTAGTCGGTGCACTTTATCGCGAACTGCAGATGAAAGTTTATAAAATAAATATTGCGCGACAATTCAAAGCACAATTTGTTCATATGGCGGACTAAAAATCAATCAGCCGTATGCTCTCCGCTCTTGTGTCTTTGTCAATGTCTACCCGCTGGTCCGGTCTGTGTTGAGGATTGCATGTCAATAGCATTCTCCATCAAATAGATAGCTTTTCATTCATTCATTCATATTTTTTGCAGCTTTGTCAGAAGGCCGTGCGGCACGGACTTGTGTTACTTGGCAACGACTTTGTTTGGCAAGTCAATTGTTTTAAATTCATTTGACAATAAGCTCGAACAAAAATATGTCGGCAAATGCTTCAGTCGAGGTGTTATTTCAATTTATAAAAATAGGAATTGCCGCCGTAGTGGGATGAGATGGGAGATGCCTGACTAGAGCATACCTTGACTGGAATTTTATGCTTCTTTTCATGTGTTCTTGATTTGATTTAATATTTATCACGCAATTATTTTCAAATATTTAAAGCAGAAATACGGTATCCAAGTGTATATATAAATATGAATGAAATAAATATGGGAAATATGGGACAATATTCCATATACAATTCAGGGACTTTCTTGTTAGACTGATTGATTTCAGCTGCTGTTAGCAATCAAGTTTATTGAATTGCAAAATGTTTAAGAAGGTTTCTGTATATTATAGACTTATGTGCAGCTCAGATAGTTTTTTACTTGACTTACTTGACGTTCATGAAGGAAATGCTTGGTCCTCTTTATTTAGATTTAGGCCATATAATTTGGGTAGGAGCTACGTACCCCTCCTAGCACAATAATTATATATTGAGCTAACCCTGAACACACACACAGCTGCACAGGCCATGCTCTGCGTATGCGCACATAGCTTGCCGCATTTATGTTGGCCAGTGTAAATATCCGAAAATGTTATGTTGTGCGCCGCAACCACGACAGCGTGACGACAACGGCAGATGCCAAGCGAGAACCAAGCCAACCTCTCGCAGGATCGGGGTAAGAGTAAACGGCAGCAACTGACGGTGTCGCGGCTCTGGTCATGATGGTGACTCTGTGAATATGTCAGTGCGTCGTTGTCTGTGGCCGGCGTGTGATAGACGCTACCATTAATTCACATTCAGGTGCCGCACGCTTGGCTGCCCAACTTTATCCCTGCACAGCAGTCTGTGTGTGCGGGAACAACATGTGTTTTTTTTTGTCAGCCACCCTAAAGTGTGGGCAGAGATCGGTAAAGTTTAGTCTAGAATCTGCGGTCCTCCGTCCAGCCAAAGCTTCTGCAATTCATGGCAAATGCTTTGGCCAGCCCCAGCGACTCCCAACAATTTGTGGAGACTGCGACAGGTGCTTAAAAAACTGACCTACTTGCTGGCAGCGTAATTATTGCCCAGCCCAATTGGGAGCATGGGTACTTTGTGAAGCGAGAAATCGAAAGTTAGTCGGCCGCTCTCAATGCCTGCCGCGTTGTGTGGCAAGAGCCAAAGGGGGCCAAAGTAAAATCAATAAGGGCAGGTCACTCCGCAGTGTCGCTTGTCGCTTGTCGCCCAGGCCAATGCCAAGCAACCACCAAACACAGCTAAGAAATGAGGTGCCATGGCAACGCCGCTCAATAAACAAATGCCACACAGGCGAGCACTTGCTCTGCCACACACACACACACACTCTTAATGCGACTATTCAAATAAACTTGCTTAAAAATAACTCTCAATGCCGCATTTATTGTATTTCGTGCGCTGCCCGTGGTGCCACGCAAACTGTGTCAACAGCGCAGTGCCGGTGGCCATTGACAGTCGGACGGCGAGTGCGAAGAGGACTAGACTCGAGATGTACCCGCAGGCTGAGTTGGAGAACTACAAGCTGCAAGTGGAGCTGCTACAGGAGAAGCTGCGTCGCAGGTCTGCGAAATGCATTTTACAATTAGATTTAAGCGCGATATGTGGAAGTAAATGTGATTTCAAAGCGCTCACCGTCAGCTCTGCTGTTAAACGTATTATTCAAGAAGTGGAGGAAGAAGAGAAACTGTTAGTCAGCTAGACTCTGAGCTTTCCACATTTTAAAGCCTTTTCTTTTTTCACTTTACGTTCAATACGTATCCAAAGATGTATCATATAATATTAAGTGAAATATGTGGAAGCAAACGTCATTTCAATGCGCTCACTGTCAGCTCTGCTGTGAAAAATAATATTGAATAAGTTTCTATCAGGAAGAAGAAGAGGAAATGCTAGTCAGCTAGACTCTGGGTTACCCACATTTTAAATTTGTTTTTATTTTTTCGCTTTAAGTTGAATAAGTAGCCCCACGTTTGATTTAAAGACGTATCATGATACGTCCTAATAATAAGTGCGATATGCGGAAGTAAACGAGCTCCCTGCAAGCTCTGCTGTGAAAAATAATATTGAACAAGTTTCCTCTGGGAGAAGAAGAGGAAATGTTAGTCTCACATTTGAAAGTCGTTTTTTTTTACATTTTACGTTAAATAAGTTGTCGCACGTCTGATCTAGAGCTGGGCATTGATACTGCCAAAGACGTATCATATACATGGCATGACAAATTCTCAGTCTCAATTTATGCATTTTTCCTGCTCGCTCTCCTCATATCTCACAGCGAGGACAATCGCCAGCAGCTGGAGCATAAACTGGACAAAGTCCTGCAGAAGCGCAGTGAAATGTAAGTACCCACACAATGCCACAGAGTCCAACTGGCCATTAATAACGGTCTGTTGTGGCCTGGTCCGCCGTAGCGAGAAAGGCGTGCGACACAAAACACGGCAGAAGTACCAGGAGTTTCTGGAGGAGCAGGCGCTGCGCAACGAGCGCAACAAAAAGCTGGTGCAGATGCTGGAGCGCATTGATGAACAGACGGCTGTCATGTCGCAGCGCAGCGAACGGCTAAAAATGATGAAGGTGAGTCACAGGTCCAATCGGAAAGTCACTTAGCCGCATCCTAAATCAATCTGAATGTGTTTGACTTTGACGCGGTGTCCCGCCTTTGCCAATTTGCAGCTGCAATACCAAATGTACTTTGCCAAGCTGGTGCAGAGCCAAACATTGCGCTGCATACAGCAGACAACAGCTCCAGGAGGCAGCGCGATGCCAATCCCCGTTTTAATACAGCCCCAGGCGACGGCAGTGTCGAGTCCAGCTGTCGGCACAGCAGCTGCGAACGCTGCATCAGCTGCCATTGCAAATCAGAGCCAACCGCTGATGATTCCATTGACGGCTGCACCGCCACAGCAATGGGCCTTTGCCATGGCCACGCCCACGTCGACGCCCACTCCAGCTGGTATGTTATTAACTTCGCAGGTGACGCCTCAGACCGTGTATGTGCCATACCCGGACTTGTATGGCGGAGCTGGCGTCGGACAGCCGCTTGCCACCTCCAATCTGTTCGACCTGCGTGCCACACTGCGCGCCCTGGACAATGAAAATGCCGATTTACCGGAGCGAATGACGCACTTTGATGAGGCCGTCCGAGCAGCAGGCGAATCTCGAAGTGGCAACGTTGACAGAACAGCGCCAGCAAAAACAGCGCCAATGACGACGACAACGACGACGACGATGGCGACGACGACGACGGCGACGACGCCTACAATATCAGCTCCAAGCTCTGCGAAAGATATGAGTGCACGGGAGCTGAGCAGCACATCCTCAACGCTAGCCACATCCTCGTTGACATTTGATAAATTGCCAATGACGGCAACGCTGACTGAGGTGCCAGCTGCAGCTGTCGCTGCTGGCATCGATGACGTCGGCGGTCGACCGCAAGAGCCGGCGCCGTTGCGCAGGGGCAGTCGGCAGGAGCTGGAGCAGGATGCCTGGCCAAATTCACGCGTGACTAAAGGCGAGCATGAAAAATCGCCAAGTGTCGCCAGCTATAATGAGTCAAGTGGGCAGCAGCAGCAGCAGCAGCAACAACAGCGCAATTTCGAAGCTTACTTTGGTGAGCTGAAAATCGATGAGCCCTGGCATCCAGCGGCAGCTCCAATAGCAACAATGCCACGGCCAAAGGACCCATACGAAGACAGAGCGGATCCAGGCGTGCGTGCTGGCAGAATGAAAGCAGTTGGAGGCGATGGAGCCATTGGCGGCCTCGTCGGTGGCATCAGCGACGATTTGCTTGACGAAGTCAAAGCCAGCCGGGCGGCTCTGGAGAAGGCAGCGGCTGCGGTTGATGAGCAGCTAGCACGAGGTAATCAATTGTCGCCACCGGCAGCCAATGAGCCGTTCCCTAAGCCCGGAGTGTCGATTGAGAATATTGAAAATGCCATTTACGGCGAACGCTTGACGGCAACAACCACTGCGATATCGGCTAAAGCAGCAGCAGCAGCGGCAGCGGCGGCGGCAGCGGCAGCAGCAACAACAACAGCAACGACACAGGGATTAGCGGAAAATTTGGTAAGCAACGCATCACAGCCGCAGCCGCTGCCGCAGCCGCATCCACTCGAGCAGCAGCAGCAGCAGCATGAGGAGGAACAGATAGCTGCCATGGATACACATCCATTGTCGGAGCAGCAACAACAACAGCGACCAGCACATGATGCAGCCCAGATTGCTTACGGGCAGTACGACGCCAATGGCTATGTGGAGCAGGCAGAGCCGAGCTACGCCAGCATTGAGTCGACTCCACAGCAGCAGCAGTTGCAGCAGTCGGCTAGCGTGGCGGGCGAGCCACTGTACAGCGAAATCGGAAATCCCACAGACTATCAGCAATATGCAGCGGATGTTGCAAATGCAACAGCTGAGGCCGAGGCAGAGGCGGCTGCAGCCGCAGCACAGCAGGAGTACTCCGGTATGGATTACAGCAACTACGATGCCGCGCAATATGCAGCAGCGGGCTATGATCCCAATGCCTACCCGGGCTACATATATGATGAGGCCACTGGGCAGTACGTTGCCGATCCCAATGCGGCTCAGTATGCAGCGGATGGCAGCTACGCGGGCCAGGACTATGATGCAGCAGCAGCGAACTATGAGTACTATGCCGAACAACAGCAGCCACAGGCTCAGCCCCTGCAACAGGAACAGGCTCAGCAGCAGGAACAGCAGCAGGAACAACAGCAAGTCGCCTATCCGACGTCTGACAATAGCAATGGCGCAGCAGCGGAGCTGGTCGCGCCACAGGAAGTGGAGCAAGCCCCACCAGCCGATGGGGCAGATGCAAAAACCGAGGCCATTCACTCACCAGCGGTGGCCAGCAACGCCGCCAAACCTGCGAAGCCCACGTCGATTCTTGCGTCGACAGACAAACAAGCGATGCCTAATGATGCGCATCACCAGCAGCAGCAGCAGAAGAAGAAGAAGCGCGTTAATTTCGTTGACAGCAGCGAAACGGATGATAGCTCAAGCGCGAAACCAGTCCAGGAACCACCCGGCATTACAGCCAGCTCGAGCGCCCCAACACCCGCGGGAGCAGCGGCTAGCGCAACTGGCGTCGGCAGCGAAAGCGACTTCGATTTTTCAACAGGCAGCGAGGCGAAGAATTAGAACAAGCGCCAAACACTTCAGCTCTAATTTGCTGCCATTTGGGTTAACCAATGGACGGGCAGTCCAAGCCACTGGTCATTCAATGAGCTCGCGCATTGAATAGATGGCCACAGCACTTCCCACTTAACGCACACAATGCAAGGATGGAAGCCTTGATTTGGGCATTGAAATGATGCGCTAGCTTAATATACTCTTGGACATTTAATCAAAACTCTGATCAGGATAATTGGAGCATTTCACGTCGCATATATGCTAACTTCTTCTGGTTGCTTATCAATAAAAGCTGTTTTAATCAATGCTGTAAAAACACAATTATATCAAATCTAAAGTACATTTTTTAATGTCTCTTCATGAATATTATGAATTAGGAAATTTATTCATGACTTGAGTCGACTTTGAAAATTTACATTTGAAAAGTTACCTAGTTTGTTTACTTTTTAACAATAAATCGTTAAATATTATTTATGATTCAAAAGAGCAACTTCAATTCGCTAATAAATGGGATATATCTGCATAATGTTTTTTAAATTTAACTATATTTCTAAGCATATTAGCTATGAAATATTCCATTTGCTTTTGAGCTGCAGGTAAAAATATTTTATGATTTTACATTTGATCTACTTTATTTATTATTTTATATAAGTATTAAATAAAATTACTTAAAATATCAAAAGGATTTTGTAGCATGAGACATAAAAAGCTTTTGGATTTTAAGCTTAAGGATTTTAAGAAGAAAGCTTGGAAAGAATGTAAAAGCACATATTTCATATATTAAGAACTATTTATTAAAGGCTACAAATCAAAATGTTTTCAATTCGGAAAACAAATTAAAAATGGTGGTGCATTCAGCAATCTGAATTGTTAACAATCTTGAAATAATTGCTTGAATGCACAAGAGTATCACAGCTTTCATTTCATAAGAGTTCAGCCCGTGGCGCATTATGGTATTTATAAATGAATATATGAATGTATATATATATATATATATTTGGTATACATGTCAATGTATGTATATACTTATACTATATATGAGCATCCAATATAGCCGGTTCTTGACTTGCACTGCTGACCACAGTAAAGCAGGAGTATATGGGCTTGTGTATGCACAGTATTATATTGAATTTTCAGGTTGAATAATATGCCGGAGTGCAATTGTCACTGAAATGGGCTGATTGTCTGTCAAAGAGTCAATTGGCTGACCGACATATCCCGATGGCAACGATGCTAATTAAGTGCAGCATCGAAAGTCACCATTCAATCCACAGTTGAGCTTTTCTGCTACTAGCCAACTGGTTAAAGTTGCAGCTGCAGCTGCTCCTCTGGCACATATAATGGATTAATAAATAAAAACAGTAAACAAATTGCTTAAGGGAAAATTAATTATATTTAAATCAATGTATGAATATATACATTTCAATAAGTGAAGTTCAATAATTTATTTGCAGAGAGAGAAGGACAGAGAGAAAGATACAGAAAGAGAGAGAGATAAAGAGAAAGAGAGAGATAGAGAGAAAGAGAGAGAGAGATATAGAGGGAGAGAAAAAGAAATAGATAGAGGAATAGAGAGAAATGGATAGAGAGGCTAAGAGAAAAAAATGAGAGAGAAAGGCAGAGAGAGAAAGATAGACACGTAGAAAAAAATAAACAGCGAGAAAAGGACAGAGAGATAGACACAGACAGACAGACAGAGAGAGAGAGAGAGAGAGAGAGAGAGAGAGAGAGAGAGAGAGAAAGAGAACGAGTGAGAGATATAGACACCGAAAGGTACAAAGCTCACATTAAATATACATCAAATGATATTAATATTGTCTTTCAAAGATTGAAATAATATGTTTAAAATTTATTATATAAATAATATATAAAATAAAATATTTCATATTATTTACACATATGGATAGTTCAAATATTTCTTTTAATTTTTAAATATACATATAAGTGTTATAATAAATCAATATAATCTAAAAACAATTGATATATTGGGCAAATATATATTTTGTATAAATATATTTATATACATATAGTATATATATATACATATCTAAACATCAAAAAGAAGCGACTTTCGAGTGTATTCTTATTTTCACTTTTCGATTAACTCTGCAAACTGACTGGCGACTGGTAGCTGTTGTTGACATTTTTCCCATCAATTTTAATATAGATGAGGAAAAAATGACGTTGTTTTTTTAACCTCATTGAATTTTCTACGGCTGTTAAATTCTTGGCTATATTTTTTTAAAAATGTATTTCTTTTCCAGCAATTTTTGAAGCGCTTTTATTATAGGTGTTTTAATTACACTTGACATGCAATGCAGTGCATTTAAAACCCATTTTATAATTCATTTTTGCTTGATTCGAAATATAATTAATGAACTCAATTAGCCAGTCAAAGTGAAGTTTTGTATAGCAAATCAAACGTCAATCACTCTCTCTCTCTCTCTCTTTCTCTTTGGGAATAAAATATAATTATTTTATACCTGTCACAGCTTTAGCATATATTTAAATTTATTTATATGTCTTTTTTTATATAATTCAGCCGCTGTAAAACAAACTTCGCTTTTTTCATCCCTAATGAGCTGAACATTTGTAACTGGCCTTCGGGTGGAGGGACAACACCGGCACGAATAATAAAAGGTTTCGAGTGAAACTTTTTCATTGAGAAATTTGAAATTAAAAGCTACAACGGGAAACCTCAAAGGCGAATTGCGAATAAAAATGAAATGGGCCGCAATTAAAGGCCCTTAGTCAAATGAGAATTCTCAGCGTCGTTTCGGGTTCGAATGAAAAATTTCTTTAAGGGCAAAAATTGAGCATGCCAGCCAGGGGTATTAAAATCCACCCAGAGACAACAAAAGCGAACAATTTGGGCTTTTTTTTGTGCTCGATTTACATGTAGAGCAATAAGTATCGCAACAGACGCTTTTGAAATTTGATCCGAATGCCTAAAGTGGCGCGGGAGGTCTAAAATTGATTTCTCCCGAATATTAGCATAAACATAAAGCTTATAAAGCGTTTATCAGCTCCAATATCATATAGACGGCATATGTGGAAGAACAAAAACAGACAATAAATGGTACGGCAAATCAAATCAGCACGTCGCAGGTACAAGGATAAAGGATTACGAATATAGCGTCAGCCACAACACGAATAATTGAGTGCTGCTTATTTATGCACCCTAAGCAACCAAAAAACTGCTCGGAAGAGAAAGCGAAGACGAGAGAGAGCTAGCCGTTCGACGAACACTCCTCCTCGAGTACCGAGAATCAAACAAAAAGGAAAGAAAATACATATACATAATCAGAGCTGGAATTCAATTTTGAAATAAAACTCAAATCGAGTAGCGAAACTCTCAATGCCGTGCCATTTTCATTCTCCTTGCTCGAGGGAAGAGAGCACAGGGGTGTGGCGTAAGTGGTGTAGGAATACCAAAAAGTACATTCGAGCATGTTCATGTATTTCTGTTGCCAACATTTGTGGTACACGCGGCGTATGATTGACATTTATGCAAATGACTTACAGGGCCGCGCCTGGCTCGGGGGTGTTGACTATGGCAATATTTATACAGCCGCTACAGCATAAATACAACCGATTCAGTCAATCATTTGCATGCGATATATTAAATCGTACATATATATACATATATATACATAAGTAGAAACCAGCTGACTTCATCAAAATCTTGACAATCGCTCGATACTAATTTCTATAACTAACTTTTTTTTACCAAATAAATAGTTAAATAGTAAACATAGTTTCATGGAATGACAAACATATCGTTGACTTTATTTGGCCAGCAACTATTTGCTCTAAGCTCTAAGCTAAGTGTGCGTTGACATTAACGCTAATTGAAAACATGAAATGCGATATCTCACAGTGTAGACAAACAGACTGCATATGCGTCATACCTGGCGTATACTTAGTATACCTGTGCTAGCCCTAAACACGATTAGCGAACGTTCAGTGCTCCCGACAACTCTAGCCAGCTACCTCCAGTTCGTGCCGTTTTCATGGTGAAAGCATAACAAAAGTTCTCATCGTTTTCTCCCCCCACAGGCAAACTGAGGGAAGTTCTTCGCTGCGTTTTTCCGCCAACTTATTATTGCTTAAATATTTATACTAGCATTGACAGCTACAGGGGCAGCGTTGCCCTGTGCCGAGCCGTGCTCCAGAAAGCAAGCGTCGCGGATGCCGTGTGCTGTCTGCGCAACATATGTGTGACAAGTTGGAGGCGCCAAAGTTTGGGCGCGACACTCCGTGGGCTTGACATTGTCACGTAGTTGCCTGGGCACTTGGCTGACGTTGAGTGGTGCTGCCAGCGATATGCATATGAATGCCAAAGTGCTTCAGAGCTCACAACTCACAGCTGCTGCTGCTGCTGCTGGATTTGGTTATGACAGTGTCGTGTCACTGGCAATCGCTCGATAAACGCAGGACACCCATCTGAAGCTTATTGCATACGCAGTTAGCTATTAGTCCATTTTGCCTTTTGCCAGGGCAAATTATGGTGATGCTTTGCACTGTAGCTGTTGCTGTTAGTCACGTGCCTTTCACCTATGTGAAATGCGTCCAGCTTAATTTCTCTGCTCAAAGGCCATAAAAATAAATCTAAGCAGGAGTATAACAATATTAGCAGGCATGTGACAATCAAACGAATGAAATTCTATATTCTGCAACTCCACTTCCTAGTCTATCTGTAGTAGAAGTTGCATTAGAACCACTTCAAACTTATATGTGTACTAGAGTATATAAGCAACTTAGCGTTGCAACTTAGCGATTTCCGACACGATTTGGGTTACGTGCACGTTTCAGTGTTTTACAACGATGGCAAACATGGCAAATAATCAACATAATACTTTTGAAGTGGCGTAATAATATGCTGAGCCTAAGGGCGCCATTAAGCCTTCCTAGGCGAACATACACCTAGAAAACAAGATATCTACGAGCGTGCATACAAATTTGAATAGAAGGCGAAATAATCATCGAAATTAACTGCAGACAGAGTCAAGTGAAAAGCACTTGGTCCAGTTGCCTGATAATAAGGACAGCTGTCAATAAATATCAAATCGAAATCAACAATACGATGCATTAAAACTTCAAAATGTATTGAGGCGATGTACATATACAGACAGATATACGAGTATCTATTTAATTTTGGTTTCTTGAGCAATGCACACAAAGCCCTGGCTACCTCATTTTCAATAATATAATATAATATATTGATAAATCATTTCGCCGCCAGTGCTTGGCATTAGGCTAGTGCTATTGAGGATAAGAAGATGTTTTTGGCTTTTCCGATTTACAATCAATTTATAAGACAACTACAGCAACTAGTTAGTTTTCACTATGAAAGAACTTTAAATACAAGTAGAGAAACTCGCGTTTATTTAAGGTTCGGCTCAATTATTTTCCCCTCGTTGCTTATGCAGATATATTTAGTTACTGAAGGCAGTTGTGGCTCACACTTAAACCTGCTAAATTTTCTTGCATATATGATCCATCTTGAGGGCCCTGCGTTTAGCTCGCCGGCTACATATGTCACAGTAACGCGCAGAAGACAATTTCACAATATTAAAGTAAACATGTTAAAACCATAAAAACGCAACTTCACAAAAGTAGCGCAAAGGGGAGAGGAGGATAGAGCGCTCGCTCGACTGTTTGGTAAGGAGGGAGTGTGGGAAAAAATATTGCTGCAAAGCAGTTAGGGCACAACAAAAACACGCGCCAGAGAAATCATGTAGAAAGCATTCACCATTGCCTCTATGCATGCACACACACACGCATGCCACATGTGTGCGCATGCCACGCTTGCACAAACTCTAAGGCAATATTTTTTGTGCAAGCAACGAACTGGCGAACAGTTGACTAATGCACAACAAAGACGACCAGCCAGGACTGAGGCCAGGAGCAGAGATCGAGCATACATCTGACAAAGCAAGGGGCGTCACGAAAAATGTGAAATCATGAATAAACTGCCATGCGCATGCATTCAAAGCCCGCTGGCCTGCATGTGCCTCTATCGGCGTTACACCCACCGCTAGGCCAGCTGCTTCTGCAGCTCTGAGTCTTCCCTGTTTGGCTGCCATCGGCTTTGTGGCACTTGCCTTTTTATGCTTTCTGCTAGTTGCGCCACTCGCAAGCAAAGCAAAAGGCGTGCCCTTTTTGTATGCATCAATTGCTGTGTAAGACTTGACTTTGTGCCGGAGCTCAAAGCGTTAATCGCTATACTCTCAGTGAGGCAGAAGCCAATGTGTAAAAATTCATTGAGTTTGAGCCCAAATATTGGAATAGACAAACTGTTAGCTGATGCGATATGCAAGGCAACAGATTTAAGTCTCACTGGCACCGCAGTTACCTCAGATAATTTCATGCGCTGCTTATACTTTAATTACAGCTGAATGTTATTAACACCAGCAAACATATTCATACCAGTATGTATCCACACACACAGACGTACACTTACTGCATAACTTGCCTGCATTGCTCCTTTGGCAGCATTCGCCTTCGCCTGCATGTCTCGCCTTGCCCGGAAATGCTCTCGTTTTTTTGCCACGGCTTTTTTCTTGGTTTTACGAGTCTGCTACTGCTGCTGCTGGCCAGGGTCATTTTTTCTGCTGCTGCCAGCTGAGCTTTAGTGATGAAGGGCGCAGCTTAAAAATGAATCATTTGACTTTTTCTTATTCAATAATTTATAAGAATTAGCAGAGATTTGCATTTTTCTCTCCACTCGCAGTTGGCGCTGCAAATTTCTATTTAATTTGATATTTATTGCAAGCAATTTCATTTCTGCTTGCTGCATATCTTTTGTGTCTCTGCTTAAAGTGGCCACGAGCCAATGCAAATCAGACTTGTCTATATTGCATCTTACATTTGTATCCTTCAGTGTGTTGTGGTCGGCGAAAGTTTCGCTACTCGAGTACATTTAGTGTTTGACATTTGCTTTCGAGGCTTTGCTTTGTGCAGCCGCCGTTCCACTGATGCTTCATTAGCAATGCCAACAACAGAACGAAATTGAAATCCAACTCAAATTGCAACTGGCGCTGCTTCCTCGACTGTTGCGCTTTGTTTAGCCTTGCTTGGCATTCAAACCAAATGCGCGCTTATTCTTTATTTGTCCTTTGAATTTACATTTGGCAGACGAGCTATTGGATGGTGGCCGCCTCCTAGAGGAACAAGACAGTCCTTCGTATATACTCCTTTGGCATTGCCGTTTAAATTTGAGAAGACTCTTGCTGTTGCTGATGTTAAATTTGCAAGCATCTTAAGTTTCCATTAATGCCGCCAGGAGCAGAGGGCCCTCTACGAAGTTTATCGTCCTGCTTGCATTCACCTCGTCCTGCGCGCAGTTGTTGTACGGTTGCTGCAGCCATTGCTCACTGAGTGAGCTCTTAAGTGAGCTGAACCGAAAGTTCTTAAATTATTGTAATTTCATGCCACTCGAGCGTGCGGCAAGAAGCTGCTGACAGACCGAGCACAAGCCGACCGTCCGTCCGTCTGTGGCCCTGTCCCAGCTTAAAGTTGTATAGTAATTAATTAACTTTGCTTGCATAAGAAATGAAATACAAATAACTTTGACGTCTGTGTACATAATCAAATTACGTATCTATCCTTGCCACAGACGACGCTCAACAGGCCACTTGAACCTTGCATGGCCCGGAAGCTTAATTCGCTTGCACATCTCCATATTAGACTGACTTATGACAACACGTTTACATACTTCGTATTACAGCAGACACTAATTTGTGGGCAAAGGACTGCTATATGATCGCTTATCCGTAGATACTTCACGTTGCTTGCTTCCAATGAAATTGTCAATCAATAACACATAATTAATTCGACTGCAGCCCAAAGCCAAACATATATGTAAACATGGAATCGGCTTAGATAATACAAATGCACTTTGAGTTATTTGGGCATTAGTGCATTATAATTAAATGCATTCATTTAGTATTGCTGTTTAGAAATTCCATCATTAGAGCATGCAGCACAAATAGATGGCATATTATTGAATGTAATTGTAAATTGCGAAGCAAAAATGAAATTATTTATTTTAAGATTTTGCTTTACATTTGAAGACTGATAGTGCACATTAAATTAACAAATCAATATCTCTGAGCTTATTAAATATAATTTTAATAAATAATTTTAATAAATAATATAAAGTATTATACACTTTATTTTCTGAATCTATGTTCGAGTAGTTATTACAAATATATAATAGTTAAATATATGTGTGTATATTGTTTAAATAATAAAAATTGTATAGGAAGCCACATGAGGTAAAGCGTAATCTATTCTTTATTTATTTTAGTTCCTATTTTATTTATTTTTGGTATTCATTTGATTTGGTTGAGATGCCATAATCGATTTTATGCAAATGATTTATTCTCTGCTACGGCTTTGCAAACACTCAAATCCATTACAAAATAATAATAATAATAATAAAATTCTAGTATGTGGACCATCGACCATACACACACATACGCAGGCCACATTGAAAATCTGTGAGTACAGAAACCGACCCATTTTGGCCACAAATAAATAATTTTATTTTCCGTTAGAGATGCAAATGTTATGCAAACAAAGAAAACTTCCTAATGGAATTTCTCACATGTCCGACATATGCATAAAACCTTCTAAACAAACATTTTACCCACCTCGACCGCCCATTGGGCAACGAGCAATGGACAATGGGCAGAAAGCACTTCACACACATGTCAAAACCGATGCGACCAAAAAATTGCTTAGCATGAAAGTGGCTCAAGTTTTGCAATTTGAAAGACGATAGAGCTTTGGACTTCAATGGTTGCCCGGCTCGAATCCCAAATATGTAAATACTGCTAACACACACATGCACATACTGTCTCAGTATATGTATGTGGCTGTGTGTGTGTGTGTTTGTGTTTAGGGTAGCTTAGTTGCCGCTGCTGCTGCAGGTATTTGTTGTTGCTGCGGTTAAGCAATGCTGCATTGTGGTTTTGGTGCACCAAGCTAATGAGTTTGTGGCTTTCGGGACAGCGAGCATAATTGCTTTTAATTGCAATATGCGAAATTATTCAGACTTGTAGTTGCGGTCAACATTGTACCAGAAAATAAGCCAACTGCAGCTGCGCGTTGTAACTATAAATATCTTTCAATAATATATTAGCTTTCAAATCGTCAGTCTAAAAGTATAGTCGGCATATAAGCATTTAAGACTTAACTGATTGCTAAACGCTATAAAACAGATTCAAATCTGCAATGTAAACTAATTTTCATTCGTGATTCGTTTGCAGAATATAATAATATTCTTCAATATGACAAAATCTCTACACAGAGCTGCTGCCTCTCTGTAATATCTTAATATGTGTACATATCATAACTCAAGTCATTCAAAACTGAATTTTCAGGAATTAAAATTCAAAAATATTTCGAAATTATACATAAATAAACGAATGCAGGAAAGAATCCTTTTCTATTTACAAACTAGCCCTAGTTCATCCCTTTCGTTAAATGCTTCCTTCTAATTGCGGTTGTTGGGCGAATGCAGCTAAATACAGATAGATAAAATCCGTGGCATGATAAGTCGGAAAGTACGCTGCCTTATCAATTTGTATTTTAATACTTATTTCGAATCCAATTAGAAATTGTCAATTAGCTAATCAGGCTTTAAGTGCGGCCTTTAAGTTACACCATCTAATTTGTGGCTGAGGAGGTGAAAACTTTTTGGCAACGCTTGTTTGACAACTGAAACAATGGCAGCAAACTTTTCGTGGCATGCGAAATGCCAGCTGATTGTTTATCGCATCTTAGGCAGCTCCTGCAGAGGCTGCCCCGAGCATCGCTATGCCATGTGCCCAGCAGTGAGTAATGGCGCCTCAAAACGCACTCGCCGCAAAACATGAAAAGTAAAGCCGCTTTTGTTTGACGCTGCTTTCTCGATTGTTCGCGTGTGTTTGGGTGGGGGTGGGCGCTTGGGGTGTGATTCCAATTAAAGAGAGCCAACAGAACCACAATAGGATTATCACATTTGTTGTCGGTAATAAATGACAATAAGCAGCCAAATTGAATTCGCTTTTGTGTAGTTCAATTGAGCCGCAGCGAGTATGACATTAAATAGGGCATTAAACAGCTGCAGCTGTAGCCTTGGCTCGTATTCAAGCAACTTATGCGCTGCATTTAATCGTTAATTTTCATTCCTAACAAACTGTCCAACTTTGATTGGAGGAAACGCCTCTTGCAATCGCTCATTATCCTCTACTTGCCCACTTTTAATTGCATTCATCAATCATTATGTGCATCACATCTTTTTGCGACTTTTTGCGCAGCTTTATCTCTGATTGTCTCCGAAGTAAGTAAAAAATATTTATTTTAATCCTTGATTATTTGCAAGCGATTGTTCAGTCATTGATTTATCGTTCTCGGCTTAACTGCAGACAATTAAATCATGTAAAATAAAACCGAAATTGCGCGCATCGTTTTTTTTTCTTTCAGCTGGAGAATAAAACAATCAATGAATGCACATGCATTTATTATTAACTTTATCGTTGTTAATGTATTTTAAAAATTTCAACCAGTTGCACAGGGACCATATTGCTTTTGTGCTCACGTGATTTACATGCCTAAAGTTAATGAATTGCAGATGTAGGTTTCCGAGCAGATAAATAATATATATATATATTTATATATTATTTATATATATATATTGGCAAAATATTTATATATATATATATATATATATATATATGTATGTACATATGTACAAATCCAGCTATCAATCAAGGAACAATATTTGCAATATTTTTATTTTGCTTTCTGTGTAAAATGGGAAAAAAAATGAATCGGTAGATAAAGAATTACAGTGGTAAAGTATTACTATTCATGGAAAACACAATGCTTTTGTGCTACACTTCACCTGCAGGAACTCAATGTAATCAAAACTTTGGGTAAAAAACAGCTCTGTAACTAGGAATGAATAGACTGAGTAATCACCGACTCAAACTATAAATATAACTAATGCGATCACAAGAACTGTGTATCACACCTATACCTCTCGACATTTCTATCTTATTTGTAGATTATGCAAATATTAACCTAATTCGACTGTTATTATAGATGCTCACCATAGTTATATACATATATCATCATGTGCTACCTGACACAATTGTTTCATCAAATATTTCTATTTGTATTTCAAAACAAAAACATCAAAGCAAAAAAAATTTCACAAGAAAACATCTATCCGGAAATGTACCGTTAAAACTAAGTTAAAAGAAATGTAAATAAAATTCCAAATATTTATTTATTTTCATATTTGTACAGCAGTCGTTATACCTTATACTAACTGAATGTTATTTGAAAGGTATATTTATTTGAGAAACGATTGACAATTTGAAAAACATTTGTATTTCAATAAATGCAACTTAATACATTTTTGCAAGATTAAAATTGAAGTACTTCACTCTTCGCATATAAAAACCATAATAATTTATATATTTAAGATCCTCCTAGGCTTTTAACCTGAAAAATATTATTATTAATTATTTATAAAGACTCAACTTGCCGTTGCAGGCCATACTACAGCATCTATGTCGTTGCTATTGCTTGTTATTGATGTTAACTTAAATTTTTTCGTGCTTTTGTTTGCTATTAGCATACATGAGTGTATAAGTGTTGTTATTGTATTTGCATTACGAGTATTTAACTAACACAAACACGCCAACTTCCATTCCTGCACATGCCACACACACAGACGCACACCCACGCCCAAGCACATACATCGGAGGTCGTAACACTTAGTTCATAAACGTTGACAATTAATATAGCAAATGGCTGCCATTGAGCTAATTAGCAACGATCAATGCGAATGTAAAACTAAAGCTAGAAATTGTAGACAAAGCGGCTGCTCGGACTAATGGAATTATTTGTAGCAATTATATCGCACCCCCAGGGTGCATTTTGACTCACAGAGGCCAAGCGCAGCAAGGAGGAGTTTTCGAATGAAAATCACAGTTCTGCAAGAGTTTTGGAATTTCGAATCACTGCCTGGCAGCAAGGCAATAAATTCGAAGGTATGAAAGGCTTCAGTGACAGATAATGATGCGGCCCAGATATGATGATCTGATCCAAGTAGATAGTAAATTGGTCATAGTCCAGGTACTGCCAATTGGGGCACTTGTAGATATGATGATGGGACGCCAACTCATCGATGACCCATTCGCGCTGCATTACACTCTGCATTCGCAGTGGCTTCTGCAACGGGGAGTCGTTGTGAATGAAGTGCTGCGTTACCGTGTAGGACAAGCCGCCATTGATTGTGGACTGGATTGAGGGATTTTCGAGCACTTCCATAATCTCGGGAAGGTCTTGCTTCGACTTCAACGAGAGTATGAACCAGGCTGGCATCAAATGGAATCGTATGGCCTTCATTATAAGCTCCGCATGTGCTTTCCGTTTCGGCCAGTCGAACATCAGCCAGCGGAAGGCGCTCAAAAAGATCTCCATCTCGGAGTTGACGGCGATGACGCTGGTTGCGAGCAAGTCATAGACTTGCTCAGCCTTTAGCTCCAAGAACTCCACTGTGGCCACGGCCGACAGAAAGAATCGAGACATTCGAGTCAGCAGCAGAGTCTGCAGCGTGGGCGTCGGATGTGGCGCTGCCAGCAGATAGAGCTTGAAGGCCTCGCCCTCGTGAAAGAAGTTTACGTTCTCGAAGCAATACCACAGCTGGTTTATCAAGTCGGGCATTTTGAGGAAGCGAGCTGCTAGATACAAGTCTATGATCCCATTGCGATGTGGGATCATGTCCAGCTTTGTCATCCATGCATAGGCCAATTCAAAGCCCTTACTCGTTAGATGTGGCACGTTCACAGAAATCGAGTTTGTCGCGGAAAACTGCTTAAAGTATTCGGTTGACACCTGCAGCACTGCCAAATGGCACTCGAAGGTTTGGCCCTGCACAACCACCTTGACGTCCGTGTCAGTATTGTTCTCCACTATATCAATTAGGCCAGCTTTCAGGCTATCCTGACTGCACATAATGTCGCACTGAACGGACTCGTCAACTATACAGCCCATCTCCGAAAGAGTCATCAACGGGATTTCTACTACGTCAATGACTTGTTTCGCTGCGCAGCAATCGATGATCTTTTCCAGAGTTCTGTTGTCCCTGTAAGTAAATGCGATGTGTTTAAAGGCTTTCGTATTCTGCGCCGAGCTTACTCACATTATTTGATCATCAAGATCTAACCAGGTTACTTGTTTCGGCTTAATTGCATCCCCCATATTGTAATACTTAGAATTTTCGCTATTTTATTTGCTACCCAGACTAAAAATCAATGCTCACTAGCTACTAAAAATAAATTGCTTTAAATGTTGCCCAGGTGTTGCTGCTGTCTTAACACAATATTTGTACTATTAACAGCTTTATTTGCGGCTGGCAAAGAGAGCCAGGTTAGCTACACTTAAACTGCATTTGGACAGCACCCAAAGCAGGCCACAAACAACTACAAGACCTCAAATCTCTGGTTCGTTGTTCGTTTTTAGTACTAGGCTCTGAGCTCGAGCTCAAGGGCTTAGCTTGAATGGAAGTCGGAGCGATTATCTAGGCAGGCAGCCCCATGTGCTGGCCGCCTCATCTCATATCAGGCCAACCACAAATTCCACTCATTACTGGCAATGACTGCAAGCGGAGACTGGACAAGATTTTATGTGGCAACAACAGGCAAACCAGTTAACCAGTTTACCAGTTTCTAGTTGGGCACTCGACCATTCAGGTGGGGGCTGGGCGGGCTTTGAGGCCGGGCATTTGCAAAATTGAGCTTAAGTCGCAATTAAGCAATTGCCCAACTATCGAGTATGTTCGGACTGGGCTTGGATAAGAGCTCTCAGCTTTTCAATAAAGCTGCGCCTTACTCACCCTCCATAACTCTAGCTGGAAGAGGAGTTGCAGCATCCACCGCAATAAATAGCGACAGCCAAGTGTGGCATGGGCTGCACTCGGGCACTCGGGCTGCCCAGATTTGAATGCATTGCGCTGCATTTACGTGCCTTGGCTTTTTGGTCTAGTAACAGCCAGCTCTATACAATATTTAAAGCGCAAGTGCTGCACAATGTTGGCCGAAGTAAGCGCCAACTCAGCAGCAACTTCGTCTCGACTCGACTCGGCTCGACTCGGCTCGACTCGGTGCTGGTGTGGCACAACTTGCGGCAGTCCACAGAAAGCAAATGGAGCATTGCGAGCAAATAAAAGCAAACAACAATTTTTTTTAATGCTTTGCAATAGCCAACTTCGGGGCTATTCGCAAGCGTTAAGGCAACTTTGCGGCGATTTTTCTTTAAGTGGAAAACTTATGCGTTCGGAAACGCGCGCGAGTGCGTTGCCTGCAACGAAGCTGAAAAAGTCCATTGCAGGCAGCGTGAAAGTGGCTCAAATAGCACCAAATGGCACTGCATCTCGCTTGGCCTCAAGCATAAATATAGATTATACAAGATTTAATTGAAATCGAAACTCAAATTTCAATTGAGCTTCGGCTTTAATGCTGCTGCAGTGCCATAAAGCCGACATGATTGTCGACTCCACGCTCTGGCCAATGAATATCAAATTACCATAAACAATACAATTGAATGAGCAGCAAAAATATAAACATTAACTCGCGCACACACAGCCGAACTGCTATGGCCGTAGACACATGCCTGCGTACACACACACAGGCACGCAGAGGCAAACAAGCGACATCGAAATGCTAATAATCAGCGTTGTGTTCGCCTGTTTCGATATCGCTCATACGACGCTTGGGCCCGCGCTAATCCCGGCACGCAGCATCAATAAGTCAAACACGTCAATGGCAAGCACTGCCAGCAGAGGAGGGAAAAGAAAGAAAAAGCAGCATAAAACAATAATACAACAACGCGAACAGGGCACAGCAAACAACAGGGACAACAACGAGAGGAACATCAACAGCCACGATGCTGAGTCAAGCAAGGACAAAGGCGAAATTTATTGTTGCTCAATGTCGCATTTATCATCACTTTATGCTACTTAATCGAGTCGAGTCGAGTCGAGGCGTTTTTCTATGCTCTGTTTCCGTTCCGTTTCCAAAAATGTTTCATTGTTTACTTTTCTCTGCTACTTTTGTGCTGTCTGTGTGCGTCAAGAACACGCTTATTGTTTTTTCCAGCTCACACACACGCATATCAACACACCCACACACACACACGCACGCACGCACACACGCACACAGAGAAAAGGAAAAACACGCACGTGCTTAAGTATTTTTCAGAGTCTTTTTATGCTTTATGGCGCCATTGAATTCTTCGTTTGTTTTCTTATTAAAATATAATTTATATGTGTAGTCGCAGCAAGGACAAGGACAAAGCAAAAGCGAGGACCAAGGCATCAATTGTATAATGGAAAGCAGCATGAACAACAACAGCAACAACAGCAAAGAGATATATGTCATCAGTTGCCAGCTGAAACTTAGCTCCTCCCAGCACCCGTAAGGCCCGATTGACATTTATTTTCTTATTTATGTCGATGACAAAATGAAATCTTTGGTTCACGAAAGTCAGAGCCTGCCTGTTTCTAGAGCTGGATACGTGTCAAATTCCCACTGATTATTTATTCACAAAAAGTGTTTTCTTACATTACCTTCAATTTTAATTAAATATATTTATTTAATATATATATTTTCTGCAATTTAAAGATGTTTAAAAATAAGATTTTCCCTTGTCAAAGATGTTTCAGCGAATATGCCTTCAGCTTACTCAACATCAACATCAAAATGACAAATTCAGCTCGAAACTTCAGGTTTATCTATCAATTTTAAGTTCAATAAATAGTGAAATAAAATGCAATTAATTGCCAAAAATAAATGAAAATGCTGAATTGAATTTAAATTTAGTTAATATTAATAAATGTGCGAATGCGTCCAACTGTCAGCAGCAGTTGAATGCGCACGAGCTTGCGGTTAAGTGCAAAATTTGAATCAAACATTTATTTTACATATATGTATATATAAAGATATATATATATATATATATATATATATATATTAATACTTTTTTGCATATTTATGCCTGAATTCTCTTAATTCTCTAATTCATGATTTCTCTATTTTTTGTTTTTCATTACAAAATCATACTAGAATCCATGAAAACTATCATTGTCTAAAAAAATTGCATATTAAAGGTTCTTTTTTACATCAATTTACTCCCGAAATGGAATCTGCATAAACACGTAAATAAATAGTTTAATTCAAATACCCAACGTTTTGCATCTTAATTAAAAGTATATATTTATTGCGTAAAATATACTAAAATTAGTTTCTATGTAAAATACTCTCAAAACAAATCAGCTTTCCGGAATGCGAAGCTGTGTAAACAATAATTTATATTAATATTTTCACAGAGGAATTTTATACGATAAATACGAATAATACGCTACAACAGGTAAGTTTATTTTGTAGAAAATTAACTTGAATTTTTGATATATTCCATTTGATTTTACTCATGTAATAAGAGCAAACCCTAAACTTGACTTACTTTTTTACTTATTGCCATCAAACTGGAATATGTGTGTAATATATTTCTTTATATCAAATAAATATATATATAAAAAAAAGCTGTCTTCCAGTAATCACCGCAGCAGAACAAAGAACATTGCAATTCCTTTTGCAAAACATTAACATAAGCTTTTATCTATCAGAGTCATAATGTATATGAACAGTAATACAGACAGTGTCAATCACATGCCATAAATAAACGAGACCACAACTTTTTTAATTAAGTGTAAGGGCAAAGTTGCGAGCGTGTGAATCTGTTTATTAATCAACACTTTGTACGGAAATGGACAAAGTTGTAATGAGTTTATTAATCAGCCATAAATTGGCACGCCAGGGTTGCTCAGAAGATTGTCATAAATTGTAATGGGCCAAAGTCTACGAGCAGCAGATTTCGAGTGTCCATCAAACATGGCTCAGAAGCTAGAGTTGGTAAGCCACTTGGTCATTGTCAGGCTTTAAGTGAAAGGCCCTGTTAAAGCGTTAAACAATGGCAGCCATTGGTGGTGTTTGCTTAGCTGACTGGCCCAGCGGCCGGCCAGCTAATTAATGTGCAAAGTGTCAATTAATCAATCAGCCGATCGATCAATCCTAGCGTCCCACTACGATGGAGTCAATGCAAAAGCAGTGCCAACGATTACCGACCAAATCGTCTAGTTAAAGGCGGACAATCCTTGCAAATGTGTGTGTGTGTGAGTGTATATGTGTATTGACAGGATAAATTCAACGAACTGTCAAAGCAGGCGCAGCTGCAAATAACTGGCGACAAAGGCAAACCAGTCAAAGACTGCACAAACAAAACATTAAGAAACAAGCGAAAGCCGAATGGAAAAAAAAGCAAATAATGAAAGGGAAACCAAATTGAAGCGGAAAAGGATTCGAAACGTTTTGGCAAAGAGAAATAGCAAATGTATCAGTACGGGGAATGCCTTGCCCAAAAGATGCCCTACCTTTTTTATATTTCGTTTACAAATTATGCGAAGTTGTATATTTTACTTGGCTGCTTTTTCATGTATGTTAAGCCCAAACCAAACTATTTAAAAATCATTTGATGTTATTTATGAAAAGGTCAAAAAAATGGTTAAAAGAAATGAAAATTTAGAACAGATATGAATTATGGCGACATGATTATAAAATTCGATGATATCCATTTATGAATTTTGAATTTATGAGTTCTATTTATATTTCTGAATTTTAAATTTAGAAATTCCAGAATTAATTTTCTATTTATGAATTTTGAATTTAGGAATTCTTGAATTCTATTTCAAACGAGACAATTTCATGCATATTTGTAATTATGTTACAGTCTTTCAAGTTGACCCACGTTTGTAAACATTTATACATGAAGACAAATATTTTTACATTTATAAAAAGTCCCTATCAAGGCGATTTGAGTCTGTGCAGGGTAAATGTAGAAAAAGGGCGACAACCCATTGGCCGTTTCACGGCAACGATCTAAGAGATTTGTTTGTGTGTAATGAAAACATTTATCTAATTATAAACAAATTATATACATATACGTCACGTGAAACCATAGAAGTTTCTAAGCCGATTGAGATTTGAGCAAGGGAATATAAATCGATATTGCTTTGCAGCTCAAAAATTGAAGGAACGACTCGATTTTCAAATGTTTTTGATTTCGATTTAATTAATTTTGTAAATTGTGAAAATTGCTCAGAGCTTGTGCTTTGGTGTCGGCATTTCGAATCGTGTCAGATAACTGAATTTCGCATCGTCAAAAGTTGCCAGGGCTACTTTGAAGTCTGGGCTCTGCAACTTAAATGAGCTGCAAATTGCAGCTGGCTAAGAAAATGTAGCAGTTGTTGGCTTAAAGCCGCTGCCAATTCCACAGGCGCCACAATTAATTGCGCCACATAAATTTGCCAAGGGGCAGCTCCACGACTGTTGCTCAATGTTTTTGCCTTGCGCTGCCTTGATTAATGCCTGACAGACAATTTGGCACTTCAGGTGGCACTCGCTACGTGCGAGTTGGCTAAACTCAAGCTCAGGCATAAATTGACAAATTTTTATGTTCATCCATTTGGCTTTCACTTGCTGATGTCGCCGTCGCCGTCGCCGTCGCAGACGCAATTGTTGCAAAATGATGATGGCATTAGCAGTCGTGAGCACTTAACGCAAATGGGTTAAAGTCTGCACTGTAATCCGTTCGGCAATGCAATCGAGGTCTAATCGCAATGCCGCCTGATGTCTGGGCCCAGTCAACAACTGGCTGGGTAATTAAAGCCCTTGCTTCGGCTTCTGTGCTTGGCTCATTTAACGGAGACATGAATTAGGCGTTTTACGGTCAACATTCGCGTACATAAAGCAATTGAGAGATTTGTATTTGTATTGAGTAATAGGGCAACGCAGCCTCCGCTCACACCACGCGATTCGGAATTCGGCATTCGGCATTCGACTTTTGGCGTTTGGCATTCGGCAGTCGGCATTGCGCAGACGCGCTCTCTTGCCACTCGGGACTATTCGGCTCTTGATGTGGCGCTGTGGGTTAGCAACATGTTGATGCCACTTGCTCCAATGTGGGTTACTGCAATTTCTGTTAAGTGTGTCGATTCCTCTTCTTGAATTCGTGTGTTTGTGCCCGCCAGCCGCAAATTAAACGAATTGTGGGTCGGCGCTGGCAACATTTGTTGCTGCCAACCGAATCTAGCTCTAGGAAATGAATGAATTGCCAAATGTTTGCGGTCACAGGCTCTCCTACTAACTGCGAGCAGCCGGCCACATGGTGTACTAAAACGTTAGGTTTGTGGTTACTAGACCTCATACTCTTCCTTTCAAGCAACCTGTAAAGGCTTGGGCGACAAGCTATTCTGCCTAGTCAGGTATTTATTATTTATTACATTATTGTTTTCCAGATAAGTTGGAATGTGTAACTTGAAGACATTCAGAACTGTATTTTCCTTTCTTTTTTTTTTTTTTTTTTTTTTTAATAAAGTAAGGTATTTTAGACAAAACATATAAGTGTGCTCAACAAACAAATACACTATCAGCAAACATTTCTTTTATATGCATTCACACATTCTCGCCCATACTCACAGATCGACTCAGCTCATCCACGATTAAAATATAATTTAAAGGGTCTGTAAACATACATGCTCATAAAGCCATAATTCCAATCGTCATTGGCTTCGGGGTATAAAAATGAAAAATAAGTTCGTCTTTTTATTAAATTGGTAGTAAATCAATTTTCTGCTGCATACCTTTAGGCGCATTTCGCATATCTTTGACCATTTTAAGTGCAAATGCCAAACGCAAAGCAGAATAACATTCATCATTTTTTATGAACTTTAATTTTTTCATGCATTTTTTTCTAGCTTTTTATGTAGGAATTTGATAAATTTTATGGCACTAAAAATGTTTTACAACTATTTTATTTTTAAGCTTTTGAAGCGACACTGCACACATATCAATTATGGTGTATATGTGGGGATGAGGTCCGGTTTGCATGCATTTTTTATGCCATTCCATGTACCAATTGGCCGAGCGTTTTGTTGACGAAACTTATCAACAATTCAATTTCAATAAAAACTCGTGGCTCTGCGACGAACCGTAACTCATTCTTCTGTTCGATGCATTTTTAGCACATCAACTTTGGCGCTGCGTGTGTGTGTGTGTGTTGAGCTTTGGTATTTGAAATGCACCATCTGCCTCATGGCGTCATGGCGTCAAACTCATCCATCACATGCAGGCAGCTACGCGCGATTCTGCCTGTCAGCGTTTGCCAATGCAATCATTTTTATTGTACGTGTGCGGGTGTGTGTGTGTGTGTGTGCTGGTATGTGTGCGTGAATAACCGCACTAGTAAACTAATATACGAAGCTGTGACTCCATTTTTTCACCCTCAAACACACGCAGACAAGCTGCAGACAATAGCAATGGACGTGTGTGTGTGTGTGTGTGGATAGGGAGTGTCAATGGCAGCCAGCATAGCTTAGACCCGTGAATGAGCAGAGTACGAACGTAATTTAGGGACTGGCCAAAAAATGCAGTTTTTAATAGCCGTTAGCTTTTGTCAGGCCACGCCCCAACTATAAAGAACGTTTTGCGTCGCTGTTGTCATTTGGCGAGCATAACAAACGTTTCCATATTGAACTTGACACATAACTGGCTTTGGCAACATTTGGCCAAGGGCTTCCCGCAGGGCTGGTCCATTTGAATGGAGCTTCAATATGTAGTCGATGTTAGATCTTAAGCTCAGCAGAAGCTTTCACCCTGCTCGAACAACAATGATTAAATTGTGTTTGCATGTGCTTCAATTTGCCATTATTATAACAATCTCTCGAACAATCAAAGACCCTTTAGCAGCACTACATGCTCGCATAATGGGTAGTCCAGAAAGAGTTGAGCCAGTCAAGTGGGTCAACACTTTGACCACACATCTGGCTGTCGCACACAGATATCTGGACGTACTTGTGCTGGACTCCGATGCCTAAAGCCATCGACTAGACAATTTGAAGCTGCTGTGTTGATGGCGATGGCTCTTCATTACTGAATATTTGCCTATTTTGATATGTAAAATTCAATTTGTTCTCTCTCACATGCACACACACAAGTACACACGCGTACATGTGCACACACATTTAACGCTGCATTAAATTCGCATAAAGCGACAACGAAAAACGGCGCTGGAAAGTATGCTACACTCAATTGGTTTTAATTGGCGCAAACAACGTGTTGCATCGCAACAATAATTGCAATGTTTTTGGCCTGGTCTGCAGCTGGCATGGTTAATATTTAACTGTATGCGTATATATGCACTCTAAATCCCAACAATATTGTGAATAAATAAAATTATCGTCCATGAAATATTTATAAATATATACATAAAGAGCGGAATTTATATGCAGGCTCGAGTTGAAGTCAATTTCGGGGCTATTATCAATGAATTTATGCGTATAAAATTACAAATTATTTGGCTGGGCACGTTAATTAGTTAAATTGCTGCAGCTGTGTTTTCTGGCATCCTTTTTAGAGTGAGCCGAATTGTGCTGCCTCAGTCGGAGCAAAGTTTCCATCATGCATAATGTCTCCTTGTGCCTTCTATTTAGTTTTCGTAGCCTTTGAGCTGCAAAATTAAATAGCAAAGCAAAGTGCGCCGCTGGCAGCTTTTTCCTTTTTATTTCTATTCGTTTTTTAGTTTTTGAGTTTCCAGGTTCTTTTTTTCTTTTTTGGCAGCAAACATGGCATGGCTGGCTGGCACAGCTTCCGCCTTTGCCTGTCAGTGGCATGTGTGGTACGGGGGTGTGGCACGCGCGCCTCCAGTGGCCGTATGGCATGTGCAAAAGTAAAAACGAAGTTGCGCAAAACTTTTTAATATGCTAGCGAAATTTTATCAAAACTACAAAATTGCTGCAAAGTGCCAAGTGCCTAGTGAGCGGCAGCGACGGCGTCGGCAAATGCCACTGCCACTGCCAGTGCCAGTGCAACTGCCACTGCGACTGTTACTCCGAGACAGCAAAGGGCGCAACTGAGCTAACGGAGTTGGCCAAACAAAACACAGTCAAGCGAAACCTTCAACTCAATTTGGCAATCGCATTTCTTGCTCTACTTCCGCCTATTCAACTTGACTCGATTTGTGTGTCGACGGCCGAGAGCTGCACGTGTGTGTGACTCGGTGTGTGTGTCTGCACCGCCCATCTGTCGCTGCCTTTATGTGTGTTTAAGTGGCAATGCAAATGGCAACATTTTGGCGAGCACTCACTTCGCTCTTTGCCACTGACAGCTACACGACATTTCTTTTTTTCAGTTTCCTTCTTTTTGGTCCCTTTTTGTGCTAAATTTAATTGCAATGAAAATTTCCATCCACTTGCAACTTGTGAAAGTTCACTGACAATCGCGCTTTGGGGCATGCAGCGAGGCGTTGTCGGGCTCAGACTAAAAGTTGGGCGGGTGTGTGGCTCTGTGTGTGAGTGTGAGTGTGAGTGTGAGATGGTGTCTCTGATTAATTGGCCAAAATTAATTTTACATTTTAATGTCAAATAAAAAACTTGCTCTAGTTAGTGAAAGTTGACAGCAGAAGTGCTTTCCACTTAAACGAATTAAACGAGTATGCTGTGCCATAAAGCAGAGAAATACATAGCTGTTCCATTTGATTAAATGAATTGAAGCGAACAGTGTTGGGTCTATATATATAAATATATATATGACTACATTCTTATAAACCTACAATAATCGAGAGTTGATAAGTTAATTTTCTTTACAACTTAGAGACATTGCTTAACTTAACTTGAACTAAAAAGCTCTAGATGAAAATGTTATTCTCGATTGGCCAATCTTTAGTAAGCATCTTTTGGTGCATCGATAAGGCAAATATATAATCTATATATGTTATACCTCATGGGTACATATTCCTAGCTTAAGGTCTACAGTCTCAATCGAGCTTGAAGTATAAGTATATTAAGCAGTGAATTTTAACAGTGACATCATTATCACATTTCGGGGCTCTGTCCTTCAAGCTGTTTAAGATACAGACTTACACGAATGGGATAATCTTTTTGTTCTAGGACTGTCAACTCATGCAGCACATGTAGCACCTTAACCGTTTCTGAAAATATAGCACTTCACTGCGAAGAGGTTTGCGGAATTCTTTTAGTATAAATGTATGCAGATCAAGTCTAAAACTTATTTACCCTTAATTCCGTTTCATGTCGCCCGCAAATACAAGAGCATACCCGAGTTTTATGCTTTTGCGTCTCATGGATGTAAATTTGTTATTTGCATTTTTTTTTCAATTCTTTTTGTTGCATCTATACTTCATAGTAATTGACCAATTTCTTTGTGCTCTCCTTGCTCTTTGCGTACTTCTCTTCAAGTTTTGTATTGTGCTTGCATTAATGAGAACATAACTCTACTCAGCATGCCTGAATTGAGTCTATCTCTTGTCTTAGTCAAGAGCATTAAGTTCCGATTTCAGCCCAGTTCCATTTCAATTTGCGTATGTAGGATTTTAGATCAAATGTCATATAATTGTGTAGAGAGATGTCTTAGATCTTAGATCAGCCCAGTGCTCAAACGATATTCAGGCATTCGAATGTCACATGCATCACATATAGTTATATAGACAATGATTGAGCATAACCATATAGCCTAGCGCAGGCCATTGGGGCACTAAATTAACTTTGCTACGGCTGCCAGCTCGGGCACGCTGTAAATAACAAGAGACACAAAGGACAGCGAGGCACGTGTGGGCGTGGGTACAAAGCAAATGCAGACATCAGCATTCGAAGTGTGTAAGTCAGGATCAAAGTTCGCAGGACATGATTGTAAATTATAAGAAGAGAAGCTGAGGCTAAGCAGATACAGTGACAAGGCAGTTGGGTAATAATGATGACAATGACTCGAAGATGATGATGATACTAATGCTGATCTGTTGCGAAGTTGAGCTCCAGCTGGCACACCTCATCGCACCTGGAAAGTTCAATGGCAAGAAAAACAACGTGTGCCAAGTAATTGTTGTTGCTGTTCGTTGTGAAAATAATGCACAAAACTTTACACAAGAAAACCAACAGAGACGGCAGGCGACAAGGGGCGCGGGCAGAGGTCGAAGGCAAAGTACAACTTTGCTATACAAATTTCTATCAAAAGATTAAGCAAAGACAAACAAGTGGGAAGCAGTGACGCAGCCGCCGGCAAATTTCCCCCCACATGTCCGTGCCACAAGACCGACCACTTGCCAAGTTTTCACAGATAACTTTAAATATTTATCCAGGCTGTGGCGTGGGCATGGCTGCTCTCCAGTCCGACTGACACCGAGGTCCTGCTGCCGTCTGGGACCATGTTTGGCCTGATTTTTGTTTATGTCCGTTTTATGTTTTGTTAGTTTGACATATCAGTGACACTTTTCTAGCCCGCTCAACATTGCAACAATATTTTATTTTATTGCGTGAAAAAGTGTTCATTCTCTCCGCGTTCGACATAAAAATAGGATTTTTATTTTTGCGTGTGAGTGCGAGTTGTAAACATAAATTTTGAATGCAGCAAAGCAACACGACTGGCGCAACATAAAATTGAAAAGATTCCAACTTTTTGTTTCCCCAATCGATTTTTCATATTTTCTTTAAGACGCCCTCAGCCACAAGTCGAGCAACTTTGTGTTGAGCCACCTGAAGGTGGGGTACCAGGTGCTCGCCAACTTTTGCCCAACTTTGTTGGCAAAACTTTTCCCCGTATAAGTTGTTAATTTGCGAAAAGAAAAGGCGTTTAACTGTGGTGACGAATTCTGATTGTCTCCGTTAAATATCAGCACTCCCGCATAAGTAGGAATCGTGAAAGTATAAATGCATGATAATTTATGGAAATATTCGTTGCAGGACTTAAAACTCCAGAGTGCTAATATAAGGATGAGTTTAAGGCACAAGATAGCTTTGCTTGAAAGGGAAGCACGACTAGAATTGTTAACAATTGCTCCAGCTATTCAGAGACTTATACAAATTTGAGTTATATAGTAAAGGGGAAAGCCTTAAACATGCTTAATACAGATCGGACTTTCGACATCAAATCAAAGTTGGAATCACAGAAGTAGATCGCTAATATATATTTATTTATTTGTTTTTCTTCTTTTTTTTCTTTTATTTGTTGTGCTTTATTTCTCCTAAATATTTTTACAACCACATAAATATTTACAAAGGTTAGCTATCGCTTTTCAACTGAGATACTTACAATTTTAGTTAGTTAGGAATTTTCTGTACTATATATTTCATAAATTCATGGATTCATTATCCAAAACTTCAAAAAGGAATCATATCGTTCAACATTGGAGGCCTACTATATATAATTATCAATAAGCAATTATTGATTTGGACTACAGGGCCTCGAGTCGCCTATGCCAATTCGAAATTCCAAATTATCTCGATCAGGATTAAATATCATTACATTTTGTGTTTTCTGCCAATTAATTTAAATTCTTACAAAAATTACTTTTGAGTATGTCTGGAGGAGCAGATCGCTTAGCTGGTGGTGGAAGGGGAGGAGGCGACGGTGGACGAGGCGGTGGTAAGGGAGGAGCGGGTGGAAATGGTGGTGAAGGAGGTGGCGGTGGGAAGGGCGGTGAAGGCGGTGGATGTGGAGGACGCGGAGGAAATGCAGGTCAGGATGGCGAGGATGGAGGCTGTGGACGAGGTGGCCGTGGTGGTGGCCGTGGTGGTGGCCGGGGTGGTGGCCAGGGCGGCGAAGCAGCTGGGAAAAAGGATAATGACAAAAGCAATGACGGTGAAGATGGTAAGGGCACAGGAGGAGGAGGTGGTGGTGGTGGCCGCAGTGGAGGTATGGGCGGCAAAGGCGGTCGGGGAGGTTGACTATCGACGCACTAACCAGATTTGATTCCTGTGTCTATATGGGCAGCACCCAGACAATAACTCACAACTGAACATATCCTAGCCCAACTGACTTTTATATCTGCTCATTGCTGCAAAAAATATTTGTCTGATAATTGGCATAAAGTCGATTTTACCATGCCCATCTGTAACCCTGTATTAAATCATGTAAATAGGAAAACTTCAAGTTAAATTTAAATTTGCATGCATAATATGTGGAAGTGGTCCAAATTAATATCAAAAGCAACTTGATCTATCAATTTACTCCACTTGTTATTGTTCATGAATGGAATTTTAATGGTATTTGCTGTCGTCCACGTTGGTTGTTGCTGTTGTTGTAGTTATGCCATTGGCTGTCCACTGGCGCCGCGGTTACATGATTGACTGAAGCCATGAATGTGTATCTATCGAAATGCCGCTGTGCCGCTGTCATTCCGTTGCCGGCGCGTCGCTTTGTTGACACAAATCAAAGCAGCTGCGTAAATCTTCATCAAGCGTTCGAGTCTTCGTTGGCGGTCGCTCTGTTGCTCGGTCGCTCCGTCGGTCGGTTGGCAAAAACGTGTGGAAAATACGCCAACTCACGGTCAATTGCAATTCAATTAGAAGCAATTAGTGCCTGGGCATGCATGTGGTCTGTCTGTCTGTATGTATGCTATGTATGTAGGGACGCAGCTGGCAGATAGCTAAAGATACAGTTGCACATAGACGATGACAAGCCATAGATTACGTAGTTAGAGCGCGATTGGAATGAGATGAGATGAGCTGCGACGAGACATCGCATGATTTGCCGCTGAATAGTGCTCCCTCCCTCTCTCCCTCTCTCTCTCTCTCTCTCTCTCTCTCTCTCTCTCTCTCTCTCTCTGCCCACTAGCACTCTGTGTTCTATCATTCGAATACTCCGGCATCCACAGCTACGCAGAAAAAGTATCTCATTAGATGGGCTACAAGGCAACGGCCGCTTAACTCATTCATCATCATCAGGCGGAAGACGGGTCGGGTAACGTTCTCTCGGAGCGAAGCTATAGAATGCTATAGATACGGATACATGGCTGCTGCCGCTGCTGCTGCTGCGAGTGCAACTTAATTGCGAAATGACCCGTTGAGTTCTTGTTGCTGCTGCACGAGTCTGCGTATGTCTGTGTGTGTGTGCCTGGTTTGAAAAGATGCTGGATGTGTGGCGGTGCCGTTGATGGTTGTGTGCGCGTTTAATTAGTCCAAGCCATGATTATGTAAGATGCGTTGCTGCGCTGCAATATGCACAATGCACATGACCAGGCACCTAATTGGCGAAAGCAGAGCGGCTCAAAGATCCTTGTTGTCATTTGTCTTTTGATTTTCCTCCTCATTGGCTAATGTCTATATGTATACGATGCGAGTCAGCCACAAGGAAAAACTCCACTCGGGCATATTCGACCAGCAACTGCCGTATGCCCAATTGCTGGATGAGTGGGCTATACCAGCCTAAAAGTAAAACATATCTCGGCTATGAATGGCAATAAAGCTTCGACTTACAACTGCAATTTTCTGATCTTCACGATACATTCCTTAAATTCAAGAGATAGATCAAGAATCTAATTTATTTATAGAAACCTAACATTCTGTTTCACAAACCCAATATGCCCCATTGCTTAACTCTAGGGTATATATTATTGGAAAAACGGCAAAGCGGTAAAAATCATAAAGATATGTGCACACACGCACTCACGGCCACATTATGGTTAATGTCTGTCTCTGTGTGTGTGTGTGCTCAATCAGGCGTGCCCAAGTGGAGGCGGCTACAACATCAGTCAGGAGATTGAAGTGCAGCCTAGTCATTGTCCTCAGTTTGGCTCAGCCCAGCAACGGCAATGGCAACGGCAACGGCAACGAGAACGAGGGCTGAGCAATAATCACATTATTTGGTAACATTTAATTTGAACATGGCTCGAGCTCCTCCCGTCTGTTGCCCTTTTCAAGTACGAGGAGTGCTTAATATTTTATGAATTGTAGCACGAACACACAAAGATATAAATACTGTAGCATGTACTCGTATTTATGACTCGTTTACAGCTGCCAAGTCAGGCATGGCCCGGACAGAGGCTGAGAGTTCTCCAGCCGTGTCATCCTGCCGCCGAGATACATTCATTTATGAGGCATCAGCTCAAGTTGATGGCTGCTCTGCAGCAACGTGTCACTTCAGCTAAAGGCTACAGCAGCAGCAGCAGCAGCAGCAGCAGTAGTCAAACAACAAAATGTTGACAGGGCCGAAGAAGGCGTGTCATTGCCAATGATAAGCAGTATATCTGCTTGACAGTGACATCTAATGGAGTGGGGCAGAGGAATTATGTTTCAATAATATTAGTATTACAAGTATTTAGCGACGGCCTAAGATGAAGATGAACAGATGAACAGATGAACAGAAAAAGCGTGTTGTATCAGGCACTAAGGCGCTGGGGCATTTCATAGATATCTAAATTTCTGTCCAAATTGTATTAAAGAAGTCCGGAGGATTAGTCAACAACCGGAAGGCAATCTAGCCTGGCGATAAACGAGGAAAATATAATAAGAAAGTTTGCTTCACAGTTAGTAACTGTATCTCTAAATTATAATTGAAGCAGAGGCCACAAGTTAGAAACAATCCCTAACTCACTTAGCTAGTTCGTATTTCTCTTCTCTTCCTTTTGCTCCTGTGACTTGCAACTTGTTTGCCTGTGCGTCGATTATGATATTACAAATTTTTAACGCATGCACATGAACAACAAATATTTTTTTCTTTTGCCCTTCTCTGTTATCCTGCCAAATAATCTGAGTGCCACATATATATATATATAAAGCCGATATTTACAGCTTAATTGCATTTTCACATGCTGCGAACGTTGGCAGGTGTTGCTTTGCTGGCAGCCACACTGAACAAATATTCGAGTGTCATGTAAAGCTTTAAGTGCAAAATTTGATTGCAAATTAAATAAAATAAACTGAAACACACAAAGAGTTTTAAATATAAAATTGCTAAGTATGGGAAATCGAGTTGCAAAGGTAATATAATCGAACATTTTATAGGCCAAGCTTTGCAATTCCATGCTTTAAACTTTAAGTTTGGCTACATTAATTAGTTCCACTCAAGGACAGAAAATGTAATTTTAGCTCATTGTAATAGCTAATTAACTCTAGTCTTGCTTCTATCAAATTTCGGCTATGACTTACTGAATAGAAATGAATAGAAATTTCATTGTATTAAGCTTTCTGCTGTAAGTAGATAATATAGAACATCCACTATCAAGGCCATATTTTGGTGTAATAATTTTTCAGTTGAGCGGTAATTGAAATAGTTCTACGCAAACTTAATATAAACTTACAAATTTCGGCTTTTGACTGACTAGGAATAGAAATTTCATTATACAATATTAAGCTTTCTGCTGGAAGTAGATAATATAGAATATATTAAGGCCATATTTTGGTTTAATAATTTTGCAGTTCAGCGATAATTGAAATTGCTTTAGCTTAAGCTGCATGCACTAATGATATAAGACAGCTTATATCCGAGTCACTGTGACTTTATAGTTCAGTAAGTTTACATTGCTGAATGTGAACGAAATTTCTCTAGGTGCAACAGCACGGCTTAGCTGCGTCGCGATTTATTGAACAAATAAAAAATAGGCTGTAAACATTTATGCACTCCACCGCCACTCGACTGGAAGTGGCCTCAAGTGGAGCGAAGGCTGCGACTGTCTGGCAGTCAGTTGACCTGTCTGACTGGCCTCACTTAAATGACAGCAGGCTTAAAACTGCACGGCTGACATTGTACACCCAATTTGCACTGAGTGTTTTTATGCGTTATTTAATTTCCCTGCAATCTCTCCAAAAAAGCAAGCACATGTGTTGAAAGTAAAGGAAATGTATGTAGCAGAGTCCATAAGCTAGAAAAACTAGTTTCTGTTCAAAAAATGTCTGATCCTAAATCAAATTTTGAGGAGAAGTGAAAATCATGAATTTCTAGCAAAAAAGATGAACTTAAATAAATATAAAATACATATATATGTAATAACCATGCAGAGCTGTGCCCAAGGCATCTGTTACCCGAGCACAATACTGCAATGTCCTTTGATATGTTTTTATTTGTAAAAGCTGCTTATTTTCTGTAGGATTCAGTCAGCTGGTGAGCTGGCACTGAAACGCATGCAGACTTGGTCGAAAAGCTGTTAACCACCTGCTGGAAAACTAAACAAAGAGCGCCCTGACTTTCATTCGCTTCTGAAGACACAGCCACAACAGTTGCCTGAGGAACGTGAGTGAAATTTTCAAACTAAGCTAGCAGAGTGCTCAAGCAATAAGGTTGCGTGCGTGTGAGTGTGTGAATGTAGTGTGACCAGAAAAATGGCCAATAGTCGTTGGCTTTGGCTTTGGCTTTGACTGCCACCCGCTCATTGTGGGTGCCTCGCAATGAATATTTTTGCGTCAAACACAAAAACTTTTTGGGGCCAAAAGAAGTGCCAGATGTCTGCAGACATAAAGTGCATGGTGATGCGGATTTGGCTTTGAGGTCACACGGTCATCACAATGCGTGCTGTGCACTTTTCCAATGCCCTCACTGAAGGTGTTTCCATAGCGTGAATTAAGATGAAACATTGGAGCATTGCATGCTGCGAGATGATGAGATACCAAGACTATGAGATGTGTTGGCAAAACGTTGACTTGAAAACATGCACATATCTATATATATTTATACTCATGCAGGTTTTGAAATAAATATTTATATAATATTTTAAAAATATTTTCTATATTTCCGCAATAAGTGAAAACTAAATTCTGGTTTTCTTAGGAAGCAATTGATCAAAAACTTATTGTAGAGTCTAATAAATTTTTAATCTAAATATGATCACAATCGTGAAAGCGTAATGAGCTGTCGGCAGTCCTAACAAAGTTGTGCGATGGCTCTTGTTATTTGCGTTTGGTGTTGTTCTGGTTGATGTTGCTGCACAGCCTTAGCCTGCCTACAATATGCCACAAAACGCTTCGTAGCTTCCACATGGCGTTTTTGTTGGAGCTGAGCTCAATCTGCTACAAGACGGGGCGCCCGGAGGGCTGTCCGTTGCCGTTGTCCTCGCACGCAGCATATTTATGGGCAGTGGGTCAGTCAGTGGCAAGGCCGACCATGCACAGGGCCTGGCAGAGCTGTGAAGAAGATTTGTAGCTGTGGCACAGAAATTTGAAATTGAAAAATAGTTTGACTTTTATGAGTGCCGATGGACGAACGGCCAACGGGATCCAAATACTCCTAGTCTGCCAGTCTGCCAGTCTGCGTGCACGTGATTCAGCGACAGTGTGTGAGTTCCTGGACTGCATGTGCCAAACATGCTGCCTACTTTTAGGCAGCCCTAAAACCCCAACAGGGTTGCTCAATCCACTAGGCCGCCCACACACTCTTCATCACACGCTGCGCCTTAATTTTTCAAAATGAAAAGCGTCAAAGCGGTCTCTGCAAATAAAATGGCAATGGGACAACCTGCCGCGGGGCATCCGAGTTTCGTTCGTCTGTCTGTCTGCCCGCCTATTTGGCCGTGTGTCGCATCGAGTCTCTTGTGTGTCTGTAGCTTTGTTTGCTTAGCCGCAAATGGATTCCATGAATCATTATGGCCGGGGGGCTACAACTGCTGACTTCTAATGTACACAGTTTGACTTTAATTGCCCTCCGCGCTCTTTGACTCCATCGTGCGCGTGGCCCCTAACTGCTAACTTATGCCAAATACGGCTCGTCCGCTGACAAATATTTTATGAGCCGTTCACGCTGCGGCCCCACCACACACACAATCTGTCCACGTGTGCCGCCGCATACCAGCCGAAAGTGATATTAATATTTGGCTCACGCGAACGTGTATTGGCAAACAGGTATCCAATTCCTTTGAGGCAAGCGCTCAGCGCATTGGCCTACACTTGTCTGCATGGGTCTTATTATAACTATGCCAGCTTTGGCACTTTACACTCAATGCTAGCCAAATGGGTCTCTTATAAGGCTGAAAAATATACGAATGGACTTTGGATGAGAATGATAAGAGTTATAAGAATTAATTACTAGAAATTTTTAGTATCAGCCTATATATAATTTATATATAAGTTAGCGTATACTGTATTTGGCTCTCTTTCTGTTTTTCTGTTTAGATTTTTTTTTTAGTTAAGTTCTAGACTTCTTTTAAACTTAAACAAAGCATATTTTTTGACTTATTCCCTTTGCGAAATAAAATGAGCATAAAATGTTTGCAAAACTCTGAAATAACAACTCCAACAAAACTGAGAGGCTTTGCCGAATGCCAGAGCCCCTTACAAATTATTATTATTATTATTTTTTTTTTTTTTTTAAGATTAAGCATCACGGCGCTAAGAGACGCCAATCCTCGAAGAAGAGTCAGAAGAAGACTCAAGCGACACCACCCTCAAGACCTACCCAACCGGGTCTTGACATAAAAACAAATCATTTATCACCTTACACATCTCACTTTTACACTGTAAATATCTTGTTCCAATAACACACTACTACAAATACAAATTATTTAATATTTTTTTGATGAATGTACTCAACTTCATAAGCAACCGACACGAATAATATAGCAATGCAGATAAATATAATTTATATTTATTTATTGATGTAAACATGAAAACATTGAATAGATATATGTAAAACTTCTTTTTTTCTTCTTTTTGTTATATAAAAGAACATACATTCACTTACCTGCTGCCAGACTACTAAATATTTACTCACACAACTTCATTCTACACAGGGTATACTCGTAATTCGAGCACTTTTGCAATTAATTAGCAACAAAATGCAAACAAACTCGACAAACATAAACTCAAATGCGGCGCGTTGATTTTGCGCCAGGAACTCACTCTTCTGCATTACTCTATGTATGTTCTCTCCCCCTTCTTCGCTCTCTCTCTCTCTCTCTCTCTCTCTCTCACTGTCTTTGTGTTGGTGTGTGCATTTAACAAATATATGGCTTGATATGTTCTGCTTGCCATATAATAATTTTATGGCAAGTTTCTCACCCGTTGCAGCACAGTTTCCGGTGATGCTGCGGCTGGCGCTGACTTCCGGGAGTTGCACTAGAGACGAGTAATTATGTTCCACTAGCTTAAGCATACACACACAAGCACTACTTTGCATACACACACACTGATACACTCACTTACTCACTCACTCACTGACACACACTGCGCTGGCAAAGTAATTAAAATGCTTGGTCCATTAAAAATGTTACTCCATGGAGTTGAGCTCGAAAGTTGAGCCTCTGACTCGGAGCAAGCTGCAGCTGAAAATAATATATATAAAAAATGAATATAAAAACCAGATCGGAACTGAACAAAACTAAACAAAACAACTTTAGACGAGTGCGCAAAGGCCGCGTTGTTGGCCCACATTTGGCTTTAATTAGCCAACAGCCCGTCCTTAGATTCACCTCGGTTAGCCCTCGCTGCAGCGCGTTTGTCAAGCGCAGCTCCGCTAAATGTTAAGCCAACAAATAAAGTAAAAGGCAAACACGGCTAGTTTCCAGTTAACTGCATTACCTTTAGAACTTTACCTTCAAACAGTATATATTTATCCCGCTCTATATCTAAATAGTCATTAGCATTAGCATTAAAGTAACAGAATCTGTAGACTAATAAAAGTATAATTCTCTATACACTTTGATCTGTATCCGTATCTGTCTGCATCTACACAGACTCTTAGTTTCATTCGTCTTTGAATACAGAGAAAGAAAAGTATTTATATTATATTTTCTTTCACCCAATCTGACAGACAGATAGTTCGCAGGACATGCATACATACGGGGAAGGTTAGGCCTCCTCTTGCCTGAAATATAAATTTATAATAAACAAGTAAAAAACCCCAGTCGGGCGTGACCGACTAGGGGATACCCTGAGTCCCGTCGAATCTGTGTTTTTCATAGAATTTGGGGGAATTTGCGGCCGGTATTCAAAATATAACAAAATTAAAAATTGCATAAAATACATATAAAGCTAAATATAATAAATTTAGTGTCTCTAGCTTAAAAGATGGGAGAGATATCATTTTTTTACCTGAATTTCGATTTTGTTTTTAATCGATAACAATTAATTGGGGATAGTTATCAATTTTTTAAAATAAACTCGATCTGCACGTGCTATACACGGACCTACAAAAAAAATCAAGTCTCAACCTCTTACAGAAGCTGAAATCGGCGACGGACGGACGGACGGACAGACAGACGGACAGGGCCAAATCGATTTCTCTTGTCGTCCTGATCAAGAATACATACATACATACATCCAACAAAACCATTATACCCTGATTTCCCGTTTTCAATGGGCTCAGGGTATAAAAATGTACTAAAACTTCCTTACCAGCGAGAAGACAGTCTGGCTAACTATACTCAAAACTATCTGGTTCTATTTACACTAGACTCTCTTTTATATAAGTTCCCTAATTGGGAAACTGTGTGCAGAGTGCTTTTATTATAAGATTACTTATCGACAATTTGAGGTATATCTGTTCGAGCTGAACTTTGTCTGCGAGCATATTAGATTTGTATTGCAGGGGAGACAACGTTCTCTGTGCTCTCGCGCCAAGCCTTATGCAACTGGCAATGACATGCTCCATATTTATGGCTGATTTATGAAAATATATCATTTGAGTGGCTTCGGGCGCAAGTTTCAGCCAACTACGAGCAAATCTATTTTTCATGTAAGACGTTCAGCAAGAAAGAAGAAACGAATGAGCTATATATATGGATGCATGTATATCATGGCACGATGGCCACGATGGGGCTGCAAATGCAAGACCAAATAAGTGGAAACAATGAGAGACGAGTCGGCAGCTCTGCAAAAACTTTGTATTTCAATCTGTGCAAAAAGTTTGCGTGCGTCAGCCCAGGGATTGGACGAGTGTGTGTTAATCAATGGTAATGCGTGCTGGCAGGTGAACGGGTATCTTGATGCTGCAGGTGTGTGGGGGGGAGGGGGGGGAGTGTGTGGAGCGCAAGGTGAATTGCAAAAGAATTACCCCTACGCAGCAAAAGAAACACAAATTTGCAATCAAAAATGTTTGCAACGTGCGAAAAAAAAGAGAGCTTTGAGTTGCTCTCGCTTTTTTTCTTGAAATCAGTTTTTTCAAGAATCATTTTTTTTTTCGTATTTCTCTGACGCAACATAGAGTAAAGGCTGCAGGCCAAGTTGTCAATCCTTGAGTGCTGTGTGTGGGCGTACATATAGGCTTGATGTACACTTTTGAGTTTCGAATGTCTGATCGGAATGTGAAGTGCGCTTTGAATTGAGTACTCATCGAGTCACAGCTTAGTTACTGTCAAATCATTTCCATATTTTCTGAGCCATCAACGCAAAGAGTTGCACGACATATATGCATACATACATATATACTCAAGCCAATTTGGAATTCCCAGACGACCGCAGACTACTTCACTATCCAATCCATTTCCAAAGCTGAGCCGAGTCAAGCGAGAGTAGTGCCCATTGACCATATATCATAATTAGCGCACCAAAGAGAGTCATTTGGCCTGGGTGAACGATACGGTTTCGATTTGATTACTCAAAAGTCAGCAAAAGCCTTCGCCCCTGGCCACCCAGCTCCGCCCACGCTTGCTTCTCCCTGCTGCGGGTCGTCTGTGGCACCATAAATTGCAAACGGACGCCGTATCCCTTACACACAGAGAGAGGGAGAGAGGGAGGCAGGCAGAGACTCTGCAACAGTCGCGTCGCAGCGCGTCCTGTCAAGTCGATTCGAGTCGAATGGGTTTCAGTTTCATGGCTGGTGGCAGAGGCGTGCCAGTGGCTGACTGGAAATAGGATGCCATTTGTGTTCAATTAGGCTATGCTAATTTGCACCAAGCAAGCCATGCCACGCCCCACCACGTTCCACCGCGCCACGTTGTGGCAGTGAAAGGCTTTAACTTTCCATTGTTGAAAATTTAAAGAGTTGGATTTCATGTTGTTTCCGGCTCGCAGCTGCGATCTGCGGTTATTTGATTTAGAATATTTCATAATATTTCACAGCTGACAAAATAATAAATGAATCAGGCGCTTGATTGCACACCAGCCACGCCCACGCGCACGCACTGACATGCTGATTGATTGAACTTTTCGCATATATATGCAAACATATTCTATAAATACACATATATTTTTTCCAAGTGGACTCTCGCAGGTTTTAGTGAAAAGTGCGCATTATTTTCATATCTCCACATTTTTTTGTCACTAACTGAATTTAAATTGTAAGCGCATACGACTGTGGTCAAATATTGAATTACCCGCCATATGATTGGAATACATAAAATATGGCAGCGGGCAGGCAACTAATTATGGAGATTTCGCATTTCGCATTTGCATTTGACAACTTCCCGTATGGCTGCACGTCACTCAGACTGCATGCGTCATGCGCCGCATGTGGAGTAAGCGCGTTCGATGATATCGTTTTCATGCAGTTGATTGGATTTGGCTGTAAATTCGTTATGGTCTCGCTGATGTGTTTGCCATCACGATGTCGGGCGCGGTGATGATAATAAGAATATATGCCAGCGTCGACGTCAACTCCAGCGCCGACTTTGATTTGCACTTAATTGCATTAAAATTGCGGCTGGGTGGCGGCAGGCTCCCGCCACCTCGTCCCACTCCTGGCAATCAGCGCAATTCAATTTGTCGGCACCGGGCTCAGCCCAATTGAGTCAGACAGCAGCAGCAGGCCCAAAAACTCTCAATATGTATCAGCCTCAACTACTCTACATTCTTGCACAAGACGAAAACACTTATGAAAAAATAATATATATAAATACTGTAAATAGAGTTCCATATTTATCGATTCCTATATTTAAGCACATCTCTTTAGAAGTCTACTCTCAAGTTACTTACATTTGGATGGCTTATATAAGTGTTTTGAATGCGAAACTTGTTAAGTGTATCAGACATTTCGGCTTTGCCATGAATTCTAGGGATTTTCCTCTTACTGCGCCGTAAGACCCTGGACTCAATATTCAATTCCAGTCAAAATGCCTTAATGCGCGCACGTTGCCAAGCAGGGCCAGGAGGAGGAGGAGGAAGAAGAAGAGGCCACTTGGGCTCCACCTTGGCCTGGCATCGGGTCAGAGCCTCGCAGAGAGTCGGACTCATAACCATTTGGCTGCTGTGGCGCCGCCGTTGGCTCATTGGCCCATTGGCCCCCTTTGACACTTTGCCTCATTTTTGGCAATTTTTAAGCAATTCAATTTAATTTTATTAGTTTTGGCAAAACTCAAACAACTGGGACGATACAACAATAACAAGGTAGCCAGCCCCAGCCCCAACCCCAACGCCAGCCTCAGTCGGGGAACCTTTTGTCCGGCTCTTTGTCAAGCTCATAAAATCGGCAAGTGAAGCCAGCTCGTAGATACACAGATACATATTTATATGTCGTTTGTTACGCTCTTCATTGGCTACAGCCAGTTTGGGTGGCTTTTTATTGGAGTCGAATTTTGCGCCCTTGTCGCGCCCGCCACATAAGTTTCAAGTCGTAAAAAGTCCATAAAATGCATTCGAAAATTTTCCATATAATACGAGCTTTTTTATCTTTTGCCAGAAACTTAGTTCGGATAGTGTTTGGCTTGGCGCTCTGACATTTGATTTTATTGCAATGATTGGCAAAAATGATGTGGCAAATGCCAGCCGCTGTGTGTGTCCACTCGATACCAGAGCTGCGGAGCAGGAGCGGGAGTGGCAGCGAGAGTCGGCTCAGATGTGGACTCTAAATTATGCTCAAAAGTTGGCCACTTAAGCGTCAATTACTTTTACAGCTTAATTATGCGAATGGGACCCGCATGGACCCGGTGCGGCTGGTCAACAGCTTTGGAGATACAATGTGATATAAGCCAGAATGGCCGGCTATCATGTTAGACAGCCATAAATATCTCATCAAAACTAACATTATTATAATACGGGGCAGAGCGCTGCGTGCGTGAGTGCAACGCATTCAAATTGTCGCTTGGCGGGAGGAAGCGATGCACACTTTGTAGCTAACTAGCATACGATTCATTAATTACAGTTAACAGAGAGAGAGAGAGAGAGAGAGAGAGAGTGCCAGGCTGCGCCACACACCAGACCCAACTGCTGGCAATGACCTCTTGCCACACGTCCGCATAACATTTTATGCATAAATTTATGGCAGCTCGAATGAATCGGTAGTGCCCGGCTAGACTATACCCTGAACACAGCGCCACTCTGTTGTTTATAACATATATACTCTCTCCTGATATACTCTCTCATCTACAGCGGTGCTTCCTCTTTTGTGGATGGCGTTTCTTATGGTTTCTGTTGGGCTATAATTCTTCTCAGCTCACATTAGGAATTAACTAAGCAACCAACGACACTTCAGCCGCTCTATAAATTTATCGACATCAACTAACTGTTTTAGTATTCATTATGAAATGCCATTTCATTGCTTCTACTTGTTGAATGCTTATAAATTATTAAGAACTAGGCTCAGTTGTCGACTAGTTGCTAAGAAACGTCAGAAGACGACGAGATCATGCAATAATCTTCGACGAGCCCTCAAATTTGCATAGATGATAGCAAGGCTTAAAAATAAAGTAAAATCATAGTCGGTTTTGTTGCTAAGCATTCTACACATCTACCTCTTTTATTGCAAAATTAATTTAATAACTTCACCTTCGGCATCACAAGATATAAAATGTCAATACAACACTTAGCTACTCCAGTTCACTTTATTTATTACTTATATATATTTATTTTCGTTTTTAATTACACAGAGTTTTCTTTCACTTTACGAACTTGTAACTAACTTTGTAGAAGTTTTTTCCAATGATTTGTGCTCGTTAAATTCTGTAATAAGCTTGTAATAATTACTTTGAGAGCGATATAGATTGCGAGAATGACACAAGCTAAACTTCTGATGTTAACTAACAATTTCATTAATCGAGACTTAAAAAAAATAATAAAAAAAAACGAGCTTAACTTGATGCCAATTAAAAAAGTTATAGAGCAGTTGACAGAGCTGCAAACAGCAGCTGCAGCTGCAATAATTATTTTGTAAATAACAAAATCCGTGAAAGAGTAGAAAACAAATGGTTGGATTGACAGGAAAAGAGTTTCAGAATATTGTGAGAGGACTGCAGAGTTGTCACGTCTCGTTTTAGTATAAAGTGGACTTTGCTCTGGCTGAATAAACAGACGAAGGCAGCTTTTAAAACTCAACCAACTGCTCGAACCAAGCCAAATCAAACTAAAGCAAACCAAACCATATTGAATAAGAGGAAAACGTAAATTGCTAAGTCAAATCAATGCCGCCAGTCAAAGGCAAGAAGGATTTAGAAGAATAGAAGAATTGCATCACCATGATAATGCAATAAAATACCCTGGAATTGTTAAGGATTGTACTATAAAATAATAGAAAACCCAACTGAAATGTTCGCCTTCTTCACTTATATAGTGATATATAAGAGGGATAGAAATGTGGGCGTCTTTAGATATAAAAATATTTTTAATCTAACCTTTAATGTATTTTTACTTATTGAATCCTAAGCTCCTGAGAGCTTGCGAATCTAAGAAACAAATTGCCTTCAGAGAATACTAAACTTGTATTATATATATTCAGCTCATGTTTCAAATATAAAGTTAGAAAACTGGAAATTCACTATAAAAAAATCCTATAAATCGGCGATCAAAGCACATAATATTTCCTTAAGTTCATGGAACAAAGAATCCCTCTAAAATCGACCTATGGCTCTAATAAATACCTTATCAATATCAAGATAAATATTTTTCGAAATATTTTACATAAGAGATAGAGCTTACATCACCTGTAATAATTAAACAATTTTTTGCTTCTTACTTTAAAATAGAGAAAAATTAGTTGATCCGGGTATTGAACATATATATGATGAAATATAAACTAGTTCCTCCGGGCTATTGGCTAATCATTTACATTCTCATTTCACCTGAATACCCGCTATTAAACATAAAACGGACTTAATTCGATAACTCGACGTCAGCTCGAGTGCAGTTGGTGGAATTGAGTGCGAGGGGGTGGGAGGGCGCGGCTTGAACTGGTTCGTAAATTTGAAGATAAACATAAATCGAGCGTAATTCGGGCATAAAACGTCGCAGCTGTGCAACTGGCCGCAATGGGACAACCAGCTGTCCACGCGGACGCCAAATTTGGTCGCTTTTTCCTTTTATTTGTGCAAAAATCGATTAAAAATTGGAAAAGCGGTCGCCAGAGGATGCCCAAAGAGCAGCAGAAAGAGATGGAGAAAGAGAGGGAGGGAGAGGCAGAGTCGGCAAGAGAGATAGTCAGAGTGAAGAGAAACTGAATTTAGAATGAATGTGAAGCCCCGGGCTTTGCGAGTTAATTCCAATTGGAGTTTCTCCTTTGGCCAACAGGTGTTGAAAGGCTTTCGTCCTTAGTCCTTAGTACTTCAATCGCCCTAAGATGTCTTGCCGCCGGCCAATGCCAATGCCAATGCCAATCCGTTTAAATTGATTGCTTTTTGTGGTACAGCAATGGCAAGTGGAAGAGGCAGAAATCAAAAACATGCTCAACTCAGGCCCCCGCGCCGCCTAGAACATTATTCCACACAAAGAGCTACGAAACGAATATGAGAATGTTTTAATTACAAATTCTTCAGATGCTTCGCTCAGCAATATTTTTTTTTTTTTTTTTTTTTTTGTATGAGCATAAATATGCGTCAGTTGAGTGAGTGTGTGTGCGGGTGTGTGTGGGTGTGGGGGTGATAACTATGTGCATTGCGAGTCTTTAAAGGGGCAATGTCTGTCAATAAATTTTCTTTGCGCTTTCGCCCCTGCCCGGCCACGTTTGCATTTCCGGCACTGGAGCAGCCGGAAAAGCCGCGCACGGAAGCTTTCCACGAACGGCTGCAGTGAAAATGTTTTTAAATAACGCTGAGCCAAGCCGAACGTAACGATATGGTCAAATGGCTGCAGTCCAAGGGGAACTCCCGCCCCCTCCTCTCTCTCTCTCTCGCTCAGCTGGCGCACACCTGTTTCGATTTCCCTTGCCTGCTGCATGCTACACATCCTGCTGATGCTCCTGCTGCTGCTGCTGCTGCTACTGTTGCGCGGCTTTGTGTCGATTCATGATTTGGCATTATGTAATTGATTTGCCTGCTATTACGTACTACAATGAGCAGCATGATTTGAACTAATGTCCTTAAAGTCCTTGGACAAACACTGCATTATCGCCAGCCAGAACCGAGGAAAAAAGGCAATTAATAGTGCGCATTGAGCATCGATCCGATTGGGGAGGGACTCGCTCAATCCATTTGTATTCCATTCAATTTTATGGCGTAAATACACGCAGCACCAGATGTCGGAGCGCTGGCCAGCTGCTGACTGCTGCCTCCCCTGGGTCGCCCGCTAGCTGGTGCTGCTGCATTTATGAGTTATTTGAAAAGGACCATGTCCTTCGGACGTCCTGCATAGTGCGTTCTGGGCCCTGCCTTCGGGGCCGCTGCATTTTGTGACAGCCGCGGCCGCAGTAAAACTGTTCTGGGCTTTCCTAATTTATCTGCAGCATTTGGCTAATTTATGTTATTGTCCCAGCGCCTAAATCATATTGACAATGCGCGCCCAGCCCCGCCCAGCTGAGGGGCGGCAGTTTATGCTTTAAAGCAGCAATTAGAAGAGAGAGAAAAAACAAGCGAAAAAAAACAACATTCGAATGAAAGAATGGAAATACCAACGAACTGCTGAATAAATAAAATTAACTACGAGCTGCGGTTACACATTCCAATTTGCTGTTGTTGCATTTTATGCGGCTGTGAAAAAGGCGGCTATGAAAATAAAGTGGCCGCCATGAAAGCCCGCAACAGAGCCGCGCATTTTGCAATTGAAGTTGAGTGAACAGTCGCCTCCCCACCCATCTGCCACTTGCACCACGACCTAGCCCAATACAGCGCCCACATTCAGTTAAGGCATAAAAAATGCCAACAAATACAATGGCAATGGCAATCGCGTTAAAAAGAGCAACAAAGTTGTGCGGAACTGCGGGGCAGCCCCTGAATTGGGCAAGGTTGGGGCAATATTCGCACACACACTCACTCACCCACTCGCTCACGTCACCCACTCAGCCAGCCCGCTCCGCCCGGCACAATAGTTTGCGTTTTAAACAAATGAAAAGCGCAGCCAAAAAAGAGAAGAAGAAAAAAAAACAATAACAAAAAAAAAACGCACAAACAATTTTATTGAAGATTGCGAAACGCTCACATCGGTACCCAAAGCACACACACTCCAGCTCTCTCTCTCTCTCTCTCTCTCTCTCTCTCTCTCTCTCTCTCTCTCTCTTCTCCCTCACACACGGAGACACAAACATGCCAGGCTGCCAGAAAGGTAGATACGCAAAAATGCTAGCAATCGAAATACCACGCTACGCAATCGCCTTCATATACTCTGTTTTTCCGTGCTTAACAAGCATATTAGCTTTTCGCTGACTTCATCTATTTGTACCTCATTATACCCTATCATTTATATATATTTTTATATAAAATATAATTTTTTTTTTCCAATATTTTTATGCAGCTTTTTTTCTATTAAGTTGGTAGAGTATTGCGCAGCTGGTAACACTTCGCCTTTCGCTTCATTTTTTGGTAAAGTTTCCGGTGGTCCCCGATTGCTGGCGGTGCGGAAACTGTGCGTAGCGCCAGTCGCTCATACATAGTTGATAGAGTGAAATAGACAGTGACAGAAACACTCAATGGAACACCTAGAGAGCTGCTCCCACACCTGCAGCAGCTCGTGCTCTCATGTGTGTGGCGTGTGGAGGTGTGTGTGTGTGTGTGTGTGTGTGTAGGAATTAACTCCACTGGCTTGAAATTTTAGAGCATTTCTCCATAATAAAGTGCGTGCCGTGTTTTGTTGGCACATCATGTTAGGTGTTGTTGTTGTTGATGTTGTTGTTGTTGCTATTGTTTTCGTTGTTCTTATGCTGAGCCAGCCAAAAGCAGCCATCGCACAGAGGGACAACATCGAAAAGCACTGACTGACACACCGCCATTCCATCGCATCCTTGCAATGGCTATAAAGTTGCAAGCAGCCCAATATTGTTGCAACACACACAAACATACACACACACACACACACACACATGCACACACTTGCAGAGCCACAAGCCTGCAATAAACTTATTTGCATTTATTATGCTCTTTATAAACAAAGCATTTCGTTCGCCACATTGATTTAAGCATATCAAATTTCCATTTTATGCATCTCCTGGATAGAGATTCGATATATACATCTTACCTTAATCACATAGTCGATATCCATATCCCATTGGCTGCTGCTAACAAAAATGTTCGTAATTATGTTGATGGAATTAAAGTAATTTCTGCTTGAAATCAAAAATATCTTTAAATATTAAATACATATTGAAAACATATGCAAGGGAATGAGTGCGTTCATTGCATTTTTGCCGTTATTCTTGCTGTCTGAATGAATAAATTGTTTAATCAGAGAAATGTTTATATTATTCAAGGAGCTTCACATCTGCTCGAAAACTTAATTGGTTATTGAAAGAATTTCATTCAATATGTAAAAGAAAAGTAAAAATTTTTCACTTTAATCTTCACTCGAGCAATTTTTTCCCTTTATTTAATTTAATTAAGTATATAATTTATTTAATTTTGTTTTTCAATTTTGTTTTACAAATTACATACATTTAATTTAAATTTATTTAAATTAAGCTATCGCATTTTAATTTTACATACATTACAAGTTACATGCATTTAATATGAATTAACTATATTTTATTTAATTAGTTTCAGCTTGCGATTTTTTTATTTTTTATTTTAATGTAATTTTACGTGTCCTTTAAATTTCATTTCAGTTTCCCTATGCCGCTCGAGTGTTGAGTGTATTTCACACTTCTGCTTGCCATGGATAATATAATATTTGAGCTGAGTTCTTTGTAAGGATTATGAGCGGAGCGCAACAATGAAATGCATGTATAAATATGTTTCGCATAAGTTGTTTTACTTTTTGCCCTGGGAAACGGATGGCAAGTGCGAATAGCTGGAAATGGGGAAAAAGCGCATGCAAAACTAGGAGTGTGCAACACCCTGAGCGCGGGCAGGATGCGAGGCGGCAAGTGGCGAGGCTTGTGGCAGCAACGGCAGCGGCAACGGCAACGGCTGCCGCAACAAGCGACTTCAGCGCCATTCACATGTCCAGATAAGATCCGAGTGGTCATTAGTGTCGTGTCAACAGAGCGGACTGCCCAGCTATCAAAAGACACACATACACATTCATATATATATATGTGTTTATATAAAAAAGAGAGAAAGAAAACACAAGCCACTTGACCATAAACAAACTTTACACCTCACATTGTGGCGTGAAGAGTCCTGGAGTGGACTGAAATAAACACTTGGAAATGTGTGGCAACTGGCGAGACCGCAGCCAGAGCCAGAGCCATAGCCAGAGCAGCCGCAACGAAACGGCGGCGGCCTCATTGTTGTCTGTTTGATAAAGGCACAAGGCTGCGCGCAGGACACCGGCACGAACACGAGTCACAGGAGCCGCAGGAGAGGGGGTAGGAGTCAGCTCAAAAGTCAGCCAGCCAGCTGCTGAGCGGCACTAATGGGCACTGGACACCGACCACCAGGGATGGGCACAAGACACTTTTCACACACACACAGACAGAGAGTCACGGAGTGTGGGTCGAAGGACGAGCTGCTTAGCCCTGCATTAGGCAGCTAATTGCAGCATTTTTTCAAGACTCGCTCCGGCCCTTCTCAGGTTAACACTGATCGATAAATGGGCTCGATTTTTAATTGGCCACAATTGGCATTTGGCATTGAAAGGTGTGAATCTGTCCGAAGAGAAGCGCAGCAGGCGGCAGTCAACCAGCCAGTCAGTCAGCCAGTCAGTCAGGTAGGCAGGCACTCAGACGCAATTGGTGGCAGACAGTGAATCAGCCGCAATGCCAGCAGCATCCCTCACAAGTGCCAAGCGACAATGGGCATTTCAATGGCCATGTCAAGGACGAACCAATCACTATCAGAACCAGAGGCTCGCTCTACAAAAACCAGCCACACTCAAAAATGTGAAACGCCTGCGAGAGGCAGTTGGCTTTGTGTGGGCGTGTGGCTAATTATGAGCGCGTTGCAAATTAGAAAATCAATAAGAGGTGGGGCCGACAGGCTGACTGAGCAAGCTGTGTGCAAGTTCTGGTACAGCCACGGGTAGATTCAAATTACCTAAAGTAAACTTGATATCATTCAGGTGAGAATTGATGTGAATTGTTTGAATTATCGTAAAATTAACTCTCGTCTTGTCAATCTACTTTAAAAAAAAATTATTAATTAATTAATAAATAAATAATAGACTAGAGTGACTGGCAAAAGGAGACAAAAGTATATATACTTTTTGTGATTTATAAATATAAAATTAAAAATAATAAAAATTGTTGCTTACGTTTTGATTTTGCAATAATAAAAAAAGTTAGTTTAATTCAGAATAAATATATATGTGATTGGCTGAGTGGATTATTTAATATACAGATCCATCTATAGAAAAGATCAGCAGTCGATCAACTGAAAGACTCTGTGATCCTCGCTCAAAGACTCTGGAAGTTAAGGCTTTTATTAGCCGACATCGCAGCTTAGTTTATTTGTACAGTTGAGGAGTTATATCATCCCGATTTGCTGGGCTTCTAAGATTGATATTGTTTCTGACGCTGATCTTGTCGAATTTATATTTAGATTGTTCTTAAAATTTTTTTAGTACTAATAGAGTTATGCTAAATACTAAATGGTATATATATATTAAATAAATATTTTATCTATATTCGGATGCATGAGTAAAGAACTTCATCAATAAGTTACTTGACAAATTGTGGGCATCTATGCCCAAGGCTGTAGAATAAACATATATAACGCATATAAAAGTTGATCCTCAAAGTTGTGCATAGAAGTATCAAATCTCTCATTTCGGACTGATCAACATACCAGGCAGACGGACATAGACTTATATATGAATGTATATTATAATCATGGGCGACTATAGATTGAATTTAAGCAGCATTTCACTTCCGATTCAATTCATATTTCAGCATTTCGATTTTTATAAATATTTAAAAGGATAACAATTTAAGCCAAACTCACTTAAATTGTGTAGCTTTGCTTCGCAGATTTTCTTATTAATATCTGAGATTTCTGCTTAGCCAATTAAATATTATGTGATATACATATATATAAAAATAAACATTGTAAGATTGTTTCATGTTGCGTCTGCTCTGCTTTCCTTTCCTGCTTCTTTGCTAATAAGAATTTACTTTATTGTGCGCTAATGCCACTCCCTCCGTGTCCGTTGTTTGCTTGTTGTTGTAGTCTGCTGTTGTTGAGGCGCTCTTGACACGCCAACGTGACCACAAATGAGATAGTCTGCACCGAACGCCCACTTTTCCGCTAAAAACCAAATCTGGAGGTGTGCCTCAGCAGGGCTGCTTTGTTGTGCACGCCCACACGCACCTCTCGCCACGTCCTGTGAACAGGACTCATCTTCTTTTCCTCCACAGCCTGGGGCCATGCATTCGATTACAAAGGGTATATTAAAGCGTGCAGTTGACAGGCAAAAAGCAGATGAGAAGCAAGTAGGAAAACTCTAGTCGAGCGTGACCGACTACGAGATACCCCGAACCATGCTGGAGCTGATTTTAAAGTCATATCCAAAATCCGAAAAATATAAAAAGTGTGTATTTATTACAGAAGAAACATACACCGCAAATCTGAAGTCTGTAGCTTATACGGTTATTAAGTTACGTTTGGAAAACTAAGTCGAATTATCGATTGTTATCGATAATAAAGAAATGGAATAAAGTTATTGAGAGAAAAAAGATAAGCTCGTTCAGCTTATGGTATATTGAGTATATGAGTATTCATGTCAAATTTCAAGACTCTAGCTTTTGTGGTTTACGAGATCGTTGCGTTCATATGCTCAAACGGACGGATGATCTAGAATATATATACTTTATGGGTTCTGCCACGCCTCCTTCTGTCTGTTACATACATTTTCAGAAAACCATTATACTCTGAATTCCCATTTTCAATAAGTTCAGGGTATACAAAAATAAAGAGGGAAGTCTCCATGTCTGGCTTGAAATTCGTTCCAGCTGATAAGAAATATATTTAATATTCATTTATTGGCTATAAGTAGCCGCTGTTTTCGTTCAGCTAAATAGGATATTTACAAGTCGTTCACTCTATATTTTTCCCTTTTTTCTTTGTTTGTTTTTCCACGTATGGCCGCTTGTCAATGACTTTTCACAAGGCTGCGCCGCATGGAGCGCCCCGTCAGCAGCCTGGGCTGTCTGCACAATTGTCTGCGCACTTAAAACTTAAGCCGATTTCCGGCTCATCAATAACTTGCAATTAAATCAATGAGCCAGCCTCCCTTGGCTGTTGGCTTTTGGTTAGGTGTCAACTCTGCCGTGGCTCATTAGACAGCATTTAACGAGGGGGAGCGGGCAACAAATGAGCAGCCTGAGAAAAAAATAGACAGAGAGCGAGAGAGAGATTATCATCTTGCAGCCGCCAGCAGTCAGACGCCCGCTCGCCGCAATTGAATTCCCCTGCGGTCAGGGAGCGAGCGACTGGAGTGCGTTGAGTATGTTCGTAATTTAGATTTATACGCCCCGACCCCAGACCCAGTCCCGGGCCCGGACCGGACCGGACCGGGCAGCTGCAGAGTCGAGCGAGCGTCTATTGAAAGTTGGCGTTGATTATGTTTGATTTATATGACAAGTCAGTCGCAGGCAGAGCGCGGCCCATGGGGGTAGCCAGCCCTCGTCTCGCCCAGCGAGATGTGTTAATCCAATGCGAATGCGCGTTGCCCAGCCACACACTCTCACAGAGTTTCACTCTCGTCTCGACTCTTGAGGTGGGCACCACTTTCTCTGACTTGCTTTTTAATTGCGGGCCGAACACTGTAAGTGACACCCTCATAAATTGGCGCCGACTGACATCGGCCAGTCAGAGTTCACGGGGCGCTGAGGCGTTCATCGTGAGTCGGTAGTCGTTCGTCCTGTCGAGCTGTCAATCACATTTGCGCCGAGTGCGTAAAAGGAGGAAACGATCGTTTAACGACAGCCATCAGAGCTGGGTACAGGCTGGGCGCAGCCCTTTCACGAGGCGGCATCTTAATCAGTAGTGATGTCACTTTTTTTTCAAGCCAAAAATGCTAGATCGACGTACAAATAGGCTAAAAAAAGCTGAATCCTTGGGAAAAAAGTTGAAGGAAGGAAAAGGAAGATTATTATAAATTAATGGTTTTTTTTCAATATCAATAAGGACATACAGTAAGCTTGAGTTTTTCATATCATAAAATGAACATAAATGCACCAATCTTTTATAATTTTAGAATCTATAGTTATATATAACAAAATTAATACCAATTAATAATAACCCCAGAAATGACCAATTTAGTGAAAAAATAATTACATTTTATGCTGCTCATAAAAATAGCAGTGATTACTAAATATAAATCTCTGTCGATTCCAAATTATTATTTTTGAGGGAAATTATTCGATAGATGTAAATATCAATACTTTAACAGTAGAATAACATTTTGATAAATGTAAATATCGGTACATTAACAGTAGAATAACATTTCAACCTTCAAACGATTTAAAAACAGCTCATAAAATTGAAAGAAAAAAATTAAAATAAAATAAAATGCTTTGAATTTGCTAAAAAGGCTAGAATTCCCGCTATTTTCAAATTGATCCCGCAATTGCATTTCCAAAACAGCCAGATTTGACGGGAAAAAGGCTGAAATGACATTGTTAACAATGTTAATGAGCTCCATTTGTGGGCGTGGCCGGGTGGCAGGCATCGAGGCATCCATCGAGCTGCGCCACAAGGAAGTTGCTCGAGTCTTGTGATGCATTAAAATTTGCAAGTTTTCGACTTTGCTTTGTTCTGCTGCCGACGCTCGACTGCTGCTGCTGCGGCTGCTGTAGCTGCTGCTGACATTTATGTGTCAGTGGCACGCTTTGCATGCTTTTAGACAAACACACACGCACACTGGCACACACACGCACACACACACACACACACACGCACACACTCGCAATTTATGCAAATGCCGCTTTTCTGCGTAGCTGCTTCGCCTTTTTTAATGAGCACACAGAGACAGAGACTCTTACGCACACTCACACACACACACACCCACACACACGCACACAATCACATCCGCAGCCCGCAGAGCGCACAGCGCAATGCAAATGAGTTGTTGACTGTGTGTGTGTGCGTGTGTGTGTTCGTCTCTCGCATCTGTGTTGTTGTCGTGACTTGCGCCTGCAAAGCAGAGCAAAGCAAAGCAATTAAAATGAAATAAGTCAACTCCTGCGAGTGGTAAAAGTAAGCAATTGCCACGCCCACAATTGGCCGGGCAAACAACAACCAATGTTTGTCAATCAGGTATTATGCCTGATTCGATTGGGCCAGGTGTGAAGGTAAGTGATGCCAGCAACAGCTGACGCTCATGTTAGCCCTTGCTCGTGTTGGCCAAATGAAATTCAATTACTTTAAGCTGAGGCGACGTGCATGTTGCCAGAGGCATTCAGAAGCTTGTTGCTAAGCTAAGCTGCGATTCATGATGCCAGCAACACTTAACGAAAGCAACATGTGCCGCGCAACATGTTGCCCGTGCAGGCTGAGACCGCAGATGTGAAGACTTCTGACACTCGATGTCGCTGTGTGATGGTGCTTGTGTCAAAGTTGACAGCCAGTTGAAGTTTATGTCAAGCCGAAATAGAGACAAAATACCCACTTGACATGTCTATCCAGACATTAGCAGTGACACGCTTCACAAAACTAAGGCAACTTGGAAAATGTTGCTAAGGCAAGAGGTCAATTTTAATTTAATTCTACATGGATTTAAAGAGATTTATCTTAAGTATATTAATTTTTATCTTTTAATTGTGATACAGAGTTGTAATTGCAGCTAACTAGTAATATATTTTAGCATCTGCTGCGTATTTGTCGATTTTCTGGCATATTATTTAAATTTTGTATATCCTTTGAATGTAATTTCGTCCTTGATGAGTGAATGAATGATGAATGAATTATTCTAGCAAACTTTGTTGCATTTCCTAAAATGCAGATTTTAATTGAAATGTCAGCAGCAGCTGGAATGCAAATTCATACAGGGTGGACATTTACAAGGATGTCCAAGGATGTCTGCTTTGCCTTAAGCGGTTCGCTGATAAATTCCCTTTCACCTCTAGCTCGAGTTCGATGAACTTCCGTTATCTGTGACCCAACTGACCTACCGAAACATTAGAGTTTATTAAGGACATTCACGAAGAGTTCGCTGTATTATAATTGCCTTACTGTATCGGCCTCTGCATGCTCAGAGCGAATTAATGAGAAAATCATCGGCTTTTCCGGGAATCAATGCCAAAGCCTGCATTGTTCTGACCCCGTTGGCAAATGCAATCGCCTCGGGCTTCGCTTAATTAACTGAATGATGACGTTGACGTATTTCTAGAAATGGGAATGAATAAGTTAACGAGAGGTCATTGCCATTTGGGGTTACGACAGTCGCACAGCTGCGACATAATCGTCCTTGCGGGCCATCGATAGGCCACAGAGAGAGAGAGAGAGAGAGAGAGGGGGGAGAGAGAAGGAGAGAGAGGCGAATAATTGACGTTGCTTGTGTGTGCGCTTCATTAATGCTGTTGACCAGGAGATAACTCAATTTGTGTTTACTTATGGCTTCTGCCAGGAGCCAGGAGCCAGCAGCCAGGAGCCAGCAGGCAGCAGGCAGCAACCACTAGCCATGCGGCCAGCGGGTGAGTGACCGGGAGAAGTGGGCTTTTGAGCCACTGGCTGTCAAATTAGTGCCTAGTTTTGGGCGCATAATTGGCCTGGCCGAAACTTTTAACACGACGCCATAAAAGATTTATGGAAATTATGCATGTTTTTGTTTATGCTGTGCGCAGATTTATGACTGCTTGCAATAAATCACACACACATACACACACACACAGATACGTGCTCCCGCCTGGGTGTGCGTGTGTGTGCTCGAGTTGTCTATTAATTGGTTGCATAAAGCAGCAGTAAAAGGCTGTTGCCAAAGGTCAAGTCCATGTCAGCATGTTGCGGCAACATGTTGCGCCAACACAATTTGCCGAACCCGCAGCAGCACAGCCGAGCGCGCGAGATGAAAGAGAGCATCACTGCGCGCTGAAGTCTGTCGTCGCATGGGTGTGCGGCTGGGGGGTTTGACCGACCGAGCAACGAGACGCCGAGCACTCGCGTCGCATTCGTGAAATGCGACTTCGAACATGTTGCATACGCAACATTTCTGCTCGATGCTGTTAACAGCAAAACGCTCATAACATAGTTTAATGGACCAACCGATTTACTCACAGCATCCGATTATTTACTATGGCATTAATCGCATTTGGGGATTACACTAGTTTTGGGTTAATTGGTAGCAAAAAGAATGTCGCAAAAGAGCATTCAATTGATATTCAATTACTGTCCTCTGGATGGCGTTACCATGGCAACAAATGCTGAGAAGACTTTATTCTTCGCATCCGAATCGGGTCTAGAACTGAGTGCAACAATTGTATGGTATTAATAAAATATTGAAATTACTAAACTAACTTCATATATTTGTAGACGATCTAAGAGCTACGCTCGACTCTAACTCTGCTGGCTGAAAAGGCTCTAAAAAGTCTTCTGGCTTCAGTCAACTTTATTTATATACTATATGCTTTTGTAAATAATTACAAGATATAGTCATCTAGTTTCCTCTTTTATCTCTAGTTCTTCAAAAACATTTTTTAAATTTCAAAAAACAAATGTTGGGTTGGCTTGCAACTTGGCCTGGTTTGGCGTCGAACGGTTGCATCGAACACAAAGTTCGATCTGGTTGGCAGCGCCTGTCGACTGCGTCGCTTTAGTCTCTCATTCGCTTCCCGTGTTCTCAGTCGGTCGCACGTGCGCGCGCTTTCTTCGCTCGGTTCCGCAGACGCCGCGATTGATAAACAAATTTCATGTGCGCGTATCGTGCCCAAACGCCCGCAAGTGCATAAACTAAGACATTGCCTGGACGCAGAGTGGCTCGCAGAGAGCACGACTAAGGCCAACAAAAATCAAACTCAACTTCCACGCGCCCCGATCTCTCGCAATTTGTGCGCTAATTAGGCAAAGGGCTGCAGGAAAGGACAGAAACGAAATAAATAACGCGTAAGCCAGTCGACAAATTATTGTCGCTGTCGCGGATGCTGCGCGGCGGACGGCGTCAGGTGTGGGTGGGGCTGTGTGTGCGCGCCCCCAGGCCGGCTCAAAGTGCGTGTGACTAGGCGGCGTTGTCCGGGCAGCGGTCCAGGCCAACATTTGTCGTAATTTCGCGTTAAAATAAACACGCAAAGGCAAAGCGACAAAAAGGAGACTTAAAAATTGCTCAAAGAGCAACACAAACAACAACAACAAAAGTGCAGAGTGAAAAAAAATCAAATAAGAATTGAAATTTAGGCCAAAAGCGGATTACGAGAATTGTTGCTGCTAACAGAAACAACAACAACAACAGCAGCAGCAGCAGCAACAACACGAGCATAAAAGAAAGATTTTCTATCTCGCAAAGGCCAGAGCTTTGTGCGTGTGTGTGTGCGTGTGTGTAAGTGTGCAAAATAAAAGTGAGTTGCAAAGCAAAAACAAAAAAAGAAATAATAAAAGAAAAGAAAAGAGAAGAAACGATTCAACACATGAAAGGAAATCGCAAATACAATAGTCTTAAGCAGCTAAGCGACAGCGCCGAGCGGTCAGTGAAGCGCGCAGATCCCTAGATCTAGAGCGAGATGGAGCAATAGGAATCGACGTTCGCTTTCGCGCTCATTAGTTAGCTGGAAGGTGCCACGCCTCGACGCCTCAATGGTCATGCCAATTAATTGGCTGCCAAATAAACAACAACAAGCAGAACCTGAGCACAAATTGATGAAACAAAATAAAGCAAATTAATGGAACTCACTTCTCGGTTATTTCTGTGTGTGTGTGAGAGTGTGTGTGTGTGAACTCAGTCAAGCATCGCTGGCATTTGTACACCCGCAACACTCGCGTGCTGTCATAATTTATCACAATTGTCAGCGTCTGGCATAAGTGAGCCACTAGAGAGAGAGAGCGAGAGAGACAAGTGCCGAGTGCAAGTGCGAGTGCATCAGCTACAAATTGCAGCTGAAAATCTTTTGGCACTAGAACCAGAAAAATAACTCGAACTACGCAAAAAATATAGTAAATCCAATTCGTCAAGTTGTTGTATTTTTTTTTTCTGTACGACTTTCTCTCTCTCTTTACGTGTGGGATAAGAAGTTAAACGCTTTGCCTCGTCCTTGGCTTAGGCAGCCCAAGAGGAGCAGCAGCCAAAGCCGGAGCCGGAGCCGGAGCTGGAGCAGGCGAAAGAAACTTTTCTGCTGGATTTCGTGAAGTTCTATGCTAAAACTTGCGAATTAAGTTCAAGTTTGAGGAACAGCAATAATTTTGCAAGTTTGCCGAAGGTAGATAAACAACTGTCCATATAAACATACACTTATATATATATATATAAATATATATACACATATGTGTACTCTTATATTTATTTTAGTCATTCAGTCTTACTTTAATAGCAAAGCTTTAAGGAAGCTGGGGCTTTAGTATAACAAGTTTTTTACCCTGTCATCACTAAAAATGGGAATTGAGGTTATATTAGTTTCATAGAAATATATATGACACAGGCAAAAGGAGGCGTATCATACCCCATAAACTATTAATCACGATGATCACGATGAGCCCGACCGTCTGTCTGTCTGATCGCAGCGATCTTGAAAACCATAAAATGTAGACACGCGAATGCCATGCGCAGCACGAGCTACTCAATTTTCGTTTGATAACTCATTCCAATGCCTTGTTATCGATCAAAATCGATAACTTGACTTCGTGTTCTTAGCGTATATATATGCGTATTCGCAATGAATATTGTGATTTGGTATATTTTGAATTTTAAATACCTGGCCATATTATCTGCTTTCGTTAAATACACACATATGAATATCATTATCACGCTCTGAAAATTTGATTTGATCCAATAAACTGCGCAGTAAGCAGAGCGCGAGCCTATGCATGCGTTGATTGGGATGTTTGTATACAAAACAAGCGAGGAATGATTGGAATTGGATTGTATTGCAGGGCTCAGGGTATCTCCAAGTCTAGCACATTTACTTACTTTATATAGAAAAAAAATGGTCTAGAGCAATACATATTTTGTTCTATTCTAGAATTAAATGGCGAATTTAGATTTTATTTTATTTAATTTATTATTTTATATTCATTTAATTATTGGTTTTAGGCATACTTATGTATTTAGTATGAAGCTTCAATATCTAGTGTATTTAAGAGTGTGTGACATAATTAGGTATTATCTTAAACAGACAAAGGTTCTAAGTGGGGTAAGCGCACCTCTAAACTAGCAACAATTATCAGCCTACCTTTGGTCGGAGACAATCTGTGATAAAACAGTAAGCCTAACATACTTAACAAAAGAAAATCCAAGGCCTCAAGAAAATACACCTTTCCCACATATTAGATCGGCCTATATCATTTTCATTTCAATATTCAAATAATGTTAATATTTATTACCATGACTCATGATTGAAAACTTTAAAGCTTATGTAAATTTTTAGGGTTTGTTTAACAAAATATTATTTTATTAATTTACCAAAATCATAGTTGACTAAATTGTTTCTTTTCAATTGCGATTTAAGGAATATTTTCAAATATATACAAGCTTAAATTTATTTATAATAGTCTTAAATAGTCTTAGCTATACTTCCAATGCGAACCGAATACTTAAAGCATTTATTGATGCTCAACCAAGTGTAAATTGTCTGAATGAATTTAATTTATTTTGCATTGTAAAATGAATTGTTGAAAATGCAAGGAAAATCAAAATTTTTAAATTAAAATTGAACACGAATCGAATCATACAAAGTATTTAGGTACTGCAATACTAATAGAATACAGATTATAGCAAATCTTGCACAAAAATTTATTGTATTTGTTTCACGAGCAGTTGTAAGCCTGGCTTTGGCCTAATCCAGTTTGAACTAAAACTTCTTTCATTTCCATTTCAATTTTGTTTATTACCAAGCAAAAAGCAAATTTACTTTGAAATCTTCAATCTATGAGTGTACAAATAATAACAATAAAGATATATTTATATATATATATAAGACATCTAAGAGATATCTAGATGGCGTGCTTCTTCAGTTGGCCGGAGTGGAGTATCTAATCTTGGCTAAAAACTGAATGGGCAAATCTTGTATAAGTTGATTGGCCAAACTCAGACAGGCAGATAGTTGCTTCATAATATGCCTTTGTCTTTGCGTTCGTAATAGTCAGAGTCTTTTATTTCGTCTCCATGTCCTTGCTTCTCTTGTGTGTGGCGCAGATAAAGCAATGCTGACACGTCGCAGCTAGAAGCCAGGTGAGCTCACAGACTCAGTGCCAAGGCAATTGCCTTAAGACCACTTTTGGTTACCTGGAACTCAAACGTCTGAGACCAGCCACAAGGCAGCAGTCGGTAGTCGGTAGACCGAGACTAAGGCCAAAGTCTTTGGCTAAGTTCAGCTAAGCGCCTCTCGACGACTTAGGCCACGCCTGCGAGGCGAAGAAAAAGTGAAATCACCATTTGTATATGTGATTCTGCTACGCCCACACACACACACATGGAGCAGCCGTGAGCACACACATATGCCGCACTTATACATATAAACGAGCAAATCACTAAATCCAGTGCACCCTCACCATGCGATAAACTCATATGAATGCGAATGCTAGTGCCGCAGGATATTTGCCAAAGCCAGCGCCAGCCCTAAGTCCCATCCAGTCGAGTCCGCAGTATAGTCTATTAAAACAAATAGAAAAACAACACATACACAGCACAGTCCGCCAAAAATATGAACAAAAACCACGCACACAAAAAAATAAAAATAGTCATTTTGCTTATATATAGTTGGGGGCCTGCCGCAGACGCAGAAAATTCCAAAATTTCGGTCGATGCGCAGAAAAATTGAATTTTTCAGCAAATGCTTCAAGCGGCAGCAACAACAACGGAAAGAAAAACAAAATATAAAATGTTTACTATATGAAAATGCAAATAATGTTTGTATACAACTGTATATAAATGTGTGTGTTTATGTGTGTGTATGTGTGTGCGAAAGTCAGCCTGCTTGTGTGTGTGAGTTCAGCTAAACAATAAAACTTTCAATACATATTTTATTAGAATTTCTGTTGCCATTTTATGCAAAATAAATTGTGAAGTTAAGCTGCAATAAATGCTCCACTAAATTAAACTATATATAGAAAAGGGGAGAGAGAGAGAGGGAGAGAAAGAGAGGCAGAATGCAGCTGACAAAATGAAAACAAAATATGAAATTTCAATTATATGACAACAATAATGTTTGACTATTGCCAAAGCAATTTTATTGCCGGTCGATATATTATTTTATTTGCTCCTGCTATTAATGAAAAATATGAGAAAATCGGGGCTTGCACACTTTAAACAAACAGTTTCTAGTTGAATAACATTTCACAAAGGCCAAATGGAGTGCAGAGAAAAACCCAAAAGCCAACCAGAAAAAATGCTTTCATTTTTACAATTGCACATTCATTAACAGCCTAAGGAGATTTAGGTAGCCAATTAAACACTTTATATTTTCGATGCACTTTTATGAGACGAAGCTGCTTTCGATACCTGCAGAGCTCTGAAAAAGTTTATTAAGGTATCTGAAAGTGTTTTTGTTCGAGTACATAGAAGTTTTTGAAATTGTAGCAATCGTTCATTGAAATATACTTTCTTAGGCAAATCCAGCAGCTCAAATGAAAATAATGAGAGAGATTAAATTAAATTAATTTAATTAAATTTTATATTTAGCTTTATATGTATTTTATGCAATTTTGAATTTTGTTATATTTTGGATACCGGCCCCAAATTGCCCCAAATTTTATGAAAAACACAGATTCGACGGGGCTCAGGGTATCCCCTAGTTAGTCACACCCGACTAGAGTTTTCTTACTTGTTTTTAATGGTTTTTAATTTTATTATATTCTTATTATATTATTTTAGCAATTTTCCAATCAAATTTATATCTTGTTTGAATGAAATATTTCGATTAAAAAACATTTGACTTAAGGTATTCAAAAAAAATTTTTTTTTCAGTTTAAAACAAATTAAATTCCAAGAATTTCAGTTATTACTTCACTCTGTATATTCCATATTATTGCATGCAGACTAACTTTCCTTTAACTTTGACTATATGAAGTCCTTTAAAACGCAAAATTCGTCAATTGTAATTATTGTTTCCCAACAACTAGGCTATAAATTTGAAATTGAAATTTGAATTGAATTGACAGACATAGTCAGAGGATTTGGGATCTATTTAGAACTATTTTTTGTGTTGGAATATTAAAGGTAGTGTATGTTAAACCTTACTAGAGTCTAACACAGCGCGTTGCCATTGTGAAAAGGCTAGAGTATTATTTGGTAATCGGTGAAGGGTCACGTGCGCCGGAAATGAATGCAGTTATAAATGCATTTGGCCATTGAATGCAAATGAAAACTGAAAATGAAAATGAAAATCTGTGCACATTTGCCAATTAACGTAATTTACGGATTGGCAACGTGTTTGCCTTCAACTTCCAATTAAAAGCTGGGCCTGCCACGCCACGCCCAGCCCATCGGCCAAATGTTGGCCAAGTGTTTCCCGAGTGCAGCTGTCACAGATGCTGCCCTGCGTCGACTGCGACTGCGACGGCGACGGCAACTGCGACTGCGATGACTACATTCTCACGTAGCATGCAAATTGTTGCAAATTATCGACGTTCCTTCTGATGCCTGCTTTAATGAGCGGCCAAGGGAAGCTGGCGTCTGAAGGCGCCTAGACGTTTGAGACACCTAGCTTGGGGCACGGCCTCCCACCTCCCTTACCTCGACTCCCAGCTCAGCTTAAAGTTCAATTTCGTCGTCGTCTCCTGCCGCTGTTTGCATTTAATTTTAACTTTTCCCATCTGATTTATGTATTTCTGCCGCGCCAGTCGAACGATTTTACATATTTATTTTGCATCTATTACTACGAGAGCTCGCTTAGCGGTAGGCTTTCGCAATTCTGTTGGCTCTGCGGTTTGTTGGTGGTTGTTGATGTGGTTACCGTTCGCAGTGCCACCGCTGCCATTGCCATGGCCATTGCTATGGCAAATGATATTTGTAATTCTAATGCCATCAAAGTGTTTCTCCGATACACGGCATTTGCATAGACTTCTAAGGCGAGTGCGTGAGTCGGAGGAGGAGCAGCTTAGGAAAATATAAATAATAATAAATTGCGACCTCGTCAGATATATTCGAAGCGGATTCAAGCAGAACTCCTGCAGCAGCAGTTTCCTCAGTTGAAACACATTGACCTGAATGGAAGCAAACATGCTGAGCTTATAAATGCTTATCATTTCGCCGAGCGACTTGACTCAATTATCGCAATAAAAAATATGATTATCGCATGGGGCTAATTGTTTTCGCCCGGCTAATTGCATGCAATTTATGGAGCAGAAGTGGGCGCCCAGCGGTGGGCGTCTGCCCGACGATAATTTATCAATTTGCACAGCGTCCATGTTGGGTGGCAAATGAAGCGGGCATGAACAAACGACCTGATCCCTTTGTTAAGCACACTTGAGCGAGAGAGAGCACACACACACACACATACACGGCAGTCGACTGGCATATATGTAAAGCATTTGCCGTATGAGTCGAACATGTCGAACATGCCGAACGGAGCCAGTCAATTTTTATGTGTCTTTAAAGCAATAGAGGAGCGAGCGAAGCGAAAAGCCATCGAATCGAATTGCATGGCCAAGCAGGACTGACCATTAATGAGGACACTCACACACACACACACACATCCCTTGCAGCCTTTGCTGCATGGCCAGTGTCTTTGGCAGCTCTTCCATGCATTCGGCAATCGCACTATCCGCCGCTCGCCTAATTGACTTTCTGTGTTGCGATTTCACCTGCAGCCGCTGCTAAGTCATGGCGGGGAGCAGCCCCGTCCTGACAATGCCGTCAGCTGCAACAACAATGGCGTCCTCTCGATGTGTGTGTGTGTGTGCTCGTAGTTGTCGTGGAGCAGAAGGCGAGCATTTGCATTTAGATTGAATTCGTCTGCCGTTTGGGTATTCGTCTCCTCGTTTTATCTGTTATTATACCCTGAGCCCATTGAAAATGGGAAATCAGGGTATAATGTTTTTGTTGGATGTATGTAACAGGCAGAAGGAGGCGTGGCAGACCCCATAAAGTATATATATTCTTGATCAGGACGACAAGAGAAATTGATTTGGCCCTGTCCGTCTGTCTGTCCGTCCGTCCGTCCGTCCGTCCGTCCGTCCGTCCGTCCGTCTGTCCGTCTGTCCGTCTGTCCGTCTGTCCGTCTGTCCGTATGTATGAACGCGTCGATTTCAGCTCTCAGAAGAGCTAGAGACTTGAAATTTTTTTTGTAGATCCCTATATACAGCGCGCATATCGAGTTTGTTTTCGATAATCGATAAATATATTCGTTTTTTTGTTATCGAATAAAAACATTATCGAAATTCAGTTATAAAATTCTATCTCGCCCATCTTTTAAGCTAGAGACTCCAAATTTTATATTTAGCTTTATATGTATTTTATGCAATTTCGAATTTTGTTATATTTTGGATACCGGCCCCAAAATTTCCCCAATTGAAGTTCAGTCTCAAATATAGCCAAAATGCGAATGAGTTGGCACTTTTACTAAACTGACAAATATGCCCATGGAATATGTTGATCATATGTCGAAAATTTCATTGAAATCCGTTAAATAGCAAAAAAGCTATTAAACAAAACGTTTGGCTACTTTGTAAACTCACGTGGCAGCAGCGCCAAGCGAACGCACTTGCACACACACATACAAACGCTCGCATTCTAGTCGATTCGAAGAATCGCAAATTACGTTTGAATTTTGTTGAATTATTAGCTGCTGCTTTAGTTTACATTTGCCACAAATGCTTTAAACTTGAAATTTTTGTATAATTTTACGCCAAATATAAGTGTATTGGAAAACACAGGTTCGACGAGGCTCAGGGTATACCCTAGTCGGTTACGCCCGACTAGAGTTTTCTTACTTGTTTTTTCTTTATTTCGAATCAAAATTTCAGCCACCGCGTAGAAAACAATGCGCAGCTATCGATGAGAGACAGAAGGCAAAAAGTCGCTAGAGAAAAAAATGTGAAATGGAAAGTTGTTTGCTTTTGCGACGCGCGCTGTGGCAAATCTTAATTAAATGCATAATTCGAATCTATTATTCAAATGCTTGTGATTTATGCAAAGCGTGTTCGCACTCAGTTATCGTTTATAAATATTAATTAAAAACTCAGCTCGCTGGCTTCAAGCTCTTCGCTGCGAATATTTATTGAAATTTTCGTGCGAATTCTGCGTGCTGCCGCTTTTCAATTGAATAACTATTTCGCTCGCTTATGTGTGTGTGTGTGTGTGTGTGTGTGTGTGTGTGTGTGTGTGTGTTTATAATTGAAGAGCCACACAGATAGCAAACACACATGCACACTCACACACACACACACATGCAGCACTTCCCTGCTGTCTTGCCAACTGCTTGTATCCCTTTTGAATAAATTAATGTCAGAAGTGCTTTGGCTTTGGCTTTTGATTTTGATTGATGATTGTGCGCCTGCATGAGCAGCTACAACAAAGCACATACAGAGGCTGCCCGCACCCACTGCCAGAGCCAGAGCCAGAGCCTGAGCCGCTCTACCTCTGATCCGCATCGACTCGTGTCCGTCGAGCCTCTGCCTGTCTTGTTCTGGCATTTGCTTTTATAGCTGATGAGTCGGTACGTGTGTGCATAGAAAATAAGCATAAATAACCAAAGCCCCCGTGCCAGTGCCAGAGCCAGACCAGCCCCAGACCCAGACCCAGACCCAGTCCCAGACCCAGATCCCCAAGCAGAGACCCGCTTCGACCGCTGTTTGCCGCTTGCTGCGTGCAGCTTGCAACTCCGATGACAGCGCCAAGCTCAAGCCAATGACAGCAGCATCAGCGCGTTGCACAGGTCTTCCCCCTGCCTGTGTGTGTGTGTCACACGCATGTGCGTCAGCGATTATCTCCACGGCTCTGTGTGTGTGTGACTCTTTATAGAGTCATTGTGCGAGTCACAGACGCATCAATCAGCTATTTTGTCGCAGTCTTTGAGGTTGCAAGCTGGAAGCGACGCTCTTTGTGTCTGTGGGAATGGGACGAGTTTCGAACTTGGGGCGTGGCCGTGTAATCAATTACGTGGTTTCATTAATCATGCAAAATACTCGCCACAGCAGCCGCAGCCACGACGGCTTATTGATTTTGTCGAGCATGTTGCTTATCAGCTGACGTCACGCGTTGCCTTAAAAATTAATAAATTTTCTAACAGTCCGTAAAGCCCACAGCAAGCGGCCCCAGCGCCAGCACAGCCCAAGCCCGAGCCCGAGGACATTCGACAACGCCTTTCAAGGCTGCCATTGTCTTAGCCATAGATACAGATTTGCATAATAATCTACATCTCTTTAAGACATGACTTGGGCAGAGTCTATCGCTGTCGCTGTCACACACACTCTCTCTCTCTCTCGCGCCCTCTCTCTCCCTATCTCTATCGTCTGCTACCACTTCAAGGTTAATTTGTTTCAGCAACAAACTTTGCGGGCGCTCAAAAGTATGCTAATGTTCTTAACTGCCGCTGCCAATTTCGAATGCGCCCGTTACGAATGTGCACAAATGTCGAAACTCTTTTAACAAAGTTACAAGTCTTCCATATAAAATAAAATAAAACTCACACGTACACATTCACACTCACATGAGGAGATTTGCAGGATGCACAGGCCTTGCCGGCGGCTGTCATTAAAAATTTAAAAACTTTCAATTCTGCTTGTTGAACTGAAATGAATTCATGCAAATTCAATGCTTGTATTGCATGAATTTGCGATTTGTTTTAAGTCAAGCGCGTTTCGCTTAGTCAGCATTATGTTTCAGTAAACAGAATAAGCTGATTTAAGGCATCTATTGCCAGTATATACGGCATATATTTGAATACAAGGAAAACATATTTCGACTAGGTTTTTCTTCTTTTTTTTTTGAGTTTTTTGTGAAGAAAAATGTGGACAGGGATTATAATATAAATATATATAATAAATAAAAAAATATATATAAACATATATAATATATATAAATGTATATAAATATATAAATATATATAATTATAATACAAAAATACAGAATAGCTTAAGGGAGCACAAAGCTAGGGTTTATTTAGTCTGTCAGGTAGGCCTTGACTATGCTAGCGTCTGAGTCTTTTCATATCTATTTGTACTTAAGACGCCCAACCAGGATGCGTGGCATTCTAGACTCTCTAGATACCTGTTAAAGAAGTCTTGAATTCTGTTTCCGATTGTGGGCTCTTTAAGGTTTCTATCGATATCTATTTATCTGTGCATCTGGCCTTCAAGTTCAAACATAGAGAGTAGCATAGAATAGGCCAGGAGCTAATATACTCCAATAATACACAAAACATGTATACAAATTTATATATATACGTTTGCTACATGTCCTTTCGGTCGCTTACATAGAACTCTCAATTCAATTTCCATTTTCAATGGTATAAACAGAATATTTAATTATGAAATTAATTTATCTCCCTATTTCGTTTGTGCTATGACACAAATGTTGCCCTGACATTGACAGACATGTGACAACAAATGTGCAAAAGCAAGCGAATAGCGAATAGCGAATATTTTAGGGCTTAATTGATATCCTCGAAGTTTCATAGTGCTGTGTGCTTAATATACTACCTCATTGCTTGCTAAACCTATTAGGAGCGTTAAATCCTTGCTTATCTTTCTACACTTGGCGCTGGCTTCATATTCCGACCTGAGCGGCCGCATTCCGTGGTCCGTGAGCTCTTTTTAGTGCGCCCTAAAAATGTAAATTTACGTTGACATAGCCAAATGGAATTGCGACTCTGAATTTCCAGCCAAGTAACTTAAGGGGCTGGCTCTAATTAGGTGCAGCCGCACAAGTGTTGCGCTGTGCTCGGGCCGAAGTAGGCGACGGAGCTGTGGGCTTTACGGCCCGATAAGCTCAGAGCACTAAACGCGCACTCAAGGCAGCTGACAGTTGTCACCGAAATAACACAAATTCCACGATTTTTTGTTTTCCTTCTTTTTTTGGGAAAATTGACAGCAACATGACATAGCTTACGACTTTAATGACAGCCACAACATGAGAACGAACTGATGGGAAAGTGGCTGCCCCTTTCTTCATTGATGACAACTCGCAATATTTTGTGTTGGGGCTTGCGAGTTATTTGTCTGAACTAAGTAGAGCTTAAGCCACGAGGCGCAACAGCTTCCCACACAGCTCAGCTCAACATGTGTGCCTCACATGCAACGCCCCCACACAGCTCTCTTCTCCCTCTGTCACTCTTTCCCCTCTCGCTGAGCAGCTCACATTTAACATTTGACATTTGGGGCTGCAGCTTTGGGCAATCTGCAGCAGCAAAAATGAAATGAAATGAAATGAAATGGGAAGAATGATAAATTGAAAACTCATAAATTATGTGAAATTATGGCACGACAATCCCAATTTCGGGCCGAGGCAAATGCGAGCTCGTTGCTCAATGTGTCAGTTGAGTGGACGGAATTTTGACATTTATTAACATTCACCTACTGCACCGAAGACAGGCGACAATTAAATTTGCTCGCCTATAAGGACACTCTCCCAGTCACTCGTTTTTTTTTATGATGATATTATGTTATACATTCATAAAAAGCAAGACGCGTAGGTAGCCTGAGAAACATAAATCATTTTGTCTATTTTTCTTCCAAAAAGTGTCAGGCTCAGCCCAGGGGCAGGCAGCCCGCCTCATAAGGTATATGCATATTGTGCTTTTAAAGCCTGCCTATGTTGTTGTTAATGCTCTCATGCGGATGCTGACCAGATACTGCCATAACTCACTGTCAGTGCACGGGCAGCTGCTTTGCCTGTGGCTCGGGCAACCGCAACTGCTGTAAAAACAATCGAATAAATGAGAAATGCTCAGTTGACCAGCACGAGCTCAGGCACCAGGAATCTATTTGCTGTATCAAATGGCTCATTCAACTCAAAATATGCCCAGCTCAAATCTGGAAATGAAAGCGAAACACGCAAAAATCTGCCTTTGCCTTGGCTGTTAACTATTTGGAGATTCAAATAAATGCTGGATAAATTGTTTACACAATTGTGATTGTGCCCACAGATACGCTTGTTTGTGTCTTTCCATTAGCATTTACATTTGAATTCAGTTTGTATTTTGTGCACAGATAAATATTTGAGTGTCTTTTGATGCCGTTGCTCTGGCAATAGCTTTAATATTATTTATCTTAGCTCCATATTAGATTTTATATGTTTTCACTATTGTTATTTGCCTTGGAGTTGCCCATCATCGACGTCTGCTCTTTATGCATTCAAGCTGCTTTTCACGAGCTGCTGCCAGGCAAATGTGCATCTCCTGCCTTCACTTAATGCTGCCGCCCAGACGCTATTCTGAGTATTTTCTTGCTGCCGCAGGTCTAAAATTAAATCGCTCAGACAGCGACTTATGTTCCTTGCTGTTGTGGCAAGATTAAATACAAATACAATTTGATTCACTGCAAGGCAGTGACAGTTTATCTAAAACTTGTTAACTTAAACGGGGAGGTGATGAAACTTTTACACGTTTTCTTATTATTTTTGATTCGAACCCTTAATGCAAATATTAAAAAAAAAATTTTCTTTGGGTTGAATAATGTTTCTTCCTTTTATATTTGAGCTTATTTAAGAAAATAGATGTTTAAGTTTAATTGAAAAAGAGAGGAAAAAAAAGAAAAAAAAAACAAATGCATTTTAAAAACTCCGATAAAAATTATTGATGCTTAAATAATTAAACTTATCAGTCCAAAACAATTAAAAGCATTTCATATAAATAAAAGATAAATTATTGATAAATTTCTTTGCAAATGAAATGCATATAAAAAGTATTATAATTAAATTCAAATATCAATCAACTGAAAAATTAAAAATTAAAAAAAACAACTGAAAATTGGTGTTTAATAAAAAAAGCCATAAACGATTTCAACATTTTATTGACTTTTTCCGCCGGGATTAACGCTTCACTGGAAGCGAGCTTTAAAATATTCGAATTGATTTTTTATGGTACAAATTGAACGAATTAAATCACGATGGATCTCGCTTTAAGGCGCGCTGTAAACATTAAAGATAAACATTTGCAATGCGTCAAAATGCATGGAAAATATTGTTTTTTTTTTTGTTGTCTGCGGCGAATGCAATAATAACAAATTGTTTTAAGCTGCCGCTATAATTAATTGAAAATTGTTGCTTGCTGTAGTTTTAATTTTTTCATAGCTATAAAAAATAAATATATTATACTCTAAAGCCAGCATCAAGGCAGAAAGGGTATATGGGAATGCGATTGAGCATTAAGTGAAGTATTTATAAAAATGCTCATGCCACGTCCCTTTTCACTTATAGATAGTTTCTTGGTAAATATAGATAAACATATGCTGCCACGCCCACTTCAATATATACTAGAATGAAGGTAAACAGTGTATTGAACAGTCGGCACACTTCGCTCGCGCTGTTAACTTGGCTTGTACGTCTGTTTGTTTGGGGCGCGTGTGCCTGTGTGCGGCTTGTGGCTATTATGCAAATTATTTATTGTGTGAATGAAATGTAAATTTTTAATTGATTTATAAGGAAAAAGAAAACCTACAGCAGCAACTGATTGTGAAAGTGTGTCACAGAGTGACGCACGCGATTTTTGTCGCGTGCGATTCGCAATATTTTTTTCTTTTTTTTCCCCTAGTTTTGTTTTGCGGGTGCGCAAAATTTTTGGGGTCGCAGTTACATCAGCTACTGCAGCATTTAGCATTACTGCTGCTGCTGCTGCCGCTGCATCGAAACTGTTGACATACACGCACAAATTGGATTTGCTAACGAGTTGACCACCAGGGGGCAGTTGGGGCAGCAGGGGGCCATGCGAGGACAGCTTGACAGTTGCCCGGTGTTTGTCACTTTTGGCATTTTTGTTATCGTGGGCTTAGTGATGTTGTTGCTGCTGCTGTTGCTGCTTGTGTCACGGCTGTTGTTGCTGATGTTAGCCAGCCAAACAAAAAAACAAAATCCAAAAAAAGCAACTCGTTCGCGCCTGTTATTTATGGCTTCGATTATCCCCGCACAATGGGCTGCCCCCCCTCCAGCGAAACTCCAAAAGGAACCCAGCGCTACCGGGGGAAAGTGTTTGCAAAAAGCAAATCCTGGCAGCGAGTCAGCCTGGCAATAAAACAAAACGTACACGCGCTCAGCCCGACTCACACAGCGTTCGGGGGGCGGCAAACGGGGCCGGAATAAATGCTGGGCATGGCACCAGGCGGGGCGGACCGTGGCGGAACGGGGTCTTGGGCGGCATACAGAAATCACAGAAGCAGCACAAGGACACGCCGCTAGGCCAGCAACCAAAGAGGCTTTACGTATTTTCAATAGTTTCCATTGTGTATTCAAACACACACACACCAAGCACTAAACAATCAAAGGCACACAAGGACCTAAATATGCATACACTCACACACATGCGGACTGGGGCAATCTGTGTGCTGATTTCAACGTTTGAATTATGATTTTCATGTGGCGAAGTTTTAGTTTGATTTTCGCTTCGTTTCATCGCTTTTGTCGTTGTCGATGTCGTTGTCGTCCTCGTTGCCTTTCGCTGATATAACTCTTGTTGTTGTAGCGCGACAAAATTTATATGCGCCACTAATGCGGGCACTTAAACTATACAAACAAAATGGCTCTTGTTCCTATGGAAGCTGTTCACATCCTTCTCACTCTCTCTCTCTCTCTCTCTCTCTCTGTGTGTGTGCTGCTAGTAAAAGTCACTGGAGACTTCTGGCCCTGGCCATGTGAAAATGACTGGAATCGTATCGAAAATCAAAGGTCACTTTTGGGATCAATTCAAAAGGAATTGCCGCATTCAAATCGCTGCGAGCCACTTGTGAAAACACACACACACACACACACGCACACAACGAAAACATCAAAATGGGTAGCTTTGTAGATATATATATGTATATATAGATTGTGGCTGCTGCCATAGATATTCAAACTAAATTGCGTCATCTATAACAAGCGTCTGCATGTGTGTGTGTGTCTTTGGCTGGCTGTCGATAGGAAATGAATTTTAATGATTGCCCAAAAAACTTTGGCTTGTTATTCAGCCCCATAGGGTTCGATGCTGTGTGGGCCTTTGTGGGCGTGGCAGGCAGCGCGCGGCAGCCGTGGCTTGTTTTGCGCTGCGACCAAAAACTTTATACATTAAATTGTTTACTTTTTTGGCTGGCAGAGTCGCCTAAGTGGCCTATAACGACAACTAAGCGCGCTCGCATGCATTGAATAAATTCAAATTCCAAATTCCAAAAATTTCGCAAGCCGCCCAGCTGTTCGACCTGGGTCAGGCTGGTGGGCCGGCAGGCAGGCGCTTGGAAGCGCCCCAAATGCAGTTCTACGAAATGATGCGTGGCAACGCCTCAGCCATCGCTCCATTGCCCTCTCACTCCCACTTCGGCTGCTCCCTGCAGCTGTTGGCAATATGTCAAGAATCTGCGGAGCGAGGCGAGGGGCGCTGCACGGCTCCTTCCAAATGCCAGACACGTTTGTGCAATTTATTTTTAGCGCAGCTAATTAAAAATCAACTTTCTGTTTCGACTCGCGTGGCCAAATGCGAAATGCGAAATGGGAAAATACAAATGGAAAGTGCAGAAATGAAAATGGAAAAGCACAAATGCATTTTTGTCATTTCAAATATTTATGAACATTTATTAAATTGTTATTTTGTTTCGCCTCTTTTTATCGAGGACCCCACTTCATTGGCAGCTGCTGCTAATTAGCTCGAGCAGCATGCACCCTGGCGCCTCGCGGTTTCCTCGAAGGGCTTCAGTCCTCGACCCGCTACTTCGTCTATTTGCACTTAATTTGATTCCTCAGTGCCTGGCGCTTTGTCTACGCTTCTAATTAATACGAAAACAAGATGCATGATTTTGTTCTCGCTGGCTGCGCGCCAGGTGCGGGTGTGGTGAGCGAATTCCCAGCTGTCAAAAGTGGCTCGGCAAGAGTTTATGTTGTACTTTGGGCAAAAAAGAGAATCAAGAGAATACCCATACGCCGTGTGTGAAACTAGAATCGAGACCTGGGGGGGCGGGGAAGCGCATAATTAATTATTTTGTTGTGTTGGGCTCTTTGCCGGAGACGTCTTGATAAGAGAATAAATAATGAAATGCAAACAGAGTCAGTCGGCAACTGACACCAAGCCCATCGACCACACACACACCGCACACCGCGAGGCACGGTCTGGACTGAGTCTGCTACCTTGACTGGGTCGTGTGCTCAAATGACACGCCCACCGAGGAGGTGGCGCTCTTGACAGGCAGAAACTTTAAGCAAACATTTAGCCAACGACAAGTGATGCGATGCGATGTGATATGATAGGCTAACAGCGTTCAGCTTTAAGGATAAATTACGCATTTTATGCGTGCCGCAAAAGTGTGAGAGTTTATTAGGAAAATGATAAAAAATGGCGGCAAGCGTTAAATAATTGCGAGACGAAACACAAAAAATTCCAGCCACGAAAAGGGAAAAGGGTTGCAAAATGCTGGAGACTTTGGGTCACATTTGGTCAGTTGTTGTTGCTGGTGGAAGGGGGGTGGGGGACGCCAAAGAATATTAATTGAAGGATTAGACGCCGTTCAAAGGGTGTGCCCTTGCCAAACTAACTTCCAATCTAAATTCAAATTTGGGTTGCGGCCGATCGCTCAGGGCAGGGGGCACTTTTCGTGCGGGTCGGGTATGGCACGTGCAAATATTTTTGTAAATTAAAAACATTTAATTTAATTGCAGCTGCTGTTAATTTAAATTGCAAAAATTTCATCGCTGACAAATGCCGCCTCATTAATATTGAGCAAAAGTTTAACAAAACTTTAAGCCAGCCGCCTCTTTAAATACATAATTTGACAGCGCTCTGATTGACAGCCGCAGGGTGGCCGGAGTCTGGCCTGGGCTGGCGTGGAGTATCAGCGACAGCTGCGCCACCTGTGCGACTGTGCCGCATGTTGTCAAATTTAAGGTGGATTTTGGGCAACCGCATCACCAGGATACACATCAGCCAGCAGCAGCAGCAATAGCAGCTGTATATCTCACTGTCTGCACACCCGCTTATTTATATGAAGCTGTCAGAGCAACACGCCGGCTGCGTGGAGTGTGTGCGGGTGTCCTTCGGTGGCCCCTGAATCCGGGGTGCCCTGTGAGTGACAGCAGAGGCCGCAGCTTTCGGCAATTGCCCCTTGCGGGCCTCTGCCCCAAAGCCAAAGCCAAAGCCTGTTCGCATTTGCCGTTTTACTACAAAAGTCAAACTGAGCGACTCACATAGTTTGCACTGTGGCTCACGCAACAAAGTTTGGCCAGTCATAAAGTCGAGGCCAAATTAAATTTAAGAATTAGTTAACAAAGTTCGCAAGCTGTATCTAAGACGTTAAGATATTGCTTTTATCATATCAAAACTAAAACAAGACTTAGTTTCAAATGGTTGCAATCTCAGTACTTAGTCATGGCGTCGAGGCTGCAACTAAGTTTTATATAAACTAAAATATACGAGGAGTATACGGATGAGACTGTATAATTTGACAGGATTATTTAATCCTTGAGTTCACAGAGCACACTGTGGCTGCATGTTGGCTTCTATATGACAATGTATTTTATTTGATGTATTTTATTTCAATAAGGTTTTAATATATCATTTTATTGATAATATACGGCTTAGTAATTGGTCCAGAAAGTGGCTTTTCCGTGGTCTTGAAATGCTGAATGTTGGGATGGGTTTCACATTTACACTTCTGTTTGATTACGTGTTTTGTATTGAGTCCATAATCCGTTTATAGTTCAAGATCCCTAAGGAAATATATGTGCGCCTAAGAGGTGTCTTAGAATTTGGCATTCTCTTGATGGCCGTTTCCTTATTAAGTAAGGAGCAGCCGTTCCCCAAATTGGCGCTGTATCATAATCGTATATAGCTTGTCTGAGCTTAGAGTGGCAGTCTCGAGCCAGTCTATAACAGAATAACAGAAGTAGGAAATGAGACTTTAATGCAACAAAAGTGAGTCAGGATATTATATTATTTCTGATTTTATTTTGATGGCTCTACTGTAGTTGATATCGATTCATACAAATGGATTTGCTGGCACTGCTTCAAATTACTTTTACTTTTGAATTACTCTTTTGAATGCGGCTATTCGAACTCTTCAAAGTGCTAAGTTTGCCATAGTAAGTGCACATAGATTAAATAGTCGAGTAGTATTAGTTGGCATAATATCGGAAGTCTTCAGATGACTGAATAGCCAAATATTTCCTTTCCAATGTATAGCTATGCAGACGATTAACTCGGAGTTTCACTAGATTACTATAATTACGTGTACATTTTAAGTTTTGCAAACCTCTGTAAATACTCTTCCTTATTTCCAATATTATTACCTTGTTTGATGAGCCCATAGAATTTACATAGAAATAAAATCAAATGAAATCAAATCATTCAAATTTGCACCAAAATTTAATTATCCCTTCAACTGAACTCACTTAAATGCAGTAAAAATTTGTTTTCAAATTAAACCAATTCTTTGCCTGAATAACAAGCCGGAATGCTGTCAGGGCTGATGTGAAATGCATGTAAATCTGCTCGCCGTGTAACCAGATATCAGCGCATTTAAAAGCATTTGCATAGGTTCGCTCTGTCCTATTTGTGGACATTATGCAGCCGCAGGGCAAAAAAGGCCAATGAATGAGTGCAGCTTAATAAAACGATTTTACGTGTGAAGTAGAAAAAATCGAATGCTCGAAATAGGCCAATGCGACAAGAATAAAACCGAAATGAAATATTACAAAAAATTAGCTACAAAAAAATGTTTATTTATTTAAGCCGAAAGCCATCCAAAGGAATTCAGGCCAGTTGTTAAATGAATGCAGGAAGCTGACTGAAATATATTATATTATTGGCAAACGTAATCGCTGTAAGCTTATTGAGCACTCGCGAATTACGGCCATTAGTAGACGTTAATAAATGATTTTGCCGAACGCTCTGTGGCTATCAATAATATAATATTGTCTGATTGATTTGAACGGTCGTGCGTTACGAGCTCGTGCCATTGTTCAACTAATTAGCACTGTTTCTTCCTGTTGTTCGTCTTGTTGGTGCTTCCCTTATGGCTGCCGCTGCGCATTTATTAATCTTTTTCATAAGATGCTGCTGTAATAAGCGCATAAAGGATATTAATGAGCTGCTGTTTGTTCAACTCCGCCGCCTCCGCATCCGTCTTGGCCCGACCCACACGGAACTCTCATTCGAATTGCTTTTATTTCAGCTGAAAAGGCAACTAATTGCTTACTCACACACTACACACGCACACACACACACACACAGGCGCACGCAGGAGCAAGTTATTGCTCATGCTGGCTGGGAAAGCGCTCGCATATTTCACAAATTGCGCATACGACATGTTAAACGTAAACACACGCTTGAAGTCGAGCAAAGTCAGTGAGGAGCGCATTATCAGGCCATAGTTCTTATTATTGCTGTTGTTGCTGCTGCCTGATGCATGCCTTTTGTCATAATTCAAGTTTTATTTATACACACGCGCACATACAGTGAGAGTGAAAGCTTTGAGTAGCGCTAAAAGTATGCCGCGCGGTGTAATAACACGCGTTGCTGGCAGGCACTGATGCTGCTGTTGCTGCTGATGCTGCTGCTGGCGTGACAGTGACAGCAGCGGTGCTTATGCTTGTCAGGCGCATGCTTATGATATTACACATCAACATGCACACCCACACTTCCACACACACACACACACAGACAGACACACACTTACGGAGCAGCAATTGCAATCTGTGCTGTTGTTGTCGCGTCCTGACAGCATCTTAGGGCACAGTCATCGCACGAGCTGTGATTGCCCGTCAGGACTCAGTGCCGTCTGCCACGCCCACTGTGCGCTTGATAAGCACCAAGGCTATGCCTATCCGCATGTGTGTATGTCAACGCGCCGACTTCAGCCAGAATGTGTATTTCTAAGAATATTATTATTCTTATTTCATTTTAAAATTTATGTCAGCTGCCATCAGCCGCTGTGCGCAAGCAGAAGTAAAACGAGTTATGCGCCTAGCGACTTTATGAGCCATGAGAATTGCACAAGGGGTACGCCACAATGGCCATGACATTCGCACGCCCATACCCCCACCCCTAACCCCCCCCCAATGCCTATTCACATACCAATTCCTTAAGCTCATTCGATGGCTCGGCGCCTGGGCTGATGCGGCGTTAAATCTTGAGGAAATTGTGTCACATTATGATGAACATTTATGGCAAAGTTGAGCATTCGCCCATAAATTTGCGCTCCTCCAAGACAGACAGGTGTGGGTGGCGTGGGTGGCTGGCTGCACCTGCCAGGCCTTGAATTAAATATGATGGAGTAGCTGCGGTAATTTGACAAGGCTCAGGCGCGCTCATGTTTCAGCCAGCCGACAGCCGTAGGCGGCATGTTTTGTTAGCTTTGAGTCGGACACCTGTGCAGAAAGCCAATCAATAGTCGTACAAACAAGCAGATATGTAATTGCCTCTGGGTCGAAGGGTCGAAGGGTCGAAATAAAATACGCAAATAGATAGGAGGCCAAGGCTCTAGCCGTCGCCGAGACAAACAACACATAGTAAATATAGTGAAAACTTTTGCCAGGCTATTTATAAAACCCCACGTCTCCAGCTCGAGTGAAAAGGACGATACACTGGGCTGTTAACGCATGTGTGCACTGCTGTCAATAAATGTCAAAAGTTGTGCAACATACACAGAGGCCGAGGTGGATCAGAAAGCGACGGCGGACAAACACCTTGTTCAGTTGCTGGGAAACTTTTTTAATTAGCAAATCCCCGCAAGTTCAATTTGCTTGACTCGGTAAGGAGCTGCTGCTGCCAAGTTAATTAATCAGTAATTAAATATTCTAACTAAGTGCCAAGAGCAGCAGCGAAACTACTCGTGTTATAGGCAGCTTTGTCTTCCGCGATTGGACCATCTGCTCGCGCCATAAAATTTACTAATGAGCAAAGTTTCGGCTCAGGCTGCAGCGTTACAGGAATTGAAAAGGTAACAGGCATAGGCTGATGCGCAATTAAATGCAAACCAGACAGCTCGGCTCACACTGCGTTCGGTTATCATTCTAATCAAGGGACCTCTCCAAAGTTCATAAAAATTTATGAACTTTTCTTCTTTTATTTATGGGTGGATCGGGGTGTGTATGTGTGCGCCTCTCATTAAACAACAAAGCTGGAAAAGGTGGGCTGTCCGCATACCATTCGCTCGCGCCCAGCCAAAATGTTGCATAATTACGCTGGGCTGGACTAAGGTGAGCCGCAACAGCAGCAGCAGCATTGGAGTTACTCCCGTTGTTCCCTGTCGCCACGCTTGTCGCATCCATCCTCACCCACTTAATGCAGCCACAACGTAGCCCCGGCTAAACAGGCCGTGGCTGCAACGCATCGCTGACAGCGCTCGTCAGACCGAGGGTCGCGCGAGGGGTGCGTGGGTGCGTGGCAACCCCCCCACCCCCCTGCCCAGCTGGGGGTTGGTTTATCAATTTTGATGCGCAGCTTAATGAGCGACGCTCGTGCCGAACACGCAATTAAAGAGCGACATTTGGCTGCAGCTCGTGAGCGCGGGGCCAGAGTCAAGGTACGCGCTGACACAGCTGCGGCAGCAACGCCAATAAATCGTCTAGCGCCGCGCCTTAATTACAAGACTCACATTGAAATGTGCCATTAATCGCACTTCATCGATGCGCTGGCCACATAAAAGCCGGCGACTCGGTATCGAGTATCGAGACCAGCTTCCGAGCCAGTAAAATGGGCCGCTTACCCTTTGGTCGGCGGCCAAGTTTATGAGTTCAATTTGCTTGATGTGTGTGCGGCGCAAGTCAGTAAAAACATTTTATTAGCACTCTTCATATTTGCCAAAAGCAACAAACAACAAAAGTATGGAGTACGGCTAGTTAGCTTCGGCCTGGCCCGAACAACATATACGCTCGACTCGAACAAAACTGGCGAATATTATATAGATAAATATATATATATATATATATTTATATATATGTTTATATGTATGCTATGGCAAGCATAGCAATATCCGGATTCAAAGTTGATGTCTTGCTTTCGTTATGCTGAAAAGCAGAGCTCTAGAGCTCATGTTTCATGTTCCATGTTTTGTTTCATTTTCTTTTTTTTTGCTTTTCTATTTGCAGTTGTCGGCTAAGGGACGTCTCCAATCCGCCAAGCCAGAAAGGCAATAAAAGTGCAAATAAACATGTAAGAGGACATTAAGATTCCCGTGGCAGCAGGACTTGCTTTCGATTTGAACGCAGCAGGGAAAACAAGCAGCGGCTGAGTCACATATAAATGCCAGTTGAAATGTGCTTTTTATGGGCCAACTTGAAGACGAAAACGAACTAAAGGCGCGTTGGCGCTTCATTAAAGTCAAAAGCGGAAACGCCAGCGGAAACGGAAATAGCCAACAACAGCTCAAACAAAACGCGCTCACGCATACACCCACACATCCCCCATATTCAGACTAGGAGGCATTTGTCTATTAACGTTCCGCGAGCCACATGTATTGCCATCATATCGGTTGGTATGCCCGTCTCTGGTTTCGCTGCCTCGACCCTTTGGCAAAACTGAAGTCTGTTCCATAAATGACGAGAGGTTTTTTCGTTCGATCACACTGCAATGACTACAAAACAATTTTTAATACCAGCAATCGACATGGCAACAGCAACTGCAACTCGAACCACAGCAATGCGACTCTCAGCTTCAAAAATTCGCGAATTCGCCAATTCACAAAAACGGCCACAACAACAACTGGATCAACAGCAACTCGAGCAGCACAACACACACCGAAAATCAAGGACGCGAACGGTGCTGTTCACAGGGAAAACGGTTTCAATTCTCGTTTCGATGATGTTTCTGGTGCTGCTACAGCAGCCGCAAGCGATTCGCGCGGAGGAGGAATCACAGGACTTTCAAAAGAACAGTAAGTACATGTTCGGCATTTAGCAAACATTTTCCAATTTACAAACAGCAGCAGTGATTGCCTAGCAGATACCCTGCGACCCGCTGGGATCCTAGGCACATGACCTCGTCCCCTCACATCTATTTACATATGCAAATATGTGAGAGTTTGTAAACAAACAGGAAATTAAATAACATGTATGAAGGAATTCAAATATACGCATTAAGTGTAACTTTGTCATTTGGAAATATATTTATAGCCCTGCGCCGAATGGCATTAGAATTTAATGACTAATTCTAGATTAAAAAGCTCTTCCGAGAGGCTAGCGGATATGAGCAGATGCATGGAATTATTGTTAGCCTACTCTAGACTTTTTTGAATGCTGCTGAAGAAAACATATCCATATAAGAGTGTGAAGAGAGATAGATAGAGTGAGAGAAAGAGAGAGAGAGGGGGAATGAGAGAGAGAGAGAGAGACACAGAGAGAGAAAGAGAGAGAACGATTCAAGAAGTGGGCAAGAGACATGTAGAGTAAGATAAGGAGAAAGGGTGAGTGAGAGAGAAAGTGAAAGTAAAGAGTGAGAGAAAGAGATATAGTTTCAGAGAGGGAGAAGAATTGGCATTAAGGTGTGAAACAGAGGCCTCTGTATGCATAGAGAGAGAGAGAGAGAGAGAGAGAGAGAGAGAGAGAAAGAGAAGGAAAGAGTGAGAGAAAAGGGAAAGATATGAGGACAAAAGGGAATGAGAGAAAGCGCGAAAGACAGACTGCTAGAGTTATAGAGAGAAAGAGAAAGACGAAGAATGAGGGAAAAAGAGAGAAAGTAAGAAAATAAGAAAGAGTGAGTGAGTGTGTGTGTGAGAGAGAGAGAGAGAGGACAGGCATGAAGAGAGACAGAATTGTAGTTAGACATAGAAAGAGGGAGAGAGAGAGAGGAACAACAAGGCAGACAGAAGCCTTAAGATAGTGGAAGCATACTAAGATTCATCTATATACAGCTCGGTCAATAAATTAAGTAGAAATAAAAGTAGTTGAATATACCTCAAATGTACCAGAAGCCCCAGTTAAGTCCGATTCCCATTGACTCTTCTACGAAAGCACTATTAAATTACAGGCCTCATTAGACATGCGCTTCCGCAACTTCAACAAGACGCTCAAAGGCAACAAATAAATCAAAGCATAATCAGGCAGTTCATCTAGTTATTGAGTTAGATCGGTTGCTATCGCAATCATATTGACTCGCTTGCCAACTGCCAAAAACGAAAACTTTTCGAATTTCAGTTTGAGTTATGCAAAGCTCTGCCTGCAGCGAGTCGCTTGCGCCCTAGTTCAATGGGTCTGACCAGCAAGCGAAACATTTGAGGAAGCCCTGGCTTCCGAGTCTCCTTGCTCGCCGTCTCCTTCCGACACACTCGAGTCCCCCTGGTGGAAACTGTGCCAAAAGGGCAGCAGCACATTTGATGCTGATAGATATTCGCACACGTTTGCACAAAATGGTGCCTTGTGCAAGCAGTTTGTGCAAACTTGCAAATCATTCACCGACAAATGCCAAAATGCTTATCAATGTGCGTTACATAAAACGTGCTGCAGCTTCTTTTATCAAAATAAAATATAAAAAATATAAAAAAAGGGAAAACTTGAACGAAAACTTGCCAGCCAGCAGTTCTGGCCAAACAACTTTATAATTTGCGAGGTCGAGCGTGTGCCTGAGTATCTGTGTGTGCATACATGTGTAGCTGTGTATGTGTGTGTAAGTGTTGCTGTGTTGTTACAACTTGGTGCCTAGTGCTTTTTACGACGCCATCAACTGGTTGTTGTAATTTACGCTCAGATTATTGTAGAACAGCTAACCTTGAAGCAGAAGAAGCAGCAGAGGCAGCAGCAGCAGCAGCCGCAGGAACAACAGCAACATCGCTCATATCTCATTTCCCGGACCACCGACACGGGCTCTGTCTGTCCCGTTTTTTGCTAGGATGCCAGCCACTCGACAGAAAAAAAAGCAAAAAAGAAAAAACAAATCATATTTCGACATCGACATCAGCATATTTTCCTTTTTGGGGTGTCGTCTGGGCGTCTGTCTTTTGTTGCCGCACGCTGGGCCCGGCCGGGCTGGGCAGCAATTTATGACAGGATTTGGGCTAAAGCGAGACACATTTTCTGGCATTTTCTATTTCGCTTGGCATTGGCTATGCCAATGCGCGGGATTTGGTAGTAAATTGAATTTCGATGCCTTCGATATAGACATTGCCATGGCCTCCGGCCACGCCCCAGTCTGACTGTTTGCCCTGCGCATTGGGCATTAAATTTAATTATGTGTGCTGCTGCCGCTGCTGCCGCTTCTGCTGCTGCTGCTGCTGGTGATGCCTCTTAACTTATTAGCTGGCAAGCACTCGAGAGCTTAAAATGCCGACCGTTTCTTGGGCAATTTCCATCTTTTGACTTTTGAGACTCTCAAGAGCTCGGCCCCCATACTCGATAGTGCCGCATTTGGCACTGATGACGCTCTAAATGCTACTCGAATGTGCTGCCTAACAACTCACACTATTGCACACTCACACACACACATTTGCTTTCAGGGGGAGATGGAAGAGGGGAGGGGGGCAACACACGCTGCGACTCCTGGGACATTGCCATGGCACTTGGCGACGGCTTCCGTTTGTCGCATGAATATTTTCATCATAATCGTCGCTATTTTTATGTTCACAAGTCTTTTTTGTTGCACGCTACGCAGTCACTCACACACTCACACACACACACACACACACACACTCGTTCATGTGTATATATCAAATTGAAGTTTTTGGCATTAGCATTCGATTTCTGTGCACTCGATTGTCCTAGGCAAATGTCAAGCTGCGCTCCTCGAGCTACGCCGAGCTTTGTTTTGATGGGCAATCAACACGCGCAGCACCACAGCCACCCCAATGACAGTGGGCGTGGCAGCTCAGATCACAGACGGCGCCCCGTTCGATTGCAACGTAAACATTTCAGTCCCTCGAGCGAAGCGGCCCTGTGCCTCCTCATCAGCGCGTCATTTGTGCTCTAAATTGATTTTTTGTTAATTTTTATGAACTTCAAAGGGAAAAACAAGCAGGGGCGCAGCGCCGCACCCCGCCCGCTCAGCCATCAGCCATCAGCCGAGCGCGACACATGTGCGCTGTCAGGCAACAGCAGAAGCGTGGAAATATTTCTCAAACATATTTCCATATACTTTGTACACACACACAGATGTATGTGTGTGTGTGTTTATGTATACTAAATATTTATTTATAAACACGCGCGCGCGTTCGCAGTGTCAAAACAACGTCACAAGCAGCGAGCGTGGACGAAGGGTGCAATGCGTGCGGGGCGGGGGGCGCCACAAGTCAAGTGCAGCACTGGCCGTGGGCTGGGGACGAGCTGCACGAGCTGGCACGTTGCGCCAAGATGCAAAGTTCAATTTCACATGTGGAAAATAACTGGGAAAATAATGTGGGGAGCTGTGCCGCGCCGCACTCCAAAAAAGAATCCAACAGAGGAAGCACATGTCACAGTGAAGTACGTGCAAGGATGGTGGTGGTGGTGCTGCAGCAGGCGGAGATCTCCAGATCAGGGGCACCAATACAAAGTGGGAACAACTGGCAATGCATCTCGACGGCAGACGGCAGAAGGCAGTGGCAGTCGCAGCAAACGAGAAAAATAAATGGGCTAGAATAGCTAAAGAAAATGTTGTGAGCGGAGCACAGTGTTGGAGCAGCGCAAATATGGATGGAATATATATTACAGTCGAGGCAAGGCTGAATAAATCAGGGAATTGACAAAAGTTGAGGTCTCGTCACATCGTACATAAGTAATGCTGCCTGCCAATCGTATATAGAAACTGCGGCTATAGCTGGCAGAGCGAAAAGGCTCCTATTAAGGCGTTGATTCCACTTAAAGTATTTTCCCATACTGCGAATTCGGTTCGCTTTATTTTGCTTTCTTGAAATTGTGCTCACTGAGGCGCAGTTATTTCAAGCGAAATAAAAACCCATCTATATTATTTTCGCTTGGAACATGTGCTCTTCATTTGGCCCCAATGCAGTTGCAGTAGCGCTCCTCCATTTATGAAGAGCCCCGGCCCTGCCAAGTGAACCTTCCAGGCACAACAAGTGTCTAGGAATGCAGAACAAATGCTGCTGCTTCCTGTTTAGCGCGAAATTTCAATTATGAACAAACATGGGCGCGCTGCCCTCGCTCCCGTTCACGAGCTCCCTCTGGCCAGTCAACGTCCATCTTCCGTAGAAAATACAAGGGAAAATGTTTTATTTGTCAGTTTTCTTTCTCTTTCCCTTTTTTTTCTCTTTTTTGCCCCTTCTTTCGCTGAACAAAACGGGAAAAATCGCTTTGCTCCACTTTCATGGGCGTTGGGGCGTGCATTCGTGCAGCTGTTTCATTTCTGGACAGGCATCAGATATATATCTGTGCGCAGTTATAAGTTAGGGCACCCGCTGACTACTCAAACGTGACTGTCCAAAGTTTTTCAATAAACCTTAACAAGAAAACATTAAAAAGCCACAAGGCTGAAGTGGAGCGGTTCCATTGCCTGCTCCCAACCCTGGGCAGGAGTTAAAGCTTCAACTCCATAAAGCGAGCGGCAAATAGTTGTGTGACCACGCCCCCACGACACCAGAGTCGCCCCTTGGCCACCTCTTCTTTATAGTGGATTCACTCTTTGTTATTTCGCCGACTGCTGCTCGCTCGCTGAAATATAAATTTCAAATAAAAGGCAAATCTATAGCACATCTTTAGCTTTAGCTTCTGCTGGTGTGGATGACTTTGGCTGCTGCTGTTTGTGCCACCCGCTAGCCAGACCACCACCCAGTTGGTGCGCATTACGCGGCAGCGAAATGAAATAAATATAATTTTATGACTTTTTAACTTGCCCCAGCGCCCCTCGCAGCAGTCCCACCCCCGCCGGGCTGCAGCTGCTGTTGGCCTTAACAAGCGCAATAAATGCAACAGTAAAGCCAAAGCGCATCAGCAGCGGCGGGTGCTGAGACACCGCAACTGCTGCCACTGACTGCTGCCCGCTTTTATGGTCTACAATTCCCCTTTTGTGTTGATATTTTTAGCAGCTCGAAGCATTTGCATTTTGCACTTGATTGAGCCCCCTCTCTGTGAGTAATGCTTCCGTTAATCAACGTTCAAACGGCCCGCCTCAGCAGCCCACCTCAGCCAGCTCTGCCTCTCAATGCCGCCCCTTCGCCTGCCTCGAGCTCAGCGTAAAACCCCAATGCCAAAAGGTGTGAATCAACAAATGGCGAGACGAACCCATACCCAACTTTTGCTGTATACATATATATATATATATGTATATGCAATGTGAAACATCGTTTGTTGTTGTCAACAGCGTTTGGCCTTTGCCTTTTCCGCTTAACGCTTCGCTTCGCTTCACGGGGGTTATTTTTCGAAATTAACCCTTTCGGGCATAAGGCACTCATAAAAAATTCAATTTTATGACCATTTTTATTTGGCCACTTTTCGTCTGTCTGCACATGCCAAAATCGCATTAAAAGCGACTGGTCAAAGGTCTGAATCAGACCAAATCACTCAGCAGGCAGTGCCCGTGGGGCCATAGGAGGGGGCCAAAGTCCCTACAACTACTTAGCCCGTAATTATAGCTATTTACAGGGTATTAGACTTTTATCTAAAGTCACGCAAGCATTTTGTATGCTAGCAACAATTGAGTTTGAGTATTTGATAGTGCTAAGTGTAAACATGAAGTTGGGCAAATATTTAATATGCAACAGTATCGTATTTATTGCTGTTATCAATAATAATGAAATATTAAAAAAAATTTATAATAATAATAATAATAAAATAATTGAAAGATTTCATTTCAAACTTCTAGCTACTATTTAACTATTAATATTATTATTAATACAAAACATTTGAGCTTCTGGTGGCAAAGCAAACACAGACTTTTGAAAGAAAATAACAGACTTTTGTTTCTCTCCTACGATTATATTAAATTGTATTAATTGAATACACAACCAAACTAAAGACTTTATATATACTGTATATATATATACTTTTGAGAAAGCGCAGCATCAGTTGAGCTCAAATAACACGTGAATGATTTTTCATGAGTGAAAATATTTACTGAGCCCTTCCGCTTAAGTACTTTTCACATTTAAGCCCTTTTAATGATCTGAGTGAATTGAAGAAATTCACATAAAAAAAGCTCCTGCAACGAAAGTCCAAGTAAAATATGTAAATTTGCAGAAATTGATCTGGCTGGAATAAGCTTATTAACAGTACACAGTAGAGTGAAATATGTTTTTTTTTAAGTATTTTTCAATCGATTAAATAACAGGGAATTCCTTTCGAATTAACTTTTGAACCATGGCTCAGTCAGCTTTAACTGTGGCTTAAACAAGGCGCCAACGTTGATAAAATAGTTGTTTGCTCGCACTATTAAAACCTGTTATTAATTAAAAAATATAGGCAGTATGTTAAATACTCTGTTATTAAATTATATACATAAAATAAATACTTTTTATTTTTATTTTTGTGGTGTATTTGTAAAGGAGAGATATTTTTATAAAACTTGTTTAGCATAGTTTATATAATATTTATTATATTATAATATTATATATAGATTATAAAATTTTATAATACTTAAAAAAAATGTTTTTTTTTTTTTTTTTTTTTTTTGTAAATTTGCTGATTTTTCTAAAAATGTTTGATTATTTTTTTTTTCATATATTTTTTAGTCAACTGTAGCCCGCAGAGGCATTCATTTTTTACAGGGCATGGGATAAGCTCATGTATGTGTGCTGAGGCGCACAGATGTGACCAAAGTATCTTGCACAGACTGACATGTGTACATTTGTGTGTATAGCTCAGCTGGAGTTGTGATTCACATTCCGTCAACGGTCGCTGGACACGCCTAACAATATATATCCTTCAGCAGTGCAGCAGCTTCAGCAGTAGCCACGCTTCAGTGCACCCATTGGCAAGGACTTTTGCTGTTGCTGTTGCTGCTGCTGTAATTGGCGTCGAGCTTTGTAATTTTTATCGCCGCTCGGCATGCGCTTTGTGTAGCTGCGAGCTGAGATGGACTCGGGCGGGGTCTGGCGGCCCATTGTTCGAGGCGGCGATCCCAGCCGCCTGTTTACGTTTATGCTTGGGCAACACGCCTTTATGATTTCTGTTTGATTGCCGCCGTCAATGCCGCCAACGAGCAAGCGCCATTAGTCACACATTGCCGAGTGGGAGTGGGAGTGTGACTGCTGGGGCAGCGGCTAATGGGTGGGCGTGAAGCGGTTTCTGGCGTTCAAGTGGAAAATTGAATTTATCACTTGAACATGCCAAGCGAGCGGGATTTGCCCCTTTGGCTTTTGTTTCCTTTGTTTTTTTCACTGCTAATTCGCAACAAAATTCCACGAAATCTATTTGGGACACGTAATCAACTCGTTTGCGCATATTTTAAAGCCACCCCCAATTAGCCCCCACCCCGCGGCCATGTGTTTGACTTTCATTTGTTTTACCATATTTTCCGGTAGGTGGCATTCGCTGTTTGCCGTCTGCCTTTGGGTGACCCGCCGCCTTGAACATTGTCTAAGCGTTAATTGAATTTTGCCCGAGGTGGGCGTGGCCGGCAAAAACGGAAATGACCATCGCATGCTGGCGAACGGTAATTTGCGTAATTTGCATATTTATTAAATTTTAATTTAGAAGGCAGCGATTTTTTTTGTTTTATATTTTTCTTTGTCGTTTTACATACTCTGAACTGCGGTGATTAGGCACTGGATTTGCATAATATGTGGCCATAAATTGTCGCAAATTGAAAATGCAGCAGAGCAGCAGCGACAGCAGCGGCAGCAGCGCTTACAACAAGTCCAGTAATAAAATGCCATAAATGGCATCAGTCCGAGTAAATAAATTAGGGAGCAGTGCCGTCGCTGCATTTGAAGCGGCGCTCTGATTTATACATTCGATAGTCGGCGGGCGGGCGGTCCATAAATTGGAATAGTTTGTCTGCTGTGGATTTAATTAAAAAATTATTTAAATTATTGCCGCACGAACGCAGACATGCTTATTTCATTTCATATCACTTCACATTGCGTCAAAGCGCAATGCGCTCGACCGGCGCATAAATCGCTGGCGCAGCCGAGTCGTTTTCAGCGGCAACATAAACTAAGCTCGGCTACGATTGCTGAATCGCACTTGTAAATCTAAACACACACGCCCTAAAGTATGCAATGCTCTGCATAAAATATGTACGTACTCCAAACTCTATTTGCTGATGTTGTTTACTGTTGTTGCTGCTGTTGCCACAGGCGTCGTAAATTTGCATATTTTGCATATAAATAAACTCGTAAAGGGGAATTTTGTCGCTCAGACATGGCAGCGGCACCGTTGAAATGTCACACTGCAAATGGCAAAAGAAGCTCCAAATAAATATAAAATAAAATAGCTACAAAATGGCCAAAAGAGAGCACATAGTTTGGGGCCAGCATCGCATGGCAAGGGTGCCGAAAGGCTAAAAGGGCCGCTGAGGTGTGCCTGCAGGCAAATTGAATGAACCGCCCCTGAGTTATGGCAGGCTGGCCGAACGTTGTAGCAGCTGGGCGAATGATACCAAGGCGCCGCCTGGCTGCGATTTCGCATCTAGGCGTGGCCATAAACAAGCGTATACTTGATATATTGTCAATGGACTTCTTCGCCGCCTTTTTCGCCACTTGAGCTTACTCCAGATTTGGTTTATTGCCAGCTGGGACAGAAAGCGAAAGAGAGATAAGGATGGAGTGGCAAGCTGCGAGTCTCTCCATCTATTGATTACTCTGCTGTCAAGACGTTAAATATGGGCAAAGAGCAGCGCATTAAATCATCTAAATGTTCAAGCTCATTAGCAATCAATGCATAATAACAAAAACAACAGCAGCAGCAGCAACAACAAGGCTGCCAACACTTCACACTTCATTTGTGTTCTCTCACACCCACAGCTAGCATTAAGGGTAAGCGAGCAGCTCGATTAACAGGCAAATTAGCATTAAATTACTTTTTTCAAAAAGCACACACCCTGCCTATTACCATCCCCTGCCCCTCCCCCACCCATGCACACACAGTAAATAAATCAATTAGCAGCGAAAAAAAAGAAAATATTTACTGCTGGCTTCTAGTTGGCATTTAGGGTCAACGAGGGGTTGGCGGCTGTTTGGGGCGGGGGTTGGCTGGGGTTGGCGACAGCTGACGCATATATTGATAAACAAAGAGAGAAACAATTAAAAGCTTCGCCCAGAGCATCTGCACAACACATTGCAAGCCAATAATAATGACGGGCCCCAAAATGGGCCAACTCTCAAGTTCCCATCGTTTAAAGTTCAGTTTTATTTCGATATGCATGATGGCAAACGCAGCTGCATCGCATTGTGCAGCTGCAACTGCAGCAGAAGTTGCTGCCGCTGCTGCTGCTGCTTGGCCTCGTCACATTATTTTAATTATTTGTTTACGCAACGCAAACAAACTTTGCTGGCGGCACTTCTCTTGTCTTGGCCCATGCTCGTTTCGTTGTTATTGTTATCGTTATGCATATGCGTTTGTCGGCCCCATAAAGAGTAACAGCTCGAAATTCTTGGAAGTGTCCAAAAAAGACAGAAGACAATGCCAAGGCGCCTAATTAGCCGCACTCAGCGTCATGCGAATTTGTCAAATTAAGCAGCTGGCGCTGCGCCCCCTCCCGCATGAGTCAGCTGCTCGCTCAGTCCGCAGTCCGCGCGAGTTCCTTCCGCCGAAATGCCAGTGTCAAAATAAAACGGGCTCAGAATGTGCAGGCAATTACAAGCAGACACCATTCCAGCTGGCATTCGAGCAATGCGGCCTGAGCTCGGACAGCGCCAGGCATGGGCGGCATGCGCTGATGCGGCGCCATCAGCCAAATGAAATTAAATATCACAAGCGCCAGACCAGGGGAACTGGGGTGCTGCCCCATCGGGCTGAAACTCGAGAGCATGGCCATGGCCGCGGACAGCGCTACTGAAGCGACGCTGATTAAAAAATTGTTTGACAAGAAATCAGCGCGGCGTTTGTCTGGCTCCGCAGCCTGCCAGGCGAGCGCAGCACGCTGCGTGCACATCCTGAGTTCCAACTGGCGGAAAAAGTGAAGTGTCGCCGTTAATTCGGCGTAAATTTAATTGTCGCCTGCAATTAAATTGATTTCCGTGCCGGTAGTCGATGTCGCCTCTCTGCTCCATCTGAGCTGATACCGCATCAACTTTAATTTTCTTTTCATTTTCATTTGGGCTGTGCGCCCAAAGAATGTCTCCTCTTCCATTTCCATGCAGAAAACATGTATTAATAAGCAAGGCAATTAAGTCTTTAATAAATAAAATAAAATATTTAAATGATCATAATAGCAATACAATGTATAAGTGAGGGTCGTCTTTGTTACTTGTTTTTTATTCTTTCATATTCAATATAAATTTTGAATCTTTCATATTCAATATAAATTTTGAATCTTTTCATATTCAATATAAATTTTGAATCTGTATAAACCTCTCATTATTAACCTTACACTAAGATGCTTACGTCCAAATATAAAACTTTTAAATATAATTTTTGTCATTTTATTAAAAGAAAATGTAAAAGTAGAACTCTCATTTAGATTAAAGTAATTTTATTTGAGGTGACGAGTACTCTAGTCGGTTATAAAAAGGTCATAGAAATATTAACAACTTCTTTACAAAATGGTTTTATTATCCAGTAATGGGGGAATATGGGATATGAAACCATTTAACAAGTTTTGTGCTGGCAAATTCTAGCGCTTTAATCGAACAAGATGTTTGATGGTAATTCTTCAATTACATTTTATTGGCTAGAATTTATTTGTTTTACATCAAAATTTATAGTATATTTTCTGTATGGTTAAAGAGGATTTTGAGAGTAGGTCAATGAGCAAAAAGTGGGACAAACGTACTTACTTACTTACTTGATTACATTATTACATTATTATATTACTTGATAACAAACTTGACTAATGCGTACTATAAGAGGATCTCTGATTGAATTGCTATTGTTAAGGTTTTTGGGTTTCAAAAGCAGTTCATTTATACTTGTGTAAGAATAGGCGAAGAGAGTTAAATCGACTTGAATGCTGCTTCTCATTAAAAACACTTTCAAAGGTCACCTAATCCTGCCTGTTCTATTTTTAATTGAAAGTCAGCACATCATTAAAATAAAGCAAGGCAAACGTAATACAAAATTCACTAATAAGCACACATTACTTTATAATAGACCCTACTCTAATAATAGACATAATAATAAAGAGCTGCATCATTGGAAAATACCAAACAAATAAAATGCGGAATAAAATTGAATTAAATATACATAAATATACTTTAAGTCCGTTTGACTCACGGGAATATTTTCTAATCAATAGCAGCAGCACACTACATGCATATATATTTATATACATTTATTCTGTATACCTATATACTATATTTATCTATATATATATATATGTGTGCTATCTATTGGTGCTGCAGGGCAGAACTGCGTGTTTCTGTTTCTAAAACGAAAAAACTGGCACAAATTCAAAAATGATTTTTACGCAATTTAACGACAACAACTTGAAGATGAACTATAAATAAATGCCCCTTGGTGTTGGGCGGGCGTCAGTTAAACTATTTGTAGTTCGTATCTGTGAGTGACTAGCGCTGCCACTGCAGATGTTCTTGCTGTTGCTGCTGCTGCTGCTGCTGTTGCTGCTGCTGCTGCTGTTGCTGCTGCTGCTGCTGGCTGGGACATGAGTCACAAGCGGAGAGCAGAGTCGCTGTCAAGTGGTCATGTTTATCTATGAAAAGTGCTCAGTGACCAGTTTAATTGAAAATAATAAACACGCGTGTAAATAATGCGCAGTGTCTCGGCCAGCCTCACAGTGCTGAGCGCTGTCCTAGTTTCAGGCGCAGCCTGCTATACAGCAGCGAGTCCTGTTCAGGCCAACCGCCCAGCCGCGTGCCGCTTGGCATCCGAAATTGTCGCAGCAAATACACAGCCTGGCCCATGTTGCACAGCATGTGTTGCATGTTGCAGTAGCTGTCGCTGCTCTTTCTCCTGTTGTTGTGCTTGTTGTAGTTGCTGCTGCTGCTGCTGCTGTGGTTGCCTTCTACGTTTGCAAAAATGTTTTGCTGCATGCTGTTGCCATATTTTACTTTTAAATGCCGTTGCCGTTGCTGCCCTTGCTGCCAGCTTTTTTAATTTATTTGCTCATTTTCACTATTTTCCAGTTGCACTTGTCTTCACACCCTCACTCTCTCTCACTCTTCTCTCTCTTTCTGTACCTCGATATTTGCGGTGCATTATTTTCATTGCGGTTTATTTTCATACCCTTTTACAGGGAATCTGATTCTTTTTGCTTTTCTGTTGAGTTTGACAAATGTTGGGCTAAAATTCCCAAACGTTGCCTTTATATTATCTAATAACTCAGCTGCAATTTGACCATGTCTGCTTGGAGTTTTAGTTGATGTAAAATATCTCTGAAGCTTTGCCTTTTTTTTATTTGATAAATATTATGAATGAATGAATACGAAAAAATCGATTTTGGAACTCATCTCTTTCCTAAGTTGAACCTGTTTTAGAACAACTAAAATGGACTTAGTAAGAAGTGCAGCCTGGTATCTAAATGCTTGCTTAAAGCGATTTGCCTAATGGCCACCAAATGTGGGCATAACTTTTGGTTGCTCTGACGGCTTAGATTTATTTTGTTGGCATAAAATTATTGTTTATCCATATTAAATTATAATCATATACATAATTAGTATACTTATATTATGTTGTATACAAATTTATTATATTTTTCGAGCTTTACAGCACAAGACTGTTCTACACACTTTAAATATTTGAAAACACTTTACTATTGCTGCTTAGTTAAACAAAACATTAAGTCTTATCAAATTGTTGATAGCGAAAGCTGTTCTAAAATATAATATTAATATATATAGCTTATCAAATAAAAATACATTTATTCTTTGATGTAGATATTTTATAAGTTCTTTGAAATTCTAAAAGATTGTATAGCATAAATTATATATACTTTAATTTTTTTTGTATAATTTGATATATATTTATCCAATTATATATATTTATATTCAATGTTATATATAATTCAAGCAATTTAAGTTAAGGATATGGATATGGAGCGTTCTAGTTGAATACATTTTCATTTAAATTAAATTCGTTTTCTTTGTTTACTATATTTGTAAACAAAGAAAGCGATAAATTTGCATAAATTTAAGTTGTCAGCCCTTGGCGTTCGGGTTATGCATTGATCCCCTATTAGTAAAGCATATAAAATATTTATATTTCGTATATAGGGATTACATTTCTGACTCTTGAATTCTGACTAAATATAATTATGGTATTTGGTTAACTAAAAGCAAAACCAAACAAAAAAATACTAAGCACATAATCCTCACTAAAGAGTATTTTCATTTCGCTGTTAAGTGCAGGACTTGAGTTTATATATTTGCATTTGGTCAAAATTAAAATCGCATAGTTTTTCATAAATCATGACCACATGTGCGCGCTGCAGAGTTACTTTCTACTTATTTGCGCATTGCCATGAGCATGGCGCACGCCACAGACAGCATAAATTCATCGCCCCCGCCCTCGCCCCTTACAGCATTAACGTGTCTCTGCGTGTGTGTGTTTTACAGTTTAAATCAAGTAATTTACGCGCTTTTAGAGCAACCGCCAGGTCATATAGCTCTTTCTGAATTGCCGAAACTGCTGCAATTAACATGGAATAAAATTTCATCATTTGTGTGTCCGAGCAGTAATTGCGGTCATTTAAAATGTTTATGCCCACCAAGTGGTTTTCAATAATTTGCAATTGAAATATTATAAATATTTAAGTATGCATTTCGCCGCCAATGCAAAATGCAGGCAGGACTAAAGGACTGCATTAATAATAGCACCAGCTCACCGTGAGCTTTGTCCATAATTAACGGCCACGGGGCGGCTGCGTAATCTGCTTATTTATCGCAGTTGCCTAAGAGCATCAAGTGGCTCGTTGCCCCATCAGCACTTCCTTTAATAGAAAATTTAATATTGAATGCCCGCCGCTAAAAGGTTCCCAGGTCGCCATACACACAACGGCCGCCCAAGCAACAGTTGCACAAGGAGAAAAGATAAAAAAGTGAAGGAAAAAAACGAGAGGAAACTAAAGGAGACACGTAATGGCCGGCCAACAATGGCGTCAACAAGAAGGACAACAAAGCGCTGACTGGAATATTTTCTCGTACTTTATTATTAAATCACGTAGCGAGTGCAATACGGCGTCCAAAATGACAGCGAACGCATTTTAATTGAAGGCACAAAGGCGCACACGAGTCTCGCCCGGCGGCAGCTAGCAAGCTGATAAAAAGTTGGAATGGTCGATGATGAGACACTGGCCCCGACTCCCTCCTCCTCTCTCACTCCCACAGCCACTGCCCCTGCCACTCTTCTTGGGTTGGTATCAGCTCCTGCGGCTACCATTGAATTTGTCGGCCGGGCTCCTCCGAATGACTTTGTGCAAAGAAGTTTTCTAATTGAAAATGGCGTCGCTGAATTTAATTTGAAAACTTTCACTGACAGCAACTGACCCCAGCAGCAGCAGCAACAGCAACAGCAAGAGCAGCAACAAATATAAAAAAACAAACTCAAAGCGAAACAGCAACAAGCTCAGTGGCAACAACTCGCAAGATTTATTAGAGGAGAAATCTTTAAAGCGTCTGCTTTCGTTTCACCGGGCACTGGGTCATAAACAGCTTGGCGATTCGCCTCGTGTATTTACGCATACTTCTGTATACATTATATTTGTTGCCTAATTGACTTGCCGTGGATATTTGTTGCTTGGCTGCTCTGTGCGGCGCGCGCGACTCGCAGAACTGTGACTGGCGCCAACTTTTGGCTAATACATATTTTTGACACAGCAATTTGGCCGAAATGCCTTCATATTCTGGTCCCTGCTCCACATCTCGGCTACGAAATGATTCTCAGAAATAAATATATATTTATGCAAACGAGCTAGCAAACGAAATTGCCAGCTCTGGTCAAAATAGGCTTCGAGTGAGTGAGGGGCTTCCAGAGAGAAAAAAGTTATGTGTTTCTGCCTGTCCGTTAAAAGTTGTTAGCTTTGTTTGCTACATAACATGATGGCAAACGGAAATGCACACAAACCTACATAAACACCGCAGTTGGGATGAAAAAACATGCAGGCATTTCTAATTATAAGTAAATACTCGTATACATGCATATTAGCAGGCACTGTGTGTGTGCGTGTGTGTGTGTGTATGTGTGTGTGAGTAAGCACTTTAAAAGTTTGCTACACACAGAAGGCTGTTCGCCCTGTTCGGTAGTCCGTAATGCAGGCGAGAAGTGTGAGAAAGTACATTAGGGTCAGTGACGACTTGGACTACACTCGAGTCGGGCGGAGCCAGGGGCGTGGCGTGGATGCTGCTGCCGCTTGTACATTTACTTGTCGTGGCAATGGCAACCACTTTCGCTCTCAACTTGCAACATTTTGTGGCCGTACCGAGCCATATGTGCGCGCGTGTGTCTGTGTGTGTGTGTTTGCCATAATGTACAATTTAAATGTAAACAATTTGCCCCAATGTGGCGCAACGTAGCAAAAAATGTAACAGGACAAAGGCAGCTGAATAAAATATTTAAAAAGCCAGCAACAGCAGCAGCCATCGCAGCTGCGGCAAACGCTAACAGCATATGCCAGACGAGGCAGCTGTGAATAGTGAAACTCAAATATTTATCTTGGCAATTGCCTCTAATTTAGTTCAAAGTTGCCGTTTGCCAGAGCTCTAAATAAACTTTTCATTAGCAGCAGTACACTCAAATACCTAACACACACACAAACGCAGAGCGCACCGTTTGCGCTGTGGAGACAGCCCCTGCGAAGGCATAAGTTCGGCTAATATTATTTCATTAACTTTCTTTTATGTAATAGCTGTAATTGACTTTTATGTGCTTTGCAAATGTTTCAATCAAACTTCAAACACACCAAAAGCCACAAACTAGTAAATAAAAGCTCTAGCACCTGACGCGTAATCGTATTAGGCTGCACACAAGGAGCCCCAGCAGTGCATGTCAAATCAGTTGCGCCTTAGAAATGCTTAAATAATTAGCGGTACAGTTAAGTATGTATTCGGCTTTTGACACGCACTTGCCTTATATCAAAAGTGCTTTTATATATTAAGGCAAAAGCATTACAACAGCAACTCACGTCTGTCCAAGCATAAATCTCGCTGTCTTAGCAGGCTTTCTCTCTGCGAAAAGGCGAACTAATTAAATAATATTATATTAGGGCATTTATTTCCTGTTTGCTGTAATATGCAACAAGCAGATATTCATAAAAGACAAAGCCGCAACCGCAACAAACAGAAACCGCAGCGCAGCCACTGTGGGGCGTCAGGTTCAACCACGCAACCCACGTCGATCTCTCACCCCCGGCGACTGCCAGGATAAACTTTGAAATAGAACCAACCCAAATCAATTGAAAGCTGCGATGTGTGCTCGCCTGTGCTGTGCTGTGCAGGGCAATAAAACAATTTGATCAAATTGAAAAACTAAAACAAGGCACAGATATTTGCCGCTATTGAAAGGCTGCCAAGTTTTTGTTGCTTGGCATATATTTGAATCAGATGTTTTTTTTTCTCTTTCGCTGTTTCTTTTATTGTTGTTTACACTGCGTGCTACATTTGGCACGCTGCTGTTGTTACGAGTTTGTTTAGCGACACGTTTTGCTGATTTTCTATTATTGTCAAATCCTATTTTCTTTTCGCATTTCATCGAGAGTTCATTAAACTCTTCGGCCGAGCGCAATACGCCAAAATATATTTTCAATTAATTCAAATAGCGTGTGCTTTTCAGTTAGAATAACAATGTTTTGTTCAAAGTAAATATTATGATTTTAAAGCATTCGTAGCGCCCAGAAAAAGCTACGCTGCTCTAGCGTCTGTCGCCTGCATAATTTATGTAATGTCTTTTGTGCCGCAACGTGGTGCCTTCGAGAGCGTGAGGCGGGTGGGCGGTCGGTTGAAGATTGAGAGCTAGGCGATGTTGCACACAATGTTTGCTACGCCCTTTTACGACTCGTGTATAATGCATGCAAAGTCCCACGCTGCGTATGCGTAATATCTACATTCGAAGCTGGTTGAATTTTGAACTTTAATATCTCGAGTTGAAAAATTGAATCAATACGATTTAGACTACGATACAGCAAAAAACTGTTAATATATGATTAATATTTATTATTGACACGATATGATTAATTATTGAAAACCTGTCTGCCAATCAAGGGAAGTCGAATATAAGTAACACAAATGTATTTATTGACAATTATTTAAAAAAATTTATTTAAGTGCATCAAAATATGAATTATTATATCTGTAAAAAACATTTTAGTTTATACAAAATATTATATATATTAAATCCATTGTAAATGGGAAGTCAGGGCATAATAGTCTTATTAAAATGTGTGTAACAATTGGAAGTAGGCATGTCACATACAACATTTCCTTACTATCGATAAAAGTCGATAGTTCATTTTAGGTATTCAAGCGTTGCTTGAAAGTCCTCTTACTTGTTTACTAAGATCAAATAAACTTAATCTAGTGCAAATATTGTCTACAACTTTAGTTTATAATTAAATAAGAAACCATTTGTCGAAGATGAGATGCAAAGCATTGGTAACTCAGCAGCCGTCTTCCGTAATTAGTTAACTAAATTATAAAGTTCAAACGTTTCATAAGAATTTTGGTAAAAGGTTAAAATACTTAATCAAGTCCCAAAGTCAAACATCTAGATAACAAACTTTGCATAAAAAATCTGAAAGCAGACTTCATTTAAGCCAAAAAACGAATCACAAATAAATTTCTTTGAATTTGTGTATTCTAATTCAGTGGAAAAATAGAAGTATCACCATTTCTATCATTTTTTGATTTATCTACTAAACATTTCACTTTTATTTATAGAACAAAAATAAAATCAACAATATCTTTATTTATAATCGTTCATTTTCCAAAGTATTTTTCACATTCTGAATTTTTCCGTAATTTATTTATAGCTCTCCCCATCGTCTTTCGTTTATTTCCGAACTAATCTCCAGACTTCATTAAACATTTCCTGCAATATTGCCTTAATTAGAATTAGAAAACACACTCAACACATTCGATGGATATTAATTGATCCATGTTGAGAACCCGTCAAATGCGCCAATGCCTAAATAATGAGCTGCCCGAATAACTTTGACAAGCCGTAAAAATTTCAATTGGGAATGTGCTCAGCCGCCCTCGAGCTCAGATCGGCTCATACGTGCTAAGTAATTTACATGAGGCCGAAAATAGCCGCAAATAATGCTATGTGTCAAAACAGAACATCAAACAGAAGTGAGGGCGGGGAGGCTGGAGTTATGGGAACTGCCAGCGATTGGGGGGGCGCGCGCGCAGGTAGAGCTCAAGACTCAAGAGAGCGGCCAACTGGTAGAAACTATTTAAGTTGTTTTTTTTTTTTGTGTTTAGTTTCGTTCTGGGATACGGAAGAGACATCAAAGTCGTCGTCCCATGGGCTGCCAATAAAAGAATTGAATGAATGCATAAATCATTAAAAACGGGCAGACGATTGCCGCCAGCAGCAACTGGGCGCATGCCACTGGGCATTTATAAATAGATTTTCGGGGGCGCAGCTAAAGGGCGACCGGGCCTGCTGCCGCTGGGTTACTTCAAAGCAATGACAGTTGCATCTAATTAGACGTTGCAGCAGGCGAAGCCGCAAAAGCTAAGCAAATATAGAGTAACTGCTGCCCCCTCCAGCTGCTCGGGCTCTGGCTGGCCGAAGCCATTTATATGGATTTACGACTAGGTGTTGCCTTTCGCTTGGCAGCGCACATTTGCCCAGCTTGCCGCAAGCCAAAGCGTTGACAAATTGCCGATGCCGCAGCGGAAGCTGGGCTGCCGCCATGTTTGCCATTTTGCTCAAGCTGTCAGCGAATGTGCGCCGGAAAGTATGCAACGCAATATAACAAATGGCTTGTGGCCTCGCTGAGCTGCGGTTCTCGTTAGCCAGCACGACAAGCTGCATGAGCGGGCGGGCGGGCGGTCGGTCGCCATGCGGGACTTGTTTCAATAATTTCCTAATACGTTCGCTCTACATAACTGCATAAATTTATGCATGTAGCTGCGGCATGTGTTCGGCTAATCCCCTTCCCCAGTGCTGCCAGTGGGCAGGTGTGCGGGGCATTGCCGGCTTGGGAGCGACGATTAAATTTGCACTTCACATTTGCCAAAAAGTTAGCAAAAAACATTTGTACATCAAAGTGCCAAGAGAACGGAAAAAGAATAAAACCACTAGAAAAAGAAAAAAACATTGCAAAAAGTGCTTTAAAAATTGTTTGCAAAATAAATGCGTCGCACTCTTGTTGCCAGCGCTGTTTGCTGTTGCTGCTCTGCTGCTCTTCTAAGCACTTAAATTGGAGCAACTCCACTGTGCTGTGGGCTGTGCTCTCAGAAATTTGCATTACGATTTTCGGCCTTAATAAAAATTTCGAACTCGGCTTTAATTGAGGCGTTTTATTAATCAAGACCTGAAATTTGTGTGGCTCGCAGCGAGCACAATATTTATGGAATACAGAAGCCATGCTCGGGAAAACAATGTGGAAAATGTACTGGTTGCCCTGTCGATTGAAATAACACGAAACACGAACCCGAAATTCGAGGTGAAGCAGCGTAGCATGAAAGAGAAATATTTTCTCTTTTCATATATATATATATTTTTTTTCTTCTTTTATTTGTTTTATTTCATGTTTTATTTTTGGGGTTTTTTTATATTCGAATAACAAACTTGAACAAACAGCAACAAGGACAGCGCTGATGTCGACAGCCGGCGAGCGGAAGCGTCGAGCAGACAATGGGCGTGGGCGTGGGCGTGGGCGGGGCGGGGCGCACGAGCAGCTAGGCGCAGGCCGTCGCCTGAGCTCCCACGGCGCTCCGCGTGCTGGCTTTGAGTATCTCGTTTCGCGCTCCACGCGAAACTAAAGCGGAAGCATTGTGTTAAAATAACAAACAATCAAGCGAATCATGCAGGATGTGCAAATAAGAAATAAATATATTTTTATCAACGCCAATGCCAGCGCCAACACCCCACCTGACAACTTCAATTGGCTGACGCCAACCCTCCCGCCCCCCTGCACACTCCTTGGCTCACATTGCTAAATAAAAAAATCAACTTTTCTTTTGGCTTTTTTTTCCGTTGCAGTACCCGCACGGCTGATTTGGGCCGCTGCCGGCAGGACCGCGGAGCTGCCTTGCGACTTGACGCCACCCACGCCGCAGGACTCGGTGAAATTGCTGCTTTGGTTCAAGGACACCACGGGCATACCGCTATACAGGTGAGTGCTGCTGCAAATGCCAGAACACGGCAAATCAATTTCAGAGCCTGGTCAAACTATTTAGTTGAACGAGGACAGAAAAACCCCGTCTGAGCCAGCAGTGAGTCGACGTTGGCGACAAGCGGAAATGTTGCCCAAGTGCTGCACACACACACACACACACACGCACACACGCGCATATGGACACACGTTCGCAGGAACACATCCTGCAGGCGACAGCCATCCATCAAAAACGTGAAGTAATCGTCAACATCCTTTGCTGCCATCACACTTGGCGCATTTTTCCACATCTCTTTCTTTTTTTTTGGGCTTCCATTGAGTCCTTTTTTCTGTGCGTTTTGCCTGAGTTCCGGCGACGGTGTTTTTTTTTTTAGTGTGACGGTATTTTGGCGCAGGATCCCGGAAGAAATGTTTTGTGTACTCGCATGTGTGTGTGTGTGTGAGAGAGTGTGACAAGGATGCGCCCGTCCACGCCGTCATAATCCACTTTGTTATAATAAATGTAAAGCACATCCGATTACAGTTGCCATCGCTAAAGTGTAGCAAATTTTCACGCACATACGCATCAGCCACGCCCCTCCCCTCGCCTCTCCGCCGGCAGCTTTTACAAATTTCATTTGATAAATTTGCAATGTGGCTCGCGCATTTCAAGTGCTGGCAGCGCGCGGCTTGCGTGCTCCGGCGGCGACTAGCAGACATATATAGGTGTACAACTGGCCACCATCACTCGATAATCATAAACAACTGCAGCAACTGAGCTGTGGCTGTGGCTCGAGCTGTGGCTGTGGCGGTGGCGGTGGCTGTTCCTGCAGCAACAATTCAGCTGTAAGAGTGCCGGGTGTTGTACATGAAATAAACAGAGTAATTTGCTAAAACAGCAACAAATTGCTGCAATTTGCGCAAAGCTGGCAAAGCTGCTAAAGTCGCAACGTGGCACGCAGCGGCAACAAAAGTAACACACACACATACACACACACACGCACACACACACTCGTGCAAATTGAGCGTCATTTTTTATGGTCGTAAATTATGGTAGCAGTAGGACAACCTGGGCGCCAGCCAGCCAGCCCAAACGAATGGCCAAGAGATGCTTGCATATGTTTATTTATGATGTATAATAAGCGCCGTGCTGCCAGCCACGCCCACACACTAAATTCACACTTAACCATTCGCTTTGCAGCCTGGACTCGCGCGGCGGCAACGTAAAGCTGGCGCCACATGCGGCCATAGCTAGCGATCTGGGTCAGCGCCTGTTCTTCAGCATCGGCGATAATCCCAAGGATTCGCGCCTGCAGATTAAGCAAGTTAAGCCCGAGGATGGCGGCGTCTATCGCTGCCGCATCGACTTCTTCAATTCGCCCACCCGGAACTACAGGCACAACCTGACGCTCGTTGGTAAGTCGAATGCGGACAAGCGATCTGCAGCACATTCACTCACTCACTCACTCTCTATTTGTCTATCTCCCTCTCTTTCTTGCAGTGCCGCCCGAGGAGCCGCGCATCTTTGATGCTCAGGGCAAGGAAATCTCACAATTGGCTGGGCCATTTCGTGAAGGTTACGAGCTTTTCCTCTGCTGCCAAGTGCGAGGCGGTAGGTGTACAAAATATTACAGTCTGCTGCATATATATAAAAAAATATATATTAATATACATATGAGTAAATATGTACTAAAAAAGTTAATATAGCATATGCAATGGGCAACAAAATTTTACTTACTTTATTTCAATTTAAAACACAGCCTCAGGCTTGAAGAAAATAATTTTCCGTAATTGCAATAAAATGTTCACACATTCAGCTATATTCAATTAACTATTGAAATTAGTTTGCTTTAGCCTTTTTTCTAAATTAAATTAAATTCTCTAATTAAATTAAATTTGTTAAGATTCTTGCGTTGATTATATTAGTTGAGGAATTCATTGCACAAAGTACCAAGTGCTTTCTGAACCCGAGTTCAGTTTGTGCAGCCTGTCAGACTGCGGTTGCACGCTTATCTGTCTAGGCAGTTAATTCGTGTGTAAGCCACACACAGGCAGTCGTCCTGTCAAGTGTGTGCAACCGCAGGAGCAGCTCGCATGGCTGACGCCGAATGGCAGCCTTCATAATGTATCGTTGCTTTCCCGCAGGGCGACCGCCGCCGAAGGTCACCTGGTGGCGCGACGGTCACGAGCTGATCGGCACCAGCCACACATCCGTGGAGGAGGGCGCCACGGTCATGGTCAACCAGCTGCTGATTGGCACCACGACACGGGACTATTACGGGGCGCGCATCGAGTGCCGCGCCCAAGGCACACGCATGCTTGAGCCCGTCACCAAAGATGTCACCGTGCAGGTGCATTGTAAGTACAAGTCCGGAGTGTCCAAGGCAACGCGCTCACCTTATTCCCTCCCCCTTAATTCCATTCACAGTGAAGCCAATCCGAGTGAAGATCATCACGCCCAACGACCTGCTCACTGCGGGCCATCCCATTGCCATACGCTGCGAGTCGTGGGGCTCGTATCCGGCGGCCAAGATTACCTGGCTGCTCGATGGCGAGCCCATACGCAACGCCGAGTCGACCCTGCACAATGACAAAGAGGTAAGTGCTCTCTCCCAATTTGCTCGACCGAATAAAGCCAAAGCGAACGTCGCCCCCCGAGGCAGCATAACTTTTTTCGCCTGCAAATTTGCTGTCCACGTTTGACATTTGATAGCAACAGTGGCACGCGCACACCCACACCCACAGCCACCCAGCTCGGAGCAACTGAGCAGCGCTTAATAACCTCCGAAGTGCAACAACTACCACCACTACGACTACGACTATGGCCGCAGCCGACCACTGGGTGACCCTAAAAGGCGACGTGAGCCAGGCAAAGTTTTGCTGCAGCCGCAGAGCCAGAAGCTGCAGACAAGTTGACTTCAAGTGGCCCGTCCGCCCGACTGGCTATGCGCCCCGCCTCGCACCGCTCCTCCCCGTACGCTCCACAGTAGTTCTTTGATTAAGTGCACTGCCAAAAACTTTCAAGCGAGCTATACAAATTTGCACTCGACAGGCCGAGCGACGGACGTTGGCCAGACTAATGTGCGAATTTTTATTTGAATTTATGTAGATGGGGCCGGGCCATTTGTTAGGGGCCCATCGCAGATTTTTGTGCATCCTGCTTAAATTTATCAGCTCCAGCTCACATGCAGCACGACTTCATTTGCCAGCCCAGCAGCCAGCCGGGCAGCAGTTTGTAAGACATGCGACCGCACTGTGTAAAGACAGCTCGGCTTTCGACATCCATTAGTTATCCATGTGCCATACTCTACCACGGGGCATAACAGTTATCGGCACGTAATGTGAGACGGCCAGCAGATGCCACCTACGTCCAGTGCAAGCTCCACATCATTATTTAGTCTCTGTTCGGGCAGAGTCTGCCCTCATTTTATGTGATTTCTCAACAAAAGGTTTATTTAGAGCTCAACCATATATCGATGTTTTGCAAGAGTATTTGCTCTTCGTCAACGCAGGTTCGGTCTTTTCTCTGCCTTTGGCCATGCCGATGCCTTTTCCGCTTTCTAATTATGCCCATGGTAATGGATAGAGACAGGAGCCACAGCCGGACCAGATACAAATGCCTGAAAACGTGAGCTGCTCGGAGCCTAGTCGAAAGCCAAACGTCGCCTGACATTAGACAACTCGTGCATAACCAATTCGTTCGATAACAGAGCACAGCAGCACAAGCTGCGTCTATGTGTGTGAGGCATCTGTGCGGGTGGAGTGAGTGGGGCACAGTGTTGTGGGCGACTGGAAATGCTGATGGCTTGCCATCGTCATGCTCGGCATTTGATGTAACCCAACACGCTGCTCGGCCGAGCATCTAAAAATGCGTCTCATTATTTGGCAAGCTCGTGCCGCAATGCAACTCGAGCCTCCCGTTGGGGTACTGGGTTTCAACCACAAATTTGGCTGTCTGGCAAGCTGGAAATACAATGAAAAATCTGAAGAATATTCGTTTAATTATTTCACAGGATGCCAACATAACGACCAGCATACTAACGCTGAAGGTGACATCGGAGAACGACAATGCTGAGCTGACCTGCCGTGCGACGAATCCTTGGTTCTCCGGCGGTGCCATCGAGGACAAACGCATCATACGCGTCGCATGTAAGTAGACGGTAGAGCAGCAGGTATAGCCACTCCCCATCGATCTCTTCCAGTGAGCTCCGAGCTCTCCTTAGATCAACGATGATTTAATCCCCTCATACAATCGTTCGGTATTAGAGTCTTGTATCTACCTCTCAGGCTGCCTTGCCAGCGTGTAATTGTGTAAAGGTGCCTAGCCTAAAGCACTTTGCGTCGCGGCAAGTCCAATTAGAGGCGAATTAGGGCCAGACCAACGTGATTTGATTAGAGCTCCAGCGCCTGCAGCTCTGTAGATGCAGTCGGTGCAGCTCCTGTAGCTCCGTCTCCTTTTCAAGCTCAGCCCGAGGCGGTGTTCACTTGTTGTGCCTGTTGCACGTTAAGCAGCTTATCAAATGCAGTCAACGGCAACACTAACGTCATTATTCCTGATCATCATCATCAACGATGATGATGCCGTAGGCGTTGTTGCTCCTGCTGCTGTTGGCCTTCGACTTGCCTTGATTAAATTTTCACTGTTGTGTTTCCGGTGCTCATTTTTCGCCTAGCCTTCATAATATTTGCAGCATCCGCTTCCGGCTTCCGTTTTAGATTACTCCTGCCCGGGAGCAACAAAAGCAAATTAAATTACCTGCACTCAATGCGGCCTCGACAACCTCTCAGTGCGACATCAGAGTTCATTTCGATTTAATTTTGTGCCGCATTTTTAATAATTCACCATAAATGTCCGCAATTTCTGCCGTCTTGCGCTCAGAGCCCCATAGTTTTATCCACCCGCCTCGCAAGATGGCGACCGGACGGGAGCCCGCACAAGGCGCTCGCCCTGGCGCCAGTCTCGGTCGCGTATTAGATTTTTACAACCGTAACTAATAGTCCCATTTGGCTTACGGCCAGGCGGCCGCGCACCACAATGGACTGAAGAGGCTCGCCGGCCCCCTTAGGCTGTGCCCGATGCGTGGACAACAGCTGACCAGGGCAGAGCAGCAGCAGCCGCGTCAGCTTGGGATAACTACATTACGCAATGCTGGTTACGCCCGGACGGGTGGCTCACCTTATGAGCCATTTGCGTTTATTATTTGGACTTTTATCCGGCCATTTGCAGCGCTCATTGGATTTGACGCCCGCACTCACTTATCTGCCCTCTTTTTTCCTCCTTCTTCCGCACAGATCCGCCCACCGTCTCGGTGCACTTGGCCAACGAGGATCCCAGCCGAATGGTAACACGCGCCGAGGGCCAAAATGTTACATTCAAATGTCGTGCGGACGCCCGGCCACCTGTCACCAGCTACTCCTGGTTCAAGAACGTAAGTACGCCACAGATTCTCATCAATTCCTCTAGCTCCCGATTCGGCTGCCCCTCACTCCGCCTGACCGAGGCGCGCCAATCACTGACGCCTCTCGCTTTGGCCATTTTTATTATCAATTGCTGGGCCTCTGGCTCTGGCTCCTTCTTCTGCTTTCGGGCTGTCGAAATTCCTGCGGCAACCTAAGCAGACACTTTGCGGTTTAATTTAATTTACCGAAATTGTTTGCAGCAGCCGAAATTTCGAAAACTGTGGCCAACTCCCATTCGCAAGACGCCAGGCGCCAAATATGTGGCCTATTCGGTTACCAAGTGGCCAACATCAGAGGCGCCCCAGCCCAGCCTTAAAGCTGTGCGCTCGTCGAGCATAAATAATTGCGAATGATAGATTTTGATTGAAGTTGGCGTGTATTGAAAATTATTTAAGCATTAATCATGCGACAAATAAGCCTGAGATTGGCCCAGCTCCTAGCTCAGCCCCGCCTCCACTCACATATATTTATAGAAGCCACAAAGCTTGACCGGCATTGTTCGGTCTTACGGCATTGTGTTGTTGCTATTACTAAATGGGCAAGGTTTTGACAACCTTTGACAGTTTTGTTCACATGGCACATCATCATTTTTCATGGCCCTCACACAGACACACACACACACACACACACACACACAGATATACGCACAATAGCATTAAATTATGTTTTCTTTTCCACTCACATTATTACACAATATTTTCTTCGTCTCTGCCGAGTGAGTGTTGCGGCTTGGCATTTAACAAATTATCCCAGGCCATTGTGGGAAAAAAAAGAAACTTTTTAATATTTAAGGCATTTTGTGTGTCGTGCTTCGGGCTTGGCTTTTGCCGTTGCCATTTGTAAACAAAAAGCCGAAATCGACAAAAATTATGAAAAACGACGCGCCCAACGTGAGCTGAGAAAAAGTTCGAAGTAGAAGCAAAAAGTGAGCAAACTTTGTCACTTCTTCGCCTGTCATTCCTCTGTCCGCTTTAGATTTACTTTATCAGCAGTTTCATTCTTTCCCTCCGTCTAGATAACCCACAGACTTAAGGCGAGCTCAGCTTTAAGATTTCGTCAAGCAGAAAATAAAGAGAAAATTTCATGTTCCTATTTAAGTTGCGCTGGCATGTGGCCTATTGTACTTAATTTGGAGTGAATTACAAATGCATTGGAAAATATAATTTTAATTAGCATATTCATCAGCAGAGTTACCTGCATTATTTTCAATACCTTTTGCAAATTAACATATGTATGAAGATTAAATTTACTGTAAAGGCAAACATTGATAGTTTCAATTGGGAGATACCTCTTACATACTATAGTTTTGCAGTCGATGCAAATGAACTATAAATATTGAAATTCTATTATTTATTCCGATACATAAATTCCATACAAATACATGAAATATATAATTTGTCTATTATTTATAGATCCTCAGATTAAATGGCAAAAAAACTAGGCCCATAAGCTGCTTCTGAGACCATATTAAGCCCCATTATGTCATATTAATGCTTACAGGATATTTATATAGTTTAAAATGCAATTGGATAATGCTTAAATTATAATTTCAGTGATAATATTTTCACAATTGCATTTTCATATTTTTTTCACTACACCACAAAATTAACTCTATGCATTTTGATGGCTACTCAATAATGGAAAAATGATTACAAAATATATTTTGCGTTGGCGGCAAGTCCTCATTGGCATAACGTTAATTGCACGCTTAAATCCATTGTCACAATATAATACATTTCATCGCATTGAATAATGCCAATAGAGATGCTTGAATGCCATTTAATTCGATTTGCAAGCGAAACCGAAATATTATTGAGAGCACTTTGCGGTCGCTTAGGCCGCGACATGGCGGAGTTTGTTAATGACATAAAATCGAATTCGGCTGGCATTGTGGTGTCTGTGGTCTGAGCTCTGAATTCAATTGCATTTCCATTAGCTCTGATTTATGTATTCACTTCAATATGCTATGCTCACCAGCATCATTTAGATTAGCAGCCGAACTATATCGCTTGGCTAGACCAAGTTCTCCAAGCTAAGTCAACTTTGCAGTGCATTCAATTGTGTGGAATCACAGTAAGGTTTGTAAGTTTGTATAGCTGCCCCGGATGTGGCAAGTCACAGCTCATCTCAACTCTTTTGAAAATCGTATTATTGTGGGATATTTTCTTTTATTGTGGCATAAACTACAATCAGTGCCATGTCAACGCTTTATTCCTAATCTCTATTATGTACTTTGCAGGGCATGCGTATGTCTGGCGAGGGCACGGAAATCATGCACCTGACGCACCTGGAGCGAGAAAGTGCAGGGGCTTACGCCTGCGGAGCCACCAATACGGAAGGAGAGACGCGCAGCTCCAGCCTCACCCTCAGAGTGCAGTGTAAGTAAGCAGCTTTGCTCGGGGCAGGCTCAATAGAAAATAAGTAAGCTAGAGGCAGACAGGCAGCCATGACACTGCCAACAATATGATGAAATAACATGGCGAACGGAAACGGAAGTTGCAAAATAAAATCAACTCGCTGCAGCTCGTGCCCATGGCAGCAAAAAATATGTAAGTTGCCAACTTGCGCAGCGGATGAGGAAATTGCTTAGAAATAATACATAGCCCTTCTGTGGCGGGCGATACGTGCGTTGTTAGCCTGCGTACTTGTTTACAATTGTGAAATTGTTGCTGCCAGCGGGCTAAATAACCGCCATTGATTTACACACAAAAGTTTCGGCTATAAATTTAACTCTCGCCACGGCGCAGCCAACTTTTTTCATAAACCTCACGCACTGCCTTTGGGGATTTGCTGATGCCGCCGCCGCCGCCGCTGCCTGCAATTTTTTATCGCAAGATTAATGTACAGTGCATATAAAAACGATTGAACTATATAAATCAGTTGATCAATGTGGACCTTCTGTATCCCGAAAATGTGAAGTGTTGCCCAAAACGGAGCCAGCTCGAGCTGTCATCCATCGTAAATTGAATTCATTTGGCACACCTTTCGCCATTTGCCGCTCAGAGGTGTGTTAAGAGATTGACAATTTATCATAAACTGCTTCGTTTTGAAAAAAAAAACTAAATACATTTATATAGTTGATATGGCAATAAGTCAGTAAAGTTTTCCGAAATTGAATTAAAATCCTCGACCAAGCCGAAGTCCTCTAGCTTACAGAATATTACAAATAAGTTAGACTTGAGCGAGGGACTCTCTATTTGATTTCTGTTCTTATTAAACGCATGTGACGACGGCAAAGTTGAAAAGAACATGTATATACACTATAAATCTTCTTTGCTCCCACACACACACACACAGACACACATACAGACAATCCTCTTACTTGACGGAAATCTACAAAGGAAACGGACTCATTTTTCAGTGCTCGAGAGTCGGAAATACGCATCTTCAGCTATACGACAGTTAAAGTAGTTTTTATTTGGAATTATGAAAGTTTAACGCGTTGAGTTGTGGGCAAGTTGAGCTCAACTCACATACACACACACACATTAGCAACAAGTACTCGCACACACACACTCACGCACATTTCTGCAGAAGTTGAAGCAGTCTCTCAAGCATATTGCGCTGAGTTACAAGCGACTTGTGATAACAGCAGCAAGTAATAAAGCCTCAAATACTTATCAGCCTTGCCGTGACTTACATACAAAGATGGCTTTCAGCGCGCTCGCTCTGCACCACATCAGGGATAGTGCACACATGCGTGCATGTAGATATATATGTTTGTTTAAAGTACATATGTGTGGCAGACGGAGTTGGCCTGCGGGCGTGAGCGCTGCTTCCGTATATCTGCTCTCATTTTACAGTCAAGTGAAAGTAAGCTTGGCAACATCTTCTTCAATACCTGCCACGCTTCGACACACACACACACACTGAGATTTAGCTGCTTTTAAGCATAAACAGGACAACAACAACGACAGTGCCTGCGTTCATGAAACGGAAACATGTTAATTACTATGCCCAAGGCTATGTAGCTGGCACGACTTCCTCGTGGATTCAGTCTTCTGCCTCTTCTTTTTTCTCATTTTTATTTTCGTTTTTGTGTACTTGCGTGTCCTGGTGGCACAGCTCCAGTGGGCGGGGCGGACTGTTTACTTTCCCGGCTGCCCTCATATTCGAGAGCTAAGCAGCAGCATTAAAAAAAAATAGGAATGTTTTGCGGCTTTGCGACCTTTTATCTGACTTGACTTGATGCGATGATTTTTATTTTGTTTCCTTTACAGTCTCGCCGCGCTGTAAGCCGGGCACAGAGCAGACCTCCATCGGAGCCATTAACATGCACTCGATACAGGTGAAGTGCGAAGTGGATGCCGATCCGCCAGAGTCGGTCCGATTCAGTTGGACCTACAACAACACACGGAACGTGTCGCCGGTAAGTCCTATTTTGCCAAATCCCAAACTGCATGCCAAATCCTTCGACTTCCTCATATTCCTGCCTTGGAGCTGGCAACTGTGATTACGTTCGCAAAAGTGGCTGCAACTGCAGCGCGCACAGTTCGTGTCGAGCTTAGCCTAAAATTATTGATTCGCCAGCTGGAAAGCTGAGAGCCTGCAGCCCCAAGGTGGCCAGCTATTAGCAAAACTTGTGTTAAATACTCGGCAGCTGGCTGGAAACACGAAACTACTCCCACAGAACAAAGACACGCTGACGAAGAAAATCCAAATGGGAGCCAGACTGAGCAACTTTGTACGTGACTGAATTAAAATTTAATCAAAATGTATAAATTCTGCAGCGGGCTTGCAGGGCGGGGTTTGCTGCTAAACCGAAAAGCTGCCAGCAGAACTAAGAGTGAAGGAGCAAGAGAAAGGGCATGGGAGAGAGAGAGAGAAGGGGGGAGGGGCGGGGGTGGAGAAATTGTGAAGTGAGATTGCGAGAAATTGAGCAGAAGACATGCATATGCGAGTCCACACAGCATTGGGGGACAGCTGTGCACAATAAATAAAGTAATTCATTTAGCTCAAAAGTTATTTGAAAATCTGCTCGAAAATCCAGTGAGCCGGGCCACAAGCTCAGTCCCGCCTGGACCGCACTCAACCGAGCTTGCCTCGATTCGACTTATCCAACTGCATTGCAATAAAAACCTATTTGCCTTGAAATATTTATGCAAGCTCGCCTGCTCGACTGCTGGACTGCTCGACTGCTCGAGTGCCTTCAATGATTTTGCTTACGTTTGCGGTACGAGTTGTAATCCGTGCTCGGTTGATGCTCTTGTGCTTTCAGGTGCTGAACTCCAGGATACAATCGAACGGCCTGTCCAGCACTGTGACGTATCTGCCGCAAACCGACTCCGAGTTAATAACGTTGGCTTGCTGGGCCAGCAATCCGGTGGGCAGACAGACGGCGCCGTGCCTCGTTCACATTCTGCCAGCAAGTAAGTAAAGGAAATTGTTCCCATCCCTGCGCAATCTCCCCCTAAGGCCACAGCCCGTCTTACGCCACCTGCCTGGCTGTCCAAAGATGCCGACATTGTGTGCAATTTAAACAAGAAGCCGTCGCTGTTTGTGTTGGTGTCGCTACCAAGCACAGAGTCTCCGTGTGAGTGTGTGTATAAGGATATACTTACCTAATTGGTTGCCAGATGTGCATATGTGGTGTGCGCTGCAGTTCATGCAACCAGGCAACCAGGCAGCCAAGCAGTGGCTCGGCCAAAACTCAAGGCAAATAATCATCGGAGCCGTGGTCTACCCCAATTTCCTCGTACAGCTCGCATCATTATAAGGTCTATGACCAAATTGTAGACGTTATTAATGCAAACTGTGGGCGTCGCCCTATGACACCCCTATTTGCGCAAAGTGGCGCGATTGTTGGCCAACACTTCGAAATGCAAATTCGTAACTGTAAACTAGGCCATTATGAGCCGTGTCTGTCTCCACTTATGACCCTCATTTGACTCTCTCTCTCTCTCTTCCGCAGATGCACCTGAGGCGCCGAAGGCTTGCGAGCTGCGCAACGATACCGTCCTCGAGGTGGTGTGTGTGGCCGGCAGTGACGGCGGACTTACGCAGACCTTCATGCTGGAGGTGGTCGGAGGCGATTTGCTATATGCCAGCGAGTCGGCGACGGGCAAGGGCCAGTTCGGCGACGTGAATGGCCAGGTTGACAATGAGTTGTCCACGCTCAACGATCAGGTGAGTCCGAGTGACACGTGCTCTCGATGGCCAGCGAGGCTGTGGACTGATTGAATTAAAATTAAGACATGGATGGGAGAGTTGATTCGCCTGAAATCCATATGGTCAATTAGTGTGCTCGTCCTTTCTGACTTTTCTGCTTGAATTATTAATGAATATGATTTTGAGTCGAGGCGGTGGGACTGGGGCTGGTCGTACGGGTTAAGCCACGTGGCTCAAGCGTAAAAAGGACAACATAATTAATGCTGTAGGTTGCCATTCGAGGCGAGCAGTTTAACCAGCTGTGAGGACGAAGGATGATGGACGGACGGCGACGTCATCCATAAGCCAATGCGGCAAGCACATGCTGAGTTATTAAATTATCTCTGTCACTCGTAAAAGAGAATATCATATGAAAATTTCATTTCATTTCGTTGGGTTGCTTTCAGCAACTTAAGCTAGCCGGAGCGGCCCTCGAGAGGGGTAGGGCGGAAGGTGCGGCCAGTACAAGTGAGCGGAGCAAGCCGACTTGCTCTACTGATGCAGGGCCGGGCGGGTGAGTTTATTAGCAAAGTAGCCAAGCGCAAAGCAGCGACAGGTCGAGGAGATGAGCAGAGCGTGATGAGCAGGACATGGACTCTGGCCAACGTCGGACGTTTGCAGCTTAAAAGTTTCACGCTAGATAAAAACGGCATACAGCAGGCGTCGTTGGGGCCGAAAGCAGCAGCTCGGGTACATTCAGTGGTGGGCGGTGGAAGGGCGGGTATGCGTAAGCGCCGCAAGGACAACATAAATTACTTACGCTTACTTGAGTGGGAATTTGTGCGTAACCAACGAAGCTCACTCGATTGTGTCCCATTACGGCAAACGGATATTCAGTTTAAAATTTCAGACAACGCTCTGGTCAGAACAATGTGGATGTGTGGGCGTGCTACCCCCACACATGGCTCGCAATCTGAACACATTTTTAGGCATGAATAATTATTTATTTGTTGCCTGTGTGTATGGGTGTGTCTGTGTGTGCCTTTGCACAAAGTTTGGGCCCCAAAACTTGGCAGCAAATAAATATAGAATACTTTGTAACCCAGGCATATGGCGAGCATATTACATGGCGACATATGTCTATCCAACATAAATATATCTATATATATATATATATATATATATCTATATAATTTGATTGTATTTTTAACGTGTTTTGTTTTGCTCGCTCACTTATTTTGCAGGCTACATCAGCGCCCATCTTTCGCATCCAGGAGAACAGTCCACAATTTCGTTTGAATAATTTAGAGCCGGGACGTGAATATCAATTTTTAGTTTACGCCGTCAACGCTAAAGGACGCAGCGAGCCGCCGGTGGTGATTGAACGTGTGCGAGTCGCTGCCCAACTGGGACCATATGGTGAGTAGCCGAGTGTGCGACTGGCCGAGTACACGAGTCACAAGACAAAAGCCCCACATAAAGTGTGCCAAAATATTTGCCAATTGCCTTTGCTTTCGGCTGTGGCAGTTGCGGGTCACTTATTGGCAATGGCAATAAAGTTGGTCGAGTCGGGTTGTGTTTCCACGCGCCATGCTGGTAGTTTGTAGTTGATAGCTGCCAGCAATCGACGTGGCTGTCTAATTCAACGCTTCACTGCATTTTCAAATCAACGCAAGTTCAAGAAAATCATCTTCAATCAGGCGCCGCGAGAACTGGTCGCAGGCACTGGCACTGGCATAGGCAGAAGCAAAGGCACAAGCACGAGCAAAAAAACAAAAAGGACCTTATGTCCTGGCTGGTTGGCTGGCTGCCTTGTAGGCTTGCTGTTGAAGACGCCCTTTTCTAATCCACTGACTGAGTTATGCAGCGATGCGTAAAGCATTTCAGCATTTTCCATCAATGCGCCGAGCGAGGCACGCATATTACGTATACGCAGGGGCGTGCCACTACAGCCTCTTAATTTTTCCCATTCTTAACGACATAACGACAACTGTGTGCGCCGCTATGTGTGGTCGCATGTGTGTGCGAGTACGTGTGTGTGTGAGTGTGTGTGTCATTGGCAGTGCCCTTCTTTATTTCATGCCATCGAGCGAGAAGGCGAAGCGAAATTGCTTCAATTTTCGTTTTGCTTAACGGGAAGCCGTAGACACTTTGCTTTTATTGTTCGCCTCGCACACGCGTCCACATTCGCACCCATCCAGTGCGCACATGCACGTATATCGGTGCGTAGGCAGCAACGAGTACAGCGTTGTCATTATTTCCATGCTGATTTTTATTTTTATCTGCATTTCCATTTCCATTACCATTTTCATTTTCATCTGCAGTGCCAGACTTTTTCTTTTCTTTTTTTTAGCCATTTCCATTTGCCTTTACGGTGCCCCGTTCGAGTCGGCCATAAATCACATATAATATTGACCGATTTAATGTGCCTAATTGTGCTTCATACGCAAATGTTCAATTAAGTGCCCGTTGCCTGCCAGGTCAGTTTCGTTGTCCTCAGCCCTGGGGTAAAAGGCGTCGTCCATTCAGCTACGAAGCAATAAATGTGATTACCAACGGGGCTGCGCCTGCAAGCAGATCCCTTGGAAGCTTGATAGGAGTAATTTATGCGAAATTTTAACAGTGCCAGCCAAGGTCTGCCTACGCAGCTTCTATTATTTACACAATGCCGTGTGTATGTGTGTGTGTGTGTGTGTGTGTGTGTAGGTGTGAGTAACTTGCCAATAGATAGGCCCAGACAGCGCCGCCCTTGAGCCTTAAAATTCACGTGTGAATAACGGCAAAGGCGACGAGTCGACGTCGACGCTTGACGCTGATTTTTGCTGCTGATTTAAATCAGTTTATGCCAAAGCGAAAAACACATGAGCCTAAAATATTCGTATATTTTTTATTTAATGAAAGCCTTGAATGCGAGAAGGCAAATAAATTGGCAAATCTGCCAAGAGAAAACAAATCTTTTAGCCTGGAGCCAGATGAAAGCAGACCCAAGCAACTGGTTGATGGGAACAAGGCAGGGAGTGCAAACGCAGGAGATACCCTTTGATATAGAAAACGAGGATAAATTAATAAAAATCTCCAAGTCGAATAATTTTTTCATACGAAAATTCATAGATATTATACTGGAGCAGTAAAAATGAAGATTTACGAATATTCGTAGATATTTTATAGAATCAGTAAAAATAAATTTAACTACAGAGTAAGATTCTCTCCAGCTGTAGGGTATAAAAGAGCTAAAACACGGCCAAGAATATTGCTAAGAAAATTGTTAGCACAGGCCGACAGCATCAATGGCAGCCACACAACAACCAAAATTAAATTGAGCCGCAGGTGTAGGCAATTTCCACCTAAATGCTCGCTTCAAAAGCCCGACCTGCGCCACCAGAGCCACCAGAGCCACAGCCACTTGGCAGTGTTTCAATTCGAAGCCCGTAAATGGAGCGGAAATGTTGCATAGCGGATAGAAGCGAAGACGAGCGGGCTTCTTTAGCCCAGCTGGTGGGCAGCTGGGCAGGTGAGCAGGCCGAGACAAGACGAATGAATCGCATAAATCTCGCCTGGGGATCATCTTACAAAGAGTTTGCCCCTGCAATTTCCGCCTTGCCATTGCCAGATGAAAATCTAATAAATATAAACAATGCCCCTCGCACATTGCCAATAATTGGCGAAGCTTTTGCAATCTAGAGCAATCAGCGTCCTGATTTCGTTGCCTCTGGCAGTGGTGAGCAATTAAAGCTCTATCGACTCCGCTGCCAACCCTCACGCGGGTCCTGGCCAATTGGGCTAATTTCAATTTTCAACACAATTTGCTATGGCAATGCGAACGAGAGCGAAAGCGAAGGGGAAGGCGAAGGCTAGGGCGAGGGCGAGGGCAAAAGCGAAAGCGGGACGACTTAATGCAAAGAAAACAAAAACCTCCAGAAAAACAAATATACAACAGCAAAACAGTTAAAGCAATCAGTTGAACGAAAGGCAAAACGTGAGTTTATACACAGACACACGCCCATACACACACGCACACATACACACATACACTGAATTCCAAAATAAAACAAAACAAAACAATAAATAGCAATGAAACGCAAAAAAAAAGCAAAGATGAAAATGGGAAATAGAGGAGGCTGTAGCAAGGGCTGCTTCCAGAACATCATACTAATTTCGAGCAAATAACAAATCATTGTTCATCCTGCCCCCCACTCACCCCGCTCCCCCTGCCTTGGCCAACGAACTATTTGATGTCTAACCTGCGTCCACTTTATGCTGTGTTTTATCTCACTTACAGATGAATCTATACTCTCGGAGGATCCGACGCCCGCGGAAACCACGCATCATGGGGGCGGCAGCGGCAGCAGCGGCGGCGCTAGTGGCGTCGGCGCCGGCGCCAGCATCGGCAGCGGCCCGGAGAAGGAGTCGACGCTGCTTATACTTGCCACAGTCGTGGCGATAGGCGCCGTCATTGTGACGTCAATTATCGTGGCCGGTATTGTTGTTGTCTGTCGGCATCGGCCGCGGCCACCTGAGCCGCAGGAGGTGCGCAAGAGCATGCGGTAAGTTTGCCCTGAATACCCTGAAAAGCAGTGAACACAGTGGGGTATCTTTAGACGAAAGAGTGCAAGGGCACTGAAATAATTGCCAACGTAGTCAAGTTGTATTGGGCGGGGTATACCCTAGTCGAGTATTCCTTGCTTTGAGCTGCGCGCATATAAAAACTAATAATGAAATTGTTTGCTCTGCCGTTGCGGCTGTGTGTGCAAAAATAATTACAGCATTATTTATGGGGCGGACGTGTGCAGCAGCAAAAGTAAATGGAGCAAAGGGAGTTTAAGCAGCATAAATAATTGTAACATATTTCACTGACCCCTTTTTGATTGCATATAATTAAGAATCGCGTCAATTGTAGGGAGCGAGTGCATACCAAATCGCACACCTGCTACAGGTTGAAGTCTTTAAAGCTCGTTCAAGCCAATGGCCATGAGCACTATTGTTGGAAGCTTCCATCAGACTCATTAAGCATTTCGCGCGGCAATGACTGAATCGATTAGCCCACAGCAATAGACCCGAAGCCATTCGTTGGACCGAGCTAAATAAAGAGCACGCAGCTGCCCACTAAATTATGCTTAGACTGTAATTAAATTAATTAAACCTGCACCTGACTACGAACCACAAAAGACCCAGAGAGAGAGAGAGAGAATAGAATCGAAACGAACGACACTGTGCTGGTGTGCATCGGAAAGGGAAGCTGCCAGCCCGACACCGTCGCAGTGTCAAGTAAGTTTCATTTAAGATAAGAAATCAGCGTTAACTCTGAAAGGGTCGGCCGGCAAGGGGGAGATAATTAAGCAGCTGCTTAACCCGCCTGGCTGTCGCATTGCCTCCATCCGCTCCTGGTGTAGGCAGCTCCACCTGGTCGTAGTTATCGGACTCTGTCAACTGTCAGCTGAGGTTGAGCTTGAAGCCCGTGCTTGTTCCTCCTCCCGTGCTTTGGCTAATGAAAGACAAACTCGCAGTGCTGGACAAGCTCTCTGCGGGAGTGTGAGTGCCACGATTAACCCTGCAGTCATTTAGTTTGCCATGCAAACCTTTTGCCCACCTTTCGCTTCCACCTATTAGGTCCTGCCCTGACTTATTTGTACTGTCACTTAATCGTATCAGGCGCCTGATTATCGGTCCACCTGCCAGCCGCATGTGTGTAGGCCTTAACAGAGTCAAGAACGAGAATATTAATTGCGATGCGCCAAAGTCAAAACTTTCTAACATGTCAGATTGGCCGTTCCATGGGGCAACCTCCTATTGTCACATCAAAGCGAACCACATGCGGGTTATTAAATGCTCGATTTACAAATTAAAATGCTCGCAATATATATATATATATATATATATATATATATATATATATATATATATATATATATATATATATATATATATATATATATAGCTGTCTCTTATGTCATAGGGACCGCTGCACATAAGTAGATCAAATGACATACGATTTCAGTGGCTGTGGGGTAAATTAGCTTCCGCCCCTCTCGCTTCTCTTAGTTCTCATGTGCGCCACAGCATAAATTTTAGCGATTTGCCTTTTGTGTCAAGTCGTAGTGCAAACATTTATAAACACACACACATCTGCGGTTTCATGATGTGTGCGGGCAGTTTTAACTGATAAGCGCGCATCGGATTTAATTAGCACATGCGGCGTGGCCAACAATGAATTACGCCAGATCAGGGCAAGAGCAGGTAGTCTATCGTTGGCATATTGCGTATACGCCACGTTCAACGCTAAAATATGATACGGCTAGAAAACTGGCAGCAGCTGATCCCAGGTGACCTGGCTCCTCCAGTGCGCAGTTGTTGTTTTTGTTGACCTGCCGCTTAGGTTGAGCAGCTTCACTTTCCAACAAACTTGTCGCAGTGCAGGAAAACAAGTGGACATCGACCTGGGAGCTATTTGAAAGTTGTTGCCGGGGCTATACCTCTTTGGGCAAATGTGTTGCTAAAAAATTTATTAATAGATTTGTGCGACTTGTTTTTCTCTTTGTTTTATTTCCCACAGGCCGGCACGCAACGATGTGCCCTCCATGTACATTGAGGAGGATGAACTAAACGAGCTGGAGGAGGGCGGCGGGCGGGCTGCAGAGATACGTGCCCGCATCACACCGGCCACATCGCACCTCTGCCACGCTGCTGGACCCATGGGCGCACCCGGTGGCGGCAACGGCGTCGGCGGCGGAATTGTGGGCGTCGGCGGACCCCATCACTACATCTCCGAGAGCTTCATCCAGTACGCGCAGCCCAGTCTAAACGGTACTATTCCAAAATCTATACTCAACAAACTGTAGCCAGTAGCCGTAGTCGTAATCTAGTCAAGTATCCGACTCCTTCAATAATTATAATTTAAATATGTATATTCGTAATTAGCTCTCTTTTGCATCCACTTGGTTTGCTCTTTACCTCTTTACCTCTTGAGTTCCGTTTGAAAGATCGCACTTTATAATTAGCCGTATTTATAGCTTTAATCAATTGATTGCTCTACTTAAATTTATCTATTTTCAATTCTGAATACTGTAAATACTTTTTAGATATTTATGCACTCGCGTCGCCTGTGCGAATACATATTAATATATAATTATAATGATTAGTTCGTATGAGTATGTCTATGTTTATGTTTATTAGCCAAATACCGCGGTCCAAAAGCAATCGAAATCAAATTAATAAAATGCCAATGCGACTGAAAAGTTCGGTCTATCAACAAATCCACATTTTCGATTCGATTTTATTTTCTAATATTTAAATAGCTTCAAGTGCATGTGAGTTTACATTTAATTAGCTGTAAATTGACTGAAACGGGCCAAAAGCGCTTGTGTATATTATTTGTGGTTAACATTGCGCACTTATTCCATTTCCATACTGCACACTTTCACACACACTCACCACCTCATTTATCTATGCCTCAATTATATTATTTAATGCTGTTGGCAGTGAGCACTTGAACCAAACTGCCAATAAATTCATTTAATAATATATCTATAATATGTTTATATTTTGAAATTTGCATTTGCTAAGTAGCTTATCACATGCTATTTTCTAATTAGAGCGCATCGAAACATTTTAAAGTTTTCATTTGAATTGAATCATTTAACACGTGAAATGTTGTAGAGCAGCACTTTCAACACCTTCCCCTACCCACTATGTACCCACATTGTAGCTGCTCCGGGGCCCCGACTGTACTTTATAAATAGTTCTCTTCAATTTTCTCTTCTGTAAAGAAGCGCATTCAAACTAACTCCCCTCCCCCCTCTTGCCCGCTCTCTCTCTCTCTCTCTATGTACCTGTCCTGTTGTTGGTTCTTAAGTCATCACCAAATAGCATAGTTGAGTTTTAGACTTGGGGGTGTACATACCTTGAATAATACTTAAAGCAATGTAGTGCACAGATTCTTTCGTAAAGTTGCAATTTTCACCAACCTTTTGCTACTGTTCTATTACCCTGACTATTCCCCATCCGCCCGCTATCTGTGTCACCACTAACGATGCATTCAAACACTGTTACCGCTAACCCATCCTAGGCGACGTGCTGCTACCTTTGCTTGTTACTGCCAGCCAGCCGACTAGCCGCTACCACCGAGCAGTCGCCCCGCTTCACTCGGCCACAATGTCGGACGTGGTCGTGGCCATGCGCCACCCGGCTGCCGCAAAGCTCTGTGCAACGGCTGCCGATGCAGCCGCCTGGCCGCCCGAATGTATGCAAACTGAATTTTATATAACAAAATCTGTGCTGAAGCCCGAAAAGCAAGAACCATCGCATAGAAACAGAAACAATTACTACACACACACACTTCAAACTTCAACAAGAGCAACAGATTGAGTTTTGGCCATAGCTGAACTTCCGGGTCTACTCATGTCTCACACTTTGCACCTGCACAAATTTTGAATAAAGCAACGGACTCCTCAAATATTCTTTAGAATAACAAAGCTCAAATAAAAGCACGAAAACTGCTTGATTTCACAATTTTAGTCACAATTCTCATCTCCACATTCTGCGTTCACACTTATGTATAATACTCTATTCAACAATCAGAAAGAGGGATTTGGGGTTACAAGGTTGGGATTACTATATAATATAAGAAGTATTCCATTATTAAATCATTTAATAATCTTTACAATTTTCCGAATATATTTGCTCAACTCAAAATTGAATTTGCACTTAGTACAGAGTGTTTTGAAGTCGTATTTCCGCTTTGTCTGTCTGTCATCTGCTGACGATTTCGTCTTTGGCATTTTCTCTTTATTTCGCAAATTGCACTACAAAGCCACAAATTTCTTTTAATTGTGGGTATTTCGGCAATTGGTATTCCTTTTTGGCAACAAAAAGGAACCGTAATTGTTGCAGCAGCACGGTCGAGGCAGAGATTCGAAAATGAAAACTCGTTGAACCTTTTAGTCTGGTAAATATTCATTAAAGTTATTTGCTCCTCGTCTCCAACAAGCTGAGGCTCTAATGGGCATTTTTCAAACAATTAAAGGTTAGACATGGGCAACGGACGGCAGCGGGCTTACCGACGACTTATTGAAGGATTCTCTCTAAGTGACTTTTGTGCAGCATTTTTGTGTCAAGTCATAGCGCTGGTCAAAAGCCAATGTAAATGACAACAACAGGAATAAAGGCAACAACACAGCAAGTGACAGGACAATAGCGCACTCACATGTTAAATATTGTATTTAAAAAGGACAAATGCAGCAGGCGACTGCAGCACTGGCTGCCTAGCTACTGTAGGACACTTTAGCTCTTCTCCGAGCATATTTCACTCACGAGCGACAGAGTTGCACAAGCACTTGAAACTGTGTTTAAATTTATAGTGGAAGAGAGAATCGAATAGTGAAATGCTTAGCATTGTTTTGCTAAGAGATACTAAGGGCCAAAATATACAAAACATAAGTACATATTCAGACTCTAGAAACCAAAACTGCAAATATTGATAGTAAAATACCTTGAAAAACATTCGAGTACTTGACTAAACCGCTTCAAGAGGCAACTGAAGCACTAGGATTATTTTGACATGCATTTTCCTCTGTTTTAGCTAACAAAATATAAAATACAAAATACTAAATATTCTTATATTTTGTTGTCGAATTTTCCTCATGTGCTTCCACTGTGCCCGGAGGTCGTTATGTAGTCGGTGTATTGGTATTTGTGCCTGCGTCCTTGTGTGAGTGAATGAGTCGGCAAAGCCCTTTGGACATGTTGCACACAGTGAGCGATGCAGCCCGAGCAAAGTTATATGCAAATACATGCTCATATCTAGTGCTCGTATTTTGCACGCTCCGGGAGTGCAGCGAACAAATTTGCAGAATATGTTGCTCGCTCTGTTTACTTTGCGAGCTCTTGTACACTTTGTTTTACTTTGAATTGCATAAATTTCAATTATATATTGCAAAAGCACTAAATTAAAAGGCACAAATACTCGCAGAGGCACGCGCTGTCACACACATGCTCACACACACGCACACGCACAACATGGCAGTATGTCAACATGGCAGATGCAAATATTATTTAATGGGCAGATGTGACGTATACGTGATATTTTTTTTAATTTAATATCCCGCCGCCCTTTGGCGCTGTGCTTCTGCCACACGCAAGCCTCGCAAATTAGCCACATTTGATTTTGTCAACGATTTAATTTGCTGCTTGTTCTGCTTTCTCTCTTTATGCTATTCGTTTTTCATAAATTTTGATGCTCCGCAAGCCCGACAACTTTTAATTTATAGCCGCCCCAGGCTGCCAGCTGCGACATGCCACGGCACCTCTTACATTTGACTGTCAAGCGTATGCTGCTGCAAGCGTATTTGCCAAGCCCCCTTATGCAGACATGAAACAAGTTGACTTGTTCTTGCTTACAAGACACTAACAAGTGCCAAAGTCAGACTGAGCCGTGCAAGGTCTGTGCGCAAAATGCTGAAGCTGTTTAGCGTTGCTCTTGCTGAAAATACCCTGCAGCTAAAGAAGACGCAATTAGGGAGTCAAAGCATTTTTAATTCCACTTCCCATGGCTTTACATGGACAAATTGTCGTCGAGCAACTCAGTTGATTAGAGAGAGATTTAATGGAATGATAAATAGTAAGCAAACTTATGTATTCAGATTACAGATGACCTCAAAGAGATTTTATTTTTGCTCGTTTAGTTCACTTTATTTCATGTGAAGAAATTTCACAGATCGATCAGAATATTTAAAATTTTTGATGTTTCCCCACTCGCTTTTACTCGTAAATCTACGTATCCAGTTCGCGACTTTCTTCCCTCGCTTACCTGTGACATTGCAGGGCCTTATCCCCGAGCTTTTCTTATCTGCCTCACTCTGCTAAACAGCTGCTATACACTGATGTACTCTGACAGCGCATAGTGCGCATCGCAGACTCAGACGCAAAGATAGCACTTAGAGCGCACTAATTCAAGTGAAGAAAGTGAGCTACTCATATGTGTGTGTGTGTATGTGTGTGGTACACAGCCCCCATGGCTGTCAGCGCTCACCGACTGTTGCCGTTGTCATTAGCCAGCATTTTTAATTGCATACGGCCCCGCTAGGTGGCGCCCACGTCGCAAATTGAATGAGCGGTGGGCCAGCTGATGTGCCGCGGCGGGGGCGGCTTGGGCGAGTTAAGAGCGCGTGTTTTCTTCATAGTGCGCAGGCAAATGCGTTTGACTTTTTCAGCTGACATACAGTGTTGTGTCAGTGTGAGTGTGGATATATATATATATACAATATATATATGTAAGTGTTTGTTTTTGCGTATGCTTTTTTTGTGCACATTTGTTTCATTTCATGCTGCAACATTCATTTTGCTCGACTTTTTGTCTTACAGCTTTTGTTGTTGTCGACGTTTGTTTTGTTTGTCATGAGTCGCTTCGCCAACTGGGTAACATTTGTGTAGCTGCCCTTGAGCCTTTGCCTTCTGCGCCAGCTGCCTCACATACACACAGAGATTGACAGAGAGAGAGAGAGAGAGAGAGAGGCTTGCTTTTGGGTTCATGTTCACTTCACTGGCACTCGTCTAATTAGACAATGTTGAGTCTGGGCCCGCAGTGGCAGCCAGTGAAATAGATGCTTGCTCAAGACGACTAAGAGTCATCATTTGTTGCGGCGCTGGTCGCTTAAAGGCGCCTTAAAGCATGCTGTAAAATCGGACCTGCTCTAGATGCCTCAGGCGCTCTGGGCTCAACTTTGATGTCTGTGGGCCAGCCACACGAGCTGCCACACAATTTGCTTTGGCAACATTGTTGATGCGGCCTATGCTGACACACGCACTCACGCACAGCCCGGTCCGGGTTACTCTGTGGCACTTCAATGTCAACGCTCATTCATTTGTCGCCTCACTTCCGCTGCTCCGCTGGCCCTATTTGCCTTTTGAGTCCCAGAGCTGGCAACATTTTTGCAACTTTTGACATTTTTAATGCTGCCAGGCATGGCGTGAAAGTAAACGTGAAAGGCCACACACACACACACACACGCGCACAAACATGGACAGGCACACACACACATTTATATACAAAGTGTGACGCCATTTGAAGGCTGCCTTAGTTTGTGCGTCTTTATGACTCAAAGACGCCGCACAAATGTGACATAAAAGGCGATAATAATAAAATATAACACAGGGCGCTGTGACAGTACGAACCTCAAATAACAAACTGCAAAATCGTAAACAACGTCGCCAGCAGCCAGCGCTAGATGGCGCTTCAGTTTCACTTGACCCGAGCTCCAACTCAAACTCCAACTAACCTAATGCGTGTGCGGGCAGCACAATAAAATGAAATCGGACATAAATGTGCGATAAAAATTAAGAAATTGTTGAATTATTTTATATTTACGAGCCAGCTGGTCTCATCGGCGGTGTTTGGGGGAATATTAATATTTATATGCTGCTGCTGCTGTTGACATTGTTGTTGTTGTTGTCGATGTTGTCGATGTTGTTTGTGTTGCTCTTGTTTTTGTTTTGCTTTTTTGCTCGGTTGTTGCTCTTATCGGCGCACAGTTGGTCACGCTTTTGATATTTGCTAATAGTTACGATATCTTTTTTCTTTTATATATTTTTCATTTGCTGCCAAAACAATTTGCAACTGTTGTATGATGTCATTTTGCAAGTGCTCTAAATTTCAGCACAGCCGAAAAGAAACCCAAACAATAATAATAAGAATAACAATAATAGAAACCATGAAACAAGCTAAACTAATCGGTAAACACGAATTGTACTTTTGTTTTTCTTCCCACTCGCAACCATTTGACTCACTCTCGTTTTCTCTCTCTATCACTCACACACACACTAACAATTGCGCATTATTAACTCATAATTTTATCATACACACAAACACACACACACACACCCGCACACGCACATCCATACTCTCTCTCTCGCCCCATTGTCGTTGATTTTGTTTTATGCCAACCAACCAAAGTGTATATTGCAGACCCAGATCTGATATTACCACGCGGCGAATTGGAATTTACGACTCTGGATCCAACGTTGAAGTAATTGTAAAATGTAATAATATCTACCGCAGCACACATAGCCACGCCCACAGCTCCATGCGGCCAGTCCGCATAAGCGAACTCGGCGACTTCGAGACGGCGCGTCGCATTCAATAGGCAAAATATAATTCATGGCCATCTTATTTTACATAGCTGTAAATTTTTAGCCTAAATTTAAATATATTAATGTCAAAGGTAAAAATACACAGATGCATAAATATTCAAATATATATGTGTGTGAGGAATGAACCCTTTGTTGTATAAGTGTCAGACGAAATCAAAAACAAGAACAGGAATAAACAAAAAAAAAACCAATGCGGCTTTGCCACTCTATAAATACACTGCAATCTTGTAACTGAAATCAAAACATAAATATTTGTAAATATTATTATATACTCTAGCACACACACACATACATGCACACACATTATCATACACAGACAACAATTAGAATAAAGCGATTAGGCGTGCGCCATCAAATGTATATAGCTAAGGAGGAGTCATGAATCAAACCGCATTTAAATGTTAAATACTAAATGTAATTATAATAAATAATTCAGTTATTGAACTAGTTATAAGGCCAGGCTTATTTGCTTAGGCCCATTGCGTGTGTCAGTGTATTTCAAGTACTCAAATTGTAATTAGACTCAAAGAGCAAAGCGAAAAGTCAAAAACCCAAAACCAAAAACGAGAAACAGACGAGAGCCAAAAGCTAAATCAAATCTCATCAAAATTAAGTAAGCATTTGGCTAAGTACTCAACGTATGCTAAGGTTAAATGTTTATAAGATAAAATTCATGTAGCCGATCTCGAGACTTGCGGCATTTCAAATAGCCCAAAGCTGCTCACATTTGCATACGATTTGAATTTATTAGCAACCTATGAATGTTATGTACTCGTAATTCGACAGCCAGATCAAGAATTTATAGCAACAGAATCAATATCAACACCGTTAAGCAGTAAACGCCAGCCCGAAGCGTCGGCCCAAACAATTTAACGTGTTCTCTGCGGCGTTGCAAACGGCGAGCGGGAATTTCCTTAAAATTTCATTCCTGTGCAACTTGTCGAAGCGCCTGGAACTGTTGCACAGCGGGCACGAGCTTTCCATACACAGACTCTGCTGTTAACTATATATAAATTTATATACATATAAATTCATGAATATTCTATTACCATAACAAAGGCAGGCCGAAAATAAAGCGAGCGAAAACTTCGAGTGCATAATGAATAAATGTTAAATAAATTACAGACTTACAAGCCGGCGCAGCCACAAATTTAACTGAAATAGCAACAACTACAGCTGGCAGATAAATAGCAACTACAACAAACTACAATAATACAAATTAATTCATTGTATGTAAATGTTATAAATAACTAAAGTAATCGACTAAAAATACATAAAATTTAAATACAGCAGAATCCATGCGAACAGTCATACATAGAATTGTGTATTTCGATGTGAATGTGAATGTGAATATCAAATATGCAAAACCAAATGGCAGCCTAGCAAAATATACACAAAATAAATATAAAAATAAATTATACCGCATAGATCAAAAGTGCAGTGGGACGAGAGCAGGACTTTAGGCGTGGCAAGTGGAGTGTACTGAATATCCTTGTACTTGCGATGCATTTAGCAACTGTCTCTTGCATCCCTCTCGCCTACCCTACCCTACCTACCCCAAACTCTCTCTGTCTTTCTCTGAAGATATTACAAAACTAAACTGATTATTTTTAAGCTGAGGTTAGTTCTACAGAAGATATAAATTTAAATAAATGGTAAATCTATTTTACATTTAAGCCGAAACTACTGAGTGTGTTAATAATATAAATGAATACTTAATAAACTGAATTAAAAAATAAAGACGCAAGCCTTTCATTCAAATCAATTACAATTAGCCACATTTAGCCCACCATCGAACGGCAAATTGATGCCAGCGTGGGCGAGCAGCCAGCTGGTTAAGTGATATTAATACTCCGAAAATCCTTTTAAACAGCCATGCCACGGGACTTGCACAAACTTTAGCACTTGCCCCATCAACTTTAGTCCCAAGTGCATCCATCCCTCCTCCGCCCAGCTCCTCTGGCAGCCTGCGGCAAGTAATCGAAACAGCACAAAGGCGGCCAGCTTAGTCGGCCTTCATTAATTCACACGGCAAGTTGGCCAGCAGCTTCACTTGACTGGCTTGCAACTTGACTTGCTCCTGCGATTAAAACACTTGGCAGCACATTCCCACCGACGGAGTCAATGAAATTTGAGCCCAACTCTCCCAGCAAACTTTCCAACTGCAGTTTATGCAATTTAATACTAGTTTGCCAAATTGCATTACATATTTTCAGCTCAGGCACAACTTTTGAGCTCGGGGCCAGTTCAATGGGTTAGCCAAAAGCATTAATATAAATACTTCAGCTGCAATTAAGTAACTGTCTGAAATGCCTTTTGGCTGAAGGTAAGCATAATGAAATGTGTTTGTTTATATCTAGAAATAGAAGAAAGATTCAAAATGAAACAACAATGAGAAGCTCAAGAGAACATATCGATGTTTCCATTGAAGTTCTGCGCTCAGAATCATATCATTTAATTAGCTAAGACTCTTCAAGCACGAGTATGTGGACGGCAGTAGTGTTAGTTACAGAAGGAATCGTTATCACCGGAGGATATATTCAAGCATATATTCCACAACGTCAACACGATCTAGTGCTTACGAAGAAGCACTTAGTATTATGCTCAAAATTAATGCAGTGGGAAACAAATTATCAGCATGGATAGCTACAGCTCAAACAAATTTGTTTTTAAAATATATATTTCCTTTTTTTTTCAATCTTTTAAGCAAACGTTCATTATTTAGCTGGTTCAAATAGTTTTTATGCTCGCTTGTAAATCAAACGAGTATATGGATTTTGTGCGATATACGCTTTGCTAACCCTTTGCTCATGCGTCTCTCACCAGAGACCAGAAAACTAGAGTATTAACTGAGTATCTGAAATATAAGATTGGAGCATTCCAATTCCGGAATCACGAGTCTCTTTCACAACGTAAATTCAATTACATGTGACTCTAAGCAGCTTCTCTATGGATCGAATTTCTCTCTCTCTCTCTCTCTCTCTCTCTCTCTCTCTCTCTCTTGCTATTTTCTCATACAATTAAAAAGCCCGTATATACAATAATTACTTAAATTTAAACAAATATTGCCATACAAAATATTATCACGATTATCGCTTTAACGCAAGCGAAAGTAATGAGCAATCGCTAATGCCTGCCACTTATTATATATAATCTGCAATTAATAATTTGTTGAACTGCATTTGAAATGATAATTTGTGGCAGAGCTGAGTGAAATTTTATAAATGTGCTATTCAAATAAGCTAAATGGCGTAATTTAAGAAACAATGCGGTATTATTCAAACGTTCATTTCAATTAATAAATAATAATTCATGTGAACATGTTTTCTATTATAGATGTATTATAATATATATATTAAAAGATATTGTATATATACATATATACATTTAAATACATAGATGTACAATAATATATATTAAAGTATATTATATATAGACATATAAATACATGCATATTATATTTTATGGTAGGCCTATTCGTAACTTTTTTGCACGCTTCGCATTTTGGAAATATCCCGACTGCAGCTGCACGAAATACTTCTTAGGGCAGAGAGGAGAGCGAGAAAGAAAGCAAAAACTAATGCCAGATAAATCCAAGGATTTGCGCGTAGTGCGTAATGTCGAAATGTCGCCATTGCGGACACGAATTGAAGTAGCTTCTGTGGGCGGTTCTCTGACCGGTGGCTTGCGAGTCTCCCGGCGACAGGCCGTGCTTAAGCGTAAAGCTGATGGACGAATTGGACGACGGTTGGCTGGCGTGATCTTAAAGCATTTAGCATACACAAAGGCCTGCTGAGCCAGGACATAACTGTTGAAATATTAATGTCATGGCTAAATGGCAACTGGCGGCTGGCTGCTGGCGGCAGCCCAAGAGGAGGCCATAGCGGCCGGCTTTGAATTCACTTAGTCTGGCGAGCATCTGCCACTGGGGACTGGTCGAACATGGCATCTCCAATGCTGCAGTGCTGCAATAATTGAGTTCTCTTGTTGACAAAACCTTTAAACGAGTTGTAACCGACTCAATGTCTGCTCACACCGCTGGGCGCCCGACGTACATGCCAGCCATAACAATCACAATTTCAATCAGCACCACATCAATGTCTGCTCTGGCCGAGACTACGAGTCTAGTGCCAGGTAGGCAGCCTGAGCTGGGCGCAGCTTAAATTTGTCGGGCCACAAACGCTGTCGAGGCTTGCAGCGCCTGCAGATATGCCAAACATCCTGTAAAAGTCTCTCTCTCCCTCTCTATCTGTTTTTTTTTTTGTTCTGTGATGGGCTGCCAGTCAGCCAGTGGATGAAGCGGGGCTGTCATGTTCTGCCAGGTGCTTGCTAAGAGAGCAATCAGCTCAAGCGACGAGTTGCTCCGCAAATCTATGCCAAGGACATGGCAGGCAAAATTGTTTTGGCGGTCGCTTATTGTGTTGTGTGCCATTTTGTGAATATGTGTGTGTGTGTGTGTGGGGGTGTGTGTGCGCAATAAAAACAGGCTTCTATGTAGACACTTTCAACTTTTATTTGCAACAGCTGCCTTAAATCTAAATGTAAACTCTTTACAACGAGAATGTCGTTTTTTTATTTTAATTTTCATTTGCTTTTTATTATATATATTTATTTGTTTTTCCATTATTATTTTTATTTTTTATTTTTTCAAGCGAATTTGTTTACTTTTTCCTTTATTTGGTTGACTGTTTGTTGCCTAACACAATTTGTAAATCTGCGCTTTTTATGCTGGATGCAATTATTATCCATTTACAATGCACCCAATGCAAAGTGGATGCAGAGTCAGCGATTGCAAGAGTAAGCTGAACGACGTGAAAATACCTGCACCTGCAGCGAATAAAGCTGATGATGTCTATATTATCGGATGTGAACGGAGCGACCCTTGAAGTCATTTGAAAAGCTGATCCTATCTATATATATCTAAGTCTACTGAAGCTTTCAACTCTGTCCCTAACTATGCAATAACCTCTACTCTACTCTAACCAAAGGGTTAGGGTATGGAAGGTGCATTTGAACGCAAGCAGCTTGAATGGGACAAGTAAATAAAATTCGAAGTAAAGTAAAAAATGTGGAAATGCCAAAGAAATGCACGGTACATATTTTACATTTATTCATTCATCGCTGCTGTTGCTCTGAAGCAACGCGAGGAGCGGCAAACGGACGAACTGAAGCGAGGCGAGCCAGCACTGTGTGTCGACTCCTCATGTTCGCTGCTGCTGCTGCTGCTGTTGTTGTTGTTGTTGTTGCTGTTGCGTCGTGCTGGTAAGCCGAGCGTTAATAACAACGCTTATCTGTGGCATTAGCAGCGTACACAGCAATAGCAATAGCAATGGCAACGGCAACAGAAACGGCAGCGGCAACGGCAGCGGCTAAAAAAAACGATGATAATGAAAAACTGAAATAAAAGCGCAACAACAGCCGTATAGCAAACAAAACAGAATGGAGCTGAAGAGCAGCGGGGCGTTGGCAGTGGAAGGGGTGGGGAGGGCGTTTGGGGGTTGACTGTATAAGTAATTCAAGCTGCTGTTGGCGCGGACGCTGCTGGCGTGACAACGTCAACTGACAGTCGCAGCAGAGCGCAGAGCGCACAGCGCAGCGCAGCGCCATCATCCATTATCAGCAGTTGGCCATCTTAAAGTGCAGCAAAGCAGCAAAAACAACTCAGGAAGCGAGCGCAGGACACAAACAAAACCAAAAGCTGCAAAAGCAACAACAGCAACAAAAGCCAACATACAAAAAAATACTCGAACAACAGGCGGTCCCACAGAAAAACCAAAAAAAAGAAGAGAAAAAATGGGAAAAAAGTATTAAAAGCGAGCAGCAGAAATGTCGCATTGTTTTAATGCATTTGGTGCAGCGCCGCTGATGCTGTTGCTGCTGCTGCTGCTGTTTCTGATGCTGATTCTGATGTTTGATGCGTGTTGCTTGCTGCTGCTGCTGCGACGGAGCTCACACTGCGTATGGGTAATATAGCGTCAGACCGCAGATGCCAACGCCCGCGGCTGAGGCTGTGTCGCATTACGTATACGCCGCATGCTACATGGCATTCGGGTCGCTGGCGGCGCCGCCTGATTGCTGTTGTTTCTGCTGCTGTTGCTGGTGGTTGTGGTGGTGGTGGTGGCTCGACTTGTGCGCCTCGCTAGTAGCAAACTGCCCGGGAGAATCCTTGACTGTGAACGTCACATAGTAGCGTTTATTGCTGTCCAACTTATTCGCTGGCAGTGAAATTAGTTGTTTGCTCTTTCCGTGTGACAGCTCCAGAGCAACTTTGTGGCTGCACTTGCCGCTGCCGCCGAAGCCGACATCGACGCCGACGCCAACATCCATGCCAGCGGCAGCTCGGCCGCTGGAGGCGCGTCCACTGGTCAGAATTTTTGGCAAATAAAAACTGCTCACGCTGCCGGCCTTTTTGTACTGTCCAAAGCCAAACTTGGGCATCGTGTGGTGATTCATCATGGGAACTGGCAGATAGACAGATAAAAACAAAAGAGAGCTGAGTGAGTTAGTTGAGGCAAGCCTTAGATTAATGATCTGCTGTGATCAGCCTAATTAAGTGGATGCCATTTTTATGAGCGCCCTCGAAACGAGCTGCAGCTGCCAGCATCAACTGACCAGCTGGCTGCATTCCATTCTGGCAATTGCAGCTCGCTGCCCGCGGGGCAGTTATGCTTCAGGTGACAGCTAGCAGCAAGGACACTCTGCGAAATTGCATTCGCAAAAAGCGCAATAAGAAAATGAAGCCAAACGCGCAGACATTTCAACTCGAATGCTGGAATGTCAATTGCCATGAAGATGCTCCATAAGCGCGTTCAGCCCTGCCATTTGTGGGGATTAGGCGGGATTGCTGCTGACCGGGTCGCAGGCCCTAGCTGGGCGCCAAAATAAGTGTATACACATAAACAGCGTGCAGAGCACTCGAGGCAGCTGCGAAATGAATGCGTTTTTAATTTGGCATAATCCGGACGCATCCTTTGGCCCGCGTGAGCGGCGGCGTCCGTAGTTATTGTGGAAAAGTTGAAAAGGCAGCCAAAAGGGGCAAAGCGAAAGGAAGATTTTTAATTCGCTTGGCGCTTGGCGCTTGGCTGCTCGGCCAAATGAATAAACTGCTCGTAATTAGGATTTATTTTATAGCCAGGCGCGTTTGACGCCCACGAGCGGCGCCCGCCCTAAGGCCGCCATTTGAGTGTTGGCCATCCGCTTGACCCACTCAAAAGGCAGCAGCAAAGCTGCAAAACTGTAACAGCTCGTGGCCAAGTGCTCGACCGGCTGACAGTCCGACTGTCCGACTGTCGGAGCGCCTGTCCCTCTGGCTGCTTGGCTGGTGTCATTTTTCACGCTTTTTTAGAAATGCTTGGGACTAAGCCCCTCCGCAGTTGACTTACTGTAGGCGGCACAGGGTATGCCCGTGTAGGCGTGGGCCGCATGAAGGCAGCGATGCGTCTTGGTGGTGCAGTGCAGCGCCTTCTCGTAAGCATTGTAGTCGGGACTCAGCCGACGCTCCGCCTGCAATCGAGCAAATCGTTTGAGTTAAAGTGAACAAGATAGATATATATATATAATATATACATATATACATATGTATACTGAGCCACTTACCTCCTCGTAAACCTCATTGATGTTCTGGAAGTTGTTTGTGCCCGGCTTTTGCAGGCCCTTCAGCGTCTCGTAGAGAAATAGCTCGAAATTCTTGAACGTATATTCGCTGAAATTGTAACGCCTGAGCCTTGTCCCAGTTTCGCCGCCCAGCAGCACGCACGATTTGTGATAGTCGTCAACGGCACGCTTCACCAGCACCGCCTCGTTGAGCTTGTTTGAACGTATTTGCAGGGACTTGAGCTCCAGCAGATGCTGGAAGATCTTGCGCTCCATGTAGTATCTGCGAGCAGGAGTAGAAAAGCATTAAAATATGAATGTGTACGAGGCGCTGTGGCAACTAGACCCAGAAAAGCGCAGCATTGTCCCCATTCCATCTGCCTGCGCCCCCCGAGCCTCCTCACGGACTTTGTCAGCTAAAATAAATGTTTGCAAATGTACGTAAATTGTCATTTTGATATTTCGCTAGCCCAACAAAGGGCGCGCCCGCTGTGCCCGTGCCTGCGCCTGACATGGCTTCAGGCTCAAAGCGGCCCCCGAGCCCCCAGCAGGACGGCGCTGCCACAATGCGCACAATCCGCGAACGCAATAAAAGGCATCGTGTTATTAAAATTTCAGAAATACTAAAGTGCGTAAGCCGGAAAAAATTCTATTAATAATTTAGAGGGCGAGCACATAAAGCGGAGCAAAAGCGAGTCGAAATTAAAGTCGCGGCATAAAAAATTATTGACAAATTTTATTAAAACTAAGCGAATTTTCGAATAATGAAGCCGTGCTGCCTTGGCAGGCTGCCCTTCTGCTTGGCTGCTTGGCTGCCTGGCTGTGCTTAAAGATCTCGCAACCCTCCGCCGCCGCCTGTGGGGGCACTTGAAACTTTGCAAATCAAGCGCCGCAGCGTTGAGGCTTTTGGCAGCGACCCCGGCAAATGCATTTGCCCAAAAACTGAGCAAATTTGTCGAGTGCACTCGGCACTCAGCAGCGTACTAAGCTTGTTTATGCATTGAGGCGCACGGGCCGGGTGGCCGGGTAGCCGGGGTGGGCTGTCAGGGCCGGCGCGAATTGGCTGGCAATTTATGCAGTTGCCGCTTGACACTCGCCCCGCTTGCTCGCCCCTTGGCTGCACAACAAAATTATGCGAAACAATTTCGACGGCGCAACGACGAAACGGGTTGAAAATCGTCAACCCAAGCGATTGGGCAGGTATGAGAGCTGCTCCAGCCCGCTCTAAGCCAGAGTGGTCATTGGCAAGCAAAAGCTGCGTAACGAATTGCCCCTTCAAGTAGCATGAAAAGCCGCTGCGAGCGCTGCCGACGCTGAAGGCCCCACGACAGGCCACAGCCACTTGGTCATTCTTCGGGCATCTGTTTGGCCGCTGCAGCCGTCTTCATCTTCGCCTGTAAGTGGAGCATCAATGCTGCTTGTTTGCCGCAGCGCTTTTCAATTTTACGCCTCGCTTTGGCTTCACTCAGCTGTGCCTCGATTCCTCGCTCGAGTTTCCTTTGCTAAACTATTTGCGCCTCACACTTGTGCCTCGGCCAGCGCTCGCTGCCTTTTTCAGTGCACATAGTTTGCGCTTCAGTGTCCTTGGCATATTTTTGTATTTTTTTCTGCCGTTGGTTTCAGTGTTGCTGCTGCCGCTGCCGCTGCTGCTGCTGTTGCTGCTGATTTCCGTTTCCGCTTTACGTTCGCTTAGCACAACTTTCATTGCATTTTCTTGTGCGCGTTGCTTTTGTGTGCTACATTTTTCAGTGACCGACTGACTGTCACGCCCCCACCCGCCCTCGCACCCCACCGCCAGCGGCATCCTGTTTGTGACACAAATGTGACAAGCAAAAAGTGCGCGCTGCCACCAAAGTGGATGGAGTGAAAACACGGCCCACGGGGCCCCGGCACGAGCCAGAGCGCGCAGCATGGGATGCTGGCGACTGTTGACAACGGCAGTGACAACGAAATCCAAAGAAATTAAGCGCTCCACGAACTGCACTAATACAACAACAACAGCAGCAGCGAATTTGTACCCACCGGCAATTTGGTATGCAGAAAAGAAGAAAAAGCATAAAAGGAGAACAAAACAAAAGCAAACTGAAGTGCAAATCTTCAGTTGCCATTTGCGAGCTGACATATGCGCAGCTTGGCGCATAGTGTATTTGACCAGGGCAAACACACTTTTTGCCACTAAATTGATGAAAATCCATTCATGGCCCGAGTCTATGGGGCAACTGCCCAAATAAGCGGAGCAGAGCTCTGCGAAAGCTCTTTCGTCTGCGGATTTGGTTTTTCAAAGAGGCAAAACGGCAAACTTTCTCGCCTCATTTTTCATCGGAGCCTAAGTTTTTTAGGCTTGTGCTCAAAAGTTTGAAGTGCGCTGCCTGAAGAGCTACGCACATCCCCAGGGAACCAACTTGACTAGAGGGAGCGACGCCTCATACTGCCCCACAGTGTGGCACAGTCGACGCTCGGAAATTGAAACTCTTTGGTTTCGTTACTAATTGAATATGGCTGCAAATAATAAAATGTAAATGAATTTAGCCTCGAATTTGCACTTTAATAAAAAATAGATGTAAAGTTTAATTTCAGTTTAAAATTAATTGGGATTTTAATAGTAACAAAAAAACGTAAGTTTAAAATTAATTCTTTTATTTTTATTTTAATCTTGTCTTTGGTTTCGTTACTAATTTAAAATGACTGAAAGCCATGCTAAATAATAAAATATAAATGCATTTATCCTTGATATTAATGCGGAGCTCTTGACTTTAATAAAAATATGTTAACATTTTTTATATAGCTTTCAGCTGAATAAACATAGCTGCAAATAAAAAAATTATAAGTCAATTAATTCTTGATATTAAAACAAAACTTTAAGCTTCGAATTACCGAAAACAAAAACAATTTCAGATCAATTAAAAATTAAAATGATGGAAAAAAAAAACTCTAAAACTGTTTTGTTGAAAATAAATAAAGCTGAAAATTGTAAAATTTGAATGAATTTGATTTGGATTTTGAAGCTAAGCTTTTGACTTTAGTTTTGCTACAAATGAAAATAAAATAATGAATAATAAAAAGGAATTAAATAAAAGTTAAGAAATAGTTTTGACACAAAATAATCAAAAGTCATTTAATTTACTAAGCTCTAGCGTATTATTCACAGGGCCAAACAAAGAGTCTGGGCCAAAATAAATAAAAAATATATAAAAAAGAAGTTAAAGTGAAAGTTCGACCAAGTGTTGGGAAAACGTAATCCAAATATTTAACAATGTCAATTACGTGAGCGCACATTATAAATCCCAAATCTCACCTGTGCTGTTGGGACACGCTCGCAGGCTGCGCAGCAAAGCACACACAGACACGCAAACACACAGACACCGATATATGTACGCACTGCTGGCAAGTTATTTGTTTAATTTATGCGTCAGATAAAATTTTAATCTCTTCGGAGCCAAAGCGAAAAAATAAAGTTCGCAGTACACAAAAAGTAACAGAAAATAAAATAAAATAAAAAACAAATACAAAAGCAAAAAACAACAAACATTCGGCTGACATAAATAAAATTCTCTATTTACACACTTTTCATGGCGTTAGCATCGCTGCTAGCAAAACTGTCCGCCAGTCCAAGCGAGACCTGCAGCTAGCCGAGAGTATTCCATTGGGTGCTTTGGATTTGCTTCTGCCAGCGCCGCTCCCCGAGTGGATTTCGCTGGATTTCGTTGGATTTTTTATGTATTTTACAAGAATTAATTGACTCACACTGCCGACTTGTTAAAAATTTCGTTATTCGTGGTAAGCAAGACGACTCTTGTTTGACTTGGCGAACATTGCGTATACGCCGCGTAATATTTGCATTGCCCTTCCCACTCCCTGCGCCAGCCAAAAAGTTACTTTCAGTTCGGCTTATGCAAACCGTACAAGCGAGCCGCGTAAATATTTTCATAAGTCAAGTGGAAAATATTATATATTTATGAAATGCGTTTGCCCCCACACTCGCGCCGAGTCCTTCGAAATTTATTCATAGGCAACGGCAGAAGATTATGGAAATTAATAAGAGAGTGATTACTTCAATTTAATTAAGTTTCTCAATTCGACTCTTGCGGCCTATGCAAATACCGAAATCACAATTGCTGTCACAATCGACTTTATATGGAACAAAACGGCACAAATTATAATTGTCTCAACTGAAAGAGAAATGCTGTCGTGGAAGAGCCACAGGTTTCAAGTTAATTACGTGTAGCCGAGTACGCATCGACATTTTAATCCTTTCGCTATTGGGATTTCCAGAACAAGGCCGCCAACGGCGGCAGTCGAGACAAGCTCCACACGCCCGACTCTGTTTGTGCCTGTTTGCGCCTTAAAAACTCGCCCGCTAATCTGCGTTAATTCCACTTACAATTAGCATTAGCGTCTTGTAAATGAAGGCGCCGCGCCGCCTCTGCCAGCCGACTGCAGGCCCAGTTCTATTTTCATATTTTGCATAAGCAAAGCGCTCGCCGCAGGTGGGCGTTGTCCGCCCATGCCTCAGCGGTAGGCGGTGGGTCGATGGGTCGGAGGGACGGTTGCCTTGTTGGCGTTGCCACCTAATTAAAATGCGCAACTCTTTGCCGGAAATGAGCATTTCAGCTAATGACAAGAGCCTGGGGCAACCGAGATTTCCAGCCGTTCGTATAAATTAAAATAAATCAACAGTAACAAACAAGCCAAGCCATGTTTAAGGTCACCAACTATTCAATACTCTACCAACACACAAATGCGCGAAATAAGAAATTATTAAACTGTGTGTCTAATAAAAATTCTAATTGATTTTTTCTTTTTTTGAATATAAGCTTTGCAGTCTAAAGCGAACATTATTTCTACGGGCTGAATCGGGAACACCACGCTCAAGTGAGTCTTAGCTCATGTAAATGTATATAAACTTAGATACACTATGATTAAATTGGATCAAACCCATGTACTGCAAAGGCAGAGTCTAATTGTTATTGATATGATAATTATAGAACAATAGCTATCATGGATAAGTTAGACTGTATTCCATGTTAATGCGATTTCATGTACGGATTTGCTAAAGTATTGAGAGCTGTATAATCCTATTTAGCAGCTAGCCCAAAGTATACTTGGTATTCAAGAGAGGAGAGTTATTTAAGGAGAATTTGATTGATTTTATGCATTGCCAGTCGGGCTTCAGATCAACCTCAGTTGTGGTTGCAATGTCCAGGAATAAATATCAATTGCAATTATCAAAAATGTAATTTGTATTGTGATCGAACTGAATAGATTTAATTAAAAAATAAATAATATAAATTAAAAAACACATGAAAACACGTGTCGGGCAGTGAGAGCGAATGGCTCAGCTCCACAATAAAATGTTTTTTACCCACATCACACACACACATACAAATGCTCATGTATGGCGTGATAATGAGCAGCACTTGTTACAATTACTGTTTAATCTATTGTGGTCGTGGGGTCATCGTTAATGCCTGTGTACATGGCAAGCGGACATTAATGCCGCGTTTATTGCCTTTAACCGCATTATGATAACTTTAAAGCGCGCTTTTTACGGCAACCGGAAGCTGGGCAATTTATTTGTTGGCCTGGACAACAATGGCGGCGGCGCCGGGCGGCCACGTTGAAAAATGAGAAATGTTTCCAAGGCTATTAAGTGCCCAACTAAATTAACTTTAAGGCGCCCCGGCTGAGTCCGCAGTCCGCAGTCCACGCTGAGCGAAGCGACCGCCACTTTGATTACATTAAATGGACGGCGGCTGCGGCCGGCCAGCGGCGCGTGCGTGATGTAATGCGAATCCGCGAGCCGGAGACCTCGCCAGTCTCAGCAGCGGGACATTCAAGTTGATTAAAATCAGGCATCAAGTAAATAAATCTACGGCCAAAAAGACGGCCCTCGGGCGGCCGCCATCAACTGCCTGGTGATTAATTTAAGTGAATGAATCTTGGCCACTGGCCACTTACATTGTGACGAATCAGTTACTCGAAATCTGCCCCGCCGACTCACCTGCGAATGTTGCGCTGGATGGAGCGAGTGACGGCGCCCATGTCGCAGGCGCCCTTGTCCCCGGGCTTGCGATTCTCCAGCCGGCTGCTGCAGGAGCGTCCGTCCAGGGTGGCATAGATGGGGCGCCGTGGCATGGCCGTGTGAGCCGTGCGTGGCGTTGGTATCTTCGTGCGCTCCGCACGTGGACTCGGCTCGAAGCCAGAGTCCTGATCCTTGCTGGTGGCAGCCAGCACCACATTGCTCTCCCGCGACTCCTGCGAGTGCTTCCAGTTGCTGCGCGTCTTGGCACCGCTGCGCACCCGTTTTTTCAGCCGACGCTTGCGTCCGTTGGCCAGCCCATCGTAGGCTTCGGCGGCTGCTGTGGCGTCGCTGGTGACGCCCATCGCCGCCTCGCCGCCTACTCCATGGCGACCACTACTCAGAAACCGGCGCAGCGCGCTGTCGTGCTCCGGATCCATATCTTCTGCATCGTCGTCGTCTGCACCATCGTCAAACTCCTCGTACTCATAGTCGGCCTTGTCCAGCTCCGATGCACTGGGCAGCTTGGAGCTGGCGGTGCCGTCGTGCACCACCTGAAAGACTTGATTGCTGCCGCCGTAGCTGGCATCATGTGGACGTGGCGTCGCCTCCATGTCGCCTGTGGACTCGTCGCTCTTGAGCACCTCGAAACTCAACTTGCGTACGGGCTCATCGGAGGCCGCTGCAGCAGCTTCCGCTGCTTCATCATCAGCCGAATCGGAGGGCAGCAGAGTAAAGGAGCGTCTAGACTCCTGTTCCCGCTGTGGTTGCTGCTCTCCCAGCTGCTGCTGTTGTTGTTGTTGCTGTTGTTGTTGCTGCTGTTGTTGCTGTTGCTGCTGCTGCTGTTGCTGTTGTGGCTGCTGGCGTAGTGGTGGCTTGGCCTGGGGCTCAGCTTGTGGTTGGGTAGGAGTGGAGGGCGGCGACGCCTTCGCCTCACCCTTCGGCTCTGCCGCAGCTTGCTCCACTTTTTTGGCAGCCTCTGCTGCGGTCTTTGAGGCCGACTCAGGTGTATCTGACTGTGGCGGGGCAACATCCGGCTCAGCAGCAGCCGGAGCAGGAGAAGGCACTGTGGTGCTGGCAGTGGGTGTTTCGGAAGGCTTCAAAGGAACTGTTTCAGTTTTCTCCACTAGATCGCCACTAGAACTAATATCCTCCGTGGGTCTATCAACCATGGAGGCCGTTGTCTCTTCGGCTTCCGATTTATCCTTCACGGATGCATCTTCAGTGGAGCTCTTTGACTCGCTGCTCAGGGCCGTTGCGGCTATTTTGATCATCTGCTCAACCTCAGTGGACACCAGTTTGGTGTCCTCCTCGCTGAGCTGCTGCTTGACAGGCGCCATCTCAGCTGACGCCTCATCGAGCGACTTGGACAATTGCAGCTCTGCATCGTGGTGGACATCCACCTGGGTAACCACCGACTTGACTGCCTCCGGCTCCTCATCCGTCAGCTCCATGGCATGGCTTTCTGCCACCTTCAAGCTGTCCGGCTCAATGGCTGCTGCCTTCTGGCTTTTGGCGCTTTGTGGAGGTGACTTGATGAACGTGCCCTCCTTGGTGGCCGTTGGTGTGGCTGGCTGCGTCTGCTTCTGATCTGCTGACTCAGGTGCTGGTGGACTGGCGCCGTCCACCTGCTCCTGCGAAATGGGCACCTTATGTTCAATCTTCTTTGGCGATCCGTCACTCTCGTGCCCATTTCCAGACAGCTCCTTGGGTCGGTGCGAAGGTGTCGAGCGCTTGCGCTGCACCACGCGCTGCTTCTGGCGCTTGTGGTAGCAGCAGTTCTCGCAGGAGTCCTCGTCATCCTCGTCGTTGTCGCCATCACTGCTGCTGGCATAGCGCTCCCTTGACTGGCGTCGGCGTATCTCAATATTGCTCTTGGAGCGGCAGATGTCGCTGCACTTCTCATGCTGGCTCTCGCCACAGCTGTTGGTGCGCCTTCGCAGCTGGCGGCGCTTATGGCGTCGGCAGATGTGCTCCAGGCGCTGCTCTTTGCGGTATGACTGCTCCGTGCAACTGCACTCATCCTCGTCCTCTTCCTGCCCAGGCCCACCACCGGCGATGGCACCACCGCCATCGGAGTCAGTGCGCTTCAGATAGACCACGTACTTCTTGGAGCTGCGCAGGTCGTGCAGCTCCTCCTTCTCCATGTACTTCAGAGGCCGCACAAGGTCCGCAGCGTTGCCGTCGTGAAAGGGATTGCCACGGCGCGCAGCCAGCCGCAGCTTGTTGGAGGGCTGGCCGCCGTGCGACTGCAGAAACTTGGCCGTGGACCGATGGCCGCGCTGCAGCGCACAGTCCAGCGGAGTCAGCACGACGCCCCGGGAATTGCGATAGAGTGCATTCACATCGCCTCCGTAGTCCAGCAGCAGCTTGCACATGTCCGTGTAGTCGTTGGCAGCTGCCGTGTGCAGCAGGCTGCGTCCGTCGTTGCTGGTGGTGTTCACCTGCTTGGGACGCTGCGCCAAGAGCCACTCGAGCAGCTCGCGGCGCCCGGAGGCGGCCGCCTCGTGCAGCGGCAGGTCGCCCTTGGCGTTGCGCAGCCAGAGATTGGCGCCACGCTCCTTCAGCAGCTTCAGCGTTTCGAACTGGCCCTTGGAGCAGCCGCAGTGGGCGGGCGTGCGTCCCTTGCGATCCTGGCGATTGGGATCTGCTTCCAGGTCCAGCAGCCGTGCCGTGGCGTCCGCATGGCCCAGCGTCACGGCATAGTGCAGCGCCGTGCAGCCGTTGGAGTCGATCAGATCTGTGGGCGCGCCGCACAGGCTGATCAGCGTGTCGATGCACTCGGTGTGGCCCCGCGAGCCGGCACAGTGCAGCGCGGTCAGGCCATCCCTGCAAGCAAAGCAAATAATGTCAACGGGTTAAAGCAATTCGGTATTCAGGAGCTCAACCCACTTATCGGCGCTCTCCACGCGTGCACCGGCCTTCACCAGAGCTATGACTGCCTTGGCCGAGCCCGCCGAGGCGGCCCACAGCAGCGGCTGGCGTCCGTCCTTGTCCTGGACATCGACGCTGGTCTGCGGATGGGCCAGGAGTATGCCAAGAATCTCAAGGGCCAGCTTGCTGGAACTCGACTGCAGCTTGTTGTCGTAGCTGGCGCCGCACATTTGGGCGGCATAGTGCAGGGGCGTGCCGCCGTTAACATCGGGCTTGGCCACGCTGGCTCCGGCTGCCAGCACTGCGCGCAGTGCCTCGATTTCGCCACACACTGCAAAGGCAAAGTCAGTATATGACGGAGGGCAAATAGTTGCGGATGTAGTCTTACCCGTTGCCCAGTGCACCACCGAGTGGCCTTCATTGTCCACCGCATTCACGTCGGCTTTGTTCGCTAGCAGCAAATTGACCATCGCCAAGTTGCCCTGAATAACAGCCAAGTGAAGCGGCGTGAAGCCATCCTCATCGGCCGACTCCAGCAGCTCCGGAGCTGCAATCGCAATGCTGGCGGCCGCCACGAGGTCGCGCGTCTGCTCCAGATCCTGCGCGGCACAATAGTGCAGCGCGTTGCGGTTGCTACGGTCGCGTTGCCGCAGCAGTTGGGGCTGCAACGAAAGCAAGCATTCGAGTTATTTACTTGTGTTCACTACTTGCGTTGTGAATGCATAATTCATTCATTCGTTTACTCGATTCAATCTTCCAATTATTTATCGTTACACTCAAAGGCTGCTAAAAAAAAAATAAAAAAAAATTAATTATGGCTTGAAGCGCGCTTTGCAGCTGCCGCAGCCACTGCAACTGCTACTGCAATGCGATTAATAAACTAATTAAAATGTCATTGGCAGACAGCGCAAATGTGTGCCACGGGCAGACTATCTCTCGCTGAATGCACTTAATAAATTAGCGGCAGCGTAGATAGATAAATGGAGTGAACTCTTGAATACCCTAAGTATTTAAAAAAAAACCCTCCGATATTATTTCCAGATAAGATCAAGAACACTCTAAGTCTAATGCATTTTCGAGTTGCAAACAGACAGAGCCGCTTGACCGAGGCTAGCTAATATCCTGGCTTTGTTGGTCCTTATTCATGTGGTTAAAGGTATTTTGCTGTTCGTTACCTATTCAGAGCTTAAGCGTTGTTTTGCTTGCTTTTGCCTTTAATTCTTATCTGTTTTTGTGTAATTTATTTATGTTAATATTTATTTTAATGCGCCCAAGCAGTAGCTGTAGCTGCAGCTATAGCTGCTGGTGTTTTTGCAGTTGCTGTTGTCATTGGCCGAGTGTAATTAAATATTGTATTTTACAATGAATTAGCCGGTTGATGCGCACGATTTTACAATTGATAATTGAACATATTTTCGCGTTAATCACGTGCAAATTGTGCGACGCTATCAATAATTAAAAATTACTTTTTCATTGGCGACCCGTATGCGGTCGCTGCTTGTTAGTAACTAAAGCAACAATGGCCACAACCAACGGCAACAATAATAAACAAAGGCAAGCCCGCTTTGCCGCTGCACCGGCGTCTGGCGTCGTGTGGAAAGTGCAAGTGCCGCCACGGTTGCGCCGGGCAACGTGGTGGATAGCACGTGACGCCCACAACGCTTACAAAGCGCCACCTGCATTCGCCACGAGGTGTAATTCGATGACCCCTGAGTGCCGCCAAGTGCAATTACCAAATTCACATTGGCCATTTTGGCGCGCAACACGACATCGAACTCCAATGGACTGGCGAACATTTTAACGAGTCCTTCCAAGCAGCGCGTCGCCTGTGCAGCGTGTCAAAACATGTCAAGTGCACAAAAAATACTGTCGCCGCCTTCGAGAGCTGTGCGAAAACTTTATTCGCCGCCGACTCAAAGTTCGCAATGCGACGACGGCAACTTTAACAGCACCGCCAGCAGCAGCAGCAGCAAGAGCAGCAGCAGCAGCAGAAGCAGCAGTAAAGGCAGCCACACGCAAGCCCAAAACTCCTCAAGTGAAAATATTGCTAACTCATCGGCTCAGCGCCAATTTACACGTGAGCCCAAATGGAGAAGCTAGGCATAAAGGCAATTTATGTACTCTATTTCATATATTACATTAAATGAGGTAAATCATATAATTTATTCTAATAATATAATTTATTTGTTATGCTTGCATTTATTTTTTATAAATAAAATTTTTAGTAATATTTGTTAATTGAGAATAAGCAGCTTAAGTTATTATGTAAATAGAAAAAGGACAGCTTAAAAACTAAAATTTTAAAGTAAATGTTTTATGTAAAATTCGATAAGTCTTTGACTAACTGCCATTGCTATTTTCAATTTATATATATATTATTTCAATAATAAACAAATTTTCTTTATGAAAAATAAATGCAAGCATAACAATTTAATTCCATTCGCACCTCGGGCTAATTCAATCTGAATTACATTCATTCTTCGTTACACTAAAAGATACCTTATTTGTCTTTGGGTTATATAAAATATTTTCTGATGTAAATTTATTTTTAATTCATATAATCTCTATCTGATAAAAAGTTCTTTACCTCTGAAAATATAAAATTTTATTTCATAAGGACAAGACTTTTTAATGCTGCGCATTAGCAAATGCTATTGTATGTTGTCGAGTCAGAAAAAAATCAACTCTGCTCATTCATTACATATTGCTGTCATCTGCATATGTAAAAGTGGAGTTAATTGAAAATGCTTTCAGTTCGTAATAAATTTAATAAAAAGCAGGTTCTGAAAATGAAAGTTTTAACATCGCAATCACTTTATAAAAAGTTTTGTAAAACTATACAAAAAAGTGTATGCATTTTTTAATAAAACCATTTTTCTTTTAAATTGCTTTTGCATTATTATGTTAAAGAAATGGAGTCTGACAACTCTTTCTATTGTTTTAATACAAATAAACTAAATAAAATGATCAAATATATTTAAAAAAAATTTCTTTTTATAAAGATATTTTATGTTATTTATTTTACGCGAATTTCTGATTTTAATAATGAAATACTAGAGTACATCAAAAGTTCGTTATGCTGGTGAAACTTCATTCCCAAACCGGCAATAGCTTGCGCTAATTTCTTCATAGTCAAAAAGTTTGGATTTACAATGCTCGAATCGGCTTGTGTTTATCTTGGCATTCAGACAGAATGATTGAATGTGTTGCTTTTCTAACCAACATTCAATTTCTGCAATAACATTTTAGGCACGTCCCGCTCGCTATTTTTATCAGGCGCAAGACATCGCGTGACTGTCGAGCGGGACAGAGAACCCTTCGCAGCCATTTTGGGCAGCAAATGCCAACGACGCGTCGTCGTAGTTCAATTTATTGCATATTTAACTGACTCAACTATGGAATAGTTCGATAGCAGCCGAAAAACTAAGATAAGAACTCGGGCGGAAAGTAAACCAAAACAAGACGAGGCTAAGCAAAGCCATTCGAAACTTGCGTGACAACAAAGCAAGGAGCCCGAAGTCACGTGGATGTTATGAATTTAACTATAGCATTAGGATATTGGTTTTAGATTGCCGCCTCAATTGATTTCAGCGTGAGAAAGTGTGCCAGGTAATCATTATTTTACATGATTTTGGTTAGGTATTAAAGCAAATTGGATATTGATCGAAGCGCTTTAAGTTTAAATCAGGGTATAAAAATGTGAAATTTAGGAAATATTTTAATAATGCTTAAACTTTCAAAATTAAACATATATTGATATATAAATACATTTACTAATAGGTATATGGCTTGAGTCCTTATATTACAGAATGCATTTATAAAGCAATTCATTTTATTTTATGATTTTCTTTAAACATTTAGGTATGAAGCCGAACCGGTCTCAGCTCAAATGAGCTAAGATTCAAAGAGCGTTACAACTTTTCATTTATATTTGGATCCAGATTGCATAAAACTAATAAAAACCCAATTTAACTTATGAACAAGTACTATTTTATATATAATTTACATATTGTCCCAAATCCAGAATACCCATTACCTTTACATTATTCAATCTTTTATTTACAGTGCTTGCAGCTTTCACCAATTCCATCATTAGCAACCGCAAATAAATTAACTTATGCTCACATATGCTCTACGGAATCTGAAATACTTTCTTTAATGCGTAAAGCGTTTAGGTACAAATTATGTTAAATCATCGCAGCAGCAGCAGCAACACTCAATTGAAAACATCTCATCCCAGCGTAGGCTTGCGGTTTTGTCTACTCTGTGGTTCTTTGCTGTTCGATAATATTTTTGTTGATTGAATCGAAATTGTTTTGACGATGTTGTTGGTTCTTTTGATATTGTTTTTTTTTTTGTTTAGGTTGAAAATCGTAAATTTACATTGCAATTGGCACAAAAAGTATTTACAATGAGGTTTATTTGATGCTACTTCCGTTATCTTGGTGTCCCTTTTACTGTGTGCTTTGCCCATATCGGGCGCTTCTTCAATGTTTCTTATAGCGAACCTCCGCTGCCATCCGGATTATGAATAATTCAAATAAACTGAAATGATACCTAAAAACTTTGACAACGAGCGAGCGATGCGGTACGGAGCAGCAGCCAAGGGTCACAGCTGGCCCGTGCGGCAGCGGAACGGGGCCCAGAGTCGGGGGGTGTGGGCGGAGGAAGGAGAGGTCGGGCTTAACGCAGCATCAAATAAAGTTCTCGTTTTGCTGTTTTGCCTTTGTTATTATTACGACGATGGTTGGTGTGATTGTTGGTGCTGCCCCTGCCCCTGTCCCTGCCCTGCCCAACTCCCACTCCCACCACAACCGCTGCTGTTGGTGTCAAGCGAATTTGCATTTAACTTTCTACGTTTGCCCAACACAAAATGAAATGCGATAATCAAATACGTCCAACAACAATGCGCTCAAATAGTAACAGCAAGAGCAAAAGCAAGAGCTGAAGCAGAAGCAGCATCTGGTCTCACCCAACTCCCAGGCAACCCCACTGCACGGAGCTAAGATAAAACTTCGACATTGCCAGTTGGCCATTCATAGAGGAGCCTGGTCAGTCCAGCCTTGTCGTTGTTTATGCCATTTTAATAGTTTTCAAAACAAATAAAACATGTTCTGGCCGCACGGATAAAAGGAAAAGCCACAAAGGCAGCAATAACAGAAAAAATAAATCTAAGGAAATTTCGTATTATTTTTGGTTGACTTTATTTGAAACCAATTATGAGTATACAAAGAGTGACTCTACTGCAAATATTGACAATTCGTAATGTCTTCAACTCAATTATGGGCAAAAGGAAAGGTTAACTCGACTTCAAGAAAAGTCGCAAAGGCAATAAAATTATGATCCCATCAGAGGTGACAAAGGAACAGTTGGCACAATGGCAGACATCAAGGTTCACATATTTTATAACTCTCCAGTTAGACATCCAAGATCGGCAAATGATTCTGAGCTGAGAACTGAAATGTTTTCATTGTGAACTGTGGAAGCTGTGTAATGCGCCCGGATCAGGCGTTGGGGTGGGGCTGTTTTAAAGCTGGGCGACTCTTATTATTCATATATCGTAGTCCATTAGCATAACAATGGAAAGGAGTGTCCAGAAGGAGTAGCAAACAGGCCACCGGAGGCGTAGGCCTTTGAATTTATATTTGGCTGTGACGCATGCGACATGGTGTGCCCATACATTTTATTGTTTACACGCAGGAAGTGCGTACACATAGACATACATATAAATAAAGCATAAATAATAATGAAAGAAGACACAGCAGCCGCAGCAGTAAAGCAAATGCCACGAGCGGGGGCACACGGGGGCACAGGGGCCCACACAGTGACATGATAATGCATAAAAAATAAAATACCATACACGGTCTGAATGCCACGAGCGGGCGGGCACAAAGGGCATGCGGGCACCTCCGCCTAGGCAGTGCTGCGCGCCTGTATCCAAGTGAACATGAACCGAGAATTCGACTTAACGCTTCGTTGGGCAGCACATCCGCCATAATTATGTGTGACGCGACAGCAGAATGGGACATTAAAAGGCCAGGACGGGGCCAGAGACGCACTAACGTTGCCGGCCAGCACAGTTCAGTTCAGTTCGGTTCAGTTCAGCTCAGCCGAGCTCGGGCCAGGAAGACCACATCGTACTTTCCTGTAGGAAATGCGAAAGCAAACCAAAACAAATCCGAACCACAGTCGAAGCCGCAGACGCAGACATGCCGGAAGCACTTTGCAAGCGCCTTAAGGTCGCCATTTCGGGCCGTGTGGCCTGCTTAAGATGTCAAGTGACCAGCATCAGCAGCCACAGCGGGGCTCACTCAATGGCAAATTTATGCGCACAATGCGTAATTCATATGTTAATCACATGCCAGGACAGAGTAGGCCAGGCCAGGCCAGGACAACGAACAACTCAGGCAGCCGCCCAAGCAGCTACTTACGGGCTGAGTTTTAATTAATGCAAGCAACAAAATGCGCAGGTAGCTACAACTGAAACTAAGCACACACACACACACACACCTATACACACACGTGTTCCTTTGCTGTCCTGATGCTAAGCAACGCTGAAGCCGTGTGGGCGTGGACTCGTCTCAAGCAGCCAGACTTTGGCCAACAGCAGCAGTAACTATAATTTACATGCTTAGCAGACAAAAGCAGAGATTGCGCTGGTGAAGGGGCGGGTGTGTGCGTGTGTGTGTTTGTCAGAGACAGCTCTGAAACTGTTGTTGTAGCACCTTTTATACTTCTAATTAGTGCCACATTGGTAGCTGCAACAACAATGGCTTGCATGCATTGCAGTTAACGTCGCCTGAATAGCTGCTGCCTTTGTTGTGGCTGTCTTAGCCCCGCCGCCACTCTGAGCGCCACGACAGCGCGACAGGAGGCGGCGGGAAACGATTCGCTGCACGGCATTCTTAAGTAGTTTCGGCAATTATTTACAGCTACTTTGCTGGCAGCATCCCGGAGCCCTCGACTTAGCGCTTGCCGCACGGATTATTATTATTATGCCGCACTGTGTGTTGCGTCGTTCGCTGTAGTTCAACTTTTGCATAGTTTTAATGGCGTGCAGCGGATTAACAAGAACGGCAAACTTTCATTTTGATCTACAAACTTTCTCGACCGCCGCTCGGCTTCCTCCGCTCCATCTGCAGGTGGCTAAACTGTTTGCTAAATATGAGCAGCGAAATTCTGTTGACTTCGATGCTTTAATTGCTTTTAAATTACCAATCAGAAGTGAAGGAAACTAGGTCGATTACGCTCAGCTTTTCGTTCAAGAATAAAGTCGAATTTCTTTTGAGAATTTATTGAATAAATACTGGTAAATTTAAACCGATTGGAATGTTGGCATTCATTCACATTCCCAATTGTCTTAAGCCACTTTGTATGGACTGAATTGTATTACTATGCATTTTATCTATAATATTCTTTATTTAATTAATCATTTTAGCAGCTTAGAATAGTTATAAAAATGCCGTAAATGATATTCATCTGCTTATTTCTTAATGAATATTTATTATGCAAGCTAAGTAAATGCCGAATGTGAGCGGAAGTCGTGAGGACAAAGAAAGTCAAGCTGAAGAAAATCTAATATGCGTATGCTTTGGCACATGCTGCAAGTTGAGACCCCCCTTTCGTGCTGAGCTATGTTTTCGGGGAGCGCAAAGCAAGTCTTATGAATACTTTAGGATGGCCACAGCTGACGCTGGCTGTAGCCGAGAGTCTGGCCGATTCGGATTTAGCATGCGAACTGTCGTCTGCATAATTCATTGGCCAAGTTGTAAGTCATGGCTCAAGTTTTCTCTAAATCAAATTAAGTTTACAAAATATTTTACAAACTTTGCTCTAGCTGAGCTCAATTAAAAATGATGCATCCCCTGTCCCAGCGCCAGCTTCCGAAGTAATTTCCGCAACAGAAACTTTCTGGCCAACAAACAGAGGGGCGGGGCCAGCTGGCCTTTGCTTTGGCCGGGCCGAGGCTGTGTGCCGAGCGCATTAAAATTAGTAACAAGCACTGCTCATTTGTGTCAACTTTTCGTGTCATTATGCACTTTGAGCAAATATTGTTGGACTGTGGCAAAAGTTTCGGTTCGCTCACATGTGATTAGCCTGCCGAGCATATCCTTGATCAAAAGCGGTGCAGGAGGCAAATTCATATGCGGAAATCCTACATGTGCCAGACAACCCAGACAGATAGACAAAGAGATAGAGAGAGAGGGGGGGGGGGGGGAGAGTTGCATCCAGTCCGGCTTCAGTTGCAACAGTTTCCAGCATAACAACAACTTTAACTTCGGCTGCAACTTGGCAACTGGCAGTTGGCAATTGGGCGACCGCTTCGGAAGTCATTTCCAAAGCCAAACAACAGTGACAACAAAATTGGTGGTTAGGGGGCTGAGGGCTGAGGGCAGCTGGCCGGCGACTCAAGCAAGACAAATTTCTACGATTTCAGTAATTAATTTGCCATTTCAAAGTTTGCCAGTCATTGCGACAGTTATCCTTTGGTTGCTGCTGCTGCCCATCATGATCTGGTCAGCTGTTTCTGCTAGTTTCTAATTAATTGGCCAGTCGGGCCAGCATCCGAGTAGGCCACTACCGCATATGGTCATCAGATACGTATCAAATTCGGCTCCGGGGGCAAAGTTTGTGGCGCTTTTTGCACAATTAGCCGACGCTCATTTCGGTCTACTTTAGTTTGGCTGTGTTTTTTCCCCTCTAGACGATGACTCAAGGCCTCACACTTGCCCACACAGCCAGACTCTCTACACCATTCATGAAGCTCATTGGCGCTGACTTTTATTTGGACATTTGTGGGCCGCCATAAAGTAAAGGTAATTAATTACAGTCGGACATGCAAAACTGTCAAAACGGGGCCATAAATTTAGAATTGAGGTGAATTCATTGGCCAGCTGGCCAAATTTAAATACCAGCAGCAGTCGAATGCCGCCTAATCTATTTTCAATTAGAGCTTATGAAGTCATCTCACATCGCGCAAGCCTTTGGCTGGGTGCGGTCGGTCGGTAATTACAAGAAATGCTCAAATAGCTTGCAATTAAGTCGAACACAAAGCATTTCGCCTGTACGGGGGGGTGCTGTTGGGGCCACATTGCCTGTCAATATCATTTGAATTTGGAATTACCTTTGGCAAGCAAGAGGAAAGAGCGAACGATTAATTAAGAATTCAAGTGACTGCGACTAAAACTAAATTGATATTGTAAAATAATTCGACTGCGCGAGTCACCAGCAAATCAAACGAACGATTCATTGAACAAACGTAGCTCCACAAGCAAATTGAATGAATAAATGCGAGCCAAAAGCGAATGCAGTCGCAGACGAGCGCAGATTCGTCTCGAAAAATGCCAGCGGAAACTGGGTAAAAGCTAACTTTTCGACGTCGTTTTTAATGAAATTTCAACAAAATGTTACAAACGTGCCCAAAACGAGGTAGGGAGTAAGAGGGAGAAACGGAGAGAAAGAGAGATAGCGTAAAGCAAAAATTGCAATTAAAATTACCAAGCGAAGGCCAACACAACCGGACAGGCCGACAGAATGTAAGAGGGAGAGCGAGTGAGAAAGAGAGCGAGAGAGAGAGTGAGCACACAGGCAAGGTGCAGACAGAGCGCCTTCAAATTAATAATAATTTGCGCATTGATGGAGCGCCAACAAAAACAAAATGAACGCCAGAAACGAAGTGCACTGAGCTACAGATGGGGGAAGGAGAAGTGTAATTAAAAATGGCAAATGGCCGATAACTGGCACAAGGTCAGGCAATCTACACTAATGGAACGCTGAAATATCGAAACACAATCGAACATAATTAAAATTTTAAGCATATCAGTGAGAGCCAGAACATGTTAAGCATTTGCGCCGTGCAACCGAAGTCGAACAAATATTGTATTTTCATGTACTTGGCCAACATAAATATGCAATTAAATTGAGGAACAGCTTCACAGTTTCATATTTTGCTACACTACATTCAAAAGTCAAACAATATTTGCAGTTGTAGCTGGAGTCATTAAATATTTAACATTACACAAGCTCTAAGCAAGTGCGCTGAAATATAAATACAAAATCAATTTCCAACGGCAACTCTCGGAATCCCAGGCAGCCAAAGCGACCCGCTCCGTGAGATTGCCGCATGCTGTGAGCAAATCATGAATACCCTGTTGTCTCCAGACTGTTATGAGAACAAATTACATGCAGTGCAGCCTGCCATTAAAGTGGGCCGACTCAGGTATGCTTAAGATATTAGCTGCTTGGACAGCTACATAAAAATTTATATCAAAGTAAAAGTGTCGGGAGCAGGGAGAAGATCAGAGGCCACCACAGGACAGCTGGCTGGCAAGGCTACTGCTATAGCTCGGCTACTCCCACTCGAAAGAGCTAGGCATACCCAGCTGTGTGTATGCGGAGTACACTGACTAGCGCTGTTAACATTATTTGCAGCAAACAAAAGTTGACTGTTGGGTGTTTCAACAGTGCTTCTCTCACAGCAAAAATCAACTTCTGCAGCTGACTTTTTAAGCAGAAAGTTTTGCTTAGGGCTTGGGAGCGTGGTCGAGCGCCAGCTAGCTGAAAGGGGATTGAATGGAGACTGAAAGCTAGCGCAGTGGTTGAGCAGCCGCTGCAAATCTTAAGCGAAAATAAATAATTTACACCTGCAGCTATCTGGCGAGGCCCAGGCATCGGCTTCCTTGGCCCCTGCAAACCAACATTCTGCCATTAATGGACAAAACGTAAATGAAAAGTTGCAGTTTCAAACATTTTTGCACGAAATTGTGGCTTAAACTTTAAGGCAACGCCAAGAGGTGTACCTCTGCGAATTTTCTGGCCAGGACGCAGAGGTGGCACAATTGAACCGTTCAGAGCGGAGGCAAGAGAAAATGCTAGCGGCGTGCCAAACAATGCCCGAAGCCAAAAAGTTTTATTTTCTAAGAAATTAAGACTTAATTGGTAAAAGCAGCAACAACAGCAGAAACTTCAACGACAACAACAAAAGCAACGGAACACAATAAAAACGACAACGAAGACAACAGCCGTTAGCCGTACAGGATGGAGTGTGTGGGTGCGGAGGGCGGAGGGGAGGATGGAAAACCAACATCAATGAAAAGTTTAAGCAAAACAATGGCAGACAAGTAAACAAAGCCTATGAATGTTGCGGAGAGCTCTCGAGCAGCTTAGAGGGCAAGAACGATGGGCTCCAAGACCCCAGCGACTACATAGTATAAGCTAAGTATAAGGCTTATTTCGAAGTAGACAATAGATTTTATTACCCATACGCCATGTTAAACGGCAAATATTGATAACCCACGCTAGCCAATTCAAAATGTTCAAGCGATTGAGCAGCAAGAGCTTACAAGACATTATTCTGTAGAAGTTATGAATATATAAAAAATATAAAAAAATGTCCTTGTAATACGTCGAAACTGTTGCCATCTGCCTGTTGAGCAATGTGATTAAACCCTTTCTTCCCATTTTACAATAAAGCATTAAAGCAAGTAACACGAAGACGAGTGACTTGGCAAATTAAAGAATGTCATTCATTTATTAATGCAGACAGACTGTCATCCAATTCCAGAATTAGACATAATCCTAATTAAAATACACACAAAAGTCGCAAAGAGAAGCAGTGCAACACGAAAAAAATAAACAAGAACCGATTAAATTATTCAACAAACAAGAGAGAAGAAGTCGCTTTAAAAATGAAACTCAGCGAGTGGAACGGTCTATCTACAGAGTTGAAAAGTTTTAATGGGTTACACGACCTTATCGACTGAGGACATAATTGAAGCTTGCCTCACAGGCAACAGATTAAGAGTCAGGCATTAATTATTGCATATATACGTAACATTAATTAAGCCTTGGTTGTTAAAAGAAAAGTACAAATTAATATGTGATATTTACAAATATTTTAATATGAGGAGCGTAATTTTACAATTTACTTGGAATATATGCTCTGTGCAACATCAGGATGGCGCATTCTTCACATGCTCGACGAATGTGAAATATTTTTTTATTCATTTGAACTATCGTGCAACAATTGTAGGTCTATTGAAATCAGTCTTGTTTCTTTTTTAAATAAAACAAAATTGAGCTATAAATATTTGCAGAAATTCTTTTTCTTTTTTTTTTCTATTTGACTAAATTTTATATTTTCTTTAAGAACATTTTAACAAACTTTAAATCTTTATGTGAATGTGTAATTATCTTGTATATAAGACATTCTTTAAAAATAAATGTTGAAAAAATAATTGCTAAATATTTGTTATTGATATAGGAAAACGTGTAAATTTGACAACTTATTCAAAATACCATTTTAAGTTATCTCTTATAATATAAAAATATGTATATGAATAATGAAACCTCAATTGATTATATTATGGTTGAAGCTAAATGTGGACTTAAGAGCATCTCGTGGTCAGGCACACCCATATAAAACAGGATTTTTATAAACAAAAAAAATGAAAGTAATAAATACAAATTAAAATTCAGCTCAATAACAACAGAAATTGCAACATTTTCATTGTTTTTTGACATATACATATAATAGGTTATTTTTTTATGCTACATCAATATTTTTTCTGTGCCAAATAAAATTCATATCATAAAGGAAATGGTTTTCATTCAAGCAAATAAAAACATATTTGTTTGATGTTCGTTACAGAATTCATCAGCTAATTAAAAATCAGTTCAAAATTCGCCTTGTCAATCCAATCAGTATCAATACTCTGCAGCTATAGCTATAAGAAATTTTTGAAATGAATTATGAGTAAACTAAAATTCATTCTACTTCTATTTTAATAAAGAGTTCAAAATCCATTTTGATATGTGTTATCAGTTGTTATTCTTTAGTACACACATATATTCATTAAAGTTCATTGGTAATAAATATTGGAGTAAAAGAAGCTTGGCTGAATTTGTTATTACCTAAGACGTATAAAATTAGAGCAAATCCAATTATTAATTTTGGGTGTCTGCCCCATTGAACTTTGAAAACAGTTTTATTGTTTTCTTGGCCGTAATTAGAAATCAGGCGAAATGTGCCTTTGTTGTTTATGACGCATATAAAATGCGAACGCCGCCGCTGTCGCCGCCAACAAAAAAGTCATAATTGCCAGCATTTGTTATATTTCGCAGGCAAATAAACCAGTTGGGTAGTTTGCTATACCGGGGACTGGCGTCATTTCACAATTACATAAGTGAGTGAACTGACGTCAGGCTGCGTGAGTCGAGTTCGCCCTCAGAGGCAAGGCAAGTAACTGAAATAGCCGGAGACCAATTCATATCAAATTTGGTGTCGATATCAATTACGAGGCCAATGGCAACAGTCTTCAGCTGTCCGGAAATGAAGGCATTCTGTCAGCATTGCGAACGCGCCGCGCCACGCCGCCCAGTAATAACTGCAGAACTAGCGACATGGCAGTGTGGAGGGCGGGAGGAAGACGTTGCTGGTGACGGTCATTAGAGAGCCTTGGAAATTTATCTGCGTTCAATTAAAAAACTTTTCAAATTTCAATTAAATGGGGAAATTGGCATATTTAGGCGCATGACAAACGAACCATGCGGCCATTCACCATTCACCATTTACCATTCAACATTCAGCATTTTCTAGCGGAGGCAACACGGCTGCCAAATTGCGCAGCCATAACTAAGCCTCGGGATTATTTTGTCAATTTCAAATGTCCTGCCATTTACAGCATTTTAATTCGACCCTGGGCTGGGCTGGGCTGGGCTGAGCTGAGCTGGGCAAGGCGACTCTGCTGGGACATGCTTGGCCGGAGCTGGGGCCTTTTGTTATGTTCGGCTTGTTGTAGAAATGTTTATGAAGCAATTAGGCTCTGAACTGAGAACAATGAGACCAAATGGCTGCAACGGAAATTTTAAAGTCTTGTCATGCTGCCAAACACCTTCAGCCAGCGAGGCGAAAGGGTATTGCCATGCTGGCTTTAACTTTAGCGCCAGCTCATCGTGACAACAAAAAGATTAAAATCTTGTTACGCCTTCGCCTGATTTGGGCCTTTGTCCTGAGACAATGCCAAGCGGCAACATCATGATGTTGGATTTTCCTTAACTTTTCCACTATCTCCTTTTATAAGCTCGCAGCGGGTATGCCGATTATGTTAGATTGTATGTAACTAATATGAAAAGACACTATCTATTGGTCAGCGTTAATAGCTGACTGACTAAAGCACGATTCTCACATAGTTAGCTGACTGAAGTCGAAGTAGGTGAAAGAGCATTTACTCATCGGTTAGCTGCAGAGCTTCATGCTTGCCTGGCTTATTTATGTAGAGCTTGTAATGTTTTTGTTGCTACTGCGTGTGTGTGTGTGTGTGTGAGTGTGTAGTCGAAGCCAAACCAAGTCGGTCCATTACTCTCTGTGCTCTAACACATGTTGCTGAGCGCTGAAACTTTTGGCACTGGCTGCCAGAACTGTGGGTTAGCTGGAGCTGATGTTGTGGCACCTACCTTGGCGCGCATCTGGGCGAGCACTTGCACAATGTCGCCCTGCAGACACGCATACATTAGAGTGGTGCAGCCCTCGGCGAGACGATTTCTTATTGCCGCATCCGCGCCCGCATTCGCATCCCGCGCGCCGCTGTCTGGAGGCGTCTTCACGCTCTTCGACTTGGCTGCTGTTTTTCTCGCTTGTTTTCGTGTCGTCCTCGTCGTCATCATCGTCGTCGTCGTTGCCATTGTCGAAGCAGCATCAGTGGCTGGCGGTGCACGAGACCGACCTGGCAACGGACTTTGGAACTGCAGCTGCTTTTTTACATGTCTTTCCACATTCTGCGCCTTTAAGCGCGGCGGTTTGGCAGGCGGCGTCACGTTTTTTGCCTCCGATTGCGTCTGAGGTTGCATTGTACTGGAGCCAGCTGACTGACTGCTGCAGCTATTCTGTATTTGTTGCGCTCTTTACCTTTGGATGTGCCACTGCGATTTGTCGCGTTCATTTTACATCTACTCGTAGCATATTCAGGGGTTAACGGAACACACACAGCTTTAATTATAATTTCTGTTCGCTGGGATTGAGTACTATTTGGATTTGCTGCCTATGTATAATTAAACGCTAATTTGTTTGCTCAGAAGTCCTTGCCACATGCGGGCACTCCTCACAGTTGCCGGTCGCGGTTAATGGTGACAGTTTTGCTCACACAAAGTAAATACGTTTTGAGCTCTCAAGCGTAAACGGAAGTTGCCTCAGTTATATCAATATGTGTGCCTGTGGGAGTGTGCGTGGTGTGTACTCTAATGTGCCAACTGCTTTCGCTCGAACGCCTTTTAAATTTTCAACAGCCTGCGACATGCGGTGAAACGAGCGCGAATCGACGCGACGCGACGCGACGCGACTCGACGCACATCAGCAGCCCTTTCAATAATTAATTTCAGTTTTTATCAAAGCGCTCACACACACACACACAAGCACACACACACACTGGGGAATTAGTCGGTGCTTTGGCAACTGTCAAATAGACAGCGACGGCAACCAACCTGCAGCCGCCAACCCATTCGCTAGCCCTTGATCAACTCAGCGCCGAAGCGCACAAAAGTGTGCTATGAAAAATTCAACGCGCTTACATTTGATTTAAATTTCCCTCTTACTTCTTACACACACACACTCACACACACACACACACATGCACGCGTGCTTCTGGCCTGTTATCAAAGTGAAGTTCGTTGTTAAATCGCGTGGCAAATAGTTTTCGAAATAATGACTAACCAGAGTAGAAAATTTGGAGAATTTTGTTTATTTTTGGCAATCATCATGTATAAATTATGACAATGCGGAAAGCAAGATGAAAATGGTTCTTAGCCCAAGATAATGCCCATGATGATGATGATTATCATGATGATAGCTAAAGCAGAAGGAAAACAAACAGCGACAGCGCCTGTAGCAGCAGCTGCTACTTTTTGCCTTTTATAAAGCGATAAATGGCGAAAACTGCGCAAACCTATCGCTTGATTGAAAACCGAAATGGAATTAAATAAATACGAGCGCGCGCATGCAGATAGCCGCGTTGATGGTATCACATTGTGGCGATGGAATGGCGATTGCCACGCATCGCATTAAATTTGAGAGCACGTAAATCGCGCGACTGCGGCTTTTATCGATGCTGCCACTGCCATCTGCCACTGCCACTTCCACTGCCATTGCCTCTACCACTGGGCTGCAGCTGGTTCATTTGTTGCCTTGCGGCCGCTTTTTGTGCGGGCCGCAGAAGATTTACATTTCATTTGTAGGCAACGATGACAGCAAACACTGCAGCAGCGTCGCCACTTGATGATGATTTTGGCAAGGTTTACGAGGTGCTGAGCATCGCTCGCATCGCTGGCGTCTTCGACACGCATTCGTTTTTAATAAATTAATAAGAAAAATAAAAAAAATGCGGCCCTGCGCCGCAGCGTAAGACCATTAAATTTTCAGCCAGCAAATAGTGAAATCAATTTCATGGCTCGGCTTGAGCCAGCCAACAGTTGAAGCCTCATCAACTGGCATTAAGATCTTATTGAATTCATTACATAGCAGGCGCCGAGAGTTTCGAGGTAAATTTAACTTGAATTAAGTTTACACTGAGGTAAAATGTTTCTCATGAAAAATGATGAGCTCATAGATATTATTTATGTATACACAGTATGCAATGCAAATTAAACTCTTGGGAAGGGTACTTTTTAGTGAAAACGGGTACCTTTCTGGGACTACTGGTAAATTAATTTTGTTACCTAAATTTGTCTATCCTCTATCTTTCAATTTAGTTTTAAGCGTGCCATCAATGAAATGAAATCAATGGATTTCAGTCATTACAACATAAATAATAAAATAAATCTTTTAGATTTACTATTGTTTTTTATTTAATTTCACTTTAGTTTTTCTTTACTATTATTTTTTTATTTGAATTTCTTATTTTAAAATTGAAAAATGATATACATACTCTCTAATAAGTATTGTGATCCATACAAAATAGCTTTTTGAAATGAGTATTTGCGATGATACTCTGTTTAAAGGCGAACATATAAGTTTATTTCGATTCGAATCTATGCATTCGTGTGCTTGAAATTATGCCGTTATACTAACATTATTATATTTTAAGATTTACCATTTTGAATTTGTATGTTTTCTATCTTAATTGGAGCAACTGACTCGTATAAAGGCAACTTGGCTAAAAGCATAATACGCATACGTTGCGTTTGCTAAATTAAATTAAATCTATATCTCTCAGTTGACCTATCTATGTCTCTCTCTCTCTCTATCTTTCTCTCTCTCCCTCTCTGTTTGTGTTTGGATTTCTCTCTATTTCTAGTCTGTTATGTGTGTGTGTCATAATCGTTAGGCCGTTTTATGGTGTGGCCATAATTATTCTATTATTAAGTACCAAAACATTTGTCATTCACGCAATGCTGGCCTTATTATAATTATTGTTTGTGGTGCTGCTGCTGTTGTAGCTGCTGTTACTGCTGCTGCGGCTGCGACTGTTTATAAGTGATTAAATGTAGCCCACGTTGGCAAACTAAATTGTGCCTCAGGAGTTGACTTTCTCTACACATTTTCTATATGTATATATACGTGTGTGTGTGTGTGTATGTATTACACATGTCAGTGATTGTGTGGCAAGCGACCAAACTATTCAAGTGTGTGTCCATGCCCGTGTTAATGTTGCTGTGTGTGTCCTTGTCCGTGTGTGTGTTGAGGACTCTGCATGCAGTTAAACGCAAACTCATCCGCTCGGCAAATAAACATTTTAGCAAATTTACTGCCAACTGACAGCTGTCAGCTTTATAACCACCATCAAACAATGGCAGCAATATGGAGGTGAAGAACACCAGGAACAACAAACACACACACACATACACAAAGCAATAACCAAGAGCAAAGCAAGGGCGCTAGCAAAAGGTGTGCACAGACCGCAGACCTATTTGCTGAGGGGCCGGAAAGAGACAAATAGGCAGCGACAACTAAATACACTCTCACACACACTAGCTGCTGAAGTGGTTGGGGCACACACACATAAACACGGGCAGAGGGCGACTGAGCAGCCAGGCGTTTTACCCACTTAACACTTCATTGAAAAACCACTCAAAAAGCCACTTTTGCAACGAGTACGAAACCCTAAGGGGGCATGTGGCAAGCCCACACACACACACATACACACACACCCACATCTGCACACACTCACACCCAGGTGTAGGAGCAAGTAAACTGTTTTGTCTGTCCAGTTTGTTTGTTATTTGTTTGCATCGTTTGTCTCCGCTCCAGCATCGGCAACAGCTCGTGAAATCCTTTGCTTTGTTTTTTTTTTTTTTGCGGCCAGCCTTTGACTCTGACTCTGACTTTGGTCACGGCATTTGCCTGGCTAATTATGCTGCAGCTAATGAAAATTTAATGCATCTAGAACTGCCGCCGTCAAAGGCATACTATTCTGCTCAGTGTATGTGGCGCTCGCCCAAAGGGATTCCAGCGTTCGGTTACGGCGCCAGCGTCGTCCACTGTTTACCTTTGACTGCATTTATCACACAAATTGTTGACATTTTCGCGTCAGAAAGAGTTTCCCGTATTTTTATGAGTCCAGGCATTTTCCAGTATTTTTTTCTGCTGCGGTTTGTTTGAGTTTTTGCCGTTGGTCGAGTTTTGCTACACACTTTCAGCGTTTGTGGCCCTCGACGACAGACTCTAATTTTTCACCACTGACCAGCGCACTTTGTGCGGGCATCTCGTTCACATTGTCACAAAATTGGTTAAAAAAATAAAAGTAAAAGACATTTTGATATTTTTAGTATTTTTGCACATGGCGTTGGCGTTGGCGTTGACGTTGGCATCGAGCTGGCCGAGCACTGCTGGAATCTATCGCACAACTGGCTGCCATTGCAGTTATGAGTGTGTGTGAGTGTGTACACGGGGGTGTGCGTTTGGTGCATGCTCCGTGTTATTGTGTTGGCCACCCAAGTTGTCATGGCGACGAGGTAGCCACTGAGCCTAGTGGCTAGTCACACACACTCACACACACAAGCTTCAGCCACAGCCCTCGCACACTCATGCGTTTCGGTTCTTTGGCATTTTGCTGGCCCTTTGCGTGCCTGACAGCACACATCAACGTTGTCGAGAATGAAGCCAACTTTGTTCGGCTGCTTAATTGGGTTAAACATTGTGATTTTTATTGGTTTTCGTTGGGCGTATGCTTGGATACTCGTAACTCGCCATTTGCATTGCTTTAGAGAAATGGAAAATCGCAAGCTGTCAGGCTCATAAAGGGAAACGTCTTAGCAGCTGACACTGGAACTAAGCGTTTAAATTTCAATTAAGCCAAAAGCTACTCCCACGCACACACAGACGCACACATTTGTAGCCGTTACAGCTCATAAATTCCTTGACTTGTGTCAGGATGTGTTAGCTGGGCCGACATTTGGCCCCCACAGAATGCCGAAAAGTTTCTAGCTGCGGCATGTCAAGAGCAACAGCAGCCAGCAGCAACAGCAACTGAAGCAGCAACAGCAACAATTTAACTAAGCCTGGCTAAGGCGTCCAGTCGGTTAAGTGCACCAGAAATAAACTGCAAGCATTGTGGGCCGCTGGGGCAGCTTTGGCAGCAGCTGCACTGCCGCACGAATCGAAACAGAAGCGAACAAAAATCTAGTTGGGCGTGGCAGAGGGCTTTCACTGTGCAGCAGCTCGCAGTTCTTTTAATTAAAATGGCTTTTCGAGGAGTGACTGCCATCAAAGCTGAGGAGTCATGTGACTGCTCTGCTGGATGCTGGCTGTGGCTGTGGCACGTTGTATGCCGAATGTACCCGCCCACCTGGGCTGGGGCCTCATCGGGTGGGTGGCTGGACTATGCCGCATATGCGTGCAATGGCTTATGCATTTATGCGACTGAGCTTGGCAGTTGTTTGAAGTGGGCACTCGTACTTGTTGCAGTATGTTGTGGCCCCGGCTATGCAGTTGCTCCATTTACAGGCCGCAAGCTGCCCGCATAGCACAGGCATAGGCACAGCTGGAGTCTGGGGTAAATAAGGTAAATTCTTGGTGTGTTGCATTCGTTTGTTTGTTTGCTTGCCACCCACATTCCCTTCGTGCCACTCGGGCAGCTCGCCCCGTCAACTTGTCAGTTGTTGGCTCATAAACAGGGTGATGACAGTGCGCTGTGGCCCAGTGGCGCTTAAAAGCAACCTGGCAGGTGCATGCCTCTCCACTTTGTTGTGCCAACAGAACATTTGCAGTCAGCTGTCTGTCGCCCATCTCTCTCGCTCCTACTGGCACTTGCCATCAGCTACTTTGCAAGCCGTCAGATCGTTTGATATGCCCCATAAATGGCTCAACCAGTTGCTAATTTCAGAGCAATTCCTGGGCCCATGTTAATTCGATGCCACAACCTGACGCATGCCAAGGCTTGTGGCAAGCCAGTTGCAGCAACTTATTGCATACATCTTATTATTGCATACACATCTGCCAGCTGGCTTCACGTGCACATTAGAGCTTGATTAACCAACATCAGCTTTAATTGGGGCGAACGCAGCCATTATAAAGCTCATTAGTCGAACAGTTTCTGTCAGCTGCTGCCGAAATATTAATTTGATGCCGCTTATGCTCTTGCCTTCTCCTTCTGCCTGACTCTGTCAACCATTCAGATGATTCAACTTAATTGAAACTGCTCAGCGGCCAGAATGCAACACACAGAAGCGCAGCAAGCAGCGCAGCTTAAAGATTAATTATCCTTTAACCGACCACACACACACACAAATAATTATAATTTCCTCATATATGTGTATCCACATAGACAAGGTGCTGATTGCAATTCCCAGGTCAATTGCATGCCAAGTGTTGATTTCACTTAATTACTGACACTGTTTAATGGCCCAATCGAGCCCGCTGACCTAAGCGGCAAGGATGTGCGGACAGTTGAGCTCCGCAGTCGCCCTTTAGCATTTATGCCCCTTTTAAGTTTTACCGCCGCCCCTGTCATTGACTGACTGCATAATTAATTAGCGCTGTCGCCAAAGGCAACCGCCACGCGCGCAGCTCCTGCAGATTAATATTAATTTGATTAAATTTCTCGAAAGCGCTGCGCCAAAGACAGCCGCAAACGCACGGCTCTACGCATGGCTTTGTGTCATTAACTTTAAGGTGCACTAACGAATTGGGTGCCTGAGAGTTTTTCATTTCACATGCACAGCCACGCCCACTTGGCTTAAGCTGCCACTCAATGTGTATCAGGTTTATAGTGCGTAACGCCATCAGAAATAGTTAAAGGGCATTGAAAGGCTTTTAGCTAAAGCGCGCGGCTTGCTGTTGCGTAAAAGCGTCAGCAATACCAAAATTACACTCACACACACACACACACTCTCGTAGCTAGGTACTATAACACCTCGGTGCTGCATTTCTGCATGATAATAATACTGTTTTAGATTTTATGCGGCCCATCGGCGCTTACCCAAACGAGCTTAATTGCATTAACGTTCACACTTACACAGACACTTTAAACACACACACACACAGACACACATGGCCTCCTGCCCAAAATTGTGCCTGCCCCAATGCTGATGGGTAAATTTGCAAATTCTATAGCCTACCTACAGGGGCAGCAGCAGCACCAGCAAAATATTAAATTGTTTACCGCTTGCCTTTTATTGTGCGCTCCTCGGAGCAGAGGAAACAAAAACAAAAAACAAAAAAAAAAACAAGGCAACAAAAAATTGCAGCATCCGCAATAAGTGTGCTGCATAAGTATATGTAAGTAAAAGTTTTGTGCGCAATAAATTTTATTAGCATAAAATTCGTAAAGCGCTTTTCGAAGTCTTTCGGCCGCTGGCCAGTTATGTAGGTATTACATACTTTATCAAGCAAGTTGAGAAAGTTTAAGGCTGCTTCGCCAGATACTTTTGCTCGGCAGAATGCTGTCTTATAGTTAAAAGCAAAAATGCGATTTATATTATTAATCAAAAAATAAAAGGGAGAATCCGTTTTTATCATAATTTATGTAAAATAACCTTACCAAGGCACTTGAGTCAAAGTACGTGATTTATGTAATTGACTGTAGTAATATTCATTAATGAGTTCAGTTTGAGTGTTTTTTTATAGTTATAGTTACATTCATGTAAATTTGCTTCAAGGTATTTGATATAACTTGGTAGTCGAAAGAGCTCCAATAGAACAAATCAGAAATTATTATAGTGTCGTATATTCAAATCGGAATCTGAACCTATCACGTAGCATATAATTCAAAACATTTTTAAATATTTTAAAATTGCATCATTAAGATGTGAATTTACTGTGAATCAAAATAAGTCTCTAGCATATATGAAATCGTATAGCATAGCAAATCAGAATAAAGTTAATCTTATGGACTTGCAAGGCTTAAAACATGTGCAGCCGTTAAGTAGATGGTTCATTACTAACTAGTAACCAATACTATGCTAGCTTACTAAACTCCTACTACTACATGGTGCGTGGAAAATTCATATTAAGTATTTTAAAAGTTATAGCTATATTCTAAAATCAATAGTTTGCTTGTAAACTTACCTGATATTCAAGCCGGATGGATTGCTGCTCAAATGAATGTAAAATCTATCTATCTATCCTGATGAGTTTCGTGCTAAAAAAGCATTTAATATAATCTGAAAAAGTTAATTTCCAGAGAAACTATATTAATATACGAGCTGCAAACTCATAATTTTAGAATAATGTAATTTAAATATCTAATATATGCATAATTCTTAAACATAATTTATCAAGTTTGATATTATAAAGTCAAGTCTATTCATCACTTGGCCTCTTCAGGGTTTTTTAATTTTAATTTGCTATCAATTTGAGGAGTCGCAATCCAATTATATATATCAAAGATTAAATATGCAAAGTGTACTTGATGATTTATTACCTTTAGCCCGGCAACGTTTGCAAATATGGGTCATAGTATTATGACCATCTATCATGATGTTGTGCTCTACATGTAAAATACATTTCGAGTGCGTGCTGATGGCTTTGCACTCACATTCTCATAGTAGAGATGGACAAGTTTTCTTTTCTTTTTTTTCAATTACTTAACTTTAAAAGAAAAATATTGCAACTTACAAGTTTCGCGCAGTCAATTCGCTTCTTGGAGTTGACAGAGTAGTAGCCCCAGCGGGCTCTAGTCGTGGCCGAGTTGACTCGAGTGTTTCAAACAATTAATTGTTGCAACTGCAGATTCGTGTCAGTTGAATTGTGCCGAAACTCATGACTAAGTGGAACTGATGTTCACCTGTCCACTGGCAACTTTGTTGGCTGCAGCGCAGGTGAGCAGGAGCGATTACCAATAACTGAATTGGGCTAAACTTGCAATTGTTTGCCAACGGCTGAATGGCTGCGACCGCACACAGCGCTCAGGTTCTCTGAGGCATCACGACGTCGCGTAGCCTGCCAACTTCAAATCCAAACTGACCACAAAACATTTTCAGTTTGAACTTTATGCCGCAGCAGGCGATGGCGATAGCGCTTACGACGCGACGGTGGCAGCGACGTCAACTTCAAAATAATAACAATAAAAATCAAAGGCAGTAAAAACCAAAAAAAAAAACGCGAATTCTAACCAGTCGAACACCAATGCAAATAGGTGCGTCAGTGTGTGTGTGATCCTTAGCCCAAGGGCGTGGCATCGTTGCCAAAGAACTTATGGCCGAGTTGTCGTCACTGTGTATTTCTTGTTGCTGCCATCGTTGTTGGTGCTGAGCTAATTTGTATTTGCGGCACTCGCATATCAAGGGGCAGGCAGCTGGCAGCTGTTGTGGCCATTGTAGCCATTGTAGCAGCTGTGTGGCTGTTGCGAGTCGGCCCGGTCAGCGCGAAAAATGAAGTTGACCTGCTTTCCGCCGAGCCTAAAGTGAGGCGAAAACTGGAACAAAACACACACAGCAAAACACTTCCGAGCAAATTTACATAGGCTCGGGCCAAGATATTATGCATGCGGCTGTTGATATTGAAATGCCGAACAGGTTAAACTCCGTGCCGCCCACTCGACAGAGGCATGAGGAATGGACTTGGAGCCAGCGGCGAAGCCAGTTTCACTTTCGTCTACAAGCGCCCGTTTGCAGACCATAAACACGTAAGGCACGAAGAGCAAACAAAATAAATACATGGCATGGGATGACGTCGACGTCGACGGCGACGTCGACAGCGACGTCAAAGCCAGCGCCATTGACGACGACGACAATAACAACAACATGCAAATCTGACTAAGTAAGCGAGTGCGCACACTTCCATTTGTATTTGCATGGGCAGTGCAGCTGTCGGGTGTTGGCGCTGCCGGCGTGGACGTCTCAGGAAGTTGTTACGGCAAAGGGGGTGCGGATGGGCGGCAACCTTTGTGGGTCAAAGCGTCGTTAAAAAACGGCTTGGCATAACTGTGCCAACGTGTGGCATTTGCCAAAGTCAAACGCATTGGCCAAAGCAGCAACAATGTTGCAGACGCCCTCATTTCGACCACGAATAAATCAGTGCGCGTCGTGGCCAACGACGAGAACTTGGCACAAATCCATTAACACTCACATTTCAGTTGTCGCATGCTAGGCACAAATAATTGAAGTCTATTTGGACAAACTTGGCCAACATGCAAGTAAGCCAAGCCCAAGACAACAGCTGAGTGAATCAATTTCTGGCTCGATGCCTGGCTGCCTTGCTGCCTGGCTCGTTGTTCATGTTAACAAAACGAAGTTTTAATAAATTCATTACGCTGGCAATTTACGACAAGGGCACGCCCACACACACTCATACACACACACACGCACACACAGGCGACGAGCTGCACAGTGCATTGCTTTAATGCAATGCCTGACATTACGTATACGCCCCATACATTTATGGACAATCAAGTTTATGGCCATAGGAGCACGCTTTTATGTGTAGATCCGGAGAACTGCTCTGTTTATCGTCACTTTGCACTTCTCCTTGACTTTTCTAAGATATTTTCGAATCGAACGTGTGGGTGAGTATGTGTGGCACGCCTTGAATTGTGGTTGGGTGGCGCCCACGGACGGAAGCGTGCTATAAGTCCTTGTTTTATTGCTGTTGTGCATACAGATCTGAAAGGGAAGCACTAACAAGTGCATCAAGGCTACAAGAACTCAAAAGTGAGAGCAGACACATGTGAATACTCCTTTTTTCGTTGCCACCAACTTGAAATAACTTTTAAATTCAATGTGTCAACAGCAATTTTGCTCATAAATTTCATTTCATAGTAAATAACTAAGCATTAAGTTCCACTTTAAGCTACTTGTTCAGCATTCCATCTAAAAGTTGAAAGCATCTCCTTTTTTACAAAGTTTCCCACAAATTTATGACAACTTTTCTATAACTTTTTAATGTGTAATGAAATTAAATCTTGTTTATAAAAATGCTGTTTATAGAACAAAAGCTAAATATTATGGTACGGACTTTTAGCAAAATAAACTAATTGAAACTTTATTCGATTTTAATGTCATTAAAGTCAATATTGAGTTTTCAATAGGTTCTGCTTTGCCCTTTAGAAAATGGTTAGACAGAAATATTTAATTTCTTAATGTAAAGATTGTCACATAGATTACCTTTCTAAGATGACCTTCTAATGATTTATTATACCTTATTGCTATATTATAAAATCATATGACAACTCGATATGAATCTAACAAAACCATGAAATATCATGAAGTGCTCTCTTGAGTTCACCTTGAGCTAGGAATAACATTTAATAAAGTAATGCACATCATAGACTCTGATGAGTCGTTGACGGTAATGTTGGCATTGCATTGGGACCGACTTATTGAGCCAAAGGCAAAATATAAAAGCTGATTGCTATTTAATATAGCGATTTTCATAAAAGTCTTTTAATTGCCGCTTTGCGACACAGGCCCAAATATTTGTGCCTCACATTAGCATAATTCTGGCAATCGTTGCCCAGGGTCAGCATTTTGGCCGTCTCAAGGGCAGCGTACATTTATGTGGGCAAAGGAAAGTAACCAAACCAACTAAAACTGCCTGATTTTATCTTGAAATTAAATAAATTACTGCACACATCGCCAGCAACTGACCCAAATTTGATATATATAATATATATAGCGACATTTGCATATACAAAACGCTTCTGAGGACGATTTTCAGATTGAAAATGTCGACAACATCAAACGCAGACCCTGAAACTGCAAGCTGATTACCGCTAATTGAGCCCGAGTAAATTGAAATTAAACAAGCCAGAGCCAGAGCCAGAGCCAAATCTTGCCGACCTAAGCTAAGGGGAGCCAATTTATTTATATATTTGCGCAACATGTTTTTGAAATTAAATGAGGACATTTCCCTTTTTGCTGACTGTATTAAGATTGCATCATAGAGAATCGTTTTGTTAAAAAAGTGGAAATAAAACAAAACTAACATAAAATATCTGTATGAAACTTGACATTTGTTAGCCACTCAACTCTATCTTTGCAATATTTTTAATATTACTCCGCCACGTGCCTTGATTTTATACAAAATCGCAGTCTCTTTGTGCTCAGTGATATGACTAATTGATCAGAACAGAGAAAGAAGTATATTCGATAACCCTCTCACCTCATCTTCAATGTTTATAAAGTGTGTTATTTTTAGAGGCTTTCAGCCTTGAATTGGTAATACTGACAGCTTATTCAATAACTAATAGTTATTTTTTCTTCAGTTTACTTTGACATTTTATTGTAAATAGATCTATGCAAAAAAAAAAAAAAAAAAACCTATAAATTGTTAAAATTTGTATCAAAATAATAGTTGACTAATATCAAACTTATCGTGCCTTTCGTCAACTTTATAGCAGCCACTGAAATCGCTGTCGGTATTTTATTTTTTTGATTTGTACTTAAAAAAAAATCAGATTCATACAGTTAGACAGCTGGCATTGAAGGAGTTGGATCAAAATGGCACAGGTAGGCTGTGAGAAAGGAAGTGTACGATTATTTCACCTAACAATTACATTTTTATTTTATATCCATTAAGGGTAACCAAATTTCTGTTCTGAGAAAAATGTTCGGCTTGGGTAAAAAGAAACCCGGAAATTCGTATATAGTGCCACAGAACTCAAAAATCAATTTAGATAATAAGCCTGCTTATAAGGATAACATTGTGAATCTCAAGGAGAACAACTACGACCGCACCATGATGAACAAGTGCCCCCATTGTGAGAATATGGCCAAAAACTTTCTGTACTTGGAAAGCCTAATTCGCAATAATTGCGACAAGAATCCGAAGTGCAGCTTGTGCCAATCGTCTCTCAAGTATCTACAGTATGTGAACCGGAACATAATGCAAGTCTTTGGAAACTTCGATTCGATTGTGCAGGCTGCACGCGTATTTTCTACACAGGTGCCGCCAACGCCAAAATACACTGTGAAGAAGCCGAAAGAAGAGAAGGGTGCTCGTTCTGAAGGCGGTGCCCATTTGATTTCGCAGAAGTCTACCAAATCTCTGAAGACAATGAAAGCGCAGAAGTCTAAGAAGTCTATGAAATCATCGAAGTCGGGCAAGGCACTAACAAAGTCAAAGGCCAAGTCCACTACGGGTACAAAGACTCGCACAGGTCACGGCAAGATGGTTCTCAAGAATAAATTCAAGTCCAAGCCGCCCAAGGCGGCTAAATTGAGCAAGCAACTAAGCAAGGTGGTGCGCAGCGCTAGCCAGTATCAGAACCTGCGCGTTACGCGCTCCAAGCTGACCCCTAAACTGCACAAAGTGAAGAAACAGCGGAGCACTGCAACGCCCACCAGCATCAACTGGAGTCTACTCAAGCGCAATATGCCCAAGGCCACCAAATCGTTCGGTGCCTAATGAATTGCACAAACGAGTTGACCTATCAAATGGTCTGACTCATATTATTTACTCTTTAGCTGTACCAAAATTATCCGTGAACAAAATGTGACACAAAATCTGGGTTGAAATAAACATTTATAAAAACCGTATGCAACAGGGCAAACTTAGGCAGAATAAACTAATTTTTTTCCTTGGCAAACAACTTTTTCCCAGATCTACATAATTTGCTTTTCGGTCCGCTAAAATATTTGCTAATCAGACATTTTATAATTTTATAATTTGTTGGTCATTTTCTATTTCTTAAAATTAAAGCTGAACACCAAAAGTATCCTATTGCGTTCTTTAACTGTACATATATAATTATCAACTTTATTGCCAGAATCAATTCCAAGTGTCTAGTTTAGTTAAACACAATCCCTTAACGATAATTCCGTAATGTGTGACAAATTAGTATAATCTGAAATGTTCATATCTAAATGTTGACTTCATTTAGTACTTCATAGAATCGTACTCGTTATTCCTCATTATTATGAATGACTAATTACAAATGTTTGTTGTTACACACATTAATTCGATAGCTCTCTGGTGGCTTCGAAATATAAACTAAATCAGTTGGCCAGTTCGCCAAAACCAAACTCTTTGATGTACCTTTGATTTTGAAGCTAACGACCAGCCAAATATTTTGTCAATTTAAATTCGAGTGGTCGGCAAACGTCCATGGAGGCCGGATCAGACAAAAACGCACAGGCTACACAACTAGACCAACTGCCTTTCAGGCGGCCTTCGTAAGTTTGACAATTTTACGCTATACACCCACAAATATGCCGTATCCGCAGCTGTGGCCTCCAGTGGACGACCCTTCATTTGTTTATCCAGCCACCGGCTATTCATATGCTCTGTGTGACTGTGTTTGTGCATTTTGCCTCGCTGGACATTTGGTTAAAACTTATTAGACACAAGTGTATTTAGCGCACATGTGCCTGGCTGTGTGCAAATATCTGCAGGTCCGGCGCTCTGCTGGGAAACCAGCTTATAGGTAAACACATTCATATACCACGCACTTACATATATGTCCGGAAGGCCACACGAATTTTTTGTACATATGTCAACATGGGAATTTGCGTGTAGCGCAACAGGAAAAACTAACTTTTACATTACAGAGCAGCGTGGGCGATTGACAGAAAATGAGTTTCATCTAATTTAGAAAATTATTTAATTGCATAACAAAAATGCGGGGTTTTAGTAGAAACTTTATCAACAACTTGCTAATAATGCAGATAGTAAAATGCTCATTTTATCACATTTGCTAACATCTAAGCTGCTAGTAAATTAGCGGCCCAAGTTAGTAAATTAGCAACAGTTTAAATAACAAGTAGTATCTTAGTCATTATTCATTCAGTCATTATTCATCATAAAATGAAATAAAACTATGAAATATAAAAATAAAATGAAATAAATTGTTTATACATCAACCATCCAATTCTGGCCCTTCCAGCTAGCTCATATATTTTGTATTTACATAGCTGTTAAATGCATTTGTGCATCTAGTCCAAATTACAATAAACAATATTGAAAACAACTTCAATCGTTCATTATAACATTTACAAATTACTTGAGCTAATGCATTCATTTTAAGTGTTAACTCGAAAATGTAATTTCAAATAAATATTTATAAATTTATTTTTAGGATCATCCTAGTTTGGAAGCCTTAGGGTATTGAATGTACGACTCTAATTTAGCAAATGAAGGTAACAAAATAATATTTTTGCTGATACTATGGAACCGGGACCAACAACAATGGTGGTTGACCAAAAACTGTGTGACACTGCCGCACAATTCCTTTGTAATTAGATAACGCAACAAAGCAGCAACATGGCAACCACAGCACTTCCGCTGCCGGAACGTTTCAATCGTCTCGCTTCAGCTGTTAGGCCAGGCCCACGCACGCTGCTCCACTCGGCCATGCTACGCATAATGGCAGACTCCACTCGCTGCACTCCCAGCTGATGTGCGCTGCACTTTTCGTACATTTTCATTTAGCGTAAAATGCTGAGAGCATTTTCTGATTATTTTGCAAAATCGTTACGTTTACCGTTGCTATTCCTAGCATAATAGGCCCGACGGCCCACGAAAATCGTTTGTCGTTGCTATTTCAATCGCTGCATTTCTCTGAAGCCCTGTTCAATAGAGCTGACTATAAGCGAATTGATTACATGGGCTGACTGTGGGCTAGAGGAGATATTGGCTTAAAGCCCCGAAGCCATCGTAAAGCCATTTTACACCACTAAACACAATCAGAAATGCGCTTAGCCCTGACCCTTGGCCGATTAATGTTGTGGTCAGTGAGAGGCATGTCTGTTGGCACGCAAATTTATCACGCTCAAGATGTTGTGCAAGACGCTGTCCCCCGACTGGAGCTCTGCGAGCCACAGCGCTGGTGCAGGAGGAGCTTAGTTGGCAGCTCCATCTGCCCACTGCCAAGCCATAATTAGCCGCTCAGCGCAGACAGAGCGTGGGCGTGGGACGGCGACAAACAAATGGCTCACAAGCAGAAGATTTAGTGTGCTCTCATGCAACTAAACTTAATATTTCACGTGCATTTAACCTCCGGGTTTAAATGTCGTAATTTTCTCATTGGCATCCAGCAACGGCAGCAGCAGCAGCAGCGGCGGCGGCATCACAGCCGTCCTGAGGCATCGCACGAGTGTTTTACTGTCCCAAAGTTTGTCTCAATTACGTGCGTGCCAGACTGAGAGAGCTCGCTCCACTGGCCCCCAACAAAATATTAAGACTGCGATATGGTAGTAGAGCATTTCTCAGGGCATACCAAAGTTTCAGCTCGCCGCAGACGCCCCCTCTGCACCCTTTCCGTTTGTCATTGGCAACTTTTTAATTAAAAGTTTCACCCGAGTAATGGGATATTTGCACTGCGAAATGCGATGTCGACCACGACGATACTGGCTGGCGCTGCTATTTGTGGGTGTCGCCAGCGCCGGCAACGCTTGTGCCACGCTTGTGCCACTTTGCTCTTATTGGTTGCGAGTATCTAATTGCCAAAAGGATTTGCCTTACATAATGTTGCGCTGACCCTCATTCCTATTTCTTTTTTTTTTTATTGGCCGCCAAAAACTTTGCCCAGCCGTTGCCAAATACCAAACTATGCCCCGCTCAACGTGAGCCCAGTTAATGAGCGGCCAACGTCACGTGCGCAATTAATGAGAAGGCGTTTTAATTAAGGGGTCACCTCTCTCGCTCTCTCGCTATCTCTCGCTTGATTCGCTGCAATGATCGAGGTGGTAAATCTAGTTGCTGCCTCAGAATGGCAGCTACAACAAGCAAACAATTAATTTTGCTCGTGCTTGCTGTGATTTTAAATTACGAGCCTAAAACACTTAAGCGAAACTTAAATATTTATAAGCCCGAATAAGCTGGGAGTCTCCATGTGTCTTCCATAAATGAATATTTATTGATTCATAGTATAATTACTGTATACTGTGCTGAGATATCTATACTCTTGATTTCTGAATTCTGAATTCTAATTCGCAATGGCTGGTTGCCAGCTAGTCCAAATATATTCTGCAGCCCAGCTATCTTATTGACCAAATGCCAATCATTGACCTCATCTGACAGCCAGCCACTTGCATAATATAAACAGGGCTTGAGTAAAAGCAAACGTTCACAGCTTGCAAATAACTATTCGCAGAGCTATAAAATTGCAGTGCAGCCACTGCCCACATGCCCCAGCTGTTGCCTAATCACTGCCGGAAGTCCGCTCTGAAATTTGCTTTTATTGTTTTCACTTCTGTCAGACGCTTGTGAAATTGTTGTTCCTTTTGGTGTTGTTCGATTTTAGCTGCCTTTTTTACTTATCTTTTTATCGTGGTGCACTCCTGTCGAGTTTGTTGTCAGCATTCCCTTTCAATTTCCTCATCCACTCGATCTGACATCCTTCCGCCGAGTTGCCGCAGTCGGGGCCTAGTGGACATTGTGTGCTCCTGGTCAATCCGAATGGCAAGGCCGTCTGACCGTTTGTCAATCAATTGTGAAATGTTTATTGAGTTTTGTCGCTCCGCCGCCAACACCACGACCGAAATAACCAATGCACAAAGCCTTTCTTTCCCTTGTCACTTTTTTGGCTGCTGTTTAGTTTTGTTTCATCATTTGGGTTAGCAATCGTTCGATTGCCATTGTTGTTTACCCTGGCAATGGCGAGGCTTTCCCTTCTTTTTTTTTTTTTACCAGGCGTTTTAATGGCAAACTGGGCACTGATCGATTTGTTGACGTTTTCAGCGGTTTATCTTCTTTTCATGCCCTTTTCGCTGGGTAGTCCAGAAATAGTATATATTATAATATTTATTCATTTTAAAGACAAATAATTGATGGCTTCAAATAGCTAGTGGCTATTTTTTTAATTGAAATTTAATTAGATAAAGCTTATTGCAATCTTTAATAATAAGTGTATCTTGCATACGACCTGGCCAGAGCCACTTGTATTTCGTCTCATTGAGTGCTCTGTCGCACTGCTAATACGCACTGAGCGCGCTTTGAATAGATACTCCCTGAGCTCTCATAATCTTGTCCAAATGGCTTTTGTTCGAATGAAATAGTGTTGAATTTCTACTCACACACAAACACAAGCACAAACACACGCACACAGACACACATGTAAAAAGTCGAGCATCCTTAACAAATGCACGAAATGGCTTTTAAACGAGCCCGACGCCGTGCAGTCTGGCTGGCAGCGTCGCGGTCCTGCATCATCGCTCCGTTCAGCTGGCGCTGCCGCTGGCATGTGATGATTTGTTCGCACATAATGAAACTCATCAGCAGCTAGAGCAGCCAGGCAGCCAGCGGTTGTGCGGATTCTGGGGCCAAGACGCAGGGGCACGGAGGTCGACTGTGCCACTGGATTTCGCGGCATGGCGTGAATTGGCTTGGCATAAATTCAAAAAATGAAAATAGTAACAAAAATCGAGTTGGCAATGCTCGTCTTCAAAATGCTCTATACCGATGTAGGCAAGACAACATCCTCTATGGAATACCAACTCTATCATCGGGCATTATGTTCCAAGACAGCTGAGACTATATCACAATTTTAGTTACAGCTCTATATATAATATCCATGTATAAGACATAAGAACTCTGCCATTTATAGAGTATTGAAAGTATTTATAGTCCATGCGACAGCTACGCCAAAAGAAAATATAGTAAAAGCATTTTCCAGTTTCATTTTTCATGGCTCAGCGCCGGCCGCACTCCAACGTGCGATTCTTTTTTTCTTCTGCGATTTACTTAATTTGAAGTGAGCCTGAGCCATCAAGAAACTGCTTTTAAAATCAATTTGGCTTTTATTTTTCTTGGGACTTGTGGCATTTATTGCCCGCTTGCCTCTTGCTGTCTGGGCAGCTTTCTTTCAGCACTTCCCCCAGACCTCTACGCTATTTATGCACATATTTTGCAGTCAGCGCGGAACCACTCTCATTCGGACATTAAGTCCGAGGCGGACAAATGGACGCATTCGCTGGCCTTTGTCAGCCCAGTTACTTGAGTAACATTATCCGTTAACATTTATAAAGAGATATATATTATATATATATATGGCGTATATATACATATATGTATATCTTATTGACACAATCAGTGAACTAAAAGATATTTAATTTACCTCTAAGCCTGCAGTATTTAGTCGGCAAATTCATTAGCAGTAACTTTGTGTGCCCCACAGACCGCAACAGTTGTGGCTGCCACTAGAAATGAGGGCAATGCATTTATCCCGAGGGTTCCAGGCAGTCGAGCAGCGAATCCAGCCAAGCAACGGGTTGCCATGCGCTTGTTTTTGATGTGACGCTGATATTTAAAAGTGGAGTTTGAGCATCAAAGTTATGTATGCGAGTGTGTGTGTGAGTGTGTGTTTGCATATGAGTGTGAGTATACAGCAAACAGGGCCATCATCATTATACACAAACTATTTATACCCTATAGACACACAAATAAACGCCAAGCTTTTGCTTAAATTAATATGCGAACTAAAGCTTATTAATAGTTTGTAAAGAAGAATTCTAGTAAGGTTTTTTAAATTTGAATACGCGATTTCAGTAATCGTAAATAAAATATAATAAAATATAAAAATATCAATCGTAAGCTAACTCTTTTGTAAACATATTTTATAACAAATTCCAAGAAAATTGTATTTTTATTAACTCAAATTTTAGCTTGATTTGTACGTCTAGAAAATATTTCGCTTTTCAAAAATACCTTCCCACAGATAAAATAACAACAATACCAAATAAACTTTTCAATTGCCGTTCAGACTCAATATATCAAAAAATCTATTGTCACTTTTTGTGTTCGATTAGCTCACTAAATTATTATGTAACCAACTTTCCAATCACAATCAGAAAAGACTTCAAGTATTCTAACTAAAGGCTCAAAAGCTTCAATAGTTAGTTGCATTGTACCATCGTTTCTATATTTAACACTGAAGCGCTTTGTCAGCATTTGCTCAATGCAGAGCAGACGCCGTAGATGCATTATAGGGCATCTTATAGCTGAGCGGCAAACGGCAAAGTATTCCCTTTTTTTATTTTCTTTGTGTACTTGCGGTAATTGCGTAGCATTTTAAGCATGCTGGCACCACTCACTGCTGCTGCTGCTGTTATTGCTGATGTTGCTTGCTGCTGCTGCTGCTGCTGCTGGTGGTGCTGCTGCTGCTGCTGTTACTTGACACATGTCAGTCAGTCACTCAGTCACTCATTCCGTGCGCTTGGCTTTGGAGCGTGGCCAAGCGGAAGGCTCAGTAGCGCCAGCAAAAGGCATAGCACAGCGCCGGGCGAGTGGTGAGTGGGTGTGAATCAGCTAGCGTGAATTTGACTTTGTGTATGCGAAACATTAAATGCACTTGCATCGCATCGCATCGCATTGCCTTGCCTCGTATTGCTCCACTGTTTGCTGCTGACAACAGCAATAATGCAGCACTTAATGTGCCAAATGTCTGTGTGTGTGTGCGTGTGTGCTGTGTGTGCAGTGTGTGTGCATATGTGTGGCTGGCATTATATAGAATGGCCATTGCTGGCATGTGAAGCATTACAAGAGCATTTCTTGTGGCATTTTAGCTTAAACATCAAATATTACGCATACGCCCCGATGACTCACCGAATAGCACTTGCCCAGCTGCAGTTTCATTGCCAGCTCATAATTTGCATATAATGCCATTGCCGAATAGATTTATGGACTTGGAGCTTGGACACATCGCGAGCCACCTGGCAGCTTGTCAATCGCAACGCTGCTCTGATTTCGATGTGGATTTTGATGTTAATGTTGAAGTTGAGTTATGGGCGCGCAGCGAACGAAGAGTTAGCAGTTTCGAAACGGAAATTACATTTCGCTTAGTTCGCGAACTCAGGCGAGCAATTAAAGCAGGGGCACTGGGCGGTGCCAGGCGATGGCCTGGTATTAAACTTTGCCCATTGCATTAGAAACTGGAGCTGCAGAGCACACACTTTAAAGTATTTTTCTTAATTCGAATTTGAAGTTTGATCGATATGCGGCGCAGCGTGGCGCACACGGGCGCCCAGCCGCACCAAGTGGTGCAGAGCCAGTGGGCCAGGCGTTAGAGGTCATGCGAGTGCCTGCGGGTCAGAATCATTTCAACGGCAATCGTCGCTCCGAGCTGTTGATTTGCGCCGTCAATTGAATCGTTTCGCATTGTGGTCGCATTTTTTTGTATACTGCATTTGTCGTTGCACTCATCCGTTGAATGGCCGCCAGTGCATCCGATGGTGCGACTCTCGCCAGCAGTGATGAGGAGCTCACGCCTGCTGGCAACCATTCGGGCGCCCATCGCGACTACAGCGATGCGCGCCTGGAGCGCGTGGCCGCCTACACCACGACCACAATGCGCCTAAAGCCGGATAAGTGGGCTAAAATGATGCTGCAGGATGAGTGTCGGGTGAGTTTCCTTGAGCTCCACACAATGCACACTAAACAGAACTGGCTGATAATGCAGCACATTGTCATGGAGTGGCTGCACGGGCGGACGCGAGTGTTGGTCATGACGCTCAGCCCCGGCGGTGAACTCGTGCCCAGGGGCTGCATCAGCGATCTCTATCAAAGCTATACGATGCAGAACTCAGGCAGTCGGGCGAGTGGGGCAGGTGACTCCACTGCCACGGCTGCAGTGGTGGCGGCGGCAACAGCTGCTGGTGCTATGGTGGTGCCATTGCCGCCCGCCTCGTCTAGCTTCACCACCCTGGACGGAGTACCACGCGGCAAGTGCGCCTACTTCATACGCCACAATGTGGGCGTGCCGCTGACAGCTGGCAATTTCCAGAGCTCAGTGCTCTATGGTGACTTTCCGGTGCACAGCAAAATAGAAACAATGTCGCTGCTGTTCGACGAGGTGTTGCAGCCGCTGTTGGAGCGGGCTCAGGGCGCTTGGCCGTCACCCGTGCGCAAGGACCTGCAGGCGCGCATCAAGGAAGTGCGCAACACACTGACCGAGGTGGGTCCCAAGTCTTTTATCTCCCCGTATTAATCTAATTGAGTGCAGCGAGCCGCACTGGGCCGCCATCAGGCGAGCGCTCGCCATTGTCCCAATGTATTTGGCTTAATTGGGCAAAGTTTTCATGTGTCTATAAGCGCTATTTATACTTTATTGTTATCCCCCACAGATTAAGGGCAAAACCAACAATCGCACAATTTTATCGTTATTAGTTGCGCCAACAGTCGTCGAGAAAGTGTCTGCCCACGTCGACCGGGGGTAAGTAGAAGCCGTGGCCCAACTTTGGTCACACTCAGTGGCCATTGTCTCAAGGGCTGTGTATTTCGTCCTTTACCCGCATCAGCTGCTGCGTCATCGCTGCTGGCTACTTTGCTGGCTTGTTTATCTTCATAGAGACCGTGGCGGGGCCGGGCCGGGGCAGGGGAAGGATGGGAGGGCAATCATATAAATCGAACTGGCAAGGCAAAGAACTTTATCGCATGATTTTGCGTAAATTTATTATGTATTTTCAATAACTTGTTAAATATCTCAAGTTGCCAACAAATTTTCAATTTGGCCAAAAACTAAACATCTCAGAGCAATAAAGTCTTGATTGCTTTTACTGCATGCTTTAATTAAAATCCAATACGACTAATTGTAAATGCATTTACCGAAGCTCTCTCAAAGCCAATACTGAAAAGAATTCCTAGCTGGAAACCCATTTAAATTAATCAGCATCAAATTGCAACCCATCAAAGTGAGACACGAATAGCTGCACAAATAAAGTCGGAGTTGCTTATCCAACAGGTATTCGGCTCTCAAATACCCTGTTCACAATTGTCAAGCGAACAAGGAAAATTTAAGTTAGAAGTTATTGACTTGCAGAAAGGCTTCAAAAATAATCGAAAAACTTTAAATTAAATCTACATTTCACACAAATTTGCTGTGTAGATGCCAAATAAAGTAGAGCCCGCAGGTTGCTCATAGCAATTGAATTTAAATATGTCTTAAAAAACCTTGAAAAACCCTAAGCACAAAAGAGAAAACAACTTCAACAGCTTAGTACCAACTCGAGATTGTTCTTGTAATTAAGACAAATTGATTATCAACTAAATAATGCAATAAATTACCAACATTTTGCCTAGGATATTAATAAATTAACTCAGGTACAGACCTTCATAGCTGCCGTCTTTCATCTGCGACGTCCAACTGCACAGTTTCATTATATACTTTTACCCTTTCTACATTGGGCAAATAAATTTGGGTCAATTTTATATGCAATATTTTAGACAGCAGAGCAAAAACTGAGGCAACTAAATGAAACGGGGAAAATGCGCAAAATAAAGTAAGAGAGAGGGGGGGAGAGAGGGAGTGAAAGAGAGAGAGAGAGGCAGAGAGAGAGAGAGAGACGAAGAGAGATGAAGGGAGCAAGAATGAAATGCTGGCAATGGTTGCATGGCCAAGTGCAAATGGCAGAAAATTGGGTCAATAATTATTTTTCTTTTTCCCATTTCATTGAAAAAGTTGCGTTCAATTGTTGCGAAAGTTGAATTGGAATCGAAAGTCTTTAAAAGGCAGCAAATTTTAATTATCGTTACTAATAGCAATCTGGGCCCAGCCTTGGAACCGAAATTCCGTAATCTACTGGAGGAAATGTTTATCAATTGGACCACGCAGATGCACGACATTGTAATGGAGCGCTCGGAGTCCATGGGCCTAGCCACTGGCACCACCACACCCACAAAGCATTTGTGTGTGGTCACACTGCCGGCTCAAGAGATAACATTCTGGGCGAACCGCAAGCTCAATTTACAGAACATTTACGAGCAGCTGCGCGAGCCCATGCACAAGGCCCTGGCGCACATTCTGGAACGCATTGAGTCTGTCTACTATGAGCCGTACGCAAAGGCCTTTCGCCAGCTGGTGACCGCCTGGCTGGAGGCTCAGGACGTCTCGCTCTGGCTGCAGCCCTTTCAGCGTCACACCGCCGCCTTCAACTCGGTGCAGTTCAGCAATGCCCAGGAGCTGATTGCCCCGCTGGTCCATGTGCTGCACCTGCTGTGGACCAATGCCCGCTTCTACCGAAGCACCCAAAGGATGAGCGTGCTGCTCAGCTGTATTTGCAACATGCTGGTGCATCGTGCCGCCGAGGACTTGGAGTTTCCGCTGCTCTTTCAGGGCGACGCCGACGAGGGGCTTCAGCGGATAGTGAAAACGTTCGAGGTGCTGGAGTTTTTCAAGTAAGTGCCAGACACATCAGCTCAACAACACTTCTGACCATATATGGCTGCTCAGGCAGCGCATGCTCGACTACAAGGAGCGCTATGCCAGCAGCCAAGTGCTGTTGCCAGCTTTGCCCAGCTCTTCAACGACGGCTGCTGCAGCCACTTCCCCGCCGCCCGACGACCAGCATCAGCTGTGGCGCTTCTCTAACGAACAAGTGTTTGGCCAAACACTCGATGGCTTCCTGTTACAACTATCAGAACTGCGCCATGTCTTTGAGGCGGCTGTGCAGTTCCAGCAGCTCGAAAAGCTCGAAATTGGGGGCCTGCGCGGCAAATTTCTAACGGAGCGCATCCGAGAGGTAAATTACCAACTATGAATTTCTGACGAATTTCGCTCTTAATACTCCCTCTCAGATTTTCAACGAATTCAAACTGCTCTTCGAACAATGGACTAATGTGGACATTGACCTTGCGGCGCCAATCGCGCACAAATGGAAATGCTTCAAACGCGAGCAGCGGCTCTTCTTTCAGCGCATGCAGCAACTGGAGCAGAAGCTAGCCACAGTGCTGCTGCAGGCCTTCGAGCAGTGCAGCAGCTGGATGCACCTGCTCAAGCTGACACAGATGTTTGGCTGCCTGCTGCAGCGGCGCACCGTTCAATCAGAGCTGATACGCCTGCTGCCACACATGCTGCACATCTACAACGCAGAGCTGCAGCTGCTGGAGCAGAGTGTGGCTGACGTGCTTTGCAACTATCAGTTTCACGGACTCAAAGCGGTGCCCATCGCTGCCAATTTTCCGCCAATAGCTGGCGCCATCATGTGGCTCGAGCAGCACCTGCATCGCTGCGATGAGCTAGGTGCAAGGGATCTAGTCGAACTCATCCAGACATTGTGAGTAAATTTAGTTATCTTAAGCATTCAGTTAAAACGCACAACTATTTGGGAATTTCTGCAACTCTGCAACTCTGCAATTACGAGCTTGATTTAATCTCCTCGCATATTTGAAAAGACCACATGAGCTCATATTCGAATTTGCCTAATTAAAATAGCTGAGGACCCTGCAATTTATGCTCTGTGTTTGAGCCAATTAAACATGCAACTCTGAATTGTCCTGAGCTAAATTTGGCATATGTGAAAGTTACACATTGGAGTATTTGCTCATTTTCCATTGCAAAAATCACAAATTTCTCAAAGTAAATATTTAAAAAAATTGCAGTTGAAAGGATCGTTTCGAAAAAATATAGCAAAGTAGGAAGTCAAATTTATACATACCTGAAAAAGGAGATATTACTCAAGAGTTCTTTTTAAATCTCAGAATAATCCAATTTATTACTTGCTATAATATAGAAATTTATTTATTCATTTATTAATTATAGAGGTTTATTTTGCAGTTCATTATTATTAAACACATCATTTTAACTAAAAGCTAAATCTTAATAGTTTGTTCCTGCATTTCAGGAAAGTGGAATATTGGTTTCTTTTTTTTTTTAGTTACTGTTTTCCTCTCACTAATTTACTCAGCTTTGAATACTTATTTAATCCTTTGATAAATATTCTACCAAATTCTGTAATTCATTTGGCCTATTGCATTCATACGTTTTACAGCAGCCCTATTTTGAGCAATATATATAATACGTTATTCCGCTATTGGTAACTTAGCAAATATATTTAAAGGAGAGAGCACATTACACTTCACAAGGCTGTTCGAGTTGGAGCTGTGCGAAGCCGAAGCTCGGCTACTTCAGCTATGTATGTATTGTATATATTGTATTATTGTGTGTGTAAATACCAATATACGCTTCAGAGACCCTCCCCTGTGAATAACTCTACACTCTCTACAATAATCAATCAATCTTTCAATCTAGATGTAATAAAATATTTTCTTTGCCAGGCTAATGCTTAAATCTGAGCTAGTAACACTGCCGTTTAGATGGGATGCATTGGTCTCACGCCGCAACATTCTGACCACTAAGATGTGCAATCTGCAGCAAAAGATTTGGCAGGGCTGGCAAGAGGACATAGACAAGATTATTGCTGAGGGTCTCGACGAGCACGTGCTGCTTCAATCGGCAGCAGGTGAGCAGCTGCAGCTGAATTTCGCTCGAGCGCTGTTCACGCTGCTCAAGGAAACGAAATATTTACTTGCCCTTCAGGCCTCTGGCAGCCTCTCGAGCAAACTGTTTCCCATGCCCGAGGCGCTGCTCTCGCTTTACGAGCAGCGCGACGCCTACTGGCGTCGTCGCATACGCCTCATCAAGATTGATGAGTTTTACAATGGCATCCGGGCCGGCCAGTGCGCCGCAGCTGAGCTGCAGCTAATTGCCGCTGAACTTGCCACCATTGATGAGCAAGTGGCCACCGCCTGTGCTCAGCTAACTTGGCGCAATTATGGTAAGTGGATTATATTGCTACAAGCATAATTTAAGAGCTGATCTCACAGACGAGCCGCTTATCGAGAGCATCTTTGAGAAGTCACGCGATCTGCATGCACGCCTACACCAGTCTCATGGCAATCTGGACGCCATATTGGCCAGCATGCGCCGCTGGAGCTGCGAGCCACTGCATCAACGTAGTCTGTATGGGCGCAATTTGCTGGATCTGCGGCATCAACAGGAGCGAGTGCGACTGCGTCTGCTGCAGTGCGATGAGACGAGGATGCTGCTAAATCGCCTGCTGATTGCCAACTTTTGTTTGTTGTTTAACTACGAAAAGCAACAGCTTCACCTGTATTCCCGGGACCTCAGCGTCCAGGAGGTGAGCCCACCTTGTTGTGTCAACAATATTATTATTGTTACTACTGTATACTCTGCTGTTGACAGTTTGTGCACGAATTTCCGGATGAACAACGACGGCAGTTCAACAAATATTTAGCCACCGTTGATGAGTTGATTTGCCGTGAAGTAAAACAGGCCATGAGAATCAGGTTGGACCTAGAAAGTTACTTAAATGAAATATAGCCCAAGCAACAGTTCCGTTTTGCACTTTATGATTTTATATATATATAATTTAATTTAATTTTTTCCTTTAGATTCGATTTTACAAACTTCAAATCTGTGTGTGTTATACTTTTTCTATTTGTATTATTTTAATTTGTACTCTAAATATTAATAGTTTCATTAAAACTTTCATCAGACTGAGTACAGATAAGTAGTTATTGTGGGACAATAAAGGCTAAGAAATCTTGTAAGCCTTTAAAAGATAGTCATTAAAAAAAAAAAATTTTAAAAAAAAAATTTTTTTTAATGCGAATTTGCCATTGTTGAAAGAAGAGAAAAGGAATAAATACTGCTTCAAAATGCCCACTTTGCTTAGATACGTCTGATACTCTTACTTCAAGCTTAAGCACATTTAATTAAACTAAGCTTTTGTTAACTATAACTGGATATACAATAATCCACTCACCAGTGCACACTGTAAAAAATTAATTAGTTCCTTTCTATCATCAAGCTCATACTCATCGCCATAACCTTCACTTTCATCAGACTTTTCAGGCAGCACCCGTGCTCAAGAGCAACGTGATAAATAAAACAACTCACTTAGCAATTGTCACGTCCAGTCATGCAATAATGTAAGGCAACCACCCGCCGAGCGCGCAACAAATATATTCATTACATACTGGCATGCTGCCAGTGCCTTTCATGTCCCATCAAAACTAATCAAGTAAATGAACACGAATTTATAACTCACCCGCATTCGAGCACAGCCAACCGCAAGACTGGCAGACACCTTCACCAGCACCGAGCGCTGCAAACACACATATACAGCAGCGATTACACCAGCAACAAGAACAACTATTTTTTTTGCTGCTGGCAGCGCATTCATGCGTCAATTGCATGTTTCACTTAACGGCACTTCGTGATTGCAAGCAGAGTCCTCGGCGGCAGCGGCAGCGGCAGCAGCAACAGCGTTCTCAGCACAAGACAAACTCAGCACTAAATTTAATTTTCGCATTACTCATACGCCGTGTAATTCAGTTTAGAGTATTTGCACAAGGAAATGACAGGAACGGCAGCGGCTACAACAACAACAACAACAACAAAAGCTAGTGCTGCTAAAGCAACTTCAATTGCGCCCCCAACTTCGAGTTTGGCCTTGCCAAGCATGGCTAGGTTGGTGCTACAGCAAATCACAACGCCACAAGCGACAGCGACAATAATACCAACAACAACAACAACAGCAACAACATCAGGCACGGCAATGGCAATCGGAACAACAGCCACAAACGATGCACCGCTCTTCGAAGTGAAATTGGAGCTGACGGAAACGGAAATACGTTTTTCGCCTGCCTTTGATGCAAGTGTGGAAAATAATTTTCAACAAATTGTCGAGCAGCTGTTGCTGGATATAAAACAGACATGCGACTCCATGCCAAGAATTGTGTCTGACAACTCGCTGTCTGACGACGACGAGGACGACGATGACGCTGGGAACGAGGGTAAGTTCATGCAGCAAGCCGCGCCGCACGGTTTGTTATGCAGCAGCAGGCGCATGGCAGAAGGTGCCGCCTTACACGCCATGCCCGGCGCGTCACATTCTTTGCATTTGCTTATGCCGCCGCCTACATTCGCAGTTGCAGTCGATGACTTGGACTTGCTTTGCGCCAGCATTCGCACCGCCTTGAGTCAGACGGTGCAGGCGGCGTTGAATTATGCTGCCAAATTCCACGCCTACGCGTTCCTTTGGACACAGCAGAGCGGCGACGTACTCGCCTCCTGCATGCAGGCGGCGCGCGAACAGACGACCCACATCAGCGGCAGCGGCTATGCCATCATGGAGACTTTCAAAAAGGAGGTAAGTCAGCAACAAATAGAAGCGCAAAAAATAGAATACGAAAAAAAAATCCCAAATGTGAAGGCCCAAAGCACGAGGCAGCAGCTTGCCAAGCCCGCCGCACTGATGTGCCCACGCACACAGCCAGCCTAGCTGTCGAGCCGCGCCGAACAGCTAGAGGGCTAGAGGCAGACAGATGGAGGCGCAAGTGACCGAGTGGCTCGCCGGGTCACTCAATTGGCAACCACACAATTTACGTTGTGTAACCCCTGAGACCAATAACGCTTGATAAATGTTGACCATTTAGGGTCAAATGTGTGGCCGAATCGGCCATCGAGCCATCTAGCTGGCCTTGCCCAAATCTGGATAGAGCCAAGCATGCTTAACCACATGGCGCCTGTGACTTATGCCGAATAACAGAACGATTCAGTGCTGTGAATACTGTCTGAGCAGGCAAATCGCTTGCGTATGCGTAATATTTTCTTTAAACAATTATCAAACGCCCCGAAAAGTATGCAATAAATAACATAAAGACGCCTTAGCCAACACAGCCAACAACAAATCATGGTCGAAATGCACATGTACATACGGCGTGAGGCTGTAAATTGAGTGCCACAATAAAATGCCAGAAATTTACCAAAATATATATGATTTTTCCCTCACAACGAATCTCGATTATACTTTGTTTTCCAACTAAAACTACTAAAATGCAAATATACCTTTTTCTTTAATTAAAACTATTGAGGCTCTTTGGCAAAACTACTTTTTATATATTTATATAGGCTTTCAATGAAATGTTTTACAATTTAATTTGAATTTCTGCCATTTGCTTGCCTCAGACAAATAGAGTTTTAATATAGAAAATATGAAATTTCGTAAAGAAATCATTTTCATATATTAAATGAATATTATTAAACAACAAAAATAGTGAATGAATATTTTGCCATTAAAGTAACACACAGTAAAAAAAGGGGGAAAATAAGATCAATATATCTGAGAAAAAAACGTAATATAACAAAGTCTAATTCATTTTTATTTAATTTTTTACTAAAGCATATAGTATTATAATATATAATAAAATAAAATTTTAATTATTTATTAATTTATTTAAAAACAAAAACAAAAAATAAAAAAAAAACAATATGAGTTAAGCACAATGTAATACAATAACACTTTAATTAAATCAATTAACTTTGAGAAAAATAAAAAAATAATACTTTAAAAATAATTAAATATTTTTATGAAGTTTTCTACTGCAACATATAATTAAATAATATACATTGTATATTGTATTGATCTTTATAATCAGAAGAATAATTACCTAGGGAAATTTGAATCATAACTTTAACAATTTATAGCTCTTTTTATTATATTTTCAACTCTTAAATATATTTTAATTTTATAAACTAACATAATATTTTAATTGTATTTATTTAAAAATACGACATCATTTTAATTAGCCCTATAGCTGCTACTGACTTAGAAGTTCTAATCAGCGCAGAAATATAGCTTCTAAATGTACATAATACTTACATATATCATATAGAATATTGAATATACAATTATAGTACGTACACTCGATAGTTTGGCTCTCCTTGTATCTATGTTGTATCTAAATTTGAATGCAAATGCCGCTAACAGACGTTGGCCGTCTGCATAAGGTGGACGTTGGAAGTATATTACCCTAACAAGCTAAGGGCAGTCGAAATCACTGACCGGCATTTTATTTATGAGCGGCAATTGCGAGTCGCCTCGGGCGCAGCTGGTGCGCTTAATAAACGCTACGCCTGGACGTAGTCTGAATATACGAGTAAATGGCACACGAAGTGGGCTTTTGGCCACGCACACACATATCCGCTAAATTAGCCTGAATAAATTTCGGTTTAGTCCAGGCAAATGAAGTTGTCAACGCCCCGAACATCTTTGCTAAATCTCATCTGCAGATCGAGCGCTACCACGAGCTCCACGAAGCGATTGACCAGTGCGAGAGTGGGCACTGCCTGAACGGCTGGCTGTTCCTGGACCTGAAGCCGCTCAAACACGGTCTGCTCAATCTGGCCTGCAAGTGGTCGCACCTGCACAAGCAATGGCTTCTACGCTACGTACAGAAGACGCTGCAGGTGAGCTCAGTGGACTGATGCACCCAAATGTATGCTATCAAAAAGTTAATTTGTTTTAACAGGAGCTAAACGGTTTCATTGCGCTCAGCCATGAGACGCTGCAGCTGCACATCGGTCGACAAGACTTCAAGGCGCTGCTGCGCGTGCTGTCTGTCATGGCGGAGATACGACAGCGGGAGCCGTATGCGGACAATGTCTTTAAGCCGCTTAAGGACGTCGTTGCGCTTTTAAAGACCTACAACGTGGAGTTCGAGGCGCAGCTGGTGCGCAACATTGAGCAGCTCCCGCTGCAGTGGCAGCAACTGAAGCAACAAGCCCAGGCCAAACGCGAGGCCCTCCAGGACACGCGCTACTACCAACAGCAGCGCGTAACGGCGCTCATTGGGCTGCATACGTGCCACGTGCAACATTATGCGAAACAGTTCCAGCGCATGCCGGTAAGCGCAACCCCCCATTCAGCATCATGTTCGGTTTGCCCAGCATTAGCGCCGCCTCCCTCTCCCCACTTTCCCCAGTTCTTTTGTGTGCCCTGCCCACAAATTTACGACGCCTGCGACCAGGTGTACGCGCGTCTTCATCGTTTTGGCAGCCAACAGCGGCGTTACGCGCGCTGGGCTCGACTGCTGGATATACCCGAACCCGATACCCATACACTCCAGCACTGCCGGACGGAGCTTAGACGTGTAAAGGTAAGCAGGATGTCCACCGTTGTGTGGCCGCTTTTACTATGTGTGTGACGGATTTGTGCCGCCCGCAGCAATTGTGGGACTTTGTGCGCGTCATCGAATCCTGCATTGTTGACTGGCATGCGACACCTTGGCTGCACATCGACACCGATGACATGGAGCATGAGTGCAAGAAGTTCACGCGCGACTTGCGCACCCTCGACAAGTGCATCCGCGACTGGGCCCCCTATGTTTACATTGTGGGCGTGCTGCGCGAACTGGTCGCCTCGCTGCGAGCCGTGACCGAGCTCCAAAATCCAGCAATTACCGAACGCCATTGGCTAGAGTTGATGCAGCTGTCCAAGGTAAGCAGAGCGCGAAATCACAGCTAGTAATGCCTAAAGTCAATAAGAGCAGAACCACCAACAGCAGCACCTGCACCCATTTCCATGCCCGCATCTGCATCCTCGACATCATCATTGCAATTCCAACTGATTGATCCACAAAGCAGCATTTCACATTGTGCACTGACAATCGTATCCTGCTATAGTTTTCTGTGTGGGTGTATTTGGCAATCACATTACCTGCTGGAGAGATTTGGGCGCGGATTGTTGTTGGCAGTTGGCATAATCCACCAAGCACACAGATGCAATCACTGCGTGAGGAACTGTTAAATGGCTGTTACTGAACCTTAGCTAATGCCTTATCTATTTATTGACTCTCGATGGAAGTCAATTACACTCACACTTTATTATATAAATATTTGGAAAATTTAATTTGGGTCTAACTTTTTTTCTCATACATACTTAAAAAAATATTTAAGCTAATTGAACTATTTTCACAATTTATATATGATAGATTATAGACAAATTATTTTCTCTGCAATGTTATCAAAATATTCATGGCATTTTTTTGTTATTGTGGCAACTGATTATGCGAACTAAATAAATATTATTTTAATTGAATATTTTGGTAGAATACGAAAATAGTTTAATTCAATTAAATCTCGTTTAATTAGCAGTCAACAATTTTTGTTTGACAGCAGCTGTGGCACAAAAAATTGCTGAAAAATTAAATGTTTAGGAATAAATAGAAATACATGATTACAAATTTAATTATTCTTCCCTTATTGATTTTATAAAAATTTATAAATATGTTGCGAAATAAAACGCATTAAAAATGCATTTATTTACCCAAACCTTTCCGTTCTTCTTCCATTAAGCTGGATGTATTTTTGTTCCCATGAAAGATTTTAATCATTAAAATAAATACATATAAGCTCACATTAAACTAACTTCATTTCTATTACAGCTAACTGGACGCTATGAAATGGATGAATTAGTAAGTGAATATCTGTAAAATCCTGGTATTCATTATTAGTTATTGGCAAATTGTTTCTCTGCACGCAATAAGCTTGTGTTACTAGTTGAACTTACAAATCCTAAATTATATGCACCTATTAATGCCATTTGAGCAGCTCTGTGCGCCTAAAGGTTTTAGTAAGCAGCTTTACAAGCAGGACGAATGAATTAATTTAATAATTTTGCATTTAGATAAACTCAAGCAGCTTAGTGGAGAAATATTTATTATATGTAAACGGATGCTATCTCAGAAATAACATAGTTATGACGTTAGAAATTACAAATATCTATACCTCTTGTGCTTATTTATCATATATATGCTCAAAATGTGGCATAACAGTCAAGAAAGCCTAACTTCATGACTAAGAGCAAGAATGCACATGACACTTCTGTGCAGGTCAGGGCATCAGCAAGTCAAGCTGTAATCTACTGCAGCACACTGACTCATTAGCAGTAGAAATTATCAAGAGCAGCAGCAGCAGTAACTTCAATTATTCTGGAAATCAATATCAAGCATAATTACTCAAGACGAACAATGGTCAATATGTTAATTCACATGCTGCCTAATTGTATCCATGGCAGCCCAGATGCGCTGAGACACATTTGGAAATTATAATTGTCAATACAATCCCTACAGCTCTCGTACAAGTGCAACCCATCAACGACGCTGGCACAGCTGCTAAGCCTGCAACTGCAACAGCATGAGGAGGACATTAAGAACACTGTGGATCGTGCTATCAAAGAGATGACCGTTACCAAGGTGTTGGACGATATTAAGGCCGCATGGACGCATCTGGAATTCGAGTTGGAAACGCATCAATCTCGCCCAACCGTGCAACTGCTGAAGGTTTCGGAGGAGCTAATTGAAACGCTCGACGACAACCAAATGCAATTGCAGAACATTTCCACTTCAAAGCATATTGAATATTTGCTGGACAAGCTGGGCCACTGGCAGCGCGTGCTGAGCGGCATTGATAACCTCATTGTCAACTGGTTTGAGGTGCAGCGTAAATGGATCTATCTGGAGTGCATTTTCATAGGATCCACGGACATTCGCTCCCAGCTGCCGCTGGATGCGGCAAACTTTGAGCGGATCGATGCAGATTTCACTAAGCTGCTGGCACGAGTCACCAGCGTGCGCGTCGTAATGGAGGTGGTGCTGCGACATGAGGATGTACTGCCTCAGCTGCTGGAGCTGCAGAAGCGACTCTCTGTTTGCGAGAAGGCACTGAACGATTACTTGGAGACGAAGCGTTTGGCCTTTCCGCGCTTCTACTTCATATCGTCCGCCGATCTGTTGGACATACTGTCCAACGGCAATAATCCTCAGATCATTGATCGCCATCTCATCAAGCTCTTCGACTCCATACTGCGCCTGCAGTACGAGACGAACACCACGCATGCCGTGGGCATGCACTCCAAGGAGAACGACGAATATGTCGCCTTTGTGGTCAACCAGCAGCGGGAGCAAGCGGCTTACATTGACTGCCGTGGCCGAGTTGAGCTTTGGCTGAACGCGGTCATCCAGCAGATGCGCAGCACCCTTCATGAGCTCTTCCGGCGTGCTCTGGCCGTGTTCTGTGAGAAGTCACGTGACCTATGGCTCTACGATTGGCCAGCGCAGGTGGCGCTCTGCTGTAACCAGATTAACTGGACGGCGGACGTGAATCACTCCTTTGCCAGCATCGAGGAGGGCTACGAGGGCGCCATGAAGGAGCTGCATAAGCGGCAGATAGCACAGCTAAACGCCTTAATCAATTTGCTATTGGGCGAACTCTCTGCCGGCGATCGACAGAAGATAATGACCATCTGCACCATTGACGTCCACTCGCGTGATGTCATTGGCAAGATCATTGCCTCCAGGGTAGACAACTCGCTGGCCTTTCAGTGGCAGAGCCAACTGCGACACCGCTGGGACGATGACCAGTCGGGCAGCTCCAGCGGCTGCACCGCTTCAGCAACCACAATCAGTGCCAGCGGCGCCGACGAGGATTGCTTTGCCAATATTTGCGATGCCGAATTTCGATATGCCTATGAGTACCTGGGGAATACCTCGAGACTGGTAATAACGCCTCTAACGGATCGATGCTACATCACGCTGACACAGGTGAGTCAACAGCAGCCAGCTCTATAAATAGCAGAAAATGGTCGGCTTACAGCAAATTTATTTGCAAATATTGACATTCAATTCGAAAAGTTAATTTTCCTCATGTCTGAAAAATTATTAACGGTATTATAAAAAAACAATTTATATTTGCAATTATAATTAAGAGTTCGTTCGACCGAAAGATTTGCATGCTATACGTGCTTGCATGCTCAAAATGAGTATTTAATTCGATACCAAACGAAAATTGAAGTCTACACCAATTTTATTGTTCATAAGAAATGACAAAAGGATAAAATGGTTTCTGTAATATTATAAATACAAGGATTTTGCATACCTTTGGTGAATTATTTGTACAAAATTAATTATTTAACAATTAAAAACCCGAATTATGATTAAAATTTCAACTCCTCGCAAGGAAGCTCCTCATAGTCCTGCAGTCTCGACTAGAGCAGCTTTAATTGTTCTCTCAGTTCTATTGTTATTTCGTTCCCAATTCGTACCAATTCGTTTCGTTCCCAATTCTATATATATAATTGTTCTCTAATTAGGTGCTTTATTTTGGAGCTTAAGTCGTCGCCGTGGTCTTATCTAGCTAAGTCTCAAAATTAATAACAACATATTTTCAATGTGAATCCTATAAGAATTTTCTTTTAATTATTTGTTTTAATAAAAGAAAAAAGAGCAGTTACTATTTGTTATGGAGCTAGCTCAAATAGGTCAGTGTAAAATTAGGTAAACTATTTTAGATACTAGAGATTCAATACAGCTTATCATGTAAAGTGAGATTTTATTTCGCAAATAGTTAGTTTTCAAAATATGCTAAAAAAAAAAAGTTAGGCAGTAGAAATAGAACTGTTAAGCAATATAAAAAATATTTTAATGTGGATGTAAGCTTATTTATCTAAGCCCCTAAACACTACTCAACTAATAAGGGAGAGCTCAGAGAGATACAAACGTTTCTGATATGTGTTGCAGTCTAAGAATATAAACAGCTTGAAATCAGCATTATGTATGGGAGGTAGTTTTCTACATAGTAAAACAATCAAATAGTTAATAATAACAGACAAAGCTGTTCACAGCAATGAATCCATAATAATTATAACAACTTGAAATTGTTTTTCCAAATAAAAAAAAAAAACAACCTCAGCTTACAGCCTAAAGCAAGACATTTTCCTATGAAAGCAATGAAAATATAAATTCTTGAGAACCTTCTGACAAAATTAAACTTTGCGTTTACAACTTTCATAATATTAGTTACTTGGCAAATTAGGCTCAAGTCCTAAAGGCATTAATAGTTGAGTTCAGGACTATAAAAAGCCGTAGGCAACAACAGCTGGCTGTGAGTCCATTTGGCTGCGATGCTAACATTGCGTAGTAAATCCCAGAAATTAATTAGCTTTCATATGAGCAACTAAATATTTGTATACTAAGAAAGAAGGAAATGTATTCATAGCTCGACGAATAAAAAAATAAATTTGGAAGTAACTAAAATAGAATGAAATTAATTTGTGTCCCACTTAGTCGGGGTCAATTAAACGTGATTTGTGTCTGTCATTTCAGATGTTCAAGTTCAGTTTAAATAGGCTTTCATTTTAAGGGTAGTTAATTCGATTTCGTAACTATTTTTTATATATTATATGAAATTATTTAATAATATGTAATATATAATAAGGAGCCCAAATATATATAGAACATTTTTCTTCGTATCAAATATTTACAATATATTGAATGCTATTAAATAAAGCTTTCATATAATTTCATAGACTCACATTAAAGTATTCCCGACAAGGCATTTCTGCACTCAATTATGAAATGCCAGCTGACCTTAAGTTTCTTAAGAAAAATACGAACTGTGTTGCGGGAAATGTAAATACACATACATATACAGAGACATACAGACATATGTAGTTAAATGTGTATTATGTTAAATGAAAGTAAGTAAAATTCCAATTAGTGAATGTGGCCGGGCCAGAGAAGTTGTGGCTTTAATTTGTTGCCATTTGGTGTTGATTTTTTGCCAATTTGGCCAGTATTTAAATTAAACAACTCGTTAGTGGAAAATAAATGCCGTTTGCAATTTGCATACCTTCGCATGCACATGCACAGTCGCTGCACCTGGTGATGGGAGGAGCGCCAGCTGGGCCGGCCGGCACGGGCAAAACGGAAACAACGAAGGACCTGGGCCGCGCGCTGGGCGTAATGGTTTATGTCTTCAACTGCTCGGAGCAAATGGACTACAAATCTTGCGGCAACATTTACAAAGGTCTGGCCCAGACCGGCGCATGGGGCTGCTTTGACGAGTTCAATCGCATCTGCGTGGAGGTGCTCTCCGTGGTTGCCGTCCAAGTGAAGACTATACAGGAGGCGATAAGGGTGCGACCGCAATGTCTGGGATACGTGAAGCGTCCGCAAATTGATTTTACCTTCCACTTCTTTGCAATGCTGCACATTGATTACATTTCGCTTGGCTCCTGGATGCGGACGACGATGGGTGCTGCCTCTATCCATGTTGCTGCTGCTGCTGCTGGCCGATGCTGCTGCTGTTTACAGATGCATAAAACCCAATTTATCTTTATGGGCGAGCGCATCTCGCTGGAGCCGTCGGTTGGCATTTTTATCACCATGAATCCGGGCTACGCTGGCCGCACCGAGCTGCCGGAGAACCTGAAAACATTGTTTCGTCCATGCGCCATGATTGTGCCGGACTTTGCTTTGATTTGTGAGATTATGTTAATGGCCGAGGGCTTCCAGGATGCTCGTCTGCTGGCACGCAAATTTATCACACTGTACACGCTGTGCAAGGAGCTGCTGTCCAAACAGGATCACTACGACTGGGGACTGCGTGCCATCAAATCGGTTCTGGTCGTGGCTGGCACATTGAAGCGCGACGACCACAGCCGGCCAGAGGATCAGGTGTTAATGCGCGCCCTGCGTGACTTCAACATACCCAAGATAGTTACCGAGGACGTGTCCATATTTATGGGCCTGATAGGCGACCTCTTTCCCGCCCTCGACGTGCCCCGCAAGCGCGTGTTTGAATTCGAGAAAACGATTCGCCGCGCGGTCAATGAAATTAAGCTGCAGCCCGAGGAGGGCTTCCTCATGAAGGTGGTGCAGCTGCAGGAGCTGCTGGACGTTCGCCACTCGGTGTTCATTGTGGGCGATGCGGGCACGGGCAAAACCAAGATTTGGCAAACTCTGCGTGAAACTTATCGCATACAGAAACTGAAACCAGTTTGCCACGTGCTCAATCCCAAAGCGCTGTCCAACGACGAGCTGTTCGGCATTGTCAATCCGACTACGCGTGAGTGGAAGGACGGCCTCTTCTCTTCCATAATGCGAGAGCAGGCCAATATGCCGCCAGGCAATCCCAAGTGGATAGTGCTCGATGGCGACATCGATCCCATGTGGATTGAAAGTCTCAATACGCTGATGGACGACAACAAGATCTTGACCCTAGCCAGCAACGAGCGCATATCCTTAAGACGGGAGATGCGTCTGCTCTTCGAGGTGGGCCACCTGAAGGCGGCCACGCCGGCAACAGTCTCCAGAGCGGGCATCCTCTACATCAATCCACAGGATTTGGGCTGGTCTCCGTAAGTCTCTGGCCAGATAATATCCATTTCCTTTGACTACATTTTGTTTTATATTGAATTTAGCTTTGTCTCCTCCTGGCTGGAAACGCGTGTCAATATGATCGAGAGGGGCATACTCACTACGCTCTTTGAAAAGTATTTCCCCAGCCTGATGCAGAGGCAGCGGGACTTTCGTCGCATTACGCCCATTACGAACATGGCCATGATACAGATGACGTGCCACCTGCTCGAGTGTTTGCTGGACAGCGACCACGTTGAGGACGACGCAGCGCGCGGTGGCAGCAAGCACTTCGGCATCAATTCACAGAGCCTACATCATGGCGAGCTCTCGCATGAGTCGACCGAGCTGGCGCTAGAAACCATCTTTGTATATGTTACGCTCTGGAGCTTCGGGTCGGCACTGCATCAGGATGCCATCATTGACTGGCATCGCGAGTTTCACAAGTGGTGGACGGGCGAGTTCAAGGATGTAAAGCTGCCCAGTCAGGGCACCATATTTGACTATCAGCTTAATGCGCAAACATTGAAGTTCCAGCGCTGGTCAGAGCTGACAGCTCAGGAGCAGCTCGAGTGTCAAATCGATGCAGAGCAGCCGCTGCAGGTGCGTGCTTGACCCAGTTGGGAATGAACTAATCATGCGAACAAAGCTTTTGGTTACACACTCACACATACTTAAACACACACACCAACACACACATACACGCACAGAACGTGCTCATTTCAACTGTAGAGACCACACGTCTGGGCTACTTCCTCAAGCTGCTTATCGACCGCAATCTGGCTTGCATGCTGGTGGGCAGCTCTGGGTGCGGCAAGGGTGCCATCTTCCGTGAGCTCTTCAGCAAATATGCCAGCGCACAGGAGCTGCTTGAAATTGCAGTGACAGCTGTCAGCGACAGTCAGCAGCAGACGGCAGCAGTTGCAGGCAATTCTGTTGGCGTTGCCAACGCCGGCGTGCGTCGGAAGCTGTCCTCCTCGACACCATTGCTGACCACAGTGCAGGCGACACACTTCAACTTCTACACCTCATCGGAGATGTTTCAGAAGATGCTGGACCGGCCGTTGGAGAAGAAGTCGGGTCGTTGCTATGCCCCGAGCGGACCCAAGCGGCGGCTCATCTACTTCGTGAACGACCTGAACATGCCCGAGGTGGATGCCTATGGCACAGTGCAGCCGCACACCATAATGCGTCAGTTCATGGACTATAGGCAGTGGTAAGTGCTAGCTGAGCAGGGCTCATTATGCAACAGATGAGACTATTGTTAGACGCATGCCCAGGTACGATCGACAGAGGCTCCAGCTGAAGGACATACGCCACTGTCAGTTCGCAGCCTGCATGAATCCGACTGCCGGCTCCTTCACCATCGATCCACGCCTGCAGCGGCACTTTTGTGTCTTCTCAGTGGCCCAGCCCAGCGAGGAGACGCTGCACTACATATATAGCAGCATCTTGAATAATCACCTGGAGCAGCCAGCGCAGGGCTTCAACAAGGAGATCCGCTCCATTGGCAATCTGCTGGTGCAGGTGGGCATCTCGCTGCATCGTCGTGTCGAATATGCCTTTCTGCCCACGGCCATTAAGTTCCACTACGTCTTCAATCTGCGCGACCTGACCAACATCTATCAGGGCGTGATGCACAGTGTGGGCGCGCCGGTCTCGGCGGGCGGTGCTGCCAGCAGCTACAGCGGCACAGTCTGCAGCAAACCCGCCGAGCTGATGCGCCTCTATGTGCACGAGGCATTCCGCGTCTACCATGATCGACTGGTCGACCAGTATGACATCAAGTCGTTCAGGTCCTCCATACGGGACATATTCAAAAAGGACTTCGAAGATTTCGACGAGGACTTTGTGTTTGCGGAGCCCCTGATTTACAGCCACTTTGCCCAGTCGCTGGTCGACCAGAAGTACATGCCGCTCAAGAGCTGGGACGCTCTCTACCAACTGCTGCTGGAGGCGCAGGCCAGCTATAACGATATTGTGGGCTACATGAATTTGGTGCTATTCGAGGATGCCATGATACACATATGTCGGTGAGTGGAAGATGTGCTTTAACATGTTATCATAGTTGGAATTAATTTGTATTAAATAACATTTTATGCTCTTATTAAAGATATATATAAAATCTCAGCTAATCTTATTCTTCTTTTTATGTATACTTTGCGCAGCATCAATCGCATCTTGGAGAGTCCGCGTGGCAATGCCTTGCTGATTGGGGTTGGCGGGTCTGGAAAGCAGACCTTGGCACGTCTGGCCGCATTCATCTCCTCGCTGAGTGTTTCACAAATTCAAATCAAGCGCGGCTTTGGGCTGCTTGATATGAGGGATGAGATTGCGGCTTTATACATGAAAGTGGGACTGAAGAATGTGGCGTCTGTGTTCCTCATATCCGATGCCCAACTGCCTGATGAGTCAATACTGATGTTGATCAACGATTTGCTCGCCTCCGGCGAGATACCTGAGCTCTTCAATGACGATCAACTGGATACGATCGTCAATGGCATACGGAATGAGGTGAAGCAAAGCGGCGCACTGGACACCAAGGAGAATTGCTGGCGCTATTTCGTGGAGAAGGTGCGACGTCTGCTTAAAGTCGTGCTCTGCTTCTCTCCGGTGGGTCAGACACTGCGTATACGTGCCAGAAAGTTCCCGGCCATCATTAGTCGCACTGCCATAAACTGGTTTCACGAGTGGCCCAGAAACGCTCTGGAATCGGTCTCCCAAAAGTTTCTCACCGAAATCAGCGACATTTTGGAGGTGTGTACGATACGCTGACTTTATTATTGCACGCGGCTGTCCTGCACAATTTACAGCCTTCAACTGTCAAAATGACAACAAAAGGTGCCACAACACTCGTACACAACGCTTACACGCACACACACCCATAGGCGGAGAGACAGAGAGGCCGACTGAACCCCACTCTTTTACAGGCGGCGCTCATACCGCCCATCGGCTACTTTATGGCCTACGTACACGGCACCGTGAATCAGATATCGAAAATTTATCTGCAGAATGAAAAACGCTACAACTACACCACGCCGAAAACATTTCTCGAATACATCTTCCTCTACCGCAAACTGTTGGTGGACAAAAACGGGGAGTTCGCCCAGCGCATCGCGCGCCTACAGAGCGGCATGGCCAAGCTGGCCGAGTGCGCGCGTCAAGTGGACACTTTAAAGGTGAGCGATTAAAATTTCAATTTAACACTCAACAAAATTTAACAACAATAAAGCTCTTCGGGTGATAGCCGAGGGTAATTATATCAAATTATAGCCGCTAGAGTAGAGTACAACCATATAAGAGCGATATTTTATATTCATTAGTGAACTACGACACTTTGCCTCTAATAAGTTATTCCTTTGACACGACTCAAGAGCGAAAGAGTGTCCTGAAAAAAAAAAAACATAACGCAATTTAAAATAAATTGGCGTAACTGAGCACAAGGAAAAACTTTTGTAAATAAAATTGAATTAAGAAAAATGGTAGAGTTATTAAATTAAATACTTTTTAAAAGCACTTGTGAGTCATAATTAAACAGAAGCGTTGACAAAGCCGTTTGACCCGCTCAGTTTTTTTTTTTTTTTTTTTTGTGAAAGCATTACACATGTAGTGGACATGGACATGCATGCACATACGTCTGTGCACATGGCGGCAGTTGAGATTTTTTTCCACTCTCGCTGCGATATTCGAGCCAACGCGCCGTTTCTGTCATTCAATTAGTGCGCTTAATTGAATTGTTGTTACGGCAAATCTGCTGTGCATAGCCGGTGGCAAAGTGGTGTCTAGGTGGAGTGGAGACAAGTGTCGATGACGGTGCTCTTTGCATTACAGGAGCCGTTTCCGGTTACGCTGCGTATACGCGATGATGCCACTGGCTGGCAATGGCGCCGCGTCAATCGTATTTATTTTGTAGCATACTTTTGTGCGCCGCACAAAAACTTTTCAGCCAGACGAACAAAAACGAACCCATAATGTTATTTAAACTAATTGAATTAAATGAAATTCGATTGTATTGATGAACAGACGTCAGTTTCAGTTTCCAATTGCGCGGCCCCTGACGGTCGGTACAGAAAGCAAAGCCAACGCACCTACATAGAAGGAGTGCACGTGTGTTTAAACAAGTGCCTCCTACAATTTGTGCGCTAAAGTTGCGGCGTGTCAATATTGGGCCAGCGTGCCAGAGCTTTAATTAATTTCGTTGGCCAGCAAAGTTTTAAAGTTCTCTGCGTTACTCAGAGCTTTTCGTTTGAGTTAGAAACAACTTTTCTTTCAGCATCAACTAGCCATACAGGAAGTTCAGCTAGCAGCAAAAAATGCAGCTGCCGACAAGCTGATCGTCATTGTAAGTGCCGAGAGCGAGAAGGTGAAGCGGGAACGCTTCATAGCCTCAGAGGAGGAAAAACGTGTTCGCATCATCGAGGAGGATGTTTCCATCAAGACCAAACTCTGTGAGCAGGATCTGCGCCAGGCTGAGCCAGCCCTAGTCGCCGCACAGGCGGCGCTTAATACATTAAACAAAAACAATCTGACCGAGCTGAAGTCATTTGGATCGCCGCCCAAGGGCGTGATCAATGTGTGCGCTGCTGTCATGGTGCTGCTGGCCACCAATGGCAAAATACCGCGCGATCGCACCTGGAAGGCAGCCAAGTTGATGATGGTTCGTGTGGATCAGTTTCTCAACGACTTGCTCAACTACAACAAGGATAATATACATCCGAATATTATTGAAACGCTGCAGGAATACCTCAAGGTACTATCTGCCTCGCCACACATCTGCTCAATGATGCTTAAACTGTTTGTGATTTCAGGATCCCGAGTTCAATCCGGACAAAGTTGTGCAAAAGTCCGTGGCAGCTGCTGGCCTATGCGCGTGGGTCATCAATCTGCACCGCTATCATCAGGTCTTTCTAATTGTTGGGCCCAAGCAACGAGCCCTGCAGGATGCACAGCAAGAGCTGCTCGAGGCACGCGAACGACTGCAGTATCTCAAGTCGAAAATCAACAACTTGGAGGACAAGCTTGCCGACATCCAAGCTGAGTTCGAGCACGCCGTCGCCGAAAAGCAAAAGTGCCAACGGGAGGCGGACAAGACGTCCTTTACCATCGATCTGGCCCACAGGCTGGTCAATGGACTGGCCAATGAGAATGTCCGCTGGCGCGAGTCTGTGCAAAGGTGAGTGTAAGCCACGGGCGCCTGTCTCCCATTTATGCGCCATCAATTATTAAATTTAATTTACATTTTGTGTGTGCCCGCAATCGCTTTAATTGCCTTGCCGCGTCCCTCCCGCTCTCTCCGGGACCCAGTTGAACGAACTGTGCCAGCATTTCGCACACTTGCGGCCCACCGCAGCAACAAAAGGCCGTAAATTGTATTTACTTGCGCTCATTCGACCCACTGCAAGTGCCATTCTCCGTTCTCCTTTCCCCATTCCCCAATCTGCACTGCCCGCTCGCAGCTCGCATCAGTCGTCGCCGCCCTCTGCTACCAATTGAACAAATTGCGCACTGTCGCAGCCAATGAACTGCCCGTCGTTTATTCTGCCGACAGTAAATAAACTGCGTCAGAGTCGACTCTTCTGAGCTTTGCACTTTCAACACTTGCCCCCACTAATGAGACAAAACCCAAAAAGCATTTAAAGCGCAGCATACATAAAGCAGACCAAAGTTGGCTATGCAACAAACACTTTCCTGGCCTAGACCAAAGCCAAAATAGGCTGTAGGGCAGAAATAATTACTACCTGCTACGACACATCATCGAGCAAAAAAGTATTTAAAGATGAGGCTTAGCAAGAATAAGATTGAATCTAAATCCAAGAACCTGTGTCCGATTTTAAAGAAAATTAAAATAGCTACAAATGTGGATTTGTTGAATTTAAATATGATTTAATGTTATCATCAGGTGTAAAATATAATAGCGCAATCTACGTTTCATGCACTCGACTAGCGCAGCTTTTGAACCTTAGCATTCATGACCCAAGCTGCTTGACAAGAGGATATTACCATCAAAGTGTAAATCGACAAAGTCACGAATAAATCGGTAACTATAGCTTGGATTGAATTTGAGGCCATGAGCAGTAGAAACAATTAATAAATAAATAAATTTATTACATACCTATACCCCTTTGAAGTTCGATCATATATCAAACAATAAAACAGAATTCCATGATAAATAAAATAGTTCTCAACGTCGGTGCAATATGAATATTAATTTTGTATGGAAATTTATGTTTGGCTTTCCATTCCTGTGCTTGTTCGTATTGAAGGTAAATAGTAATGCACAAAATGTGCACTCAACACCTTCAGCTGCCCACGGGCCTTGACTAGTTTACGAGCTCAATATTTGCAATGAAATTCAATTGAGTACGCGTGCCAGCCAAAGCCATATCCACAGACAGGCAGCAACTACACACTCAGCCACTCGCTCTTTCTTTCTGCATCTAAATAACTGCAAAATTTCACACACACACAGACGCAGGCAGACACAGATACAGAGTTGGGCATTCAATCGGCCGCACATTTCGACAACGGCAGCACCTGAATCGCCAGAGGGTGCATTCATGAATGCACCTGTACATATGTGTGAAAAATATTAAAATGTTTGCTCGCCTCGTACGTATTTCGCTGCGGCTGTGTGTGTCTGACTGCTATGAGTGTGCGTACAATGGGCTGGCGAAGAAAGAGCAGCAGCTGGCAGAGGATTCCATGCTCATGTCAAAACTGAAAACCTTGCTGCTCGGAGAACTTTCAAATATTTATGAAAATATAATTTGCGCTCAACGACAACAACCAGGGAAGACATATAGTAAAAACTGCAAAATGTTGTGCGGTTGTGTGTGTGTGTGTGTGTCTATCTGTGGACCGTTATGACTTGCATATAAATTTCTATTTGACTATGGCATTAAATATTCTTCATTGTAAGTGCATACACACACACGCACACACGCAGATCTATGTGTTGGCCTTATTGTTGTTGTTGCTGCTGCTGCTGGCATTGCGAAGCTGCTTTTGAAATATATTTTATGTTTTGAATGAGAATGCTCTTATGCCACTTGACAGGTATTTTATCAAATTTTGAACAGAATATTTCTTTTAAAACAATTATTTTAATTTCACAATACACACACATACGCACACACACACACAGACATTTGTGTCCTGCAATTGCATAGTCGCTATGTTATTCAATTACCAACCATTAGAAACCCACACATCAGCATTTGTATTTGTCTAGGAACTAGAGCATAAATCACTTAAGCCTTAAAGCCATCATCTTGTGCTGAGTGTAGCACTTGCCCGTATTAAATGGCCAAAGCATCTCAATTATGTCGCCCCAGCATGCAGCTGCCACCCTCCTCCCGTCATTTATGATCCAGCTTAAATATTTCAATTATGGTTGCCATGCAGCAATGTCTAATAAGAATTTTTGCAGCTACCCGAATCAATTACGAAGACGGCGACAGCAGCAACACAGAGCATGCAGATTATACCGAAGATGCTGCTAATGCCGCTGTTGCTGCTGCTCTTGCTCTTGCTCTTGTTCCGCTTGTTATTCTTGAGTCGATAAAGTTGCATCCGACTACTACAGCGAGGGCTAAATAATAAACTTGCCGTAATAAACTCAGCAATAATGGCTTATTGAGCGCAAACCTTTGACAACTTCTCATAAAATAGAACTAAGTTTATAGTTTACATAAAAATTCGATTGAAACAGAGACTGACTCACTGTCTGTAATTTGAATAGACTAATCGATGGATCTGCCCTCGCACAGTAACCCCTCGGCAGCATTATTAGTTTTTGCAATTTCCCGTTTATTCGAATGCAAACAACGCTCGACGAGCAGCCTGCAGCTTCCGGCTGCACTTGTTATTTATACTTGGAGCACACTTTAAAGTCGCTAAGGGACAGATTAATGCTCGCCGTTTACCGGGTCAGCCGGCCAGCTCTCACGTTTGCTCTCCTCGATGCTTTTCTCTTTTATTATACACTTGGCGAGGTGTATTTTAATTCTGTCACGCAGAGTGGAGAGCCGTTTAAGTAGCCATCATTGCCCCCATTCAGAATTGACAATATATATTTTTCAAGAGAGTTCTACTTAACTGAGCTTCTTGGAAATGCTCCTATGCTTCGGGCAAAACTTAAAATTGTAGATAAAAAAATCACTCAAATAGAGATACTCAGGGTATATTCAACAGTTCATAGGCAGCAATATCTACATTTGTAGGCCACATCAAAACTTCCCATTCAAATAAGTCCCCTTTATTGAGGGTATTCAATTTTCGGCGTGCCTTTTTTGCCCATTTCCTCAAGTCCTCATCTTAACGTTTCTATTGAAAAGCTTGCAGGCAAAGATTGGCACCCTACCTGGAGATATACTGTTAATTTCCTCGTTCCTGTCGTACGTGGGCTGCTTTACGCGTCGCTACCGCGAGGAGCTGCAGCACAAGATGTGGCTGCCGAGCTTCTGTAAAATGGACGTGAGTACTGGCGCTTGGCTACAGAGACTCCTCTACTTAACTGCTCTCATTTTGCATGTCGACGTGGACGTGGACAGCCCCAGATACCGCACACGCAGGGCGTCGACCCGCTGGCGCTGCTCTCGGACGATGCACAAATTGCCACCTGGAATAATGAGGGATTGCCCATGGACGGCATGTCCACGGAGAACGCAACAATACTGCAGCACTCAACGCGCTGGCCACTGATGATTGATCCCCAGCTGTGAGTATCATCCGTGTGGGCTGAAAAGTCAATTGAGCAAGCCCACGGGAGCTGGCTATAGGAAAGGGTAGAAAGTAATCTTTGTGCAATTCAATTCAATTACCTTGCAGTCAGGGCATCAAGTGGATCAAGAGCCGCTTTGGCGCCGCTCTGGTGGTGCTGCGTCTGAGTCAGCGTGGCTTTTTGGAGGCACTGGAGAAGTCCATCTCGCGCGGTGACACAGTGCTCATTGAGCAAATCGAGGAGTCCATGGACACCGTGCTCGAGCCGCTGCTCAGTCGCGCGCTGATCAAAAAGGGTCGATATCTGCGCATTGGCGAACGGGAAATGGAGTTCAATTCGAATTTCCGCCTCATACTGCACACCAAGCTGGCCAACCCGCACTACAAGCCGGAAATGCAGGCGCAAACGACGCTTATTAACTTTACGGTGACGCCGGACGGCCTCGAGGAGCAGCTGCTGGCGGAAGTGGTCAAAATTGAGCGACCGGATCTGGAGCAGATGAAAACCGAAGTGACGATTCAGCAAAATATGTTTAAAATCTCGCTGAAAGCGCTCGAAGATGAGCTGCTAGCCCGCCTGGCCTCCGCCGGCGAGAACGTGCTCGAGGATCACGCGCTGGTCCTCAACCTGGAGAACACCAAGCGGACAGTCGACGAGATCGAGGCCAAGGTGCGGGAAGCCCACCTCACCACGCTCCAGATTGATGAGACCAGAAACATTTACCGGGCCGCAGCCAAGCGGGCGGCCATTCTGTACTTTGTGCTCACGGATCTCAATCGCATAAATCCCATATACAAGTTCTCCCTGAAGTCCTTTATGAACGTCTTCCGCCAGGCCATCGCCGTGGCGCCAGCCTCCAAGAGCTACGAGAAGCGCGTACTCCATTTGGTCGACTCGATCACATTGCAAACCTATCGCTACACGCTGCGCGGCCTCTTCGAGGCGGACAAGCTGACGTTCACCTCGCATCTGACGCTGCGCATCATGATCGCCGCCGAGCAGGTGGCTAAGGATGAGACGGACTTTCTGCTGCGCTATCCGCACGATCCCAACACGCTCTCGCCCCTGGACTTTGTGGGGCGCAGTGCGTGGGGCGGCATCAAGTCGCTGGCGCTCGTCGAGCACTTCTACGGCATCGACAAGGACATGGAGAACTATACAAAGCGTTGGCGCAAGTTCGTGGCCAGCGACGCGCCCGAGCGCGAACAGTTCCCGGGCGAATGGAAGCATCGCACGCCACTGCAGAAGCTCTGCATCGTGCGAGCCCTGCGCCCCGATCGCATGACCTATGCCATGGCGCAGTTTGTGGAGCAGACCATGGGCCGAGCCTATGCCGAGGTGCAGACGCCGCCGTTCGCGGCCATCTTCAAGGAGCTAAACGCGGCCACGCCCGCCTTCTTTATACTCTCGCCTGGTGTGGATCCCATTCGTGATGTGGAGCGCCATGGACAGCAACAGGGCTTCCATGCGGATGCCGGAACCTTGGTAAATATCTCGTTGGGCCAGGGACAGGAGCTGCTGGCCGAGGAGGCCATCGAACAGGCGCTGGCATCCGGGCAGCAATGGGTTATACTGCAAAACATTCATCTGGTGGTGAACTGGTTGCCCACACTGGAGAAACTAATCGAGCGCATTGTGCTGCAGTCGGAAGCTCACGGGGACTCCAAATTTCGTCTCTTTATTAGCGCCGAGCCGGCGCCGGACCCGCAATACCATGTCATACCCCAGGGCATTTTGGAGTCCTCACTCAAGGTGGTGAATGAGCCTCCAGCGGGCATGGCCGCAAACCTGCACAAGGCCTGGGACAACTTCACGCAGGAGACGCTCGAGACGTGCACCCAGGAGGCCGAGTTCAAGTCTATACTCTTTGCCCTGTGCTACTTCCATGCGGTGGCCGGCGAGCGCCGTAAGTTCGGGCCGCAGGGCTGGAACAAGGTGTATCCCTTCAACATAGGCGACCTGACCATATCGGCCAGCGTGCTGCACAACTACCTGGAGGGCAGCAGTCGCATACCGTGGGAGGATCTGCGCTATCTGTTCGGCGAGATCATGTACGGCGGCCACATAACCGACGACTGGGACAGACGACTGTGCCAGACGTTTTTGGAGGAGCTGCTGCAGCAGGATCTCATTGATGGGGACTTTGAGCTGTGTCCCGGCTTCCCAGCGCCGCCCAATCTGGAATTTGAGGGCTACCACGACTACATCACGGAAATGCTGCCCGAAGAGTCGCCGATGCTGTATGGACTGCATCCAAATGCTGAGATTGGCTTCCTTACCAGCGCCTCGGAGCAACTGCTGCGCACCATCTTTGAGCTGCAGCCGCGCGAATCCGAGCTGAGCTCACACTGTGGCGCACCACGCGAAGAGCTGGTCAAGATCATGATCGACGACTTCCTCGACAAGCTGCAGGACGAGTTCAACCTGCAGGCTCTGCTCAATCGCGTGGAGCGCAAGACACCCTTTGTGGTAGTCGCCCTGCAGGAGTGCGAGCGGATGAACGCGCTCATCCACGAGATCAAGCGCTCGCTGCGCGAGCTGATGCTGGGTCTGAGAGGCGAGCTGACCATCACGCAGGAAATGGAACGTCTGGACTATGCCATCTTCTACGATCACGTGCCGACGGCCTGGGCGCAGCTGGCCTACCCCAGCATGCTGGGGCTGCAGGGCTGGTTCGGGGACCTGCTGCACCGCATCAAGGAGCTGGCCGGCTGGCTGAATGACTTCAAGTTGCCCTGCGTCATCTGGCTGGGCGGCCTCTTCAACCCCCAAAGCTTTCTCACGGCCATCATGCAGGAGAGCGCCCGAAAGCATGATCTGCCCCTGGACCGCATGCTGATCAGCTGCGACGTGACCAAAAAGCAAAAGGATGACGTCACGTAACTAGCTTGGTGGACCCCAACCGGACGGATATGTATCCACCTCTTGCTGCTTTCAGATTGCCACCCATTGAAGGCGCCTTTGTGCACGAGCTCTACTTGGATGGCGCCAGCTGGGATTGCCAGCTTAACTCTATTGTGGCGCTGCATCCCAAAGAGCTACTTTGCGCCATGCCAGTCGTCTACATCAAATCCATTGTCCAGGAGAAACAAGAGCTGCAGCGCGTCTATGAGTGCCCGCTCTACAAGACCAGGTGAGGGGCTACGGCCATTGTTCCAACAGCTTACACCATCTACCTGCACCCAATCTGTTGCAGGTCGCGTGGCAACACTTACGTATGGACGCTCAACCTGAAAACACGCGACCGTCCAGCCAAATGGATTCTGGCAGGTGTCGCACTCTTGTTGCAGCCATAAAGCGTAATCGAGCAATTCATTGTTAGCCTCGCTATCAGCTTCGGCGTCAGCTGCAGCGACAGCGACAGTGGCAGCTTTTGTGTCGACTTCTTTCGAACTCATTCATTAAATATATATATATATATTTATATATAAGTTATTCATTAGTATTATAAATTCTTATTATTGGCACATTCGTCACGCACCTGAACTAATATTAAGTGTGCGAAATTCCGCTTTTATACAAGGCAGCAGCACAGTGGAAAGAAAGAACTTTTCTTGACACACCGAAGATGCTATGCTCTTTCAGACATATCTTACTCTATTATGAACTTGCGCAATGCCCGTCTTGCCGTCCTTACGTCCTTACCCCCTTACGTCCTTACGTACTAACATCCTCACGTCATAACATCCCTACGTTATTGCGTCCTTACGTTATTACGTTATTAAGTCCTTACGTCATTACGTCATTGCGTCATTACGTCCTTACGTCCTTACGTCCTTAAGTCTTTACGTCCTTAAGTCCTTACGTCCTACCGTCCAGCCGTCCGTCCTTACGTCGGTCCGTTCAGCTGTTTGTGTAGCCGTCCAGCCGTCCGTCCGTCTGTCTCCCCGCAAACGACTTCGCCGCTATTGAAGCTAAAGACTTAAAAACTGAAATGTATATTCGTTTTGGAGCTGCTAGCGCTTAAAACGCGAATGAGTCTTATCTAATTGGTACGCGCTCAGCAGCCATATTCTTACTTGTAGTAGTAAACGCTTAATATGATCAGTTATGTGGGCCTTATGGCGAGCAGTCAAAAGCTTTTCTCAAAGATCTCCAAGTTGGCGAGAAGATAAACTAGTTTGATCCCATATCTTTGCGAAGTTTATGTTATGTATAGACGGCTTAGCATAGCAACAGAGATTGAAAATATTACTACACTAATAGACGTTAGAGATACTCTTAACTCTTCATGAGCTAAGCTTTGCTTTGCAGAGTTTTTAGCGAGTTTAAATCATATTACAAGTCCAAGAACCTTATTTTTCGCTGCTGGGGAAATTATCAATATAAAATATAAATAGAAATATAAATAAAGCTAAGCACAAGACAACAAGAAACGTAAACAAGATTCGCACAACCAATTAAAAATGTATTTCTATTACTTATTTATTTTCTTCTCTCTTTTTTTTTTTTTTTTTGATTATACAAATTTCTTGCATTGTTGAAAGCAAACAATAAACAGCACGCGCAAGCTTCGCCTGAATGCGCTAATCAGTGAACTTACATGCCGAACTTTTAAGAGTCAACAATTATTACACATACGCCTCGTGTGCTCGCAAAGCAGCTGCTGCCCACGTGCACGACCCACACCTAATTATCATACATATATATGTATATATATGTGTGTGTGCACACAATCGGCAGACTTAATTCTTAGGCACAGCGACCCCCACTTCTTGATCACGTGTAGACTCGCTTCAGTCGCTCAGACGCGAGTTCCGCTTAATTTATGAACGCGAGCTGATAATTCACTTGTTGAATAGAAGGTGACATGCGTCAGAGCTGGCCGGGGGGAAAACTACTGGCAAAAATAAAAAAGGGGGGCTCGACGCATATGTTTTGGGCGTGCTCTCCAACAGATTAAGCTGTTGACGTTTCATAGAGATGACGTACTTAGCTTAAATAGCATGCGTGCAGCCTATTACATAAGACTAAATTTGAGCTGAATTTGAAAGCAAGAATGCCCTTTGGACACTTGAAAGGGGCTAATATATATTCGATGACGCTGCCGGAAGCACAGCTCGTTGCCAAGCGGTAAAGTTTTTAATACCCTATATTCGATAAAACAAAAACTGGATGAAGTCTGGCATATTAAATATAAATTATCTATAAAAATATCTTAAAATGAGAACTTGTTCATTTTATATACCCTGCACACTTTTGCTTATTTGTCAATTTACATTTTGAAATCAGATTTAAGCTGAAAGAGCAGTAAAAGCTAATCTTTCAGACAGAGCCCAGAGCTACTCAGACATTTTGCACAGATAAGAATTCCAGATAAGATATCTAAATTATATTCAACTGTTAAGTAACCCATTCGTTTCATATGATATTATGTAAGCACACTCTACAGGGTAACAGTTAGTTGAGCTCTGTAGCTCTGTGCATATTATATCTATATGCGAACATTAAAGATATATTTTTGTTCGCTTATTTGCACATATAACTTCATGCTGGGTATTCCCAAGTCGAGTAAGCTCTACCATATAGGAGTTTTGGTTTTCACCAATTCCAGCGCATATTATGTCAGTGCACAAACTCTCGCTTCGGCGTATTCCCCGAACACGGAGGCATCACGTGAGACAGTCCAAGCGAACGTATGACCAATCCGTCCGCTCGACCAGCCGACGATCGTCGTTCATGATCGCGGCGGGTGCGAGGAGCGAATGCGAGCGAATTGTTTTTGTTTTCTTGTTAGCATTATAGATAAACGTTTGGCCGCGAAGCGACGCGACGCTTCGGCAAGACGATCGGCCCCTGCCAGCCAGACATTACTAACACAAACCGGCCCCGCACCGCCGCACCGCCGCACGCTCAACTGAAAAAGTATTTAAATGAGAAATTATTCGGTATGACAAATCAGAATCGCAATAATTGTGAAACGGTAAACGTCTCGCAAGGCAGGAGAGAAATCAGCGCACACAAGCTATTCAGAATTCATCTGTTTGTTGCCAACGGAAGCAAATCCCACTCACCAGAGGTAAGCACGAAGTGTCTAAATTTAATGCGCCCAGGCATCTAAATATTTAAAGCATTCACTTCGCATATTATATTCAGCATGACGAGTGCACAAATTGTAACACTTCCGTTTTACATATTCGTTTTCAGACAAACATAGATATGGCTACTGCCCACCTACCCATACAGAAGTACAAGTACTACGAGCACAACGGGGAGCCGGGCTGTCAGGGGCTGGACGAGGTGAACCGCATGTTCCGCAATTTCTGGGATCCCACGGCCTACTGGATGTGCGACAAGCAGGGCACACGTGCTCGCTTCCTGCGCTGTCCCAAATCGCAGCTGTACTCCGAGGAGCTCGGACGCTGTGTGCACTACACGGAATGGAGCTGGACGGATCCCAAGGAGCCGCCAAGCCGTCCAAAGTGCTAGTCAATCAGCACACGGTTCATGCTCATCAGCCAGCTCGCACACTCTCATTATTTATACATATATTAATATTTAGTTTAACATATAAGTCGTATTGTTTTTAGAAAACATTTTACTTTATAAGTGCAAAAATACACACAAATGAGAACATTTCAGTACAAAATGAAAAGTGTTTTTATATTTTATCTATATATACATATACATATACATATATGTATATACATTTGCGATTAAGTGTCTTTTTCCATTGCTTAACAATTTCGAGCATTGTTTATACATTTTTGTGAGCTATTCTCTGCTTTAAGTCATCGAGTTATTCAATTTAACTGGAATGCAAATTACAATATGAGGGAATGTTTGGTTATTGGAAATTGAAAATGGGAAATAGCAAAAACTCAGTTATATGCAGGCTGTACGACATATAAATAGCTGCCACCATCATTTCTTTTCAGTTATTGCTTGCAGCTAGTTACAATTCAACTAACTAGTTTCAAATTAAAGGATTAACTGGCCAAGATCTGGCTGTTTTGGGCGAACGACATATGCTCTTTGTTTTTAGTTTTTCGACTACTAAATGAAAAGGGGGAGAAATGTCGCGCCTCTGCAGTCGCTTAGAGCTCCACATGGGAGCCCTCTTTGTTGATCACCTTCAGTTTCTCCTTCTTTGGCGGCTTGGTGTCTACGGGAATCTTCTCCTCAACAGGCGCCGGCTTCTTTGGCACTGTGCGCTTCGTTGTTTCAGGCTTCGTTGTCGTTGTCGTTGTTGAACTCGTCTCTTTCTTTGTTGCTGGCTTGGGCGTCGTTGTCGTCGTCGTTGTTGTTGTTGTTGTTGTAGCTGGTTTGGTCGCGGCGGTTTTTGGCCTGGCAGTTGTCGTTGTTGTTGTTGTGGGCTTTCTGGTTGTCGTAGTTTGTGGCTTTGGCGTTGTGGTAGTTGTGCTAGTGGTAGTCTTTGGTGTCGCCTGCACCTTGGGCTTGGCAGTTGGTGGTGGCGCTCCAATGGAGGCCTCTAGACCTCCCTCGACGCGCACATTGCGCACTTTGACGGTGGGCTGCTTGACCGCCTTCGGGGACTTGACACGTGCCAAATAGTGAGTGAAGGGCGAGCCCAGATACAAATGATCCTGGAACTCGAGTACATGCGAAACACCCACAACAGACTTATCGAAGCCATGCAGCGAGCCCACAATATTGCCATTCCAGTCCACGCGAACCACAGTGGCGCGCTTGGGTGCCAGGAACAAAGACATCTCACCGTGGCCGACAAAGTGTACAAAGCGCTGCGAGAACTTGTTCGGGTACACGCTATTAATGTAACGGAACGGCAGCTCGAAGAGCGCAAACATGCGGGCCAGGAACAGGCGTATGGTGGGGAAGCGCGAGAAGAGCGTAAAGCTAGGAGGATGCTCGCTATCAGCGCTGCACACAAGAGGCACCCAAATGCCCTCGGCGTCGGGTGTCAAATTATCGGGCAAGCCAGGCAGACCCTCCACAAAGACTTCGCTCTGGCCAGTCTTGGGGCCCTTCAGGTAATACTTCGTCAGACGCATAGATCCCGTCTCGGCGACTACAATGAAATCTTCATTTGGGCTCAACGCCACACCGTTGGCAAAGAACAGCTCGTCAAGCAGCACTTCGCTCACATTCTTGGCCCGATTGTATTTGAACAGACTACAAAGAGAAATCGTTAGAGAAAGGGGAAGGGTGAAGCGACAGCCAGGTCAAACAGAAACCGGTTTGAGCGGCAGCCGCTCGATAAAATAGTCAAAAATGAACTCACCGTCCAGATGGATTAGCAAATGAAGCAAATATCAGATCTTGGATGGTAAAGTCTGAAGAAGAGTCCGTCCAGTAGATCTCACCCTCCTTGCTAACTGTCACTGCATTGAAGGTCTTGGCGCGACGGTTGATGCTCTTGCCAGGCAGCTCCTGAGACGGCGACACCAAGAGCTTCTTCTTGTGCGTGGTTAGATCAACTAGCCACAGTCCATAGTAGGCATCGGCGACGATCAAATTATTGCCTTGCGTATCGAATGCCATGCCCATCGGACGACCACACTTCGCCTCCTCAAATACCTCCGCTACAAGGGGTCATAGATCTTAGCGGATATCCTTAATGCGGGATCGCAGTACTTACCGCACGGCTGGCCGAACTTTGCCACATGCGTTACATGGTTAGAAGTCAGCTTGATGATCTCACCACCATGCAGGCCAGTGTAGATCTCATTGTTGCGCACGAGCAGGCTCTCCGGACCATAGATGCGGCCCTCCAGCAGACGCTCAGCGCCCTCCAAGTGAAAGTTGGACTCTAGAGCGCCCTTCAGTTCTTTGGGTGGGGCAACACTGTGGTAAAAAGTAGTTATTGTCTGTAGATATATCAATTAGATGGCATTAGCTTGCCTGAAATCTTTATAGGGGAAAGTTGTGCGTGGAGGCAGACCCGGCAGCAAAATAATAATTAGAAAGAAAATCATGAAATTCATGATTCTCACACGTATCGACCGCAGCAGTCCCATGATTACGTATGTGTATGTGCAGCAACAAGCCCTTTTAACCAATCAAACAAAGTAATTTATAGTAAATGCCAGCACGGGCCAAGAGAAAGAAACCAAAATCGACACGACGGCAAAGTTCAAGACGAAAACGAAAAAGTCATCGCACCGGTGCAGCCAAGGCAGGGCTGCAAAGCAAACAATACTAAGCCGCCTATTAGATTTGGGCCATGTACGCTGATGAACATTCAACTCGACTATGAAAATTGTGAGTCATAAAGAAATATTTTCATGGGTTGAATATATGACTATAGCGTTTCTAAAACCTTATTTATAAATGTTTCATTTTTCTGTTCACGCAAATAATTTAATTGCAGTATATTTTCGTTGATAAAAAATATACTGAAACGTATCGTCTATCGAATGGCCTCCACAATGTGAACTAGTTCATATTGCCGAACCACACAGCGAATCGAATGCTCTTGTTTTCGTGGACGACGCAGTTGATAATGAGCGACAACCTGATCAGCAAAGAGGAGGCCTACAATATGGAGCAAGATCAAGATCTGGGCGGCAAGCACTATTCCCGCTGCAGCAGCGCGGGCAGCACGCACACACCCAACTCTTCAGCGCACAATTCCGGTAAATAGTCGAGTTTATTGATTGTTTGTTTGTTTTCGTTGCGAGCGTGACGAACAGCTGATAACAATGATGGTGGCATTGAGCTTCCGCTGCTGTCGTTATTTCTGCTATCCATTATCAGTTTTTTTTACACTTGACTGACCTGTCTCTCTCTCTCTCTCTTTCTCTCTGTTTCGCCGCACACAGACGACGACGACGACAGCGGCGATGCTCGACACACTGGGGCCACAAACTCCAACTCGTCGCTGAGCTACAAAGAGCGCAGACGCTCGGCTCACACCCAGGCGGAGCAGAAGCGGCGAGATGCGATCAAAAAGGGCTACGACAGCCTGCAGGAGCTGGTGCCGCGCTGCCAGCCGAACGACTCGTCTGGCTACAAGCTGAGCAAAGCGCTGATACTGCAAAAGTCCATCGAGTACATTGGCTATCTGAATCAGCAGAAAATCAGGCAGGAGGACGAGAGCGCCGCTCTGCAGAAGGAGGTGACGGCGCTGCGTATCATACAGAACGGCTACGAGACCATGCTGCAACATCAGCAGGCCAACCCGGGGCCCGAAGAGGCGCGCCTCACCGACGAGGCCAAGTTTCAAGTGGTGAGCACGATAGTCGCGCTTGAGGATTCCATGACAGCTTCTGATTGACTCGTGTTTCTCAGTTTCAGGCAATACTGGACGAAATGTTTGAGACATTCCAAAACATACCGATGGACAACTTCAAGCAGCTGACAAGTGGCGTCATACCCTGGCTGGAGGAGCACTGCAAGCCGCACATCCTGCGCAACATCCTCAGCCGAACGCTGCAGCAGATGGCCCAGGAGACGCAGGAGAAGCAGCAGCAGGCCATGGAGCAAGAAACTGGCGAGGGCTTCAGTTGAACAATTTTTTCTTTTTTGGGTTTTTCGGTTTTTGGTTAACGTTTTCAATAAGTAAATGCGTCATTTAGTTGTAAAAGCGAGCGCTAATTAGAGGCTAACATTGACTTTTTGGCTTAAGCTTACAGATTAGATAAACGCTACAGTTAGATAAGCGGATGGCGTACGTACTTAGCTTAGAGCGTGCCTGCCGCGTGCGTCCAGCAGCTGGCGCACAAGCTCAATCTGCTCCGTGGCCTTCAGAAGGGTGAGCAGCTGCAGCAGCACCTTCAGTGTGTAGACCCTGAAGCGGGCCACTTGTGCGTCGATCCCAAGCGCGTTTAGCAGCTGCAGCTGGTAGTGCTGCAGCCTGTCCGCCGTCCAGACATGACGCGCCTCGTGCTGCAGCTTGAGCACGCCCGCATGCAGGGTGTACAGCAGAGCCTCGTAGAAGTTGTCCTCGTTCAGCTGCGATGCCTTTTTGGCACTGGCCAGGAGCACGGCCGGCAGATCGCGACGGAACTCGTGGGCACGCACAAAGCAGGTGGCCGCCAGTAGACGCACCTGCTCGCACCTGTGGCGCAACAGGCTCCAGCTGAGTCGCCGGAAGCGCTGCAGCAGCTGCGTTGACTGCTGCGGCCGGCCAGTGGTGCACAGATGCTCCACCTTGGACAGAAAGCCGAGGAACAGTATGATGGAGGATGTAGACTTGTCGCCCTTGCAGCAGCTCAGCATGTGCTCGCAGGCTTTGGGCAGCAGGCAGGCCAGCTCCTCATAGTTCATTTCGCTGGGCTCCCAGGCTAGCTTGGTGTCGAACTCGGTCGCCTGCCGCTGACCCACCAGCTTCCCAAGTGTGGCACCAAACAGCTGCAGTGCAGCATTCGAAATGGTCCACTCGGTGTTGTCGATGTGCGCGATGGCCACCAGCATAATCTCATTGTAGTACTTGCACATGGCTGGCCGCAGCTCCGTGTCCCGCACCAGCACGCACAGATAGTGCAGCGCCAAGGCCTCCCAGCGATCGTGGTTGCTGCTGCCGGATGCTTCGCTGGTGGAGCTGCCATTAAGTCGCTCCAGTATGCGCTGCACGGCGCGATGCAGCAGTGAACGCTGACGCGGATCATCATTCTTGAGCACGTGCAGAAACATAATGGAGAAGCCAGCACCACGTCGCGTCGTGCTCACCTGACGGCATTCGGAGAGCAGCTCTCGCTCAAGGCAATCGTGCAGCAGCTGGAATGCCTGATCCTCGCTAGCGACACTGCTGCTAATGGCGCGCGTCAGCTTGCCAATGCTCAGTCCGGCTGCCTCAATGGCGCCCTTGTGCCGGCAGCGCGTCAGCACGGCCACATTGATGTCCAAGCAGCGCTGCAGTGCATCATAGTCCGGCCTACTAGCCGGCGCTGAGCGAAGAAGCGCACAGGCCAAGCTGGTGGCTAGCTCGCAGCTTGCCTAAAAGAGAAATATTTTTAATTAAGGGAAGGAAACGATGTCGGGGATGTCACGCACCTTCAGTGTCAGCCAGAAGCTCATTAGCAAATATTTGCGACACGCCTCGTCATCCTCGTCGGCCACGTGAGCACTCTCGCTGACCAGCAGCTGCAAGCTCTCGTCCATGTCCTGAAAGCTAGCTGCTGAAGCTTCCGTCTCCTCCCGCCTAGCGTTGGCCAGATTCAGAAACTTCAGAATAACATTGAGTATCCCTTCGAGCAGCGGCAATAGCTGTGCGACATCTCCTTCCAAATTATCCCTGTTGCCGCTGACCAACTCATCCAGCATGCAGATGTGACCGAAGAGATGTCCGCCATCCGTTTTTGTGGTCTTCAGCGGATCTCGCTGGAATGCATCGAATTTGCGCGTCAATTGCCGTAGGCATTGATCGTAGAGGCTGTTGGCAATCTGTGGATCAGGACCGCTGCGTACCGCAAGCTGTGCGTAGTGCGAGACCAGTGAGCACTCATCCACATCGGAGCTGATGCAGAGCGTTAGGCAACGCTCGTTGCACTGCGCGCTGTCGACGTGGCCCAGTTGGAGCAGAAGCGAGACCGTCAGCTCCATAGCGTCGTCGAAGCCTTGCGGATCATTCAGGGACTTGAATAACAACTGTGCCACGGAGTATGGCTGAAAGACGCCATGGTCCAGTAGGAAGGCGCCCAGCTGCTGGTTCTGCTGCGTGCTGCACATCTTGGCATTCTTGGTAACTCGCGCGCTGTACAGCGAGTTGTGCAGGATTTCGAGCATTTTCAGTGCGAATATCTTGGGCTGATAAACGTCACAGAAGATGTCCTGCTCGAGCATCTCCTGCTGCTGGCGGAAGAAGCGCTTTATGTCGTTGGCCAGTGCATCGCTGCCGGCGCCTCCATCCGCCCTTAAAGCCCTATTAAAGTGCTTGGCCGTGTGGTTTATGATATTCGGCATCTTGCCCAGCATTGTGTTGCGGAACTCGGAGCTCTCCACGCCCCGATGACGCTTCATGAAACTATGAAAGAACTCCAGGCAATCCTCCACGGCAAAGTTCGCAAGATTCTCAACCAGAAACTTAAATATCAAGAGCTGCGCATCAGTTTCAAAGACGCTGCAATTGGTCAACAATTCCGTGCTGATCTTGAAGAAGTGCAGCTTGGAAGCCACATAGATCTCCTTGGCAAACATGCTGAATATGAGTATGAGACGCTGCTGCTCGCTGTTCGTCCGTGCCGCCTCCGAGCTGGCCAGGAACTCCACAATCTCCGGCTTGCCCTGCAGCAGCTGAAAGAGCGCTTCCCGTTGCTGAATGCGCAGAAACCATTGCGAGTGAAAGTTCTGAATCTCCGCTATGTTGCCATTGACCAGCAGCTCCACAGCTAAATTGAGCAGAGCCGCTGAGCGCTGGCTGCTCAGGCTCTTCACTGGGTACTGGCTGGCCGCGCGCAGACCCTTGTAGCTCAGGCTCAGGCGCAATCCTGCAAAGAACTCGGACTCGTTGTGCCCGCTCGCAGCCAGCAGTTGGGGCAGTCCATGGGAGTTGAGTATGCCGCTCAGCAAATAGTATTTGTTGCGATTCGTCCATGGCCAGAACTCCACGATGATCCGGAAATAGGCGAAGGCGCGTCGTTGCTGCTTGCAGCAGTGATTGAAGAGCGTCAACGTTTCCTCCCGCGACCCAGCCTGGCTCTGGCGCTGCAGGCAGTGGTAGAAGTGCTCCAGGTGCAGTCTCAGCAGCTCTAGCTTGGGAAACTTCTTCACTAGCAAATTGGTGGCCTTCAATATTGGCACCAGACTACTGTTATTATGCTGCAGTGCAGCAATGATGGCATCCATGCATTTGGCCTCAACCAGCTGTGCATGCAGTCGTGACCAGTGGTCGGTCAGCAGCACAGCCTGCAGCATTAGGAATGCCTGCGCCTGATCATACGAGAGACGCTCCGGCAGATTGGCAAAATGCTCATCCGCTAACTCGTATTTGTGGACAATGTGATAATAGACGCGGAAGCTGACGTTGAGGGCAGCTTGATTAATGCTACACGACTCCGACTTGTTGGCCTCCGCTATGATTTGGGAGGCGAGCTGGTCGGCCACCTCCTTGGGCAGTGCATCGCCCAGGGACTGTGGGTGGAGGTAAAACGCAGTCAATACATAAAAATAATGTAATTAAACCCGGTACAACCACCTACCTTCAGGTAGGAAAGACAATCGTTGTGGTTTTTATACTTTGTCTCATCTTTGGGTGTTGCCGCAGCCATTGCTAAACAGGACCCGCCCGGCCAACACTGCGGTTGTAGCAAACTAATAAATAAACTAAATAAAACTCTTATACTTTTCGACTACACGTGCAGTCATCGCTGGCTATTTATCGATAACCGCGATAGGTATTTTTAAGAATGGGCATTTACGCGCTTATTGTTATGCGGCCTCACTGATTTGGTGCTTCAGTTCAAGATGGCGAACGATGCGAGCAAGCTATTACTATCATCACTCCAAGAAAAAACCAGTCATTACACGTAAATAAACACAATTCAAGGTGAAATTTGTATATTTTTAGCTAACCAAAACCCTTCGCTTCCTCAGCTACCTGAAGGAATTTCGCGTGGAGCAGTGCCAATCGTTCCTGCAGCACAAATGCAACCAGCATCGCCCTTTCGTTTGCTTTAATTGGCATTTTCAAAATCAGCGTCGTCGGCGGCCCGTGCGTAAACGCGATGGCACATTCAACTACAGCGCTGATAATTATTGCACCAAATATGATGAGACAACTGGAATCTGTCCTGAGGGCGATGAGTGAGTATTCATGCTGGTCAAAGTGTGACGTCTGGCCGTGTGAAGTGCAAAGACGCCAACGCGAACAAACAACGACGTAGTATTTTTTCATTTCCTCTTTGTGCTCGATTTTCTTTGCAATGTGTGTGTATCTCTTGGCTTCGTGTTTACAAACAAAAACTTTTCGCGGGAGTGTGGAGGGGAAATGTATCGTCGACTAGCTAAAAGTGAAATTGGATGGCCTGTACATATGTCTTGTGTGCATTGGTGTGTGTGTGTGTGTGTGTGTGTGTGTGTAATCTAATAACACCCTAACGCAAGGTCACTGCTAACAGACGCCCACAGAATGCAAAAGTGAAAGTGATTTAGGCGATAAAGTGGCTCGAGCTCGGAAATTCTAATCGGCAAGTGCCTCGACGGAGGGTTGTTGCTCTCGCACACACTCTCAAGTGCGCAGTGACAGTTAGAGCTGCTACAAGTGTGTGCGTCATTGTTTTTATTGCGTTTTGCTTTTGCGCGTTTTCCTTCAGTTTATTTTGGTTTTCCCCCGGCGGCGGCATCATAGTAGTAAAAGCAGCACTGGCAGCTTCAAAATGTACAGTTATTGGCCAGAGCTTTCCCTCAAAGCTTTGAGCAACGAACACTGCTCCCAAAGAGAGAGAGAGAGAGAAAGCGTAATAGTGAAATAATACGCAATTCCATATTCTGCAATAATAAACAACAACAATCCTGACCCAGACTTAAATTGTGTTCGTGTGTGTGTGTGAATGTGTATGTGTAGGTGGAAGCTGATTCACTCGGGGTTTTATTGCTGCTCTAACTGTAGGCGTGGGGCTGCGCTGCTATTTTTATCATTCGATTCAGTCCTTTACTGCGTCACTTGACATTGCTCACTCCACTTTTTTCTCCCGCACAGATGCCCATTCCTGCACCGCACAGCCGGCGACACAGAGCGTCGGTATCACTTACGCTACTACAAGACTTGCATGTGCGTCCATGACACAGACAGCCGTGGATATTGTGTGAAGAATGGAGTTCACTGCGCTTTTGCGCACGGCATGCAGGATCAGCGCCCTCCGGTGTATGATATCAAAGAGCTGGAGACACTGCAAAATTCGGATATAACATTGGACGGCACCAATGCACAGAACGCACTCGATAAGGAACGGAATCTAATGAACGAGGATCCAAAATGGCAGGACACCAACTATGTGCTGGCCAACTATAAAACCGAGCCGTGCAAGCGTCCGCCGCGACTTTGTCGCCAAGGCTATGCCTGCCCACAATACCACAACAGCAAGGATAAACGTCGCTCGCCCAGGAAGTACAAATACAGGTTAGATGGGCTAGCTAACTTTATTTATATATTTTATTACCATATTTTGTTTGCTCATTGCCTTTGCAGATCAACTCCATGCCCCAATGTCAAGCACGGCGAGGAGTGGGGCGAGCCGGGCAACTGTGAGGCCGGCGACAATTGCCAGTACTGTCACACTCGCACTGAGCAACAATTTCATCCGGAAATCTACAAGTCCACAAAATGCAACGATGTACAACAGGCTGGCTACTGTCCTCGCAGCGTCTTTTGTGCGTTTGCGCACGTGGAACGTAAGTAGTGCTGGCATTGGCTGAAATGTTATATAGATTCAGTTCTGTAGACCTCAAACGCTGTTTTCCACAACCATAGCGGGCGGTTCGCGTAGATTAGTCTAGCCTAGAGAGATTAGGTTCATATGCTGCATACGTATTTGGTTGATATTGTTTAATTGTTTACTTGTTTTTTACTCACTTTCACACATTGATCACGTTTGTGTAAAATCCTTAAATGATATGCAATCAATGCATCAATCGAATGCGCTTTGCTGCTTGAATCCATTTTCCCCACCTCAAGCTTATCTGGTCAACGAGCAGAAGATGCGTGATCAAGAAATTGCTTTGAGCGAACTCATTTCCAATGGCTTGTCCGGTTTGAATGTGCAGGATGAGGTCTCTAATGGCAAGCTGTCAACAGGACTGCTCCAGCTGAGCAATAATGTACGTATTACCAATCACAACAATCAGTGTGTTCTATATGTTTATTATGTTGTGTATATATGTGTGAGTCCAGCATTTCGCTAACACCATTTAACCCTACTCGATCATGAGCTAATCCCAGCTAACAGCATCAAATCGCAAGTCATTGAGAAATATGTCCCGCTCTCATTTTGTTTCTTCGTTTTTCTTTGTTTGATTCTCTATTTCGTAGTTATTAAATATTGATGGTAATAATACAACCAACAAAATGTTGGTAGATGCTTTGGAAAATACAACTAATTCCAGCAAAATCTTAAATATCTCACTACCACTGGACAGCCATCGTGAGTAATATATATTTTACATTGATTTTTCATTGTTTTCAACAATGGTTGTGGACAAGTTGACAGCGCAAAAAAAAAGAATAAGAAAATTAAAATACCATTTAGACTGACAGAAACAAAACTAACGCATATTTTTCTGAAAATTATTCCAAGCAGCTTGCACATTGGACGATCCACGCGACAACTCGCTGTCGGCAAGTCTGAACAATAGTTTATTAACACGTTCCTCGGCGCCAATTAACATTCCTAATACAACACTAAGTAACTCTATTAACGGTGAGTCATTGTCGAAAGTTAACAAGTCCGTTCCATGCTAACTTCAATTATCCACCTTTCACAATATAGACTTCAATTCAGGTGGCTTTGCCGTCAACATTCCCAGCAGTTCGCTCACCTATAGCCCCACAAATCATGCCAATCTTTTTAACGTGTATGGCGCATCTAATAAGCTCAGCAATTCACTTTCGGCAGCCACACAAAACGATAACAATAGCCTCTTTTTTCCATCGCGCATCATATCGCCTGGCTTTGGCGATGGCTTATCTATAAGCCCATCAGTAAGAATATCGGAATTGAATACCATACGTGATGACATCAACAGCAGCTCCGTGGGCAACAATCTGTTTGAGAACACACTGAATACGGCAAAGAATGCATTCAGTTTGCAATCTCTTCAATCTCAAAATAATACCGATTTGGGTCGCATGACCAACGAGTTACTCACAAAGAATGCGCAAATTCAAAAGTTATCCGGACGTCTGGAGGAGCTTATGTGCAAGCTTAAGATAGCCGAGCTGCATCGCGACAAGGCCAAACAAGATGCCCAAGAGTGGAAGGATCGCCACGATCTAGTGCAGATACAACTCAATTTGCCTGGCGAATTGCGCGACCTATCCATACAAAAGCTAAAACAATTGCAGGTAAATTGTATGCCTTAAATTATAAATACTTAAACCTTTTCTCACAACAAAAACGAACAATTTGTAGTCAAAGCTGCGCACCGATTTGGAGGAGGTAGACAAAGTATTATACTTGGAGAATGCCAAGAAGTGCATGAAATGCGAGGAAAACAATCGCACCGTTACGCTGGAACCCTGCAATCATCTGTCCATTTGCAATACATGCGCCGGCTCCGTTACCGAGTGCCCCTATTGTCAGGTGCCGGTAATCACATCGCACACATAGAACTTGTTTCAACCGTTCTAGGACTATAAATGAATAGCTCCATGTCCAATTGGTAGTCCGCTCTCAGTGACAATGGGCGATGGAAACAGAATACTTTAATCGTAAGCAGAATGTTGATTGACTAGCAAAGGCAGAGCTTACAAATATGCTTATATATAATTTATATGTATCTAAACGCAAATTAATTATCTTGGATATTAGCAATTACTAGGCACAAAATATGTAATTTGTTTAGCAGCTGCTATGCATTTGAAGTTTACAGTCGTTTAAATAACGCAACTGTAGACTTCTTTAAACTAGTATTTTTATATTTTTTCAATATTTGGTTTGTTTGTACTCAATTTTTTTTTAGTTTTGTGTTTATTTTCGTTAGGTCTTCTCGTTTATATATACAACGTGTATATAAGCGTTTTTCACAGTTTCATTTAGTCCATGACATTTTATTTTGTACGGAAAGTATTTAGAACATTGCTTTCCACTTTTATATCTGTATATTCGAAACTTGCTAAACTTGCAGTCACTATTGACTAGTTAATGAAGAAAATAAAACCATTTACTTCTATATGATATATATGTAACAACTTTTGACGCCGCCTAACTTTAAAGGAAACAAATGATTAACTAACGACAAATGAAGAACCACCAGTGATTTTTATAAACCAATTGTCTAACAACTTATATTTGTAATTTTTTTTAGATATGTTCAAAAGAAATGTAAACAAATTGAAGATGTCGTAGTTAAGAGATCTCTAGGCAAGGTTCGAATTTTAGCGTCTTTCATAAAAGATCTTTGAATGCCACGATTCAAAGCACGTTTTGCAAGGACGCACAAAATAATGATAATTGTAGAAACATCTACGATAGTATTAAATCTATCTTTGACATTGATCAGCTTGGACCGTTTGTCAGGCCACATTATACTAGTAATTTACTGATATGAAGAAGAAAGAAAGAAAACCATTTCTGTTTCTGCATTAATCTCTAGTTAATAATTATAATAACCAATGACACATTTAACATTTTTTAAATAATTTGAATTCGGTGTATTTCACTTTTATACTCTACTAGGTTACTATGTGATTTTGTTAGTGCTTTAAGTACGTTTTTTGATAAATTTTTTGTTTTTTAATTTTGTTTTTTTTTTTTTATTTTTTATTTCATTTGTAAATTTACTACAAAGCTTCCAATAAAAAGCAGGTTAAAAATCAAATTAATAATAAACAATATGTCAAAGTTTAAAATGTTTATTTGTACAACAATATAAAAAACAAAATATTTACAAGAAATTAAGTGTGTGATGCTAAAGATTTAACAATAAATGTAACTCCAGACAGCGAATTCAGTCTATGATAAATTGTAACCGAATCTAATCTAAACCCGTCTTCAAAATATATTTCGCGAAAAAAAATGAGTGTACTGTAGCTTATGACAAAGTTGAGCATATATATTTAATATAATGAACTCTAACGTATTATTAGGTATAAAACTAATGGAAAACCAGTTGATCACTTAGGACATGAAACTAAAACTATCTAAGTATGACTTTCACATGCGGAAACTTAGGCATTTATTGAAATTAGTAATACAACTATAAACACTCAAAAGATAATCATGATGAATACAGTTATATATACATATGGAAATAAATATATTTTGTAGCTAAGCAGCGCAAAGGCTTTTGTGTGTATGTAGTAGCCAAAAATTAAAATTAACTAAACAATAATTAAATGTGCATGTTATTGTGTGTGTTGCAATTAAATGCTTGAATATTATACTGCGCCACGCAAGCAAAAGTGAATACAAAAATATGAAAATATGAAAACAGAAAGGGAAAGACAATTGGAAGAACATTATTGAACATGCACGAACAAGAAAAAACATGAATACAAATTGGTTTTATAATGGAGCTGTTGAGTGCTAAATTCGAATGATTGCTTAAACCTGAAGCTTATTCGAAATATACCCTCTAACTCTGAACTATTGGGCACAACGTATTTATAGCAATAAACACAAATCTTATCAAGAAGCACAAACATCGTATGACTTACTAGCCAAGCAATTAACAACTCACACATCTCAACCTTTTCATGACAACTCAACAATACAAATCAAATAACTATTAACTGAGACATATACACGCAATGTATGGGAAATGTATGTATATTTTGTATACGCTACTGTAAGAGTGATCTTTATGTGATTTTGAAACTACTTGAATATGTGATCCAGAAATATATAAAAAACAAAACAAAAACAAAAAGAAACTTATGAATGAACAAAAATATATGAATGTACATTTATGAAAGCTCTCGCCAGCAACAGCAGCTAATGAATTGTTACCAACTAAACTAAACTTGATGTACAACAATATTAAGAAATAAAGCTCCAGCTCCATTTAGAAACAAGGAAAGTTAATAAAAACAACCCACCCACCCACACACACACACACACATACACTTTTACATTGAGCGTTCGCCAGGCAGACAAAAGCAAATACAAAACAAATTGAAATATTATAAAATGTAATTTAAAAACAAACAAATAAATGTCTAAAATATCAAATATATTTCTAGTTAGCTTTAGTGTTCTATTAAAAAAAAAAAAGGAAATATTAATAAACAGACGAAGTGAAAAAGTCATGATTCTGAAATGCAATTATGTAGAATTAGTCTAATACTGAAATGTTTGCCACTAGTTGTTTCATAGTTAATATACTTACCAAATGATTTAAAAGGAATTGTAACTAACGGTTTAAAGAGGGAAACGGAAAAGGGGGAAACCAAATCAACAAAACATTGCACACCGATAAGGAATTAACAGTTAACCAAGCAACTGAAAAGTACTGTCATATTATGATCAAATAGAATCAACTATATATTTATAACATATATAAAGCAATAATTATTGTAAAACAGCCCACACGCAAAGCAACAATGAAAGCAAGCAAATGATTTTCTTTTTATACAAAATGTGTCAACTGACAAACTCTGAACAACCACAACAACCATTTACTAGCAATTTTTACACAATACGCGTATGCTGAACTATTGATACAATTTAGACAGCTCTACATGAGTGAACCTTTTTACATAGGCTATATGATTTATATAAGAACTTTATAGAATATCTATACAAATATTTATGTTGCAACTGCATAACTCTCTCGTACAAACTAACACACAACTTATGATTGCTAGCAATCCAGCAATATGATGATACAACCAATATACACTTTCATTCATGGAACGAGTATTGGGGGCAATTGGTATGGTTCGTGTCCAGGCTAAGCACATTATAGCGAAACGTAAATATATCTCTGTCCGTTTTGATAACTTTTCTTTTTAATATAAAAGGCATTTCCGATTCAAAAGAAGATAAACATAAATCGCTCAAGCTAAAGTTTAAATATATATATTTTTTTTGGTTGAACAACAAAGTTATCGAAGCACACTAAATACCATTTCCGATCGCAATTACGTTCTCCTGTTGCCCTGTTGCTCAGGCACATGTTGTAGTTAAGCAGAGTTATTAACAAAAGAATATTCTTAAATACATATACATATATATATATATATAAAGAGAGAGAGTTGAGGAGAGCAAAGTAAAGTAAATGTATTTCTACGGCAAACAATAGACTCGACTGCATTTCGAGGCAAACCAAATCAATTGTATAATAAGCGAACAATTAACTAACTAACTGATTAAATATGAAAAGAATTGTACGTGTATTCACAATATCCATTATCGACAGCAAGTTTGTGTAGCAATTTAGTTAACTATTTGCAAATATGTTACAAATAACAAATTGTTTTAAGCCAACGGGCAGGCAAATAAGACTTCGCCCTTCTGTTGGCAAATGAGTTCTATTTATGTATACTATGCAATTAACAAATTGATAAATACACTATAAGTATATAGACATTCAAAGCAAACATGCAGATACACATATATATATGAATGATTATATATGTATAGATATACTGATTAATAAAAGTGTGTTTAAAGGATGTGTGGGAGCGTTTTATTGCGCGGGGGGAGCAGGGAGTCTGCTGTTTGCAGACTTGGAACACAGCAAACGACGACGACGAGCAGACAAAAGCCAAGGCGCTTGTGGTTCCCATGCGTGATTTCAATCTGCCCAACAACAGCAACACCAATAGCAACACACACACACATATACACACGGACGGGCCGAGTGAAAAGGGCAATATAAAAAGGCAAAGGCTGAACAACAACGGCAGAAACTCGTAAGAATTTTAAAATGCACGATAATCGTTCAGTGATAGCTAAGCAAGCCGACAATGCCCCGCATCGCCGCACCGTTACCCCCGCCAACGCATTCGCTGCCAACTGACAACGGTGCCTGGCTGCCACTTTAACCTGAGCCCTCTCTCTCTCTCTCTCCTCGCTCTATCTGAGCCAGAGACGTGGTCCAGGGAGCCAGTTTGGAAACAAGGTAGGCTTCAACTGCCGCTGCTGCTCCTGCTGCTGCGGCTGCTGTTGCTGCGATATCGCCGCGTTCGCGCGTTAAACACAAGCGCAACAATTTTTATTCTGTCAGCGAACGCGTGCCTGTATTTGTGTGGTCCCGGACTCAAACTGGACTGTGCCTCTGTCTCTGCCTGTGTGCGGACGTCGTTTGGGTCCTGCTGCCTGCCGACTGATGATCTTGCGTGGAGATCTCACGCGCATGCGCCTCGCCATGCATTCATTCGGGCATATTAGTTGCCTGACCCATTTGGGCCATGATTGCTTGGGCTCTCTTCGGCTCGGCGTATAAATAGTTTTTATGAGCGCAAAAGTGTTGCCATTTTTCATGTTGGGCTAAACGGCTGCAGCCGCTGCCGCAGTTGCTCCCCAATCCTCGCCGCCAACTATTTTTAGACCCAACATTTGCGACAAGAGCATCGGCATCAGCTTTAGCTTCGGCAACAGCATCAGGCTTCCTTCCATGTTCATGTTCAGCCGTGTTTCGCACGCTGCACGCTACACGCATTTCCACTCGAAACTTGTTTCTGTTGTTGTTGTTGCCGCCGTTTCGCTCGTCCGACGGACGACAGACCGCACGAACGCCCGCCCGCCCGCACATCCCGCCGTGATTTGTAACACGATACGTTTTGCCGCCGCTGTTGGCTGTTGGCTGTTGGATGCTGCCTGTGTGTGTGTATGTGTGTGTGTGCTGACTGCATGGGGCTACGTAAGAAACAACAGCAACAAATAACCATAAGCCGAGAGCTGAGCTCTTGGCTGCCTGCTTCTAATGCATTTTTCTGCTCTTTTGCATTGCTGTCTGTTGGGCTGCCGGGCCGGCGAGCAACAGCTCATTAGGCATTTTTAATTTGACAATGCGCGCAATTTATGTGGGAATTTCATGGCGCGCACTTTGAGTCATCGAAACGAAAGACTTAGGCAACGAACTTGGCGTGCTAACTTTGTCTTTACTTGGTCTTCGCCTGTTGCCCGCTGACTGCTGCCTGCTGGGTGCCGGATTCTGCCCGGGCAAGGCGAAATCAATTTTCAATTTGCTCCACGTTGCAGCAGCCGCCTCGGGGCCCTGCCAGAAGCATCGCAGATCAAAGCGAAAGACAAGAGCGAAACAAACCCCAAAAAAAAAAGAAAGAAACCTAAAAAAATATCTATTTAACTGGCACAGGCGTTGACGTTGACGTTGACTTTGGCTTTGGCTTCAACTTAACGAAGTGTGGCCGCCCTGCCCCGCCTCCGCCAGCGTTGCCTGGATCGAGCCAGCATTCCGTTTGCGGTTTTTGTGGCTAACGCGCCACGAGCGGCACATAACTAAAACAACAAAAGCGACAGCGCAATGGCATTTCGAAATTGAAAACTTCAGAAAAATGGCAATTTTCTAACTCCTCTGTCTGGGTGTGGGACCCGCTGCACGTACGTGTAGGTGCTAGACGGCTAGCTGCCTGGCTGAAGGAGGCATCTACGTTGCCGGTCATCAACTTTCCATAATCGGTGCGCAGACAACAAACAACTTGAGCTCTGGCTATCAGCCCCGACTGACCGAACGAGCGCCCGCCCGCCCGTTGGGTCGACAACAACAGCAATAACAACAAAAGCAACAACAACAGCAACAAGCGCCACTTTGCTGTCAATTCAAAATGATAATGCAAACAAATATTAACCCACTCCAAGTGGACGCATGTGGCTGCCGTCTCATGGCACTTTCTGACAGCCCAGCGACACTCGAGTCGACATCGACGTCGACGTCGACCTGCCTGCGACTGTGGGAATGTGCCACGGTCTCCAGGCCACCGCGGCTTAAATGCTTTTCCAGGCCATAATGACTTTTAATTTTTATGGCACTGGCTGCCGAGGATGCCGCTGACGCTGCCAATGGCAGTGTCGATGCCGATGCCGAAGCCGATGCCGATGTTGGATGCAGCAGCGCGAAGCTTAAGTCACATATAATTCAAGTCCATCAACGCATGCGCTTCACTTGGCCACCGCCACCGCCGCTGACGCCGTCGCCGTCGCCGCTCTGCACGCCATGATACACATTTAAATACTCGCATGTTTGCCATCGGTCGCCGTCACCACTTGAGAGCGCATCTGCGCATGGCCAGAGCGCAGCGGAGGAGGAGCTGCAGATGAGTCTGAAGATGAATATGGAATTGGAGAGAGATGCTTGAGAGGGCAACAGAGGCTCATCGTTGTTTAATATTTTAAGTAAGTGCTGCCACTTGGCTTCGCTGGCGTTTGTCTCCTGCTGCTTCCTCCTGTTCTCACTGCATAAGACAAACAAACATTTTCGAAAACAGTCGAGAAATTGCAACGTTTTTTTATTATCTCAGTAAAATTTCAACTTTATGCAACGGGGAATTCACAAATGCAAGATTTATTTTTACTTCTTACGCAAGTTAAATTATAATATTTACCTTTTTTCCTATTTTTTGTCTGGTTATACCAAATATATTAATCAGAACTCGTGCCGCAGTCGTTAAAACTGTGCGAAATCCCAGAGCATTGCCAATGATTTAATAGAAAAATTCCCAAAATATTAAAAACATAAATCTTATTAACACATTTGCTTATCAAATTTTATTTTATTTTCTATATTAAGTCTGTGGAAATCCAAATAGAATACTCAATAATATATGACCCATATGTAGTCTAAATGAGATGTGCAAATTCATTCTGATTAATCCCACCTAGTTGAGTCAGGTCTAATTTATTTATTCTAAGACCAGTTGCGAAATAGAATGTTTATTTTAGTTAATGCAAATAAACAAAGAATACATTGCCTAAGTGATTGGATGACTTGCAAATAGGGTGCTAATATGTCTCAGAAAGCAAATCTTAAAATACCAAAAATATTTTTTTTTACATTTAAAAATCGTGTAAAGCACTGAAGTGTAAACTGTGTAAATTTACATAGAGATTTAATGAATATAGGCAAATAGTATTAGTAGTTATTCTAAGAGTGTTTACTTAAGAGTAATTACAAACTAGAGAAAAAATATTGTAAGATAATCGTTGATATTTCCAGCCATCTTAACTCTAAATTGACGCAATACTCTTATTTTTAAAATTAAATTTTAAATAGATTTATTTTCTTTATTTTCTCTATACGAGCGTACGTTCTGTAGATAAGAAAACATTATTTTAAAAAATACATAAAGCTGAGAAATTTCTTAGACTGCCCTCGAGCTTAATATATTGGAGGCAGAACGAGCTGCGTGATTTGCAAGCATTTGCTAAATATGAAAATTGTCTAATTAGCAAACATTTTCTGAATATGGCAAGCCGAGCTTATTTATGTTTTCAAGTTAAGGCAGCCTTAATAGGAAGGAATAGTTTTAAAAAAAAAATTACTTCAAAACAGACTTTGCATAAAAGCAGGCAGCTATATAGAAAAATAAAAATAAATTGAAATAAATTTTTAAATTTAATATGAAACCATTTAACTAAAAAATAACAAATATTACTTAAGAAACTGCTTCATAAATGTTTTCAGTTGAGTATAGTGTATTGCCTTTGCTACCTTGTGGCGCTGTGTGGGCGTTTCGAGGCAGACAGCAAATGTCGAGGCATTTTTGTGGTCAGTCATGGCAAACTGTTTGCCAAATACGCGCCACATGTGGCCTGTGCTCTGCCTGCAATGCGCTCCAGTTGATCTCTCTCCATGGCTCTTACTCAGCCTCGCTGCTGCTTAACCGCATCGATTGCTGCCAGCTGATAGCACAATAGGGCTCAGAGCATAATGATAACTATGCCGCTTACGACTTTTTGACTCTCTCTTCCTCTTCGCTCTCTCTTTCGCTCAGTTGCTCTCTCGCTCTCATGTGCCGGCGCAGGATCAAACGGCGCGCAGTTGACAAATGTTTGTACACACACGCAGCACACACAGCAGCAGAGTGCGCATGCGTACGGCCTGAGATCTGGGACTGTGTGTGCGACCCTTGTTGTAAATGTTTATGTTTTGGTAGGTTACATGTCCATGGCCCCTGCCGACTGATCGCCAGCCCCTTGGCAGCAACTCCTTGGACCAGGGGCCAGTGAGGCATTCAGTGGTCGCTTTGTTGTCACCTACTGGTAGCAAATTCCTTGGAAAGCTGCGGTCGCTGCCATTTGCCTAATTTCTAACGCTGTGAGACAATTCCCCAATGGCAGTTTACTCAGATTTATGTGAATTAAACAGCCTACAAGTCCGCTCCTCCCTGGTAGCCGTAAATGTCAACATCCATTAGAGACCTTAAACCGTTAGTGGCATTTGTCGCACGCTATGACGCCGCTGCCGCTGCTGCCAGTTGCCAGTTACCAGTTGCCAGTCACCGATCACAGACAGCGGCAACAGTCACAACAGCAGTCGCAGCATGATTGAGTGGCCGCTTCTCGGAACTGCTACGAATTCGGTATTTGTTCTTGTTGCCGATGCTGTTCTTGCTGTGGTTGTTGTTGGCGTTGTTGCTGTTGTTCTGGTTGCCTTCGGTAAACCTGTGCACGATTCCAATATGTCGCCGCAGCTTCAAATGCTTGGGGTTTTTTCACTTAGCTACTTAAACGCACGTGCGCCCACATTGCCTCTATTGAGCATTAACACTATAAATATTATTTAGTATGAATTAGATACTCGATTATGAGGCCAGTATCGACGTCATGACAAACCGGTATGCCTGCCGGCCATTAACTATTAATTATGTGACGATAAACGTTATAAACCAATAACGTGTGCACCCAAAAGCCATAGAAAAATTAATATGCCCCAAACGACGAAAATGCAAATCCAAAGCAGCGCCATTAACAAAATCAACAACGAAAATTATATACTCTCTTTACAAATTTAGTGAGCATTTCCACAAAGAGAAAAAGTTTCCAATTTTTTTTGTGTTTGTTTAGTTCTGTTTCAGTTTAAGTTAAACAGGAACGTCTTAATGTAATATCCAAAAATTAATTTTTAAAATGTATATTATAAATAATATATAAAATCGATATACAATTATATTCTTGTAGAAATTAATAAGACAGAAGAAATTAATAAGAAGAAGGTTATGCCAAAAGAAACGTAAAAATTGTATAAATTAAATTTAAGAAAATAATGATAAATAATGTTACTTACAAATATAAAAAATATATATATAAAATCTATTTTAGTAAAATTATGTATTTTTATATTTTGAAAACTTAATTATTAATATACATTGTTGTTATATTTAAATAGTAAAAAATAAATTAAATTTTGTAAAATATAAAATTAGAAATATACAAAAAATATAGATAGTATAAATAATTGTTTTTATCGTTTAACTATTATTAATTTTATTATTATTATTAACTTGACATCAGGCAGACTTATGAATGAAGACAAATACCCTTAGCTATAGAGCATACTATTAACAAGGGACTTAATAACTAGACTTGAGATGTAGAAAATCGCATTTTTTATTGACATTTTAAATAATAATACTATTATAACAATAAATATAACAAGTTTTAAAGGTTAAACAAAAAGGAAGTGTCATTTCGTAGACCCCTTTCTTAATAGTTTACTGTCATATACCGCAGATTTCCTTGAACATTCTAAAAATTATTTATGCCAAATATGATTCATATTAACTAAATACAATAATTTATAGCAATAAATGAGAGCGAAGCTGTTAATTAACAAATTACTATTTCAGCTGATATTCGTACAGCATTGAGCGAGGCACCTACTCTGAGGCCTGGCAAGATTTTTCCCATAATCATGTTGCCCTGCACTTTCAATGGGCATCAAAAATACAAGTTTCATATCGAAGTTTTATGATCGAAACACCGAAAACAAAAAGAGCAAATCAAAAGCCATAGCTCTGGCCAGGCCGGGCAGTGAGTATGCCAATGCCTTGGCGTTGGTGGGAATGGGTAGGGGCATTGGTATGGATACGGTTATGGGTACGGCTAAGGGCATGGGAAGCTGTGCAGCGCAAAGCCAGAGCGAGAGAGAGAGAGAGAGAGGCAGAGAGGCAGCCAGCAGCCATGTTAACAACTTCCATTAAAAGAAATTAAAAGCAGACAACGCCGTTGGATGCTAACGCAGCAACAGCAGCAGCAGCAGCAGAAAATGGCGTTCCATGCCTTGGCTGCTGGCTGCTGGCGTCTTTGCCTCTTCCTCTGAATGCGGCTCTGGCGCTGTCTCAGCCTCTTTCCAATCGCAACAATGCACAACGACGGCGACGAATGGCCTAAGCATTTCCGGTTTTCTATTGGAATTTAGACGCAGCATCTTCGGCTGCACCAGCTTGGATGTTGCCGCCAGGTGTGGGACTGGCCCCAACAGCATTGCAACAAAGCAACATTAAAAGTCAATTTCGATTTATAACTTACATTAAAAGCTATCCATTAATATTAACATAACATCTAAGCCCAGAATCTAATTACAAACTAATCTCTAGCTTTTTATCTCCCTTCCTCTCTCGCTCTCTGTCTTCCTCGCTTTCTGACTCTCTCACGTATTTTGGTAGATGTGTATTACCGATCGCAAAAACGCGATCTCCACACTGATCAGCATTATTAACTGCGCTTGGTTTCCATCTCGGCGTTCATCTCAGTTACTTGGCTCAGACACCGTCTCGGAAGACGCAGTTGCTGCCATTTATTCATGCTCATTAAGTTTTTGGCATCCAGCGATCGCAGCGATCGTTGCCTCGTCTGGGCCTCGGCGACGCTGGTTCACGGCGTGTTCATTCACAAATGAGCGCCTAAAGCAGCTCCGCCCCACAGTACACACACACACAGACATCTATATGATATGTGTATCTATAGACTCAACGAGGCACTCACACCATCGCACATAATGAGCCGACGCACACAGACATGCCAGAAATTTATGTGGCAGGCACATAGACAACACACACAGAGCAAGAGCGAGAGAGAGAGAAAGAGAGAGCGGAGTTGAGTATGTGTGTATGTATATATAAACGCTCCACTGGCCTCTGTTGGCTGCTGCTGCTGCTGGCTCAGCTTCTTTGGGCTGGAGAGCGGCACAGTTGCTGCCCCCGCCGCCGCCGCCGTCGCCTTTGACTCTGCCCCGGCCATAGCCGCTGGCTCAGCTTCTTCATCTTTAATTTGGTTCCGTGTATCTCGTTGATGGCGTTTTGCCTTTGCTTATATCTTTGCCGCGCTGCGGCCAACTATTGAATTCCTTTTATTTCACTTCTTATTGAAATTATGCTACGCTTTGCATTTGCATTATGCGCGCTTGCCACACACACACACACACACACACACACACACACACACACACACACACACATCGTGGCAGCTGTCTTGACTTTAACAGTTACATTGTAACTTCAGTCGCAGGTGTAGCTGGCGCGAGACAAAGTCCAAAAGACAATTGGTAATCCCCAATTGAACTTAACACTCGATTCTATATGGAGGCAAACTTCGGCATCGGATCGGGTCTATATCTCCGTTTAAATCGCACTCTGATCGCACACCAAGTGCCAATTCGAAAGGCAAACAGCGCAAGCGTGTTCGCGCTTTATAAGTGCCACTGTCAACATTGTTGACAAGGCGGGGGTGAGGCGTCCACACGCGTTGACAGACGACAGAAGGGCAAAGTTGAGCGCAAGGTGTTGGGCGGTTGACGCGCTGCTAAAAGTAAATCAAAAACAACGCGAAATTCTGGCTTTGAAGGTAGCCGATCAGACAACAACAGACAGCGAATGCCGAGGCAACAGGAGCAACAGATATATTTGAGTCTCTCTCTATGGGGCAACAAAAGCTATAACTAAATATTTGTGCTCATCGTTAGCCCATTTGCATCGGCGTGGACTTGGAGCCCCAGTTTGTTGTTGATGAATTCAATTGGTAATATTCTATATTCTAAGTTCTTTTGCAACATTGCGAATCGAGGCGTTATCGGGCGATTACTTTTATCTAACACATATAACTGTGTTTATGGCTGATATCAGTGAGCCGCCAACGGAACTTAACACTCTAGCAAATAATTTGCGACTTTGCGAGTTAATGACAGGAAATATATTTGTTTGTACAGTTAGCCCATATCGATAAGCCCCATTATACCGCACATCCTGTGGCTACTCTATATATCTAATCTATAAATTACGCAAAGGCATACAAATTAATCTACTTCCTTATGGCACAGTCAATAAATGCACCGATCCGCCTCGATGATGTGACTGCTCGTATGATTTATAATATAAAACACTGACTAACATCAGGCTTAAGATAAGATTTTGTGGGTGCAAAGTAAGCTGAAATGTGAAAAGTTACATTCAAGCACAAGCTTCTTCTGATCTCTATGCGAATGGTCTTTAACTAGATTATTCCACATTTTTCTCAGCGCCAACGGAAGTTCCTGCTCACACAGTCGGAGACGGGGGAGAGGCCACTGAGTCAGAGGCAGGGGTAAGAGAAGCAAAATGGTGTAATGACAAAGTGAGCAGCGTTGGCGGCAGCGGCAAATGAAACTAAGTGTAGTTGTGTACGTGAATATACACACATATACATATGTCTGTATGCCTCTGTGTGTGTGTGTAAAGTGTTGTATACAAGAAGAAGAAGCAGCAGCAGCAGCAGTGGAGGGCAACGGCAAAGCCGAGCGAAACTGAAGCGCACAATACACAAAAAACCGGAACATTATTAATTTACAAGCAATAAAGCGAAGCCAAAAATGAAGAAAGGCAAAAGGTGAACAATGCGCAAAAAAAAAGCGAGGCAAAGCAAGGCAAAAACGGCCACAGAAGCAGAAGGCATGAGAAACGGCAGGCAGCAGGCGGCATGCGGCAGTTAACAAGCCGCAAGAGTCGATTTCGAGTCAATAGTGCAAGTGTTAAGAGAAATTGCAGCAGCAGCAGCACACACACACGCACACACACACACAGGCGCATCCAATTGGCAACACACACATAGACAGTCAGAGCCATGGCTACAATGAACCGTCGTCATCCAACATCTGTTGCCCAAAGCATAAGTACATAAGACCAGGCCTGGTGCCAGTGTGTGTGTGTGTGTGTGTGAGAGAGGCACATGCGACACGCTAGTCATCTCGCTCGCACTGCCGGCGCAGCGAGCCAGCATAAAAATGAACGCCGAATGATCGTCGGGCTCAGGTCCAATGAGCGGCACACGCACACAACGAAGCGACGAGTGAACGCCAGGCATGCAAGTGTGCGTGAGCGCGCTTGTGTGTGTGTGTGTGTGTGTGTACGAGAATGCTTGGATATGGCCAGCGAAGGTGACGCCGACCGCGCCGTCGGCAGCGACTTCGTCGCCTAGGGTTCTGCAAAAGCACCCTCGGTACTTGGTGTACTCGGTACTCGCTCGGCCGCCAGCTTCGTGCGCTCGGATATGTCATTTGTCAATCACAGTGCGAGCGCAGCGGTTGTCGTTGTCCGTTGTTGCAAGAGAAACATTGCTCAATTTGACAAGCGCCGCAGTTGAACTTGAAAATTGGAAATTTCTTAATTTAAACTAAAGTTGCAATTGTGTTGGAATTTTGTTAACGCATAGTAAATATTATTATATGCAGAGCAAGGCACATAATTTGCAGAGTTCGTGTTATAAAATGATTTATTTATTTACGTCTGACCGAAAAACTGTTTAACTAAATTAACTAACGAGAAACACTTGCTAAGCCGCTACGTCAATAAGCTGTTAACTGTCAGCTCCAGTCGCCCGATCGACTGTGATTGTGCCGCTACACTCCAACTTCTTCCATGTAAATCAGTGTAAAAGTGCAGTGCTAAAAAACCAAAAAATAAAAATAAAACAAAATAATAAATAAATAAAATAAAATAATCGACAAACTTAACTTAAGTACACACAGCATGGATAACCAAGCAGTCTCGGCGCTCTGGACCTGTGCCAGTGCCACCTGCCTGTCCCTGGATGCCAAACGCCACAGCTTAGAGCCCAACCCCGAGGGTCAGGCGGCGCCGGATGTCAACAACAAATCAGCGACAACGACAACGACAGGCGATGCCCATTCCCGAAAGCTCCGGCACATTGCGCATACGCCGCGTGGTAGCTGCTTTATGGCATTGCTGCTGCTATTGCTGCTGGCGCTGAACTTCAGGCACGCGCACAGCTGCGGTCCGGGCCGGGGCCTTGGACGACGCCGCGAGCGCAATCTCTATCCGCTGGTGCTGAAGGAAACTGTGCCACATGTATCCGAATATCATAACAGCGCCTCCGGCCCCCTCGAGGGCGTCATTAAGCGCGATTCGCCGAAATTTAAGAATCTAGTACCTAACTACAATAGGGATATACAATTCAGAGATGAGGAGGGCACTGGCGCCGATCGCGTAATGTCCAAGGTAAGTAACCACACCAACTGGCCCCAACTGTCGACGCCCAATTGGGGCTATAAATTACGGTCTCAATTGAATTGGCGATTTATGCGTGCTAATTGCGGTGTGTGAATGCCGGCTATCTCAATCGCAATTATCAAAATCGTGTGCCACCGATAACGTGTGTGTGTGAAGTGGTTACACATTGTTAGCTTGTTATGGTCGGTGGTGCTCAACAGCTTGGTCATAAAAGCAGGCGTGAAACGCCATAAAAGCATTGGCTATTATTGTGTATTAATTATGCGGCTTATCGGCGATTGCAGAATTTGTGCAAAAACAGGAAGCCCCGTCTTGGCGTGCACTCAGCAAACTTTGAAATGAGGTGACCTCCTCCTTGCCCCTTACCAGATAAATGCTGAGCCTCGCCTTAGCGATTGCGTTCAACAACCTTTCGATCTAATGCCTGTGTTTGTTTGTTGCCTTTGGGCTTATATAACGCATTCGATTTTGCCGTAAACAAGAAATGGAATCAAATGAGCAATGTTCAATATGTTTATACCGAAACCTTGCCCCGGCCCCAGCCCCAAGCCAAATCCGTCCACAAGCAGCGCCAGCGGCACGCGAGCACTTGCCCCTTATCGCAGCGCTGATAAGGCCTACAAGTTACCGTGCCCGTTCGAGTGCAGCAATGCTCACACACACACACACACACCGCTGACATATGTATGCACATATTTGCAAAGTGGCGTATATCTTTGACACAAATGCGTGTTAAGCCATTGCCAATACTTGTAGCGGTTAGAGCAGCAGCAGCAGCGACCAATTTATCTTATCACGGCGCGCAGCGAAAGTGGTAAAAATACACACACACGACAATTACTAGGTGGGTACTAGGGGGGCAGCCGGTATCTCAAAGTATGACACAGAGCTGAACAAGTGCTAAACTAATGCGACAGCAGCTACACTTTGTCAACAGCTACACAAAGTCAATTTAACATTGTGATTAACTAAAATATGACTTAAGTCTCGCAGCGACAGTCTGCCACATGCGACTCATATAGTTATGGGAGGCACACTTTTCTAATTGTGTTTTAAGCTCATTCGATTTCAGTTGTTTCAGTTTGCAATTATTTAAATAGAGGCAGTATTTTAGCCAGGGCTGCACAGCTAAACAAATTACATAACTCAGTCGGACTTTTATATTTTCTATATAAATATGACTTTGTTCTATCATAGAGGCATAATTAAATCAGTTTATTTAATTTTCTTTGATATTTATTATATTCAAATATTTATTATTATTGAACCCATTCAATTTTAATATATTCAGGAGTTTTGCATAACAACAAAAAATTATAATAAAATAAAAAAATTAATAAATCTACTTTTTATATTATTTTTATAATAATTTGTTAAGTCGACTTGCTTGAAAAATGTTTTCTTCCATTATAGAATTGTTTCGTTTTTTATTTTGTCAAAATTTCTCATTTATCAATTTTTTTTTTCAACTAAATTCCAATTAAATTTCTGAAGAACATTTGTTCGCAACTCAGCAAAAAACCATAAATTAAAGAAATAATTTTCTATAAGAAAAAAAAAATATTTATATGTATATATAAAATATATATAAAATTGTTTTATGTTCTTATATCACATATTTAACTTCAGTTTCAACTCGCGTTATCTATAACTAAACATATTTATAGAAATGCGAAATATATTAGCAAATATAAAATATATATAAAATAAAAAAATATATTAATCTAACAAAAAAGTTGATTGAACTTAACCAGCCCCATTAAGGAAAAAAAAAAGATTAGTAGTGACTACAGCTAAAACCCCAACCAAATACGTGAAACAAAAAACGTTGTAGATAAATGGAAATAGTAAGCAAAAAAAAAAAAATTGTGTAAGTCTTAGTGATTACTTCTAGCACGCCCTGTAGCGATAAGACCTGGCCTGACTTGCAATTATTTTTGGCGGAACTGTTAGTCAGTCAGAAGCTAAGGTCATAAATTAAGACTAAAAATTGATTATGTATGTGAATAGGATTATTATCTTTACGATCTGCTTCATTCTGAGAAGCACTGGATATTTTTAGCCGGGCATAGGGATCATAACTATTATCAATAATTGGCAGGTGCAAAATATTATTTTTAATCTGAAGCGTAGAGAGGGAGAAAAGAAACAGTCTGTCAAAACAGTTGCCAGTTGGCGGCGACTTAGTTTAGTTTTATGACAGCAATTGGTGTCTGACACGCGCCTAGAGGCAGCTAGGGAAATCGATTTGCTGCAATTGCGAATGGAACCTTGAATTTGTAATGCAATTTGAAGTGTTGCAAGAAGAGAGAAACAGTTAACACAGCAATGGCCATGTCAAGGACAGTGAAGCTTCAAGGTTAATGCCTGCCTGCCGGCAGCAGCAAGGACCAATGTGCCAAGGACACGCCGAACATAAAAACACTCGCAGTTATTGTCACAAAATATATTTACAACTGTTGTGCCTGTTGCTACCGTTGTGACATTGACTCACTGCCTCGCTGGCCAGTCGCTGCCATCGGTGGCACAGTGACACAGTGCCCCTGAGCCAAGCAGCGCAACTAAATTGCATTTTATGTGCAACTGCCAACTGGCAACTGGCAACCGAGGGATTCGGGTATGGCTATTGAAAATGTTGACTTGCTGCTGTGCGTGAAGCGATTCGTTGTGGCTATTAAAGCGCCAAAAAGGCAGCGAAAATTTGTATTTTCACTCTGCGCTCATCGTGTGGGCGTAGCAGCAGTTTACATAAACAAATTACTGAATATTGGCGTAAAGTGCTAAAAATAAAACAGACACAATAACAGCAACAGCAACAGCAACTGCAACTGCAGAAGCAACTGCAATAGCAGCAGACACAGAGACTGTCGCATCATAAAATTGAATAGCTTATGACAGTCATTGTTGTTGTTGCTGCCACTGCTGTTGCTGTTGCTGCTGTTGCTCACCTGCGCCCGCTTGCCCGATTTATTCATTTGAATATCCACCCAGTGCTCTGTGGCTGTGGCTGGGCTGTGGCCTACCTTCAGATTAGACAAAGTTGCGCCCTGAACCGTAAGAGGCAGCGCCTGTGGGGCAGCCAGAAACCGCAGCAGTCGCAGCCAGACAAAGAATGCGTCAAAAAGCCGCAGCAGAACTTCTAAAATTTCATAAATTGTAGCAACAATGGGGCAAAGCCAATGGTAATCTGATATGATTATTGACATGCATGCGGCAGCGGCGGCCAGAGGCAGCGGCAGACCAGCCAGAGCCCGAAGCATCAAGCATTAAGCATCAAATCAAAGATAACCCACAGCTGAAGGCATTATTAATAGAACACTGACATTCATTATGACTCAAAAATTGATCCTATTATGGCAGACGAGAGAGACAAACGCATCTAGACAGGGTCAGGCAGGCAGTTAGATGATGTCAGAGTTTCAGTTTCAGTTTCAGTTTTAGTTTTTCAAAATATTTGTTTTTTTCCCTCTTGTTTTCGTTCAGTTCGAATCAAATCACGTCAAATGCTGCGATAAGCAAAATATTTGGCATAAATTCGTGGGAATATTTCGTGGCAACAAAGTAATCAAACATATCAAACAAACATCAGTCAAGCAAAGTGGACAAATCGTTGCCGAAAATCCCACACATACACACACTCGCACACTCACCCACACGCACACACACACTTATAAACATACCCATTTGCCAGTTGGAGTTCGTTTTTATAGTTTATTTGTTTGGCTCTTCGAGCTTTTATATTATTATTAATCAATTTGATACTTTTACGAGCGCACTCAAGCGCAAACCTCAAGGATTTGTGGCCCGAAATGCCTTCGCAGCGCGTTTTTGCTTTATTTGCATAAAGAGTTTTATGGACTGCTCGAGTAGAGGGCGATCGCGACTCGAATTGGGATTGGGGTCGGGATAGCATCCCATCGCTTGGCATCTCACCGCGTCGCGGCTATCACATTACGGCGACGCGACTGACTCACATTTCACATGCTGCGGGCTCTCCTCGGACCAGATTCCTGCAAGTCATCTGGCCAGGTCTTGGGGTAGGACAGCTCTGGATCGATTTTGAGCTGAGGGCCAGGGGATCTGGGCCGGGGCTGAGCATGGGGTACGGTAACACGGCATCACATCAGTGCCAATGCGCGGCTCATAACTCATCATCAAAGTTAATCACACATCAGGGATTATGGCGCTTATCATATAAGTTGCGCCGGGCTCGGGAAGCCTGCCTGCCTGCCTGCCTGTGACTTACCTGTCCAAATGACTCTCGTGTGCGTGTGCTTGTGTGTGGGGCACTTAATGTGGTAGCGAGACGTGGGGCGAGGCAGAGATTTAATTTACGATTTCTGCAAATTAATAGCGCTTAATTAATAACAATAAAATGACGCCTTTTTATGGACATTTATTTGACATCAGACTTATGGGCGTTAGGCAACGCTGGCCAGTCTAGCGACTAGCTGACTAACTTGGCAGTTGGCTATTTAGTGTAGCAATTGACGTTGACAGATAGGTGTAAATATAATCATTTACTAAGCGAGAGACTGCACAGCGAAGTCCGCAAATGCCACGCCTCGCCGCGTGACTAAATTAAGCATAATTAATAATAAAAGTCATAAGCTCCTGCCCCAAAAAAAAGAACGAAACTTACAGGCTTAAACTTGTATCTAACGAAGATGAAATACCCTTTGGATAATATAATTATCTAGCCATATAATAGATAGATAAACTATTACAAAATGTAAACTTAAAAATTACTTTTATTAAGTTATATTTCTTATTTATTTTGGCTAATGCCTTTTTATCTCTGGTTTATGGCTTATTATCTTATTGTTTATTGCCCTGACGATGTCTTTCTCCTCATCACATGACCAAGTTATATTGCCCTTGGCAAGAGTATAGAACTTCTGGTGGCACGACTCAGCCAAACGAGATGCTATCTCACGCAGCCTGAAGGAGCTGCGACAAGCATGGCAACAGAAGCGCTGGCATCAATTCAATAAGCCAATGCCAAAAAGGCAGTCAGTTCGTCTGTCTGTCTGTCCGTCCAGCTGGCTGCACATTTTTAATGAGTATCAATTTATATTGAAACAATAACAATAACAAACAGGCGACACTTTGAGCGATCAAAGAGCGACTGGCCGAGTGAGAATTCGCAGCGAATTGATAAACTCAAGCGCTGCAGCAGATTGTGTATACGTAAACAAGAGAGAAGCAGAGAGAGCGAGAGAGACAGAGACTGGGAGAGAGGGAGAGAAGCGCAATCAAATAAATAAATGACTCAGGCAAGAGACGTAGCCCAAGTTTCATTTGGTTGTTTGAATACTGATTGAGTTTGTCATGCGCTTAATTAAAAGAAACAAAACTGAGCGAGATGGCGACAGTTAGTGAGGGAGAGGGGGAGGGGGAGAGAATGGGTGAATGAAAATTGCGCTGTAATAATTGCGCTGCTCACAGCATAAACAATCAAAGGCGGCAACGAATGCCCCAGCCTGGCTGATAAACAAAAATTTCAATTTTCTAATGGAAATAATGGAAAAAAACGAAGGGAAATATACAAAAAGCGGAGCTGTGAATAGATTGGCAACACAAATAAACAAAAAGGCTTTTAACGCGACTAACACTTTTATGGTCGTCAGTGCGTCTGGCCATGGCAGTGATCCTGAAAACGGTTCGACAGCCAAGCAGTACTTGAATCAATCAGAAGCTGTGGCGCTCCTTTTGCCAATTAAGTGAGGAAATCTGCCCTCGAGTGGGCCACACGCACGTCGGGGCTGGCCGTGTTGGGCGCTGATTGATTTGACAAAAGCAACTTAAGTTGCCCCTAAGTGGCACATCCAGCGCTGCTGCCACGCGAGCTCAGGCTAAGGCGCACGCTCAAGTGGTTGTTGCCGCCGCCGTCGCCACCGCTGACACATATATGTAGCTGCACACGGGTGGGTGTCGTTGTCCCCTCTCATATCCTGTACGGGTTGCCTTCGCCTGCGCTTCCTCAGTTGTAAGTTTTCGCTTCCTCGATGCCAGCGCTGCCAATCGACGAATCAAGAAAGGATATGCCATATCCCCTTACATACCCCAAAAAAAAGGCAACAAAGTAAAGAAAAGGAGTGAAACGAGGGTGACTAGGGGCTGCGGCTGTGATTTGCCTGTGGCTCGTAACTTGATGCGCTCTTGAATTATGTCGTTAAATTGTGTCGTTTCCTAATCATTAGCCATTGTAATCGGAGACTGAAACAACTGCAACTGCAGCGGCAGCGGCAACTGCAACTGCAGCGACAGCAGTCATTGTTGCAAAAACAAACAAAGCTCGCATTGGCATTGCCTAATTGCCATTTAGATGGCTCCACATCACTTGGCCTAATGATGATGAGCAGCCCAATAATGGAGCCATGCTCCATGCCGGCAATTTGGCGCTTGGCGCTTCTTGCTTCTCGCTTCTCGCGCCGCCTAAATGCGCGCCATTAAGCGCGTCAAATTGGCAGCTGGCAGACGATTTAAATCAATAAAACCTGCTGCCAGGCGGCAATTAAAAACGCATCAGCGGACCCCAACGTACCGTGGACTACTACCAAGCTGTTCGGCGCTGAAAGCTGGCAGGCAGTAGGAAAAAAAAGAGTAAACACGCAGCACGAATCGAAGACTGCCCGAAAATACAAATCGTATTCCAATGCAAGCCGAGTGTAAACAAATCAGCTGGGGCTTGGGGCGTGGCCGTAGCTGGCAAAGTTCACACCTTGTTTAATGTCTAATTAATGCAGCAGCTTTTCTTTTGGCCAGTGCCTAAGTGCACACAAAGGGAGAGAGGGAGAGAGACACAGACACCTACTAACAAGTAGACGGACGCATGGCACGGCAACTGACACTCGCCTATTTACACTTGCGCTGGCCGGCTGGGCTGAAGTTGGTTGTTGTCTAACAGCCATGCCACTTACAATGCAAACACATTATTTAGCCATCTTTTTGGGCCGATGCCGACGCCGACGCCGCCACCGCCATCGACGACGACGACGATGCTACTTTTGAATGTTTACTTAACGTAGCCGTCGGCATTTTCTTCTTGGCACTTCGACTGGGGCCGTGTTTGTGCAACGATCGGGCCCGGCTCGGATCGGTTCAATCAAGCAACAAGAGCCCAATGCATTAGCATGTTGGGTAAACATCGTTGGCATGCTTAAGACAAAGACCATGCAGTTGTTGTTGTTGCTGTTGTTGTGCTTTTATTTGCTGTTTAGCGTTACGCTTTTGTGCTCATTAGCAACAGCAGCGGCAGCAACGGCAGTTAAGCACTCGACTGGTTAAGCCTTTTAATAAAGCAAAGCTATATCTCTCCGTATATGTATCTAGATGCATGTGCACACAAATGTTTATATGCAAATAGCATTGAACTCTTCTTGGAATGCGCTTCTGGGCTGTCCTGCCGGCCGATTCGCCACAGCCAGCAGTCAGATGCTGTGGTGTGACAAATTAAAAAGCGATTTGCTTGGCATTGCCAAACAGCAACAACAACAATAGCAGCGGTCTCAATGGGCAGCAAACAATGCGGCGCACCCAAAATCAAAACAAAGTCCCAAAATATACGGTCTGGGGCAGGCTGATGTTGTGGCTTGTTAAAAAGGATCTTGAAAATTGATTTTACGCCAGCTAGAACTGCGTGCCAAATGTTTGCACACAAAGAGCCAAATACACATCCTGTGTTGCGGCTTCTGCCTGCCTAACTGTCAGCCAGCCGGCCAGGCTGTTGGCCGTTTGCCGTTTGCCTGGCCATAACTGATGCCAAGCCTGAGCCCGTTGATAATTGATTTTGCGGCTGGCGATTGCGCACAGCAATGACAACATTTTACTTTTATTATTTTGCTTTTTATTTATTTACTTCTCTTCCTTTTTTCCTTTTCTTTTTTTTTGGGCACTCAATTCGGTTGTTGTCTTATGAAATTTAAATATTTGCATTGCCGCTGAATCCTTTTTTCTTTTTTCTTTCGTTTTTGTATGCAAGCGTTAAAAACAGAGAGAGAACACAAAAAGCACCGACACCAAAATACAAAAATATATTTTACATATATACCCATGTAGTGTAGTGTAGTGTAGGCCGTGCGTATCCACCGCATTGGCAAACAAGACAAGTGTAACCGAAAGAAAGAGGCGAAGAATGGGAAAAGGTCAGACAATGTCTAATCTCTAATATTTACCTATACATACGAGGGTCAGGGCTGTGGGTCATTATTTGAACTGTGCATGGGCAAATAATCAAACTAAGCCTTTGCCTTTGCCTTTGCCAACGAGATAAACAGGCAGAGGGAGAGAGAGAGGTAGGGAGGGGCGGAAGAAAAGGAAAATGCAAACAAGAGCCAAAACTGAAAATAGTCAGACTCATGTATTTGTTGAGGTTGAGTTTCAACAGGTTCAAAGGATGCGGCCAAAGCCACCAAGTTCGTTGCCTAAGTTATTCGTTTGGCCTCCCACCAAAAAAAAAAACAAAAAAAAAACCAACAAAAATCGAAGTAAAATTGAAAACTGAAAATGAACGCTTGCCCTTTTGGGCAGCCTCTGAAATGAATGCCTAAATACCACGCCTCTCCAATATAAATACACTCACACTCTCACACACACACACGCACATCTGTTGCTCTGCCAGTCGCATGCGCTCGCTGTCTCGCTCGCTCGCTCGCACGTTTGCTCTTGCGCTCTCTTTGGGCTCTGCGCTCATTGTGCGTGTGAGTTAAATATGGCGTATTGTTTTTAGTTTCTTGTTTGGGTTTTATTTAGAGCAGCCGTTGAAGGGGCCACCCGCCCTATTGCCGAAATTATAACATATTTAATTGATTTCCCCTTAATGTTCTTTGCTTCGCAGCGCTGCAAAGAGAAACTGAATATGTTGGCCTACTCTGTGATGAACGAGTGGCCCGGCGTCCGCCTGCTGGTGACCGAGAGCTGGGACGAGGATCATCAGCACGGCCAGGAGTCGCTGCACTACGAGGGCCGCGCAGTCACCATCGCCACCTCGGACCGCGATCAATCCAAATACGGCATGCTGGCCCGCCTGGCCGTGGAGGCCGGCTTCGATTGGGTGGCCTACGTCAGTCGAAGGCACATCTACTGCTCCGTCAAATCAGGTAAGCGTCTTGTCAACTCACGCACCCATACACATGTGTGTGCATAGCACATAGTCTCCATATAAATGGATCGCAACATGGTTGCATGTCAAATGCCAATGGCAATGGGCTGGCCGGTTAGCCAGAAGTGACACTAACAAGCGTAATTTCACATGTTTCCCAACTTACAACCGCCGCTAAGCTGACAGGCGTTGGCAAATTTTGCAGCCCAGTCAAATTAGCCAAGCTGCAGTTACCCAGTTCCCAGTTGCCAGTCCCCGGTCCAGCTCCTCCAGTTGTCAGTTGTCTGCAGTCTCCAAGCTGAGCAGCCGAGCCTCGTTCATTTCGAGTGCGAGCGTGTGGTAACAGAAATCAACAAAAAATGAGACAGAAAGACGGACAATAACAAAAAGAGAAGAAAGAGAGAAACAAATGGGAAGCGGCGGCTGGCTACATTGTCGAAACCGGCCCCGAGACCGTGGCCAGCGTCCAAGTCGAAGACGCAGCCAGAGGAGTCGGGTCCGCAAACGGCGACTAACCGCATGTTGTTGGCCCGCCGTCGTTGTTGTTGTTGTTGTTGTTTTGACATGTTTAGGTTTGCGCCTGTCAAATTAAACGAATTGATGATACGACACCCAAAGCGTTTCTCAGGCCGGGCCAAGATGAATTAAATGCCGAGTTAAAACCTGCGCGCGGGCCTAATTGAAAAACTGAAACGGCCAACAAGTTGGCAACACTAGCGTATCTCCCTCTCGCTACGTGTGTGTGTGTGCCTGTGTGTGTGAGCAGAGAGGTGTGTGTGTAACTTGCTGCCATTATGGCAAGCAACCAGTTTTCCCCGAAACATAACGAAACTGCCAGAAGAGCCAGGCCAGGCAAGAGAAAATGCTCCAGCGCACAGGCACAGAGTTAGCCAACCAAAAAGGCCAAAACAATTAAGTTTTCTTGCTGAGCGAGACAGAGAGAGAGAGAGAGAGGAAGAGCGAGAAAGAGACAAACACAGAGGAAGCTCAGCTCTTTGCTTCATTTTCCCTCTTTTTTTTGCAATATGATTCTGATTTTCTCAACTCGACATGATGACTACGGAATTTCCCACACAAACACAAAGGACATGAGCAACTTGTAGGCAGGACCAAGCAGCCACACACGAGGATGTAGGCATCACAATATTTTGACTCTGGTGCGGCCCACAGAAGATCAAAGGGCCGTGGCGAGTGTCCTTGCGCTGCTCGACTCATTGATTCTAATTGCTCATGAAAGAGGCCGCCGCACGAACACCCTAAAAAAAAGGTCCTTGCGGTGTCATTGGCTATCAATAGTGGACCTCGACGCAACGAAAAAGAAGAGAAAAAAAAGTATCAAAAGGTCAAACAATAAGCCGACAGCAACGACAAATGCTAAACAAGTGGCAAATGCAAGGATGCAACTGCAGCGTGTCCGTCTGTCTGTGTGTGTGTGTGGTCCTGTTGCAGTGTCAAATGGCGGCAACAACAACAACAACAGCACCATGTGTTGCGCCACGACGCTGACAACTTTGGTATGCAACGGCCTAGCGGCTATTAATAAATAACCGAGCGATTGATTGCTGATAGGCCGACGCACATAAACCACACGCTTATGACAGTTTTGGCACAGCGTTGTCAGTGTCCACTGGCAGCGGCAGCTCCAGTGCCAGTTCCACTGCCAGTGCCAGTTCCAGTTCCAGTTCGTTGCCTAAGTCTTTTGTATGTGGCCCAAACGGCAGCAGCAGCGGCAGCAACGAAGAGTAATGGCTGTAAACCTTTTTGTCGACACTAATTTTTTTTCACTCTTTTTTCGTTGTTGTTGTTGTTGCTGTTGTTGTTGTGTGTGTCGCGAGCGGTCGCGCGCGCGCATTAAAGCCCCAAAGCGTGTTGTTGTCGTGTTTGCCTCTTGTGCTCCGTGCTCCGTGCCCAGTGTGTGCATGTTCATGTTAATGCTGTCCAAGCGATCAGTCACCACAGCTAGTCATATAACCCAACCTGGCTCTCTCTCCCTCTCTCTCTCTCCCTCTCTCTCTCTCTTTCGCTCGCTGTGTCACTGTGTGCGGCTGTCCTCTGTTTTGTAATAATTTATCAGTTTAGTCTTCACAACAAAGATAAAATAACGATAATTTTAACCACTTTAATGGTTTATTAATTTATGACCCTTCAAGTTCTTCACTTTCCACTCGCCGCCGCCGTCGCCGACGTCGTCTGCCTGAGATTTTTCTCGCCCGTTCTCTCGTGTTGTGGATACCCACACACACACTCACACACACATTTATTTTGTTTCTGCTTTGGTTGTTGTTTTCTCGTTTATTTTTTTGTAGGTTTCACACCAAATTTTCTTGCTGCTTAAGCTTGTTACTCAGTTACTTCCCTTTGGTTTGTTTTTGTCTAGGGTTACCGTTGGTGGCGGCTGCTCCCGTCTGAGCATCGATTATGGAGCGCTTTATAGGCCGCATCGACTTGTATTTAATCCGCTTTTTATTGTTTTTACACTCTTGTCTCTGCCAAGTGAGTGCTGTGCGTGTGTGCGAGTGTGTGCGTGTGTGCTGACCCAACGCATCAATATCAATGGAAATGTTAGGTGCATTTTCATTGGAATTTCGTTGAGCGGCAACCGCAGCAACAATGCCACTTTTATGGCCACTCATTATAATAAAGCGCACGGTTAGTGGTCACTTTGAAGGTCTGGCATTTTTCTCTCCCATTTTTAATTTGAATTTTACAAGCAAACGGCGCAGAGCGAGCGAGCGGCGCTTCGGGTGTGAAATATGTGCACGAGATGAGGAAAAGAAAGTTCTAACTACTGCTGCCGCTGCCGCTGCTGCTGCTGTCTGGAAGCAAATGTCGAACAAAATGGCCGACAGTTGCAGTTGCAGTTGGCAGCTGGGTGGCCCAATTGCTCCTGCCTTGTAATCCAATAGCTATTAATGATGATTAATGCGGTTGCTGCTGCTCGCTGGGTTGCAACATGTTTGGTAATTGAATTTGCGGACAGGTTGCAGCAGGTTCGGGTCCTGGCAGCGCTACCTGAGCTGCAGCACCACATCCTTTGGCACTTGGTTCGCCTTGGCTGTGGCTAAGCTACTTTGGCTCGAGCTCGAGCTCAGTCGCGCTGAGCTGATCCCAGGGCTAATCCTTAAGCAAAAAAAACAAGATCACAATTTTGTTAAACTCGAAACAAAAACATCCTCGCCTGCCGTTGCTGCTGCTGCCGCTGCTGCTGTTGCCTCAGCTATTGTTGCTGTTGCTGTTGTTGTGCATGTTATTGATATGCTTGGCTATCAGTTGGCAGATCGCATTTGGCGGCGGTTTTTGTTTGAAAGCCGCAAAAGGCAGTTGCCATTGTCTTGGGCTGCCTGCACTGGGCCGGGCTACGGTCACGGTGCGTCCTAACTGTGAAAACCTTTTTGACTTGTAGGGTTTTTGGCAATTGGACGGCCGGCAGGGCAAGGGCAAGGGCAAGTATTATTAACGCCAAATTAGATTAGGCTCACTAATGCCATTACCTGGCCGTCTTGCACCTCCTCTTTCTCACTCCCGTCAACATCTAACATCTAGCTAATGCTCTCCGTCTCTTCGCTTGCCTTTGCAGATTCCTCGCCTTCCATTTCCCACGTGCACGGCTGCTTCACGCCCGAGAGCACGGCGTTGCTGGAGAGCGGCGCGGAGAAGCCGCTGGGCGAGCTGGCCATCGGCGATCGGGTGCTGAGCATGGATGCGAAGGGCCAGCCGGTCTACAGCGAGGTGATACTCTTCATGGACCGCAACCTGGAGCAGGTGGAGAACTTCGTGCAGCTGCACACGGACGGCGGCGCCGTGCTCACCGTGACGCCGGCGCACTTGATAGCGGTCTGGCAGCCGGAGCGGCAGGCACTCAACTACATCTTTGCGGATCGCGTAGAGGAGCTCAGCTATGTGCTGGTGCACGATGCCACGGGTGCGCTGCGTCCACAGCGCGTGCTCCGGGTGGACAGCGTGCGCAGCCGCGGCGTCGTGGCGCCGCTCACGCGCGAGGGCACCATTGTGGTCGACTCTGTGGCCGCCTCCTGCTACGCCGTCATCAGCAGCCAGTCGCTGGCGCACTGGGGCTTGGCGCCCATGCGACTGTGGTCCACGCTGCAGTCCTGGATGCCAGCCAAGGGTCAGCTGCGCACGCCGCAGGACAACTCAACGCCAAAGGACGCCACGGCGCAGCAGCAGAACGGAGTGCACTGGTATGCCAATGCCTTGTACAAGATGAAGGACTACGTGGTGCCCCGTAGCTGGCGTCATGACTAGGCGGCGCACCCCCCCCCCCACACCACCCCCCACACACACACACACACATCACGCATACTTAAAACATATTTGCAGTTCCACACGCCGACGTAGACGTCAAATTTATTGTAATATATTTTGTAGTTATGTATGTACTATATGCCTAAAAAGATTGTATTTCAATGTTAATTATGATTAATGCTGATCAATACTATTTATTGGAAGTATCTTTGACCTTTTGTAAACGAACATTTAGCTGTAAGTAGGCAATCCCTGGCTGAGATCCCGAAGCCCAAACCAATTCTTAAAGCGACGATCATCACGACTGTTGTATATTTTTAAAAATAATAATGCATATATTTATTGAAGGCGCGGAAGTGAGTTCAAATTTTTGGGAAATGATAATATGAAAACATATATGTATCGTATGTATATCGTTTTGTGTATATAGAAGCATTATAGTGACTGAATATCTTATTGTAATTGTGTATATAATACTTGATAGTTAACTGCATATTTATACTTAATATTTAATGAATTATAACAAAATTGTTTCATAACTGCCAATGTGTTTTTACTTGAGTGGGACCGACTGCGTAATACGCGCTTATGATTCAAATTAGTGACAATTTCCGAATGGGATTTCCAATGTTCGCGTCGCTCTGAAGACAGATCTCCAGAGAGAGAAGTATCCGAATGGATACTTTCTGAAAAATAGGAAAAATCAGAGTACATTTTTATGCCACTTCGCAAATCTTCAGTTGGAACGTTGGTGAGGTGAACTGAAATGTAAGATGTACTCTGATTTTTCCAATTTTTTATATAATTACTATAAAATATATATATTTATGAGTGTCAGTATGACATACATAAATTTCGTCGAGCTCTTCTATATGATTCTCATGAATTGCATATATTAAAGTATTTTTTTATAAAGATATACTATTCTTTCTTATTCTACCTTACTCTCTTACATTTTCTAACCTTTCAGATTCATTATTAAATCATATATTTTACTTTTTTTTTAAATTAAAATTATATAATTTTAAAATTCTAAATTTTCGGCATTTTTATGTGCATTTTCAATCTTTTTTATTTAAATCTCTTGTTTATTATTAAAAATACCCTACTTCAATTAAAACTTGCCATTGGCATTGGTATATTGAAACGTTTAAATATAAGTATTTTTTGGTATTTCAGATTCATTATTAAATCATATATTTTATTCTTTTTTAAATTAAAATTATATACATATATATGATTTTAAAATTCTCAATTTTCGGCTTTTTTATGTGAAATTTCAATCTTTTTTATTTAAATCTCTTGTTTATTATTAAAAATACCCTACTTCAATTTAAAACTTGCCATTGGCATGGTATATTGAAACGTTAAATATAAGTATTTTTTGGTATTTCGCACACACATACTGATAGTATTTTTGGATTGATATAGCTTAAAGCAAAATTGGATTTAACACAGAATACACTGCATTTCTTTCAGTATTTTAATAGCAAATGGTATTTATGTGCATTGGTATATTTTGCATAGACTGGCTACGGTCACACTGCCAAAGGCGTCCTTTCATAGCTTGGATTTTCTGTAATATTTTCATTATTTTGATAGTTTTATTATTTATTGTACGAGTAATGTTGACTGTTTGCCGATTGTGTCTGGCGAAGGACGCCAACTTCGTCATCTGCAATGGCCAAGCAGCCCTGAAGATCCTCTCCTGCACAGGACTCGAGGTCGATCCCAACGACAAGCTTCCCCAGCTCATCTGCAACGTCTGCCGGCTGCATTTGGAGGAATTTCACTATTTTCGCAAACGCTGTCATGCCGCCGATCGGCGTCTGCGTCAGCTGACACGCCAAGGCAGGAATTTCGACTATGAGACTGACCTGGTCGACGGCGACAAGGAGGATGTGCTGCTGCTCAGAGATGTGGCCAAATGCTCGCGCACAGCTTGCTCGGAGAGCAACGCCCACTGGCGCAAGGAGGCGGCTCAGCTGATTCGCAGTGAGCTGGACAGCTATAAGAGTGATCTGGCTGCGCTCTGCAAGCAGCAGCTGCGAGAGGAGATCGAGCAACAGGTGCGCAGCGAGGTGGAGAGTCTCGTCCTCGCGGACGTCAAAAAGAAATGCCAGCTGAAAGTGCTGGACGAGCTCTTTTACGAGATCGAGACCTGGTTTGTGAACAAGCGCAACAGTGCAGTGCGTGCCCACGCATGTGGCTCCGGCGGCTTCATGCCGGACGTGGAAGCCACTGAGCTGGAGAACGCCTCCAATCTGACGGATCAAATCGGCAGCAACTCCGAGCTCATGACTCCCTCAGGGTCCATCCACTTGAACGTTAGCGAGGAGAGCATAGTGGAGGTGCTGGGTGAGGAAGACATCGCATATGCTTCCCTAAGGCAATTCCAATAATCCAAACAAACTATTTCAGAAACTGAGGCAACCCCAACACAACCAACGACGTCTTCCGCCAGATTGACTCCCGCTATACATCCAATTGCGACTCCGTCAACAGTTCCTCCGTCATCAGCTCCTCCGTCATCAGTTCCTCCGTCATCAGTTCCTCCGGCAACAGCTCCTCCGGCAACAGCTCCTCCGTCATCAGTTCCTCCCATGGTTGAGATCAATATGGAACACTCGCAGCACAGTCACCTGCGAGACGATGTGAGCACGGCCCATTTTCTGTCCACCAAAGATTCTCCTGTTAAGTCGTTGCCCAAGTCGCCCGTAGTCAACATCCGGACAATGCGCCGTCCGGACTACGAGCCTTCCCGCAAGAAATTGAGGAAAAGCATTTGCCAGCTGCACGGCATTTCGGATCGTAGTCCAAAAGTTGAAAATTGTTATCGATGTCGCCTTAGAGGATCCCCTGATGAAAAGACAAAACCAAGTTAAATAGCACTTTGTTATCTTTTACTCCATTTATGTAATGAATAATCTTTTTTTTTTTAATCAATATAAAAGTAGGAATAAAATTAAGCGTTCAAAATATAAAGACATCTTTCAGCACTTAGTTTTTAAAAATAATTTCCAATATTTCTGTTATGATTTGAGGAGAAGAAAGAAACTAACCATTTAAAGCAGAAGTTTCCAAAGTCTTATTCACAATTTAAAAAATTAAATAATTATAATATATTTCATATAAGCATTAACTTAAAATTTGACTAATTTCAGCTTTTGAAAACTAAATTTTTACGCGCCATTCTTAACATTTCCGAAAATGTTAAGCTTCGGAGTGACCACTGTGACAGCTGTGTGCAGCCACCAGTGTTGGCTAACTCTCTTTGTTCGCTTTATAACTCTAACATCTGTTTGCCGCTTACAGCAATAATTTTTGCTGCTTTTCTGCTAAAAATATGTTATCAATAAGAAGGAAATTTATTTTTAATCATCTTAAACAAAAGTTTCCATTTACAATATATGAAAATAGATTAAAAAATGATAAAATAAAAAATAAAAGTGTTATTAAATTTATTATTTATTATTAATTAAAAGCATTCATTTATGATAGCTTTTAAAAACGAAATTTCTACGCGCCATGCCATTGTTAACATTTCCACAAATGTTAAGTTTTGGGTGGCCACAGCCGTGTGTGTCGCTGCCAGTGTTGGCTAACTCGTGTTGTTAGCTTTATAACTCAAGCGTCTGTTGTTGCGTGCGATGCGAAATATTAATTAGAAGAAATCTTAATGTCAGCTACGGAGGAATTTTACCCAGATATCGAGAAGTGGTGTCGCCTCTGCCTGAGGGAGCTCAAGGATGCGCACACCATCTTCGCCGAGGACGACACACAGCCATCGATACCGATGCGCCTGATGGCCTGCCTCTCGCTGGAGGCGAAGTCAACCGACGGCTTGCCGAAGAAGGTCTGCGGCGAGTGTCGCTTCCAGTTGGAGAAGTCGTTTCTCTTCCGCCAGCGCAGCCAGGCGGCCGACAAAAAGCTGCGGAAGCACATCCGACTGCTCGGCATGGGCAAGAAGAGCCGCGTCTTTGCCAAGGCGCTGGACAACGAATCCGACGAGGATGAGCTCGAGTTCGAGGAATCCATGGCATTCATAGAAAAGCTGGAAATGCAGTACGAAGAGAACGCGCAGAAATGGCGGGAAAAGTACAAGCAGGACATAGAGAAGGAATTCGAGAGTCGTCTGGACGCCGCGCGCGACGAGATTTGCAGCGTAATGCGCGAACAACTGGCCGACGAGGTGCGGAGCGAAGTGCGCCAGCAGCTGCGCGACGAAGTGCAGGAGGAGAGCCGCAAGGAGCAGCTCGCCAAGCTCTTGGGCGAACTGGAGGTCTTCTTGACTGAAAAGAAGGCCGGTCTCTGGGAAACACTGGGCGAGCTGCCAGTGGAGCCCAAGCCACAGAGCGATTCACTCGAACAATCAGCACCAGCCCCAGCGCCAGCACCAATACCAGCCCCCATATCTTTGCCAGCATCGCAGACAGCCACTGAGCAGCGTGTTACCCGGAAGCGTGGGCGCATCTCGTCGCCCGCAGCTCAGCCGAAGCGTCGACCCAAGGCGCCGATCTCTGAAAGCGCTGAATATGTGCTTGAAACCGACTCCAAGGTGGAGGTGCTCTCCACGGATGAGGCGGAGGTCGATGCATCCGCCCAAGATACCAACGAGGGTTTTCGTGATATAAAGATGGTCGGCGCTGGGGATGTGGTGACGAACCAAAACGGTGAAATCTATATTATAAATGCCGCCTCATCGACCAACTCGACGCCCAGCTCCTCGGCAGAATTTCAGCAGGAGAAGAACATCACATCCTACAATAGTAAGCCTTTGGCTAATGCTCCAATCAACTCTTTTAGTAACTCGCTTTTGCTTTCACTCGCAGTTAAGGACAATGGAGAGATTCAGTTCACGGACGCCAAGTCTGACGAGATGGGGGACGTAATGGTATTTAACCTCGATGATGACGGAGGCGACGAACAGCAGGTGTACGAGTTTGACGAGAATGTCATCATATTGGTAAGAAATCGCCATACGGAATAGCACTCATTGAACATAACCGAAATCCTTTCTCTTCCAGTCGAACGAGAAGGCAAACAGCGACGGCCCGACATCGGCGAAAAGCAGAAAAAGTGATTTTGTGGTGAAGCGAGCTCCACGTAACGCTAAGCCAACTGTTGGACGCGTCAGCGATACGCTGAAGACGTTTCAGTGCCAGCTGTGTCCCATCTCGTTTGCCACGGAGAAGACATTGTCGCGCCATCTGAGCACGCACATCAAGACGCTGAAGAACGGCACGGGCGGCGCGCTCAAGTGCCCCGTTTGCCAACTGCAGCTGTCCTGCGCCAGCTCGCTGAAGCGCCACATGATCATTCACACAGGACTCAAGCCGTACAAGTGCGAAGAGTGCGATTTGTCGTTTTCGCAGCGCGAGGTACTCAAGCGCCACATGGACACCCACACGGGCGCGAAGCGCCATCAGTGCCCCCACTGCGACACCTGCTTCGCCCAGAAGACCAATCTGCAGCAGCACATCAACCGCATGCACCTGGAAGGTGAGCGCCAGCACAAGTGCCATCTGTGCAAGCGCAGCTTCAATCATGTGTCGGGCCTGAGTCGCCACCTGGTCGCCCACGCCGGCGTCACGTTCGCCTGCAAGGAGTGTGGACGCCAGTTCAACGATCGCAGCGCTGTGCAGCGACACGTCCAGAATGTACACAAGGTCAAGGACACGGGCGGAGACTGTACCACGGATGGCAATGGAAACGACACGGAGTTCGAATAGGCTTTGGTTCGAATTGTATTTATACACTCTTAATTATTTGAGTTTTTATCTCGTCAATCCACTTAGCATAATTCAAAGTATTTTTTGTATCGTAAACAGTTTGTAATTTTATTCGACATTTTTCAAGTGCTCAACTTTCGTTTGGCACATCTGCTTTATTGGCTTGGAACAGTGGAAGAAATATATGCAAGAAATAATTGTTTAGCACGCAACACACAAATTCTTATTCATAACAAATACACATTGGAAAGATTTGCAACAATTTCAATATGTTACGGTATACTTATAGTTCGTAAGATAGCTAGCTACGTAGATTTAGTATAATACAATTATAATATCGTTTAATATAACACACAACATATTGTACAGTACGCAAATGCATGTACAGACATATATATTTATATGAACATATATATAAATAGCTGTATATATATGTGCACATATAGATTTGAACAATTGTAAACAATAAACATTTATATAAATATGGATACACGCCACGAGCACTTAACTTTAGGCCTAAGCTAATAAATTAAACGTCAACAAAGCATCGAAGCAATACGCAGCCCACGTGCACTGCAATGCAGTTAATCATAGTCGAGCGCGGCTTTAAATGAGATTGCTTATTAAATCCGTTTCGAGTCGGCGGTGCCTCGGGAAAATGCCAGCACATAAATGAACCGTTTTACAAGGAAGCGTCGCAGGCGTTGACAGCAACTAAGCATTGGAATATCTACTGCGCGAAGTGATTCTTCGATTGGGCCGGGCTGGCCTACCGCCACTGCTAGTCGGAGTTGGTTAGAGAGCTGCGCTGCGATTCCAGAGTATTTGAATCGTTGCGCTGGCGCAACATGCGCGGCTGACTGGCGGCAAAGTTAGAGAAGTCCTTCATGACATCCTTGTACGTCTCATCCTCGCCGTTATACTCGTCGTTCAGGCCGATCTCGTCATTGAGACGAGTGAGGCGCAGCCTAAGGGGAAAATAGTTTATTTAACTAACACCTCTACACACTTCAAAATCAAACTTACAGCGTCACGATATCCGCATTCTTCTGCTCGACGGCAATGTCCAGTGCCTTCTTGCCATCACTGGAGGCCAGATCGTAGGCGGCCTTGTGCTTCAACAGTAAATACACCTGCGCAATGTGTCCTTTGGCCGTGGATATGTGCAGAGCGCTGTAGCCCAGCTCGTCGACAGCGTCGATGGCAGCTCCATTAAGCAATAGATACTCGCATGCCATCACAGAGCCGGACAGTACGGCCTGGTGCAAAGAGGAACGCTGCCGATCCTCCACATTCTTCCAGTGCTTATCGGCGCCCAAAGCGAAGGCCATGCACATCACAGGTAGATTGTGCACGACGGATGCCTTGTAGAGCAATAGATTAGCATCCAATTGAGTGAAGGGCACCTCCTCTGGCAGTTCAGCGTCAGATTCGCCTTCCGTACTCTCCTGGTCGCTGCCCAAGATGCCGGGCGTCTCATACCGATCCAGTGCCAAATCATCGCCAATCACTAGCAGGTCATCTCGCGATATGCTCAAAGACATTGATGGAATATTTATCGACTCGTCATCATCATCCTCCAGTTCGTCACCGGTTTTCGCTGTGTTGTATATGCTCGGATCATCGCTGAGTGTCTTGGGCAGCGGCCGCTGCTGGCGTCGTCGCCGCAACTTCTTCACCGTCCACTTGCGTGTGCCGCCCAGCGAGAGAGTGGCACGCTTGCCGGTAAGCCCTCCGCCAACGTTTCTTCCACCATCGACAGCGCCATCATCTGCCAGTTCGCCGCTTTCTATGCTTAGCACCTCGGCCGTCTCGCTCGACATTAGATCCTGTGGCTTGGGCATGCCGCACACAAAGCGCCGCTCTACGTATTTAGCCTTGATCCAGGCTTCGCGCACTCCAATCTCACACTGCTCCGTGGGCTTCCTTAGCTCACAGTCTTCGGGCACGCGCGCCTCATAGATGCGGTTGACGACCTCATTGCCCAATTCCATCATCACCTTGACATTCTCCGTTTCCCAGGCGTCGAGCGTCAGGGAGCGCACCTTGCTGTAATGCACGCCCAGGCTGCGATGCACGCCGGAGCACTCGATGCACAGTGTTATGCCCAGGTTGATGGAAGCCCAGCGCGGATTCGAGCCGCGACAGTCACAGCAATGCTCATTGCCCGGTATTTTGAGGAACTCCTCCCAGTGGCTAAGCGTGACTCATTAGAGAACTGATATCAATATATAATAGATTACTGCACACTTACATTCGTCGCTTCGCGGGCAGCGCATTGGCCGCATTCGTCGACTGCGGGCGCGAGTGATGCGTGGATGCATGCTGGATGGCGGCGCCAATGCTGTGCTGCAGCGCCGAGATCCACAGCGAGAGCATGTCTGCGGAGTCCGCTTGGAGTGTGTGCGACCTGGGTGTGGGAAATAAATTGCAAATGATTCTATTATGTAACAACAGCTGGGTGGAAATACTCACTTGGTTGGCGAGATGACCTCGAAGCAGAAACGGCGATCACCTTCGTTGACCGGCCGCACGGTGCAGATGCGCAGATCCTCCTCCATGACCGAAAACGAGTCTTCGTTGCTGCGTTTTCTGGAATGCGAATCCAAATCACTTCAGCGTACAGCACAACAAATCACAATCACAACAACAACACAACAAGAGAAATGAGATTACGAGTACAAAATGGCAAACAAATGAAGACGATTCAACCGGCAAGCAAAACGAATGGGAAAAATCAAAAGAAATGAGCAAGGCTAAGGCGTATAGACACTGCACGCACCTGTAGACCAGCTGATTGTCGCTGAGGTAGAACCAGCGCCTGCACCAGGTCTTGAAGCCCTTCGACTTCTTCTTAAACAGATACCCCTCGACATTGTGCGAGGAGCTGTTTGTGTTCGAATCGCAGTACCGATTCACGCTCATGTGTCGATTCTGCATGACCTTCTCCAGCTGCTGATAGTCGCCGCGCAGCGCATTCAGGTCCTCGCTGATATTCTTGAAGAACTCGTCGAAGTCGTTGCACAAATCGAAGCCCTGATGGTAGTAGGTCACGCACGCCTGATAATAGTCCAGCAGCTGTCAAAGAGAATATACGGCGATCAGCGAAAGACACGTTCAACAATTGCTTTTATTTATGAGTATACGGAGCACACATTGCCCCCACATTGGGGACGCTCAACGAACCTGCAACGAGGGCACTTCAACACCGACTAAAACTGCTGCTCGGTGCCAACTGACTCAACGCTGATCAATGAGCCAGCGATATAATAAAAAAATATCAACAGCTACATACATATCCATTGAGAGTATATCGCGAATATGACGTCATAAGTAGTACAATTGTTGTTGCTTTTTGTTATTTACATTGAAGACAATGCGATTTCATTCACAGTAACCATATCGCCTGACCGAAATGCCGATAAGCACGGCAGATAGTATCAAATGATATTTTGCCAAATATTAAGCTCTTTAAGTATGAACTACTTTGTTTACTTTTCGATGCCTTAATTACTTAATATGAATGATTTTCTATATAAGCTTTCTTAATCTGTGAACTACTAAGCATAGCACGAAGTTTATGAAATCGATATGTCTGATTCGTCAGCCTCATCAAAAATACACATATGCTATACATATTTTCAAGTCTAATCGGTTTTTTCTTTTCGAAGAAAACTGGGGTCAATATTTTCTTTGTTATCAGCGCAATTTTTACAGACTAAACAAAAGCATATCAATTATGTATGGCACTAGATTGAATACTATTGGGGCTTATAAAATGTTGACTTTAATATTTAATTTGATTCAAATGAGCCTCATATCGAAATTAAGTTCATTATTTATAAGTCTTTGCGTTTCTATAAAAAGAGACTAAATGATAAGCCGCTTAAATATATTTTTTATATTATTATTATTATTAAATTATGATATTCTATTATTATTTAAATATTTTATTAAATATTCCCAAGTTTCGACTTACCGTCGACAGTATGGAAGGCACCTTGCGCGCCTGCACCAGCGTTATGTAGTTCACATAGTCGAGCGCGGTGTGTTGAAAGCACGACTTGGAGGCGGACAGTATGTTGGCCGACTCCTGAACTTCCTGTGGCCGATTTTTGCTCGCCTGTGGGTGGGTGGGGAGAAAAGACTTACTTCTGACCATGCACATATGGGAGGCACTGTACTGTACACACCTGTGCGTTCTTAATGAGCGCATTGTCATAGCCCTCGGAGACTTTCAAAAAGTGTCCCTTATAGTCCTTGACCTGGTTAATGTCATCCTTGACAAATACGTTGAGATTCTTCAATACCGTGCGACTGGCCTGATCTAATAATATCGTGTGAAACTTATTCATTTCCTGCCAAGAGACACCGAAACAAAAGACACCAGATAAATAGAAAAGTTTGTCCAGTAATTACCTGCGATGGGGACGCACCTGAAAGCAATGAATCAGCTTGCCCAGCGCATTGTGCGCATTTTTATTGTCCAGAAAGTGCTGCTGCAGGTCCCACAAGGACATGGCGAAGGCGCTGTGGGCAATGAAGACAAAAAGAAATAAAATATAGATAAGAGCTTGTATGGAGAGTAGAGTAGAGAGAGCGCAGCTTACCTCTGATTCTTGACATACTCCTTGCCCGAGTCGACAGCCACATTGCATAGCTTGATGATTTTTTCGAGCTTCTGCTCCAAGTGCTCAATGTCCGACTCCTCCTTGGATACGAATTGTCTGTGCCAAGAACAAGTTGAAGACGTTAGGGAAAATCTCGTTATTGTTTAATGGATGCAAACAACGACGTCGCAGAGGCACCGCGTCTCTGTCGCAAACGATTAACTCTGTCCGCTGTGTGCACAGGGCAGGGCGGGGCGGGGGGTAGGAGGTGGGAGGTGGGAGGTGTTTACGGACCTGCAGGCCACGCCAGCTGCGGCGTAGTTGCTGCTGGCTGTTTGTTTATGTTGACTCTTTTAATTTATGCCACTTTATCGAGCGCTGAATTAAAGGCGCGATCTTAAAGCCATCAGCCCGAGTTGCGGCTCGAAAGTCTCTCCGACTCTTGTATCTCCTAAGTCTGCCGTAATTTAATTTCTTTTTTTCGTTTGCAACCTGTTGAGCCATTTTGGTTTATGTGAAAGCTATCGAAAGAGCTCTAACTAAGCATGGGATGGCAATTAAAAATTTCTGTGGCAACAGAGCGAACGATTTGTCTCCGGGCGAGACTTCGCTACTCTGCCAGTTGGGAGAAATCTTATCAATGGGCGCCGAAAGACGTCCGATTGAGTGACACAATAATTAGCTACAAACAAGTGAACAGACGCACATGCTCCATTCCGAATGGCGAATTCCAAAACTCTGACGCGGTCGGAGTGAAGTGCAAAGTTTTCTCAATGATGATTAAGCGACGGCAGCTATATTAGAGCCTATCTTTGTGGGTTGGAGAGGGAGGGGGAGCTGGGAGCGCTTCGGACGAAAGCACGATATCCAAGCGGAACCAGTCACGCCACAAAAATATATAGTCAAACCACTGTCAGGGCCCAAATGCCAAATGAGGAAGTAGAATGCGCACAATGCAAAGTCAATAACAGGGAATGGGGGTGGGGATGGGCGGAATTGTGGTTTTGTTATGTGACCGAGCTGGGACGACGGCTCAGTACGTACCTGAATCTCGGCGAATCCTTTAGGCACTCCTCAAACTCAATTGTGGCGCGCATTGCTGGACACACACACACACGCACTCACACACGCGCGCGCTGCTGCAGTATTTGCACCGTTGGCTATTTGCACAAATCGCACAGCGAAATTTTTGGCTTCTTTCAGCTGTTGCTTCTGCTGCTGAAATTGATCCCCTTGATGTGAGCAGAGCAATGCTTGAATGTGGGTGGTTCAGTTGCAGTGACACGCGCGCATTTTTTTTCAAACAGCTGCCACACAAGTAGGCTGAGCCAGTAATTAACTGAATGCTGAAGCTATTATAAGGTAATTAACAAAAATTTGCCACTAAGCGACGCACACAACAAAAACGTCGTCGTCGTCGTCGTCGTCGTTGTCTTCGTCGTCGTTGTCTCACTTTCTACTTGCGCTTAATAATGTGCTAAATTTGGCCAAAGCGCGTACGCAGTGTTGCAAAACAGTTGCTTGGGTGTTGAGCGCTATGCAGCACTAGACTATCTTTGGTTCTTCTGCTTCTTTCGCCTGGTGCTGTTTTAGTGTAATATAATTTTTCTATAAAAACTCTGTTATTATCAATGCACAATTGGTCTGCAAATTATTTAAAAGCGCCAGGTGCTAATTCCTCAAATGAAACTATGAAAATGGAGCGCTGAATCGTTGCTGAAAGTCGTCGCCGTCGTCGTTAGTCGCCGCAGTCGTCGTCGTGTGATTTTCACATTTGTTTACCCTTTGTCTTCTGTTCTCGTTCTACGTGTTTGTGTTCCTTGTTCATATCAACCTGCATAAATTAACTTGACGTCACAACGCACTGAACACGCCCCCGCCAGGAAACGTTGACCTGGAGCAACCGACCGACCGACCGACCGACCAAGTGACCAATTGGCCCAGCACAGCGGAATGTGGAAGTGCCACAAGTGCGGCAAACCCGTTTACTTTGGTAATTTAAACACCCACACTTGCATGTGTTTATATACGTACACACACAAACACACGCACTGACACACTCCCACACGAGCATACATTAACAGACTATAGCAGTCGTGATGTGCATGCCATTTGTTTAAATACTAAGCATTCAAATTACATATTTCGATCCAACACAGCGGAACGTAAACAATCACTGGGCTATGATTGGCATCCGGAATGTTTGCGCTGCGAAGAGTGCGGCAAGCGCCTTAATCCCGGCCAGCATGCAGAGGTATTTAATCAGCAAAGCATTCGCTGCAATGCGCAATTAATCGCCTGCATTTATTGTATTAGCATAAAGGAGTGCCTTATTGTCATGTGCCCTGCTATGGAGTGCTGTTCGGACCGCAGCTTTTTGGTCACGGCACGCGCGTTGAGTCACACAAGAGCTATGGTGTAAAAGGCGCGCAGAAACCAGTCGCAGTTCAGGCTAATGGACCCGCGCTACCCCGAGACCATCTGGAGTCCAAACTTAAGGTATGATGCACCTCTTATAAAGTTTGTCGATCCAGTCCTAATTAAAATGTTTACAACTTTCAGGTTTACAATCAGTTTTTTGATAATAAAAGCCTTGAGATACGCAGCCGGGAAGTGAACAACCGCTTGGTCTTGGAGGGGCCTCTGCGCGTCTTTTGGGGCGTGCAGGGCGTTATCCATCTGAAGGAGGACGATGATCAACGCACGTTTATAGTGCGCAAGCGCAACTCCTGCCGCACTTCCAAGGCACAGGATGTAAGTTTTTATATATGACATGGATTTCCCTTTTATTTATCATTTCTGTTCACAAACAGGAGAGCTGCTCGGATAAGGAAAACGAAGGCAGCGAGTCGGTGGCGGCTCCCACGACTACTGCAAGTGAGGTTGATCCCCTTTCCACGGATATTTCACTGTCGGAGAGTATGACCTTTGACTCATGCAGTCTGAATGAAATATCGGAGCTGCCGACAACACCGGAAGATGCCTCCGCAAACACAACGGCGAGCGGTGGACAGGTTGTCAATGGGCAGTCGAGTTCCAACAACGAAGACGAGGATGTGACAAACACGGATTCCTCGAGCACGTTAATCGGCAGCGCCTCTGATGCTATTACGGCCAGTACCAGCTGCGTATCAAGCACGTTGCCCTCCAAGTTGGACCATCTAGAGAAGCTGGACTGGGATGATATTGATGAGTTGCTGCAAGTGGAGCGGCGTCAAAGTGAAAAGGACAAGGTCTATGAGACGATGCCCGTCAAGCTGCCGTCTTCATCGTCACAATCGTCCAGCGATAGTTCGCCTAGTAAAACGTGCTCGACCAGCACATCGACAACAACGCAAAATAATCAAATCAATACTGCTTCATCACCCACAACAAGCAGCAGCTCAGATAACTTTATGACTGCCACAGGCTCTTTGACTACAAATACCAATACACAAAATACAACCACAGTAAGCACCAGCAACACCACCTTGGAGGAGTACAAAACATCTGATGATGCAACGCTGAAGCCGATGGATTACGAGGATTTTAAGCGAAGCGTTCATCAGGATTATGTGAATGGTGCTAACTCGTTTCAGGAGCACAATGACGACACATTGAAACGTAATCAGCCTATCGATCCTTCTCGGATACACGACTCCTTGAAACTCTACGGAGAGAATTCAGCTATGAGCAAGAGCTTTAATTGCGAGCACGCGTTGCGCTCCATTGACCCCACACTTATAAACGACACAATGCATTTGCGCAGCAGCATTGACTCTTCTCGCTCATCGCAACGTCAGTATGCCTTGCAGAAGAGTGGTTCTGCCTTTGCCTCTATAGCGCCTAGCCGGGAACACCATAAGCCGTATGAGCAGGGTCGTCAGCTCTTCGAAAAGGGCATCAATCGTTCAAAGTCTGGTCCCAGCTGCTTTGTATATTCCGACAGTGACGACGACGACGATACAACACTGCGCCCCCATCGTCTGGCGACAGTGAGACGCAGCGATGTGCCTCAACGTTATATTCAAATCCAAATGAATTGCTATCCCAAAGAAGGTGCAACTGAACATGAGTCGAGCCGCGCCGATGCATCATCGGTAATATTATAATTTATTTAATTGACTAGTCGTCAAGGCTAAGATTGGAGGATAGCAGATGAAAATAATGAGATGTGGAAAAAGGAGATAGGCTTTAAGAAGACGGTTTATCCAAGCATCCCCACCCTCTTAACCATATTTCAATATCAAAATTGTTATCAAGACTTCATAAGCGGTACCGTTGAGCAAAATATATGCCTTAGATTCTAGTCTATGCTGCTTGCAGTAATAGAAGCATCTTGCAGCTGCTTATCTATCTGTACGCCTTTAGCAAACTGTGGTACTAAAATAGATAATAGAGATCTGTCTCTTGAGCTTATATTTAAGTTGACTAGAAAATGAGATTTTTTATCACCACCATATCATTATTTATTTTAATAATGCTTATCTCATTGACTTAGGTGTTAAGCGGTGCTGTGGCTGGCGACGAGCTGACCCAAACGGACGAGCTGTACACGGCCACTGAGGGCAGGGAAGGCGCTGCAGATGGCACTGGCAACGATTGTAATGAGGCGGGCTTGCATGTGAATGAGGATGGCGTCGTTTTGAGGAGACCCCCGCGCACTGGCGCTGCCGCCATCAAACGACGCAGTGGTAATCGACGGTGAGTAAAATCAATTTTAATTATAATATATATTACATTATGTGATTATTATTTGCAGTTCGCGCACGAAACTGAAACGTCGGTGCTCAATCAATGGGCATTTTTACAATCGGGAAACATCGTTTTTCACACCACCGTACGGTTCTCAAATGTCTGTGTGGGTCTCTTCGCTGGTCACCACGCAGGAGGTCATCAATTTGGTGCTGGAGAAGTATAAAGTGGATAGTGCCGCGGAGAATTTCTCGCTATTCATCGTGCGTGACAATGGCGAACAGAAGCGTTTGAAGGACAATGAATATCCATTAATAACTCGCATTACGCTGGGCCCGCACGAAGATGTGGCGCGCCTATTTCTTGTAGATGCACGTAAAACTGATGAGATCAGGTAAGAGGCCCATTAAATTAATATATTTTCAATTTATTAATTATTTTCTGTTTGCAGTAATGAAGTTGCTCAATTTTTAAATCTATCGCTGCCAGAATGCCGCGCTATATTGGATCGCTATGATCAGGAATTAGCGCGTGAGGTTGTCAAAGTGAAGGAGAGGTAGGCAGACTTTCACAAATCAGCGAAACCGACAAATTATTATTCTTTGTGTATATTGGTCGATTTGTGCTACAATTTTTCACTATCTTTGATTTCAGATACGCAGAGCTACGTCGCCGTATTGTGGCGCGCATGGAATCTCTAAAAGTGCATTTGTAAATGCGATCGGAATCTCCAACTGCATCAATTTTTTTACAGCCATAATGTTAAAGCGGCCAAAAATGCGACAGCAGCCAAGCAAATAGTATTCCTTATAATAAATTTTCATATAGCTTTTAGGCAAAATTACGCATAATTTAGTGAACTTTTTGGGCCCCAGTGAACAATTCAGCCGCTGTCTAGCCGCAGCTAATTTCTTTTCTTTAACTTTTTTGTTTCTTTATCCTTTGTCCAGATGTAACTAACAAACATTAGCAGGCATTTCCAATTTAGAAAGCGTTTAAGACTTGTAACTAACCAAAAATAATTATTAATCTGCACTCAAACTGGCACAGAAACTCAATGAAATCATGTTACAAATGCTAAAGATCAAACCAATTTGATTGTATACAACTTTTAAGCAATGGCAAACAGCAAGAACAATATTATGGAATATATATATATACACTTTTTATAGCACCAAAGTGCGTTAGATATTGAGCGCAACTTTTTAGCAGGCCATTCAATACGGTTAATCGATTGATTGATTGATTTAATGCGACAGCAACAATAACTATATATAGTGTAAGATGGACTTGTTGATTGAAAATCATTTGAATATCAAATAAAATGTAAAGATTTAACAAACACCATAAAGAACAGATTACCAAAAGGAATTCTCTTAGCATCAATAATTACCTAGACGCTGTGGCCCGTAACACGAGGGGCTTGGCCAGAGCACTATCAAAGCAGAAGTCAATGCTGCCATTACGAATGGGGAAAAGGCTGTGGAGGCTAACACTGCTAAGCATCCAAACGCACACAAGCCCACACTCCTTGACACCAGGCGGCCTATGTGACTGTGTGTGCGGGGCTATTAATTTAAAGCTGACAGAGCCTGGGGGCCGACGTGCCCGAGACATAGACTTTGGCGAGTGCGGCGACTTGGAAGCTGCCTTTTGGGCAGCCTGCGAGGCGCTGACGCGTTAAATGGTTACGGGGTTTCCCGGCCAAAAGCGTTGGCCATAATCGTGGCGACGGCGTCATCGATGCGGGCCAAGTGTGCCAAGCGCCAATACATAAAAATCAACAGCCAACGACACAGCAGCAGCAGCAACAACTACAACAACAGCAACCACTGTGGTCCATTTGCGACTTTGTCGCTGCTGGCAGGTTCACGACCCAATGGCCAAAATTGCCGCGACGCAGTTAAGAGTGCGGTAGCAGCGACAAGAGCCAACAGCAAGCTAGACGTTAAATAAAATCGATTTTGGATGTGGCTCCGTCACAGAGCGCTCTCTGCCTTGCAGTGCTTGTGCTTGTGCTGGTGGTGGCGGCGGTGCTATTAGTGGTTGTCGTCTGGAAGCGTTTGGGCAGTTGTTGCTTGTCCCAGCAAATCGAATTTGCCGTGAGAGCATTCGATGCGTCGCAGGGGTTGCACATTGCGCATACGCACTGAGGTACACTGAAATAAAATTATTGTGTAGAACCACAAATACTCGAGTTTTACTGTCGTTAAATTTGTCAGCTGCAGACTAGCTTTAGCAACTATTTGATTTCATCTATAAGAAGCTCTTCGATTTGCACCCAAAGTGAAGCATTTAATTTCGTCCGCTCGGGCGACAACTCTACGTCATGTGGCAGTCGCAATTGCGCTCTCTTACGTGTCCTGGCGGCGCTCTTCTATCGCGCGCATTGCGCCTTCTCCTCGGCTGCCGCAAAATTCCAATGCCGTTTGGCCAGAGCGTTGCAAACGAAGTCGCGCTCAGTTTACGTTTCGGTCGCGTCGCTTACAGTTCTGTCACGTTCCGTGTGTCTGCTGCAGTGCATCGCCAGAAGCGTCCAAGTCCCAACACTTACACTTACACTTACAGTCGTGTGTGCGCGTGTATGAGTGCCGCGCCGTTTGTATGCTTGTAGGCGTGCGCGTGTGTTAGCCATTCAATTCGACTGGCAATTAACATTGCTAACGGAAATCGTGAACGATTCACAACGCATTTGAGCCGCCGCCGTTAGCGTCGCTCGTGTCCTCACTGAACGCTCTCTTATCATTGTTGTAGTCGCTCCCGTTGCCGCTGTACTTGCCGTCGCCATGAAGCGTTTGCGTTTGCCGCTCATTGCCAGCGCTTGTCTGATCCTGGTGTTGATGTCATCCTGTCTGCTTGGCAGCGCCGATGCCAAGAAGAAGAAGTATGTTGGCGAAACTGGCGGTGACTTCGAGTTTATCGATGAGGTAAGTCGCAACTAACTCCCAGCTGTCTCTTCAAGCTGACTGTCATCGTGTCTGGCTGTCACTTAGTTAAAACAACTAAGCTCCTGCCAGCCAGCCCTCTGCTCTGCAGGCGTTTATTGGTGTGTGTGTGTTTGGATTTGTATGAGTGTGAGTTTTTGGCACATTTGCGCTCTTAGACAACTTTTTTCTTGCTTCTGTTCGCGCTGTTGTTGTAAGCCCAGCTCCTGCGATGAGGGCATATTGAGTTGCTGTGCGTTGTTGCTACGTGCTTACGTGCGGAATAAATTTGTTAAGAAATATTGACTTGAAACTTGATATACATCATTGTCTCTGTGTACTCGGACTTAGTTTATATGGTTTCAGAGTGAGGGTCACTAATGCACTAACGATCGATCCAGAATAAGTGCAACATCAATATCTCCCATTAAACTTGGTAGATAATCTCTTAAGCTGCTCATACGTAAATCGGACGAGTATTATTCAGTCAGTTGCAATCCACTGCAAAGCTCCTATTTGCCTTTTCTTTTTTCTTTTTTTTTGCCTCAGCTGTCATTCTGTCACCTTTGCCGACGCTACTGAGGTTTCACTCTCGAAAGCAACAACAAGAACTACAAGCTCCGACTTACGCACGCACACACACACACACACACGCACACACAGAGAGAAAGCTACTTGGCAAAGTCATTTCTTCCTGCTGCGTGCTGCCAATACGCTCTAGGCCCAAACGCTTGTCTTGCCAATTACTCACGCAAATCCGATTTGTAGTTGCTGCATTTCTAGTGTATTTGTGTTGTTGTCTGCTCACAGGCAGGTAGAAGCCAGCCACTGGTCGCGACTGCTGCTACTGTTCCCACTCACGCCAGCCCAGCAGCAATAGCGGCAGTTAGATAGAGCAAGAGAGATTGACAGAAAAAAAAAAAAACAGTAAAAATCAATACTAACAACGTTGGCGGCTTCGAGTCGTTGGCAGCGCGTAAGCGTAAACTATGTAGTAAACACTAAGCAGATTTGAATTTGTCTACACACTGAAACATACATGGAAACCCCCCCCTCGGTCCCTCTACTGCTACTCCGTCCATCAAGCCCTTCTCCGCTCGCGCTTACAGTTAGTCACAGACGCAGCGTCGTCGTCGTTATTGCTATTTGCATTGTTTTTGCAGCCATTTGCCCTATGCGCCAACATTTTGCTGTTCCGTTTTGTTGTTTCGCTTTTCGTGTTGTTGTTGCTTTAGCTCTTTTTTTTTTGGGTTTGTTTGGCATTCCATTTTATTTCTTTTCGTTTCCTCTTTGCCATCTTGCTCTCCCTTCTCATGTTTTATGCGTGGTCATTGCTTCGTCCCTCGCAATGTATTTTTCGTTTCTTTTTTTTGTGGGTGTGTGACTGTGTGTGCTATTAGGCCGATGCGTATGTGTGCTTGAGCCTGTGCTATTGAGCGTTTCTGGCTTCTTTTGCTTCCTCACACACACACAGAAACACATGTCGAGTGGAGCCTTGAAGTGAATATATTGCAAAGAACCAAAGTTAGAAAAAAAAAAAAAAAAATACACAGCCAAAAAAGCATTCGAGGAGCTTGTACCATCGCAGAATTTTAAACAGTTGAAAAGACTCGCTGTGTGTGTGTGCGGGCGTGAGCGTGTGTAGCACACATAAATAACGATGCCAACATTTTGTGATAAAGTCTTAAAGTACTTCACATGTCTGAGAAAATTATAGATCACTGATCAAAAGCCAATAGACGAACTGAGCAAAAGCTAAGCACAATAAAAAAATAAACTTTTCTATGTTTGATTTAGTTTAATGTATATATACAAGAAATCATTAATATAAAATATTTAAGCATTATAATTATTAATTCTTATATATTAAAAAAAAAGATAGAAAATAATTTTCACAAACTGCTTAAATTTTGAATATAATTTATAGGATACAAAATTATAGATATGCCCGAAAATTCGATGCGCCGCCATCTGAGTTTCGTTCAGCCGCATAAATTTACTTTTTATGGGTTTTTATTATATCTTTTTCTCTTCGTTTATGGCTAATCGTATATCAGCAATGCAGCAACGTTTTTCCAATGAATTTGATTGTTTGTTTTGCAACTTTGTGTTTGCAAGTATTTAGAAATGGCATAAATTATTTGAAAAGTTGTTCCAAAATGTTTCCACTTTCTAAGGCAGCTGTGGGAATTGAATATAATTGAAAAGTTATCTCTTGCGGTTGCAGACACAATGGGTCTGAGGCATTTTCTTCTCGAAGTCGCATAGAAGGGGCGAAATAATTGACTCCTTACGGTCCTTACATTTTAAATTGGCATTTCTGAAGCCTATTTGAAGACATAATCAGGATTTCATAGTTTAGAAGCCTTGCTGAATCCTGTCAAGCTCTATCCTTTTCAGTTGGCCTTGACTTACAAGCTACTTAAGGACCCATCCCAGCAAGAGCAGTAATACAATTTACATAGATTTCTATGCTCAGCCTCGAAGTATGCAGCAGAAAATGCTGACACACATTTTGATATGCACATTTATTTCCATTTGGCATTTGTAACTCATTTTGCACATCCTGCATTTATTACGCTGTATTCATATCGTGCAAATGATAACAAATTAGCTTCAGTCGCATTGAATACGCTTGATTTGCCAGCTCGCCCGACTGATACGCTTATTTATTGCTTGAGTTTAGTTGAGCTCGTCCTTGCATCTTTATGTGCTCCTTGCCATAATCAGCCAGACAAACAGCATGGCAAATGCCATGTGGATGTCGTCGCATCCATCTCCATCTCCATCGCCATCTCCCTCTCGTTGCTGCCGCCTCTGGCGGAGCGTATAAAATGCCAATGCTCATTCCCATCGATTACCAACAAGCGACGCGCTGTTTGTCAGCAGAAAATAAATCTTTGCATTGTGCACTTCACAAGCAAAACGCACAAAATGGAGCAGAAGCATAAAATAAAATGCGAATATAACTAAACGGCGAGTGTAGCTCAAATTGCTATGGCAGCAGCATACCCTATCGATGGGCGAGGTAAAGTTTATAGTGGTTGCAAATTGATGTTTCTTAGCCTTGTATTATATCTTCTTAAACTGAACAAGATCCGCAAGAGAGTCGATTCACCGCATATCCAACAATTTATTTCAATATAAATATGTTAATTACTTCTACAACTACCCAAATTAAAAAATAATTAAATTAAAACTTAACTAATCAATGAATGGAATTCTTGAAAAATATGCACAATAATAACTTCTCTTATCTAGGCCAAACGTTTATTGCTCTCTTCCTAGATACATATAACACTATAAAAACGTAGAATTTCCTTTTCCAATTATTATTCAACAAATATATTTATAATCACTCTTAACACCTGCTGCAAAAAGGTAAGCAATCCATTAAAAAAAAATACATCTAAATTTCTTCACCAAACTAAAATGTTTATAGTTTTAATTGATTGATTTTGCGGACTTAATGTAAGCTAAAACTTTTGCAGCACTGCCTATCAAAGTCTTACTAAGCACTTAATAAACTTAAGCGATTGACGTTTAGTTTAAAGTTTGATAAACTTTTTAATTCGTTCCATAACATTACTTCTTAAGGTAGATCCCATAAGCATCGCTCTTGCACATATAACAAGATAAATATGCCCATCCAATGCTTAATACAGGGCTTGATAAGAATGCCAAGTGGATTGCCTAGGGCAAACGGCAGACAAGAGGCTGCTGAGACAACAGTCATCCAGCATCCAATCAGTGCGTAAAATATGCAAAACTTTCCTTCAATGTATGAGTGCTGTGTCTGGGTGTGTGTGTGTGTGTGTGTCTGTGTGTGTGTGTGCTTATGCACTTACTCGTATGCAAATGTGTATGTTCATAGGGATATGTGCGAGCAATAAAGTTGATATGCATAATTTTGGGTAAGCCCCACTTAAATGTGCACACATCTGACTCACACACACACACACACACACACACACACTCTGAGGCACTTACGATATATAAATATGGCAAAAACTAAATTAAAATGTGTGTAAATTACGGTTTTACTTGCAGTTGACCATGTACCCTAGATTCACAAGCTTCGCTGTGCACCTTCCAGCGGCTAGATGTAGATTCCCTTTTTACGAGCAAATAAAAAACATATTTTGTGCAAGTTATGCAATAAAGTTTTATGCTCGCTCACACTGCTGAATAAATTGCGAACACGCTTTCACGTGAGATCTTTGAGTGGGACATTAAATAGGCGACAAGATGTAATTTAATAGGGTCTCGCAGCATATATGACTTCTTGAGCGCGCACAGTTGACCTATGCCAAATCCCTATCGTTAGCACCTCCAGCTAGCTGCCTGCCTGGAGTGCTTGATTTAAGATTGTGCCTGTGTCGTCATGGGACCAGTTGAATTCAACTCGAATATGGCAGCAAGTTCATTTGCATGACAGTTTGCCAATCCCTTGGCTGAATTTGCATATTTGCAGCGAATGTGAATGCGGTTGCCGGTTGGCGGCTGGCAACAAAAAAAAAAAAAAGGGAGAAAGACAGGGAACTCACAGCTGCATGCTGCCGAAACTTGCAATTTTCCCACGAACATTTTCTCATGAGTCCTGGCCCCGAGCTCTGATGGAAATATGACTCAGCTAGACACAACAATTCCTTTCGCTGGCAACTTATAAGCCCGTCGCAAAGTTTACTTACTGTTCATATACTTTGCCACGCCCACATGCCCAGTTGTGCATTGTTATATTACGTACTTTATGGGCAAGGGGTCATGGTTCTGTTGCCTGATTGTTTCTGTTGCCCTATCTCTGTTACTCCCTCGCTCTCTCTCTCTCTGTCTCTCAGTTACTAGCATAGTTTCATCTCGCGTCGCAGATGGAGTCATGAGTTGCACGTACACAGCTACATTAGCAAATTGCCCAATCTTGACTCCGTTTGAGACTGTGTTTGCATGCCTGGCAAATTGCTTGCTTTTTTTTTTTTGCCAATAAAGAAGAAGCAATATGCGGCCAAGACTGTTTATGAAAAAAACAAGAGGCACTCCAAGTAAGCAATGAACGCAAAAACTAGAAAAATTGCTTATCTCTGTGCCGTAGATGAAATGCACTTGCTTATGCGCGATATAATGAAAATCTTAGCTTATCCTTTCGTGGCTCTGCTGGCACGGTGCTCAAGCTTTCCGCCTTGGATATTGCGGCGGTAATATGAATTTCTTAATCTATTAGGTTTTGATTGCAATCCTGGTCTGGCATGGCAAGTCGTATGAGATAGTCGTTGTATATAAGCATAATGCTCTATGAATTATTCAAAACAATCTATGAAAGTTGTAGAATATTTATTTCTGCAAGTTGTAAAAACTTGTATGAACTTTTAATTGACGTCTTATAAATTAGCAATTTAATAATAGCAGCTGCAAGCACCCCCAAGATATGAGTATGCGCTCCCTGGCCTTCCTTACAACTTTGATTCATTTGTTCCCTGACATCGCAGAGATGGCGCCGTTGCTGGAGTGGTGCTGAATGCCAGCATTGGTGCAATCTGTCACACATGACTGTGTACACTATCCGGCTCCATCTTTGGCGCTGTCAGAATCATGGTACGCTTTCTATTTGCAGTCAGGGGACGTTGTGTGCTCAATAAGATAAATTAGTTTGCAACGCTAACGCAACTTCGATGGCATCAAAGGCGAAACTAAAACGTTTTTTCTAGCCGGGGAGCAGGCTGGGCGCCGCATGTCAAAACTCTTGCTTACACGCACACACACACATACATATGCCTGTCGACTACCCAGCGCCAAAGTTGAGCAAATTCATTTTTCACTTTCATATTGCTGTGTGGCAGTGGCAGGCACCAGGCAGCCGCCTAAGTGCACTCCTGCCCGCTCCTAGGCCATACTATACACCACACACATGTATATATATTTAAGGATTTAATATTATATATATGAATATGAGATGTGGATATGTGTATATAGTTGGCTACATATGTGAGCCACTTAACTGATTACGTAAGATGAGCTGTGTGTCCTACAGCAGCTGCATTTAACTTTCTTCGCCGAGCCATAACGTGCCAGGCTGTCAAGTTGTGTTCGGTTCCAGCTGTGTAAAGTTTTAATTAATAACGGCGATCGAGCTGGTGGTCCTTTGCCGTAATGGGCTTTTAACTGGCCCAAAACAGCAGCCACCCGCCACAAATCGAAGACAATCTCGTCGCCAGGGCCATCAATTAGTCATTCAGCGTAGTCGTAACTGTCTAAAGCATTATGGCTGATGGCAGTTGGGCACATGTCAGGCGTGGCTTCTCTTCTTTTGGAGTCTGTCAAGGCTGTAGTTATTTATGAACCGCACGGAGACCATTTGCTGACAGCAATTTGGCCAAGGCCTGGCTTTGATTTCGAGACAGCATTGACAAACTCATGAAATGTTACAGATTATGCATATTAATTGCGTGTCTCTGGAGCTTCAGAATTGTCCACAAACTTTCCCTTCAAGCTGTGACAGAGTCATTCGTTTGGCTCAAACAGCATTTGCGTCATGAGACTTATTTAATGTATAAGCACGAATATATGTTTGAATATATTTATATATTGTATATAAGTACAGCAGCGTGTATGTTGTTTACGGCAGGGTGCCTGGCCTCAGGCCTTGGCTGACGTACTTTACATTCATTTTAATATAATGTCGGAGGCTCACATATTACGCATACGCAGCGTGGAATATTTGATGACGAAATTTGTGGCATCAGAATTTCCAATATTAAATGCCTGATGGCTATTTGCTTTGGCAGATAGAGAGAGAGAGAAATATGAAGATGAAATCAGACAGAAATATAATTTATGTAAACTGCAGTGGGTATTATCACTGCAGAAAGCCGAATGAAGTTCATCAGGCTAAAGTCGAGGAACTTGAACAAAGGCAAGCTCAGCCTCGCACGAAAACACACGGACTGAGATGTGTGGAGTGCTGCACAGACACACAAGCCAGAAGTTGTAAAAAGTTCATTAAATATTTTACGTTGAGCGTGACAGGTGGGCAGCTGCAGTGGGAAGGTGACACGAAAAATTAAAAGCAGGATATAAGGATTCGGCATGAACGTTGTTTGCCCGTAACGACATTGTTGCAATGGAAAGCAGGCAGCTTCGCGGGAGCTGCTGTGGCACATAAAACTTTTTTACAGTCGACTCATTCGTATATCTTTTTTGCAACTCTCTTTCTCTCTCTCTCCCTCTCTTTCTCTGTGGGTGTACGCATTACCATAAATAAATTATAACATTCGCTACTCTCGCTGTGAGTTTATTGCATGTGTGCGATAACTCACACACACACACACATACACACACTAGACAGAATGAAGAAGCATACTCTAAATGGACGAACGAGCGGGCGGCAGATAATAGCAGTTGCCAGCTTGATGCAAGCGCAAAAGCCTAGTGGGAGCGAAATGGAGCAAAGCTATAAACTTACGCCGGCGAAAGATAGCTCCTGCTGAAAAGTGATTGGGCGGAAGGCGGTCGTAGTCACTGTAAGCCACACACACGGCGAGTGATAATAATTTACAACATAAGAGCAAAACACAATGGAGCACCAGAAACTCCAAGCGGAAAGCAACTAAAACTAAACCCAAACCCAAACCATTGCTCAGGCTCACAGAAACTTATAATCCTTTGTGCGGGGCCAAAAATTGGGCTCAGCCACAATATGTTGCATGCAAACTATGCAATTAGTTGGGCTAGCGCCTGGGCTGGATGCAGCGCAAAAATTGAGACTAAGTCGGATATTATGTGCTCGAAAAACTTAGAGTTAAGCTGAAACTGAAGATTCCGTCGCCGACAGTTATCAAACCCAGTGAAATCGTCGCCTGCCAACTCAGCAGCGCTCTCTACTTGAGAAATAGTCAAAAATCCCTGACAAATTGTCAACGAAAGTTTCTTGTGCGCCGTAAACTTTCCACTGCAGAGCTGTCTCTGCTGGCAAACTTTTTTCCGATGGGTCGACTGTGGACGAGTGGACGAAAAAAAAATGGTGTTTCTTCATACACGCAGAGACACGACGCTGAAATGATAACGGCCAGCTGGAAATCTGCTCAAGAATTTTCCACGAGACAGAAGGAATTGATTTTGAACTTTTTCAAGCAGCAATTAGCTATGAAACTTGTGATGAGAGCAGTGCACAACGAATCGAAAGAAGCTTCAAGTGCCAGCACTGTGAGCCAAGTTGCACTCGTGCAGACTCTAATATCTGAATATTACCCAGATGTGACTTTCATTTGACTTTGCTTTTGCATTCAATTGCTGAGAGCCTTTTCTTCACTGGAAAATAGCTCAGGTCTAAGCTTACCTACTCAGTTTCAATTAAACGTCGAGCTCCGAGGATGCCCAGCTGCAGCAACAAAAGTTTCCTTCTTCTAGAATGTCGACGAAAGTCTGCGGATGGCTAAACAAAAAGCACAGGCGACACTCAACACACACACAAACACGGCATTACAAATGCAGGGAAATATCTAAAATTCTTATAACCAAAAAAAAAAAAAAAAGGAAACGAAATCAGGGAAGAAGCGCAATATATATATGTATATATATACAATATATATACGTTCATATATATAATTTTATATGTATATAGATATAAAGCAAGCAAAGGGCAAATAAAATGGCAACGGACGGAAATGAAATTGCAATTGCTGGGCCATGCAGACGACGGCAAGTCGCGACGCGTTGATGCAGAACGTTGGATAGGGCGGATAGGTGGGTCGGCGGGTCGGTGGGTCGGTGGGTCGGCGGGCTTAAGCGTGGATTGTGGCCCACGCGACTGCCTATTAAAAGTTTACATTTGGCTTTTCCCCCACTTTTTGTGCGCCTCTTTTTTTTGGCAACTATGACGTCATTTCCATTTCCGGCGCACTTTTACTTTGCGCCTCAGCGTATGCAATAAAGTTCGTTACGCAGCTGCAGCAGCGACAGGGAATTCAAAGGTTCCAGCAGAAACTATTGCCCGCTCGCAATATCCCCTAAAAGACTGAAAGAGGCGCAGCTTTAAAAAAAGGCCTTTAGGAATCTGGTATTCTATGTACTCTAGACACTCTTAATACCAACCACACACACATCAACACAACAGGAACGCTCATTAGTTTAGCGGCAGCAACGTTAAAAGCGGAGAAATCGTGCACCCTGACGCTAAGCAAGTTAATTAGTTTGTCTTCTTGCTGTTTCGGTGGCTCTGGCTGTGCCGTTTATGTGGCTCACCATGGGTTAAAGTCACTATATCCGCGAATCTCTGTGTGTGTGTGTGTCTTTGAGTTTATCTTAATGACAAAATAAATTATTTACCACACTCGAACACACACACGCATGCATTCGCTCTTCAATAGACTCTATTTTCCCACAGCTCAGCGGCTGTGTGTATGTGTGTGTGTCAGTGTGAGCTTGTGTGTGTGTGTGTGAGTTCTTGCTTTAATGTCACTTTTTAGATGTTGCTATTACTTTTGTTTAATATCAACTCAGCTCAGCTTCTTACCCACAGTACAGCCAAGCGTGGCCAATGATTATGCTGCACAGCACAATGGGCGGTATAGGAGACTGACAAATATTGTATATACGTAAATGTAAATATACATATATGTATAATACTTAAAATAAACTGGATATTTAATTTGAGGTGTTTTATTTAACTATTATAAGCTACAAGTCAGGCTAAAAACTTTTTATTATTTATTTATATACTCAGGAAAATTGATTTTTACTTTAAGTTGAAATTGAAATTTGTTTTAATCCGCACAACTTGAACACAAATCTTCCTCATATTAAAATAAGATATTACTATTTTTTCAATTTAAGTTTAACCAGAAATATAATAAAAAAAAATATTGAGTATACAAAAGAAAATGGATTAAAAATTTCTATCACTGCGAATATTTGTAAAATGCATATAAATAAATTTTCAATTGTTTTCTTAATGCATAAAGATGTTCGTTCACTTGAAAATGAGGATAAAGGAAACAAAAGTAAATAAATGTATGCACACAAATGCAGGACATTTTCCTGCTTTTTTTTTTTTTGTTTCGTATAGGGACTATAAATTAAATGCTTTGGAAAGAGGAAACATTTAACATACAAAATTTAATTTATATATATTTTTTTAAATTTCTTAAAACAGTTTTTAAATTATACTAAAATCCATTTAATTTAAAACATTACACTCTTTACATCATGATGAAAGTGTTCAAATTTGAAAATGTTCAACATTTTTGCTCTATTTGACCCACTGTGCGAGGGCATAGAGTTTAGGTAAGTGGGTATTTCAATTACATGCAACGACGCTTCAATTGCCTGGTCGTTACATAAAACCACTTTGTTGTCCCAGCCAAACAGTGGCACGCAGCGATTTGGCTGTGGGGCTGCGCCGAAGCTCGTTTAATCTTAGATTTTAATTGCACGGCTATAACGTTGGCCCCAAAGACACTGCTCCAGTTTCCGTTAGATGACTCGGCCACAACAGTTGGGAGTAAATTGAATTTAATTACAACATGTTTCGCTTTTAATTTTGATTGTTGAATTAATTTTAATACATCATAAATTTCGAGAACGCCATAAAATTCTCATGGCTGCCAAATGCAAATGGCTGAGTAATCTTTGGGAAATTTTCCTTTGTGTCTGATTTTTTCGGCTTTCCTTTAAAGAGTAAGAACTCTGTGCTCGCACTAATTAGTGTGAGTGGTACATCAAAAAGTTTACCCGCATGAACGGTGCGTGAGGGGATGCTGAGCTGGTGAGAGAGCTTTAAGCGTGGGCAAGTTGCGCGCTCGCGAATTAAAGTTTCCACCAAAAATGTGGCAAAAAAAAATAAATAAAATTGAAATGTAAAACTTGGCAAAGTTTTCACTCACACACGACATCGTTGCCAGCAGGAGAAAATTAAATATGCAAAACGAGGCACACAAAAAATAAAAGAAAAAAGTCAAGAAAAAACTTAATTTCAAGTTGGTCCAAGCCAGGTGGGCGAATGCACCAAACTTGGCCGCAAAAAAACTTGCTGCATTAAGTGCACTTGGCTGTGAAACAGGAAAAAGGAAAAAAGAAGCGCTGCGCAGGTGGCGGAGCTTGGAGACAGCAACCGCTGCCAGCTCATTAAAAGTAAAAATGATATGCATTAAGTTTGGCAGCGGTAACGAGCACGTTAAAGGGCTGGCCCTGCAGTCATTAGGCCAAACTTACGCTGCTCTCCCGGTAATGGTCAATGCTAATTGCGTGGAATACATTTGCAATGCAATGCAAGCCACACCTGGTCCTCAGAGTTAATGGCGGCCCATGGCCCACTGTCACATTTGCCGCATAAATTGTCATAATTGTGGGCCACGGGCTGGCACCGACGGCCGATCAGTTGCCATGGCCGTGCTCAGCGTTCGTGAAGTATCAATGCATATTTCATCGGCTGACACATGCATTAACGTGTCTAATCGGCAGGCATGCGACGCATTTGCTGGCCTGGACAATGCCATCAACGGAATGTGTGCTTATGTCTCTGTACGTGTGTGTGTGTGTGAGTGTATGTCTGCTTGTGTGCATGGGCATGGGCATGCGGCCATTATTCCTTGGGGGTAACAACATAATTTATGTCCTTGCATAGTCACACGCCAGACATTCCAAGCGTTCCTGAACTCAGCTGACAGTTTCCTGTCACTGGCATGCGACTTTTCTTCCGTCTTTGTGCTTTCTTTTTGCCCGACCGCAGGCGGCGGCTCTGGTTTAACATTTATTCTGCTGGCCCATGAAGCAGTGGCTAGGTGAGTTCTGCACAAAATCTGCTGTCAATCGTTGTCAACATCCATTGTGCACAACATGGCGTATGCGTCATGTTCTCCAAAAATTAAGTAACTCAATATATTATTGTTTTGCTTTTGACGAACGGTAGCCCAGATATTGTCGCTACCAGGTGTGTTTGTTCAAATATGCACACAGCTCAATGGCTTTTTTCTGTATATATCAATTGATAAACTGATAAGGGGCCCTAAATGAGCACACCATAATTACCGAATGACTCAACAGAAAAATAAAAAAAAAAAAATATTCAATAATCGAGCGAGCATGATTCAAACCATTCCTCTTTATTTTTGTATTACTCAAATTTATTTAGCACAAAAATATTTGTTTGTGGAATTAAAAAAGAATTTGGATCAATAAAACAGAACATTTGTTTATTTGAAATGTTTTGTATTGTAAATAAATTTTAAATATATATATATTTATATATTACACATTACCAATAGCTGCTATGATCTTTGTGTAGACCTTAATGCCTTCCAAATATGTATCGGCGCCTAGGTATTCATCGTGATCATGGAGCAAGATGGGGGTATTTCTTATGGGCGAGAAACCGAATGCTGGAATTCCGATAGCACGTAAAAAGCGGCTGTCGGTGTTGCCAGGACAGACGTATGTGTGGTACTTGGCGTTGCTGTTGAGTATGAAAGACGTGAAGGAGGGAAGAAAAAGGAACACTGACGGTTACTTACAGTTCCTTCAAGGAATTCTCAAACGCAGTCCAGAAGGGATTCGAGTCATCTACCTTGGTGGGTGCTACGTATTCGTCTTTCTGCTCGAATATGATCTCAATGCCGCCACCAGCCTCCTCGCACCAGTCGCGTATCTGCTTCTCGAAGGCAACCAGATCGACGTCGATAGCAATGCGCAGATCGAAGACCACCTCGAGCAGTGCTGGAACCACATTGCGTTGCACACCACCTTCCGCTACTGTTAGATTCACAGTGGTCACATCACCGTAGAAGCGCGTCTTATCCTCTTTCAGTATTTGGACCTGGGACGCACGGAATCCCATCATCTTGCCCACAATGTAGTTGAGCTTCTCGCCGGCGGTGTTGGGCAACAGTATGGAGCCATGGCCAGCTGTTCCGCTGATCTTAAATCTAATGTCTGTGGGAAAGAATCATTAAAATATTCTGTGGAATATTGCATAAGATGCTTACGCCAGCCGGAACGCTCTGCATAGTATACGTAATAGGAGTCATCCAAAGTGGAAGAGCCCTCGTCTATGCTGAGGCCCACATTCAGAGACTTGAAGTAATCTCCCTTAATAAATTCGCGCATTCCGAAAAATCCGCCGTTCTCCTCGTCGGGCACAAAGGTCAAGTAGAAAGTGCGCTTTGGCTTGTAGCCCTTGGCCTTAAGTGCCCGAATGGCGGCCAGATACTGAGTGCCAACACACTTCATGTCCTGCGAGCCTCGAGCATAAATGCGACCTTCGTCATCGATATCGGCGCTGAACGGATCATGGGTCCACTTGTCCGGAAAGACGGGCACAACGTCCGTATGCGAGTTCAGGATGATGGACGGCAGCTCTGGCTGTGTGCCCACCCATTTCATGACCACAACTGGATTGTCTTTGTTGACAGGATACACCACGTCCACAGGAAGATCCAGGCTGGCTGCCTGACGCTTCAGGAACGCCACGCAATCGGCTGTAAATGTTTCGGTTTAAAGTAATCTCACCTAAGGCATTTTTATGATGCCGCTGCTCTGATAAATCCGCTTATCGCAGATCTACACAGTCGTATAAACTTACTGTAATCTATATTGGGGTGTACCGTGGGTATGCGTAGATATTCGCGAAATATTTTAATTTCTTCATTATTTTCCCACTCCGCTTTGCTCATTTTGTTTAGATTTTTGTTAAGACTTTGCTTGGCAATTATAAACAATTTATTCGGCAAATATTTGGCTCTATATGTATGCCTTCACTATAAATACTTCTGATGCTCGGAGATGCTAACACCAAAAATAAGAGCTCTGAACGCTTTCAGTGTTGGCCGACGACTGTTTGGCAGTCGTATCGAGTCAATGCTTATATACGAAATCCCCCCATCCATTATAAAGCTTTTTCATCAGCAATGTGTCTACTTTTATCATATTTACAACTAAGTCACCAATTGTTATCAGTTTAATGTGGATTTTTCGAGTGACCTTTGCCCGACACCTTTTTTCTAATTGTCTTTGCCGATAAAAGCGGACATGGCTCAAGTAACATATTTCACTATGCCATTTAATAAAACTAAATATATAATTTCCGGTATGAGTGCGTGTAGTTTATGTTTCCGTAACAGTAATATACAATAGCCCATGTTTCTCTGCTTTGCACCACATTAGACAAAAATATTATAGATGAAAAACGTTGTTTTATTTGATATATTATTTATTTACAACTATTTTCGGTAGCTAGAAATTGATTCGAAAAGCTCTACTAAATTTTGCTGGAATTCACACATTTTCTTATCAATTTATTACATATAATTTAGATTTTTGATTGATTATTATTTGCTGTACTTTATTGATTCCGAAATAAACATAGATATCATACTCTGTTAATTATGCTTTAGACACTGGCGACAGCCGGAATGATCTTCGTGTAAACCTCAATGCCATGCAGATAGATGTCTGCACGCGTGTATTCATCGTGAGCGTGCGGTAGAATAGGCATGTTTTTCATCGGTGAAAATCCCAATGCCGGGACTCCCAATGCCCTCAGAAAGCGGCTGTCTGTGCAGCCAGGGCACACAATTGGTGTGAACTTCAGGTTTCTGTGGACAAGGTGTAAATTTGTTAGTCAGATTGCTTACACCTGCGTATGGACATACTAACTGTTCATTCAATGAGTGTTCAAAAGCTGTCCAAAACGGATTCGAGGCATCCATCTTCGTAGCTGGCGAAGATTCATCTTTTCGCTCGAATTCGAACTCGACGCCGCTGCCCGCTTCCGCACACCAGTCGCGTATCTGCTTCTCAAATGCAACCAGATCAACGTCGATGGCAATGCGAATGTCAAACACGGCCTCTAGCAGGGGAGGGAGGACATTGTTTTGGACACCACCGCTCAATATGGTGAGATTCACGGCCGTCACATCGCCAGAGAGTAGCCTGGAGTCATCTTTGAGCCGCTTCACCTGAGCCGTGCGGAATTCCAGCAGCTTAGTCACAACATAATGCAGCTTCTCGGCGGCAGTGTTCGGCAGCAGCTGCGAGCCATGCCCAGTCGTACCACTCGCCTTAAATCTGATCTCTGTAATCAAGTCACTGATCAAATATTGGTTTATCACTTGGTTGTCTTTACGTACGCCATGTCGTGCGCTCTGCATAGAATATAAAGTAGGAGTCGCTCAGATTGGAGCAGCCCTCATCCAAGCTGAAGCCCACGTTGAGTGCTCTGAAGTGGTGTCCCTTAACGAATCCTTGCATGCCCAGAAAACCACCAAGCTCCTCATCGGGCACAAAGGTCACATAGATAGTTCGCTTCGGCTGGTAGCCCTTGGCTTTCAGTGCTCGAATGGCGGCGAGATATTGGGTGCCTATGCCCTTTGTGTCCTGTGTGCCGCGAGCGAAAATTCGACCTTCGTCGTCCAGATCGGCGCTGAACGGTTCGTGTGTCCAATGTTCGGGGAACACGGGCACCACGTCCATGTGCGAGTTCAGCATGATTGAAGGTAGCTCTGGCTGGCTGCCCAACCACTTCACAATGACGACGGGATTGGCTTTGTTGACTGGATACACAACGTCCACTGGAAGATCAAGGCTGGCTGCCTGGCGTTTTATAAACTCTACGCAACCGGCTGTTGAAGGAAGGACAATCGATCACGTGTTACAACATCAGATATAAGTTTGAGATGCATCACTACCCAAGGGCTAATCCTACTCACTATAGTCTACGTTTGGGTGGATTGAAGGAATTCGCAAATATTCACGAAATATCTGGATTTCCTCATTGTTTTCCCACTCCGCCTTGCTCATTTTCTGTTTATCAAGAAAGATCTCTAGTTGCTGCGTCTAGAGGTATCGTATGACTGTTAGCTGAATATAATGATATTCTCTTTTGAAAGAACGCGTCCATTTGCTGCTAATGTGTTATCGGATTTATGACACTTGCTCTTTGTTTTCATAAATTTGGCTGATATGTTTCTTATCAGTGTGTTTAATTTAGTTGCAAATGACCCTGTTATCAGAATGTTTGTTTGCAGTCTAAACACTAACAAGGGCCATATATAGTGCGAACATTTCGCGAATTGAAAGACATTTATTAGCCTCTCTTAAAGCGTTATTAACTGCTCATTAGAAAATTAACTCAAGTGGTGCTCAGCACAGTCAACTGATAATACAATGGATTGCCTTAGCTCTCAAGAGTATGAGCATTGGAGCATATGAAGCGAATTGATTAAGGCATAAAGCATTGCTGTAGCTTCGACTTCGTTCGCCCATTGAGAAACTAGATAAATGAGTTGTTATAAATTAATTAATTAAGACGTCCCGATTGGAGTGCGCGAACACAAAATACAAACTTGTCTTTTCTTATCACGCATCACAAATACCTTTTGCTACTTCTTATCAGTGTGTCTATTTAAGTAAGTTTTTTTTTATCGGAGCCAGTTAAGCCTGCTTGGTTATCTCTCCGCCGTAGCTTGTTATAAAGCGCGACAGACCAAAGCATTTTAACGAGACTGAAATACATCTAATGCATATTAAATATTATATGGGTTGCTTACATATCTATTTATGGATTAGACTGAACTATAACTCTGTGCAAAGTTTGAAGATAAGAATTATAACACTTCACAAAATCCAAAAATCTCAGTCGGCAAAAAATTACGCTATCGCCCTAAAGATAAATTTTTCTTTCAAAATTGAAATGCTTGTGACTATGAATTCATTTGCTGTTGCATAATTGCATAATGGGGGCAAATATGCTCCAATTTCTGTAACTCACTGTAATCTACATTCGGATGCATCGAACGTATACGCAGATATTCACGGAAGATTTTTATTTCTTCATTATTTTCCCACTGAGTTTTACTCATGCTGTCGCCTTGCACAATACTAGTATGTTCGCCGAGGTTCAGGTTTAATTTAATTTTACATTTGCTTCACTTTTCTTTTTTATACCCAGAATCGGGGAAAATATTGTCATTGAAAATGCGGTTACCCCTTATCTCATTAGTGCCAAAATTTGCGGCTTAACTTCTTATCAGCAGTTGCATTGTATTTTTGTTTATCAAAAGTAATTATATCTTGAGTCTTTGTTACGGAAACAATTAAATTATAATGTATTACTGCTCAGATAGTCTATATCAAGATCAACGTTGGTTGGGCCGACAGTTGCTGTCAAACGGTTTGCTATGTAGCAAACACAGCGACCGTAAATTCATTGGATTAATATATTTTTTTTATTATTTATACTATATTTTATACTATATTTTTAGAGAGGCTGTGATTTGAATAGAGATAATTCCTCAGAACCTGAACACCAGAGTCAGACTTATCATGCAATGACTGCGATACAGTCGATAATTATAAAATATCTTAACTGCTAATCTTATATTTGTTGAGTAATGTGAATTCTCAACATTCATTATGGGTCACCTTTATACTTCTCAAGAAGGCCCATTTAGTCACTTTAGCGATTGGTCAACATGTTTCAGTCGAAAGTACTTGCTAAATATAAGCGCCGTCTGCCTATAGCTACTGGTTGGTTAGGTGTAAGTCCGCCGCTGATAACAGTAGCAAAGTCTAGTTATAGGTATATATGCATACACATATATATATATATATCATACATATGGCCTGTTTTTATCAGCTACATTTCCCATTATAATAAATTTGAGTGATTTGCTTCTTATCAGCAAATTCGGTGTGATTGAAATTAGCCCCATTATCAATAGTTTCACTCGTTACTTAACCTCAAGTACGTTTATTGTTGGATTGCAAATCGATCAAATTATCAGAATCAACAACAATTAAGTCGAACGTGCTAAGCATTGGCTACAGCAGCAATTAGTTTCTTATAAATTTCAATGCCACGTAGATAGGTCTCGGCCCGTAGATATTCGTTGTGGTCGTGCAGCAAGATGGGCGTATTATTGATTGGCGAGAAGCCCAATGCCGGAATGCCAGCTTGTCGCAGGAAGCGACTGTCGGTGGCACCAGGAAACACGCGTTGACGGGTTTTTACACCTCTGAAATTATTGTAAAAAGGGTAAGAACTTTGGCGGATGGCTTCCTTCTTACTTACAGCTCGTCTAAGGCTTGCTTAAATGCCAGCCAGTAGGGATTCGATGCATCGATTTTAGTGGGAGCCACAAAGGGCTCCTTCCATTCGAACACCAACTCAATGCCGCCTCCAGCCTCTTCGCACCAATCGCGAATTTGCTTCTCGAGCTCAACAACATCCACTGTTATGGCAATGCGAATATCAAAGACCACTTCCAGCAGCGGCGGCACCACATTGCTCTGCACACCACCATCCAGTTGGGTTAGGTTCATGGTGGTAACATCTCCTATGTCGATGGTGGAGTCTTGACCGAGTCTTTTCACCTCTGCATCACGGAACTCCATAATTTTTCTCAGAATGTAGCTGAACTTCTGCCCAGCGGTCTTGTGCAGAAGAAGGGAACCGTGGCCAGACGTGCCACTGATCTTCAGCCTTAAGTCTGAAGGAATCCAATTTAATAGATTTTCAATGTAATTTTAATTGGACTTACGCCAAATAGTCCGCTCTGCATAAAACACTGCATAAGTGTCATCCTCGCTGGCCATGCCTTCGTCAAAGCTGAATCCCACATTGAGTTTCTTGAAGTAATCACTCTTGACCAGATTAGCCATGCCCGGAATAGCGCCAGCCTCTTCATCAGGGACAAAGGTGAGGTAAACCGTTCGCTTTGGCTGATAGCCGCTTGCCTTGAGAGACCGTATGGCCCCAAGATATTGAGTTGCAACACTCTTCATATCCTGAGCGCCCCGGCCATGAATGCGACCTTCGTCATCCAGATCGGCGTTAAACGGACCGTGCGTCCACTTGTCCCGGAACACCGGCACTACGTCCATGTGCGAATTTAATACAATGGATGGTAGCTCGGGCTGTTTGCCTAGCCACTTAATAACAACAACCGGGTTCGATCCCGCCGAAACAACCTCCACAGGCAGCTCCAGACTCCGTGCTTGACGTTTCAAGAATTCCACACAAGCGGCTGCATAACGAAAAGAGATGCGAGCTTAACATCATTCTTAACAATCCTTTTTTCTCAGGAACTTACTGTAATCCACGTTTGGATGAACCGATGGAATGCGCAAATATTCACGGAATATTTTAATTTCTTCATCGTTTTCCCACTCAGCCCTACTCATTCTGAAAAAACTGTACTTTCGATGTCTCACGAGGCCAATTTACATTTATTTAACATTTTTACTTAGCTCTCCCTATAAATACACAATTCCATTCGTAAAGTGTGGTTTAGCTTGCTATCTTTATCGAGTTTGTGGTTTTGTTTTTTATTAAAACTAATTAAGCAAGTTTTTGTATGTCAGCGCTGATTACAAAAGCTAAACACTAAGTTACTTAAAATTGAGAATATATATTCCCTTTGTATATCAACTAAAGCAGTTTTTTTTTTGCGATAAAAACTTTTGATACACTATACTAAGGTGAACATAACATGTTAATCATTAAATTATTTCCGATTTGCAGTTGAGATCTATTAAATGTCCATCATGTAAGAAAATTCCGTTATTTAAATGATCGATTGTCAATATTTATCAATATTTCCCAGATTTCAGATAATTGACAAGTTGGTAAGCTTAGCTTTGTAATTGTTGAAGATGCAATGATTTCGATATGCACCTCCCCTTTAGGTGTATTACAATGGCTTCGTTATTCGAGCAAGAGATTTGATATATATATACTGTTTCTGCACGTCTTCTTATCAATATTTAGGTAGACAAAATAACAAATATATTGTTCACTTTAAAGAGGACCGACGGACACACAGCAAGACAGACTTTGATTGACATTGCGTTAATGAGTATAAAATCGACTAGTACATTGTATATATAATATCATTAATAATAAATTTCCATGAATTATTGATTTACATAAATGGTAAGGGTAATACAAGTATTCCGAATACATATTCACAGTATTTATTAACCTGATTCACGTTCTAATGTGTTTATTCATATACGAGGGAATACATATTTCTGACAATATAATTTAATAAATTCTATCCATATTCAAAATGCCTGAAAAGTATTTATGTCCCAAGTAACTGGAAAAGCACAGTTTTGTATGCTGTTTATATGGGCATATAAATGGAATGAAATATTAGAGGCCCGCATTGTTCGTGTGTTTATTTAGACATTGGCAACAGCTGGAATGAGTTTCTTGTAAACCTCAATGCCGTTCAGATAGGTATCAGCACGCAAATATTCATCGTGGTCATGCAACAGTAAGGGAGTTTTGTTGATTGGCGAAAAGCCCAAAGCCGGGATATCAACATGTCGAAGGTAGCGACTGTCGGTGGCGCCAGGAAAGACACGGTATCGGATCTTCAAGCCACTGCGGAAGCAAGATACGTATTATATACATGTTTTCAGGATTAAAGCCACACTTACAGATCGTCCAAGGCTTTCTTAAAAGCCACCCAGTATAAATTCGACTCGTCTATCTTGGTGGGCTTCACAAAGGGATTTTTCATCTCGAAATCCAATTCAATGCCGCCTCCAGCCTCTTCGCACCAATCACGAATCTGCTTCTCAAGTTCAACAACATCCACTGTTATGGCAATGCGAATATCAAAGACCGCTTCCAGCAACGGCGGCACCACATTGCTTTGTACTCCTCCGTTCAGTTTTGTTAGGTTAACGGTGGTGACGTCTCCAATATCAATGCTGGAGTCGTCCTTGAGTCGTTTCACTTGCGATTCGCGGAAGTCCATCATCTTGTTCACAATGTAATTGAGCTTCTGGCCAGCGGTGTTGGGTAGCAGCAGAGAGCCGTGGCCAGCCGTTCCACTGATCTTAAACTTCAGATCTGAAATAAGATATGTGTAATGTGTGCGTTGTGAAAAAGTGGCTTGACTTACGCCATAAGGTTCGCTCTGCATAGTACACGGCGTATGTTTCATCCTCACTGGAGATGCCCTCGTCGAAGCTGAATCCGACGTTCAGCTTTTTGAAGTAGTCGCTCTTCACCAACTCGCTCATGCCGAGATGACCTCCAACCTCTTCATCAGGCACATACGTGAGGTAGACAGTACGCTTTGGCTGGAAACCACTGGCCTTGAGGGCGCGAACGGCACCCAGATATTGAGTTCCAACGCACTTCATGTCCTGCGAACCACGAGCATAAATGCGACCTTCATCGTCCAGGTCGGCACTGAATGGTCCGTGGGTCCATTTGTCAGCAAAAACAGGCACGACATCCGTGTGGGAGTTGAGAATGATTGAGGGAAGCTCTGGCTGCTTGCCAAGCCACTTCATTACCACGACGGGATTGGCCTCATTGACGGGATGGATGACGTCCACGGGCAGGCCCAGGCTGGCTGCCTGACGCTTCAAGAACTCCACACAGGCGGCTGTAAAACGCAGACGCAGTTAATCTTTATGGAATGAATTGCTTAAACTACTCGCTTATCAAGTGCTCATATAGATATGAGCCAACTACTATAAACAATCTGGCAGAACTTACAGTAATCTACGTTTGGATGCACCGTTGGAATGCGCAGATATTCGCGGAAAATTTTAATTTCCTCATTGCTTTCCCACTCAGTCTTGCTCATCGTGATCAGATTCCGTTACTGCAATAGCGTTATAAATAGATGGATATTTTAATGGAATCCGAATCTAAAAATGTGCGGTTTTATACACAAACAGCTGGCTCTTGAGGCAATCAGCTGTCCAGAGCTTCGTTCGGTACCTTCCCAACACTGGCTGCGATCGTCCGCGACTGTGGCCGTTGGCGTGCGCCACCCGTTTAAATATGCCCGAGACGCGATCGCCTTACGATATTATCTCGTTGTTGAGGTTTCCATCGCTTATCTGCTTTGGATTGAGGAATATGACTTTATTCGCTTTATTGCTTGTTGGTTGACAGTTTGCTCGTGGCTTATCAGTAGCGTTTGTTTACAATTCGCCTGTTAATCTATGCATAGGTTCCAGGTCTCTCTCTCTTTCTCTCTCTCTCTCTCTCTCGCTCCATACGATTCGTGTCATTGCAGCTAACTGTATATGCCGTGTCGGTTGCACGACTTGGCAGTGGGCTAACGCTTTGGCTTAGTGCTAAATTTATTTTCTACTTTTCACTTGGATTTCTAATCTGCGTTGCACACACACACACACACACACACATACTTATTTATGTATATAAGCCCATCTATGTAGTCTGAACGTGTGGCATGTAAACAAGTTGCTGTTGTTATTGCTGCTGCTGCTGATGCAGATGCTGATACGAAAGCTGTTGATGCTGCTGGCGTGCTCAGCAACTCCCAAACAGGCTTGGCAGCTGGCAACTGCCAGTGCAATCGCGTGTGTGTGTTTGCTCATGTTTGTTTGTTAATGTGAAATTGTATATGTGTGTGTGCGTGTGTCAGATTTCACGCTTATTTCAATGGGCGCAAATTGCTGCACACAAAAGTTGCTCAAAACAAAACTGAAACGCCGAGATTTGTTCGGCTCGTAGACTTCAGTTTAGTTTTGTTTGTACTTGTTGTATGTGTGTGTATCTCCTGGGAATGCATACATATATTTTTCTGCCATCGCAAAAAGTCATTAAAAGTTCATTAACAATGTTGCAAGGATTTTAATGGCAGCGACTGTGCCACTAGCAACAGCGACTGTGTCAGCAACACATGTCGACATTTCACATGACAAACAGAAGCAAACACAAACAGATATCACCAACAAGTCGAGTATGTTTCACTTATATGCATACATATATAAGGACATATATGTATTTGAATATTTTGTGTAATTGTTGTTATATAATTCCACGTATTTGCTGTGTGCTGATACAATTATCCAGCCAGCTCGACGCATGTTGACACAATTTCGTGTTTATAAATATGCATTTGTGCCTTCAGACAACAGAGAGCCATTGAAATTCGTATTAACTTTTCTAATGCACGTTCCCATTAAGTTTTATCAACGTTTAGCTCTTTATGCATGCCATCAACAGCACTTACCATGCCCAAGCATTGTTCAGCATCTGCGGCAAACATTTCAATCTCCTCACCATTCGTATTTTCCATTATCTATGTGACAAGACCTTCCATGCAAAAAAGCAAATAGCTCGAGGACACGCTTTAGGGCGTGCGTTTTCATAATAGGGCTGGGCACGTATCCTTTCATTCATTCCTCTTGCCTAGCCTAGATGCTCGTCTAAATATTGAATTTCGTGTGCAGCAATAAAACAAAATTTTCCTATTGATGAATATTAAGTAACCTAGAGTTTAATTGCCATTTTCATGCATCACTCATGTGCATAGAATATATGAGATTAAAAATTCTGTAGTGTAGTGTAGCTTCACGTACTTTCAAATCGATGTTATAGTACAATAATTGCCTAAATATGTTAGAGTGGCTTTTGCCAAGTGACTCAAGAATACTCTAGCGACTTGAAGCTAATTTATCAGCATCAATTGTAGCCTTAATTGTCAACAAACACACTTGTACTTTATTTCAGAAAAAAAAAAACAATTTGAAGCGGTATAGAAAACGGGAGAGACAGATTTAATTGAATAAATAATGTTTACTTATAAGAGAAACTAAAGTTTAAAAAAGTTGAGAGATTTGATTTATATAGATACTTAAATTAAAAAAATATATATAAAGTAAAATAACAAAATTATTAAAAACCTATATATTTATTTTTAATTTAAATATCTTATCTTAATCTTAACTATATATTTATATATATTTCCCATTTAAATATTTAAATCTATTTCAATAAAGTGACAAAACTCTTAACTATTTTAAGATTAGTTTCTATTTCCAGCATTTTCATTCCCGTTGATTTTCGTTTAATAAATTTGATAACACAGCGAAATTTATAAATATAGTTTCTATATTTACTTTACATATACATACATGATATAGATTTTTTAATTAAAGATATACATTTGTATTTGTTAGTAAATATAGAACATGTATACATATGACATATATATATATAAAGATATATTGTTCAAATTTTGGTTTCTATATATACTATACATATTTACTCTACTCGCAAAGCAAAACTACTTGTAGCTCTGTCATATGTAGCTGAGTCCGATTGAATAACCATATATGCATTAAGGTCTCTAATTACGCCCACCTTCGTGTCCTGCTGTGCTGTTAATTAATTCAAATGGCATTCAATTATGCGCACATCGGAATGCCATTTGAGCCGAGTGAAAAGGCTTGTAATTGGTTTTCATTTGTCACATTACCTTTATTTTTATTAAACAAACAATTGTTAATTATTAACGAAGCCGAATCGAATTAATTTGCAATGCGCATTGATTAAAGCATATCCTTGTTGGCCAGCACAATTAAATTAAATGTGTCCATATACGTTGTTTAATAATACATCAAGCCAACTGTTGTTGTTTTAAGTTGATTTTGTGTCCGTTAAATCAATGATAAATAACTAAATATAATTAAGCTACTCAAATACGTTGCATTCGCCAATTTATCAGTGCATTATGCATGGCCATAATCATATTTATTGAAGTCATTTTAAGCTGATTATTTATTTGAATATGTAAATGCAATATCAGGGCGCGAATTGACCCTAAATCAGATATTATACAAACAAATCAACAGTGCTCAATTGATGGATACTTGAACCCTGGCCGAGCTGCCATAACAAGCACTCTTATATCAATCTATATATATACTATGTGTATATGTGTATAGTAGCTATGTATATGAATGCTGGATTTGGATGCTAGGCAAAATTAAATACCGTTTTAAATTTAACCCCACTTCATATGGATACAGAGTATTATCTGGCATAGCATTTGTGCTGAAACGTAGCAACAAGCTGAGCTATAATCCTCAGGTGGCATAAGCAGGTCCTGTTGACTGACATGAGGGGCTGGCGGTATTTATACATGCGAAACCAAAGCAACGCCATGCAAAAGACGAGAGGTGGCTAACGAAGCATTCGCATTGAGTCTACACAACAAATGCGACCTGTGCCAGTGCTGCCATCAAGGCAAATAAAGGACCAAAGTTATGATAAATGCAGATGGAGTGTACCTGGCAGCGTTATTGCCTGTCATTTCTCATCAGGCAGCGACAGCGGCGACAAGGGGCGTGCGGCAGCCCACAACTGGCAGCCAACACAGCTGACAAGCGACAGCCAACAGCCGACTTCCGGTTGTTGCCGCCATTTTTGCTTGACTGTCATGGCTGCCAGGCTTTGAATGGCTTCTAATAATAAAAAAACAAGCATGCTTTTTGCTACGCTTTTATTTTCCATTACGGAGCCCCGTCGCACAGTCCCGCCTAGTGCCCAAAGAGCGATGAGCTGCAATTTGCAAAGTTTTTGCTTGCTTCCGCACACACCCTTAAATACGTGTGCGTGTGTATGTATAAATGACTTTGTGTCTGTGTGAGTGTAGGAGAGAGTTCGGAAACTAGGAAAAACTTCATATTTTTTGCTGCTTCATTTGAGTTTTGTGTTTGGCGCGACAATTCTTTTGTTTGTTAGCTTCCATTCTAAAGGCTTCGCCTTTCGCTTACTGGCTTACTCTGTACGTTTAGCCTTGCGTTTCACCTTTAACATCGAGCAACTAGTTTCCAGTGTGCTGCTAAGACGTGCGCCACTCAATGCCAGCTACCATTCAGTCCAAATAGTAAAAAAGTCAACCAGGGCCATTTACTGCTCTCTGGTTTGCCAGGGCAACCGCCATGGCCTTTAATGGATTCCCGGTATCGCCCTTCTAATTGCTGATTGCTGCTAAGTGCCACGATTTGAGCTGCAGGACTAGGTCGAACAGACTTTGGGTCAGCTGTGCAATTAACTAATTGATTGAACTATTCAATCGCCATAGATGCACGGCATTGCCAATAGGTTCGTGTGTGCGTGGCCATGGGCGTGGCAAGTTTGCAATTATTTAGGGCCAAGACCGCTTAGCAAACCATCGACGGGGCGTACCACATGGCCTTTGTCCTTTGTCCATTGCCCACTGCCCATTGCATGCTATAGTGCAACTAAAGCTTTTAATGCAACGCATTCGAGCTTGTTATGTTTGGGTGTGTCGGCAGGTGGTTCCTGCCCTCTGTCTTTTGTGAATCGAATACCTCTGAATATGGTTAATAAGCGCCTGGTAAATTACGACCTGCTCGTTGTCATTAGATTACGTGGGCGAGTCAGAGACAATGTTTGCTTAACTGCTATGCGCACATCACAAGGAAATCGCTGACATGGCATACTCTGTATTTTACTAATTATTATTTGTTTAATACATCTGAAGTTATAAAATATTTTACTTTTAACCATCATTTATGAGGCTATGCCATATAATCAATGATATAAACTTGATAAGAGATACATCTGAAGATATTTTCTTCTAATTAAGATACATATATGTCTTATTGCCGTTGTTAAATTCATATTAATGAGCTAAAAACCCAAATTAACAATTTAAGCAAAAATAACTATTCTAGTCGGAAGTGCCTGACTAGGGGATACCGTGAACCCTGAGTAGAGCAGGTAGTCAAATCATTAAACGTTTATTTTAGACATGCATAACAAGCAATGTACACACACAACAGCTCCGCTTAGGCTGCGCATATGGGCTTCATGTGGACCATGGAAACAAATTATTGAATAACTTTTGTTTTCGGTAAACTTTGATAATCAAATTTTCATTGATAATGGCTTGACCTGTACGTATGTGCTAAAGGCCAAATTCTATACACAGTAAATTAGAAATTACCATTTAGTCAAGTTATGCTTTGATAAAATCCAAATCAAATTATTTATTTTACCAATAACAAGCTATCGAAAAATATGATAAGCCTGTAATGTGTTTAGAAAACAGCAATATGTATTTAAAATTGGCACACACTAGCTCTTGTAGCTTACGAGATCTGCGTCCATGAAGGGGCACGGCTAGATCGACTAGATCAACTAAATCGACTAGATCGAGGGGGTCCAGGATACAAGCTAGAATGTATTTTTTGTAGAATTTGCTAAAGTTATAAACTTGGACAAGTGAAACTTTAAGTGAGAGAGAAATATAACGTGAGAGAGAGAGAGAGAGAGAGAATAGAGATTGATACGAGATTCGAGTTTGATTAAATCTGTTGGTTTCAAATTGCATCCTCTGGCATTTCGCATACATCCACATCTCGTGAGCAGCATGAGCAGGGCTTAGCTGTCATAAACTAGACCTAATCTGTGCCAGCCACAGTGGAAACAATTCCCCAATGCCTGGGCATGGCATAAAGCTGCACAATCAGATGGCAGCCAGTGCCAGCCACAGCCACGCTGACCATATCGGCGCTTTTCATGTTTCTGCATTCTGTGCCATGTTTATAAATACAAATTTTGTGCTGGAAATGAATGTAGTAATCGTATTTTGTGAGCACATTTGCTGTGGCAGTTTATTCTTTAGCGCTGCTTTTGGTTTACCTTCGTTGTCCTGTTGCAATTTGTTGCAATTTGCCGTTTCTCTGTTGCGGTCGCTGCTTCAAAATGTTTTATGACTGCAGTGCGATTGCTCTGGCACCTGCTCTGACACTGCACGTCTGCATCCTCGATGCGCCCTGTCGGAAAATGCATTTACGATACGTAAACATAACGTCCCAGTAACACGCCCCCAGCAGGCCCGTAACCTGGCTTCGCCCTGTGCAGCTGGCCTATTTGCCATGCTGCCACTTGCCACGTGGCATGTTTATATCTGCCGCAGGACATGTTATGTTTTTATGGCAACAAAAGTAAATATTTAAGCTGCACTTTCTGTAATTTTTTATTGTTTATCTCACGCTCGCTCTTTGTCCGTAAAAGTTATATGTATATCGCCTCGTATATGCCTGTCCCATTTGACTTGTGAACATTGTGCTAATTGAATTAACAATTAAAACGTGATTATTACATAATTTATTCATGCAATGGCGTTCGTAATAAGTGTCAAAATACATTCATTAACACAGCTATGATTTTGGTCCATTGTTCGCCATGGAAATGCTCTGAGCTGCTGCTTAAAAACAAGGCGCTGAAAAGTATGCCCTGGTGAGTGGCTTTAACTTTTGACGTGGTCTAAGTTTGTTATCAAACTAGCCAAGCCCTTTGGCATCCTGTTTGACATCCGGCGACACTTGGCATTATGACTCTAACGCCAGACGGCGCCTGAGGAATGCAATTTCCTGGACGCCAGATTCAAATTCAAATTCCAGTTCCAATTCAAATTTTCTTCTCTTGGCACTCGGCTTTGGCTGTGTGAAAAGTTGAGCACCCGCAGCGCACCGTAGTCGAATGCTACTTATATTGATGGATTTGCACGTTGGGCCAGCGCCACGCTGAGCATCCTGGCAGGAAATGTGGTAGCCAGGACATCCCGCTTAGAGCAGTCTGCCTCGACTGCAATTGAAATTGATTTACCATTTGTGTGCACGAAATTGCGCAATTTATGTGGCCCACCCGGGCCATTATAAAGGCCACAAAATGGCCGCTGGGCTACACATAGATGATAATCACACTGCATCAGGATCCCATTTTATGTGCTCATGTGCACAAGTACCCCTATACTAGCTGAATTGAGATCCAGCCATGCCTGCCTAATGTATTTTTAAAGCTCGATGCATAATTTATGGACCACAACTCCAATTCAGTCACTCAGTCAGTCAATGATTTGGCTCGCATTGACAATCCTCCTGCTGCATGCTGCACTAATTGCCGCAACTCATGCGATTCTCGCTTGCCACAGCCGCAATATTTTCAAATTCGACTCTCAATATTTGTGGGTTTTAATACGCTGTGCATCGTCTAAGCGCCGCATAGCTTTTTGATGCCGCAGCAGAACGGCTAAAAAGGCAAAAAATATTGCATCTCTGGACCGCATCATTGGTATTCAGGCTGCATAATTTACAACAATTCCAGTGCGAAAGCCTATTTATTATTTCGTTGTTTTCCCCTGGCTATACGCCGTACTTTAGAGGCTTTCTATCTAGGACAGAGCAGTACGTGGTGGGGCAGGTCAGAGCTGTTGGATGCGCCAGTTCATAAGCTCATTGCAGGGTCAAATCAAAACTAGCTCTAAAATTTAATCTGAAATCGATAAAATCAGCGAAGCTCAATGCCAATGGAAGCTGCTGGCGAATGAAAACTGCAAATTAGTACATGTTTTTTGGCATCATTTCATCTACTCCTTCAACTAGCAATGGTAGCAGTTGAAGCTTAAGTTCATTTAGATAATAGACTAAATGACTTCAAAGACAATAATTTGAACTCTAAAGAATTTTGACGCAATGAGTGTCAATTCAATAAAAAGTTTCCATAAAACCTTCTCAGTCAATGGTAAATTTCCATCAATTTTATCTAATAAAATGTTACAATATTTGCAGCTCAAATATATTCTTAATCTCTTTGCTGATTGCCAAAGCGCTTGAACTTATATAATTAAATATGTAAAGTGTTTATTTAGTGCACTTCGAGTTGATGCAAAGTCATATTTGTCAGCGGGCAGAGCATAAACGAAAATATTTCCATGACATAAATGCAATGTTTTCACAGCTCCGAGCAATTAATAATGAATTCTGTTAGCCAGAAATGCATTACACAAACGAAGCATTTGTAATACTGGACACATCACATAAGCTGCACACACACGCACACACACATGCACACACAATTCTGCATAAAACTAACATTACAAATTCGGTCAGGCAAAATTAATTATACACGACTGCGTAGCGTTTGCATATTGTGTTTTTTGTAAGCTTCTGTAAGAGGATTAGATTCCGTTCCATGTGCATGTTTATATACTTGCCAATTAGCTAGCCGCTTGATATACGTCCATATGGATGCAACATAAGCGAGCTCAAGTCAGCAGTGCTTAATAATAATGCGATTAGATGCCCTTTGTGTAGTCTGTGTAATGTCCATGTGACTTGAAATGGAGACTGTGAAAATCCAATGCTTGCTCAATTTGTGAATATCTGATCAGCTTTCTGAAGTATTGGCAAATATGATTGCTAAACTCGTGACAAACGACTGGTTGAAATTAGAATGCGGGCAGATAATTGCTACTTGTACAACTAATTGCATGGCTTTGTGAAAATTAACATCGACATGAGTTCATGCAAATAAATAAATATATGCATATTGTCTTCATCCAACATAAGTCTACTGAACTACAAAACCGGAAGAAAGAATTAAACTTAATTCATTTTAGCTATGCATTTTGATATTAATAAAAATATGGCAATTGGTTTTAGGTAACTTTCTATTATATAACTTTCATTAAGTTACCTCTTTAGTTAACAATATTAGCATTAACATTAGTTAACAATCACGTACAACTGTACGTTACGTTTGTAATGAAAAGTTAAAACAATTTTAAAGTTAGATTTCAAGTCTGTGTTTAATTTAAAAGACATCTTTATATATAATAAACTGTATGTTTTTAACTATTGAAACTAACTGTTTTGCCATTTAAATTTACGGCAATAAGGCTTCTTATATATAACTGTGCTACATTTAAGGCGATCCGGCTTGTTATCCTAATTCTGAATACATACCACATAGTGCTGCACAATCTCTTTTACTAAAAATCTCGTATCTATAAAATAGTTTTCAATAAAATGTAGAGTCCCATGGGAGAAGCTAAGAAAATCAGCAGCAAATACGTATAAACTAAATAAAAATTACATTTGCATAATGCAAGCCAAACTGACAGCCAAAATGGCGTTGCAGTCTCAGTGCAGGCACTGTGCATTCCCTGGAAGCTGCAGCACCACCGAACCCACCCGGCATTGTTTGTTATCCTTGGCTGCTGTATAAGGAAACAATAAAGAATTTGCGGAGCAGCGTAGAGCGCAAGAAAATAAATAAGAAGAATAAGAAATAAACCCGCTTCGAAAACAAAGTCGTAAATTCAATTTAAAGCTTGACAGATTGCCACAGTGTGGCTGGCGGTGGGCGCATGGCTGTGGGCGTGCCCCTACTGCAGATGCAACAAAATGACGAGTATAAAAATTTTGTTTTTCTGGTCAGTTTCTGCTTTTCTCTTACTTTTAACGAGACGTGCAGGGCATTTGGCAGCATCTGTTGCAAGGGTCGGCAGGAGGGGCAGAACGAGCGTCAGCGGAATTAAGGTCAAGTGGCACGGAGTCAGAGGCGGCGAGGCGCCAGCCAAGCGCAGTAATTAAATGGACTTTAATAAGCCCAACCACTTAAACAGTCAAAAATCTGGCAAAGAGGTTAAACTGTAGCCTCTAGACGCTGGCGGCAGAGCGAGTAACTAAAGTGCATTCGACTGCGGCACCATTTCCTGCTGTGCCCTCGCTGTTTGCACTCTGGATTTGCTTGCATAACGCGAGAGCGCTAGTTGGGCCCTAAGCAAGAGCCGAGTGCAGCAGCAGCAGAGTGAAATCTGAACGCCTGCAGCAGCTCTGACCCAGTTAAACGGCCAACTCTCCGAAAGATGGCGGGACTTACAGCCTATTTAAGTAGCTTCTGGAGTTGATTACGCTCTCGCATCATATTTCAACCACAATGAGGCCAATCGCTTGCTGGCCGCCACAAACGAAGCGCAATTAAAGCCAACAAAAGCGCAGTGCAGATTGCTGACCGAGCCAATCAACGGGCACGCCCGCAGAGCTAACCGGCCCCCCTCTCGCGCAGCGCACAATGCTTGCCAGAATAGCGGGAAGGCAGAGAGAGCTTTCAATATCGCATGGACACGGCGAACAGACAGAAGTGTGATTCTCAAAGGGGTGTGGCGCGGCATACCGCGGCCAGGAAGCGCGCACAAATTGCATTTTAACGCATGCAAATTGCCGGAGTCCACGTCCCGGACGCCTTTATTGCATTACAGCAGCCAACGTAGACGGACGGAGCTGTGTATGAAGCGCAATTGCCACTTTGCACTTGCCGATGCCAAATGCGTGTCGGATAGACGCTTCCTCTGACTGCTGGATTGGCCGCGTGTATTGGGCATGAATGGGGTCAACGGCTGGCCTGTTTGACTCCGTGTGGCAGCTACCTAGTTAACTTGCAATTTAGCAACTGTCCGCTTAAAGCTGCTACTGCAGCTCCTGCTCTTTTTTTGCTGTCTGCTGGCTGCTGTCACATGGTATATTTTCCATTGCAGCCTCGCAGGCGCCACGTTGCAAAGCTGTCAAGTCATTGGGACGCTGTCGGCGCGGAGTCAAAACAGAGACAAGGGACGCTTTGGTTGTTTTACGGGCTTAAAGCAACTGCCCGTCAAATGAAGCTATTGTTATAGCTGCCGTTCGTTTGACTATATTTTAGAGTCAGTTAGAATAATTCTCATACGCACCATTGCACTTAATAGCATTTGACTATCATCTGCTGTGAAGCTATGCAATAGCTTGCTTTCTTGTCTGCTACTACACAGAATAAAATTTAATTAAATTTACATAAGTCTTTGTACTTTTCTAGCACACAAATCGTATCAAGTACCTAAACAAAGTATGTTTAAAATAATATACTATACATATTATATTAGATATAATAAAATCAAATAAAAAAGCTGGAGCAGCAAACATGAATTAAACATATATCTAAGAATCTGTTGGAATATGTATTTGATCTACAATACTAAAGCTGTAGCTGACTACAAAGAAGAGATATATATTATCAAGTTCATGAGAAGCCAACATACTAGAAAATGTAGATATAAACGGGCTTAGTTCATTACCTTTATGTGAGTTGACGTTTGGTCAGGTAATTTAACTTTAGCACTCCAAGTTCAACTATTCCTTTCAGCATTTCTGCTAGTTTATTTTTAATTCGTATTTAAGCTTAGCAATTTTATAAAATCTTTGAAACAATGAACCCGTCAGAAGCATTTGCCTAGTGAGATGGAATGAGAGGAGGTGCCTGGCAGCCACGATAGCAGCTGCTGTTTCTCTCATTTGTATATTACGTATACGACGCGTGTTGGCGAGCGCGCATATATCTCGTGTGTGTGCGGGTGTGTGTTGTGCTATGCGTCTGGGAACTGACGTGGATGGGGGATTTGCATTTTGCATTTAAATAACGAAATTAAGAGATAGCATATTTCCATCACATTGTGAATTAATCAAATATTCCATTTCAAATCTACTCCCATCCTTAGATAAACAAAAATTCGCAGAACAACAAGAACCTTGGGGATCGCAAACGCTGGATACATGATCCATCAAGTGAGTATCCCACTTAACCGAGCGGATAAACTTTTCTGACACAAATTAAATGTGGCTGTCCACAGGTGACCTTTGCCGCCCGCTCAACTGTAAGAAGCGCGAAATTTGCCTGCTGGAGGACGAGTTCAGTGCTGTATGCGTGTCGAAGAAGGAGCTGCACAAGAATCGGTAAGCAGCCGCAGGCGTGTTTTCTAATTTGTGCTGCTCTCCTTGTTGTTCACAAAACTTAATAAACTAATTAAATTAAAACTTGATTATTTGCGCCTGTGGTGTAAAAACGGACCTGCTTAACCCGGTTCGTGCTTTAGCGATGAGATAATCACAAAGGCCAAATATTTGGAGGACGAGGCCAAGCGGCGTGTCAATCAGCAGGATAACGATAGCCAGGACGTTGAGGACATCAACAACGACGACGAGGACAACAGTAGCGCTGGCGACAACAACAACAACAATGGCAACAACAACGGCAATAAGAACAACAACACCCCAACCAACACCCTGGGCAATGAGGACAACATCGACGATGAAGATAAAAGCCTGAGCCTAGGCGACGATGATGAATCCAAGGAGGACGACGTCTTCTATGAGAACAACATTGCCACCGGCGATAAGCAGCAGCAGCTGCCGAAACCAGCGGCCGCCCCGCAGGACGACGACGAGGAGTTGGAGTAAGTAGTCGAGTACTTGGCTTGGTTCAATCCTTTTCCCTTGGGCTTCTATATCAATGGAATTCTTACAATTCATTTAACAAATTCTCCTCCACTTTGCGGGTGTTGGCCGAAAGTGAAAAAGGGTTTACCATTTTACGGGGGCGAACGGCTGCCTAGCATCTAAAGCTGGCTGCTGAGCTCTACAAATTTGTGATTTGCATGACCGGCACGCTAATAACAAATTGTTTTATCGTCTATACAAATTCTACAAAAAAAGTACAATTTTCAGCACGCATTTCATTCGCCTTGCCGTACTTATTTGTTCGAATCGTGCTGCGTCATCGTGGCTGCTATTTGCTTGTGTTTGCCGCTGTGGTGTTTTCATTCGAATCGCCTGTAACGACAGCTTTACGGCCTTTTACCCTTTGTAGCCGCTTCCTTTGACTTGTACAACATTATCGCTCCGACCCTAACCCAAATTGCGAATTCGCACGCGAGCAAACGCAAAGAAATTCCAGTAGAGCATAAGGAGAGTGAAGTGGGGCTCAGGTGCGACAGCGAGGAATGAAGTCAAAGTCAACGCTGGGCCAAGGTTCAATTGCCAGCGATTGTTGGCCATAACTATGGCTACGAGTTGGCCTATTTCCGACGTGTTGACGTGCCCGACTGTACCGGAAAGTTGTGCACTATTTCTAAACATCAATATCCGGTGGAATGTCTGCGTAGCTCGTCCTTTGTATGGGCATGTTTGCTGCTCGACACTTTTCTGTCAATTGCCATGCACTCCATTCGAGTCAACTCAGAAGAGCTCCCACATCCAGTCCCACTGGAATCAATCGATAAGAGTTGTCACTATTAAGAAAACATACTTACTAAGCAGCCGCACTTCAAAGCACTTTTAAAGAACCCGTGTTAAGATTATCAGCAAGCATATCCTCGCAGGCTCGTGGGCTGGGCCATGGCAAAATTGTTTTTCTTATCCGTCTTGGGGCTGCTCTTAAGTTTGCGTCTGTTTATTCTTGGCTTCGGTTTGTTTATCCGTTTGCTTTATGCTTTAAACTTAATTTCAAGCTGGCATAGGCCTGGGTCCTTGGGGAACTGCGCGACCAGCAGGTGCCTGTTCAGCCGGGCATAGCGGAAAGTTTTCTTCATCTGCTGATAGCAGTTTGTTGAGTGGAAAATTAATTTTCATGAATACATTGTGCCGTTTCGAGCTTTGTTAATCATACAATCTCGTTTTTGTTTTTTAAATTAGCTAAACTTTTTTTGGAACAACTAATGTTAGTGAAGGCATCGAAGTCATCGAAACTCCGAAATTGAAAACGAATTTTCTTGAGGGCATAGCCAAATAAGTAAACAGTTTATTAAGTTAATTATGCTTATACATACATTAGGTTAATAACTTTGAATTTCTAATACTATCTACAAGTGTATTTGTAATAATATGAAGTCAAAGCTCCAAAATAGCTTGAAGAAAAAACAGAAACAAACAGAACAGTTTAGAAAGAAAGATCCAAAAAGTCCTACAAAAATCGTTTTGGTAACACTATGGTTTGCCATTTTATTTCGCTGTTCATTAATCATCATTTTTTTATCTTTTAGATCTTATCATAACACAAACAAAATAATATAGTTTTCAATTTCAATACTGTTTTATCTCTTCTGGGAAATAATTATTTTGTGCATTGAGATTTTTTTTGTATGCAATTGCCTTGTGCCATTTCGCTTCCATTGTGCCAGTTAATGGCCGCGTAATCAATCTATCTATCAGCAAATCGAGAGTCATGCCACGCCTTCCGATATTAAAAAATGGCTTTTGACATATTTTTCGCATTTTCTTTTCAATTTGCTTCCACAAGAATGTCGCATTGTGCATAGACGCGTATCTATGTCAATGGCATAGACTTTGTATGCCACTTGAAAAAAATCTACAGAGAGAGCGAGAGAACGTGAATGAGAGCGCTGTTAGGGGTCCGCGATGAACGTTTGCGTTTTTGTGCCCAGGAAACATTGAGCTAACAAAATCAATAGCTCGCGCGCTCAATTTATCTGCTATTCCGTGCTGGTTGGCGTCGCCTCAGTTCTTCATTCGGGCGCGGCTCAAACAAAAGATTCGCCTTGTCTCTAGCCCACTTGCCGCGGTTGATAGCGGTTCAGATTTGCGGGGCACTTGCAATAGACTATAAAGCAGTGTATCGCACACGCACATGCACACATTCCATTTCGCATAGCTCGTATAGTCGTGCATTGTTGCTTGTAACAATATGGCCCGTCCTGCGGTTCTTAGCTGGCAAAAACACAAAGCCAGCCAGAGCCGGGGTGGTGTTCACATAGTTGTCCGCTCACCTCAACATAACGCAACCTCAGCCAGGCCATGTGGCTGGCTGCTCTTGGCAGCTATTTGAAACCACTGAGCTGCTTTTTGGTCTATGCTTATGAAGCTGTCAGCATCAGTGGTTCAAAGGTAGCTCCATCCGTTGGTATAGCCAATCCCCCTCGTTTCACCTGACTATGTGAGCGTTTGTGCGAAGCAAAATTGAAAGCAAATATTTGAGTAAAAATTCACAAATTTTCACAGCAGGCAGCAGGTAGTAGGCGGCTGGCAGCTAGCAGGTGGAATGTGTGCTCCTCCGCTGTGCAAATTGTACAAAGTAACCGCAGCAGCTATTGACCCAAGTTTGCCAAAAAATATGTCATAAGCCCATGACGCAAATGTTGCCTTCTGTCCAGGTGAAATTAAAATTTCAGATTCTTCTTTGAGTGTAATACGCAAAGCTAGAAAAACCTTTTTTAATTAAATTTCCCTCCCTACTAAATCTAGTACATACACAAAATGAATGAATGATTTGTTTGCTTTGGCTTAGCTGCGCTATTGGAGCTTGAACAGTGATGTAAATATTGGCAGCAAAAATGTGGCATCTCAAATGCTTTTACAGCTTCCTTTTATTCTCTATTTATTTTCACTTTTCATCTCAAAATACGAAATTCTTTGTGCATTTATTTTTTCTGATATCAAATTTCAACCAGCAGAGATTTCACTTTGTTTTAGATTCTGATAGAGCAGTTGACGATAAAGGTTAATAACTGTAAAACAGAAAATGTGTGTGTTAGTACATACAATAAAGGAACTTGATAATATTTACGTTTCATTTAAACGTAAATATTATCAAGTTCCTTTATTGTATGTACTAACTATAACGTAATTCAAAAATATGGGATGTCATGGTAGCAAAATAAAATAAATTTTACTAAATTTGCAAGCAAACAGCCCTTGGACCCAATTTATTAAGTAAATACATTTAATTTGTAGATCCTGTAAAGAATGTAAAAACAAAAATGTAAAAAAAAAATAAAACATTTGAAAGCCATAAAACTCGCACACACAACTCAATACTTATACATGGAATACCAACACTGTTTCTTTTTTTTGTTTTTTTTTTTTAAATAAATTACGTATACGACAGCATCAGCGGATGCAGCAATTAATTGAATTTATTTACGGTTTTTCTCCTTGTTTTTATATGCAGAAAAGGCTTAATTATGCGTGTAAGTCGTAAACTATTAAATGTTTAATATGACAAAAAAGTAGTCGAGTTACGTGTGCCGCAAGGTGTGAATATTGTAAATGAATCCTTTTTATTATTATAATTAACACTGAGCTATAATAACATCAATTTCAAAATCTAATAAAATTTCAGAGTCAGCTCTTATAAGTTGTTAGAACTGAAATGCAGAGCAGAAATGACTTTGAAACATAAACATGTGAAATACGAAATACATTTGCCAATTATCTGGCATTTCTTTCACTTCAAGAACTTTTGTAATTGAAGCGCAAAACATGTTGGGCAACATTTTGAAATTCGCGTCGCCTGACAGCTCAAATATTTGCACAAATTATGAAAAAGAGGGAAAAAGAAAAAAAAAGAAGGAAAAAGATGCCACCTGATGGCTGGCAACGGGTTCCAGCGCAGACAGCTATAAGTGCTTTTGATCTCTGGCAGCAATGCCTGCCTGTTTGCCTGGGCGAGCGTGCGTTGCATATTAAATAAATATTTAAATGAAATGTGTAGCGACGGCCCCATCGGGCCGTAGGCATTTGCAGGCTTCACCTGCCAGACATAATTTGCATACAAAATTAATTTTCCGTGCCATATATTTGTTGTTTGTTGCTTTTATCTGACTCCGCTGAGTTTGCTGTGCTGATTTTACCCGTCTTTTCTCTAACTCTATTCCCGACAGCAATTGCAAGCCGTGTCCCGTGGCCAAGCCAATGTTCCTTTGCGGCGCCGACAACAGGACCTACTCATCACTATGCAGATTGGATTATCACAATTGCATACATTCGACAACCATACGGATCGGCTGCAAAGGATTCTGTCCCTGCAAGGGTAAGTAAACCACAAACCGAGACACTTCTATTACTTGAACAGCCTGAAAGGCAGCATCGCAACCCAACCGCATAATGAGTTCAAACCTGGCAAGTGTCCAACTCGTCCGGGCTGATGCCACCCCAGCCAAATAAGGGGCCAATCCCTGGCCGTCTGTTGTTTTGCTTTCGACCTCAAAGCGGATGCAGTAAAAATTGCAATCACAACTGCAATTGCAATTGGAATTGCCATCGAGGCAGGCTGATTTGAAGGCCCAGCAGCTGAAAGCTCTGAGTTCCTACTGTTTCTAGCGGCTTTAAATCGGCCGAAGCCGAGTATATCAATTGATGCATTTTTAATAATCCGTTCAACAAGCAGCGCCATTGTTCTAAAAGCAGTCAGGGCACTTGGCGATTCAACCAGCTGCAATAACAGCAGCAGCAGCAGCAGCACCAGCAGCAGCATAAATAACAACAACAATATCGTGCACATTAATTTTAAATTTACACAGATGAAAGCGCAGTGCAACGCCGGTTTTTATTTTCTTTGTTTGCTCCAGGGCTCGGCAATAACAACAACATGCATAAAATAGAAACGACGCCTCAGTGGCCGGCGGCAGGATATGAAAAGTTTGCCTTGCCAAGCGATTTTATGGCGGCCATTTTGCCATTTCAACAATTTTCCTCTTTTTGCAGAGAACACCGATGGCAAGAGACTGCAGCGGCTTGGCGAACGCGGGGGCTACAATAAATACAGCAAAAAGATCAGCCTAGACCAGCAGCAGCAACAGCAACAGCAACAACAGCAACAGCAGCAAATGCAGCAGGAGCAGGCCTATAAGGATAGCAGCAACAACAACATCATGATGAGCAGTGGAAATGTTATGGGCAGCAACAACAACGACTTCAATACCATCATGAATGTAAGTAGAGCCCAGGCCAACAGACAGACAAATACAATTGAATATGCATTGCATGCACTCGTACCAACAGGATAAGGAGGACAACAATCGTCACTTTAATCATATCAATGCTCAGTACACGTTCACGCCCGAAGAGATCAAGTACGACAACAAGCACTACAAGTACCTCAAGTACACGGCTTACAAGAAGGTAAGAGCAAACCACATATTCCAACCATGCGAAGCATCTTGCGTGCCCCATTAGAGAGCAAATACGAGCACGCTCGACCCTACACTTTGCATGCGTGTGAAATAGGTTTGTGTGGCAGCTCTAATTTATGCACTCTGAACTCTTGCAGGAGGGCAAATACCAGGAGGACAAGCACAAGATGCGTACCTACAACGAGAATGAGGTGATTGAGAAGCAGCCACAAAAGTTCAACAAAAACATTAGTCCAAATGGTAAGCACAGCTGGAAGCAGACCACAAGTTGAACTCAGATGATATAAATTTGCAACTTTGCATCTTTTAGGCTATCCCTTGAAGTCAGCCGAGTGCAAGCCGCAGCAGCTGACCGCCATTGGAAATCGTCTGCTGGACTGGTTCTCCGTGATCATGGCCGACAGCAAGAAGCGTCGCCAGCACAGCCAAAAGTCGAAGGCGCATTTCCCGCCGGCCTGCAAGACCGAGGCCAAGTGGATGTTTGGGCACCTAGATCTGAACAACGATGGATTGCTGTCGCTGCAGGAGCTGTACGACCTGGAGCACGATCAGAACGAGCGCTGCATCAAGCCGTTCATTGACACCTGCGACCTGGATCAGGATAGCTCGATCAATACTCGCGAATGGTGCCGCTGCTTCGAGAAGACCGATCGTCCCTGTGCTGCGGTGCGCCGAAGAATCGCTGGCGACTTTGCAGGTGAGATAGGTACAGGTGGACATTTCTATAGCTAACATAACACTAATATCTTTCTCTCTATATATATTCTTTATTGAGTTGTGTGTGTTGTGTTCAGTTATTGCGCTCAGTTGTCATGCCCTTGCAGAGCCAACGCCCGAAAGGCGACAGGCAACGCATAAAGCTGAGAGTAACTTGGGTATATGTCCGATGATAGAAATATGTATATATTGTAATATAAACACCCTCAATCTATCCTGTAATCTGGTCTATCTTTCCTGTTAAATGTCTGCATGGGTATTTGTTCTTCGGCATTTCGAGGATGAGTTTTCTTTCATGGTTTCCATTATCAAATAGCTGTAAAACGCAAACACTACAACAAACGTTAAACAGAATTCTCGAGAAGCGGGTAGCTAGAAGAGTTATCTGGTTTTACCACTTCCGCTGCAGCCCCGACCCACTCGAAGTCCCCTTTCATTGTCTATCTGTTTATGACTCTCTTTCGGCTCGCTGTCTGTGCTTTGTTATGTTTGTGCCGCTTGCCACACACTTTTTACACTTCGTTTAACCTATTTTAAGCTATAATTAAGCGCCTGAATGTAATCCATACACACACAGACACACACACACACACACACAACCCGATACCACACGCACACACATACGTAGCCACAGCAACAGTTAAAAAGGACACCTTTCTGTTGTAATTGTTCTCCATGCGCTCTCGCTTCGCCGCTCTCGTTTATCTTTTACCTTTTAGCCAAACGCAACTTTTAAGCCAGCAAATTAAACACTTCTAACAACACAAAACTTTTACCTTCTGCCTAGCGCCAGTGTTGTTGCTGGCCCATTATAAACTTTAACTGTATAATTTCCCTTCATTTTATTTTTTGTTTTTCCGTTCCTTTATTTGTTTTCCCACACGACCCAAAAAGTACAAAACACAAGACCGAGCAAAACAAAACAAATTATTACAATAAAATACAAAGAATTCCGCTTGTGCCGCTTTCCCATTTGCGCCTCACAATTATAAAGACTTACTAAAATTGCGCATTTTTATTGTTCTTCTACTCGCTATTGCTGTTGTTGTGCGCGGCACAACCTAATTAGGCGCCTACGCACCTGACTGCGACGTACAAGGATTCTACAAGCCCACTCAATGCCACAACTCGGTCGGCGTCTGTTGGTGCGTGGACAAGCACGGCGTCGAATTCGCTAACACCCGTACTCGTGGCAAGCCCAATTGCGGTGAGTATGCATCAGCAGACACTTGACACGCCACATTGTGACAGCGCAAATATGTGTGCATAGATCTATGTATGCATATGCATATGTATATGTGCTAAAGTTGACCAATCCCTATTAACAGTTGCATCTGGCTGAAATTTAAGCCCCTTTCGAATATCAATGATTCATAGAGCTCCTATTTAAGTAGCCATAGTGATAACTAACTAACTAGTTTAAATGTAGTTCATGCCTCTTTAATAAAATTACCAATAGGACAGAATAGTGAACTCTATAATTGTATGTCAGACAAGTGACATAACATAGAAAACCCGCATCAGCAGTGCGGCAGCTTTAAACTGTGACAACGAAATGTGAAATCTTTTACCCCACTTAGATAAATTTCTATTCTGATGAGCTAACTCCGCTAGTTAATAACTTAATCTTTGCATTCGAGTTATATTTGAAAACATTTTCGCCCAATACACAATATATTTAACATAATTAAGCTTGGCTTTTATTATCACTCATACGCCATGCGTGCCACATGAGCTAAACAACTGTCGGAAGTTTATTTCTGCATGTGCAATTGGCATGCTCAACAAATTCCATTTGGTTATGAGAGAGTGCCTCGAGTCACATTCGATATGCACGCTGAGCCAAGCCGGATTAGTGCTAAATCTGCTGAGGCTCATTGTAATATTCATTTAAGATTTATGTTTATGTTTATTGCTGCACGCTGGCTGGCTCGCTCGCTGGCTGGCCGGCAGGCAGACAGGCAAACAGCTAGTTGCACGTTCGATGAACAAACTAATTTGGGGCCATGGCCGTGCCGGGCATTCCTTTTGGCAGAACAGAAATTTAATTTAACGTTCCATTTGCACAGAGTCCGTGGTAAATAATGCCGCTTCACTAACATCCGATGACGAGGACGAGGGCACCGACGACGAAGACAGCGCGGAGGGCAGCGCTGATCAAATGCTGGTCTTTTAAGCGTCCGGCCACGCAACGTATTGGCTTATTTGTAGTATTGATGTCCATGGGCAATAACTGCCCCGAGTCGTCGAATCCAATCAGCGAGCATTACTGCGTAAGCTTTAAAAAAAAACAAAATTAAAATTATTATAATGACTACAAAATAAAAAAAGAAAACAAAAAACAAAAAAATTGAGCGCAAAAGCGTAAATCGAAAAAAGTAAACAATACATAAATGTGCAGTAGCCAAGTAAGAGTTTTCAAATAGAACTACAAATACTTATAGCAGCGTATACTTAGCAGCAAAATCCACACTCGCGAAACAAATGTTTGAATTACAAGAAGGAAAGATATGAGAGAAAAGTAAATAAACGAACATATACACAGACACACACACGTAAGCGAAGGCAAGTATATAAACAAATGAGCTCCAGTGTCATCGTTTGATTTGTTCACTGGCCGGGGAAATTGTGGCATAGTTCTGGGCGCATTGCACGCAAAATTGGCATTATAGAGAAGCTATAATTAGCTTATACATATAAGGTTACCCAACACACACAGCTAGCGAAATGGCACAGCAAACTCTTTTCACATAAAACCCCAACACACACTCAGTTAGGCAAAGTTTTGCGGTAATTGAATACCTTAGCTTCTGTTATGGCACGCGAATCCGTCTTTTAGCTTTTAAAGAGATTAATGTATACATTGAAAATTTGTATTGCCACCTATGTTTTCTTCTGTCCTATCACGAAACAAAAAGAAATCCAAATGAAAACCAAAAAATACACGCTAAAAATTCCGCCCAAAAAAACATACATTTATGTGATAGGTTTTAAAAAAAGAAGTTAAAAGAAAACATGAAAAAGAAAAAAAATATATGTGAAAAAGAATCTGGAAATTGCTAAAACAGTTCAGTGCACATAGCAAAAAAAAAAAAAATAAAAAAATATTCAATAAAAAGTATTAAAAACATTCTGTTGCTTTTTTGACTGCTAGCTGCAATCGATAAATGTTGCACACAATATCATTTGACGACTCCCCGAACACGCCCCTCGTAGCACCAACACTTACATGCATACATACACATGAAGCAAGCTTCATTTAGAGAGAGAAGCCTGGTGCAGGTAAATGAGAGAAAGAAGGGAATAGAGCAAACGCTAGCCTGGACACATCTTTGGCATCATACAGATTCCTAGATATATATTGTAGGGAACGCTTTGAAGGAATAGCCGTAACGCGATGTCTGACTTTCATTTAGCAATTGTCAGATTAAAGGAAACCAATACACACAAACATATACAGACAGACAGAGATTGAACAACATTTAGCATTTGGGCAATGAAATGCCAATCGAGAAGTGAACAAGAATTTCAAATCACATTTTACTGACTACATTTATCTTGCAACCAGGCATACCGCAATGAGATCAACAAATTTCCACAAAAATCATATTAAACAATATACAATAAAAACGTAAGAGAAAAATGCTTATGCATACGTGCAAGTATATATATATATGAAGCAAAATTTATATATATATATATATATATATATATATATATATATATATATATATATATGAATATATATTAATGAATAATTAAATAATATGTTTAAAATGTATGTAAGTATATAAGTGGCAGCAACATACTCAATTAAGTGGCAGCAAACAAAATCAACAGGCATTAATTAATGTAATGCATTCATTTCAAATTTCATTAATTTTCTATTTGAAGTTTTGCTTTTTCAATAATTAAATCTTTTTTTGACAATATAAAAGAAATGCTTGCAAAATAATAGCAAATAGCAAAGAGTAAATGTAGAAAAAAGCGTTACGAGAATAAACAAAATTAAATTGGATTAAACAAACTTTTTATTATAGCAAAATTTGATTACGCAAAAATAAATAAAATAAAAAACAAAATAAAATAAAAAAATATATATATATTATACAAATTTGAGAACAGTGTAGAAATTGTGTTTTTGGCTGCATTTAAAATTGAAATTGACGCCTGGTGTACACTCTATAAACTGACTATATACTATGATCACGATTGTATTTATGTATGTATTTATGTACGTGTGTATTAAGCGAATTGCATTAATTCTAGTGAGCCAAAAGTTAATTGTATTCCAAACAATAAAAAGGAGCAACTGCAACATTTAATCAACCTAATTGAATCAACTTACTTTCACTTCAAACTTTATTTAATGCATTTTCAGGCTTATAATGTTACTAAATTAAATATATATTTATATGCAATAGTATGAAATGATTTAATTCTCAATTAAAATTCAAACAAATACGTATTGAGGCATTTTAATAAATTTCCTAAACATATTTGTTTGATATTTCTTCTTTTTTTTTTTGATAATAATACCATTGCAAGCGTTAAGTATTAAGCGAAATTCAAATCAATCAAGAAATATGTCAGTTTTATTTATATATATATACAAAATGATGAAACCAATAAATATAATTTAATGCAATTTCAATATATGCGCAAGATTTGACTATTTATTTTTATATATATTACTATAATGGGAAATAGCTTTAAAAAATTTTTTTTTCAGTTGAACTTGAAGATATTCTTGTTAACTTGTGTCACACAGCTTTTCTGAGAACTTTCATGCGAAATCTTCGCTTTGCAGCAACAATAAACAAGCTGCGTTAACTTCTGACATTTTAGCCGGCTTCAAGAATAATAAATATTCAGCACTAATTTTAATGCGCGCACAAGCCAACAAAAGAAAATACCGGAAAAATGTGCTTAAATGGGGAATGCGAGACTAGCTAATACCCAAGCATCTATAATCCAATTCGCTCTATAGAATAGTAGACACAGCCAGCAACTGCTAGTTGAAACTGTGCTTGTTGCTGTTTGGCTTACTCGACTACCGAGAATTTCATTAGCTACAGGGTACAGAAGCCACGAGCAGCGACCATAAAGACAGCTGCAACAGGCGCACAAAACACTTATTGCAGAGATTTAAATAAATTTCAGTTGGCGGGGGCCAAGGCGGAGCTCGAGGTGGTGCTTTAAAGTCGCCTCGTTTCATTGAAAGTTCACACGCTCGTTGCTGCCAGGGCGGTTCGGCTCGTGGCTGTTGCTATTGCTGTTGTTAGTATTAGTATTGTCAGGGGTGCAACCGACAGCAACTTTGTCTGGGTGAGTATAAAACAAATGTCAAACACACACTCTCTCACACACACACACATGCACACAATATACACACACCAACACACATACACCCAGTGAGCTTGGACATGTGGAACTTTTAGTTAGTCACTTAGTCACTCGAACTGAATGTTTTCTGATTATTTTTGTATGGTGTTAAATAGCAAAGAGTTTTGGCAAATGGCCTTTACAAACACACACACACTCTAGTGTGTGCATATCTATTTGCATAATTCAGTGATTCAAACAATGTGACAAGTTGCTTGCAACGCCTGGGCGAGACTGTTGCTGTTGCTATTGTTTTTTGCTAATGCTGTTGCTGTTGTGTGTGTGTGTTTCTGCTGTTGCCATCGTTGAAGCATTCAAGCGCAACTTTGGACGGTGCTTTATGGCCTGGTTGCCGGCTTGACTGACTGTTGGACCGGCTGACATGCCATGTGCCAGGCATGTATGTGTGAGTGCGAGAGTGTGGGTGTCATTGGTGTCATTGTTGCCTGCTGCCTGACCCCACTTAAGAGCAACGCCAGCACACTTTGCCTGACTTTTTGGCATTTTTAATTAGGCAAACTTTTGTCAAGTGTGCGCCGTGGGTTAATTTTTCATGTATATATCTATTGCGCAAACGCCTAGCTTAAAGCTTGCAAATTTATGTTTATCCTAGCTGATTGGCTGACTGACTGGCTGGTTGGATGCTGATTAATGCACGGCTCAAGTGCTGAGAAAACTCAAGCTGTAAAGCTTAACTTTGGCAACATTTTGTCTATATTACAGCCTGATGAAGAAATTTAAATTCTTATTCGAAACGCAATTTCGAAAATTGAGCAAAGACTTGCAGAAGTAATTTATGCAGGGGCAGGAAATGTTTGACATCCAATCGCTGTGTGAACTCAGTAATGTGTAAAGTGATGTTATCATAAAATAATTAATATATAGTATAAATATTTTTAGCTTCAAATGTTTTGATTCTTAGTGTTAAGCCAACAAATGTGTAATTAATTTCCATTTACACCTTGGCGAGAACTGAATAAACAGCCGATAGGCGCATGCAAGCAATCTAATTTACAAGACTACTAAATGTTTTCCTTTAGCCTTCCTCGCTCTCTGCTGTATCGCTCTATGTCTCTCTCTTTCTATGTATCTGTATGCTTCTTTCTGTTCACTTTACTTTTCCACTTTCGCGTAAGCCTTTATTGTCTGCAAATAAATATGAGAATATAAGAAATGTAGAATAGCTTACAAAGTTGTTGATAAATTAATTTTGTTTTCAGATTATATTTTAAATGTGTTCAATTAAAAAAGAACTTTAAACGGCTTTTACGATTTTATTGGCATTGGACTGGTGCATTTGTGATATGTTTATCCCAAGTTATACTTTCGTTTTACATGTGTGACTAGCTAAAAAGTAATCTTTAACTTTGATTTAGTATTATTTAGTATTAATTAAGTTAATTTTGAATTGGGCACGAGTTGCCTTACTTGTTTGTGTCCTTAAATTCCCACTGCTCTGCATGCATAGGTTTCTATAAGCGCAACTGATCATATGAGTGATACTGAATGAGTATTCACCAGTCGGTTGTATCCAGCTTGCCTGCTGTGCATATATAGACTTTCACGCTACTGCAATTGTTGTGTACAGTTCTTGCAACATTTACTTTTTATGCGTCATTCATACGTCACTTCTGTTGTTTGTAGCTGACATAAAAAACACACACTCTAAGTCACACACACACACGCATGCAAGGACACGCGCTGGCACACGCTACTAATTTTTATAGTTCAAGGTGAAATGCGAAACGTTGTGGAGCGGGCATCGCTACAAATAAACTTGCAACTGGTCGCGGCCTTTTGTTTTTAAAGGCAACAGTGCAACACCACATAAATTTTAAAGTCCCAGCTTGCAGTGGCACATTGGTGTTGCCGCTATTGCTGTTGCTGTTGCCCTTGCTGTTGCCGTTTCATTTTTGTTAGTAAATGGCCTGGCTTTGCCCTTTTGACATGGCGTCAGCCCGACCTGCGATTATCGAAAGTTATGACGACCCATATTTCCATATATTATACATACATATATATATATATATATAAATATATATATATACATTTGTTTTTCCGTTGTTTGCATGCAATAATAATTTATAGTGCCTCTGCATGAAAAGTGCACGGCTTATGAATAATTACGTATACGCAGGGCAGCAATCAAGCCGAGCGAAAGCATATGGCAAGTGCTCAAGAGTCAAGGTAAGTATTTTTAATTGGTAAACAACAAAGTAAAAAAGGGAATAATTTAATCAGTTTATAATAAAGTTGAAGTCCTTCTGAGTCACCAGGTCGTTGTAAAAAAGTATGCAACATGTTCCAATGCATTTTCCTGCTAATTGAGTTCATAAGCTTCATTATTCTTCAGGTACAGTGAACTGCACTCAAAGCTTTAGATAACTTAGTCAATTAAATGTTAGTGGGACGTAGCAACTGACCTAATTGTAAGATAAAATGCTATTTGCAGTTCATTCATATGAGTAAAATATACCTTTGAAGATTATGACCTAATTTCATTCTAAAAGGGTTTTTTTTTTGCAGTACAAAGTTACTTTCATTACCTTTCATTACCTAGCCTCACTTCTTCAGTATCAAAAGAGTCAACAAAATATTTAGATTGCGCTATAAATGATAAATCAGTGGCAATTTTTCATAAAAGAAGGCACTGCGTGTCATCTATCTTGAAATCGTGAAATTATGCAAAATCCAATCTTATATTAATTAAGAAAAAAAAAACAGCGTCTAATAGAAAAACATTTTTGTAGAACTATAGCTCAAATAATATAGAAAATAGTCAACATTGGCCGGGCGCAATCCTGATGCCGCACTTAACATATATACATATAAAAATCATTGTTAATAGTGAAACATTTTTATTCACGTGCCTGCTATGATTGACTTTACCGTAGCACATCCATCAAAAATGTTTTCACGAATTAGGTGACCTTGATTAATTTCAGCTCGAATGCTTAATGGATTTTCACACAATATTTGACTTACAGCGATCTACGCTGAGCTCAGAATGAATGTCCTCTTATATAATACCTTTAATTAATTGGCACGATTTTCCTCGGCGTGTAATTTGAGCATAGGATCTTTCACTCACATCACAGCTGCCAATTAGCATCACTAAAACCCGAGATCCATAGTCTTGGATATTTTTTCACGCTCAACAGTATTTACTCCTTATGCAAAGCAAGTCGAAAGTAAGTAGTGAAACCATTTTTGCTGTTATAAGTAAGCAGCTTACACACTGCATTCAACTTCTTGACTTTGTAAGACTTTAACGATTCTGGCTACAGTCCTACATAGGAATATGTATATATTACATTTGATATGTATGGCAAATTGAGCAATTGCATGTTTGCGAGCTTGAGTGTAATAATAATGTCAGCTCTTGTGGCATTTACATATATGTAACTATGGGCACGTCGTCGCTCAAGCAAGACATCTGGGCACCGACGCATCTGCTGGCGCCCTTGACCAACTTGCCAATAAGTAAAATTCAAGTGATAGCCGCAAAAGGTCACGCACAAGACGCTGGCATAAGGCCCCAAGACTGAAAGCAAATTTGCAAATAATTGCTGCCATAATTGCGGAGCTGCCGAATGCCTAATTGAAAAGTGGTAAACAAATTGTGGAACTAATTGCGTATACGCTGTGTATAACAGCATTTCCACAGAATCAATTGCCGTTGAAAGGCATGTGTGTGTGTGTCTGTGTCTGCTCCATGCATTGATGTTGCCACAGTAACAAAGCTAATCAGAGTTAACATCGAAGCAACAAATGTAAATCAACCATTTATCATTGGGCAACAACAGAAGCAGCAGAAGCAACCAACAATTGTTGTCAACGGCAAAACCACTGAGCTGTTAAAAGTACCATTGAATACAACAACAACAGCAGCATCAACAGCGGCAGCAACAATGTCAACGATGCTGGAAGACAACTGCACAAACACTCGAAAGATACACAAAAAGTTAACTACATGCATGGCTAGATGCGCTGGCTCGAGACACAGATATAGATTGAGATATAGCTATAGATACCTAGGCAGCACTACCTGTACCCACAGCTACGCGTGCGCTAACTAGGTTTGTTTATTGCACATTGTCAGCGAGAGCCAGCGAGCGATTCGGCTCGGCGACTCGCCTTGGATAAGGCGGAGCAGCGATCTAATCAGCATCACTTAACATGACATGAAATTTCTCAGACGCTCGGTTAGCCGCGTCGTCGACGCGCGATCGAAGCATTCATATCGCCTGCATGAAGCGCTCGACTCAGCTTCAGTTGCAGCCTCACAGTCACCCTTTGCTATTTGCAAGTCAAAAGCCGCGCTCGCCAGACGTGCACAAAAAACGCGATTAAAGTGCATTTGGATAATAAAAGTACGAAAAAATATTGTTGATGATTGTCTATCAAAAAAAAACAAAAAAAAATGAAAAACCAATGAGCTGCAAGTGCTAATAATAAAAAATCGTTTTATTTATTTTGCGAGTGTGTGTGAATAATTGAAACAGCAACTGTGCAATCCGGCCTTAATTTGGCTAATTGATAGATTGAGGGCAAAGTGCCCGACGCCTATTTAATTTGCATATGGCCTCTGGCCAGGAGTGTGTGCAAATAAACAAAATTGAAAGTGTTAAATTGTGTACAACATTACCACGAATACGTACCTGGGTCAATTGGCTAAAAGCAGGGACGACATTCTATTTTAGGCGCAGATCGATTCAAAAACTTGAACTGCGCGTCAATCAATCATAATTTGCAATGCAATAACAACAACAACAAACAAATAACAAAAACAATGCCTAAGTCAGATAGTGTTGCGGCAATGCATTGGCAATGCAAATTGCTGTTCAAAATAATATTATTATTGATGCTGCAGCAATACACAAGTGGAAAGCTCTACATTTTGACATGTAAACACAACTGCGCCCAACCTCGCCCACATTCTGCGTGTTCTCTCTAATTACCTGTAATTTGCACTGTGCTGGGCATAACTGGCTTCATCTCGATGATATGCCACTACATAGGACGTAGCTTTCAATGGTATCTGTTGACATACGACAACGACGAAGAGAAGTCGCTGGGCACTGTTTCGGCGGTGCTCTTTTGCATATTGGCTCTGCAAACTGGCCTCACATCGCTCGCTGTCCACCTATACGCTCTGTTTGCTGGACGCTCTACGTCAGTTCTTATGGGAGAAACTGGACGACTATCTATACTACGTGCGTGCCTTTGGCAATTCAGTAGAGTTATGCTTTGGGATTTTACTCTTTATAAATGGGTCCTGGATCTTGGTCTTTGAATCTGGTATGTGCTCTGTAGTGCTAATGGCCTTGCCGTCAAATTACATTAGCACAATCAATGGCATAAATCATTCAAATTGGTATATGTGAATATATATGCTTATATAAATGTATATATGATATATATCTCCAATTTGTATAGGTTGACTCTGTGAGTTGTGTGTGCTTCTGTCAAACTTTTTTGCTGCAGGCCTTTGAAGATGTCTGTGCCATCTGTTGTCAGGTGGGTTTAATAGCTAAATTCCATTTCAAAGAAACACCTATATATACTTCGTTTCTTACAGGAAATGTACTCAGCAAAGATAACGCGTTGCCATGGCGTTTGCCTGCGCAAGTAGCTCTATGTGCAGGATCGCTGTCCGCTGTGTCATGATGTATACTGACAAGGCCGAGGAGAATGCGCAAGAATCTGCCGCAGCGGCAGCGGCAGCGGGTCAAGCTGAGCAGCCAAGAGACGTAAGTGGTCTGACAGCTAGTAATACATTACTACAGAAATTTAAGTCATTCTGATATATTTGATACTCCATACCACAGGACGCAGCCAATGCTGGAGCGGAGCGTCTAACACCCATATAAATTCATACCGTTGTATATGAATACGCCGAATGAAACGTGAATTCAAACACAGATCTTTGTACATTAAGTTTATGGTAAAAAGCTGACCCAACTATGTTGAAAATTTTAGTTTTAAGCTTACAGTAAAAATGTGCTAAAAATAAAAAAAATTTACCACCGAGTCGGAGCTGACTTCCGACGGCCTCTACCCCTACTACTGAACGACTGTTCCACAGTCAACAATTGGTGTAATCCTTGCGTGTTCTCATCTAGGGCTGCCCGCCACGGTTAATCGGTCAACATAGCCGTTTACCAGCTGATCTATGCTGCCGTTTTTACCGACGGCTTCGAAGTCAACTGCAAGCAGTATCGCAAGTCCCTGCTGAAGGAGATTCAAGGCGTTGGCAACATTGTGTCAGTGATCAAGGCCCGTTTGTCCTGCGCCGCAGTGTTTGATTTCATGGACTACTGGTTCTCATTCTGTCCTGGTTCATATTGTTTAGGTGGATCATCGTGTGATCAATATCGCCAACTGCCGAGTTTAGAGTACGAAGAAAAGGACAACAAAACAAGGTAAATTACTTTGCACGTTTACATTCACATTTTACATTCACGGCTTTAGCCGCCATTTACGCAATGTACAAATAAATGTATGAAAAAGTTAAATTTAAAAAGCCAATTCAAATTCATTGGAAATGAGCGCGGTAAACTAATCGATAAGTTTCAAAAGTAACCATGTCACTAATAAAAAAAACGGCCCATTTAAATGAGAAGTCTGGCTACGCTGAGCATAAACGGATTTGTTAATTGAAAATACTAAATATTCCAAAATACAGAATTAACTCATTAGATTATTCAAATTAAACTATAATTTAAAAATCTTTAAGAATAATAATAATGAAATGCCTAGTTGGCATTATCAGACCTCAAATCATGTAATCGATAGTTGGCAGCACCGGGTGTAGTAACAAAATCATCGATAGTATGCGTATATCGAGTCTTCTTCGATTTTACTGCTGACGTGCCGCAACCGAATTTGTTTACGTACAAAAAGTGCAAAATTGTCAGAAATCTCAACATGTTTGACATACAGACACATATGGTAAGTGAACCAACACGCAGGACGCCATTATTCCACTATTTCAACAACCGATTTTCCCAGGACTTTGCTGGCCAGGCCAAAGCGGAGCACTGGTCCCGCATCATAATAACCGTCTTCGGAGTAATTGGCCTGATATATGGAGCGATTGTGCAGCAGTTTTCCCAAACTGTCTACGTGCTGGGTGTTGGCTTCCTGATATCTTCCATAGTAAGTGGTTAGCTGACTTGACCCCACATATTATTAACCTTTCTCCACCATTCGCTTAGGTCACGATTCCCCCGTGGCCCATCTATCGCCGCAACCCGCTCAAGTGGCAGAAGCCGGTGAACACCGAGCCGAAACAGCAGCCAACAGGCGACTCCAGCGATGAAGGCAAGAAGAAGAAGAAGTAGTCTTAGATATATATGTATATATGTGTACAACTAAATAAAAGTAGCTTCAGTTAACAGTAGCATCTCCTGACATCGGGATCTGCTCAAATCGGACGACGGTACGATATCAGCTCGTTGTGGTCGTAGTACTTGTGTATGAGATCATACATGTTGGCGAAGAAGTACAGCAGATTGTCGTACTGCCCGTTGTATGGCGACTCGGGTTGCCCACGATCCGCCGGTGGCGGATCCACCGTGAGTGGTGCCGCCAGCTGATGGAAGCCCTCGGTGATCTCGAGGTTGTCCAGGCCGCGATAGGCGGCGTCGAGGCCCCAGGCATTCACGTGCAGCTCCAGCAGGAACTGGTGTATGGCCTCGATGGTGGCCAGGTACCAGCGGGGACTGCCGCGCTGATGGCGCCAGAACTGCGACAGGCGATTCTGCAGCACCACCGTGCGCAGGGCGCGCACGCGCTCGTCCGCATAGATGCTGCGACTCTGGTTCCAGGTGCTGTCAATGAAGACGGCCCGGCGTACGGGCAGATTGCCGAAGGTGTAGCACTTGGGGCTTGGCTCCGCTTCCGCCTCGCCCACGACCTCGTCCATGCGGCGGCGCAGCATTGTGCCCATGTGGTGGCCCTTGGGCAGGCCGTAGTTGTCGTCGATGTTCAAGTGGACGTCGCGCGCGAAGAGCTGCGGCACCGTGAGACTCGTGGCACTGGGGAAGATGAGCACCACGCCATCCTCCTGCCTGTAGTCGGGTATGTCCGGGTAGGTGTGGATGCGCACGTTGTGGGGTGCCAGCACCGCCGCGTGCGCTGCAGTGCTCTTGCCATCGATCTCCTTCTTGTGCTTGATGATGTCTATGTGCAGGGGCAGCTCCACCAGCGGCAGCAAGTCCACCAGCTCGCCCACGGGAACGTAGCAATTGTAGCAAAAGAATTTGCGGGAGCGATTGCAGTGGCGGCAGTTGTGACGGCCCTCGATTGTGTCCAGCACCGAGTGGTCCGCTATGCGCATGTTGACAAACGGATACTTGCGCGGCTGTCCCTTTGTGGCGACGGGATGTGTCATCGTCGCAGCCAGGTGTTCCACGTTTAAAGCAGAATCCAAAGGAATTCCTCGAAGGCTGAAGCAATCGTGCTAGGGTTGCCACATGATTCAATGCTTTCTTGTGTTTATCTATTGCACATCTTTTTCAAACAGTCTGGCAGCACTAAAAAGGTGTGCTGCCAGCTAAAAGCTGCCTGCAATATCACTCACTTAAGCGCCAAATTCAGAATTTGAAAATTTGTGAAGTGTTATTTATTCGTGATTTCTCATTAGTTAATCTAAACAAACTTAGCGCAACGTATAAAGCCATCGCTGCTTGCAATATACACACAATCGTTGGCACCACAACATATGGCATTCACGCAACTCCCAACGTCCACTTCGCCCAGCGGCGTTGGCTGCTTGGCCGCCAGATCTGTCCAGCCCTTGACTTTGTTGTCGTAGCCACCGGAGTACAGGTGATCCTCGTTGCCGCATATGCTATTCACAATCATGTCGTGGCATTCCTGTGATTTGGATAACAATCAGTACCGCCTAAACAGCTAGAGAAGGGACGGACTCACCGGCAAACGCCAAACGTGGGAGAACTTGTGCTCTGGCAGATTATTGACCAGCTGCAGGCCCATGCCAGTGCGATCGGGAAATGCCAAAAAGCTTCTCTTCCCCTCAACCAATGGGCCGAGCAGCGTGAGGGGCGACTTGCCAGGTATGACCGTCTTGTTGCTGTACTTCCCAGACTTGCTCTCGGCAATGACAGACACAACCACGTCCAGGTCGCGCACCGTGTAAATGAGCTGCTGCTCGCCGGCCAGCGACTTGACCTCCTCCACCAAGTTGTACTTGAAGAGCATGCGATCGTTACTCCAGGTGGTCACCACGCCCTTGTCATCGCCCGTGTAGAGCATGGGCCCAGCGCAGTACATGGCCTGAATGGCGTCGTCGCAGCGGAATAGCTCCTGCACGGAGCTCTCTTCATACGGCGGCACTGTGTACTTCACCTGACCATCGCAGCTGCTCGAGTACAGCTTGCCCTGCTCGTTCCCGGCCATGCAGTAGATGTACGCATCGTGGGCATTCAGGGTGCGCAGCAGCTGCAGCGACGCTGACCAGACCTGCGGTGGGGCGACAGCTGAGTGGATGAACGTACTTGGCCTAGCCGGTCAGCTAATCTAATAATTACACGTATTTTCCCATCGGCCCCGCCGGAGAACAGCTGATTGTTGACGTACGACACACAGGTGGCGTCGCCCTCGTGGGGCTCCGTTGAGGTGTGCTCGATGCGAGCGTCGGGCATCTGGCGAGCGGTCCAAAGCGAAACTGGCCTAGCATGGACCAAGACGACACGACCAAGAGGCAGCCATATAGCGTGGTTTCTATATATAGGCACCGCTCTCTGGCGTCTATTTATAGGTGTGAAAAGCGCACACTGCCCACGAGAAGTAAGTGCACCGAGTTCTTTTTATACATATATTTTAAAACACTTTAGTTTCACAATTGAATTCGCAATTATTTAGTTTTCAGCAAGTAAATACATAGAAATAAGTACATTTATGTATATTTTATATATAATATTAGTCGAGATTGCATTTCTGTCGCATCGCCTAACCAAAGGTCGCACTAAATTGTTAACTAATTGAACTAAAGATGGAATCAATTCCCTTCGACCAGGTATCACAAAAGTAGCTTAACTCAAACACATCGAAACCATATATACGTACGAAACTTAACTTAACTTGATACACCTCCCCCCTCTTATCTTCACTATGCGATTCTCTAACGGGTTTCTCCAATGTTTCTCGAATTTCTTTGGTAGATTGTCATTAAGCTAGACGCCGACAATTACGCTAAGAACTTTTACTCTAATTTTAGCTGCACGATGAAATTGAACTTATTCCATTTACGCGCCTAGCACAAAGTGAATACACAGATCGTTTATTTTTATAGACGTTTGATTATGCAGAAGCTGGCTAACATATTTTTATTTCATTTTCTATTTGTTCTATGGGGGACCAAGCGAGAGTGTTACTATTTCCGATAGCTCTATTTCAACGGGTATTTAAGATATCGATATCAGCTGACTGGTAAAATATTCAGTAGGTTTTGCAATATTTTAGATTTGTTTTGACTTAACTTGGCAACATTCAAGACGCGATGGCTGGAATTCAAATTGAAGTACTGCCAGCACGCAGCCCTTTTAATGATATGATATTCCATATAATAATGGCATGAATGTCGCCTCAAAATAAACTTAAAATCAGCGCAATATCTCAATTGATTTTTGATCTATTACAATTTATTTATCTATATCTCTTATCTGGTCACCCTGCACATATTTCACGAATACCCCTAATCTAGATATTGATCTGTAATTTCATTTAGTTTTTTGATAGTTTGCTTAAAGTTGAACATGTTGAATGCTGAATCTCATATTTTACTATAGATTAGAAACTTTTATTGGAGTTTCTATATAGAAGCCATTTCTGGACCAGACGTTTCGTCTCTGACTTATAATTCTGTCTATCCTCTGCACTCTTTCACATTTTCCAGTTGATTCGACTTGCAGAATCGTTTGGCTTATACTAGGGACATCGATTTACGTATATATATGTATATTGAATTAATAGACAGACATTTGCCATGATATGGCCGGAGCACAAGCGTCTGCCAGCTGCGCCCAACACTTAACTATGTATAATACACACAATTGATAAAATACGTATACTTAATAAACAGACATTTGAGTATTGCTTGGCTCGAGAGCTTTGACTAAGATGTTTTCGCGCTTGAGTAGAGCCTTAATCCGGGTATTAGCTGGGAGCGAATCGAGCATCACCGGCATCGCCGGCATACAGAGACACTCTAGACATAGTAGGCATTGTAGGGATTGCGCTTCTCCAGGCAGGGCAGCACGCACTCCAGCGTATTGCGGAAGGCGTCGCGAAAGTCCCGATTGAAGTAGGCGTAGATGAGCGGATTGAGGGTCGAGTTGAAGTAGCCAATCCAGAAGAGCACCACGACAACCACGTCCGGGCAGGGGCAGGCGGTGCCACATAGCGACGTGATGACATACCTGATGGATACATATATATAGAGAGATAGAGAGAGTGAGAGAGAGTGAGAGGGAGGAAGGGATGGTAGGGAGAGGGGCCTTGGGCATTGCTTACCATAGAAAAAAGGGCAGCCAGCACAGCAGAAACACGCCCATGATGATGCCCAAAGTACGAGCGGCCTTGTGCTCGGCCTTCCAGCCTTTCGCGGGTCGCACCGAGCCGCCTGTTCGGGTCAGATAAAGAGATGCCTTGATGAGATTTCGATGGGAGTTACAAAGCTGATAAGCTAAATTTGAACTTTGGCACAGAGTTGGGGCCGTTGCTGCAGCTGCACAAATTCTGTTCAATGTTGTCTGAATAGATATATATACACGCGTGTTTGTGTGTGTGTGTGTGTGCTTAAGTGTGTGTGAATACTAAGAATGCTTAGGCGTGTAGAGCCATGTGTGACGGCTCATGTTTAACTTTGACATTAATATTGCTGCTTGTCGCATATGTTGTCGCTGCTGCTGCTGCTGCTGTTGTTGTTATTGTTGTTGTTGTTCTTGTTGTATCGATGATAAGCACAATTGAGCAATGAGTTTTTGTCTCTAACTGGCCCCGAGCAACTTGGTTCGGCGCCATTTAACCAGTCGAGACTAATCGAGTTTGTGTGTGTAGCAGAAGTAATAAAAGCGAAGCAAACAATTGTAGGGTACAGTGCTTGCATAGACACAAGCACCCACCCACCCACACACCCACCCACACACACACACACCCTTACACCCACACACAGTCTCGCACACGTAGCAAACATAAACATAAACAGCATTGAAAAGTGAAAGTACATAAACAAAATGAAACAAAATCCGGCGGACAAACAGACAAACGGTAAGCAACAGGCGGAGGCAAACAAGTTGAGCCACGTTCAATGCGCCCGAAATTATAACGGAGAGAAATGGGCAAGGAAAGCAAAAGAAAATGCACGTGCATAACGGTAGCAATTATGTACAGCACCGAAGAAGACCTCAAACAAAACATAAAAAAAGGAGAGAAGAGTTTTAGCTTGAGTTGTCGACGGTAATGCGAGGAGTAATGCGAGGCACTTGCCAGTTTGTGTGGATTGTCTAAAGTTTTTAAATGTTATTGTTAATAATATTGCTGGTACTTAAGATTGATATAACTATACAGGTGATTGTAGCTTAGGTTACCTATATACAAACCACTGAGACTTGGCTATCTTATAGAATATTTTCTTATAGTTTATGAGGTGTGTAAAGCTTTGTACAATGCATTGATGTGCGTAAATCCATTTGTCAAACTATAGACTAATTAATTAGACAAATTAATATATATATATATATATATATATATATATATATATATATATATAGACTAATTAATTAGACAAATTAATATATATATATATATATATATATATATATATATATATATATATATATATATATATATTAATTTGTCTAATTAATTAGTCTATATATATATATATATATATACTATATATATTAATATGTAAACTGGTAGCTGGAAAGCAAGAACATATCTTCGTGTGTATAATCGGATTAAAATATAATGTATATTTTTTTGGAATTTAATCATCTGGTCAGTAGGTATATATATATATATATATATTAATTTGTCTAATTAATTAGTCTATATATATATATATATATATATACTATATATATTAATATGTAAACTGGTAGCTGGAAAGCAAGAACATATCTTCGTGTGTATAATCGGATTAAAATATAATGTATATTTTTTTGGAATTTAATCATCTGGTCAGTAGGTCGTGGTGGGTTGGAAACTTCGATTTATTAATAAGTGTACTTGTCAAGAATTGTTTTGTTTGTTTCGCCAGAGTTGAACGTTCTTCCTTATTTATTTCATTTTATAGCTGCAAACTCTATCGAAGATTTTTTTCTGATTTATTTTCATTTAATGTTGCCAACCACTCAGTCAGTATGAAAGATATGGAATGGCAATTACATTTTTGTCGACCTGTACATATTTTATAGAGGATACAGATTTTACTTGACGAGAGTGCAATATATATATATATATATATTATAAATATTTAATATATATATTCAATGGCAGCAAATTGGTTTGCATTCATACTGACATGCGTCTAGTCGGACGGAGACACGGCACGACAGACATTGCACACAATATAAAAATTCACCTCATGGACGAGTGAAAAAAGTGGTTAATTAAATCAACATTTTATTTTCGGGTGTGCTTCATTTTTTTCAATATACAATATGTTTGGGCTGCGAGGTAAATCATCTAGGTGTTAACCATATATTGATATATATTGAGTCTAACTATTTTTCCCAAGGTCCTTAATTGTTTTCTCATCCTTTTCTTATTTGTATATAATACCCAAATATATCAATACGTATTATAATCAGCTTTAATGCAATATTATTTTTTTGTTTGCCAAATTTATTGATTTTTATATGTTCTACTCAAATTTATATGTTTTTGCTCACATATTTTTATACAATTTTCTTTTGCCCTGCTCCTTATATTTGTCCTTCTTATATAATATTGAGGGTATTTCGAAAAGTAGCCCTTCCTTTAATGTTTTATTACGACCTCTAAGATCAGACGATTGGAGCTTTACAACAATTTATAGGATTAGAATGATCTGTATTTACAAGTGTGGCCGAGTGTAGGTGCGGCTATTGGTCTGTGAGGAGAGGCGCATGAATGACACATAGATAGATAATGGGGAGTTATGCATGGCAAAGTGTTCAACAGCAATGCGAGACTGAGATAGAAAGAGCGAAAGAGAGAGAGAGAGAAAGCGGATGGGAGAGTGGTTCGGTTGGGAGTTCGAATGAGCAGTATGCGGAGTGTTGCGGAGATGACAAAACAACTCACCGGCTGCACCACAATGACTACATCCGGTTTTGAAGCGCTGCTTCCGGTTCTTGCTCTGCTGCCAGCATGCTGCGAGTGACGCCAATTGAGTGTGCCAGAAGCGTGATCGCGTGCGCGTATCCGGAGCCGTAGCCGAAGCCGAAGCAGAAGCCGTAGCTGAAGCCGGAACCGGAGCCGTAGCCGTAGCCGGAGCTGAGGCCGGATCGTGATTACTACGTTTACTACTTGCTCTGATTGAGGTGTTGGTGTCGTTGGTGGTATTGGTGGTGGTAGTGGTGGTGGTGGTGGTTGTGGTGGTGGTGGCGGTGGTGCTGGCATTGACCGTGATGTCGGCACCACAGAGCGGACACTTTGGCAGCGGGCTGGCGGCCTGGGCGGCAAAGGTAATGCCGCGCGGCTTTTGCTCAATATTTTCGGCCTCGTCTTCATCCACAAAAATGCAGATGCCGCCGCGTCGTATAAGCGAAGATTTATTCGAAAATTCGCGCTCTGCTCGAAGTTTTTGGTTTTTTTTTTTTTTGATTTGAGGACGATCACAATTTGAGTTGAGTTGGAAGAGTTTTTGATATTGGTTGGATATTGAACACAATTTGATGATTTCATTAACATATATATACACACACATACACATATATATATGTAAGTACAGAAAGAGAAAGAGAGAGAGAGAGAGAGAGAGACAGGAACATATATATAGATACATTAAGATAGATTAGGTAATTGATACATATTTGTGTGGGCCAAGTCACAAGACGCATGCGTGCCATGCAACAGTTAGGGGCAAAGGAGGTGAAGGTTCATAGACATACGTACGTAGTACAGATAGAAGAAGAAGAGGTAGTAGAATGGCTGTCAACACCACAGAATAGTCAAGTTTGATAGTGTCGCATTTAGCTCTTGGATTCATAGAGACATTTGCTAGTCTAGCGCAGCACTGGGCCAACTAGGCGTATGCTTGATGTGCAGAACTAGCAATTAGTAAAGTGCTATGCAGGCAACAGGCAAACCTTTTCTATTGCCGCCTACAACTACGCTCGGCTAATGATCTAGAAAGCGATTTGCTAACACATAATCTAAGTGTTCGCTAAGTGACGCATGGGCACTGCTTCAACTCGGTCAGCTTTGAGGCAAAGTCCCAGTAGATAATTAGCCAAATACAATCACTGAGTGCGCTTGGGAGGAACTCTTTAAAATGTAAGAAAACAAAGTTAAAACATAAAATATTCAAGAGCTGCCAGCACTTAGCGACTGCTGGCAATAAAAGTTAGGCCACTTTCTGAATGTAATTAATTAGCTACGTTTTATTTAATAAGATTTTCTAGTTTGCCTTAAGATGTCATGCATAAATAGAGATATATAAAATGAGGAAAATAAATCTAGGAGATATTGAGAGATTTGGGCTAAAATATTACAGAATTTTCTAGATTAAATACGCATTAAAAAGTACAAGAAAAAATTGGTAAACTTTAATGAAAAGAACAAAAAAAGAGTTTCTTAAACACTGAGCGTCGTTAGGATGGAGCACACTCTTTCTTAATATTCACTATTTTCTACATCATTGAAGCTATCATCCTCAATTTTTTTCTATTAGACTCTATTTAAATATTCATAAAAAAAATTAAATTAGACTCTGAACGACCTCAAGAAATATTTTTAAAAATTGTTTAAGATATAGCGGATAAAAAATGGTTGCTAACAATTTGTCATCAGCATAGCGCAATTATATTATTATAAATTATGGACTCATTGAATGACTCTAAATTAAGTTAAATTTAGTTATATTATATTATAAATAAAATTAAAAAAAAAAAAAAAACAAATTATTTTTTAGATAAGGTTCAAATTGTGCAAATGAATTAAAACTGAAATCAATTGAAAATTACATAAATTCTGTCCCACGATTTCGTTAGGCACTCAGCCGTAATGACCCTGACCGTGACCTTTGCTGACCAGTTTGAAGTGCTGCCCCTGCCTAAGTCACTTTGAATAGCTGTAATGTCTTGGGGGTGGGCGCCACTTACTTGCTGAGCTGGTGGAGACACGTCCCATGGGTATGTAGCTGCGACTGTCGCTGTGCTCCTGGGAGAAGTTGATAACGTTGACATCGTAAGTGACCACGGACGCCTGTCGTTTCCGCATCGACTGAATGCCCTCGTAGCCCGTGAGTATGCTGCAGTGCTGTCGGCCTGCGGAAGCGCTGACATCCGCATCGGCGGTGCTATCTTTGCGCTTGAGCAGCGGCGATGTGATGTCCTTGTGCTCGCCCAGGGCGTGGCCATCGCTGCCGTCCACGGGCGACAGCGTGGAGTCGAGTATGATTTCGGGCTTGGGTGATATGTTGACTGGCTGCTGCTGCTGCTGATGCTGCTGGAGGTGTCCAGCTGTCGCGGGCTGCGGCACCTGCAGGTTGGTGACCACGTCCAGAGATACTGTCGATGTGTCGCTTGGCGTGTAGCCGCCAGCGGCGTGCGGCGGCGGCGACAGGAAGTACACGTTGATGGACGCCGATTGGGGAGCGTTGGCAGCCACAGCTGCCGGCGTATTCGGTGGGGACATCATGTAGTTGGAGCACACCTGATCGCTCAGCGTGCTCATGCGCTGCGGCGCAGCCTGACGCCTGGACCTGCACTGCTCACCCATCGGGAAGCTCAGCGAGCGAAAGATTTCGGCCAGCTCCGAGCTGCTCGCAATCAGCATGCCGCTCTGCTCGGGCAGCTCAGGCGGCGACAGCGACGGTGGCGGCGTGGCCGGCTGCTTGGGTGACTCGGCAAAGCAATCGGCCAGCTGGGCTAGCTCGTCGCCGCTGACGCCGCCAACGCCCACGCCCACGATTGCGTCGTTGCCAAAGTCAATTAGCTGCAGGCCACGGCCATCCGCTGCACTCGCCGCATTCTGCTCGCTGAGCACGTTGATGTCCAGCAGTATGTCCGGCTTGTTGGGCGTCGAGTCGGTGTCGCTGTGCTGCCGCGCCCGCTGCTCAAGTTTGCGTTCCTTGGCGCCGCCGCTGCCGCCGGCGCCGCCGTTGTAGCTGTGCGACAGCTTGCGATTGCGCGATCTCCGAAAGAAACTGGAGCCCTCGGAGTTGGCCTGCTGGCGCTTCTTCTCGAGAGCGAAGCACTCGGCGCTGGAGCGCTTCGTTTTGGCCAGCAGCGACATCAGGTTGAAGCCCTTCTCCTTGCTGGGCAGGTCGGGCGCCTTCGACTCGCCGATGGTGCGTATAAACTCCGAGTCGCTGGCAGCAAACGCCCCCTTGTGTCCACTGGCTGCAGCTCCGGCCTTGAGTCGAATGAAGTCCGATTCGCTCAGCGCGGCATACTTGCCGCCCGCAGCGTTCGTCTGCCGCTTGAAGTACAAATAGTTGTCCTCAATGAGCCGCTTCAGCTCCTTGTTGTCCTCGGCCAGCGGCAAGTGCGTGTCGTAATGGTCGGTCGTCTCGCTCTCGTCGCTGTTCAGGCCAAACATGCGATAGGCCGTTGACTCTGGCTCCGGCTCGCTGTTGCCGCTGCCGCTGGTGAAGCTCTGCTGCTGCTGCACGGTTGCTGCTGCTGCAACTGCTGCCGTTACGGAGGGCAGCGGCGGCGTCTTCTTTGTCAGCGTATCCCCCCATATTTGCGGATTGAATACGGGCACCGGCGCCTGCAGCTGGCTGGGTCCGGGCAGCTGTTGCTGCAGCGCCATCATCGACGGCGCGCTGTCCGTGTGCGTGACCTTTTCATAGCGCTCCTGCTCGAGGTCACGCAGATCAATGCTGCTGCGGCTGAGACGTCGCGGAGGCGGCGATGGCACACGCAGTTCATCGCACTCGTCCTTATCGTCGTCCTCATCTGTAGCTGTCTGCAGCATGTCCTGTGGAGCCGATAAAAGTACATTGAAGACAAACACACAAGTTTCAGACTCATTGGAGCACACCATTCCAAACTTAACATATTTAATGCCGTTTAAAATGAAATGAAATATAAATGAAACTGTGGCAAAAATAATATTCAAAGATGCTCTCGATAGCTCGATATATGCATATGTAAAAATATTTGTGCAAATTATATATTTATACAAATATTTATGTAAAAAATAAAATTTATTTATTTCATCTTTTCCCGGTCGAAAACTTTTTAAAGCTTATTATATTATAAAAATGAAAATGTGGTAAAAATAATATTCAAAGTTGCTCTCGGTAGCTTGATATATGCATATGTAAAAATATTTGTGCAAGTTATATATTTATATAAATATTTATGTAAAAAACAAAATGTATTTATTTCATCTTTTCCCTTATTAAAAACCTACCAAAAAAGTGGTCAATACATATGCAAAAATATTTTATTTTTCGAGTTGTTTCTGTTTTGTTGCAAACTATTTTTCTTGTCTATGAAATTAATATGATATGCATCTTTTTTCAAAGGGATATTAAGTTTCGCATTCGCTCAAACGAGGTTATTTTCGAGGCGGACTTTTGTTGAATATTTTTTAATTAATTTTCCACGAATTGAGGATTAAAAATTTGCGGCAATTACTGTTAAATAAGTAAACAGAGTTTGAGAAGTTGAACGGAGCTTTTGGCAGAAAATTAGCATTGGCGAAACTAACATCTGACCTCTGCCACTGATGGCTGTACTGTGCCGCATGTGCTCAACAAAAAAACTCTTGTAGTTTATATGAAAATCCATTCACAATATTTATGCACACTTGTGGGCAAGACTTTCCTGGTAAATATATATATTTGTATATTCTAGCGAAACATATTAAGAATGTTTGCAGACTTCTAGCGAATTGCGAGCAGACTTCCGTTTAAAAGTGTAATGAGTTCTTAAGTTTGATCGGCAATGGCTGGTGGCGATGACATTTCGATTACGAATAACCGCAGCGAGCAACCGCAAACGAAATTCGAAGAGCTCTAACGGCTTAGTGCACAGTGGGTTGGAATGGTCAGACATACCTCCAAATTGCTGAGCGCACTGTTGGTCTCCTCTCGTGCGGCCTTCGCGCTGATGTCGCAGTCGCTGGGATGCAAGTAGCTCAGGTTGGTGGGCTGCTGGGTGTGGCCCATGTGGACGCTGTTCAGCAGTATGTTGGAGCTGGTGCGGCTTAACGCCTTGCGCTGACGCACAGCCTCTCTGGAAGCAACAGACCGCAAAAGCGTCGCATTATTAAACGATTTCAGCCGCTTGGCTGCAGCAGACATACTTAAAGATGCGCCAGTACATAACCAGCATGACGATGCCCGGTATCCAGAAGCTCACCGAGCTGGAGATGAGGGCGTAGGCCTTGTTGACCACAAACGAACATTGATCCGGATGAAGCGAAATCTCACGCAGATGCTCGGCCGTCGTGTACCAGCCCAGGAAAATGGGCGTGAACGAGATGAGGGCGGGCAATATCCATACATTGGCGAGCATAAAGCAAACGGTTCGATGTGTCATATTCAGAGGATACTCCAAGGGACGCACTATTGCGTAGTATCTGTTGTGGGGCAGCAGGGAAACAAAAACAAGCTTAATTAACGCTCCAATCGTTCAATCAATACAGCAGTGCTAATGGCACCGGAATGTTATGGAGAGCAATCGCCTTTCGTATGTATTGGGATACATTTTTAATTCGCAGAAATATCTCTTATTTTGTAAAGTTTTTATTCACTGCAAATATCGACTTTTAATTGGTCGGAAAGCAAAACGAACCGGAAAATAATGCAAGCAAATATCCACGAAAACTCTTTTATAGTAAACACTCATATTTCAGTGCGTTCAGCAATTAAGAGTGCTCTAGTCGACTGGGTTGCTCGACTGGGAGATACCCTGAGTCTTGAACCCGCTAAATATAATTGTTTAAATATAAAGTTTTTAACTTTTGTGGCTAGGACGAACAACATTGAATGGAAATCCATTGAATAGTTCCACAATGTCTCCTCCTTATACACAGATATCTTAAGCACTAGGCAAACAAGCAGGCTGAGTGCTATCGATGGATCAAGAGCTTTATGCTCTGGCCATAATTAATTAAAAATAACCAATCAGATATAATAATTCAAAGAGAGCTTTATTTGCCAGGCGCACGTTGTATAATACAAATAGCTTATAGCAGACAGGGAGGCTGAGGCCGGGCCGTGCGCTTATCTGGAGAGAGAAATCAGGTGGAGTACTCCTGCTCATGCTCGATGGCAATTCATAATTTGAGAATCGTTTGTTTATTGAAGTTTGAGAGGAATTTCGATGGGAAACATTAATTAATTTGGTTCAATTTCTTTCACGTTCTTTTTGTTATTCTTGCCGCTCTTCCGTTACGTGGCCTTGCGTGTTTTGCCCGAGCCTGCGAAAGGTGTGCGAAATATAAATTAATTAAAGCAGACAAACAAAGGCTCCAGCCACTGGCCACTGGGCATTCGCCCACTGCTGCTGCTGCTGCCGCTGCCCAGTTGTGTGTCCCAGCTGCTGGGGCGTCCGCTTAGGCCACAGCTCCAATTAACAGTAACAGTCTGGTCGGCGGGGCGGAACGGGGCTTTGGGGCGTAGAAGTTTGGCCACTAGCCGAGCGGCCCGTTGCCCGTGTGCAAATCATTTGGGCCGCATTCATCATACGCCCCGGCCCAATGTTTGCTTTTGATGTGCGCGCCATTCACGGTAATTAATCGTTTCTCATTGGCAGCGCGCGCAGTGGTTTGAGAGTCTGGCCACAAGATTAATGGATCCGCTATTTAAAGCGCCTTCAGTCGCACGCACAAAAATGTGTTTGTTGTGCATTTTATGGGTTAGAGCTAGGGCTGTGCACTCACCTGTCCACCGATATGCAGCACAGATGCAGTATGCTCGCCGTGGAGAAGTATACGTCCAGGCTGTTGTATACGTTGCACATGAACGGGCCGAACATCCACTTGCCGCCAGACAGCTCCACGGATGCGTTGAATGTCATCGCGCAGAGGGCGACCAACATGTCGGCCATCGCCAGCGAGACAACGAAGTAATTTGTTATAACGCTGCAAACGAAACAAAAGGAAGCGCAACATTAAATGGACATCGCGGTTTACGTTTCGCAAAGCCACCAGTCAGCCGCCCATCCGTTCAGCCGCCCAACCACCAATTGCCAGCAGCCACAGCCGCAAGCCGCCCACACAGTAAAAGACATGTCAAGCAAATGACATTGCATTTGCTTGCAGTGGAGTAGACGGCGTGCGGTCCCCATCTCCGATCTCCGACTCGCATTTGGTCTCAGTGCACTCCATTTCCCTGGCGCAGTTGCCGCCAGCCAGCTAGGTCACCTTTATGCGGCAATTTCTCCGTATCCTTGACTGCCATAAGTCATTCGCTTGACTAGCTATGCAAGTGACAGTGCCTGAGCCGAATAAGTTGAGTCAAGTGCCACGTTTATGCGCCAACTCATGTCACGAATACGAAATTGCCGAGCTAAGCTACAATTTATGCAACTATTTCAATTTGCTTCAGCTGTGGGATCTCTGTGTCCTCTTACTTATTAAAGTTATACATTTTTAAGGAGCAGCACAACAAGGCAAGTTCATGAATGTTGCATTGTCTACGACGAAGGCCATTGTTGAACAGATTACATTTTTTAAAATCCTAGAGCAAATAACTGCTGTTGCTAGCTGTTGCATAGGACGCTTTAACTTAATTTAATTTAAGGTTTTCTAATTATATATTATAGCTGGCTCTAATATTGCGAACATCAAGAGACGCATATTAAATTATTATATTATATTTTGGAAGATATTCAGCTGTATACACTCAATTAATTTATATATCTCGGGTGTTGCTGAATGAATTTAGACCATTCAAGCAGAAAGAAATTGTTTAAATAGACATTTTGCAAGATAGCAGACTGAAAAATTGTAAAAAATTATAATGGAATGTGACTTGCTCTTGCTTTTTTCTTTAATATTTACTTTAATATTGCATTTTAAGCAAAATTATGAATGTTGACAGATAAAAGTTATAGTAGAAAGGAATTTGATAATATTGAACATTTTCCATTTCAACTTTTTTTCGTTAACTAAGTTTCTGCCCTGCTTCCATTCAAATATCAGCTACTTAGCCTTTGCAGTGTATATGATCATTCAGCCATACACTGCACATTCTTTCTTACATGCATGCATGCCTTGTACATGTAGTCTATCAATTTATAGCCAATAATTGTATAATGGAAAATGGGAATTTTTTAATTTACTTTAACTCAATAACTTAACTATAACTCAATAAATATGTAGAGTGGCCAAGGGAAATTTCATTATTCGCCATAGCTAAATGAGTGGAAATTGCATAATTTACTTTAGCTCAATGAGTGTATATAATGACAAGTGGAAGTTTCATAATTTACTTAAATAACTCCTGTGAGTTCAATAAAAAGTTGCTCTTGTAATGTTCGTTTCGCTCAAAAATTTCAAAGTCTGTCCGCTCTGCTTGGCATTTCAAGTGGCACGTAATAATAAAGGCAAGGCTCTTACGAAATTCATGACACTGTGGCTCGCATAAATGTTGCACAACAGGAGCTCACACCCACACACATGCATGCACAGGCATGCATAACTAAGTTGCCCTCAATAGTATGCTACAGTTTTGTGCATTCGTCGCTCTCTCTCACTCTCTCTTCTCTCACCTCTCTCTCCACTCTCTGGGGTGCCTTGTCAGAGCCAACGTAACGTGTGTGATATTTCTGTTCACTTTGTGTTTCATTATTCCACTTGCCGCTCATTTAAATTGCATTTACGAGCAGGTAAACAGTTTATAAAGGGTTTCACTGTTGTTGTTTATCTTATTTATGCCGTGCTGTCACAATAGTAATTAACTTGAAGGCCATGAGGTGAGCATCGCAATGGGCGCGTGCCGGACGGCGGCAAGTCGTATGTAAAATCAAATTATCTACCTACCAGCTGGCAATATGGCATTAATACATTGATGCAGTGCTGCAAGCTGTGAAGGTACTCGACTGACATTTGTTGCCCGCGTGCTGCTTGATTGATCCCTCCCCACTCTCTGGGTTGCATATTAATTACATTACTTTGTGTTATTTGTATATAGAGAGCAGAGTTCCCTCAAGCACTCACAACTTCACGCTTAACCCTAGATATGCATTCATAAAACCTTAATTCTCTGTGGAGCGATTGGCTTACCGCAGTTTCCTGTTGCGCTGCACCGAAATGATGACCAGTGCATTGCCCAGCACTGCGGCCAGGATAATTGACGAAAAGATGAAGCCCTTGAGCAATAGCAGCGATACGTCCACCCAACTGTCTTCCAGCTGCTCGCCGAGCTCCACCACGCTGCTGATGCTGGTGTTCGTGTTGCCTGTCAGATTGCTTGCGACCGTGGAGAACATCTCCAGGGCGGTGGCCGGAGACGATGGCAGCGCGGAAGATGCACCGCTGGCCGATGAAGTTGATGATGCCGTTAATGACAGCGAAGTCAACGAGGCGTCCACAAATCGTGTTGTTGTTTGCAAAGTAGTTGTTGATGTTCTCATCGTCGTTGTTGTCGCTGCTGTAGTTGTTGCTGTTGTCGTTGTGGCTGCTGCTGCTGCTGCAGTCAGCAGCAAGTTGCCGCCGCTGCCATTAGTGATGGCTGCTGTTGTTGTAGTTGCTGCTGTTGTCGTCGCGGCTGCACCACCAGCTGCCAGCATAGCCATCGATTTGCTAGGCCTTCGCGTCGCTAAAGTGGGCAATGCCGCCGCAGTAATGGCACTGCTCGGGCTGAGCGCTGCTTTAGGCGTTGACATTATTTCGACTCACTGTTGCGCTGATTAAAAGGTCTTTTGTTGCTGTCTTGCTTGCTCGGACGATAATCATTTTTCGTTCGCTCACATAATTGCAATTTGCAACTCAAACAAGCGACGGGTCAAAGTTGATACTCATCAGCGGCCCCATCAACTGACAATGCTCGGTGGCGGAAGCGTGGTCCTTGTCGTTGTCTTTGAGTGTTTGCCCAGCGCTCTACCAGTAGGCGCTGCCATCGCCTGCCAGCTGCTGCTGCTGCGGCTGCTTCCCCCTTTCAGCTCTCGTCTCACTTGTGGCCTCTGTTTGAGTTGCTCGCAGTTTAACAAAAAACTTGGCCGTGCCTCGTCGCAAGCGCTCGAACGTTCAAACGCTCAACATCCAGCGTCCAGGCGTCTGAAAATGAATGAATAAATAAATAATGGGTAAAATAAGCGCATAAGTAAAACAATAGACAATTGCAAACAAAATTTACAATCGTTCAAGATTTAAGAGCCATTGAATTTATTGAGCGGGTTGCTCTCGATATATGTGTGTGTGTGCTTATTGATGCGGCAGCAATTTGTTCAATTGTGAAACTGACTGTTATCAGACTCTGCCTTACTCTAACCCCGCCCCTGCCATCCCTCGTAATAGCGAATGTATATTGCGTATACGCTGTGTGACTACTTGGCATGCATTTTATTGAAGAAAAAAAAAAGAAAATAAAAAAAATAAGAAGAAAAATGCATCTGCATATTCTCGACGACAGTCGACAGTCAGCACACATCTGACATTCTGTGTTCAGGGACTGCCCAAGGTATTACCTTCTAATTTACATAGATTCCAAGAGGACGAAAACTCGCTTTGCAGCTACGTCACATGCATATTTGCGTCTAGCTTGATATTATTTTTTAATGGAAGCACTTATTCTTAAGGCTGCTCGGCATCCTTCACTGCCACACATGACCTTTTATTGTCTGCTCAACTTTATTTCTTCGGATTAGTTGGCTTTTGGCAGTGAATCGATAGACGAAGAGATGGATTTGCAAATCAACTTACACATACTAAGATTGTTATTATACAATAAATATTTACTTGTATGTCAGTGGGTGGCTGCAAATTGATGTTTCATCAATATGTTTGCGAAACGAATTTGAAATTCGAAACAAATACGTAAGAGTTGCTTTGTGTTTTGCTGTGAATTAAACAGTCTCTGTATTGTGTGTGTGCTTCTATACTATTGTCATAGAATTAAATATGATTTAATTTTAAATATTTAGATTGGCACGTGCGCAAGTGCTTTTATTGTCACATAAATATGCAAGAATTCGAGGAATATTTTATTGTTCAGCTTTTCTTTTATAAAAAGACAGAAGAGTTTGGCAAAGGTGGCAAATGAAAGGACATTTTATGACCTTGAACATTTATTAAATATTTTGGTTTAACGTTTAGCAAATATCCTTGAGTTATCTTAACTTGTATAACCTGTATATGACAAGTTAGGAAATACATTTGAACTTGAAATGAAAGTATAAATAGATGATAATAAATGCACAAAAATATTTTTTATTCACTTTTTATTTATATAGAGATACTAAATTGCCTTTTTTAAATGGAATTTTAGCTGAATGAGTAAAACGTTATCTATCTCTGGCTTATTTCTGATAGCAATTGATTCCTCCGGATATTTGCAAAGTTCCGTCTTAACGATAACAACTTTTTAATGTTAATTTAATAAAGCACTTGCAAATAATAGCCTTTTCTTAAATTTAAAACTTGAATTTTGATTAGTCGAATAACTCTACTATAACCATATATTTGGGTTGAAATTGATATCTGAGGGTTTATTTGGCTCTCTTTTCTTCCATCGCTCGCTCTCTCTCTCTCTGTCTTTCCCTCTTCCTGTCTCTCTTTCTACATCTCTCTATTTCTCGATCTTATTTTCACTCTTTCTTAATCTCTCTTTATCCTTTTTTCTTTCATTGTCACTATCTCTATTCATGTTTCTTTATCTCACACTTTCTCTCTCTCTCTATCCATCTATATGTCTCTATACCTCTTTCTTTCCCTCTCTCTCTCTCTTTCTCTTTTGTTGCCCATCAACTTTCTCGCTCGATTATCCGCTGTCCGGGCTTTGAGTTATTAAAGTTCAAATGCCTTTGGCAGCGACATAAATTGTTAGCAATAACTTTCAGTCAGCTTGTAGGAAGGAAAATAAGTTTTTGCTGCCCTTTACTATTCTGATTTCAATATCTTTTATGGATATGTTAGACTCATGATAGACAAGTTAAACACATACACATACACACACATTATGCATATAGAGTGCTTTACAGTGCGATTATCGTTGTTCGTCCTTCGTTCAGCAGTTTAAATTGACTTGTTCGTTGCGCTTAGTCCTCGAGTCAGTCGCTCAGCCATAGACTGGCAGGATTGGCAGCTAAATAACTTAATGTTCGGATGGCAGCATAGAACATCAGTCAACACTCGAGCAGAGAGCAAAGGACATATATAAAGCGGGTTAAAACTTGATGCAGTATGGCAAGGCTTAGTGGCCCCCTTTTAATATCCTGGATAAGTTGCCTTTTTGTCCGCTCTGTCTCTCGTCATTGTGGCATAATTAATGCCCTCGAATGCCCGATGTTGTAAGTGCGTTGTGCTGCCGGAAACTCAATAAGGCCGCTCCTCTTCCGGCAGTTGAGTTGATGCTCGAGCGCAAACGTCAACAAGTTCCAGCTTGTGTTGGGTGCTTCACTCGTCGCGTTGGTCAAACAAGCCGCGCTCAATGGGTCAGTCTAACGCCGGCGTTGTCGCCACCGCCGTAGGCGGATGCAAAACGCAAACTTCAAAGTGACGCGCAAAGGACACTACTAATTCAATTAAGTCCGTGCCCGGAGCTGCCAATGGCCAACCAGCCGACTCACCGAAGAGGCTTGCACTTTGTGCGGCTATCAAGGACATGAATGCTGTCCGAGTCACGCCCCCACCCGTCACCGCCCCCGCCACCGCTTATCGAACATAAGAGGCTTAACTGCTGCTGGTTAGCAAACACAAACTGATAAAGCGCCGGAGAGCAAGTCAGCGGCCAAATACTAATTGTAAATATTGTGACAACTTCCACCGCCGGGCAGGCAGAGCGACAACAGTCCTTTCTGAAAACTCAATATGAACTCTGAGCTGAAAGTACAGCAATTCCCATAAGTACATCTCTCTGTGTAGAAGCCTGTGTTGCAAGCAGCTTTATTCACGGCAAACAGATCAATATCTAAAACACTTAACTGAAGATACTGCCAATTGATTTGATGTTTGTAATGCATTTACTAAATGCAAACTGCATCACAGAGTCCATTCCACAAATTTAATTAGTGATGGAACATGTTTTTTTATGTCCAATTAAAATTGTACGACAATTTACAGCGTTGCATCAATATATAAGAGCTGTCAAAGGACATCAGTCGATAGCTATTTTATTGAGTTACTAAATAACTAAATGTCACAGGCGAGCCACAGCTATAGCTGGTTCAGTTCGGTTTACGTTTCCCTCCATTTAGGTCAGAAATGTGCTTTATTTTCAAAATTTAGAGCAAATAGCATTACTGCAAATGATGCTAGTGCAGTGTGCGAACCAGATAAAGTTTTGAAAGGGCGCAGCTATTTTATTTTTGTAAAGAGAAAATTGCAGCTACAAACTGCTAACGAAGTTCGAAAGCTAATGTTTATATAAATATAGTTATATAATTAAACAAAGGTACACAAGTTTTGCTTTGGTTGGAAGTGAGGAGTATGGCAGGGGAGATGCTAGACATGACTAGATAGTCACAGTTTCATGTTGAGAAGTCTTTCGTATTGAAACCGCATCACTAGCATACTCTATGAATGAGAACTCAAAGTAAATAGTTGATAATAATTTTAGAAAAATGTATTCTCCCAATTAAATAATATGTGTTTTACAGGGCGCCGTTTTCAGCTGATATTGCAAATACCGCCATACACTAAATGCTAGTGATGCAATATAAAATATAAATAAAATAGGATTTTTGAATAGCTAAGCCAGATTGTATAATTTAACCAAACACATTATTCTTTTATTTATAATAAATGAAAAGTATGAACCATTGCTGCTAAACACGTCTTCTCCATTGGTTTGCCTGCTTGAAACTATTCTGCTCTTACTACTCATTCGATAAATCAGTAAAGAGATGGCGATAGTAATACATAATATAATAGTCCCAGCTACTAACTTTATAAATACATAGATAGATAGAAATCGCTGTAATTGATTTTGAGTATTAATTGATAAACTAATTACAATATTTTGTTTGTTGCAAATCGATTTTCTTTTTATATACTATATGTCTAAGAAGAAGAGATCTGAGGACTGTACTTTTAAACATTTATATAAAACATCCATACTTAAAAAACAACTATTAATTCAGACAAAAAAAAAATAAAAAATAAAAAATATAAAAAAATGTATATTCTGTTGCTCAAAATTATTTCTTAAACATAAAAAGCAAATCCATTTTAGACAGCGGCAACAAAATCTAAGCATAGTTTAATCAATCAAGATCATGTCAAAATTGGGAGTGCTAAGAAATTGTAGCATCAAAATGCTAGATCATGTTCAGTCTTAATTGATGGATTGACAATGAACAAATAAAAGGAATTTGCGTCTTTTGGGGCAGTTGGCGAGATTTCACTGAATGTCCAGCGGTCGCCTCGTCGACGCACATAAATAATTTGCATGCCATTGAGAGTGGCAGCTGACAGCTGGTAGACGGGACGGAACGGGGCGGGGCGGGCGGGCCTTAAGCTGGCATTTGACCAGGTGCACAGTTGTTGTTTGTTCAACAAATTAAAGTTAATGCGGCTCAGCAATAAGACCGCTTGGCATGGAGCACTCCAATCCTTTCCAGCCAGCAGGCAGCGACAAACAAGCGCCAATCCCCTGCTTAGACACATTGTGACGACAACTGTCAGCATTTAAATAAGATTGATCGATTGGCATTGCCATTGTCATTGTCATTGTAGCCTTATTTTTATTGCTGCTGCTGCTGCTGTGCGAAGCTGTTGATTTTCACGTACTCTGATTTGCATAGAACAGACTCCGCCGCCAGCTGGGCACTGCACAGTGCTACGAAAACTTTATTCGAATACAAATTATAGCGGCTGATTAAAATATGAAAATATAATTGTTGTGAATCATATTCAGCTATTGGCATGGCTCTTTCCATTTTTCCCTGTCTTTATATCTTATTATATGTAAGGAGTCTAATTCATTTTAAGGAGCTTTACAGCTTTTGGTTATACTTAAATGAAATTTATCTTCATCTTTTTAACCACAATTTCGGTTACATATTCAACTCAATAAATTTTTACTGCACTTCTTAAGCTATTCAACTGATTGCAATTTGAATATTATGTGCACTACATACATTATATTCAGAAATATATCTTAGCTTCTTGAACTCAACCTTGAACTTCTTTCCACTGCAATACTGTTGCTGTCTTAAATATAACACCACAAATCAAATAATTTGTTATGCTTCTGCTCAAAAGACATCTCCCCTATGTTGTAATTACAGCAAAAACGATTTTTGAATTAATGTATTATTATAGCTATAAACAATTGAGATTAGTTTTAAAAATCTTTTATTGCGTTCAAAGTCTTAAGTCTCTTTTCAACTTATCACAGCTCTAAGCAGTAGCATTTCTAGACTTCACAAACGGAGTCATAGCTCCAAGATCCCTTACTTAAAATTCAATTTGGGCAAGCTCCTCCCTGTCCACGTGTTAACTCTTTCAATTAAGGAAACAATAAGCTGACACAAGACTTAAGTGATGGCAATTTGACCTGTGTTATACATCACCTACTGCCATTGTTCCATTTGTTACACATAAGAGACGCTGCTCTGCCCTCGCCTGTTGAATAATGAAGATTTTTGGCCACTGTGAGGGTGGCGGTTGCTGCTGTGCAATTGTGTGGGACAAATTGTTAGCACTTCCGTTTAGGCTTTGGGATCTGAGCTTGTTTACGGCCAAGCAGCGGGCAGTGGCTAACGGCTTTGAGCTTTGACACTAGGGGTGCATAACAAATCATTTAGTGGCTGTCATTCAATGGCGAAAGCCTTCAGGCGATTGGCTATAAAAATTCCAGAGCTCCTTGTCGAACGCATCAGTGGTTCGGCAGCCGTAACGCGTCGCGCATTAGACTCCAGCTCAACTCAAGCCACCAGCGTCCAGTGCCGTGTTGTGTGTCCTTTGTGGTGCTCGCAATAAGCAAAAGCAACGCGACGTCTTTCACCCGAGCAATCAGCGACCCACGAGTTATGTATAGACTAAGTAATTGCACAGTGCTGCTAATCGCAGTATCCTGTTACCTGGTCTACTCCAGCCAAGCCAAGGCCGTGCAGGTGAGTGTGCAGCGCGCTGGCGTTTGCGGTGAGGTTGAACAAGCGCAGCTTGACAAGCACCACTTAATAAGTTTTATTTGCTGTAGCTAAGCAAGGCGCCCAAACACGCTAACAAAGCTGCCAAAGCGAAAGCCATCAACTTGCCTCAAGCATCCAAACTCTACGTAAAAACTTTTGCAATATCTCTCTCTCTTTCTCTCTCTCTCTCCCACGCTGCGGTCAAATGCGATTTTGGCTGCATTTTGGTTGAGGTTTATGCAGCAGCATCTTCAACCAATTTTCCACACCTGTCAATGCCAAATTTCCGCATCGCTAATTGTGCGCCACGGCAGAGTCAATGCCGCTTGAGTCAAGTTATTTCCTTTCATTAATATATTTTGATTGGCAATCAATTCCAAACGTAATTATATTTCCCGCTCGTTGGCAAATTTTCATTTTTGACATAAATTTCAATCATTTAATGGAATATTTATATATTACGTAATTTGATTAAATTATTTGCATAAATATGAATATGAATGTGAATATCTGTATATAGACTTTTTGGGGTAACGAGTTGCAAGAGAATGAAATATTGTATTTCAATCCGTAACCAAATAATCTATAATAAATTGGATGTTTAAATACTTAAATATAGGAAACGAGTAAGAGCACTCTAGTTGAGAATGCTCGACTAAGAGATACCATTAACTACCCGAAGTCTCTAGTGGACGGACGAACAGATATAAAATAGAATGAATGTCGGAATATATAATAGATTGTCCTGATGTACACCTGAGTTCCCATTTTTAATGAGTTCAGTGTAATTAGTGTGAGTTAGAACTCTAATTGCCTATACAGTATTATTAGATAAGTAAGTGATGTGATTTATGTATGGATATGGTGATAGGACTTAGCTGACAGACTTTGCTTCATAACTTATATAATGTATATCAATATCAATATCAATCATAATAAAAATATAATTAGAAACACGTTACGCTATACTTGCGTGATGCACGTATTCATATCAACTCATATTTTTGTTAGCATTTCCGTCCAAATATTTGGTTAGAAGCTAGCTACAATTTAATATGGCTTTAGTTAATGCTTTGCGATCTGGTTTATTGGGCTTGCGTTGATGGGCAAGATACAATTTACAAGCCGATTTAAGGTGTTGGCATTTCAATTCACAGTGAGTTGTCTAATCAAGCGCACTGCGCTGCCTGTCAGGCTGTAAATTGAAACAATAAAGTGCTCGACTCACACATAATACCCACTCACGTGCACACACTCTCGCACACCCGTTGAGACTCTGAGTGCGCTGTGTGTGTGCAGCTCACGTATGCGCATAAATAGGCGGCGTAAAAATAACTTAACACGTGTCGACAGTTTGAAGGGGCGAGCGGCAGGAGCGATATTGGAAGCCTTGCCGCCGTTGCCGTTGTTGCCGCCATTGCCACAGGCGAAAGGGCCTCGAATCAAATATTTCAAATATTTTTGTTGTTTTCTTTTCGGTGCTGTGCTTCTCACGCCGCTTTGTGACACTTCATTTGCGCAGGGCACAAACAAACTGGATTTGCCAAATCGCATCAGCGGCATCAACGTCGGCTCTGCCAGCGCCGCAGCTGCGGCGGAAGCACGCCACAAGCGCGCAATGGGCGAATACAAAGAGCTAAACGACATCATTGAGGACCTCGAGGAGAGCGGCGTGGTGCAGAAGGGCGGCGGCGTGGCAGCGCCGCCGGCTCAGGCGCAGGAATTCGACCTGGATAGCATGCCGCCGTTGGCGTACTACCTGCTGCTGCAAAAGCTTCGACAGCGTAAGTATTGGGCGCACGCTGCGTATGAGTAATGTGCCCTTATGACAACCGGCTCTGAAAGCATCTCAAGTATGCTCAGCTAGGAATTACTCGTACGCCTGAGAAAATTGATTTCTTCTACAAGAATTTTGCAGGCGACGCAAAGCTTTAATAGTTAAGCCATTTGCATTCTCTGTCACTGCTAACCGACTCAAATGTAATTTGATTTCACTTTCTTCTACTATGGATATTCGTTGCCTTGATTCAAACTCCTATTAAAGCTGACTTTTTGTTTTGCCTAACTTTATTTTCACAATTTCCTCTTCACTATAAAACGTGTGTGGGAGTGTAACACTAACTATTCCTTCTTCTTTCTCCTGGGCCGCGGCCGTGCAGTGCAGAGCACCAGCGAGCCAACGTATCGCGTGCGCACGCCACGCCTTGGACGCAGCATTGACTTTCAGCAACTGTTGGACAGCCGGGCGGGCAACGAGGAGTCAGCTGGCGGCCAGTTTGTGTCGCGCATGATGAAGAAATCGGTGCCGTTCAAGCCGCGCCTGGGCAAACGTGCTCAAGTGTGCGGCAGTGGCGGGGATTAAGCCCTGGCACTAGCAGTAACAATATCATCCAACGCGACCAGGACGAACGGCAAGGACGAAGCCCCGGACAAGGTTGAGGCCAGCCATTGGCGCTCTGCCAGCTCAAATTAAACTACTCACACAACGTCCCAAAAACGCTAAAGCAAATAATCTATTTACTCCCACAGCACTCTCTCGAAATATATACGTATATATGTATATAAAGATATATATTTGTATAGCTAGGCCCATATATTCTGAGAGAAATTCGTATTCGCGACAAAATATGTGTTTTAATAAAGTGCAGCCATTGAAAACTGAAAACTGCGCTGCTTTCTGCTTTCACATCCAATATCAAAAGTTCCCCGAAATTAGAATTAATTAAAAGCCATACCCACACATACAGCGAGAGATACAGATAGAGATAGAGAGAGTGAGAGCTGTCAATAATTGACCTCGAACTGTGGATTCTCGCCAATTTTCGTTATGTGTGTTTTATTTTTGGCCTGGCAAAAGTAAATTAATGAAAAATTCATTATACGATGTGGAAAGTGTGACAACAGCTGCTGCGGTGACATCTGCAACACCAAGCATCCAGCCAGGCACCGTGTGCTCCGCGTGGCATATGACGTTTCCACAATTCGTGCTGTTTCGTTAACCAAAAGCTGGTGGCTTCATTTGCGCCCGATCAAGCACACATAAATTTTGTGCTGCTCATGCAGATTGAAAGTGTTTTTGTATACTCTGTATAAATACATATAAATATGCCAGCTCTGACTTTCATTGCCAATAATTGCATTCATATTAAAGCAGCTAATTGGCAAGCCAGTTGATTTAATTAGCTCCGACGCATCGTTGTGAAAACAAAACAAAACAGCACAAAAACAAAAGCGAAAAATATAAAATGATTTTAATGTTAGTTCATCAAATGGACGCTCAGTAAATAACCAAGGCTTTGAGGTATTATATAAGTTGAGCTTTGATTTGGCTGCTTTGCCTTCGGTATTACGTAATCTGCTTATAAATTGAAGCTCATTATGTATGAAAATCACATCAGTCAAATGGCCGCCTCGACTTTACTCTCAGTACTTCAAATGTAAGGCTTAATTTGGGATATAATAATTGCTGGGTTATTCCAGCATCAGCCTCTCGAATCTTGGCTTCGAGTTCCAAATTGCACTTGACGGTGGACTGGACGAAATAATTGGTCATATGATCGTAGCCTCCAATTAATGAGCGATTCCGCCGAGCTGACTGCGTTCTCAAATTAATTCTTTTAATTATTTCGACACATTCGGCAGGCGTAAGAGGACTCAAGATGTTAAGGCTAACTGTATTCAGTATTTTAACAGATATATATTATTTGTAACCTTAACAGTTATATGTAATTGGTAACTTCATGGACTACTGAAATATAATTATTGGAAATAGTATCAGAATTAGTTGGGCAAAACTTGAAGAAAGCTCAACCATAGAAAGGACTGTTAGCTATAAATCTTTCTATAAATGCTATCCCATCAATTACGAAGATATTGTACATACAATATTTATATATGATAGATTGCTATGCCTATCAATTACATCAAAGTTACATTCTAAGTCTCTTAGACGTTCGCTCCATCATTTAACTCGATCTGGGTCTCATTTTGCGAATATTTCATTGCAACAAATACTGCCACTGGGCTCAGTGATATTCTTAGAATTACAAATCGTAGACTATTTATTCACATATCTCAACTCTCCACACCATTTGTCATGAAATCTAATATACTTTTCATGCATATCCCACAGACTGCATGCATGAGAAAAAACAAAAGAACAAAATCGATTTCTATTTCATTCCTTATCTGGAAATTTTAGTTGATGCAAATGTATTTGAACGGCTGATTCGGCTTCGAATTCGCAATCTTCTTTAACAGTATTTGAGGGAAAATACAGAAATGTTTAAACATGTGAGAATATTTGAAATTTAAATCGAATTTAAGAGGCTTAAATTCGTATTGAAGGTGAGAGAACATTGTTGAGGCGTAAAGCAAAATCGAGACCCCATTGCAAATGGGAATTCTGGGTAAAATGCTTTTGTTGAACTGTAAGTAACAGGCAGCAGTGGGCGTGGCAGAGCCCATAACATATATATATATATACACTTCAGCGGAATCAACAGGCGAGTCGGGCTAGCCTTGTTATTTTTTCTTGAACTTGGACTTGACATTTTATATTTACCATTAATAAATAATAACTTCTTGGTAAGTGAGAGATTTTTCTCACGCGCCATAGACTTTTTTGCAACGCACAAACAGGGCATAAAAAGTGTATATATAATTCAATAATTATACAGTTAATACAATATACATTTCAACAATTATACAGTTAATCACATTGGGGCTTAACTGTAAATTGTGCTTGGCACAGATCAAACTTTTTGTGACAGATAAAAAGCGTTCGCCCATGTTTAATTAAATGTCAAAGTGATTATGTTAAGCTGCGCTCTTCTGACTGAATATATCGATTTTGGCACACATATGTACTATATATATATATATATATATATATATATGTATATATGCATATTCAGCCTGCGCTGTTATATAACGTAATGGTGCCCAAGAAAAGTGTAGCTTAAGTACTTGCACAGTCGACTAAGTATGACTGCACAGCGATTTAGTAGAGCTCGACCTGACAGTGCATGGAACGCTTGGGTGTGAGCTGGGCAGGCTCACCTCGTAGAGAAGCTGCCTGAGTTGCGTATCTAAATTGGCGAATGTAAAACTTGGGCCATTCGGGTTAGCTGGAGCTTGAAGCAATTGATTAGAGATGGCCCCGCACGTGCCAATTAGTTGGCCAAGTCTTCAGGTTACAATCAGTTAAGGGCAGAGCCATTGTTAGTTGATGTCAGCTCAATTATAGGCTGCCATTTGGCCAGAAATGCGGGCACTAAAGGTTAACGGGTCAAATTCAGCCACTCTGTCTCCGACGAATCTATGACAAATGCCGCAGACGTCACGTAGCCCTCGTTCCTCCATAAATGAGCAGCCGACTCATGGAGCACCTAATACTATAAATATATATGTATATATATATATACATATATTTAGTTGAATCGTTTCTAAAATGGCGCTAATGGGCACGCAAGCCGCACACACACACACTCATACACTCACCCGAGATATTGAAACATTACAGCTGCAAAATGGTAATAAACTTTGGACTGCCTCCTGGGCAAACGAAGACCGCGACAGAGTGAGACACACGCACACACACACACACACAGAGACACGCAGGACTTGCGACGGAACTGGCAGGAACTTTGCATGATAGCCGTAAATTTACAACTGGATCGTTGCGTAAGGTTAAGCAAGCCCCAAACATCAGCTGCTGCTGAGCTGGCTTCCTGTCTGCGACGTGGCCACACACACACATACAAATCCTCCCACACTCATAAGCCCACTCACATAAACATACATTCGCATAGACATACAGCTGTAACATGATAAGTTTTGCGTATTATATGTAAGTGTGTGTGTGTGTGTGCGGGAAACAAAATCACTTTGCCTGATTAAATGACGCAAACAGCAGCAGAGGCAGCAAGAGCCAGAGCTGGCACAGATATTCAGTTAGCATGCACCTTGCCAAAACGAATGCCAGCCATTACGGTGAATTGTTAAAAATGTCTGGCTAATATAAGACAGGGCTGGCTGTGCATTGGACCTTTATTTATTGTATTTAAGCAACTGATTTAAATTGATGGCCGCATTTGGCCGCCAGCCGCCAGCCGCCAGCCAGCTCCTTGGCACTCACTTAATCAAATTTCAGCCATGTAAAGAGCCTTCGATGTATGTGCGTGCCACATACGTAACAGGAGGTTATTAATTTCATTTACCACGTAGTTGTGGCTACACCTCCACCTCGCACTCCACAGACCCATTAAAATCTCACATCAGATTGCAGCGGCTGCCAATGCAGATCTGTGCCACTCGATTGTGTGCGAGGCTGACTTTGCAGCGACCCAACTCAACGTGAGTCGGCTTTATCCGGGCACAGATCAAAACTCAGTCCTTTAATTTACAGTCTAACAACTAAGCTTTGGCAAATACTCATAAATAATACGGCTTATTTACTATTAAAGCTCAGCGCATTAAAGCAAATCCGTTATAATCGTTGAGTGCCCCGAGGCCGCAAGCACAACAATTAATTGTTCGCAACAACTTTTTCTATGGCTTCCTAAAAAAACAATGTTGATGAACTGAAGCCAAAGGAAATTTTGTTAAGCTCGGAAGCGAAAATAGTTGGCAAAATGCTTTCATCTGCGATAAATAATTATGCGTGGTTTTAAATTCCCAGGAATCTGAATAAATTCATTAATTAATAAAAAATAAATTCATTAAAATATTACGGAAATGGAAGCCACGTGCGTGTTTGTTAGCTATTTTACATGATATTATCGCTATAGAAATAACTCTAAAATTGTATGGTGAGAGGCTAAGCTCATGTTAATATGGGATGAGACCAATGGAATAACACCTTTCGCTTGGTGAGCTCTGTTCTCAGCTGATATTGTTCTGCTCAACTGCAGGCTATTATCTTTGGCGTGCCGAGTAACAAGAGGGTTCAGCTGACGTTAGTCGATGCACTCAGCAGTCAAAGGTTTCGGCAAACAGTGTTGAAATATCCAACAATAGCTGCTGCATCACTCAGAGAGCTTAGGACAGGTGGGCGCCTCTGGCACTTAGCTTTATGAAACTTTAACGAAGTTCGGGGCTATATGCACAAGTTGTTTCTCTGGCTGTGGCCTGCCTCGTTTTCAAATTGCAAATTCGGCAGTTGTATAACGCCCACACCCACGCACACACCCACACCCACACACCCACACACATAATGCTGCTGTTGGCCCCCTGAATAGCACTTCCGGCTGTTGCAGAGGCGAGCTAAACCGATCGAAGCTCGAATTTGGGCAATGCGCACAATGGCAATGGCCATGGCTTTGACATTGGCAGCTGCATCAGCAGTGTGCCGGCAGCACTTGTCCTCGTAGCTGTTGTCGTTGTCATCGCCATAGCTGGCATTGCGTCAGCGCGGCAGCAAGGCATGCAACACTTGGCGCCACAGCCAATGACTCTGCATATTTGTGTTTGCGTAGTGTTGGGGCCAAATCAGAGTTTGGCCATTAAGGTGCGTGACAGCCTCCTTTGACTCGGCCATCAATCATCAATTGGGCCAGATGTGGTCAATGCTGGGGCAGAACTTTGTTTAATTTGTGTCAATTAGGGCAAACATTCTGCGGCCCGGGGCAAATAGGCAAATTGCTTGCCGCATCAGTTGCCTTGCAGCACCTCAAATAATGCTGCGCCAGCAATCAGATGGCCGTGTGCAGTCACAGACGGAGTCGGACTCAATGCCAAAGGATATCAATAAGTTGGCGCCATTGCGGTTCAGCCAGGATGCCAGCCAGCCAGCCAGTCAGCTAACTGGCTGCCCTTGAAGTTCTCTCAAGGAAATCGTTTTCAATTACGGCGCTGCTCTGCCAACTATTCCAGCCCGCCCTTGCCCTGTCAGCAGTGTGACTGACAGCCCAGCTGTCAGCCGGGCAGAGCCAACAATTGGGCTTATAAATAAATATTTATTCGATTTCATTGGCCAACTGCTGCTTCTGCAGAAATCAGTTTTGCCGCCGCTGCGCGATGTGTGTGTAATAAAGCGCTTACAAATCAAATTCGTTGTGCGGACCCCAAAGACCATTAATTGTGTCAGTATCGTGCGTGGGGCTCCGGAGAGTAGCGCCCAAAAGGCATTAGCATTGCACGCCAAACACGTTAAGAGCCGCCTGGTAATGAAACAATTAAGTAAGCTGACACGCGAGCGCCCGCATGATGTAAGCAATGCCGCACAGAAGTACAGCAATATTTACAATACGTTACATCTGTAAAGACTTGAATGGCTTGCTCAGAGAATAGGAGAGGGACTTCAGTTTGCTATTTATATATGTAACGAGTAAAAGGGAAAAGGGGTATATTGATTGCGTCAATCCATCGACGACTTTACGATGAACTAATCCGTGGGTATGGAAAGCCAGAAGCTAGCAAGTTACAAATATACTTTCAACTATCTCTTATATGTAACGTTTACAGTTTCAATGGGAGATGTTATTATAGTTAGTAAAGAGAAAGTAGGAATGTTGCAATCTGGCGCTACCGACTGTAAAATTCATGTTTTCTTTTCTTTTTGATTTCGGATGCAATTGTTATATTACTGTTGAATAAACAAACAAAATGTGGCTCTTAATCATTATAGGAAATATTTTAAAGACGTTTTTAAATAAAGCTTTTAAAAAGTGTTCTTTAATAAATATGCATGTATGAAGTGAAAAATGTATATATACAATACATATCCTTAATTGTTGGTATATATTTCATTCTTGCCCTAATTCTTCAAGAAGAAAATATTGGACACATCATTCGGCTACAGAATTCATAGCACACTCATAGTCCTGCACTTTTGACTCAATTTCATTATATTATTTGAACAGAAACAGAGAAATAACGTATTCTATCTGATGTCTAATCAAATACTGCAACCTGCATCAAAGCAAATCAAGTAAGTGCGCTCGCTCTTAAAAGATACTGAGTTAGCTCAGCTAGTTTCTCAAGTGCCCATTGTCTTTGGCTTAAGTAGCCTTGGCAAGCTGTTTACTGAGAGCTACTTAAAAAAGCGGAAATACTCACTGCTTCGGCTGCAGCTCTGCGCTTAACTCTTGGAAAAATGTCTTCGCTTGGCTAAACATAAATTCCTGAAACGAAGCTTTAACTTGTATCAATTTAAAGTGAATTTAAGTGGACTCGAGATCCAAGGAAAGGAATTTAACAAGGACTGACATATGCCGAGGCTGAATCACATTTTAAGTTGCATAATTGGCCGCTGAGAGTTAAAAAGTAATTTGAAACATAAAAACCAGCGGAAAAACTCTAATTAAAGCACTCGACATGTGAGACTTGCTTAGAGCTCTAATTACGCCCTCCCCACTCGGGCAGCCAATTATATTGGCATATTTTCTAAGACTGCCTTCGCTGGCGCTGGACGTTGTTCGATATTCAGGTTACGTGACTGGCGTTGGTAGCGAGCGGCCTGTCAAATGTCAAATTTAATCACAGCTAATAATGAACATTTCATGAATGAAAATTTTCAACGAAAAATGTCTAATCCTGTGGGGCAGCAGCGGCTCGACACTGCGTGACAATGGCACATTGTTGTCAAGGGTTCTGCCTCTGAATTATTGCTGATGGGGCTAATGGGACGCATGCATACACGCACATATGCACACTCACACATATATGTGTAGAGTAAACACACACACACACAGTCGCACACAGACACACAGTTGGGCCGTAACATTGAACTTCGCCATTCGCTGTCCGCTGTCTATCAACAATGAGTTTGCACTGGAATTATTTATAAGTAAGTGGCCCTGCCATTTGGTTGACTCTTCCGATGGACATTTATTCGTGCGGCTCCCCACTCTGTGTCGCCTCCGCGTGCCATTCAATAAGTTTGCCGCTATTTTTAGTATCAAGTGCAGTCCGACGGGCCAATGTGGCGTATACGTAATTCGATTGCGTGCAGAATTTGATGATAATTCTATAAAATCGTAGATAGCCACAGTGGGCACTCAATGGCGTGGACATGCCCTAACGTATGCAGCTGCCAATTAACCTTCTGTTGCCTTTTGGTTATTTTTCCCCTCATTTGTTGTGCTGACAGCGCTGATGCATGGCAATTATGACGCTTATTTGATGCGAATTAACGTGCGATTCGTTGATTGCTCTGGGACCATTTTGTGACGATGGCAGCCAGCTGTGTGTGACTGTGTGTGTGTGTGTGTTTGTCTGGGAGCGACAGATGGGCCACTTTATGGCGTGAACTGTGGTTGGGCTTAAACTGTGTTGGCGCCCTGCTGAGCGGTGCCAACTGTCACTTGAGAGATGCGACAATTTCACAGTTAAAGTTATTCCGCGCTTTGCTAATGAACCAATTGGCAAAACACTTGAGCATAATTGCCCGCCGATTGAAGTTAAATGAACTGTTCTCTGAGCTGTTTGCACAATTTGCGAGCAAGTCAAAGGCAAAACCAAGGCAAACGTTAACATACGCCAGTCGAACGCCACTGACTGCCCAATACCTGTTCACAGTTTAAGAATATGAATTCTTGTATGGGATTTCTCATATCAAAAACTAACTAGCGCAAGCTAAAAGTATATGTTGAGGGCAGATATGTCTCGAAAGACTAGATTATCCCCTGCAGTACATGAGTTATGAGAAGGCTCAGAGGACACCATCCTTAAGACCTACCTGAAAAAGTGTTGACTTAAAATAAATTGAATATCCTCTGGAACGTAACCTAATTTATTCTGTGATTGCTATAATTATGAGCGTTATTTGTAAAAAATAAATATAAATATATAATAATAATATTCAAGATAATTTGATCAAATATAGAAAGAGTAACTATATTCTTAATAACTTATGAATGAATTTGTAACTTATGAACTGAACTGAATTGATCTAATTGTAGATCTAAAGTAATTGAATTATTGAAGCTCAAGGTAGGATATAGACGGCATACTGTTATTTATTTCAAAAAATATCCAGCATTGAATGAAAAGGTTTTGGCCTATACATTTTAATTTCATATGATTTTTATTAATATTTTCATGAAGCTATTGAATAGGATATTTCATTTCTTAACACGAGCGCATAAATTGACGATTTCATGTGTTAAAGTTCCTAGGCATCAAAAAAAAAAAAAAAAAAAAAAAAAAAAAAACCAGCACAACGAATATGCTCTTCATAGTGTATAAGCGAGTATTAAAGAAGTGAAAGCAGCAAACGGAATTCCTAAACTGTTTTTATATATACACGAACATAAAAAAAAAGAGAAGAGACATTTTGTTATATTTTCGCAGCTTTAATCCGGCATTTGAATGCTATAATAGTCAAGTTGGGGGGATGCTAGCGGCGCTTTGCTAGTTCTGCCCGCAGGCACTTTTGATGGCAGTTTTATTGATTTGTTGTTGCAAACTTTTGCATTACACGGCTTCAATTTATGGGGCTAACAACAACTGAAACACGACCCTGAAAGCAGCGCCAAAAATTTGCATGCGCAGACCAAATTTATTTTGTTTTTTATATATATACACATATATATATGTATATATATAAATATATATACTCTCCCATATATATATATGGTCTGTGTACGGTTTAATTTTGGAGGGCACCGCAAAAATGTCGACCAACAAATTTAAACTGTACACGCCCATTTACTTTCCAGGCACTTTGTTATTTATTCTCTCTTTACGTTCTTTTTTGCTGGCTTTTGCATTTAATGTTCATATATAGTCATATTTGAATTTGTGCAGAGCATAGTAATGGAGGCTGGCATTAGCATAAAGCGTTTTTCTAAAAGCTCAGCAGGCGGCGCAAAAAAATATGCTACGAAAAGTTTTGTGCAAACCGCAAGCGCTAATTAAAAGAAATAACAAACCGAATAACACGCGGCGACAACAAATGGCGGCTGCACCAAGTTGATGTGCGTACCACAACTAAACAAAACAGCAAAACAGAGCCAAAACAAGATGCGAAAAATAATTGAGCAAGTCGCGCATACGCCACGTGGCGCTTTAAAGCGTGTGCGTGACGCGTTAATTGCTTTTAATTAATTTTCGTGGCCTTAAACCTATAGAAGGCACCTTGATTGCGAGTAGTTCACAATGGCCGTGCAGCAGTCCAAAATGAAAGCAATTAGATTCGCTGGCCCCGAAAAGCGCAGTCACAGCGTGAGCTCAGCGTTGCCAAGCAACAAGAGCTCATAATTAAAAGTAAAGCTATTGAAAGAACCTGGATGAATAGAACTTAAATACACAAGCAGTACAAAGGACGAGCTTGGACATGACTAAAAGCTAGCTTTCAATCAAGCATCGCATAAAGTTTATAAGAAGTTTATGTATGTATAAATTTAAAGTTAACTACATAATCAGTATAAAGGTGCTTAAGGGCGGGCTTGGCCATGGCTAAAAGTTAGTTTTAATTCTTGAAAATATATTTTAATAAGAATATAATGAAACTTTACTACATAATCAGTATAAAGGATGAGTTAGCTCGTAATCAAGCATCGCAACAACTTTCTAATATTCATTGTATGGATCATAGCTTTATGTTGCTGTTAGAGTAAATCATCTTAAAACATATTTATTGTATGTAAAAAAGCAAGTGCAAACTATTTAGATACGGCTTTGAACAGCTTTAGCTTTAGTTGCAAATGCTCTTTTCAAAACATCAGAGCTTCAGATACTTAAAGCCCTTCATGCGCTCAGTATTAAAGCCATTTGCTGGGTCAAGTATTAATGCGTTGGCTGAGTATCTACTCCCACACACACACATCTACATATACATTTACCCTCCACTTTATGTGGGAGCAGCCAAGCGTTAAGAGCACCATCAAGGCCTCGAGGCTACTCCAAGTGAGGCAGGCCCCTCGGGCGCTCTACTTATTTACACTAGCCAAGGAGCGTACATATTGTCAGATTTGAACAATTATTTGTAGAATTATGAGGCGTACGAATGTGGATGCATAAATTGCTAAGCCACAAAAGTCCAGCCGAAGTCACGTGTTGGTCCCTCCTTCGTCGCTGGGTCCTTTGAACAAATCAAAGCTAATGACGGGTCGTTAGCCGCCAAGTTCAACCAGCTGGGACGGCAACAGTCACGTATTCTAATTTAATTTCTGCCTTATTTCACCTTTAGCACTGCTGTCCAACCTAATGCCGCGCCGATTTATTTGCCTGTTGAGGCTGAAATCCTGCAACATGACGATCAAATCGTCAAAAAATGTGGGCACAGCTCCCACTGGTTCAACCTTTTGTTGCCCAGCGGCAGCCGCGGGCCATTCGGCAAACGCATTATGCCGTTGATTAAGGCCTATGCATTATTTATGTAGGTCAGCGAAACGACCTTTAATTGGCTCGCAAGTGCGCCGTAATGTCCTTACTCTTCCACCTTTGCCAACAGCTGCAGGCCGGCCATGTCGGTTATATTTAACGGCAACACGAAAGTTCTGCCAAGGGTCCTGCGAGCAAATCTAATGCTTGAAAAGGACAAGGCTGTGTGTGACTGGGTGGGGTCTTACTACTTCTCTTACTGATTTAACAGACTATTAAAAAATTTATATTTTTCAAAAATACTTTTTAATTTAACATTTTTGAATATTCATTTTATTATTTATTTTCATTTATTAAATATTTGTATTTTAAAAATATGTTTGAATGTAATATTCTTGAATATTCCTTATTTTCATTTATTAAATACTTATTTTTTAATTTAACATTCTTGAACATTTCTTTTATTTGAACTTTCTTTTCAAGCTGCAGTTCAGGATCAGCTTGTTCCGGGAACACAACGCATTTCGTCGCCGGGTGGTGCAACAAATTTGAGGACACAATAAAATGGCTGGCACTTTGCCAAGGTAGTCAACCGGCTGGCAGCTCTGGCAACGGCGACATTTGTGGAATTGAAAAGTTTTTACTCAAAGCAGGCCAACAATGAAATTTCACGCATACCAGGCTAACAACGTGAGCAGTTCGCCAGACAGAGACAGCAGCAGAGAGACCGAAAGCGAGAGAGAGAGAGAGAGAGAGAGCAAGAGTAAGCGCGTGTGCTTTTCTCTGCAACTGTATTGCACTTCAACCATTTACTCAATGAATCATGGACAACAGCTGATTTATATTTATGAGCACGCGCTCACACATACACACACATCCGCACACACACACACATACATATATACTGTTACCCATGCACTTGGAAAATGCGTGTGCTGGCAACGATTGGTGTCCTTGATACCATTCAAGTACGAGCGTCAAGTGCGCCAAGCGTCTCATTGTGCATTTGTGTGTCCAGGCCGCATCGAAGGTCGCCGGCAATACACTAAGGCTCGTTGCGGTCGGGCAATGTCATTAGGCACAGCCGAAAGGGGGGAAGACTTGGGACACGTTTGGGTTGGGTGTCTGTTGGCTTAAGCTTTGCTAGCCACTGTTTCGCTTTCTCGTTCGTTGAATGGCTGTAAATACAGTGGGACCACAACGGATAATTGAGAACACCCAACGAGCAACAAACAAAAATCAATTGAGTGACTTTGCATGTCCGAATATCCTGCTTTTTTTTACTCTACTCTACACGTGAGCAACAATTTTTTTTGTCGTTCTCGTATTTGCTGAACGCGTAAAACGAGAATGAAATGGGAAAATCCCGCGGTAGCTATTGTTAGTATTTCTTCGCAATTGTTGACGATGGCGATGGCGCTGGCGCTGGTGATGGTGATGTGGTGTCTGTGTTTGCTTGTCGGCTTTAGCTAACCAGCAGAGAACACAACACGTCAACAGGACTGGCTCAGGTGCGCTCTTTGTTTGCCGCAGTAAACGCAGCAGGTGGGCGGGCTGCGTCAGTGGCGACTGCCACAGCCGCCGCAGGCGCATCATTTGCGCTCTTTACTGTTTGATTAACGTTTTAACGATTTGTGCAAACAATTGCGGCAGCAGCAGCACCACCACCACCAGCGAGCAGTTCCAACAAATGGCTGTAAACGAAAGTGTGCGCAGGCATCCAACTCTTGGCTTACAAGCGCCGAGGCGACCATCCGAGCAGCCACGCCCACTTGCTATTATGCTACATGTTGTTTCTCAATTAAAGTAAAGTGCTGCTGCCAACATGTTGAACAAAAGCTCTGTCGACTAAATTATAAACAAATATTTACCAACAAATTAGCTGTCACACACGATGTCCTACATTTCAGTTAAGTGTGCACCTGCTAAGCGTGAAATAATGTATAATAAAAGTTTGTATTTGCAGTTAGCAACGTTCGGTACTAAACTAAGCTAAATGCTTTTCATTAGAAATTTGTCCAGAGCAAATGGCTCTCTTCCACTCGGCTGAGCTGCAGCTTAAATATTCTGGGAAGCAACAAATTAAAAATATATTTACAAATATAATACGGTAACTTGACTTAATCCGTTTTTGGCAAACAAAGCTTAAGCTTGACTTTTTTTGTGTTTTACAATGAAGCTTAAATGTAATTTCCGCAGAAAAGTACTTCGCAGAGCACAAATAAACTTCATTTGCTGTCCCAGGCAGTCCCAGTGTCCTAGTGTGAAATATCTCTCATTTATGCAATGACTTAATGCAAAAATGATAATTTAGTCAAGCAGCAATTGGCAAATGGCAAACATAATGGAATTAGGAATCAGGAAATATTTTCTAATATTTTCATTCATTCATGAATTTAATTTGAAGTCAGTTGCTGAAGCAATCAAAACGCATTTGATTCACTAAAATAATTAGATTGATTAATTGCTTTGCTTATGTTGCCTGTTTGCCTGTTGTTTATTTGGCTGTCGGAAATAAGTTCGTCGGGAAAGCAACGAAACTCTCGAATCAATGGCATTTAGCCAAATGAGATTCATTAAATTTTAATGAGCTCGAATAACAGTGTTAATTGTTTTATGTGTGAGAGTGTGTGTGCAGCATGAATATTTAATGCCCGCAACTGTCTAAGCTGATCAAGCTGATGGGTGTAGAGCATGGAACGCTTGTATAGAAATATATTTGTTTATTTAGGATGTTCAACCGAATTAACCACAAATCAATTGTGTACTTAAAGTGAGCGCTACGCTTATAGTTTATATATGCTGGAATTAGGTATAAAATACATATGCATATATAGAATATAAATATGAAGGCATACTTAATGGAAGTAGCTACAATAGTTAATACATTTTTCCTGTAATATTGTTGTACAATAAGTAATCACATTATTGAAAAACGCGAAAGCTTTTGCAAATGATCCCATTCATGTCTTGTCGATTTGTATTCTATGTTTGGCTACTTCAAAAATGTCAAAATTGAATCGACATCTGACACCATTTGATAAAGTTAAAGCGTTTTCCATTAAGGTGATTACCTACTATAAAACTTCAACTATATTTATCAATATATTATTACAAGTGATATGATATATGTATTAAGGATTAAGTTTGAATTACAGCACCTTATGCTCTACTGTCTCTGACTGTGTTACCACTGATAAAGGATAAAGGATAGCACTTTTCTTCTATATAACCAAATATTTCATATCTATTGGCATGGCTTCAACTTGGCGTGTAATTTGAGCATAGGCCACAAGTATTTTTACTCAATGGTTTTTGTTGTATAGGATGGTCGTAATTTACTTGATGAACTTCCGCAAAATATATATTATATTTATATATTTATATATTTTGTATATTTATATATTTATATATTTATATATTTATATATTTATATATTTATTAATTTGTTTATCATTTATAAATTCACTCTTTTTCATTTTACTTAAATGAGCTACTGCTATCTCTATATAGCTCTATAAGATTATGATTATTTGAACTTAAAGGGAAGACAAGTTGACGTGTTACCTAGTTTTCACATGCTCAAAATGATTACAACATATGCATGCACAAAGGAAATATGTTTGATGTGTCTAGAGTGAAGTTAAGCTCCATGTAGCAGCTGGTCTACCTAGCGCTATGCTTCATATGATTATTAGGTATGCACAGAAGATATATATGGGATATATGTGTATGTAGATTTGTATATATAGAGTGAGGTTGTTAGTCTGGTCCGCACTTTGCCTTATTAACAGTGAGCACTCTGCTATTCCACAGCTGGCATTGTTGACTTGTTTGCAAATTGGGTTTTCGCAACGCAATGCTTGGGTATTTGGCTTGAAGTCAATTCTCTTCAGTTGCTACTGCTGCTGTTGCTGCTGCTGTCATAGCTGTCATTCAGACACATTTCTGATTGTTGTTGTTGCCTTTTCTGTTGACTGAGGCAGCGTTGCGTTCACATCCAATTACTTCGTCGCGAAAATTAAGCAGCCGGCATTGAAAGACGTCACTCCAGTCACCACCCACTTATATGTGTGACTAGCACTGGCAACACACTTTCAAGTACCCAAATCGAGTGCTCTCCGATTGCGAGCACCATACTGATTTTTTCATTTTCTTTGTAGTAAAAAATTTGATTATGGTTTTTGTTGAAGACGGTTAATTTCATTTTAGCCCGGCCACGACCCGATGCTGAGTGATGTGGCAGCTACCCGCCAAGTGAGTGCGCCTACGCCACGCCTCCGCCGTCAACTAATTTCATTAAAAGGCAAAAAAAAAATATTTAACAGATTTTGCAAGAACAACAAAATTAATGGAATAAAAATAAGTCGCAAACTGGAAGCCCAACTCATTTTAAAAATGCCTGCAACTTTTATGAACTTTAACCTTTTTTTCTTCTCTTATAAGCCTGAGCTCGCAACATATATACTTGTGTATATTTTATATATACATACATATGAATTTATAAAAACACAGACGTGTAAGTCTGAGCTGCTTAATTAAGAGCCGCTTTCAACGCGTCGCATCCCATCACATCGCGTCCTGTGAAAAAAGTTTCTCTAATGAGGCTTTACTTGATTTTGTATTGGGCTCATTTTATTCGGTTGTCGTAGCTGCGCTGTATTTAATGAAGGTTCAATAAACAACGTATCAGGACCTTCTACGAACTGGCTGGAAATGCTAATCAACAGCTTAAAATTTAATTTGGGCCTTGGCTATGTAAATAAGCCAAATCAGCCTGGCCCAAGAGAGGCAAGTGCACGACAGTCAAGGCAAGTTGAGGCCAAGGAACACACCGAGTTTTGTGTACTTAGGAGCTGCTCGTTTGGTCATTTGTGACATTGGCATTGTCCCAAAATTCAATTCGGAGCATTTGGCTAACTTTGTTAAAAAGTCCAAAATTAAAATCAAGCAAAAAGTCAGAAGTGCCGACCACATTGTGGCCCTTTGCCGACTTAACTAAGTTTTCGTTGCGTATACGCAGCATGGTCCGTTAAGTACAGAGAGAAGCAGGTATGTATAAGCCCATTTATGCTGTAGCCGTCGAACCAGACAAATGCTAAGCCTCAAAGTAATGCTGATGAGCTCACAAACTTCGTTGTGAAGAATGATTTAATTTCGACAGGCGACGGGAACTCCGGCTCCAGGCTAGGCTAGGGATTGTCCCCTGTCGGGAGGGGCGGGAGCACGAGTAGGCTACTCTGTAAAGTGTATACAAAATCGATAATAGCATAAATAATGCATACACGACGCCGGTAGCAATGCTCGCACACCGTAAAAAAATACAAAAAAAAAAAAAAAAAAACGCGGAGAGACAATGGCATAGGCCCATGGGTAAACGAAAGGACAAAGGAAAACACAGGGGCTCATCCACCATGCTTACATATGACTGAAACAACACCGATCCCAAAAAAATAGGAGAAAAATGTGTGTGTGTTTGCTGTGTAAAGAGAGATACATGCGCAGGAAAACACGCTGAGCGGACATTTAACCAGCACACAAAAGAATAGCTCAATGGCTTCAAAAGTTTGAAACTAAAGCGACGCCGGACCACAATGCGACGAGTGCAAAGCAAACACCAGTTGTATGAAGGATGCTGATGTCAGAAAGCCTGCGAGGGCTGCCCGTGCAGTAATAGCCGCGTCACAGCACCTCGAGTGCTTCTCTGGCTGAGCACGCAGTGAAGAGACGATTCCTTCAAGTTTAAATAAATATTTTAATATTGAATTTTTATTTGCATATAAATTGAACTACAGACTTTGAAGATGAATGCACACAGACGACAACAAGTTTCTTCCTGCTGCTTTTGATCTCCTTTCATTTTACCTAAAGGTAATATTAAATTCAGTTTAAAATACAAATTATTATGCAATCGAGTTGCATTTTTTTTAAGTTTTTGATTACTGGATGGTTGTGTAAATAAATTTATATATTTTTAATATTTATTTAATTTTTCTTTTGTATTTAAGAACAAACAAACTTGAACATATGTATGCTGAAAATAAGTAACAAAGTAACAGAAATGTATTCAAATATATATATAAGTATTCTTAATCAGCACATGTTTAAGGCAATCTAGTACAATTCAGCTGTGAAAATTAATTAAAAATTTGAAATGTAATATGTAGGATTGATGCATGCCCAGAAATAGTTTTTTTTTATCGCACATTCAACAACTTTTCGTTTCCATAAAATCTTCTCAAGTTACGTTACACATTATGAAAAGCGACTCACTAAGTAACGCCTAAGTATAAGCAATTCACATGCTATCAAATATATTTACAAATATATACGCCTTATATATACTGATTCCGAGTATCGGCTAGTCGAGCTTACCCAAAGCACACTTACTCCGTGTCGCTTTCGATTGTTACAACGAAGTCAGTATCATTATATCTATTTGCTTTAATTGTGTATTTAGGCAACTTGTGTAACGAGAGTTGATAAAACATTTGTTATTTGTTTACTGTGAATGAACGAAATGCCAAGACAAAGCATATTGTGCTTGGGTTCAAAACACTCGCTGTGAAGTGGGAGCCAGTTAATGATATAGCTAACGCAAAAGGCTGAGCCGGAAGCGGAAGTCGTTATAATGAGAGTCGCTAAATGATTGTTTACGTGCCTCGCGCTTTGCCTCTGCCTCTTCTCAACTATGTCAGGCACTCGGAATAACAATTTGCATATCTGCTATTGTGCTGCCTGTTAGCCAGATTTACATTTCAATTTATACGTCATATATATTGAGATAGGAAATTTCAGGTATTTATAGGCTAATAAAATATGAGCTGCAAAAGGCGTTTCCATTTTCACTCGAGTGCGCAATGAAACTGCAAAACTGTTTTGAATGCTTTGCTGTAGTTCCGTTTATTGCGAAGTGCAGCCAAGAGAGCAAAAGATTTTTGGCAATTAAATTTGATTTCATGCAGCACTTGCTGCTCTGATTTTAATACTCTGCTTCTACTCGGCCTTACGTAGTAGTTGTGCACTCGCACCCAATATCAGGCAAACTATTTGTAATAAAGATTAAATTAAATTGCCTAGAATAGAAGATTCAGTGGAAATTCGAATATATATTGTGGCTTTAAAAATGAATGCAGATACAAATGTGGCTGAATACCAAAAGATAAATTGAAATTGAATGTTCAATTTGAACTACAATTGGGTAGAATATAACTAGGGAACTCATGATAAGTTATAGATTTCTATGAGCTATCTGATAAATTATTAGGGTAGGCAAATATATTATATTTTCTTTTGATGTATAGATGTGTAGAATGCTAGCTGCTATCTCTGTGCGTCTCTTCCCAATGTCTTAACTATAAAATTTTACGTTGGTGAAAATTAAAGGCAAATAGCAAGACTCTAACAAGGCCGTAGTCTATAGCTTTCAACAGAACTGAGATGTTTGTTGAGCTAACGAGATTTTTCGAGTAGCTTTTCAATTCAATGAATTTTTAAAAAAACATTTGTTCACTTAATTGTTCTTGTTGAGTTTGACTGCGAAGAAGCAACTTTTGGCTCTTGCTACTATAAATGTATGTATGTCGTCAATTAAGACAATTTGCAGAGCTGTCGATGCACAAGCATCTACACTAATCGAAAGACAGTTTGTTTCTCTTCTTATGCTAGAGCTAAAACTAGAACGGATGGCTGAGCATGAGCAAGCTGCTGCTCTGTACAGCATAGAGAGCAAATGGAATGGATGATCGTAAAGTTTTTTACAAATGTAAAACCCTAACTAATCTACACTACACTCAACAATATTCTCGAAAAAAAGCTAAACAGAAACTGTTGATTTTCGATTGTTTATTTCTTCTTTATTTATAGATAATCAAATTCATGATCTCAATAGAGTTTTATTAAATAATAGCATATAGCTAATTTTTATATAACATATTAATTTTCATTAAAATGATCTGTAGGCTGCTTTAAAAACTCTTTTTTGCTGCCCGGACGACAAGTTCATTAATTTAATTTACAATCTAAGCTACGAAATTGGCGTTGGCATTTTCAACGATTTGCAGCAGCATCGCATCATTATGCCGGCAATGAATCTGATAAGCTTACAGCTAAATCCAAAACAGAGACGCCAATCAAGCAAAACCCAGCAGCCAGCCAGCCAGCCAGCCACCCACAGACCCACGCAGCGACAGCTATGAGAATAGCAACCAAAAATGCCTACAGGCATTCATTCTATTTATCATTTATCCAGCCATTTATCGAAAGACATTCGAGACGCTGCCTGAGATATCGCCGGGATGAATACTGCCATTTACATTTAAAACATTTATGCGCAAATATTTGCCAGCTTTAAGCCGGGCATTAGCTCAATGGAAATAACTAGATTTGTAGCATTTATAAACTTTTTATATATCTACATATTATATAAAATATAGAATTATACTCTATACTATTATGTTATCATCGGTTAAGGGCGCACAATGAACTTCATGATTGTCGCAACTTTGCAGTTTGACAAATGCAACATTGACAATTCTAACTAGCTAAATCCAAACTGTATCTCACAGATACAAACTTTTTCGAGCGTAGCTCCAAAAGTTTCAATTCGTACATAGAAATCATAGATAGTATGTGTAAGTGTGTGTGTGTGTTTACTTAGATGCGTGCTTGACTATTCTGTTGGGGATGCAGCTCTGCAATTTATGCAAAAAGTTTGCATTGCTTGGGAGCAGACTTTCAATGAATGCCAAATAGTGACGTGTGTGTGTGTGTGTGGGCGTGTGTGTAGTTGCTGAGCTTATGGTAAATTTGATTCTAAAAGCCAGACAAATAAACCCAGTTTATTGAAAGGTAGGTGCAATTCACCCCCAAAGTCCTACGCCAACAAAATCGATTTCCCAACTCACAGCCCCACAAAAGGCTCTATTAAAAAAGAAAAAAAAAATTATTAAAAAAAAAACAGCAGCAGAGTAAAAGCAAATGTCAGGAGGCTGAGGCGGCTCGCATGGCTGTGAGTGCTAAGCGAGGTGTAGACGTGCAACAGTGAGTGCTCGCTATAGAGAATCCCCTGGCAAGTGCTGTGCCCAGGCCCAGCCAACACAGCCTACTACAGAGGCCAGAGGGTGGGTCCACTGAACCTGCACAGTGGTACCAAGAGTCAAGAATAGCCAAGAGAAATAATCATCATGAGCATGGGCAAAATTCAAATTGAGTTAGATAAAGATTTAAAAATATATATTCTGGCATACAAATATTTATTTATACTTTATTTTTTTCAATATTTTATATTCAAATTGGTATTATTTTTTTTATTGCTTTTTATTTATGCCGAAAATTGTTAGTAGCGCAAAAAGAGAATAAAATGCAGATTCTTAATAAAAGTACAAGCAACAATAATCTATTTAATTCTCTTCTCTATGAAATGTTTGTATATGTACAAGAATTTAGAAATACTTGTGGAGACTTTTTCTAGCAGTTATGCTTGCTCTATATTCCTATACATCCTTCTCTCCCTGCTTTTATCTAAAATATTTGTGGCGCATTTTCTGTTGCATCTTTGTCTCCCACTGAAATATTTGTGGAACATTTTCCCAGCATGTTGGCTCGTCTAAATCGCATTTTCTTTCTGTCTCTGTCTCTTTCTCTCTCTATCTTTCTCTCTTGCTTTGAGTGCATGAAATATTTGCGGCATCCTCGCTTACATAGCATAATCGTCTCTATTTTCGCATCATATTGCCGCAGCTGCAACCAGGGTAAGTCAAACACCTTTTTGCTGCCAATGGACAGTGCTGTGTGTTGTGTGCGGCTTTGTCACAGGCCGACACAGGTCACAGGCATATTAGGAATCTATAACCACTGGAAATTTTAAGTCTATTAAAGGGAAACCCGAAAAAATCCCAAGCTTAGCCTGGGCTCCCACACACAGCGGCAGCAATTGGCCAGCCTGCCATTGTAATTTACGTAACCAGCCGAATGTTTCATTCTCTTTTTTTTTGAGCTTTCTGTGTTTGGGTGGACTCGGATGTAGGAAGAAAAGTTTTTTATTGTTCGCTTACTTGCTGAACGCGTGTTGGCTGTCCGATTCGGGTGCTGGAGGTGGCGAGGGATCTGGCTGAGCCTGAAGGTCTTGACGCCGTCATTGTCGTTGTTGATTTGCGTTTGGCTATGCTGTTCTTGTGTGGGTGCAGAGGGCGGGCGGCGATGTGGGGCGGGGCTGTTGCTTGTGGCGTTTGCAACACGAGCAATGAAACTTTTTCTTTGACTGTTGCTTTTATCGTTCTTGATTACTGTTGTTGCTATTGTTGTTGTTATTATTATTGCTGTTGTTGTTGTTGCTATCAGGCAGCAACTTCTTACATGCGTCTCACCATTTGGGTTTTAACGATTTTTGCTGTTCTTTTTTTGTTGTTTGCGCTATATTTAATTTGTCATTAGAGCGAAGTTTGTGTTGTTTTTATTGCCAAGCTCAAATAAAGACGCGAAATCGATTTGTAGGGATGAAATTTCTATTTGATTCACACGATTTGGCCGCAACTTGCCGCACGTTTTGGCAAGCCAAGCAATATAAACACGTCCACGTACACACACACTCACACACACACACATACACTTAGGCGCACTCACACAGACAACGAGAGACACAAATACACGGACACGGTACACACAACTCACGATAGACTTTTGTATCGAGTTTTTGTTGTTTAGTGAGGTTTGCGAGCCAAAATCGAAACACGCACGCACATGCTGCCGCTTAATATATGGCCGATGTCCTGGCGCAGTCCTGTCGCCTGAGGCTCAAGTGGCACTTGAGTTAGACGCTGGCGACATTCACATCGACAACGGCAACGACAACGACAACGGTGCCGGCAACTGTCAGTGCCACTTTAGTTCCCCTTTTGCAACAACGTGTGTGACAAGTGGTCACAGGTTTCAATTATTGTTGCTGCCGCTGCTGCTGCTGCTGCTGTTGATGATGATGATGATGATGTTGCTGATGTTGCTGATGATGTTATTGTTTTTATTAGACCAACTGGCTGCCGCATGGGTTCTGCTGCCGCTGCTGCTGCGCTATGGGTTGTGTTTGCTTTGAATACTGAACAGCAACTGAATGTTTCGACCGCACGCCAAATCCTTTGCCGGTCAAACAGACAACACAAGTTGCGGCGAACCCGGCGAATTGGGCCAAAGAGCGCGTCGGCGCATTCACTTTTGGCGCGCAAGGCGAATTTGAAAAGTGCGCAGGGTTGCATGCGAGCGTAGCAGACAGAAAACGTAGGCGAAAGCACAAGTTTAGTGGGTTACGACTTGAGCTAACCGTTAGTAAAAGCAATTAGCTTAAGTTTCAGTTGAACCCCAGAACTATTTCAATAGAGCAATTCAACAACTTAACGATTTTAAGACGACTTAACAATTCTTGATTGATAACTGTGGAGGCGAGCTCCTGCTGGAGTATCCCTTGAGTCAAGCCGCATAATCAAGTTGCCAAGTTTTGCTCAGGGCAGCCAGGAGCAGCGCCAATGCTACTTTCGCATTTACATATCCATTTCTATACACAGTTGCCTGCCACTGTCAGACTGCTGCTTGCCGCTTGGCCCCTCGGCACACGGGGCGTCAATATTTGCATTTGTAATAACAATATTTTGATGGCATACCCCAAATGTGTGCGTAAATCTAAAAAAGATTTGTTATTGCTGGCTCGAGAGCTTGAGTTTGTGCTGCGTTGCGTTGCGTGGCTTTCCGTGTTCACGCCGCTCAGCCGCTAACAACAATCGGGTGGGGCAAAGAACGGCATTAGCAACAACAACACGAAGAACTTTGATGGCAACATGCCGGTGCCATATCGTGCCTCAGCTTGGGCAGCTTCATGTCGCTCGCTGGAAGTTATTAAAATTTCATAAAAAATACGAAAGCAGAGGCAAATAAATAAAACGACAGCACATCTGATTTCTCGATTGTCGCCTGAGTCCTGTGTCACTGACAGTTGTCAATCCTGTCTCTGTCTCTCTCTCCCTCCATCTCTCTCTATCTGTTGCTGTCACGCAGCTTGAAAATATGCAGCTCCACTTTACAACATGACATGTCTTATGCATTTAGATATTTATTCAAACAATCTCATAAAATGAAAACTTAAATACTCTGACAATTAAAAGACTTTAGCTGAAGTAAAACTAGAATTATTAAATTATTTTTTGGGTAAAACTGGTTATGAATTTTTTTTTAATGTCACAAGCCAATAAGCTTATCTTATAAAAATTCACACTTACTGCAAGCCAATAGGCTTAAATATTAAAGATTTAGTTAAGGCTTATTTTACATTGAGCTATTTTATCTATGTTGCAATTCAAAAGAGATAGTCAGACATCTTACTCTGCACCCTTTCTCCCATATACAAAAGTATTTGGCTCTTTTAGTTTACAATATTGGTTTAGTCATTCATTTTTTGAAGAAATATGATCTTATTGAAGCTTTGCTTTATCTCGATGTAGTACATCGGGTGCTTGTTGGTATAGGGTCAATAGTGATCCTGAATCTGCGAATTTCAAGTTTTCAAATGTTCACGTAATGCCTTTCAGGTTAGTTAAATACAATTTACAATAAATTGATGGAGAATGCGATCACTGTGCATTTGTTAATTTTGTACCTACAAAAAATAAAAAGTTACATTCCACTTGCCCCTGCCGCAAAAGGCGGACTTCACATATATATAGCAATAGTTATAGGATGATTACTTACTTTAATATTATAATAACAAAACATCAAGTATTCGATTTTGCTCCAAGACTGTATATACTAATTTATATATCAAATTCCAGCTCTCCATCATCAGTACATCTAAAAATGTAGTCTTGTTTATATAAATAGTAATTGCTGAAAATATACTATATATATACAATATATATAAAAGCAAAAACATTGATAAACATTATTGCCGTTTGTTTTGGAAGGGTTTTTGCCAAATTGAATCGATTTTTTTGCTAAAAAAGTCAGCAAATCAAATGTAATTTAAATATGTTTATCAGAGATTCCATTAGCAGCCAATCAATATTCAATGCAGCTAAACTGGCAAATAGAGTAGTAATGCCAATTTTGCAGGGCAAGCAAATAGGTGACTCACATCGTGGAAATGACGCTCGGCTTGTGACACCCACGCGGACGACGATGTCAGTGTCACTTGTCGTTCCCAAATTGGCGCGTCTCATGAGCGATGATTGGCTGGCTGGCTGCTATTATGGATCACCTGGCACCTAGAGCATCTAGACACCTAGAGCAACTGGAGGCAACAGCAGCTGGGCAACTCTGACTCGAACGGCATGTTAAGTGGCAGAAGTCAAACGTGACAAGATTTAATATTGACTTTGATGAATGTCCTTTGATTTTCACTCATATTTGATGCGTGGGACTCAAATCGATGCTTGGGAACCAATGCGCAGCGGCGCAGAGCTAAAAACTTTTACACGCCCAAATTATTATCGAATTGATGGATCTCTTAGAGTAAGTTGGCCATGCAGCATGCTCATCATTAATATCATTTCTGTGCTCAACATTTAGTATATTTTTATGCATTCGTTCAGTTATATATATATTGTATATATCTTTCACGCGTATTTAGCGTGAAAATTAAGTTTATTTTTGGTACATAATTTCTTTGGCATTTCCAATGTAGCCCCAAACCACCTCCTCCTACACACACACATACGTATTTGCATAGCTACAATTTTATACTTTATGAGTTTTACAAAATGCCAAAAAAAAAGATGAGAGAGAACAAAGTTCTTCCACTTGGCACTTGGGCTCAGGAGGCTGGGCAAAGTTTGGTTAAGCATTTTGTTGTTGCCGTTGGGGCGACTGTCACCTGTATGGGAAATAAAATTCATTTTTAGCATGAAAACCGAACTTTTGACCCAGCCAACGTTCTGTCGCTCCGAAAGTATTTAAGTATTCGGTTCCATGTCACATGGCTGTTTCAGGCGGTCGAAACTTTCTGCTTATTGGCGACGCAATAGGATGACAAATTACTTTGGCGCAAGAAATGATGCGGGCGGGATGAGGGGCCATGAATACCATGACGCCGGTTAAATTAAATGCCAAATAAAAATCACTCATACGCCGTGTACGACTGTGGGCGCGGCTGTACTGACACGAATTTCGCAATTTGTCAGGCAGCCCAAGTGGCGTTCTCGACAGTCATTTAGAAGTTTACAACTGTCGCCGTGCGTAATCAGCTTTACTTCTGAGCCGATAACATTGCGTTAATGTACTCCAAGTGGGGAGCACGGCCATCATCTTGGCCTTATTTACTTTCCAGTTTGTTCGTGTCGCGAACTTTGGCATGAGTCGCGCCCCGCCCAGCGTTAAATTGCAAATAGCAGCGGTTATTATATATATTCTCAAATTTTATTCTCATATATTTGTTTTGTGTGTTTCGTTAGATTTTTGAATGTTTCCAATTGAATTTTAACATTTTGTTTTAGCTTATACATAAGATTTTATTTTTGGTTTTTTAAAGCCTGTTACTCGAGGCTGCGTCCCCTCTTTCTCTATCTGCTTCTATTTCTCTTTCTCTTACTGTTGGTTTAGTTCTAGATCTCGGCATAGCAATACAGCGGTTAGGCAGAAAAATAAATAACACTCACATTTACATGTTAATATCCATATACAAATACAAATACAAATACAAATACAGATACAAATACAGATACAAATTCAAATACAAATACATATACATATACTAGGTATATAAACATCGTTAGACATATAAATTAGTTTAGCTATTGATTTGTTTATAAAAATATAACAAGTTCTTTGGAGTTTGTTTCCATCATTCGTTTATTGATAAGGAAAATCATATAAGAATGACTTTTACATTTCGACATTTACATTCTGCGCCTGGAAGTAAGCATAAGGCGCTTTCGCTCCTTATAATTGATTTGCTCTACATTCTTTTCTTTCTTTTTTTCTCTCTTCTGTTCATCGTTTGACTAGATTGTGGCTTTTAGCATTTGTTTCTTTTTGCATTTATAATTTTTAAGCTATTTTTCTGATGGCCTTCGCTTGAATGCACACAGTTTGTAGAGGGAAAACTAAACACAATGGCGAATGGTTATTTTTGCGTGCTGCTCTCGATTTCAATAACAAAGGAGCTAAATTTTCTTAGCGAACGATACGAACTGCTCGATTGGTAGTCAAGGCATCGATCGATTATATTTATATTCAAGCTTTTTCTGCGGAAGTCCTGATTCTATTCACGTTTCACAGTTGACACAGTCCCACGGCGAGCTTGGGCCGCAATTGCTGGAATCAAGTTGCTGACTTTGTAAGCAGTGCACAAGCCTTCCCCTTACAGGCGACACAGTCAACTTTATTCCAGGAACTGCAACGCAATTAACACATTTGCAAAACACACACTCTGAGCACACCGAGCACACTGAGCACACTTAGTACACTGAACACTTTGCTTCGAATATAAACACTTGACTTGCCACTTTGACTGCAATGAACTGGCGATATCGTTGTATATGGTACTCGAACTATTATGGTAGTTAGTGTTAGTTAGGCTTTATTTAGGTTTCACTAGATTAGTTTTGATTTTGACTGCCACACACATTTGTCTAAATTTAAGTTATGCATTCGTTTAACTATGAAATTTGACTATCTTTTATTTACTTGTATTTATTAATATATATATTTTATATTTTGGTTGAGCATTTCGTATTGCATGCGATTGTCGTTCATAATATAACATAACATTTTATATCTATGCATATTTAGTATGTTTACTTACAAATATCTATGTATTTATGTATATTTGGGTATAGTTTCGTCAATTGAATCGCATTCTGTGTGCCATAACTTGCCTAAGTTGATTTCTATTCATTTGGTATTCATTGTTTAGCTAAGTAGTTCATAACTTGTCATTTGGTTAATTGGCACAGTTTAAGTTTTAGCTTTAGATTTATTTAGGACTGACTATATATTTAATTTGTTATTCGCTATTGCTTGCTTGCCTCATGTCCAGCCCACTTATGTGACTATATAAATAGATATTTATATATATATATATATAGATGCCTAGCTTGAGTGCTCCTCCGAATGATGTCGTAACGCTTAGTTTGGCCGGGCCTAGAAGTGTGTGAGTGTGTGTGTGTGTTAACGCTGAACGCTTTACAACCTGAGCTTAATTTAGGTGTACAACTCATACAAAAATAACTATTTACACAAAAAATAAATAATAAATCACTCATGCTCTTTCTTACTCACTTTCAGCCAAATTAAAGCTTCATCAATATTTAAAAAAAAAAAAGATAAAAACGAAGACAAAACGAAACGAAAACGAGCAGACAACGCGCTTATAGAGTGCACCATGTACACGGGTAATTCCGCAAATGTTGACTTAAATATTTACAGTGTGAATGCAAGCAGCATATTAATTTTAAAAATTAATGGAAAATTGTAATTGCATTTGTTCGATTGACGCAACTCTGCCATTGTCCGGGCCGTTGCTGTTACTTTTGTCGTTGTTGCTGTTGCTCTTGTAGTTGTTGTTGTTGTTGTTGTTGTCAGTCAGCCTCTTACACATGACTGGAGGCCGTTGCGGCGGCTGCATTGTTGTTCTTGTTCCATTTGTTGATGTACTCCATGGGAATCTCGATCTGTATCTCCTGCACGTCCTCGGCAGACAGATTGCCCAGACTGGGCTTGGGCTTGGTATCCAGCCTGGAGCTGGGCGCGGCCGCCAGCCGCTGCTGCTGCTGGGCAATGGGCGTTAGCAGCGCCTCGTCCCTGTATTATAAGTTGTCGACCATCTGCGACTGGCGGCGGTGCGAGGGCGTGTTCGAGTTGAGATAGCTCTCCGAGTAGACGCTCTTGGCGCGCTGATCGTAGCGCAGGCTGGAGCGCCGTATGTCGATGTCCAGTGGCAGGTGCCGGTCCTTCCACCAGTTGCAAAACAGGCAGAGCAGCGTGTTGCGGAACGCCTCTCGGAAGTCCCGATTGAAGTAGGCATAGATGAGCGGATTGAGCGTGGAGTTGAAGTAGCCGATCCAGAAGAGTATCGAGACCACAATGTCTGGCACCTGACACGCGTCGCAGGTCATGGAGAGCGTGTACCTGCGAATGCACGAATAATTCAGGCCACACATAAAGAGAAATGCGAAAAATGTTGATGCTGATGTGGGTTTTTTTAGGCTAACAGCCGAAAAAGCCATCCAAACGCCGCAGCAGCAACCGCCGTGGCGTATGAGTAACATTTAATTATGCATGCTCGACATTAAATAAATTATACTTGAGCCGGCTGCCAGCGGGTAGCATCGCTCACTTACCACAGGAAGAACGGCAGCCAGCAGAGTATGAAGGTGCCCATGATGATGCCCAGAGTGCGTGCGGCCTTGTGCTCCCGCTTCATTTTGATTAAATGTTTGTCCTTTGTCGGGGTGTGCTCCTGCTCGACCTCATGCAGTGTCAACGTTTTCGATGAGCCCGAGCCACTCAGCGCCTCGCCTGACAAAAGGGACATGATAAATGCGCAAGGATTAGCATCAGCTTCACCCCCATTGTGCCCGACTCATACAGAGCGTGCCAGCCATCCAGCCAGCCAACCACCAACCCGCCAAACGGTTAGCCACTTTATCCGGCCGAATGTGGTAATTCAAGCCTTTGGCTTTCAGCTCTCACCTGACGGCTGCATCGACGGGCGATGCATGAGCATCGCGTTGCCATGGCGCATCATCAGCTGCTTCTCCTGACGGTTCGCCTCCCGGAAAATTGCCAGATAGGTGAAAATCATTATGGTGCAGGGTATCCAGAACGAAATCGAGCTCGATATGATGGCGTAGTAAGTGTTCACCACAAACGAGCACTGCTCGGGATGCTCCTTCACAAATACCTTGTGCCTGTCTGTCGTGTACCAGCCTATGAAAATGGGCAGGAACGAGAGCAGCGCCGGCGATATCCATGTGTTCAGCAGCATAATGCCGACCACGCGTTTCGTCATGCTAATCGGATACTTGAGCGGCTTCACAATCGCATAGTATCTGCAAAATAGGGGGAGCCAATGCAGGGCCACGGTTATTAGTATTTCAAGTGTCGCACACATCATCATCTGCCGGCGTCGAGTGCGTACCTATCCACTGATATGCAGCATAAATGCAAAATGCTTGCAGTCGAGAAGTACACGTCCAAACTGTTCCACAGATCGCACAGAAACGGGCTGAAGTTCCAGCTAAAGAGTGAATAGTTAGAGTACGATAAGAACAGTTCAAGAATTAAGTTATTAATGTCTGTGTTATGTAATGGTAATAAAATATTTGGCCCACAAAGTAGGCTATGAAAACTTTAAGTCCCCCGTGGCGCAGTCCCCCAAGAGTGTCTTATCACCGTGTCTGATTTATGTGTTTATCGATTTAATCTTTTGTTAGTTTTCTCTGGCAGGTGACATTGCCCATGAACTGGCACACTTTCAGGCCGCAGCTGAAGCGCTTTAATGCACTGTGTGCCCAGTGTGGACTGTGGGGGCAGGCACAAGGAACAATGCTGCTGACGCTGCCGCAGGCAGAGGCGCCACACAGACTCACACACTCACTACCGCAGGCACACACAGGCACTCTTACACGCGAATGGTCTGGTTGCATGAAAAACTCATTAAAAGTCGCGCTCCTGTCCCTCCTGTCCCCATAATCGTCCCCCAATCAACCAGCCACCCGTTCGCTCGCTGCTTGGTTTCGCCAACGGGCAGGAAAATTTACTATCGGACGACCAGCTTGGCATCAGTTTCAAAAACTTTTCGACTATTCAGAAACTGTGTATATGCGCACGCCTGCAGTAATGCCAGGATCTGGGCATGAAGGCGTAAGCGTGGGCGTAGGCGTAGCCCTACTCGTGCTTGCCTTTTCAGCGTTTTGCAAGCTTTTTCGTTGTTCCGTTATGCGCTGTCATGAATTGGCGCTCAAGCCGGCCCATACAGAAGGTGGCCCGACAACGATAGCGACGTCGGCGCCGCGGGCCAGTGTCAATTATGCAGCTAACGACAGTGAAGGTAAAATTGCTAATGAATGCCAAGTGGGCTCTGCTCGGTAACGAGCTCAACTGCGACCATTGCCAATTTATATGCAACTTTCGTGGCCAAGTGGCTGGCCGAAGTTTGCGGAACGGCCGGAACCAACTACTGCGCCCAGCCCCAACCCCAGCCGAATGCAAGTTTCGACATTATGCGCAGCGCTCTCGGGAGGGCAATGAAGCGTCGCAGCTGGCGCTGACATTGCACACAGCTGCCCTGATCTTTAGCCCAGAGTCGAGCTTAAAGTCGACGAGCTTAAAGTCAACGCCTGTGCATAATTAACTGAGCTATGTCTCTGCACTTGGCATCACATGCACATATCGCATTACAATTGCACAAACACGAACACACACACATACATGCACACACACATGGACAGCTGTGTGAAGGATGTGACCATGTCACACTCTGACGGTTTTTGTGCCCAAGAATAGCAGTTGAAAGAGCGTGTTTCTCTGTGTGTGCCCATTCTCTTTTAAGTATGCATACTCTAACAATCTAGAGGCTGCTGAGCAATGAGTCGACGTTTGCTATACTAAAATGTGCGGAAATCTACGGAATCATATGGAGAAAGTGTTGTCCATATACGAGCTCAGTTTCGTATATATTTTTAAATTATATATATCTTATGTTTTCTATACTGAATTACTAAAATGATTATTTTTTAAATTTAAAAAAAAAAGATAATATTGTAACTATATGTTTTTTTGTTGTTGTATGAGAAAGCTCAGGACTTAAAAAAAAACGTATTCTATATAAAAAACGAAATTTGTAAATTAAAAGAATTTATCTCTTTCATCTTTAAATATTTTTTTTATTTTTTTATTTTTTATAATTGAATATGAATTTTTTTAACACATTTTCGTATCTTCCAGGAGAAAATAAACTCCACTTCCTATACTTAGTTTTTTTTTTAATTTATTCCCTAAATGCAATCGACTGTTAAATTTAAAGCAATTTTTGTAAAAGATATAAATTGTAATTTTTTAATTAGGTGGATTTCATTAAAAAAGGATTTAAACTTTCACATCAATGATAAAGCTCATTAATAAATGAAAACATAATATTATTTTTTATTACATATAAAAATTCTGTTGTTTACAGAGAAAACAAGCTCAATTTGGTATTTTTAAATATTTTATAAGGTAAGCCCTAAAGTCAATCGACGGTATATTGAAATTTTAAATTCAAACAAAGTAATTTAATTTTTATTCATATTTTAATACACCGTTTTTAAATGCATTTAATTAAAAAAGGATTTGTAATGTGTGGACTATAATGACAAAGTTCGCATACTAATGAAAAGAAAATATAATATTTTTTATAGTTTGTTTTATTATAATATATTGCAAAGCAATTCGCTTTTGATCCCACTACTAAGCATACATTTTTTTCATCTATTTTTTTGTAATTTTATTGTAAAAATATGAAATGAAAATAGCTGCTAGCGTGTATTTAATTCGTGTTGAAAAACTTTGTTTTAGTGTTGGGGGTCCTTTTTTGTTCTTTGTTCGCACATTTTAATACGTACGCACACGAGCTGCAACACAGAGCGAGATGACTTTGTGCATTTGCATTCGCACATACAATCACACACACACACATACGTGCACACAGAGGCAGCTAGAATAAATGTTGCCTTCATTTTTCAGGGACTTGTTTGGTTGTTTGCTCGGACACTTTCACTACCCCGAACACAGCTACCGCCGCCCCTCGGCCTGTGCAGTTCCGCCCCTTTTCAGTCGGCTGGTTGTAATTCTTCTTGCTGTTGTTTTAGTATGTATATCAAAGTGTGTGTGTGTGTGTGTGTGTGTGTTTGTATTTTGTTTTTGTTGTACTTACCGCCCAGTTACTTGCACACTAAAGTTAAATGTCATGGCCATAATAGCGACCATTATATCAGCCATGGCTAAGGAAACTACAAAGTAATTCGTTATAACTCTGCAAAGAGAAGAGAGAGAGAGAGTGAGAGGGAGATGGCACAATCAGTAAACGAAAATAAAATGAGATATTACAAATCATGACAAGAGCAGAGCAACAACAATAACAACAATACGAACAATAGACGTAACGGGCTATGCGATGGCATGCCTCTAGATGACTAATCAGTATTTGCTGCACCTCTCCATGCCGCCTGTCCGCCTGTGTGGTTCGCCCTCTGCGTGTGTATGTGTGTGTGTGTGGTTGTGTGGGTGCCATTGCCCCCAAGGGGCGAACAGCTACTGAAGCTGATGCGCTTCTGAGGGGGACGGCAAATGACTTCTGCCTGCATTCTGCTGTCAGCATGGGACGTAATTGAAAGGCAAGCTAGGAATCGTCATGGGAAATGTGGTATTCTGGCCTACCCAGGCTCGCCCAGCAGCTGGCAGCCATCAGCCAGCAGCCAGCAAGTCGTTGCTTTGTATACAGTGCGCTCGCATATGGCATTTAATCTTTAGTGCATAATGAGTGACTGGGACAGTGCGGTATGTGGATTCATTGGGTAATCGAAGCCATTCAATTCCTGTTAAGCGGCTAACGTGACGTATACGTAATGCATTTAGCCTCAAGCAATTTCTGTTTGTGATGCGACTCTAATGCAGAGCGGCGGCAACTGTGATGTAAGTAACTGTGCTGTTTATCTATTTTGCGAGCGCTGCTCTTAAATAACTGTTCGCATTTTGAGCCGTTAATTGCAACAAATCGCCGCCATTTTGTAAATGCGTTGCCATTAGTCAACCTGCTTTCTGTCTCCCTCCCTCTCGCTCGCGCACCCTCCCTCTCTGTTTCCTGCTCACTCACACACTTGCTCTAATCTGCCAGCCAACTGGCAGCATTAAATTTTTCCAACAGCAAGCAAAAGAAAGAAAATCTCATTTAAACACTTTGGCGGCTGGCGCGGCGAAAAGCCGGAAGCAGTTGCCAAGCATCCTTCAAGTGAAGGCGGCGCCGCGACGTTAATTAGTAGCCTCCATGTAATGCCAAATGGATGCTACATATTGGGTGCCACACACACACACACACACACACACTCACTCACACACACACACACATACACTCGAGCACTCGCTGTGGCTCGTGGCTCATCTTTAACAGCGCAAAAATGTGAAAATAAATTCAGGCAGCACGGCAAACGTTTTTATTGTGCGTCGCATAGAAAATTTTAAATTTATGCTGTCATAAAAACCATAAGCCGCCTTAATTGCCAAAGTTTCGGTCGAGGGGCTTCTGTTTCTGTTGTGTCACTCGCCTTGCCGAGATACCCAGCAAGAAGACTAGCAGCGAGCGTGGCGCGCCAAAGAAGTTAACTTGTTCTTAAATGATTTGCTTTTCCTTTTTGCTCAATTAAATAAATATTTTAAATTAAATACATATTTTAATGTATTTTTTTTAAGAATTCCTGATATATGCTTTAAACAAGTATATATATTTTTTATTTATAATATTATTGATAGGAGTAAAGTGAAGAGTTTGAGACCTCGACAGGATATCTCTCGTCGTATATTCACGTTCTACTTTCACAATTTTGCGGGCTGTTTGGTGTTTTTTGTTGAATTTTTTAAAAAGTTTAACTGTCACGCTTTATTATTTTTTTCATTTTGCTGCTGTCTTCGGTTTTGTTTTTTTTTTTTTTTTTTTGTTAGTTTCGCATTCCATTCTTTGCGGCATTGTTTCAAGGAACGTCGCATCCGTGCGTTCACATAGAACAATAGATGGATTTGCAGGCTGTGGGCAGCAACAGCTGCCGATTTATCAGCCACACACGTTTCGATTTTTTTGTAATCTTTTGCGCCTGACTGGCAATTATTTTGGGAGAGATATTAGATTTATATGCCCTTGGGCAAGCGCCGACTAAATGCAGCCCGAGCAACACCATCGTCAGCGTCAGCATCATCATTATCATTATCATTATCATCGGCAGCAGTAGCGTGATGAGCATTCGTAACATTATTAGTTAGGCGCTGGGACTGCGCTGGCGTTGGCTGCCAGTCACTTAAAAAATAAAACGCTGCTCATTAGTCGAGGCAAAAAGAGAGAGAGAGAGAGAGGGAGAGAGAGAGGAAGAGAGAGAGGGAAATTAAGAGACGTTCAACCTTAATTACGCCAACCTCTTGCCCGATTTCGACCTCTTGTTATTCTTTCTTGCTGCCATCTAACAAAGTTTGTTTGCCTCGTTCTCAGAGTCCTTTGCCTAGGCAAAGGCCCGCCCATGGCCGGCGACACTTAAAGTTTTCATTACTCTGAAGGAATTTGCATTAAATAGCAAGAGAGAAAAAAAAACAGAGTGAAAAAAGGGCAAAATAGAGTACCTAAAGGGGGCGTGGCGAGGGCTGGCTGGGTGCAACTTTTGATTGCACGCCAGCGAAACAAGGCGACGAAGTTAACTTTGATTATGTGAGCCCGTCCGACCTGGCCGGGAACCCCGTGGGTTTTATGATGCGCTAAATTGATTTGCCTGCCAGTTATTAAGGCATAACTAAAAATATTAACGAACCGAGCCAAGCTGACGACCCGTCATTTATCACTAGAAAACTTTTTTATGGTAATGTCCCTCACTCTCTCTCTCTCTCTCTCTCTCTCTTGCCGTCTCTCTGTTTCTATATAAATGTTGAGCGAAGGACGCCGCGTTCCGTGCCATGAGTTGACAGCGCATCTAACGAGGTCGTCTCGCTGAGATGTTGACAAGTATCAATTCTCACACGTGTGTGTGAGTGTGTGTGTGAGTGTGTGTGTGTGTGCGTGTGAGTGTGTGGCTGGTTGAGGGGCAATATTTCTATTTCCGTTGCAAATTGATAATGCGACGGTTTATTGGCTTGCCATCGGGGACAAATGATGAGCTCGGCGTCAATTTATATGCACAGCTATGAATAGCCCCAAACAAATGAAAACTATAAACAAAATTTGAATGCGCATTCATTGTTTATGCAGCTCATTTTGAGCAGCAGAATTATTCATTAAGTTTATTTTACATGTCAGACACTGCAATACTTTCTGCTCTTGATGATTTTCATTAATGTTTGTTATGACAAATATGAATATGAATAAATGAAAATCAATAAATAATACAAAATTCAGGACTTCAACTGACGCTGGCATGGATTCATATATATATTCATTCTATGTGTGCAACGGGCTCTGTCAGTTAAATTTTAATTGAAGCGTGAATCGCTTAATTAATATTTGTGCTGATACAGTAACGATGCGTGGGTTCTGCACTCTCAGTGGAGTAATTTCAATTTCAATTAGCGCAGTTGTTAGAGCTATCATTGTGGAATGCTGGTCAAAGGGAAATGCAAATGGATGTGGCGCGTGGCGCTGCTCAGTTATTAGCTAAATAAATAAGGAACAAAGCAGCTACATGAAACACAAGCGAATCGAATGTGAAATGGGGGGCAGGGCAGGGACAAGGACAAGGACAAGTACGGTATGGAGTACGCCTTGCGGACGTGCATGAATTTATGCGAAGCTGACAAAAACTGAGCAGAGGGAACGCAATAATTAGAAAGTGTTGAGCCAGAGGCAGGTGCGGGCGCGGGCGCCGAGCCTTGGCGCAAATTGGCAATCAAGGCGGGGAACAAGGCGGGGGCGGACGGGGCGCGGCACAGCTTTGTGTCAATTTTGTGCGATTACAAAATAAGGAAAAGAAAAACGTGCACAGGGCGAGCAGCGCTAATTGCTTCTCACAGATAATTAGCAGTTGGGCATATTGCGTATACGCACCTTAATTTTCTAACACGCATCACAGAAATAATAACGAGCAGATTGCCGCAGATGGCCGCTATGATGATTAACAGCATGACGGATGCCTTCAGCAGCCAGAACACGTCGTCGAACCAGTCCTCGACGCCGTCCTCCGCTCCCAGTCCGGCGTCCAGCGTGGATCGGCTGTCGTTGAACAGCGCGCTGTTGGTGCTGCTCGACGCGTTCATGTCGTGTGTGGCGGGCAGGGGCGTGGCAGTGCTTTGCAGTGGCAGCGCGACGGCATCGAGGGCGCCAACTGTTGCCGTCAGCGCATTCGTTGTGTGCAGCACGGCGGCCGTAGTCAGCGCCGCCGTCACGCCGATCAGCCTCAGACTGAGGCCGGGGCTGATCCTTGGAGTCGTTGCAGTGCGTCGTATTGCTGTTGTTGCTGTTGCTGTTGTTGTTGTTGGTGCTGAGTGGCTAGCCAGCATCAGCTCGGGCTGTGCCGCTAACTCTGGCTGCGTCGCTGGCCGCTGGCCACTGCAGCGGCAGAGTCTTTTGCGTATCCTTGTGGCGCTGCTTCTGTGTCGCATCGTTGTCGTTGTGGCCGCTGCTGCGGATAATGGAAGCTCCAGGCACGGAGTAGCTGGCATTTGACTTGGGGCTTGCATGGACACAGACACGGACACCTGCACGGCACGGACTAGGATATGGAACCCGTGCGGCTGCTTCAACTTTTACACTCGATTTTTATTTTATACTTTTGGTTTTCCAAACTTTTTGGTCTCACTTTTGCTTAACTTTCGGCACGGACTTAGACTCGGACTCGGTCTGGGTCTAGGTCTGGGTCTGGGTCTGGGTCTCAATCTCTTGCACTTGCGTTAATTCGCTCGGCGAGCAGCTGCGCCATTAGGGATTCGCGACACGCGTGGCGCTAGCGACGTTGAAATCAAAACTGAAAACGGCCACCGCAACGGAAATTGATTCGCGCACCGTGCGACGGTGATGGCGGCGGCGACGGCGACGGCGGTGATGGCAGAGGCGGCGACGGCGACGGAGACGGAGACGTCAACGCCAACGTTCGTGTCGCTCTTGCTGGCTGTCCTTGCCAACGCCAACCGACGCCCACTCGGTTGCTGTCGTTGTTGTTGCTGTTAATGATAATATTATTATGGAGGCAACGCTGCTGCTGCCGCTGCTGCTGCTGCTGCTGTCCGACTCTGCTGGACTCGCTGCCGTTTTGGCTATGCGGCTTCTGTTTTTATTCTATTTGTTGTTGTAGCTGCCTCTGCGCGCTGATTGGTTTTTTCCTTGCTTCAAGCGGCTGTCTTTTAATTTCGTTCATTTTTTTCTCTTTCTTAAATTTATTTTTCTCTGTTGTTGTTGTTGCTGCGGCGACTCTGTCGCTTAGCTGCTGCTGCTGCTGGTAGTAGTGTGGCTACTGCCACAAGATTTAATATTTTTTGTGTTTATTTTTAACATTTCTTGTCTTCAATCTATTTTCAGCATAGTTCGTGCAAGTGGTTTTCACATTTATATTGCACTAACTCACAAAGTCTCCACGCCTTCGGCGCTCTGCCATAAAAGCGAAATGTTGGAAATACATAAAAAATCATGCGTTCGCTTTTCATTATTGTTTCTGTTTCTCTCTGCTTTTTTGTGGTGTATGGGAATTAAGTTGTTGTTGTTATGTGTATATATTAGTATAATTTGCCCTCGCATTTGTATTGATTTTAGTCAATATTTGTTTATTCGCTGACGTAGAAATATTAGTTGAAATGCTTCTGCTTTTCTTTTTGCTCGAGTGGCGTTAAGTATATAGGGTGTCTGACTAAAGCTAAAACTAACATGATTCAACACATATATATACTGTGTATATATAGTGTGCTTGACTAATTGCTGTTTTATTTCTATGCCAAGATCAATCTTCGACGAGTCACAACGAAATTGGCGCCCTTTCATGTATTTGTCGTTTAACATGCCAATACAGGGTGCTCAGCTGAAGGCAAATAACATTTATAAATAGAAATAGAAACTTGAACATAAATATTTATAGACTTGGCTAACTGAACTGCGAAAGTCCTTAACGGGCTTTAGTAACAGGCGCCGAGTGGCAGGCACCCTGTATGTTTCTAATGATTTATACGACAACAGCTGCGCCCAGGAATGTCATTCTCTTGATATTGCTCGCTTCAAGACATCTTTTTGCTAGCTTTTCAGCTTTACACATCGCCTACTGCCATGCTCCCTTTGCGACATCCTTGCAACAGAGTTGCAAAAAAATTAATGAATAAAATAATCCTAATGCTATTATTATTGTGCGCCGCGTTTGCTTTCCTTTAGTCACTCTTTATCTAATATAGATGTATATATATAAATATATGTGTATATATATAGTCTATTCTAGGCTATAATTGTATGCGACTTTTGTATTTATATATTTAAAATATTCTCTCTTTTTCTGAATTAATTTCCTGATGATGTTTTATTTTCATGTTCGCACACGCTTTTAGCTCTGGCAACGTGGCCGCCTTTTTGATGTTATTCTACGATGTTGTTGTTGTTGTTGTTGTTGTTGCCGCACACAACAAATTGGCCACTCGCAGTTTGGCGGCCACGAGCTTTAAATTAGACGCCCAGTTGCGTAGGTTTATTTCATTTCGGATTTACTCGTTTGCATGACACATTTTTAGCACTTTTGCGTTTTTTGTTTGATTTTTCGACTTTGCGGCTTTTAGCACGGAGCAAGCCAAATACTGTTAATTAAGGCAACTGTCAGCAAAGGAAGTTGCCCGCATTGAGCCAAAGCATATGGCCGAAAAAACACTTTCTGGTCACCGACGCGGCCACGCCCTGGCGCAAGTCCAAATCAAGCAACTGCAATGAAATGGAAATAGAAATTCAGAATAGTTATATAAATAAACGTATATTAAATTCTATAAAATATAAATTAAGTGCGCATAAATATTCGAAAAGCGCCCCGCCCGAAAAAAATATAATAAAAGTGGATAATAATTTTCGGGCGAAATATGTGTGCGCTTCTTATAGATGCTTGTCGCCGCTCATCAAAGCGCTGCCGCTTGTCCGCTTTTAAAATTATATTTTTATTAATTTTCAAATTTATAATTTGGTGCTTAGCGAGCGACGCAGCGCGCCTCTCACCTCTTGCCATGCGGCCAGTGGGTGTTTGATTAATTTTTGTGGCCAAACTAATTTCCATTAATTTGAGCTCAAAATGTATAAATGGATCGATTGATGCCAGGCAGAGGAGCACTTGCTTTCTATTGGATATTAGCGGAAATCCATGAGCGAAGCCCCCAACTGACAATTGTCGACAGGCCGAAAGCGGAAGACTCAAGCATGGATCCACAAAAACAAACCCCCAAAATTGCTCAAACAGTCAGCTGCCAATTGCTTTGGCAGAGGTCTGTCTGCCTGGGTGTGCGAGTGTGTGTGTGCATGCACTTGTGGTGCTTTCGGAAAATTCGCTTGTTTCCAACACTCAGTCAACGCCTTTGAATACGCAGATTCCAATGTTAATGTCATGAAAATTATTATATATATCTGCAAACATACATAGATATATGTATACATATAGAAATATATTTATATATATATTTATTTATATTTTGTTTCTGTTTCAAATTCAATTTTACCCTGCACATTTGTAGTATTTTCTTGGCTGCTGTTGTTGTTGTTGTTGCTTTCGCTCTAGCCGTTGACGTGGACGACGTTTTTGCTCTTGGCATTGTGCGTCCTCGTTGGCGGTTGTTGTATTTAGTTTGTTGCCTCTGCCTTCATAGTCGTGGCTGTTGCCAAATTATGGCGCACATGCCAGAATAAAAACGAAAACAAAAACAAAAACGAGACGACAGTAGGAGCTGAGGCAAAAGCGAGCAAACTTATGGCCCGGATGGCAGAGCATATTCACGAGCTGAGCAGCGGGTCTCAGTGGAACAGCTGCACTGGGCCGAGATGCTGTGCGGCGTCAGCAGACGCCGCTAATTAAGCTTCACATTCTGTCCAAAGCACTCGTGGGCGCAGCGCATACGGTTTGCCACGCCCACATCCTCATGCAAACATCGTGCATGCTTTATCTTGTTTCGGCTTTAAATTAATTAACTAGCATTTATTTTTATTTAATAAACAAAACTTTTAATTCAACACACTGAAACATTGCTGCATCCCGCATGCCCCATGCCGCATGCCCCATGAGCTCGAAGTTTTGTGTTGCTTTCGCCCCACTCCGTGTCCTGTCGATTGCTGTTGTAGCTCATTTTGTTATTTGTAGTCGTGTTTGTGTTCCCCCCAGCCCTAGTCCTTCTGCCAGGTATTACACCTGAGCTCTCAGCTCAGCTAAATTGGTTTTGTGTTTCTTTGCAAACTGTTCTGAAAGCTTCATTCATTAAATTTCATTCTCTGCAATTTTAATTCACAGTTTTCCAACCAATCAATTTAAATTTTTATCCTCAAAGACGTTGGCTGCAAATATGGTTTCTGTTTATTAAATTTTGGCTTTTTAAATTGAATTCTCTATCGAAATTTTCGATGAAATTTCAATTTAAAAATTTTATAGATGCAGCATTTCTCTGAAATCATTGAGCTTGTTGGAAGCCAAATTCATATTTAATCTGTGAGCAAAATCTTGAACTAAAAGCCTTAGAGCTGAAACTGAGCAACACTTGGCTATAGCCAATTTGTTATTAAATTTATTTAAATTACATATTTCTTGTAATTATTTAATTAATTGACATTTTGAATTGAATTTAAACAATTTAAAGTATAAAATTACTCAAAAAGCTTTTTTTAGCCAATTTAAATTTAAGTCTAGTATTTTGCCTCTCTACTTAAAAGTCCCTCAAATACAATACAACACACAAATATGCCCTTCTCCTACCCCTGCTCATGCAGAGCATAAAAAGCTTAGCAGATAAAAAATATTTCAAAACAGAGCAAACATCGATGTGTCAGAATAAATTCGCCGGCGGCGGCATTTTTTTCGGGTTTTTTCTTTTTAAACTCACAAATTGCGGCGCGAATAATATCAATTTATTTTTATTGTTATTTCATACATGTCAATTGATAAGGGAAAGGGAATATCATCATCAGCAGTAGCAGCAGCAGCAGGCTGCCAGATGCAATGGCACACTTGAACTTTAAATCGATTCCCAGTTCAATTTACGCACGCAGACTGTAAATAAATCACCCGACTAAAGGCGCTTACAGACTGCTCCATATCTTCTTTCTTGCTATACATATGTACAGACAGCTGTATATACGTACAAATATATATATGTATGAATGTATATCTATGTGCTTGTATTTAATTTTCGCTCTCTAGATTGCAGGCCCGGCGCACAGACGCAGACAAAAGCCAGCCAGAGATCCAGTGAGCTTTTCAATTTCAACTAGATAGATAAATATGCCAGGCTGCCAACTGTAAACGATTAGGGTAAGAGATTTGGGCGGCACGAAAGTGGGGGGAATTGAAAGTGGAGCGTACGCCTAAGGCGTTCAGATTTTATTGGCCGTAAAGTAGGCGGCCATGAAATCGGAGTAGCACAGCAAGGGCCGGCAGCAGCAGTGGCAGAAGCGTCCATTTAAAAGCCATTGTAGCGACACACACAATGAAAGCAAAACTTGGTGGCTAAACAGATGACAAAAAATACGCGGCGATTGATGCTCTATTGTGGTGCACAGTGTGAAGGATAAGCCACACAAAACAAATGTCAAAGCCAACACCCCAACCACAATTTCGCACTACCACAAAAGAGAGAGAGAGAGAGAGAAAGCAAGAGAGAGGTTTAGATAGGCGCACACTTAAGCTGCTGTCTGAAAAGCACGACAAAATAAGCATAAAAAGCAATAAAGGAGGAGCACGTATTGAATACAGTCCGGTGTGTGTGGGCGTGTGTGTGTGCATGTATGTGAGTGTGTGTTTCTATGTGGATATGTGTCTAGAAATAGTGAGCAAGGATGTGCAGTTCGATTACTATGGACAGCTGAGCTCTAGCTATGGCCAGGTGCCATCTATGAGGCTATAGAAAAACAAAAAAATATGAAAAAAACGAATAGAAAAAATGTAAAAAATATACAATATAGAAACTTTAAAAATATATAGTCAATAAATTAGTATATAATATATTTTGATATATATTAAATATATTATATTTATTTTTCAATATCATTTTAATTTTAGCTTAGGCTCAGACCACATTCATATACATGTCTCATATATAGCATATTACAATATATACTAACTTAAAATACTTTTTTTTTAAATACATTTTGTTTTCATTATTAAAGTTAATGGTGTTTTATTATATATTAATGTCATTTCTTTCATTGACCTTTGCTCTGTCATTATCCCATTAAATTTCCGTTTAAGCAACTTCCCTTCTGATCTGCTGTCACATGAATTATCTTTTAAGTCTAGCGCCTTCAAGAGTATATAAAACCTGTCTAAGGCTTCTCTTATATTACACACTGCTACTGTTGCCGCTGGCCTTGGCAGTGGACCAGCCTTGGCTGCGTTGCTGGGCAACTGCTTAAGATTGTAATGAACGTCAAGTAGCGCAACGATTAATGAAAATTGCTTAATCAGCATTATTATCTCGCTGGCATTAAATTATTTAGAGAAACCCGAAGTGCTCGAGCTTAGGGACAATATTGTTCCAGCCGCTGCTGCTGTTGTTGTTGTGGGCTTTTGTAGTATTTGCTGCTGCCTGGTCCAACAAAGTTGCCATTTGTTGGCTTTGTTCTTTCAGCAAACAGCTCGCAGACAAAAGAGTTGATCGTCCCAAGCGACGGGCACACCCACACACTCACACACACACACTTATACTGCTAATTGATTAGCGCAGACTGCGCGGCATCAGGGGAACCCTTATGGGTATGATTCCGGCTGGGTGTGTGTCAGGCCATCCGTGGAGTGAAATGAAAGCGCAAACAGTGACAACGAGGCAACCTAGTCTCCGGCTCTGGCAGAGAAAGCAACATCTGCTGCCAGGAAGGAGCTGCCACTTGGCTCGATTCCGTTTGTCATTTGAGCATTTGCTGTGTCTGACAGCTGGCTGCCAGAAGTTTGGCGAGCGCTTCGCTGATTGACGAACGCACGCCTGACTTGAGGCTACACCCCTTCGCCTCCATTCAGCCAGTCAGCCATTCAAGATGATTCAATGTGTTTGCCAGCACTTGGCACTTTGTCCTTATCACTCGAATGCCATGGTTCAAAGCTTAATGAGCGCTTGTCTACCACTGACAGCCGAGTTAAGTTGCCTTCGCTCGTTGGCTTTGGCCCTAATTCATTTGTATCAGTCCAAAGCGAGCATGAAATTGATTTTCTATGCCTTGTCCATACAATTCCTGGTACTGGTCACTCAAGCATTCTCAAATCTCACCATTTCCGCCGAGGTAAAGAGCAAAAATCTTTCTAAAATCCAATACCCGCTGAGTCAGCATTTAATCGATTTTGTCTTTTCCTCTCATCCTCTACGCAGCTGATTAATACTTTGAAGAGCTTGACAAATTTTAGCTGACATTAAGTAAACTTTGTAAATATTCTTAGTTAGGCTTTGTCTTCAACGGGAGGTAAATGACAAATGGAAATGATTCTAGCATAATGAAAGTGATTTGCATGTTATATTTAATTATAAATTTGTATGTGACAACACGCTTTAATTTTGAATGTTGTTTATTGTTTTTATATATTAATAATAATATTTCTAAACAGATTACAGCAATGTTTGTATTAATGTATAAGTATGTAGTATATCACCTAGACAAACCTAGGAGGAGCTCTCAAATAGCAATTGTTTTGATTACTCAAGCCCACCAACTAGCTTTCAATTACACAAACAAAAGCAAAAGGAAAAGTGCCCCCATTTGTAGACATGGCATACAAGTCTCGGGAGTCGCATCAAAATGTCACCGAGACAGAATACGTAATACACAGGCTACTACAAAAAATCCTTGGTCGGAGACATAATAAACAAGCATCCAGCTACTTTTTACTGCAAGCTGTGCTCAAATCCCAGCATACTCGGCAGAAGACTTCTCCACAGACGAAGACGAAAAGGACTTCAGAGGATATACCCATAACACTTGCCAGATTGCTTCATTTAATTTTTATATTCGCTAAAAGCCTCGTCTCAAACAAACAAGTCTCGTTTAACCAATTATCATTCGATGAAGTAATAATTTCCAGTAGTAGAAAAGCATTTACCAATACATTTCATAAAAAAAGATTAAAAAAATCGTATTAAAAAAGTTGTAAATAAAACTTTCGCATCCGCAATCTAAGTGCTCGACCTGGTATAGCTTATATTTTATAGCTGACGCTTGTTCAAGTATCAATTATCCGAGTTGTAATTCAAGAGTTTTCCTTTGCGAGCTGCAGCTATTGAAAGTTACCGAACATTCAGCTAAATGTCAATTGTCCGGCAGAGTGGCTGGCAATCGCTGCAAGCCATAAACTTGCTCGAACGGCCATTAATCTGGGCGGTCCGAGCGGCAGGAATGCAGTGCCATTAGCAGCATCAGGTGGCCAGGTGGACAGCTGGCCAGAGAAGGGAAGGCAAAGTGGAATCTAAAGCCCTGGCGTATAACATATATGCTCTACGATATCAGAGAAATGGATGATGGCATTCGCTTAAGCTGGCTGTTAAAAACTGGGAGAAAGGCCGAGCGAGAGACAGGCACAGAGAGCGAGCATTTATGCACAACAAATTAATAAACCCCAGAGAGAGCATTTTGTGCTTTACGTATGCAGCGGCAGTCGTCGGTAACAGCGGCTGCAGATGCACCAGCTGTGCTTAATGGCACCTGTCTCCGTCGGGACGGGAGGGCGGCGGGAGGTTCACGTACATGGTTCGTACATTCATGGCTCTGTGCTGGCATTTCTTGGCGGGATCTGCAGTTGTAGCTCATGCATATTCATGCAGCTAACCCGTGATGTGAGTGCATGTGTGTGTGTGTGTGAGTGTGTGCGTGTGTAACATCCGCTTCCGGCCAGCACCTTCTCCTTGTGCGGTGCTCATACATTTCACATGGCCCGCTTAAATTGTACGCCATTTTGCGAAAATTGAAACAATTTCGATTCGATTTTTGGCCATGCAGTGTCAGGCTTGAGTTTTCGGTTGCACCAAACAGCACTCAGTGCAAAGTGGCAAAAGTTGGCAGAAAGGAGCACGGCTGGCAGACCCGAAAGGGAGAAGGAAATGCATATGACAAGCCCAACCTGGCAGGCAGCAGTTAGCAGAGTGCAGAGCAGGTCGAGGCTGTTGCCTGTCAGTCGATGGCTGTCGACTTTGGGCATGTAAGTGAAATTAAAACGCAAATATGAAACATCGTTGAGCTGCTTGAAATTCTTGAGCCTTGACATCAGGATGCGAACGTCGATGGTGATGCCATTAAATTATGACCCCTGGCAGCGAAGGCTGCCGAATAATGCTCCACAAAAAGTTCATCAACTCAAGGAATTTCTGAATAGGCCAAGGAGTTGCCTAGGCGGCCTCAAAGTATGCCCGGCATTTCTTTTTCCGCAATGCCTAAATGAGAACCAGAACGAGAACGAGAACGAGAACAGAAACAACAGCAACAACATTAACATTTATTGCTCTAGTTGGGGCCAGTTTGAGCGTGTTCCTATGCAGATCATGAACACTAAAACAGTAGTCAAACAAATCTCGAGACACTCGTAATCGGAAGCGTAGCGCAATAAAAATAAAAAGAAAAGATATCAAATATATTCGTCATCGTAAATATGTATATCAAATGCAATGAATTTTCTTTTAGACTTTATAATTTATGGCGGGTATTTTCGTTAAAACACAACCAACACCAGCGAAGGCCTCAACACACACACACAGCCACACACAGAGAGAGACATACATACGCCGGCTTTTCACATTCCACGCGTGGCTGCCGCCTCGCTCAGTGTTTGATTATTAAAATTTGTTTGCGCTGGCATTTTCATTGCGTTCATTGGGTCGTTGTTTCGCCTACTGCGCCCCTCCCGCTGGCTCCCTCTCTCGCTGCCTCTCCCCTTTATTTTGGCATTTCGCTGTCCAATTTTGTTCATATCATAAAAAAACTGGCATACAAATAGCTAAGCGCTGGCGGCCTTGCCCAGCCCAGCCTCCCGCTGTTGACGACAAACGCTGTGCAAATGAATTGGGCTGGCTGTGGGCTCTGAATCGAGTTTGGTTTTATATTTAACCAGAAGCACATAAACACACTTTTTAGACTCCCTACCAGGCAGCAGCAGCGGGCGACCATCGAGTACATTCAGATGCGTATTTCGAACCCGAATTGAATATTCATTGTATGCGCTCAAACTCAGTCGATCAATGAAATAAAAATGGAGAAAAGAGAGACGTTTTCACAAATTCAATTCTATAAATTCAACGAGGTACAAATTCGCATCAAATAGTTTACAATTTTGCTGGTAAAGTGTGAATTGTGCGTCTGATGATTGAATCCATTCATGATGTTCGAGTTGCTAAAGAAAATGCTGAAGAGTTTTCATTAAGGTTAGTTTATTTATAAATGTGACGGGTGAACAATGAAAAAGATTGAAATAAATTCATGTGGAATAGGTTAAAGAAGTGTCTTTTTAGAGATGATTAAAGCTTGAGTGAGATTTTGAAGAGCTTTATGGATCCTTTGATCCTTGAATTATTATTTAAATTGATTTTTACGTAACATAGTGTTGATCAAATATTTAATATTTCAGGATATATATTAAAGAATGGTCAGGACATGGACCTTGAGTGATGATCATGTATGATGTGCCTAGATAGGAAGCTCTTTTTAATAGCATCGAGAAAATTAGATTCGATTGCAATATTCGAGGAATCCAATAACTATAATCCAGGCAAAATAAAATTTAGCCTGAACAAAAAGCATATCCTATAAAGTTAAATATTAAAAGAAAGACGCAAATCATTCATATTTCAATCTATATAATATATACAAAAAGGAAAACTTTCTTCTACCATTCCCTTCCTTTGTTCTGATTTGATGACAAAGCCTAAAAATATTCTTTATGGAGATTGAATTTTCAATATTTAATTTGAAACCACGAAAACTTTCGAGAGCTTAAGTTGCTTTGATTTGCATCGCTGTGCGTAGCTCGAAGCGCTTAGGGTTTGTTAATGGACCAGGAGTGCTTTCGGTGCAGCTGAGTGATTGTAATCACCGAGAACTTTGAATTTTAAGCAGCTTAAAACTGTGGCCCACATGAACACAAATACCCGAGCAGCTGAGGTATGTGTGCGAGTGCCTAGCTCGGCTTACTGTGTTAAAGTTGCTGGCGAACTTCTGAAGTTGAGGTAGCCATAGTTTCGCATTAAGCGGATTGGTTAGAGCGAAACAATAATAAAGGTAGAACCGAAGCACCGGCTGCATACAAACGAAATTGATTGAGGGCGAGCAGAGCTTAGCTTCGGCTCATAAATACCAGAGCATGGCTTCAGCCAGACAAGACCTTGCAACTGAGTACGTCGACTAAAGCCACTTAGGATAGAGAAGAGTTACTCACTCGACATTCCCCCAACATATGCCGGCTGGCTCACGCATAGCCCCAATGGGACTAATGAGAATCGACTGAAACTCAATTTAAAAGTTAAGCTTTCAGCAAACTTTTAGTCACTCTGTGTGCATTTTGTATGCGCGCGCGAAAGGACAGTAAATTAAAAGCTTAAGCAATTATCTAATAGACATGCCACAAAATTAGTTTAAGAACTTGAGCAAAGGACCCTGACGAAGCCACAAAGGGACATTCCAATTACACTGAAACAGCAGACAGGCATTAACTGTCACACACACAAGCAGCTCTAAGCGTTGTTGGCAGACAAATCATTTTAAAAGTATTTCAACGGAATGCAATGCGAAGTGAAGCGAGAAAACGCCCTGGCTGAGTGCAGCCCAAGGGAAGACGGCTGCCAGCTGCACACAATGTTGCTGTCCGTACAAATAGAAGCAGAGAAAAGAGCAGAGCGAAGAGGAAAAAGAATCCTCTGGACAAGTTTCGTTTTGTAAGCTGCCAGAACTTTAAGGTCGAGCAACTTGGGCGTAATTGTAATGAAAACATCTCGTGTTCCATGCGATTGCAACGCATTGTAATCATCTATGATGAATGAGGACTTCATCTATCCCTCCATTACACTCTCGCACACACAACATGTCCCGGAGCGCGCGGATAGATGGCTGAAACAACAGCCGGAAATCGTGTACAACACATGGCTAAAAGTGATTTCAAGTGTAGTCGGCGCACAGTCATCTCGTCATCGCGTCATCTCGCCCCTCCCTCTCTGGGCCTATAAACGACGTGCGTGTCAACTATTTTTGTTTTCGAACGCAATATTGCAAATGAAAAGCGAAGCGGCGCTGCACTAGGCCTACATAGACAGCAAATTAAGGCAAATGGAAATGGGAATGGAAATGGGAAGGGAAATGGGATGGGGAGTGCCACCTGAACAGCAGCAGCAGCTCGATGTTGAGTTCATTTCATTTAATGCTGCTGGGCTACGTGGCGGCTCATGTGGCTGCTGGCGCATTGGCAACGTGCCAAAAACGGAGCTTACGCTGCAGCACTTATGTGATGTGATGGGGATGCGATGTGAAGGGGATGCGAGTGAGGCCAGAGCCTTGCACACACATGTGAGGTCGGCCATGGTCAACTGAAAGCTGTGATTGATGATTTAACATACTCTAAACACTAATTGGCAACAACAGCGGAATCGGTAAATTCCAATTAGGCCACAATTGATTGTGTCGTCACATGGGCGGCAGCCAACAGTGGATAATAAGCTCATCTCAAAGCCATAAAATGCCGTCCTGTAATCAGGCTGGACCATAAAACGGGCAGCAAATCAAAAATGCCCTGTTGGTTAGGGTCCGTAACACAATTCGATTCTCGAATTGCAATTTGGAGAAATTCAGAGAGTCAAATGTATGTGGCTTAGGGGAGCAATCAGCATAGCACACACACACACGAACGCACACGCACACACACGCACACACACGTGCCATGCTTAACAATAAAAGAGCAGCCATATCGGAAAACATATAAACGCTCGTAGCTGGCCGTCGCACGCCGCCCGCTGCCCGCTGCTGCCGTCAGCACATTTAAATTCATTTGGTGAAACAATTTGAAAAGGCAAAAGCTGATACACGCACATAGTGAGCGTAGCATACTTATGTGCGCCGAGCACCTTGCTCCTCGCAGTGGCCCCGAGCATTTTATTGCCCCGCCCCGACCACACACGTAATATGCGAATATGTGGCAAGCGTATAACGAACTTAGATCAGTTGGCTTCTCCTCTTTCGCTTTCTCATTTCGTTTCTTTTTGCTCGCCTCTGCTTCGCCTGCTGTCGCTTGGCTGGCTAAAAGTTTTATCGCCGCTTCGTTCCTTGTTCTGTGCAACGGGCTCGTTATGTGCTTATTCAATTTGGCCGCCACCGCAACTTGTGATGCTTGCCGCCGCCGCTGCTGCTGTCGATGCTGTTGCTCTTAGGGGCCGCCCACTTTAAGCTGCCGCTGTGCTCGCCTTTTTTATGGCAACACTGCACATAACCTTATCAGGCCGAGGCACGTCTGCCAAATGGACAACGTATGTACCCGCCTGCTGCAGCGGCGCAGGCAAACAAAGCAGCAAGAATATTCCGGTTTTTTATGATGCTGACTCAGCAAGCGCTGCATAGCAAATCAAAAAAAAAAAAGAGACGAAGACGCAGGCCGCAGCAAGCACCAAGCCAAAAATGTAGGCACGAAATGGGACTTATGTGATTTTCGACTATCGGAACATGTCCTCCGGCATGCTCGCTGTCGTCGCGCCTATTGTTTCGTGCATGCCAAAAGCGAGTTTATTGGCCTGACCATAATTGTTGTACTCAGCTCCGGTGCGGCGTCTTTTTTATGCACCTTCCACTCCGGCTTTAAGATCCTGACTATGAATGTTTATGCAGCGAGTTTTGTGGCGCTTCAACTGAAGCAGCTGCTCCTCTCGCGCGGCTTATCTTCGCTGAGCACACGATGAGGCCATTGACCTGCCAGTGCACGAGGTCAACATTAAAGAGCTACAGAAATCTGCAGCCTTAAGCGAGGCAACATTTTGAGGAGGAGAGAAAAAGTATTACAAAAACGAGTCGAGGCTCTTCTGTATAGATTACAATTGACATCAACGATATATAATAATCGAGTAAGTCCGCACGGATTATGGAAATGGCAGCAGGACTTCAGTTGGGGCTGAAGTTCGTTAGCTAACTGGCACATTAATTGCGCACTTGGTGCTCGCTAAGCGGCTTAGAATCGATAAGCCCCCTGGACGTCAGTTGGCTGGCAGTGTTGCGGTCGTGGTTTAGGGCAGCACCTGCAGCAGGCAGATGTTACCTCAGGCCACAGCCAACCGCATGACAACACTCGAGCATGCAGCAAACGCATTTAAGTGGTTGCAGCTGTGTGCTACGGAATGTTTGTCTATTTATTACTGTTATTTAATTGTTCATTTAATATGTGCATTAATTACAGCACCAGGCCTAACAGCTGCAATTAGAAATGATTTGCCAAGTGTGGCTTGAGTGACCTGCAGATGCCAATTAAATTCAATTTGCAAAACATTCAACCCATTTAAATGCTCAGTTCATGCATGTTGTTGTTCAACTTAATCAAACGGATGGCCTAACTAAAGAGGCGAACAGCTAGACATTTATATAACATTAGAGCAGGGACAGCAAGCGCTCTCTGAGGTGCTTTCGGCGCGACACTGACAGCAGCCACTACAAATGGCAATGGAACCACAACAAAGCGTGGCCACCTTGCCTCCGACAGCATCGGTTGCCAAAAGCTTTTGCCTACTTTTGGGCGCAAGAAGTTTCTGTAAGTGCAAACCTACATTTATATATATATATATATATATATCTGTGTGTGTGTGTGTGCATTAAATGTCAGAGTTGATGGGCTGGCAGCGACTCCTATACAGGCATCCACCTTCAGCTGCTGTTGCTGCATATGTATGAACTTTCACGCATCGTTTGTGACTCCAAGACGCCTAAAGTCTCATTCAGTTAGCGCGAAAATATATGTGTCTTTCTCTCTCCCTCTCTCTCTCCCCCTCTCTCTCTATGTGTGTGTGTAAGGCTATTACCATATTTCATGCTCCACATGAGTCTATTTCAGTTGTCAGAGCCGCTCTTCGCAGCGAAAGTAAGTTAGATGTTCCCGAAAAAGGCAACTGACAGACGCACACGCAGACGAGCTGGGCCAGCTGAGTGGCACAGCAACAACAACAACAACAACAACAAGAACAACAGAGTGAACTGATGTATCAATACTGTTGCCTTCTGTCAATCAGTGCGGCATTTGCATTTGTGCGCCCGACTGCGGCTAATGGATAGCCAAACACGGCACGACAACTGGCTAATTCCATTTGCTGCTGCCACAAAGCCCAAAAGGTGCAAAATTTTGTTGTTGGCCAGAAATCAAATATGCAACGGCCCGTGGCAGCTCCCTTGACGCTTGCCGTAGAGCAGAGGGAGGCGGTAGGCGAGGGGCGCGGTCAAGGCTCGTTTGCATATTATTAAAGATTCAAATGGACTTTTTGTGCCAGCCGGAAACCTGTGGAAAATTCAATTTTCGCCTGCACTGCATAGCAAGTGATTGACGCGCTCCCAGCTTACAAAGGATTTCAGCTTTGAATTTTGATTAATAAATTCTCAGTAATTGCATTAGCTCATCCATTGTTGTTACAGTTACCAGCACTGGGCAATTTTCAATTTCAGCTCAAATCGTTTCACATCAGAGTTAAGCACACGCCCACGCACACACACACACACACACACACACACACACACACACACACACACACACACACACACAGTTAATGGGTGTTCAGCCTAGCGAAAGTCAGGCCAAAGCGAAATCGGCCCATTTGCTAGCTGAGTTGGAACGCTGAGTGCTGCCTGGCGGCCCTGCAGCAGCAAAGTAGATCAAGGCAAGTTTTAGCAGAAAAAGTAGGAAAAAAAAGCAATAACAGATTCGAGCTGCAGTGAAACAAGTCAAACTTCAGCGCAGCACGAGTTGCTGGTGACGCTTGAGCCTCGCTATTTACGGCAGGAGCTTAGAAGTTTTTCGACCCAGCCTTTGTCTGAGTTCGCTTGCTTTATTTTATTTTCCTTTTTTTTTGTATTTTTTTTTTTTGTATTTGTTTAACTTGGCAGCCAGGAAAGCCAAAGCAATTTCGCAGGCTTTATGATGCGATCGCTGGGCCTGGTCGGGGCCATTTCGCTTCGGCTTTGGGTATCATTTCCTGTTTATCAGGGCGACGGCGGCCGTTTGACAAATATGCGGCGTTTCGGGCCCTTGGAATGCGGTCAGTGTAACACTTCGAAGCACATTTAGCATTTCAAATGGGCCGCCAATGGCGGCAATGTGGCCAAGTTTACAAGTTGCATATATTTCCTTGGCTCAACTTCGGCAATAAATTTTAAGTCTAGGTCTGGCGCAAAGTTTTTCGGGCTGCCCATTGTGCAGCGCGGCACAAAAGTCACTTTCGCCCCCTTTCGCAACTCGACCGAATTAACAATGGAATTTAAAGATACTAACTTAAATTTGAGGGCACAGCCATTGTACGTATATATATCCCTACACATATCGTCTGAAGGCCGTGCCTGGCTGTCCTTTCTTTCGTCTCTGCTTTTTAGTATTCTCGTTACTTTCGTTGTTGTTGCTGTTTATTGTCGCGTTAACGGCAATTTTCGTGCATAAAGTTTTATTCTCGTTTCGGTTTCGATTTCGATTCTTGTACGTTTCATTTAGCCTGGCAGTTGGCACTCTGTGCGCCCCATCAGCCACATAAGCTGCGACAGTCTGAGTATTTGTCTGACTGTGTGTGTGTGTGTGTGTGTACTGCTTGTTCATGTCACTGAACGGTAAATTCAAATTAACATTTAATTTATCGCTGTCACCGTTATGGCTGTCGCCTGTCATGGCATCCTTGCAGCTAGTTTGCTTGTCGAGCAACGTTTCGAATTTATTGAGGAAACCCGTTTTGCTGATTTGTGCCTTAAGCGGCGCGACGGCTGTCAGCCTTGCGCTCATATTTGGCAGGCGCTATCAACAAGCTAAAAGGACATGCGACGACACAAAATGTTGCCCAAACTAAAGTTGGCAGCAGTCGATGTAGATGGGCATTTCCGAGGAATACAACTACTGGGCTGAAAGTTTTCTTGTAAGATTTCTAGACTTTTCCTGTCTTTATTATGGCATTTGCATAATATTGTTAATCTTTATACTATATATTAAAATATTTTAAGTTTATATAAATTACATTTTCATTTATTTATATTCTCATAAACTGTAGAAATCTGGAAAATTGTTGTTTAAAGTTAATTGGGCAATATTCAGAGTAGATTTGTGTAACTAAGGACTACAACTATTGAGCTGAATGTATTTTTAAAAGATTTCTAGAGTCTATCTTCCTTTATTATGATATTTATATAATATTTTATATTTATATACAATATTTAGCATTAAAAACTTGATGAAGTCCTTACATTAACAAGATATATACATTCCTATAAGCTTTAAGAAATCTGTACAATTTCTAGCAGCTTTGCTTTTACAGCTTAAATACCTCAACGCGTACGGGGATAATCAGTTATCCGACATATTCTGTGACTAAGACCTTAATTGTAAATATCGCTGCTATCACGAGCACACAGTGCGGCTACGTGACTTTTTTGCTTGTGCCATTTATCAAGCGAGTCGTCAGGGTGGATGCCGCATAGCAAAGTCTCCTCGCCTGAGTTATTTAAAATGGTATCTGAGGCTTGCTTCACACAAGTTTTTCATTAAAGTAACAAATTTTAATTTTAATTAGACCCAAACGAGGCTAAGTACAGAGCGAACAGAGCGCATGCGATTAAAGCGTACTCCGACGCCCATGCCCATGCCCATGCCCACGCCCACGCCCATAACCAAGTCCATGCCAACGCCCATGCCGATGCCCTCGGCCACGTCTATACACCCGTGACTACGCCCAGCTGGCAACACCGCGAGGCATTTGAATGTTGCTGCCGAGAGTAGTGCTGGGAATTTGTGCCACAAACATAAAATGTTGTCGAGCACGCCGTGTTGCACATAAAAGTGTGCAGAAGCCGAAACGTGGAGCGACAGCATTACGCATTCAGCAACACCTCGCTGCTAGATACTCTCGCAACATGGAAGCAGCATGGGCACAGGTACGGGTTCACAGGTATATTCTCATTTTCCAGCTTACGTTTACTCTTTGCAATTTATGCACAAAAAGATACAGTCGAAAGCCCATACACCCGCCTCATGCACGCTGTCAGTCAGGTTTTCCTTTTCGCCTCTGTGCATCTGAGTGAAGAAGAGAGCAAGGAAAATGGAGTGAGCGAGCTAGCAACAGCTGCATTCAACTCTCTGAAAAGCGTAGCAGATTCAATGGCTGCAGTTGCTGCTACTTGCATCCGCACAGCATGGCTTTAGAAAATGTTGTCTCGTAGCTCGGCTATTGCAGACAAATGAATGCGGTTTGGCTCGGCTACGGCTACTGGCCAAGCATTTAAGAAATGGCTTTAGCCAAACTGACAAATTCATCACAAATTCATTTAGACACTCTCCAATCAGGACAAGTGCTCCATTAAAATGCTGGGCAAGTCAATTTAGGAGGGTTCTCAATACTCTTAATCCATCAAATGAATAATGAATAAAATAAAATGATAAGCTAAAATATATTTTGTTTTAAAGCCATTTCTGAAATGTTTTACATTCTTAAAATATTCAATATGCTTACTTGCCTATATAATAAAAAATATATGATTTATGATATCTCCAGCTACTAAGCCTTTTTGCCATGAGCAGACATTTCAAATATTAATAACTTTTAAAAATTCTGGTATTAAAGGCTCGTATTGCTTAAACATGTTGTGTAATTTAATTTAATTTAGTTGCTTTTTTTTAATTTAAAATCAGTTATATTTTTATTTTCTGAGGGTCATATTTTATTATATTCAAAGAAAATATATTAAAATACAATTTTAGATACAATTTAATATTGTTTTTTTAAATCATTCTCGCAAGGTTTAAATTGTTTTAAAGTTTTCAAAACACTTTAAAATATTTGTAATAAGTTTACTCTTACTTTATGTAAAGTAACTTTTAGTTTAAGATGAATCTGAATATGCTATCTCTGATATTTAACCTTCGTCAGAGTAGAATTGTGGTTGTTTAATTATGGCCAACCTTATCAGCAGCTTTATTCATATTTCCTTCACCGGAAAATGTATAAAATAATTGCCCTTAGCAGCGAGTCAGCTGCTGGAGCTTACACATAAATATCAGCTGTCTATGGTTAGCGGCATTCAAGAGAATATCTACGCTGAAAACTAAACCGCATTTAACAAGCAAAATATTTCCAGTTTGCTGCTGCTGCCTCTAGAAGGAAAAGTGAAAAGCGCGTGAAATGCGACGTCAAGCCGCAAGTGACAGACAATCTCCGTGTATTAAATGCCTTCAAATGCAGCAATGTGGTTGCTGTTGCTGTTGCTATTAGTGTTGTCATTGTTGTTGCTGCTGTTGTTTCTGGGGCTTTTATGGGTGCTGTGGGTGTTGCTGGAGCAGTTAACACTAAAGTTGACGCAAGTGGCGTTTCGAGCTGACGCCAGCTCAGACAGGCTGGATGATGAAAAAATAAAAGTCAAGCGTCCAAGTCGGCAGCAACAGCAAGCGTAACAAGAGACAAGCAGGGAGGAAGAGAAAGAGGGAGAGAAAGGTGGAATGTAGGAGGGGGTGAGAAGAAACAAAGTAGATAACATTCATAAAAGAGCATCAGCATCAGGCGACGCTGGCCCACCTGTTCTACCTGACTATCGTTGGCATTTTGAAGGCTCTGACTTAAAGCGTTTTGCATTGCCATCACTCAGCTCTATGCAAGGCAGCAAGTCTTATTTATGAGTACTGCTGCAGCTCAGACAGCTAGCAAACAGCCGCTTGGTAGTTGTGTTAGGTTTTATTTGCTTTTAATTTCTTTCCCATTTCAGCAAAGTGCTCACGGCACCAGCAATCAAGCCAGAATATACCTGTTGGCAACCATCGACTGCGTCATACTCTGATGGGTAAATATGTCGTGCAAGGGCAGGGAAACATGCAATTTATATCGAGAAGAGCTTTCGAGAAGTCTTTCGAATAAATGACAGGTGTAATAGCTGTGAAACTGTAGAGCATGCAGCCCCATTTAAATCAATATATTTGTTGTATATTTCCATCATCAATCTCCCTTGTCAGCTACTCAAACAATGCGCATATTAAAAATATGCTCTTTTCCCCTTTGTGAGAATGGTTTATAAATTGAACTCATTCTCTCTCGCACTCTGGAACTCTCGAATTCAGTAAATTAAAAAGCAAATTGATATGTCCAGGCAAACGGACGAATGGATTGATGCAGCTGCCAGTTCTGTTGCTTTATATAAATATGAGAGTCTGGGGATTGGGGCACGCATTTCGATTTTTATGTTTGCAGTGAACACCCTGAAAGCAAATAAACAGGTCAACAGCAGCTGGCGCATATGTATCCAGCCGAAGAGCAGCGGGCCTTGATAGCAAACAATTTATCATCGCGAAATGTCACGACACACTTTCACGCTCTGCGGTCAACCGACAAAACTGTCAAAATTGATATAGTCGAGCATCGGAGCTAATTGCATTTGGCCCCAAATTTGTGTTAATTATGCGACCACAAAACGCTTATGCGATAATTTAATGTGTCAACTTTAGTATCCGATATTAAACACCACGATAAGCAAGTTGCGCCATCGACAACCGAAATTGGATAACCTAAACGCTTGCAAAAAAGTTTCAATTTGACGCTGACTAAAATATTAACGTCAATTATTCATTTTTGTTTTACGTCAAAGTTAATTTTAGGCCTAAAGATTTTATTTCCTCTATTTGGATTTGCAATTTTTTTTATTTTGATATGCAGAACTGTGCTTATATTATGCTTTTCTTAAGTTTTTACAGGGCATGAACTGCAGCTGCGCGTATAATAAGTTTCATGCAGCATGCGTGCAAAAGAATATTTGAACAGCGGAATTCTAAAAACTGCATCAGAAAAGCAATTCCATTTTTTTAAATTTTTTATTAAATTATCCCAAGTTATCTTCCACAATTTTTCTTCTTCTTTAATACTAATTACAGTTGCTTAAAAAAAAAAATATATATATATATTTATAAATAAAAAAATATATTTATGCCTGCTAATATTTTAAATTAGTTGCAGGAATTGAATCATGGCCATGACTGTCTGTCACACGTGCTATCGATATGTTTTTATTCAAATATATATATAATTTTTAGAAAAATAAATATTATTTTCGCTATTTATTATTTAATTTGTTTTATGGAAACACATATATATCCGGCAACTGTTTGCTTGGCTCTGAAATATGTTCTTTTAGGTGTAAATATTTTAGCGAATATTCTGACATAAATTACACGTATTTGGACATATTGACGCGCCTGTGGCTAGCAAATTGGCGGTGATTTTTAATTTTGGCTATCTTCAAAATCACATTTGTGCTCACCGCCCGAACGTTTTCGAGAATGGCAATATTATTTATTGATTTTGGTTTTCGGCACATTTGCAATGGAGGCCACATCACGAAATGTAAATGTTATGCATAGCTGAACACATATACATAGATATACGTATATGTTGCATGTAGCTAAAGGCGTAACATTAATTAGCGAAACTGAACTTTAGGCGCATTTGGCCTCTGGCGAAACGTCGCATTTGGACCAGGTAAATTGGTCAGGGCACTCGAGCGAATTCACTGTTTGCCCAATGAAATTACACTTTTTGTTTTCAATACTGATTGCAGCCAGATTTTAAGCTTTATTGCATTAAGTTGATATCCTGCAGCAGGTCTGGCTGTCTGCCTGAATGAATTGTGGTCACAGAGGCCTCCGTTTGCTCTCAGCATATTTTTGTTTGTGGTTTGACAAGTTACGCGCCAATTACCTGATGTGCAGAACTTTTTTTGTTTTTGTTTTTGTTTGTCGATTTTCGCTTTTGACACTAATTCAATTGAGCCAAATCCGACCCACAGTGCCAATGGAGTATTGTTGCAAATGCAATTCGTGCATTTTAATGCCATTATTAATATTAAATGAGCTTAATTAATGTCACGCATTCGACTTTACATATTTAACGGGTATCGGTTAAAGTGCAGAATGTGAAAAGCAGAAAATAATGCAATATTCATTTTGCAATTTACCGCCTTTGTCTATCGAAGTAAGTGGAGCATTAATGCTCTTCGATACACACGCATACAGCTATAATTTGATTAACCTACGCACACACACACACTCGACTGGTGGGTGTCTGCGGACAACCACCGTCTGTCAGCTGGCAGTAAAGCATTTACGACTTGTCAAATGTGCACAATTTTCATAATTTACATTTGCGCCCGTTTCACTATTAGTGGCCCTGAAGGCTCGGGCCGTTCTTAATGAGCTTTTCGTGTCAAAGGTTGACAGCAGCAGCTGCTCAGCTCTAGATATTATAGTTAAGACCTTAAGGCCTTTATATGAGTTGCAAACTATTCTGGGGCCATAAAAACTACTTTTACTAAACGGAGCTAGACAACGCGGCAAAGCGAATGTGTGTAGAGATATGCACATTTCACTTTTTCTCTAAAGTCCAACTACAAATCAAGATGAGATTACTAATTGCTCATGCGCTCATGGGAATTTCAGAAATATTCTCAATTATACAAGAAGTCTATAAAACGTGAATGAAGTGTTGATCAATTTCCATTATAATTTTGTACTTTTTCAAGTTTTTTTTTACATTTGATGAATACCCCGACCCTGTTCGAATAGCTCGAATGGCCATCTATCTTTCAGCAACACCAGAAACCATCTTCAGTAACAGCTATCTTTATTTGTCTTTGCCAGAAATGAAATGCTACACGCTTGTGTGAGATGAGAGCTTCTCAGCCTCAATCATGGATTGGGAGACTAAGAACACAGAGTCACATTGTATTCAGCTTACGATAGATATATGTACATATATACAAATATTATATATAAATAAACTATTTTGCTACTACTATTACTCTTAATTTAAAGGTTTATAGTACCAACACTCAATGATAATGCTTACAACACTTAACTGACAGATATCAGTAAAATAATCCCTGAGTAGATACTTATCCCAGTACTTTTGACATGCTCAAGTCGATTCTGGCAGCTGACAGCAGTGTCTGTCTCCATCCAATTCATCTTAAATACAACATAAATTCTCATCAAATAACTCCGTAATATATATTTTCAATTAAGACTCAAATGATGATATTAAAGTCTCTCATTTGACTGATATCAAAAGCAATGGCCTGAAAATTCATTAAATTTCAATTGCTCAAAATCAATCAAGCAATTTTTAATTCAATTTCATTCTCATATAACAAGCTAAGATTCAAGTCAATTTATTTTCAAATATATAAAATATATGTATACAAATATGAAATAAAGCTTTCTGTTAAATTGAAAATTCTTTTGACATATTTTATTTGTTTATTTTTTTATTATTTATCATATGTATCGAAAGCAATCAACGTGAACATCTGCTGCTGCAGCCACTCGGGAAGCTCATAAGCTGTCAATGTGTGCCGTGTGGCTTGGGCACTGACTGTGAAATTTTGCCACGTCGCTGATGAATCGCATTTAATGGCCATAAAAAGGTTCGCGTCAGCTTTAAAGTCCGCTTGAATCATTTGCGAAGACAGCAACGGCGGGGCGAAAGCCAAAACAAAGGCGGCGACTTAATGCGAGTCTCTCGGCGCTAGACAATGACAATGGATTGCAGTGGCAGGGACAAACACAGAGTTAACTGCTGTCAGTGAATTGCGTAAAACAAAAACAGTTACTAAATCCGGCAACAACAGCCGCAACAACAGCAACAACAATAAAAGTGTACAACAACTGTGTTAATACAAATTTCATTTCACTCTGAATACGCTACGTGCTTTGTATGCTAATTGCATTGCAGGGCTTACGAGCGTAGCAAAAATTACGCTTCGAACAATTAGTAAAGCAGTCATCAGTCATTGGCTTGGCGAATGATAAACCAGCCCCTAATACACGTCGCACACACACACACACACACACACCCGTGTATATAGCCACCCACAGAGAGATTGTGAGATTGTCTGTGGGAAACCAAACAAAAAATCTGTTCGCATTTCATATAAATCAACGCTCAATGTCAGCCAATGTACAATTTCTAATTAGAACCGGAGACATAAAAATCACTGCAACTGCCAAGAGCAGCGACTGCCAGCCAGCCAGCCAGCCAGCCAGTCAGTCAGTCAGTCAGTCAGTTGGTCTGCTTCTTCTGTTGATGCGGCTGCCGCTGCTGATGACGTAGTCAGCGAGTGTTTGTCGCTTGGACTTGGACAGGGGCTTGACTTGTTGGCGGCAACAGAATTGATTGGCTGACTGATGAGCTGCAAAAGAGGAACGATTATCGTGTCGTCGTACTCCTGGGCAATCGCCAGCATGTGAACTGTTTTGGCATGAATAGAGCAGCGCTTCGACTGGCACGTGGGCGCATTCAATGGAGGGCGCGAGGGGGCGTCAAGTGCTGCTCTGTGGCTGCAGCTCGACGTGGCTGTGGCGTCAAATTTACATGAACATCATGACTAAATGATGCACAATCGTCAGTCAAAAACGTAGAGAGAGGGAGAGGGAGAGTGAGAGAGGGAGAGGGAGAGTGAGAGACAGAGAGAGAGAGAGAGAGAGAGAGAGAGAGAGAGAGGGGGAGTGAGAGAGAGAGAGAGAGAGAGAGAGAGAGCACATTCTGTGCTATTGCTCATACGCCGCATTGCACATGTCTGCGGGCATTTCGGTGCAGTTTCAATGTCAGAATCAGAAATGAGCGACAAGCGCTGCTCTTATGAGCGCTTAATTTATGCCTGAAGGTGCAATCAATTTCTCACAGAGCTTTGTGGGCCGCTTATCGCATTAACAAAGGGCAGCCAAAATCAATTACCAAGTGGAACGCACAGTGCTCAATAAATGGGGCAGCAAATTGACGGCATTGTTATTGCTCCTCTCGTTGCTGGCTGTTTTGCCAAAATGACGTAAAGCCCAAAACAGAAATACACTTTTGGTTAATTGTAGGGGCAGCATAATGGCAGCGATACGCGTTTGCTGCCCCGCTCAACTGAGGAAGCTTTTTATATTTGTTTGGGGCCATGAACTTGAGCCACACAAAATTAAATGAAAACACTTTAACAAGCACAACCGGCAGCAGCAGCCAGCAACAACAACAGCGAGCGGAGCAATTAAATGAAATCAAATAAAAATACCAAACGTAAGTGAACGCTTCTGAGTATTTTTAGTGCAGCGTCGACCGCGACGCCGAAGGGGCCTCCCTCCCCCCATCTGACATTTTCATGTGCAGTCTGTCTCAAATAAATCATTGAAATGCTGCTCGTTGCCCGCATCTTAGCGACTACCGAATGCACTGCATAATTATTTTAAAATATATCTGTGCATATTATGAAATTGTTAGGGGATTTTCGGCGCATAACTAATGATTATTCGGGTAAAACTAGAAATTTTAAGAGTATTTAAAAAGAGCTATTCGTTAATCAATTTAATCCTAATAGTTTTGATATAGATATGAACATAAATTGAGTTTGTATATATGAAAGTGGTCAAAAGTGTAGATATAAATAACATCAAATTTGATGAAAAATAAATTTTATGATAACTCAAATTTATATTTACAATAACAGAATAAAGAGACAAAAGATTTTTTAAATTGAGAAAAATAAATACAATATCTAGTATAAGTTCTCAGTTGAAAAGCGAGGAAAATAAAGCACAACAGATAAAATAAAACAAAAAATAATGTATATGCAATAATATTGAAATGAGAAAAAATGTTATAGACCGAAGAAATATATATAATATTGTAGGATGCTTATTTTTTATTCAGTTGCAGCTTCAAAGTAAAACTAATAATAATTTATTTTTTTAATGAATGGAACTAATTTTTTTTCTGCTAAAAATATCAAATCGAATAGAACTATAAAAGAGTAAATTAAAATATTTATTTATTTTTATTAATATTTATTCAGTAATAATGAAATAAAAAAAAATAAAAACTTGATATGTTTATGTTTATAAGAGTAAAGGAATTGTGAGGTACATTTATTGTTACTTTTTTCGTACACATATATATCAGAATTAGTTTGGGCAAAAACTAAAAACACTAAAATTAATTTGAGTTGATATGTCCATGAATATGAAGGCGGAAGAAAACAAAACAAACAAATCTGATATTTAAGTTAAATTATGTTATTTCATGGCTTCAATTCAAACACTTAAGAAAAACAGCTTCTCTTAAGCTTGAAGCACTAAATAATCAGCTTCAAGTTTTATAAGTGCGGGCAAGTTGAAGAGCAGTTACCATGCTTTCAATCCATGCTTTTATATCAGACAACTATCAACAATCCAAAGTGCTCTTGAGCTAAAGCAAAGCCAAACTAAATCAAGTTCGCGCCAGAAATAGTTGTAGAGCTCAGTTGCTTGAAAGCTGATAATGCTCTCGATTGCCAGCGCGTTGATAATAGAGATATTGGTTAAGCATTTCATTACGCTCCCGCAAACACTCACTCACTCTCACTCTCACACACAGACACGCACACACATACAGAAATTGCAAAGGAACTCGCACTTTGCATACCAAATGCTACCAACTTAATATATAAATTTTTCTAAAACGAACACAAAAGAATTATTATATACTTATTATATGCGATGAGTGAATAAAATAATGTATATCTACATCAGAACATACGGACAAACATGTGTATATCTAAGCGTAAGTGTGTGCGTGTGTGTGTGTGAGACTGGCATCTATGAATTTCAATTGCGGTACGTGTTCATATGTGGCTCGCGTTCGACGGACCGCACGTAGTCACAGTCGCAGTCGCATTCGCAGTCGCAGTGGCTGTCAATGTCTGCTGATTACACATGCACTTATAAATAGAGCGGCTCGGAAATTCGAGCTGCGGCTCCCATACGCCACTCATAATAAGCTAAGCAATTACTTTTGTGAATGAATGCCGCATGCAAGATGCCGTGGCTGCTGCAGCTGAAGGTCTAGGGCTGCTGTTCTCGATAGCGCTATAATGTTATTAAAATATGAACTCAACGGGAGAGTACGGCAGCCAATGGCCCACAGGGCGTATGACTAATTTAAAAAGCATAAAATGAAAGCAAGCAGCGTGAACTGTTCATGCGTGGCGCAAATTTTTCAATATTCATATTTGTTCCTGCTTTCTTTGTTAATTCACAAATGCCGCTCGCCGCTGGCGGCAAATATTTTAATATGTAAACGCCCGGTTAATAGGGCGTTGCAAATGACTCATGTGGCACGGCAATTAAAATAAAATTAATTGATGAAAATTCCATCACGTCTTAATTACATTTGCAGCCAGTCAAACGGAAAGCAGCAACAAACACGGAGGCTGCAGCCATCCACGTTGCACTTGATGCAAAGCGACACCCGTGCTGCGCTCGGATGGCAACAGCTAAAGCAACAACAACAGCAACAACGACAACAACAACAACTACAACGACATCAATATTGACAACATCAACAATAATGGCAACAACAATGCGCTCAACCCGCTGCCATTCGGCAGAGGCATATGAAATCATGTGTGGCCAGAGCGCATCGTTTGCAGGGCTCAGCTATTTTAAATATATTATGTATATAAAAAGAATATATATAAGGAAATTATCAGTGATTGAGCTGATTATTTAATATTATTTATTAATATATGCAGTGGTAGTGATTCTTTACAATTTGCATTTATTTATGAATCATATACACTATGATAATAGAGCACTTGAAGTAGAGTTTAGTATTTAACACAGGGGCAAGTAAAATTAATCAAATAACAAATATTGTGTACATTTCCTATTGTCATTTAATTTGCATTGATACCTTGCACTTTAATTAATAATAAAAAAACATTTAATTTGCATTTTACATAACATTTTATTGAATAACAAAAAGTGTTTGCTTTCATGTAAATGTAATTTTTATTTTACATGTAAAGATTATTCATGCATTCGAAGATAACATTTAAATTACCTCATTGTTTTGATACCCTGTAGCTGAGCTAACAATTAGGGAATATTTGCTATGAAAAACATATATTCAAAGGTTTGCAAATGAAACATCATATCAGGAATCTTAGCATTGTATTAAGATTGGATGATAAAAAAAAAATTAAAAGTAAAATAGATAATTCGAAGCTCTTTGCATTGGAACCATATTTTTGTAGGTAAACTTGTAAAAGAATGAATGATGAATTTGTCACGAATCTAAATGATATCTACAGGGAATCTACATGGAGTAGCATGAGTAGAGGCCTTATAAATGATATAGTCTACTGGGAGATATTTGCCGAGGAACACATATGCTTTTTCACATATGTTTTTCCAGTCAGAAATCTCTAAAAATAATTTTATAACATTTTTATAAATATATTAAAATAAATATATAATATATATATTTACTAAGTATTTTTTTTTTAGTTCAATTTCTTGCAGCTTATTGCCTCAGACTCTAAACGCACGTAGCTCTAAAACGTTGCTAGTGAGTGGGCATGTAAGTATCTAGATCTTAAATCTTGACATATTTATTTCCTATTTTATTTTGTTCAACATTTTATCTGATTGCCCTGCGGTTACTTTATATTGAGATGGGGCGACAAGAGACGAGGCTCCTCGAGTTCACATTGCTAGGTGTCTCATAGTTTGGCACTCGCACGACCTGCGCAGTCTTCGTTGTTTATCAACATTATTAACAGTTTTTATTGTGCAGAGTCAATGGGAAAACATTTACGGCTGGTGTAAATAAACGTGGAATAATGAGGCAGGTAGAAACTATTTAAATTATGATGTGCATAAAAAATCATTGTCAACAGATTTCGAGTATTCAGCTGTGTGTTTGAGGAGGGCGTGGCGTGCTACCAAATATTATTGTGATAAAATGAGCTATTTCTGAGTTCCACTTAGGCGCACCTAAGTGCTGGGGTCCATAAAATTGATGCTGCCGCGGCTGCTGCCGCTGTCAATTAATTGTAATATGTTGTCATCGTCGTAAAGTAAAGTACTTGGTCTGGCTGCCCATAGAGAGGGCGACATCCACAACTGCAATCCCAATTAGGGGTGATAACTATGCGGGATATACGGGGGCAGAATCGGCGTATTATCTACTCATTACAATGCAGACACCAAGCTTACAATGTATTCCCGAAACACTTGACACGGCTAGCAAACTAGCCCTAGATAGCTACAAGCCGCCCGCCTCTCTGCCTTTGGCTCCTCTTTTCCCAGAAACCATTCAAAATTCGATTCAACCATTAATGGGCCCATAGAATAGATAATTGGCCATAAAGCGCGTCGACGGCTGCGGCTGGTCAGGCATATTAAAATATTGTTTGCCGCAGCCAAAGGCGATGTCATATTTGTTTGTGAGGCTATATCGGCGGCAATTGTCTAACAGCTGAAACATTTGCTGCACACTCGCACAAGCTTCGTAAACGCTTATAATGAGTTGTGTACAGGCGTTTTGGCAACGCATTGCGGCTTAATGAAAACAAATAAACACAATGCGGCTTAGCATGAATGAAGCCCCAGCCCAGGCCAGATAAACGTGAAGCCAGCCATGTTCGAGCATGTGAATGAATACACAAGTGCGAGAGCTACGAGCCACGGCAGCGCGACTGCGAATTACTCTCTACACGCAAGTCTGGTCTGGTCAAGTCTGGTATATGTGCAGGGTATGGGAAGAGCGAGCATATATCACTGTCAATTGAAATGAATCAGATAAAGTGCAGGAAAAGGAATGACTACAGCACAGCAGCCACTTTAGTAATATTATCAGATACATATACATATCAGATGTTGTAATAACAAGCCAAATAATACCTGCAAAACAAGTTTTACATCTGATTGTTGCGTTCATTGATTCTGATATGCCGACTGTGTTAATGGGCGAAATAAATGGAATGGATTGGAAACTTACGAAAACTGATTGAAAAGATGATAGAGTAGAGCTGTTAGCTTGCAGCCCAATCATTAAGTATGCCAATCACAATTACTCAAAATTAAACTCAATTAAGTGTTATTAAATAGAAACTACTCATATTCGTTGACAAGTGGATACAGCAAATGGGGATTGCCCGACTAAAAAGTGTTCCTGCACCACTTGAAGCTATTTTCTAAAATGTGACTGGGATATCAAAAATAATATATAAGATGTATCTAAATGATAGATAAATACAGATGAAGAGCACTAAAAAGAGTCAGCTCGTAGATTAACTTATATATACTTCGACGTATCTAAAAGATAGATGGATAGATTAGAGAGAGAGAGAGAGAGAGAGAGAGAGAGAGAGAGAGAGAAAGAGAGAGAGAGAGAAAGAAAGAGAGAGAGAGAGATCTGGATTCTGTAAGATGTATATAATCCATTATTATTAATTAATTTAGTTCTACGTTTTTTAGGCTTTGTAAAGATTATTGTCAGGTTAAAGAAACTACTTGCTCTACTTCTCTCCATCACGACACATAGTTCTGAACAATAACTCAGTGTACTTTTAAGTGCCGACAATGCTTCATTCTGTCTTGTAGGGTTTTTGAAAACGTTAGATGTGCGACGGAGATTGTAGTCAATAATGAACTTAATACTTTATTACCGACTTTTTCCAGTCTGCTCCATCTCTGCTTTTACTTCACATAAGAAATTGAGATTTTGTTTCCATAGCTCAATGCCTTTGACATGACATGAACACAAAGTCCCAATGAGAAAAAAGGATTAGTATGCTAATGGCTATGAGTAATCTATCTACTTTATGATAAGGCATTCAGTTCCAATATTGATTTAGCCTCAACTATTCATGTCGTCTGCTATTAGCTTTCCATCAAAAGGAATGCCAAACATGCGAATTGCTGCATTTCTCCCTTAGATTTGCAAGACTCCCTTCGATGAGCTAATGCCTTTGTCTAGAATGAAATGCGAACAATCATGTGAAGGCCATCAGAGCTGTGCCTAGAGCACTTTGCATTGTGAACATGACGTTTGCATAATGTTCAATTAATTTGACTTGTCGAGTTTTGTGTTGTGTTTCGGCAGTTGCAGCAGCAGCAGCAGCAACAGCAGCAGCCGCTGCTGTGCAAAGTCAATTAAGAATTTAGTATAGTTCAACTCTCGGGTTTTCATATTCGCTTTTATATATTTGCCATTGTAATTGCAATTCATATTCGCCTTTATATATTTTGTGTTTGTATGCGTTATGCTCGCTAAAAAGCAAATATAAAATAAATATTTTCGCGCTACTCAGATGGCTTGTTGAACTTTGGCAGCAGCTGAGGCTAATTGTGCTGCCACGAGCAAAACTCAAAATATAATATCACGATTCGAGTCAGAGGTGGAGAGAGAAAGAATGAGAGAGAGGCAAAAGAAAGGGAGAGCGAGACCGAGAGGGGGAGAGAATGTAAAGCTCAAGTTGTAAGCGAGTCTAGCGGCTGACCCAACCTTCGTGCCCTCAGCCACTCACCTTCGACCGGTCGAGGAGGCTCGGTTGCATGGCAAACTAATTAAAAGTTGAGCGATTTTCTTTAGCTGCAGATAGGTTTCATTAAAGTTTTTTAATTCATTTGCATTAGCAAGCACTGCTGCAGCACGGGCTTTAAATTTTAATTCATTTTTCCGTACGGCGCTGTGGCACTGCGCGATTTGCTTTTGCTGTTGTTGCTGTCGTCATTTGTTTTTGCCTCTGTTTTCTTTCTTTTTTTTTAATACTCGCCACGCCTGGGTAGCCCGGGAAGTTTTTAATTTAAATGGTGCAGCGTGTCGGAAGTGTGGGAAATATGAATGCCCAGAACATTTAGCAGACTTGTGTGTGTTTTCCTTCTCACGATTAATCAACTTTCTCGCATTGGGGCGCGAGCTGCACACTTGCCACGCCCACTGTGAAATCTGTCCAGCTGCTCTTAATCTGGCTTTGGCAGAAGTCACTTCGCCAAGTTTGCGGCCTTTTGTTTGCTTTTCATTTCCAAATCCTCTGCTGCAGAGTGTTGCCAACTTGGCTTTTTATATTCTACTTTGCAGCTCTTTCTGTGTTTTTACATTTGCTTTTGCTTTTTCATCGACAGGCCAACGGAATCCACAGGCAAAGCGCATTTTCTGCTCAGTACTCAGGTGTTAAGCTCACTCGGTTAGTTTTTTATTTCACACTCCCCAAGCCTGGCCCAAAAAACAGATACAGCAGAGGCCTTTTTAGCCGACTGGCAGCCTGTTCTCATTTGCATACTTTTTCAACTATTTTGCATTTTTTCCCCTTGTTTTTTTTTTTTTTGCGTTCAATTTTTAGTGGGGCGCTGCTTCTGTTTATCGCCCGCTGAGTGCTTCCACCCCGAATTTCTATTTGTCGCTCTGGATGGGCCTCATAAAAAGGGCTAAATGCCATGCTCCAACAGACTCTCGGCATAACCGAGCACTTGCCAACGTCTCTAAAGCAGACTCCACTAGCTCGAGCGTCTTCTCGTCGTCCCATTTTAATACTGTTTGCAATGCATTCAATGCGAACCACAAATTGCGACAGACAAAACCACAACAAAGGGTTGACGACGCGTTCAAAGACCACAGCCGCATCTAGAGAAACAGTTTTGAAAATTAAATTCCTTAGTTTTTAGAAAAGTTTCTAGTGACTACAGGAGTTAAGAGACTTGAAGTTATACACTTAAAAATTTAGTTAGGACTTCATTGACTTTCAGTTAAGTTACTCCATCATCATCAATTGTTTAAGATATGAAGTAAGATAGTATATTTTCGCGCTCATAACTCTTGAGCTACAATTATTTTCAGGCAATAACTTTTTTTTGACTAACTAAAATGCATAAGACTGGCTGTAAACCAAAGTGAAATTAAAAACCTTTTTTAATGTGCAAATAAAAGCGAAACAAAGCACAGCATCTGTCGCATATACCTAGTACCCATTAATATTTCAAGATAAAAACACTTGCATTCACAGCTTACAGCTGCAGAGTATCTTCAAGTCGTTAATTATTCGGTTTGCTTGATTAGTGTAGAGAAAAAACACATAAAAATAGAGCTCATAAAGCCGCTTATCTGGTTATATAATATGTTCGCATTAGCGCAAACACTTTAATTCGCTGCGCTTTGATTAGACTCAATTAATTTATTAAATTATAATTATGTGTGTAGTCTTTTGTTAGCTGGCTTTAATTATGATCTCCTAACACGGCGACCTTTCGTCTGCGCGGGTGGGATAAATATTAATTGAATAATTAATGCATTCGCTTGCAATTAATGGCGATTTGCATTCAAGGCTAATGCGCATGCAATGCATCTGGCATTCGGACGTGTTCCAGTGTGTCTAATGCGACAATTGTTTCACCCAATTTGCATTCAATTAATGCTAGAAATTTCGACTCAGCAATGCAGTTGAATAGATATTCCAAAGCTAAAACCAATTCAGTTAATTGCAAAACAAATTGAAACCGCAGCTGAGCCAAAGACGCATGCAATAGACTGAAATATTCGATCGATTTTATCTGTGGCTGTGGCGGCGGCTGTGCCACAGAAACCGCCTCTGCCACATGCCAGATGCTTCGATAAGCCAAATCAATGAAAGTTTTTCCAAACAACTGCTGTAAACGCTTGGCCCTGACATCCACTTGAAATGCCGCCTCGCCCGCCTTTAACATGTGTCAAAGTGTGCGCTTCATTGAGCTTTAAATATTTGATTTGTTTTTCGCATGTATGTGTGTGTGTGTGCACATACACACTTTTACACACCCCCCCCCCCCCCCCCCCCACACACACACACATGTGTATCAATATTGTGGGCAGCAGTTTTCCCCCTCTCGCTAGGTGGGGAGGGGGCTGTCGTCGGTTTTGCGGTTGCCTGCTATGTAATCTGAAACAGCGCCACAACAAGTATAAACACACACACATAGTATACGCACACTCACACACACTATAATATATGCGCATCTAGCTGGGCTGAGCCTGGGCTGAGCTGCTGACTATGGCATAATTGTCATTGACAAGTTTCGAAAATGTTTCAGCCGAAGTTTGTGCCAAATTTTCGCACACATTTTATAAGTAAATGCCTTGGTAAGGTGGTTGGGCGTGGCAGGGGGAGGCGCGACTATTTCTCATATGCTAAGAGCTGGGCTGTGGGCCGGCTAGCCAGTGCCAGCTGACAGGCAATTAGGAGCATAAGACACAGTGGCCCCGAAAAGAGCCGCACCGAAGGCGGCCAATAAATCAGCGCGGGCCGACAAGACAAGGACATCAAATGGACAGGACAATTGGCTGCGGGCCATGGAAAGAGTGTGAAATGAAAATTAAAGCAAGGCGCCTGGCATGTGGAGCGAATAAGACAACGGTATATAAAATTCAATTAGAATTCTATTTTGTGCGATTCGCCCGCTGCCCGCTGCCCGCTGCCTGCCGCCCGCTGCCTGCTGCCTTCGCTCGTTCTTATCGCTCGCAGCTTTTCTAATCAAGCGAACAAACGGGCGAGCGACGCTTTTGTCGGGGCATTTCCTTTGGCTGTAAGTATCTTGAAGTTGTGCACAGGCTGCCCGGGGGCTACGAAATCAAGTGGAAGGAAAATCCTCGTCCTGCCACTGGATTTTCAAGCTCAACCTCATTTCGTTGAACAACGAACGCTTTCGCTGGCGCTTTTTTGTCGACAATTTTCTGCCTTACTACACATTCGATAGCTGGCTTTGACAACAACAACAACAACAGCCACAGTGCAAAACAACCAACAACCGACAACAACAAAGTCAACGAGAACAACAACGACGACGACATCCTCAACAGCATTTTGTGTCTACGGCGGCATTGCTTTGAGAACGTACTCGTAAATTACATTGAAAATTCCTGGGCCATTGATGTTGATTGAGCAAGAAATTGCCGACAACGCCCTGGCAGACGCTAGCCCATGCTCCCACTCCGCGCGGCTGGCGTGCGTGCATTTTAAAGCGTTGTTCAACACTTGTCGCCGCCTCGCCGACGCGTCGCCCCAGCAGCTTGGGGCGGGCGTTTGGCTTGCGGCTGGATCTGTTTTGGCTTCAATTTCCGATACATGCATGAGGCGTGCCGGCGCACACCTCGGCGATTGCCGCAGCAGAGCCCCCCGACTCAAAGTAACATAATTAATGAGCCAACAATGCGGTCTGGTCTATTAGTGCTTGGGGGCGTGTGTGGGGGCGTGTCGTTGTGTGCCCGTAATCTCATTTAAATTGCATTTCCAATAAAACTTTTCCCTGCATTCGTCGTGCACAAAATGCAAATTGCTTTGCTGAAAAATCAATTGCATTAATTGCGCTTATTCCATACAGGCGACACTTTATGTGAGCTGAGCTGTGCGCACTTCCGTTTCCGCTTCTGCATATTGCTGCCATGGCTGCAAAATAGTACAGTGTAAGAGCGTTAGGAATGCATTTTACGATTCAGCTCGTGGCTATACAATTGCGCTTGATATTTTTTCAGTTTTTTTTAGCATTTTTTGTGTGTGGCTATCTGGGAATGTTTTGTGAAAATATTTACTTCTTTTTCCCAACTTACAATTCAAATAAATATATATGTATAGAATGTATAAGTAAAGTAAAATTATAGATAAATGCAGGGAAGGCCCTGACTAAGCAGAGATATAATATATATATATTATTAAGATTATATATGTTATATTTATGAGGAGTACTTTAATACTTTTGCTTAAATATGAGCTCTGAATCACTTTATTTTTATATTTTTAATTTAGCACTTCTTTTAAGAAAAGTAAAAAGAAAATAAAATAGTAGTTCCATTCACTTTCGTTTGAGGAAGCAAATGTTGAAGTCCAAAATTCGAATTATTTAATTTAATATTAATTATCTTTTATATGTTAATGAATAAATAAATTTACAAGATAAACATTTTGCTTAGGTATATAAATTCCAGTTGGGATGTTAAAAATATCAAATGCATTAAAGCAGCTAAACAGTGAGGCTCAAAAGTCTCAAAATTTATATATTTTCAACAAAAATAAATTTTTTTCTATAAAAAAATCATTTGAGATGAATAAGTTTTTACTGAGTGTTTTCATTTGACATAATTTCTTAAAATAAATTCCAAAGCATATCAATAAATTATCTGAATACGTTTGGATACCAAAGCTTTAGTACATTATTGTGTAAGTATTATAGAAAAATATAAATGAGCTAATAATTAAAGGAAGCTCGTTCTACAATCCTTATCTAAGCAACTAAAACTATCTGGTTTTAATTTGCTTTCATATCATAGTTAAGTAGGTTAAACATTACTCAGAATTAAATATACAGAAGATAAAGATATATGTATGTTAAATGTTTCTTTTATACAAGCTTAGCTAGTCATTATATATATTCTTTCATTTTTTGGTTAACAGCATAAAAATGTTTGTATTAATAATGTAAAACTGCATTGTATAAAGTCTAAAATGAGGTATATAAAAAACTTGTTTAAGAATATTTCAATTCGTCAGGCTTCATCAAGTCATTTCCATGAAAAGTTCAAACACATCAAAGACTAATTGAAAATACTCGCTCTATCGAGCGACCTCTTGAGTCAGCTTTAAAATAACATAATATAATGCATTTAATTTGTAGTTTATCTCGCTTACCATATTATTCGAATTTGATATGTGGTGCTTCACTCATTTGTCGGGCTGTCATATCGTCTCGTTTTAAGCCAAGTCAAGAGCTCGCAAATCATTTGATTGCTATAATATTCACACACAAGCCCATTTGAAATGTCAGGCAAGCTGGGAAACGCTTTAATGGAATTGTGAGCAAACACACAACCACACACACACGCATACACACACGCATACACACGCAGCATACAATATGCACAGCAAATTTGAATGTTAAATCTTTGGAGCTTTGGAAATGGTTCAAAGCGCAGACGCTGCCAGATTGAAATGCAAATCGAATAAATAGAAAATAAATAGAAAGCATAAGTAAACAAAGTCTTTCAAAGCAGAGCGCACAGGCAAGACCAAGACCAAGACCAAGAGCAAGGCGAAGGACCTTTAAAGCACCGAACTGTGCATGGCTTGGATATGCTGCGTGTGTGCGGGTGTGCGAGTGTGCGTGCCTGTGTGTGACTTGAAGTGTGGCCCCCAGGCGAACAAGGCAGAGCAGGCGGAATCGCTGACGCTGCGTGCTGAACAGCTTAAGTCGTTATGCGACAGCCGTTTGAGCAGCGCTGCCTCAGTCGACGTTGCCGTCGCCGTCGCCGTCGCAGTCGCTGCCAGGCTGAGCTTCTGAGCGGCAAAGCAGCGGCAATATCAACACTTCCGCTTTGTCGTTTAGTCGAAGCAACTTTGATTGCATCGCCCGGGGCGCTTGGCATTACAAATGTGTGCACAGCAATGTGACTTGGCTTATAACTAGAGCAGGCCTGAGTGCCTGATGGCTTTCATGGTATCGCGGCTTGGCTTTATGACTCGGCTCGGTTACCGACGCGTTGCTGATATTTGGCTTGCAGCGTGGAATTGATGCTATCACTGCGTGGGCGCTAACGACAGTCTCGGCCATGTGTGTGTATGTGTGTGTGTGTATTGCAACCACTGTCAATCACCATTTTTGTTGTTGTATATTACTGTTATGCATCAGGTATTTAGAGCTTTTCGATCGTCCATACGTGCGCTTTTTTTCATATTTACGCGACAAAAATTGAAATCACATTTTGTGGCGAACCCGCAAAAACACACAAAATTGTACAAAACTAAATAGCAACGAAAATGCAATTGCACTGAATATTAAATATTCACACACACACGCACACTCACTCACACACATCACCGAACACAACAATTACACTGCTTCTCTGTTTGTTTCTATGCACTTTTGTCTGTCATTAAAACTAGCGTACTTATTTATTTCTTTTTTTTGTATTTTTTCCTCTTTTGAAGGCTGCTCGCGGCAACTGCTCTGCGGCTGTTTTTATTTCATTTTACATGCACTGTTTTCTTAAGGCACTTAGAGAATCGTCGCGGCGGGAATTGCAACTGAGGGCCTCGCAGCGGAAGCGGAACGCGAAAGCAAAGCGTAGCGCGATGACCGTCGCTGCGTATACGCAACGGCACGCGCGCGCGATTTATTCAAAAATATATCTACATGCGTCGATTTACCGTTGCAGTGTGTAAGATGCAACAATATGCATTAGCTTGGCCTGACTGTTATTGAGGGTGGTGCTGTAGCAGCTGCCGCTGTTGCTGCTATTGCTGATGTTGCTGCTGTTGCTGTTGATGCTGTTGCTGCTGCCGCTGTCGCGCGCCCAGTTCCTCTCAACATACGAAAGCGAATGAGAACGTAACTACGACAACGACAACGACGTGGCAGCGCTGCAGACGGTTGATAGACGAATGAACTGCCGAATTTGTGTGAGCGCCGCACGAAGCCCGGAACAGGCCACTCGCGCTCAGAACCAAGCGAGTCGAGTGACGAGCTGCGTCGGCACGGCCATCGTTGAGAGTCGTTTAGAATGGCGCGCAGGTTTCACTCAAAGTGCGCTCAGTCACTCAGCGAACGGCCTGGCCAGCTCTGTTAGCGCTAACAGCGCTCGGCATGTAAGTGTAAGGCGTTAACATTTACAGTCTGTTTGCTTACAGGCGGCGGCGGCACGCTATTGCGCATACGAGATGTGGACAGGCGGTCTCCGGCCGTGGGGCGAGTTGGGTAGAAACTTTTTATGGCATCGTTGGCAAATATTATCAGACAAATAAGCCTTCTGTCTAAGCCATTAAATACATGGCAAATTTGGCTGTCAACAGGCGGAAAACAGCAAAAACTTTGCAGAACAAGCCCCTTAAAAAGTCGCCCAAAGTAAATTCCAATTAAAATTTCAACGTAAATGCCACAAAATGTAAATTATGCGTAATGAAGTCGTCGGCGTTGGCAGCGTTTTTCCTGTTGTGGTTGCGGTGCGCTGCCTGTCAACACCCACACTGGTATAAACAGTCGTTCAAAAAACGCACATCCCCGCTCCACTAACACCCACCCACCTACACACACCCACACACACACATAGATACACACATTTACACACACAAAGCGCACAATAACCCTCTTTAGCTTTGTGTCGCAATGTTTGCTTTCAGCTGACGCGCACGGTCGCTCACAAATCCTGCCAGACAGGCAGCGATGCCAGCGAAATACGATGTTCAAGGAGATACCATGTCCGAATTCGACTCTGGCTGAGTCTTGCCTGTCAAGGTACTGGAATTGTCTTGAAGCTCACGCTGCGGAATCCTTTAAGAATACCATAAATACCCCACAAACACACTCACACACACAGCCAAACAAGGCCGCATGCATTGTACAAATTGATAAGCACCCACACACACACACACACATGTACACACACACACATTCAGGGAGACATACACCACCGCCTTACCTTACTCTAAAACAAGCAATTTTGACATCAAACGTCAACGACTCACCCGCTAATACACGCACGCACACACACACACACATACACACCCAATCACACACGCACACCCACACACGCATACATCTGCCAGCTATGTTGGGCGTTTCGTACCAATAGCGGTTACACATGGGACTATTAGACTTCAATAAATTGAATTTGCACAAATTTCAAATCCCAAAACACGCCCAACCCCCTAAATAAGGAAAAGTTACGCCCGCAGCATACGTAACTTGCATCCACAAACAAATCAAACAAGAAATGTATTAAAGTCAAGGAAATAAAAGAGGAACGAATGCGCCTAAGCCGACATCTTGATACTCTTGAGGGCAAAAGCTTACAGTTTCTTGTTAATTTCAATTTAATATTGAATATTTTCTAGCAAATTGAATAAACAAAATAAAAATATTTTGCTGTTCAATAGAAAGTAGCTGAGCTATATATATATATATATATATATATATATATATATATATATAAAGCTATATATATATATTTATGTATATATATATATATTTTTTTTGTATTACTTTTGCAATCAAATCTCTTTTTAATACATAACAATGAAACTCTTTTCAGAAAATGTTGTAAATTAATATATATTCAGCAACAAAGAAATGTTTAGCTCGACATAATGATAAAGTTACATGTTACATTTGGTACATTTGCCAAAGGGAATTATATTGTTAAATATTGAACACAGATATGATACCACAAGTTATTAAATAAATGAGGGCTTCAAATTAAATCAAATAAATAATTTTAAAAAAATATTGTATAAAATTAGAGGTAAAATTGAAAATGAACCCTTAAATTAGAAAAATAACATGTATATACTATAAACAATTTTGGAATATACTAAACAAAAAAGGTAAAAAAATCCTATCATGCTCTGTCACATAAATGTAATATTTATTTGCTATGTTAGTTGCAACGCAATTGGTTGGATTTATTGATTTAAATTTATCATACATTTTAAATAAAAAACATGTCTCTTTCTCTAAATATAAATATTCTCTATTGCAACTGTTTTTCTTATACAGCCATAGTCGATGTTTTGTATGTTCAAAATGGTCGTAGATTATCCAATGCTCTCTTGCAGTTCGCTTGACTAAAATGTCGTCAACATTGTATATATAATATATATGTTCATGTAATATATATGTTCATGCCTGAACCTTAGAATAATTTGATAATTTACCCTTTCTCTTGCATCTATATTTCAATGCTCTTTTTATGAAATTACATTACATTTTATTAAAGCTTCCACCATTTGCTCTGGTAGTTTTTGCCTGTTCCACTTATCAACCTTTTTTATCATTATTCAATTTGTGGTTTACGTTCCACTTAATAAATGCTCATTAATATTATTGACACGTGTTTAAATTGAATACGCTTTATATTAAATAATAAAATATTTATGCAGCAACAAAGGCTTAGACCTAATCATAATATATTTTACAGCATAATTAGAGTTGCATAAATTACGACAGCAATTGAAACGGTTTGCATCCATCAATAAAAAGCACGTGGAACAATGCGAAAGACCAGATATCAAGTACTCCAGCTGGACGGGGCGACAGCTCGACAGCAAGGCGCAAAGCGGATTACCATTAGAGAGCCAACGAGGCGTTGGTCGAAATTGCTATGCAATTGACGGGTGCTGTCATGCGTTCCCCGGGGCAAGGCTGCCGTTGCCACAGTCAGTGGCACAGCTGGAGTCACAGCAGCATCCTTTTACTGTTGGTGCAACTGCCACAGACACTGCAGTCTGTGTGTGTTTGCACTTCGATATATGGCAAAGCGCGAAGCGCGGCATGCAGAGCCAATTCATACGCCCCGTGGTACGCGGGTTGGTTCGCAAATGACTTTTGATTGACATGTTTGACATTCTGCACGACAAGCATAAATTGCTTTGCCCACATCCGGATTTACACACACCTCACACCCACACACACACACACGCCCACACGCCCATTTTTATTGCAATTTAACTGAGTCAGCATCATTTTCGAGTTGGTTTAAATGATAAGAGAGCTGCATCACAGCATGTGTGCTGCTTATAATACTACTATTTGCTTTTGGGGCCAAGAAATGTGAAGAGCTTGCAGTTTTCTTCTTTCTTTTTGGGTAAACTGCTAAGAAAAATTCTGGTTTGCGCTTAGTATTTGCGGTTGATTATTCCATTGTTCGGTGCAGACTCTTGCCGCAGTCTTGCGCATGCCTGCAACAGTTGCCTGGGCCAGTGCTCTAAAGACATCCACCCACGTAGCACAAAAGTACCAAAGTGCCCCAGCTTCAATATACGCACATATATATACACATTTGCACAGTTCAATGGCCACGCGATTGCAATAACAAGGGCAGCTCGCAATCACCAATTGATGTCAACAAAGTGTTTGCCAGGTTTTGCCGCAGGCTCACTAATGATGACTACAGTCCATTAGTTAAACAGCATCGCTGGCCAATGCAAACAGCATTGATTCAACAATAAACCAGAGAGCAAACACCATGAACATGAAAGGGGGGCACACAGTAAGCAAACTCTTTTAATACCCTTAGAAAGCTGAAGCATAAATCAAAATGGCAGAGAAATTATGAACTGAAATTATTTAGAAACATTTCTAATATACCCTATTCGTGATCAGAGGCAATAAGCACTTATTTTAAAGGACGTCAATTTGGAAACGTATAAGTCTTAGCGACTTTTACAGTGATTTCATAATAATTCTGTAATTTTCAGATTTTACACCTTCTATATGATATATAGATACTACTAAAGTACATACAAATATCGATAAAGAAACATACTGTACTCTATTCCTGTAATAGTTAAATAGTAAAAATAGAACAAATAGTTTTTATAGATTTCAAATAATTATTTTCATATTCAATCCATGCAGCTGCTCTGGGACCCCCAGCCAAATATTGTACATTTATGTTTACTACAATCATTTAAATTACTAATTATCAAACATTGCAAGCATAGGACGAGCTGCTGCATCAGCTGATTATGGACTGTTCAAATACACACTTATACTTGAATTGAAAGCGAATTATAATCATTTGATGGTTGCATTAACCTGAAGCATATGTCGCAGTCGAATAATGCAATTAAGCGCAAATGTAGGCCACAAAAGCATTTAATTGACTTTTGTGCCGAACATCTGTGAAACGGGAACTGCGCGTGGGAGAACAAATCTAATAACAACAATAATCGCCATAAACATAAACACAATATAGCTGCGGGTGGCCCATTGCTAGGACACCTGAACGATGGGGCTGAACACGAAGCCATTTGACTAATGGATACAGCTGCTGCTGCCCTTTTGACCTCCCCTATCTGACGTGTAAGTTTGCGGCCATTTGAGTCTCTGGTTTGCTTTCGGTAACTCTTAGCCATGACTTTGGCTTAGATTTACACGTCAACCTTGTCCTGTCCAGTCCAGCCCAGCCCGGCTGGACTGCCATCCAATAATCATTGTGGCTGCCTGTGTGAGTCTATGTGATTTTGCGGATGCTGTCGAAATTACCAACACGTGACAAAATCAATAAAATTAATTAATAAACTTTGTCAAGCACTTCCTTTGCCGACGTGTCGTGTGACAGTTCTCATATTGCCCGCAATCTGAGAGCTCCACAAATACAGAATTCCTCTGTCCACAGAGAGACACATGTGTGTACACAGAAGCGAGCATCTGCTGCGGCCTTCAGATTCGCCACGGGCCAATCGTTAATCAGTATTGAGCTGCCAAGCTACGAATACCAAAAGCTAATTTCCAGAAGCCTGAAACCAAATGCCAATCGAGAAAATGCGAAATTTGATTTAGCTCCCAAATATATTGTATTTGCGCTAAGTGATTCAACTTGACTTTGGTCTAAAGCAAAGGAATAGAAAACTTTAAGCCTCACACGAACTACATTAAGCACACACATGAGTGTAAGAGTAATTAAGATCCTCTCCTCTTATTTGCCTTTTAGAGGTGCATAATTAAGTTGCACCTAAAGCCCCCTCATAACAAGTTTCAGATCGTCTGAACTAATTATGAGGTAAGTGCTTTGATTGTAACTCCTTGAAAGTTCAAGTCCTTGGCGAACTTCACATACGACTCGCTGCTTGAGCGTGAAGCGTGCTTGAGTAATTGCTCGTTAGCTCGTTGGCTTTGTTACTAATTAATGGTCAACTAATTAGAGACTGTAATAACCGATTGGCAATTTTTAAGCACACAACGTGATGAGGACACAAAGCTGTGAGCAAACTTTCAACTCGACTATTATCGCATATCACATAACTGCTATATAAATTATTAATTGGCGCAAAACTCGCACAAATTGTGATTAATTATGGCGCATAGTAGCCAGGGGCAACAGAGCAAATAGACACACACACACACACACTCACACACATACACATACACACATATTTATGCAAATGTAGATGCCAAACAATGGCATTAAATTGTATGTGGGGCTGTGGGCCACAGAGCTTCCTGCAGCTCGCTCCCTTTCCCTTTCCCATTGTGCATGAGTTTGCTTAATATGCCCTGAGCTCGTCATGATTTATTATTTGCTCTTGATAATGACGCATAGGGAGCATCGAGAGCGTAGCCAGATACAGTGGCATTGACAGCCACATATCAAAACAAAGGCATTTGCGTTCTGACCTTTGAACCTCCCAGCCAGCTGGCTGCCTCGCTGGCAGCTTGGAGTACAAAGCAAAGAGAAAAAGTGACTAGCTCTTATCAGAGTAACTGCAAATGGCGTGAAAGAATGCGCAGCGCTTTATTTTTATGAGCCAGCAGATAAAACTGGGCTTCGTCTGAGAGTGGACCTACCGTGGTGGGTGTGCCAATATGCAGCCAGCATAATAAAATAAAAATGCTCAGCTGTGCGTCGAGCAGAGTGGGAGTGGGAGTGGGAGTAGGAGTAGGAGTTGGAGTCGGGGACTGGGGCGACTGAAGAGCAGCTTACAAGCTATGTAATGCCAAAATGACAGCCAGGCAGAATGTTGTAGTCGGCCACGCCACATAAAGAGCTCACAATTATGTTTGCCCGTGGCTTCGGGGCATGCAGGAAGGGAGCCAGCTCAAACCCTGTGCCGTGTGCCATGTTTCAGGAGCTGCTAAGCAGATAAACGCCCCTCTTGCTCCTGCCCCAGCGAAAACAGATGTAAGCGTGCCGCTAGGCGAGAAAAGCACATTCTATTATTAACTTTTGTCCATTTCAGCCAAGCGGATTCGGGCTCCACGCAGGAGCCCCGGCATGGCAGCATGAGTGCTAGCAATTAAGAGCAATTGCAATAACTCGCTACAACATGCTGGCCGATTTAACGAGCATCATAAATCGTTTGCGCCTAATGCCAACTATTATATGGCAGCATTACGGTCCGCTTCAAAGGGCAGCTCAACGGAATAAAAAATTAAATCCCTTGGCTTATAGTTTGCTCACAGAAGACGGAAAGCTGCACAAGCAGCTTGAAAGTGTCCTTGATTCCCCTCAGCTGGAGTGGGGCTTCAGCGTGCTACTCACCATTTCTGTTTAATTCTGTTGCACTAATAAGAGTATTATGAGTAAATAGTATGCAAACAATTATACTAATGTTGAAATGCCATTTAATCAGTTTGCTGCGAAAAGTCAGAAATGTGGCAATAAAGTTGGTCCATCTGCGCTGCGAAACGGAAAATATACTATAAGTTCTGTCACATTTACTGACTGAGCGAAAAATGATTTTAATTTGCTTTTTGCTACTTTATTCGCAATTATCTGGAAGAGCGAGAGAGCATTTTTAATATGAATATATATTTATATGCATATATACATTTGTCAAAGTCAAACAGAGCTTGGCTCCTAAAATGACTTTAATTGGTTTGCATAAAATGAGAAAATGGTAGCATGGGATATAATTAAAATAAATTAAATTGCTAATAAAATATAGGAATTTTGCTTAGGGTACACAACTTTTGCTAGGGACTCGATTCAAGCCTCTTGTTACTCAATATTTATATATGGAAATCAAGCTTGTATTGCTGAAACTATAACGATTGCCACTTTTTTATACCTCCAACCCATTCAGAAAGGTAAATCAGGGTATAATGCTTTCATCTTACTTATGTCAATGTTAAATACTAAATAATTTTCCTCATTCAAACTATTTAGAATGTAATGACAGGGGATCGTGACCCTGACAAAGTTTGGGGACTGCAAAGGTCTGCGACTCAGAAATAGTTCAATAAACTCAAATCGGTTTATGCTATTGAAATTTGTATATATTTTATATATTAAGAAGCCTGAAGTGTCTACTCTTTGCTCAAGGAGTGATTGCCTTCGAAGGACGGTATAATATTAATATAATATGTTGCGTAATATACTAACTTACCTCGTTATTGGACCTATAAAACTCAATTGACTTTCAAGTTTTTTTTAATTTACCATAATTATTATAATTTGATATTTATCTTATTATTAACAAGAATCACAAATGAGCAAAAGTTAAGGCAGCTTTAAGCAGCTTCGTGCCTGATGCAGGAATGTCCTGACAGGTGAACGCTTATAAAATCGACTCTTAAAGTGCGTAGCAATTTAAGCGGCAAACTGATTTGCCTGGCTTCCATCAATGTCACGTTCTGTTTGTGAGCCGAGCGCCTAATTGAAAAAGTTCAAGTGGCTTGTCGCTGGCATAGCTCATACGACGCGTGCGCCCGACGCCCGACGCCCGACACCCGACAACCAACGCACAACACCCGACACCCGTCAACTGCCAGCCAAAGCCTATTTACAATTACGACTTTTGCTCTCTGCTTGCTTTGTATATTATTTGGAAATAAATTGACATTCAAGTGTACGACAAATTATTGCACATACTGTTTACATTCCTGCTGTTGTTGTCGTTGCCGCAAAAATAAGAACAAAACAGAAATATAAAACAAAGATATTTGCAACGAACTGTAGAAATGTAGTTCGAGCTGACTTTTGTTTTTTGTTTAGCTTTGCAGTTGGAGAACATAATTTATTGCAGTGTACTAAGGCCAAAAGTTTTGTTTGCTCTGCGACTTTTAGTGGGCAATAGGGCGTGTCCGTGGGCGTGCCTGTGGCAGGCTGACAAAATGAAAACTAAAAGTCAACTTTGACGATTCCTGACAAACGCAGAAGGCCAACAAATAAATGGCAAACAAACAAAAATGTATTTGCCAAATATTGCAAATATTGCCCCTTCCCTCTCTCTCATCCCATCTCACTTTATAGCTCTCTTACATCTCACCTTCATACACCGTCTCTTTCTTCCCCCTTGCAGCAAATTGCGTGCGAATGGCATAAAAGTTACTCCTGAATCTGATTTGTTGCATTTTATGCACAATTTCAGTTCAGGTTTGCTTTTTAATATTCCTAGCAGAAAGTTTTCATCTTGTTAAGCTGCTGTTTCTGCTTCTGTGTTGGCCTCCGATAAGTTTAATTGAGTGACAAGAACAGCTGTAAGCTGCAACTAGACGACAAACTGATTGAATTCTGCAGCTTAGGGCAGAGCGTGCAGCAGCCACAGTTGACTACATATTGACTGTGTACACATCCATCACAAACACTTTATGAATTCATAATTTCCATCAACACTAGGGCTTATGAGCTTGTTTGTTCTGCCGCTGATAGCAGACAATTCAATTAAAAATGTATTTGTTTAAGCAACTGCCAAGCAAATGAAATAAAACAAAAGAAAGCCTAATCAACAGTAATTGCTTACAGCTTCCAGCCGCAACACAATGCAAACACTGGCTTCCAACTGGGCAAATTGATTCCAGCCAGATTATTGCATTGCCAGTCAATACGCCTACACAGAAATAACAGCAGTGAGCCAGCTATCTGCCGGCCTGTGCAATTAGTGCGATGATTCAATAAAGTCGCTCTGAATACTATGCAATATCAACTTACAAAAAGCCGCTCTCCATCTCTATCTCTGGCAAGTTTGTCGGTGCCTCAACAAAAATTACTGCAATCTACGTGAAAAGTATTGTTGTGCATACCAAATCTTCTCAATTTTATTGAGCTCAACTTTGCCATTATTGTGCGTGAATGTGATTGAGATACAGCACTTTGTGCTGGACTGCATTTCGTTTCAAATGCTCATAGAATAGCTAGTGTGTACTACCATGGCCTCACACGGCCAGGGCACAAGTGCTTGTTGTATGTCCCTATGCTCGAGATGGGCGTAAGCTCCTTAATGCTCTCCCGCAGTGCACTTGAAGGCTGGTGCAGCAGCTGGTGGCAGTTGCTTTCCCTTCTCTTTTGATATGGCGACTCACAATTAGAGCAACAACGTCCAACCGCCTGGAGTTGGCATTGGACATTGTATTTACTTAGTAGCATTGCACATGGGGAGAGCAAGTATATGGAGACAGCAGCTCCGCTCTATGTAATATTATGTAATATTACTACTATGTAATATTAAAATGATTAAACAATTCTGCTTACTTACAAAGATATAATTCAAATGATTTGACAGCCGTCAATAAACTATTCATGCTTAAGCTTAAGTTCATGTATTTGTTGAAGTAATCTAAGAAGCTCAACAGTTAATCCATAAATCATCTATTGTGCAGAGCCAACACATTCAGGATATAATCCTTCTTATTAAAATGCTCTTAATAGGCTCAAGGAGTATCTGGATCAACAGCCAAATCAGTCGAGCGCTTTGGGCTTTTCTCTGTCCATTCGTTTGCCCGTTCTTCAGTATATCCATATCTCAACAGAGATATAGACTTGATTGACATTTGTCATTTCATCACTTCCTGGATGCCTATTCACTGAAATCATTCAAAGTTCACACATCTGACAGAGGTGAGCAGCATTTATATATTGATATACTGATCTTCTAAGCCGACACATTAAAAGTCTCTATAGCAGCAGCCTTTTCATTTATATGTACATAATAAATATATAAATTTGTGTTTGTATATGCAGTGTCTATTAATCGCATTGGCAGGCATCATTGCGTGAAGCGCGCGGCTGTGAGGCGGCAAAGTGCAAACGTCGGGCCAGGTCCAGACTTGGGCGTCATTTGAATAAATTCAACTATCAGTGGTCGGCGGCGGGGCTCGGCTCGGCTGCTCTGGCCGCCTTCTTGGCAGGCAGCGCACGTGAGCACGTTTTCAGCGCTAAGGGCCATAAAAAGCAGATTATCAGGCGACCGAGCTGAGACCCGACAGCTTACATTAAATGGCGGACAGCGAGCACGGAGACAGTGCAGAGCAGCCAGGACATTGCCAGCAGCCAAGTGGCAAGTGGCAAGTGCAAATGAGCAGGCAAATGCCAAGGCGCAACAAAATGCAAAGTGGTTTTCGCTTCCTCATTCTCTTCCTTATTTTTTTTTTTGTTTTTCGTCGCCTGCGTCCAAACGGCGAACGCCCAAACATTTCATTTGGCGCTCGCTCGTGCTCTGCTTGGTTTATAGCGCATTTCTATTCATTATGAGTAGTCGGAGGCATTGCTTACCATTTCATTTATTGTCAGGCTTATGATGACTGCCCCAGCCCCTTAGCCCCCTTGCTCCCGTGGCCCGTTCTGCGGCTGGCTGTTGGCCGTTATGTCTCGGCTGATGCGCTCCTAATCGCTGGAGTTACACGCAATTAATTTTGCTTTGTAATTAACAAAACTTGCCCCGCGCACGCACTTGGCACTTACTCGGTTTTTTTTATGTGTTTGGTTTTTATGGACCTGGCCAGAGCTCATATAATTTATTAACAAATTGGCACACGAGGCTCAGGGCAGACGAATGGCCAAGGCAGGGCTATTTGCCACGTTGATTAGCGCAGCCCAGGAAACGAACCCTCCAAATGAGCCTGGCCGGCGGCACAATGGCAACAAATCTCAATACCAATTCGAAGGAGCATTCGCAATCGGGGCGCCCCCATGCCGTATTGGCCAAGTTGCTGTATCGAGGGCTCCAATAATAGCGAATGGCAATTACGTCCTATGAGTTTTCATTTTGCTGCTGGAATTGCTGTTGGCGTGGCTTGCCAGCAGCCTTTGTTGCTGCGAATAATGAAAATTATAAGCCACTTCCGAATTTCATTATCGAAATTAGATGCGGGCTGCCGGTGCAGGCTGACTGGCGGTTTTGCCTGACGGATTTGGCGGATGTTGTGCTAATTTGTCAACGGCCATAACGACGCCGCTGACAAAGTGAAAGTCATTGTGGGCGTGGCTGCTCTGCCTTGTCAAATTCAAATTGAGTCATTAAAAATTAAGTTCGCTCCGCTCCGACTCGCAGCCACAGCCAGAGCAGCAAAGTTAACCAAATGATAAATAGCAAAATTAGATTTGACAGCCTCGAGTCGGCGTCGCTCGCACAAATTGCAGCATTCATCTTGATTACATTTGGCCTGAATATCTTAAGATTTACCATTCTTCTCGCGCTGGCTGTAATTGCATTTTCGCCCAGACCTTAAAGTCTGTTCAAATCTCGAAAATTCACTTCGCCCAATTGAGTTTGTCAACTTCAAAGGTCTTAATCAGACTCCGACTTCATCGAATAATATTTCCAGCCTTCGCAGATGATGTCCACAGTTTGCACTTCATTTCCAAACTAGGTTAATTGCTCTTAGTTGTCAGCTAGTACTCTAGAAATAAATAATTAAATTGTTTACGCTTCTGCTTAGAGCCGAAGCAGTCGTCCTTCGACTGCAACTGCAACTGCAGTCGAACCAACTTTGCATTGACTGCAAACTTAAATTTTATCCAGTCACTTGCAACTGGAAGTGGAGTGTGCAATGCATTTGCCACAAAGTCTGTGGCACTTGGAAATATTTTGCGCATATTTTGCTGCCAGCACACATGTTGCACAGCCAGCCACGCCCACACATCGGCTGCTGGGCTGCCTGGGAAGCTCTTGCATTGTTCATCATGCGAGGGCTGCAGCTAATGTGGGAGACAGTGCTGCAGCTGGCGTGTTAAATCAATTGGGAGCTTGTTGCTGCCATACTTAGCTCCTGCTTCCGCTTCCGCTCGCAGCCACCAGCAGCAGCAGCAGCGGCAGCCGTGTGGTATCCACTGCGCCACATGTGCTCCATTGTTGGTTTTTACAAGCCATTACTCACTTTTCTCCTACAATGTGCTACGAAATATGGATTGCTCGGTATCGTTTTAAATGAAGTATATATATATATAAATATATAGGATATGAGAGTAGAAGATTGAGTTACTTTAGGTATACTTTTCGATGCGCATGAGGAATTTCAAAATGAATAGGAGCATAGCAATGAGCTGCGCCTCTTTGGGGTTGGGTATCTGCAAGTCTGGCACATCCATCACACCAAATAGCACCTCTCACAAATTTATCGACAAATAGATTAATACTTGAAATAGCTATTAATTCGGCATAGTAAAATCTTGAGTTGGGTTCAGCCACACTCAAGTCTGAGCGGCTTTAATATCCCGGGCGCCTTTAAGGCTCGGGCTCATGATTTACCTGAAACATAACATAATAGCGTAGGCTTTGGCACGGGCAATTTATATTCAGCAGGCACAAATGCCATGCTTATTTATGCGCTCTTATTATTTCCAGTTCGTGTTTCTGCTTCGCTCGCTGTCAAATAATGCAGAAATATTCCCGGCCAACCAGCAAGCCAACAAAACGTTGCCCACAACAGTCGAAATGTGCACAATAAAATGAAATGGATTTTTAAAAAGGTTCGCCCACTGCCAAAAGGTGGCTCGGAGCGGAGATGCCAAGGCCGAGGCGAGAGGCGAGCGGCGAGCGGCGTATTCGTCATATTTTATGGCAATTGGAGGGCAAGATTTTAAGTCATCTTCTGTGTTCATGCATTGGTGTTAAGTCTCTTCACAGCTTACTATTTGTGTAGCTTTCATAGGCCATGCCATGGTCCCTAAGAGTCCAATCTAATAAGGGATTTTCCTTACCGCAGCTTTCCAATTATTTTGCTTTGGAGTTTATAAGTTTATCTTTTGAGTTTGCTCTGTCCCTGAGCCCGTTTCCTTATTCGATTTATTATGTAGTTTATTTAATATCATCTTTGATAAGATTTGAATACCTGCAAGTCACTGGCAGGAATTCCCTGATTTAATATCCGACCATAGGGTCGACTGTCAGCTCCTGAAATGTCTGCGAATTACAGCGTCTGTTTGCTGTGCGCAAATGTCAGTGATTGCATCCTGATTTGCTGCATTTGTGGGTGACAGGATGCGGTTGCCTTTGCCGAGCAACAAGCGCCAATCGATACGCACCACGCAATCAGATGATTTTATTTAGCTATCAGCAAAGTAGCTGCCACTCAGCGCTGTACGCATACATTGTAGACCGAGCACAAGCACACAAATACGCACACACACACACACGCACACAGACGGGCAGAGTGTTGAGTGGAGTCGGAGTGGTACGCACACAAGCGCAGGATAATGGTTTAGATGGCATTGCGAATCCTCGGCATGTATTAGTTTGTGTCAACAGACGCTCTGAGGCAGCAGCAAAGTGTAAATAAACAAATACTCGCACTTAGCAGCCGCACAGGAGCACGGCTCAGACAGTGGGCGTGGCAGGTGGAAGGCCACCTCGGCGGCAGGTAATAAAATGCGCATTTGTGCACGAAATTACTGCACTTGGGGCTCCATGCGCAGCCGTTCACTGGTCTCTCCAAAGCCGAATCCCCAGCTAGCTACTCACATGCCCCATGCACGCCGACTAAATGTATTTCTCCTCTTGTTCAAGGCTCTCCCTGTGGCCAAAAAGTTGTGCTTGGCAAAGTTATTTTCAATAAGCTGCACAAACTGCAGCAGGATAAACGGAGTCGGCCAGCTGCCACGCATAAATACGCTAAATCAAATGGAAAACAAACTGGAAATACATAAAGAATTAGATAAACTTTAAGACATATAAAGATCTATATCTGAGACTATTTGAATTAGTATTTGCTCTTTATTGCCAAGATAAACGAGGTGTAGGTCACATCCAGCAACCGAATTTTGCAAGGCCAAACGGGTAGGGTATAACAGGCAATAAATATGCATGAGCAGAAGAAGCAAGTCGCAGCATACTTAGCGCCCGACATGACGGAGGAAGTGCCCTTAAAGTTGCCAGCATAAACAAAAATAGTTGAGCTGCAAACAGCGGACAGACAGACAGACCGACAGACAGACAGACAGAGAAAGAGAGACTGGCAGGGCGAGTGACAGGCATCTGCTCCAGTCATTCTCGCGCTGGCAACTATTTTTATTGCATATTTTTGGGGCTGCGGCAAAATTAATTGCACTTGAAGTATGCACATTAAATTTAATGAGCTCGCGAGCACCGGCAACGGCAACGATACTGGCTGAAGGGAGATAGCAGCAGGCAGCAGCGCTTAGCTGCAATTAAGTTTAATTGTAACTGCAATTGGCGCTAAGCAGCCACGGCGAAGGCAACTGGCGACGTTGCACGAGCTGTTTAACAGCTACTTAAATGAATGGAGCTCGCAGCTCGATTGTGCTGCACGTGGCAGGACCAAGTTGCAGCAGTTGCCGAAATTCACCTCTGGCTCTGGTCGCAAACAAAGACCTAACATGAAGTATGTTTTTACCATTCATCTAATGGACTAATACAAAATTTTGTTGCATGCCACGCGGCAGTTGCCATGGCTGCGATAGCTGCTGCTGCCGCTGCTGCTGTAGCTGTTGCTTTGTTTTACTCACTCGCACACCCGCTGGCAGTTACCTGTGATTTCAGGCTAAATTTAATGCTGCTGCTGCTGCGCTCATGTGCGAGCGTTCAGCGCGGCTCATTAACTATGAATGGCAATGGGGAAGCATTTTGGTGGCCAGTGGAGCTCTGTAGGCTGCCACGCGTTGGCAAAGTTCGGATTTCTTAATTTGCAACAAGTTTCCAACTGAAATTTCACTTTGCATTTGCAATTTCCATTGTTGCCTGAACTAATTAGCAGCGCTCTGCGCTCTGCACTGTGCGTTGCGCGCTGTTTGCTGCACAGGCTCCACACAAAGCCCCACCCACAGAGAGCGCTGAGCCCATTTTGCATAATCAAAATTGTGCTCTGAAGCCTTAAATGCATTCATTAATATTTCAAATGAGTAAATTCCCGATTCTTATTTCATTTCTGATATCACATTAAACAATTTAAGCTTCTTATGCCAATTACCCATGTTTTGTCATTATGCGCTCCGAATTCGGAGAATTTCAGTTCATTTACTAAGGCTAATAATTAAAATTAGGGCAATGCATCGATTTATTGTTTTCACAGAATTGGCTTACAGTTGAATAAAATGCTGTGAGTTGATGTTATATATTCTGAAGTTTAGCTTAAAATAGATCCCAGACCATTCCATGCTTTAACTACTCCACATAACTCTTCATCATTAGCGTAAAGTTCATCTTTGTAATAGAGTCTAAGCTGCAAGTTGTTGTAGTATTTGATTTCCATTTTAAATTGACTTTATAAACGCATCATTGATTAAGCAACAAATTTATATGTTCTCAATTTCCGCTATAGATATATGGCTTGTCGGTATGCTGCGAGCTGTATCATGCTGCGAGCGCAGCCACAGCAGCTGTCCGGCAATGATAAAACTCGTGTATGTGCGTGTAACGGTATCCGGACTTTATGTATCTTCAAATGAATGAAATGGGCATATCGTGTTGCTGCTCTCAAATGCAACAAGGCCTTCAAGCTGTTGTGCAAACTCAATTTCAATTTGTGTGATTTATTGCAGAAGCTAGCTGAGCTTATATTGAATAAGCAGAAATTCTACGTAATTTATTTTCTTTACTTTTCGGCATACCCCAATCTCAATATGGAGCAGGCTTATTGAGGTCTTGTACTATCAAGTCTTAAAACATGATGGCAATTCTTGCTAACTCCCTTTAAAGTTTTTGTTTCACATTCTGGTAATAAAGTTGTACTCAATACGTCGACAGTCGACGAAGCGCAATCTGATTCCAACTTGCAGGCATTGCTCTTAGAGCAATACTGCAGACTACAGATGATTTATGATATTATGTTAAGGTATGAGCTACCTTCTACCTCATACTCTTATATTATGAAGTCAGATTAATCTTCTAGTCATATAGTTCGGGTTGCAGCAAAAGCAACGGAAAATCATACTTTGATTCGAGGCTTTCCTCTTAAAGCAATATTAGGAACTAATACAGATAAGAATTGTAATTTAATTCTCACTATACTCCGATATAGTCACACAAAAAATACAATACAAATATGAATGTACTATAATTATAATTTGTTTATTGTTCTATTCAGACAGACTTCAAATCAATCCAAATAAATCAAATTAAAATAAAAATACTTTAAAGTACTTATAACAAGGGAAGGTCAGAAGAATTTCTTGTCAGCAGCTCCTTAATCATGCCATTTGTCGATCTATTGATTCGTCTCTTGACTTAGGGTATCTCGCAGTCAGACGTGCTATATTCAGACACTTCAGTTCGTTTGTTTTTGGTTTAATTGATTTTTGCGCTGGTCATCAAGCGAAAAAACATTTCATTCATTGCTTTAAATTGTTTATTTAATTCGATTTTAATTTCGCTGCGCAACCGAAGCTCGCGATGGAATTTTACGTTATTTTGTTTACCAATTCGTAAGTGCATTGCAAACAGAAACAACTTGCCCACTTGCCTGGCTATCCACATTCAAAACAAATTAAATTCTTTGCAACATTTGCCACGGAAGCGTGCCCCACAGAAACAGGCACACACACACACAGACACAGGCACTTAGAGTTATCAGGAAAAGAAAACTGAAGACAAATAGTGAAAAGAAAATGTGGAAGCAGCCACATAGTTTCGAAATTAAAGTTAGACCCGACCAAAATAGCGGTCGAGCCAAGCAGGGCGCCAGCTCTGGGTAAGGGCAACGTCATTAAAGCAATGCTACGCATAGTTTGGCGAGCTGATGCCATGCCCCTGGCGCAAGGCGGTCAAGGGGTCAGTGGGCCAGCTGGAGACGGGGACTGGCGATGTGTACGGCACGAGCATTTTATGAGCCCTGAAACAAAATTGAAACTTTTTGATTGAATACAAACTACAATCTCGCAGGAGCAATGAGTAAATGGATCTGCTTGCTTCTTTAAAGTTTGCCCGAACTTCCACTCCGGTTGGCAGCCACGCCCTGCCTTGCCGTGCCCTCTAGCTCCCGTCTCTGCAGCGCAGTCATCAGCAAACTTTGTTTCCTAAATTAAAATAATACAATAAAGATTATATGTATAACAGTGCAGGCAGCCAAGCAGATGCAGTCCTGCCAGCCATAGACACACCCAGAGTCGAGCCAAGGCCACGAAGGCAACTGCTAGTAGAAGACCTCTGTCTTGTGTTGAACATGTTGTTACTGCTCTGGCTCGAGTGCAAAAGCTTGTCCAGCCATGAGAAGTTTATATTTTGACGAAACATCGCTCTTGCTACATTGTTTGCCAGGACCCCAAAGCTTGTACACAGAGGTAAATATTAATCAGCAATTAGACAGAAACAATGAAGAGCAATTTATGAATGCAGACACAAACAAGGCCGGCCCTTGTCGGTTTTTCGTTTTTTCTCTCGGCATTCAGTGTCACATTAATTAATTAATTACCAAAAATGTGCTGACTCGTCTAACTAAATTTACACTCAAGCCTTTGAGAAAGGCTCTCGCCGTGAAAAAAACACAAAATTTGCAACCTCAAATAAAACGTCACAAGCTAATTTGCGGTTTAGGGGAGAAAAGGCAGCCACAAGTACTTTAAACAGATGACACAGCCGAGGGCAAGCTTGGCTGGGTGACGACCTGGCATGACTTGAAATTCCTAATTAAACATTCAATACTGTGGAATCAATAGAGCTTGGAGGAGACAAAATGGGAAATAAATTGAGTTTACTTAGTGCCCTCTGCGGTGCTCCGTTGATAATAAGGTAAACAGGTGAAGACATAATCCAATCAATTGCCATCATTTAGGCGAAGTGCTCACTAAAACTTTGCCAGCTGCCGCACAAATAATGCATACGCCTACATATCATATCATCTAAAAAAGAGACAAAAAGAAGAGACGACAATGGAGCATCCACAGAACGGCGCAGGAACATATTATATGCTGCTCAATTTAAGCGTCGGCCAAAGTATGAAGCGATAATAAGTATAATAAAGACTGCCAAAAAGTTTCAAAAATGTCTGCCAAAATAAAAAAAAATGGGGAGGAAGGAGAGAAGTAGAGAAGGGACGAAAAAACAAAGGAAACGTCTAACGGGAAATTCATGCTGATGAAAAATGTTTTTCATGCGCGCCGCCATTCACATTGATGATAGAGTGGGCGGCCCCTCCCTAGACTTGTTTTTGTGTACGCTCATAGGTTTAGGGACATACAAATGGCTAGGCCGAAAACCAAATAGGCCCGTACAAAGCAAAATGGCAACAACGATAGCCCACGCAGCAGCAGCATCCAAAAAAAAAAAGAAGGAAACGACAAAGAGCAGCAACAGCAAAACCTATCTCAACTGTAAGAGGCTCAAGCGAGCTTTCCACTCAAAGCGCAACTCACTCAACCGCACCCACATCCGACGCGACGCTGCCGCACAGCTGGCAGAGCCCAACTGAGACTCAGCAGCAGCCAATGTAAACGCTGTAGCTAGAAATGTGTCACACAACGACCTTGAGTCTCACTCAGTGAGAGTCGCACTGCTGCTCACCCAATTCTAGTTGGCTGCTGTTCGAGCACACTTCGAATCGCGTTGGTGTTCAGCTCATGTTAGCGCTAACAGCACTCCAAACTTCTGTTGCTGCCAACAGAGCTTGATCGGAGAGTAATTACAAATGTCTGCACTTAATGGGAAATGGCTACATTAAAGTTAGCTTCAGTTATGGATGTGGACATGGCTACTTTTGTTACAGGTATTTTTTAGGTAGTATTTCGAAATTTATTTGGAGTTACGCAAGTTGAAATCATAATAAAACGAAGAAATATATCAATGGAGTGAACTTTATTGGATTCAATATTTTATGGATTTATTGTTCAAATATAACTTCAGTCATGTAGATGCGTAGGTAGCTGCCACGTACAAAGCAATCTGGTATACCTATATTTACATACATCGCAATCAGGGCCCATGACAAACGCTTGTGGATTATTCTCTCTTTAAATGCGACAATTCTGCTTATTTACATATCCATTCAGCCAAAAATGAACTTTATCATTCGCCATGAAATCGACGAAGAGCACGATATGTTTGACAAACAGCACCAGTCCTTTGATAAAAATTTCAGCATTTTGCAAGCTTTGCACTGGAGTATGTAAATTTTTAATAAAATAACAAACCAAACTCAACAACAAGCAACTATCAGTTATTAAATGGATCGACAAATAAAGCAAAGTTGCCAATGCAAAGCTACAAGCTTTGAAAAAACCTTTTATATATAAAGTCAAAGGACAATAGTTTCTGGTTTCATTTAAATAAATGTTAGTTTGCCATTTCAAGTTGGAATTCATATAAAGAAATTATTTTATATCAAATTTTTATTTAACCTTAAATTTGTACATTTTGTATACGTTATTTCTGTTAGTTATTTCTGCTGAATACATTACTTTATATAATTCTTTTTACTTCTAATACGTTCGTCTAACGATTCAGCCTGTTAATCACTAGCTTAATATTTGTATTTTGATCGACTATGGATCGGCACCAGAAAACCTTGTAAGCCATCCTACCAAATTTTTTTGTTGTCTTACTTCTCATTTGTTTAGTGACATTTGGACTCTATTAAATATATTACAAGTAGAAGATATATATTAGAATCAATGTATTCAAATTTATAAAAAAGTATATTTATTTATTTTTATTTAATTTTTGACAAATTTCTATACATGTTAAAGTCCTAGCTCAGAACTCTACATATAACAAGGTTGTTCAATGAATCGGATGCATTTATAGATATCACTCCAGCGTTCGTTCGCGTCGGATATCAATTCAGCATTGGAATTCAACAGAGGGCGCATAGAGATGCGCATTTTTATACTTCCAACTTCAAATGCTTCTCTTGTAACAATGACAACTAATTACTATATAATTTAAATATTCAAAAAGCTAACACTAATTATGAAATACATTTTTTATATGAATCCATATAATTGAAATGACTTCACAAACATGATTACTAATTACTATATAATGTGCAAGTGACTTAACATTTGTCATTAACTTTATTTATCTACAGTGAAAGTCAAAGTTATTTGTTAATTTCTTCTGGTTTTCCATACACTATTTCATTATAAGAGTCGCATGTCTGCAACTGTTTAGCGCTTCGCTCATTTCCTGCTGCAAATTTGTAGACGGAAATGCTTACCTTCCGAGCTGCTGCTCCACGCAAATATTGTGTTTTTCTCTCAGATACCCCTGCTCTGTTTAGTCCTGGCACGTTCTGACGACATTCGGTTACACCTTGTTAACATGCTCTTTGACGCCTCGTGGCTGGCGCTGCTGCTGCCGACTTTTTCAGTTTTTGCTCTTGCCCAAGGCATAATTCCTTATTAAACTTGATTGAGCGCAAAACTTCATTACTTCGCCGCTTCCAGGTGTGCAGATCTCGTTATGCGTTACTTTTTGCTTCCTTTTTTTTCTTTCAGGAAATTTAATTTCGGCGCCAGTAAACAAAGTTGTGCAATGGGTCGACAAGTGCTTACAATTCATTTGGCCCTTGTTAAAATGTTTAAATAACCTTTTGCAGCTCTTGGCTGCATCTGCATCTGCAGCTGTCGCACGCCCGCTTCCAGGGATTATGTTAATCACAATTCTGCATTTTACAAGTTGCTCAAAACTGTGAACAAAAAGTCACAAGGCCAGCGCTGTTGCTACTTTTAAAAGAACTTTTGCAAAAGTCGCTGCAGCAGCAGCAGCAGCAGAAGAAACGAGGCAAAACTCTAAGCTGGCATTATAAAAGATGACTTCCTTCCTGCTGCTGTCCTGCCGCCTTAGTCTTCACCTCCGCCTCCGTCGTTGCCTTTCGCTTTCCTGCTCTTTTTTTTCTTCGCCAAATTCAATGCAATCTGCTGGCGACAGTCATTTCCAGGCTCTGGCCAGCCGCTACGTCTTCAGTTTTTCTCTTGGCATTCCATAAAAATGCTGTAGCATAACTTTGGGCGCGTCCGTGTAACAAGTTGTCTTCTATTAACGCACAGCATTTTTCACTCGCCCAGCAGCAGCATCAGCTGGCCAGCAAATTAAGCTAATGCAGCAAACGGAAAGCAGCTGCAACTGTTGCTTAATGGCCACCCCCGCCGGGTCAAGGGTGGCTGGGTGGTTGGGTGGTTGGGCAGCTGGGCAGTTGGCTGCCGTCAAAAATTGCTTGTTGCCGCATAAACGAAAATACCTCGAAGCCAATTCGGCAACCAGAGTCATCAACTGCGCACACGCACGCCTCAATAAATTCAATTTACACGAATTTGTAAAGGCAACGCGCGCGGCTGCCGACAAGGTTTTGGCTTAGGCGACTGCACCAACTGCCATATAAAACAGACAAAAACTTATGCTCGCAGAAGTTTTGCAGGTGCGAACAGCAAGATAAACAGTCACTGCCCGGAGCTGAGATGGAGCCAACTGGTGCAGGAATTGGCTGAGCCACTGCCACGGCCTCGGCCTGGGGCAGTGGGGCGGCCTTATTGGCATCGACATGCATTAGCGGCGCCACAAAAGCGAACTGAGTAAAAGTCAAATATAACCGCACCAACCGACAACCCGGCCACGTCCGACGCATGTTCAACAACACCAATTTCAGCAGCAACAACAACAATCGGCAGCGGCAACGGCAACGGCAACGGCAACAAGCTAAATTGCAAAAGAAAACTTTTTGTACACACTCTCGGTTGATGTTGTTGCTGCAGCTTGGTCTAACTTGTGCCAGGTGGCAGGTTGCGGGTGGCCGGGCGGAGCAGCTGCTGATCAGGCCCATCAACAACACGGCTCTGTTGTTGTTTGTGTACGTGCAAAGGTGTAAATTAAATTTCAACACCAACACGAGCGTTGCATGCCAATGCGACCTCCAAGCAAACAGCTCTCGAGCCCGCATCCCAATCCCAGCTCCATTCCACTCCACCTGATGCCCAAAGTGTTTCTCTTTGCGCTCGTTTACCTTTTCAAGTGTTACCTTTCAGCAATCTGTTGCAGCAACAGCAGCAGCAGTTACTGAGCATTGCTTTTAGCCTTTGCCACTAATTCCAGTTGCAGCCTTCTCAGCAGCAGCAGCAGCTTTTAAATTAAATGCAATGCCTTGAGCTGCTCCAGTTTCGCTTTGCTAAATCTTTGGTCTGAATGCCAAATTAATCTAAGATTTCTATTTTCTGCAGCAAGATACTTCCATGCAAGATACTTGTTTTTATACCCTGAGCCCATTGAAAATGGGAAATCAGGGTATAATGTTTTTGTTGAAGATCAACTTTATCTAATATAGAACTCTCCTCCATAACTGCCTGAAGAGTGTCTTGAAGCCAAGCGACTCGTGGAGCGCACACTTGGTCCTATTTTATCCTGTTTAGGATATTGTCTAGGACCTGGGGCCAGTTTGGTTTGCTGTTTGGTAAGCGGCTTAGCAACATAAAGTAATTTAAGCACGAAATGCCAGACTCGACGCTCGTCTACCAACAAAGGAATTTAAATTATGCCCAGTCGCCCCAAAGGATGCGCGCACACAACAAAGGCGCCACTCACCAGGAAAAGGGAGAAGCACAAAAATGTACTCGAAAAGCGAAGAGACGATGTTCCCGTGCTCAAAGTGAATGGGCGGCGATTGTACTTGAGGACACTTTGTGCTGCACGGCACAGGACTCGGTGAAGCACGAGCAGGAGGTGCGCCAGTCGGTAAACTACATGCGTGAGACAGGCTTATTGAATGCCGTTAACTGCTCATACAGCCGAGCGTCAATATGTTCGATTTCCACACACACCGTTGACCCGTTAAGGGCGGCCAGGCCAGGCTCCTGGCGCGGCTCAACAATGAACGACTCTATTATCGATGGTCCTTTATGACCGCAGCTGCAGCTTCAATAGCCCTCATTGATGGATGGACCCACTGGGCTGGCGCATACGGCCAGGTGCACCTCCCCGATGCGCCTTAAATATGCCGTAATTGAAATGCATTTGGGCGCAAGCGAACAAGGGCACAAATGAACAGGGCGGGTGCATCAGGAGGCGAGCAGCAGCTGCTCATTAGGATAGCTGGCAACCTGTGAACATATTTGATCCGCTCGAGTCGACCACTCGTTCTGACAGCTATTGAGGCTTAGGCTCACACAAGTCGTTTTAATTGGCAGCTATTGCCTGGCTGCCTCAGTTGCAACGGTTGCCATGCAACAAGCGTGACAGCTCGACTCGAACAGTTGCCTCTAACTGGGCATGATGAGTCCGAGTCCGAGTGTGAGCGGCTTGAATTGCTCGCATATTTTCGCTATAGTTCATAAAGCATAAACAGCCGGAGCCTGAAAAGTGCATGAGCACGCACTCATGCAACTCTTGTGTGCACCATAAAAAATGGACACTTGAATTGCTTAGGAAGCGTGCCAGGCAGTGTCTTAATTTTCCGCAGGATGTGCGCAATATCAAAAGCAACATTTGATAAATGGTACACGCTCGTGCTACGGCCAGCACAGCGAGTGCCTCTCTGTGTGTGTGCAAAGGGCAGCATGGCAAGATAGAGCGTGTGCATCTGCATATGTTAGCCTTGAATATTCATGCGATTTCTATGGATGGTCCTTAAATATGCGCAGCATTTTTCGGCTGCTGAAGTAAGTTTGGCATATTCGGGCAAATATTAAATAAATCTTTATTTAGTTGAACATTTCTTGAGTTTCTGCTAATCTCAACACGAGCAAATTAGTCAAAAGTTCTGTCTTAGCCTTGTTCCACATAAATCACATAATTACTCCGCTTGTTAATAACTTTGGCCATAATTGATATTTATGTCGCGTGCGAGAAAGTCGAGCCAGAAGAAAATGTCCTACAAGCTGTCCTCGCGCCGAGCGAAGAATACACAATTTTATTTAACAAACACAAAATTATGTCAGCCCGGATCTATTTATAAATGTGTGTAAGCCATCTATTCAGATGCTTTAAAGGGACTTACACGATGTCTGTTCAGCATTTGATATGATAAAATAAAAAATAAATAAAATAAAAATGGAGAGGGCAGTCATCTGAAGCACTTTCGATGGCTGCTCCGAAGTCGAAATGTAATGGAATTATATTATAATTTGTATAATTTGCGGAGCGCTTCATTGGAGCCGTATGCAAATGGGAGGCTAATGCGATTAGTCGTAAAGTCGGTCAGGTCTGTCAATATCCCGAGACTTTTCAATTAATAACGCATTTGCGGCCGACCTCAAAATGTAATTAAAATATGCCCAGGATTAATAGGGCCCAAGCCGAATGAGATTATGACAAATTTGTTTCGACTCTTCTTATTTTTTATTTCATTTTATTCTTTATCTGTCTGGCATACGCAATCAATATTAATTGTCTATTAATGTTTCCTTTTGCTCTCGGCGCATAATTCAGCAAATTGATTCAAGCTCGCTTTGCGCATTCCTCTGCGCATTTGTCTCGACGAGTTTTGTCGAAAAAGTTGGCTCCGCTTATAACTTTATGAAATGACAATGTTTGGCCCAGACACGCCCTGAGCCTAGCTGCTCAAATGACAATTGAGCTAATTGCATTAGTTGGCAGCACGTGCCCCCAGCACTGCGACAGCAGCTGCCTCGGCCTGAGAACTTAATGATAAAAGTTGTTGCTGCGCGAAAAGTTTCGGATTTTTACTTCATTTCGGCGAAATGAATTAAGCTCTCTGCCAGATATTTATCTTAATTTCGGCTGTCCAATAGAACAAAAGCCGCACAAAAAGAGTTAAGTTCGTCAATAATGAACACAACGGAAAAATCTGAGTGGGTCGCAGGCCAGCAAGCCTTTTTTACAACTGCGGCTTTAGCCCTTCTGCAGCAGGTATACTTATATATATATACATAAATAAATAAGCCGATTCCTGCTCAACATTGCGCCGAGGGCTGTTAAGGGACCGGCGTGGAGGCCACGGCGAACGCGACGCCAAATGGCTTTAAGTGGGCACCTGAATAAAATAAAAGAAAAACAGAATCAGATAAAAATTGTGAGTCGGACGCCAAACGAAACAGAGAGACAATAAAATAAAAAAGGGGACAATGGCCCTTGCCCAAAAATGAATTGCCTGAAATATGAGAGGAGAGCAATTCAATCTAAATAAAGAATCAATACCTCGCCTACATTCAACACGGTCGCATTATTTACCTTCACTTCAAAGTCAACTATATTTATACCCGTGAAAAGAAACCCTAATTAAGAATCAAATACTCTGAATTGAAGTAGTCACAACAGTTGGTATGCATGTATGAATGGTAAGAATTGAGTCTTTTGAAGGGAGAGTAAGAGTATGCGTCAGTGAGCCCAGCTAGCAAAATAAAGAAGAGAAAAGGTTGCCAATGCGCCACAGAGACGTTCGCGTCAACGAAAGGCAAACGAATTGTGAAAGGACAGTTGAGTGGGAGCATATTTCAAATACAGCCAAGTAAACACACATGCTCAATACATATTTGCTCACTAACAAGTCAATACACTCCAGCCTAGACTGCCACTGATACCCTGTATCAAGAACTTGTCTCCGAGCTGGGAGACAGGAGAATATTCGGAAGCTAAGATGGGCTGGCCACAGAAAAAGCTTTTATAACTTTGAATCTAGATGTTTACTAAATTGCACAAGCCCTATTACATATGCATGGCCGCATTAAATATGCCCCACGCATGCATGTGTATAGGGTATGGAGCATAAAAGGGGTATCCCAGAAGAGAGTGGAAAGGCCTTCCCACTAACACGACCATTTATCTGGTCGAGTGGAGTGGAGCTAAAAAATCTCTTACGAAGGCTGCGGGAAACACATAAAACAATAAATAAGGGCGGGCCATAAATATGCCATGAGGTGTCATTAAAGCTGTTTCCGGCTATTCACGAATCTTTAAAAGGATTCAGCTTTTGATGCTTTCCCGACTTTCATTCACATATTTATGTGCATAGCCAATGAATCGTATGCTTTATTAACATAAGCAGGTAGTTTCTGCTTGTTGTTGCCGTTGCTGTTGCTGCTGCAGGTATCGGGCTCTCAGGTCACACAAATAATTAACAACTCCTGTGTCAACAAGATGAGCGTAAGAGCGGAAGGGCCTGGAGGATGCCTGAGGGACTTCTGGTTGACTGGCAGTCGTGAGGCCATAATCTGTTTAATGTAATTTGCAATTTATATAAAGCGATTGAAATTTTATTGAGCGCCAGCGGTAGCCAAAGGAAAAATGGAAAACGAAAGTAAAGAAGGCGAAGCTTTCCCTCTGGTAGCTGCTTCCGCTGCTTCCCTGCCACGGAAATCATTTGATGGCGGCGCACTTGGCGTATGCATACATATATTACGTATACGCCATGTGCGCACATGCCATCATAATAAGCAGAGCGACGCTATAGGCTATTTATTCAAGGGATGAATAAGTTCGAGCGCCCGCGTCGACGGCATCGATTGCTTGCCAGTGTACGGAAGACGTGAGCGTGATTTATTCATTGTGGAGCGCAGTGCATGTAAATTTAGGACTTCAATTTGCAATTCCGGGCAAGAGCAAGAGCAACAACGAGAGCTCGCAAGCAAAATATACTTAAGTGAAATATGAACGCACTTGCATTGCCATAAACATGTTCATAAGTTTTGCTGCCATCACGTCCTGTTGCACATGCGAGGCGCAGCGCAGCTGCTGCCACTGGCATCCTTTGCACTATTTCACTTGCAATCAGGTTTCCTCTATCGATTCACGTCATTCGATTTCTATGTAACTGACTTCGACCTGGATCTGCACCTGGTTCTCTAAGCTCCTTTCCATTTCCAGGTTGGACAATGACTGAGTGAAAGAGGCTTAAAAATAATATCATCCTCATAAAATATTTAAAAGGCAAACCTTTCGCTTGCGATAAAGGTGGAGCTTCACTTTTCCATTTTTCCATTTTTATTTGGCTCATTAAATTAATTATTCTTAAAGAGCAGAGTGCAAAAGTCAGTAATTAAACATGTTTTAACTTTCAGTCCCTGACAGATAACGAGTGTATGCCAAAATACAGTCATATTCAAATAAATACGGCCACAGTGCGTGTTGACAATGCATGTGTGACCCCTGCAGACAGATCAACCTGACACTTTTACTAAATGGAAAAAATAATATAAGCAGGCTCCCGGCACGTTGCAGTTGGCCAAATAAAGCATTAAAATGTGTTATAAATATTCATGTTCTGCTGGCTCATATTGTTGTTGGCCACAATATAAAAAAAGTCAGCTGCACTATCTTTTCCCAGCCACACCCACGGCAAACCCGTTAATTGAATTAAGCCACCCACAAGCGGCCACAGAGAACAATTGTCAACAAAAAAATGGTGTATAAATTAAAGTTTAAAGCTCACACAGAACAGAAGTGATAATATAGGCAAATGGGAATAGAGGAGTTGGCTATGAAATACCCTCGCTCACACACCGAGGGTATGCAAAACTTGCAGATGAATTAACATTAATAGCAGCTACTTGAAAAGCTTTTACAAAAATCCGTAGACAAATTTAATAAATTTAATTAACGCAACAAAAAACTGCTAAAAAGGTATTTCAAGGCGGTCTCTAGCTGACAAACTGAATACAAATTTATTTTTAAATAAAACTGAATACAATATATGCACAAAAGTCAAATTGGTTTTGTGTATCCCCCTTTTTCGTCTTTGTTTATTTGTTCTCATTTCGGACATTGGGCCCGTAGAAATTGGGGGCGCTGAGCCTGAGCCTTTGTAACGTGGCTTATGCTTTCCGCTTTTTATGGGCCAATAGGGCTTTAAGGTAGCTGGTGGGATGACTGATAAGCAAAAGGGTCGCAATTAGTCGTTGTCCCTTCGTCTTGTTAGCTCTCTGGTATTGGAGCACGTTCTCGATTCGCTATTAGGTTTCATTGGACGGCCAGTAGGAGGCCATTTAGAGCTCTGCTTTGTTCGGCTCAGATCCTAAGCGGATGGGGCTGGAGCGAATCGGAGAACTTTTGTCCATTCGATACGCATAAAAATCAAACTACAATTAGAAACAGACTCCGAGTCACTCTGGGGTTCCACTTGGGGCTATTAAAGGCAAAAGCAAAGACCCCTAACCACACAGCCACACAGACACACCCACCCGACAGATAGCCAGGGGCTAGTAGAGGGGCTTTGGCTTATAATGCTTAGGCAGCACTATATGAATTGGCGGAGGAGTAGGGCCCGGTCAGCTGGGCACATTCCATTGTTTATTTGCTTTGTTTGAGGCAACGTATCAAATTATCTATTTATGTATAAGACTGGCCATGTATTTACAGCTTAGCTAACAGCAGGATAAACATTCAGGGGCTCAATCAAACTGCTTGAGGCAGTCGACGAGGGTGGAAAAATTCGAAAATATATGGACTAAGTCGCATGGGCCATAGTTTGTCGGCTCGTATTGTTGGCCTTTTTGTGATTTATTTGGCCAAGCTGTCTCAAAGCCAAGCAGTCCAAGAAATCCCGCACACAAATAAGCCCAAAGCCGCCAACGCTAATCAAGTCCGGCCGGCACGGCTCTCCATGGACGTTTGTCTGTGTGTATTCGGCGGACACTTCATTTGCCATGGAGTCGATGTGCCGTGTCTCACTGCGTATTGGATGAGACGCACGAGCGCGCAGCCCAGACACTTGCCAGATTCCGGCAGCCTAGGTGACAGCCGCCCGACACATGCGGGTCACCAGGCAAAGTGAAGCAAAATAAGAAATATGCACAACAAATTCGGTGTGGCTTGCCTCTTGGGACGACTTAAGTTTTTAGTGCGAATGAGTTAATTAGCTGATTTAGTTGGAGCCCTTTAAGCACATTAATCATTTACGTAAGCACTCCAGGTAGCACTCCGGGGCCAACGATCACCCATTTGGTTTGCCTATAAATTGCACATCATTATTTAAATGTGAGCACACTCCCACACACGCCCCGCCCAATCGGCGGGTGGCAGGCGGGGACATGTTCTAGGCATTGTAAGCTGATTGCGGCATTTACGGCTGCCACGCCCACACACACACACACACACCTGCTGTCCGTGTCAGTTGTCTGCGGCGTGTTTCTGCCGCTCATTAAAATTTATATTCAAACATTTTACAAATACATATTAACAAACCTTTTACGCGAGTGCCTTTAATCACGCGGATTTTGTGGCCACACGCAACTGCGTAGCTGCCCCCGTCCTCCCCCGCCGAGCGGAAGTATCAGGTAATGCTTCTTCATCTTCTCTGTGGAAACATGCCAGCTGCGTGAGTGGTTTGATAAAGTCGTTGGTGCGAGGGCGGGGTGCGGTGGGCCGCTCACAGAGAGATGCCGTCGCATAAATCGAGCGGAAGCGCATGCATAATAAGAGACGAGTTCCGAGCACCGAGCAGCCTACGGCCGATTGCCAAGTGCGCCGCATTCGTATTGACCATGGCCATGAACTTTATTTGTGCATAACCCTGCTAGGATTACGTAATGAAGGCACTGCCAGACAAACGTCTCGAAATGAGTTCACACACTGCCACTTGCCACTTGCCACTTGCCACTCGCCGCTTGCCACTTGCGGCTTGTCGCTTGAGCACTTGACATTGCCCATCATCTCCGAGATGAGCTTGTCCTTGGGGGAGTGGGCGTGGGCGAGGACATGGGCGTGGCTTAAGCTGCAGCAAGTTAAGCAATTTGCATTTGCAATTCGTAATTTTTGACCATGGATGAACTGTCGTCGTTACTGTGATTACCGAAGCGCTAAGCCTGAGTGCCCCAAGTTCGGCTTCAAACAATTGGCGGGCGAAGTTTTCGTTTGGCTGCGACAAAAGTTTCATTTGGTCGCCTGGTGTAGTTTACACCAGCTAACCGCTGCCGTCAACGAAATTTTAACTTTATTTAGAACTCATTAAAAACTTTTGCATAATTGCATAAATTTGCAAAGTCAATGGAAAACTTTAGGTAAACGCCAAACGTCCAAGACAACAACAACAACAGCAGCATGCTCGCGCGGGGGCGTGGCAGCCTGTTGTTAACTGCAAGTATTTAAGTGCGCATTTAAGGTGTACACCAAGTGCGTCCACCTAATATAATTGAGCAATCAAGTTTCATAACAACTTCACAATCCACCAACGATTCATAAAAATCGAATATCCCAGCAACTGCTGCGAGTGTAAAAGGCACTTCCCATTGCTTATGCAAATTGGTTCGAGGAGTTGGAAATTGGAATTGAGGCGTTAAGGCTCTATTGAGCAGAAGGTGGCGCGAAATCGTGCCTCTTATCGATATTAAATAAGACCGAACAGAGAAATAAAGCTAATAAATCGAGACAATTGTGCGCATAAATATATATTTTTCAGCCGAGCAATGCCGGGCAGTGTTTTAGTTTATTTATAAGTAAGCGTATGCATAAGAATATATATATTTATGTATATAAATAGATATGTCCCTATGGATATTTTATAGCAAAAGCTTTTGACTTGTGTCTTAAGATACTCGCTTTATCCAATGTCAGCACCCAAAGCTCTGCTAACAGTGCCAGACTAGCATGAAAAGCTTTGCTAACAGAAAGCTTAAGTGCAGCTTCTCACTGGCACTGGTCAAAGAACTTGATACAGCTTTTATGTTAAAGGAGCTTTTCATACAATAAACTGATTTATCGAGGTATATGGAATTAGGGCAAGCTTATGTAACAGAGAAAAGAAATCCCTACCGAACAAAATAATGAATAACTAAAAGAATTGGTATAGATGATCTCATAAGCTGATAACTTGACTTTCTTCCATACTTTTCTTTACCTTCACTTCTCCTACTTTATATTTAATAAAATGCAAATAAAATGGGACAAAGTTAAAAGCCGTTTACTGATTAAAATGATATGTCGACAGCCAGCTACTCAAGCAATGGCTAGATTAAACAAGCTGTCATTTCCAATATATTTTCCACTTGCCACAAGGCTCTAATGCGCTTCGCCAATTGATTAACTGCCAGCTAATGCACTCGCTTGCAGTCGTGGTAGAAATGTCTTCGGGAAAGCACTTCGTCTACGCTTGGCTAACATATTTTTTGGCACTGTGTGGAATTATTACATTCTACTTTGATACCCGCACGGGTTCACTGCTAAAATCGCGTCTCTTACGCATCTACAGTAGACTCTATTGCCTATTATTTTTGTGTGCTCTCCTTAAGACAATCGTCTATGAAGATATCAATCCATCGTTTCTTATGCAATCGCAACTAATGAGCCTCGTATTGGTTTCTTATCCCATCGTCAGAATGCTGACATTAATTAGCTGCATTTTCTGTGCACAGCGTTGGCAGGACAGGATCTTTCATTTGGTTCGCAGTCTGCTTCAGGTAGACCAGCTAATAACCAAGTCCAACTATTGCGTCACACCTTCGGAGAAGCCATATCTACAAAGGTTGATCTGGATCAGGTGGATCCTGCTTCTGCCACGTATCATATTATTTATAAGACATGCACTCCTTGGAGGCGATGGAATGCTCAAATTTTCCATGCTGTTTGGAACGCGGTTCATTATAGATGGGATATATTTCTTGTTATTTGCTGTTATCTGGCAAATCAGTTATACTTTTATGAAACTGCAGAGTTACATAAGTCAGTTGTACGTAGATACCCAGCCAGAAATGCCAAGGAAATTACAGAGTATTTTGAAAATGCATCGACTGTACTATAAACTGATTCGAATCATGAACGAATCTTGCGAGGTCTTCAAATATCCGCTGGCATGTTTCTTCCTTCAACTTAATTACACTACCTACTTTTGGGGATATTCGTACTGTCAACTTATGGCTGGAACATCCGTTAGAATATTAAACCCTATCAGTGAATGGCTTACTATATTTTTGAACCTTAATTATTTGTTTGAGCTCTACATGCTGGCTCTCATATCTCACGTGGCTGGCAAGCTACATGATAACCTTCGACATATCCTACGAACCGCCTCCTTTGATTCGGATCAAGTGAAACGCTGTGTATGCTCTACCATTCAATTGTATGCTCTTATATAAATATTCTTCTTTTTTTCATAGAATGACTGGCTTGCCTTGCAGCTAAGTGCGCAAAATACGAACATAAATATCCTTGGCGTATTAAGTTTGAATCTTCAATCGGTCATTCCAGTCGTCACTAGTATCGTTCTTCAGATATTATATGTCATACGGAGCAACTATGAAGTGCTGATGACATAAAATATATTATTTAATTAATTATATTTATTAATATATATATTTATTATTTAATGCGTATGCGTTGCTTAATTGCGTATTTTTATTCTATAATTGCATTCTATTTTAATCAATTGCTTATCTTCTTATTGACTTATTAGCCTACTGAAAAATGAAATATAAAGCTATATGAAAGCTGATTGTATAATAAAATTGCTTATGAATTTATAAACGAAATGCAATACTTAGCTCATCCTTATTATTCACGATCATCCTCTACATATACATCTCTTCAAAGGCTTTCATTGTTCTCGCGATGCAATCGAGCTGCGCTCCTGCAAAGCCATACAATCAAATTGAAAGTATAATTCAAAATAGCTAAGACTTCCTATCATTTCCTTGCTTAAATCTCTTTCAGATTTTTAGAGACAATCAAGAGCTGAACGACAAACGAGACAATTTAATTCGTTGTCTTAATTAATGTATCTGCCTGGACTCGTGGAATCACTTCTAGGCTATAATGAGCAATGGCAATGAGACCATGGCTGGACTTACCACATGCATCCTCTTGTCTTTAGTTTGGCAACTGTTTCAAAGTAAAATTTAAAATTAATTGAAAATTCGCACCCAAACGATATCTGATTATTTTATAGCAATGCTTATTTTATAAAATGAAGGCTTTTAATAAGTATTTGCGAGGCTTTATATATACATGTACAGTAAATATTCTTATAAAAGGTAGTCCGCCCAAGCAACGAAGCTGACTTGAAAACGTTCTCTACATAAACTTGCACTTTAAATACTTAATTTACCACAATAAACCTAGAGCCTAAAAGTGTGCAATGCTTCATACACTCACCTAAATACAGTTTACAAATGTCTGGCTCTCTGTCCTAGAAGTACTCTGACGAGTTGGTGGAAATCGACAAGGACATGCCTCGTTGCGGCGCGAGTCGTGCCACCGACTGCGTGCGCTTCTTCAAGCAGCTGAATGTGTACCAGTGGTCATTAATGCCAAACTTCTCGCCGTCCTCCAGGCTGGCGGGCAGCGTGCGATTCAGAGTCTCCGGCAGCAGCAGGGTGAGGAACGCGCCAACCAGCGAGATAATGCCCAGGATGATTTCCGGCAGCGGCGGGAAAGCTGTGCGCGTGTCCAATATGTACACACTGAAGAATGTGAACAGATAGCCCATGACATGCACAGCACCCACGCCCTGGCCTCGCACACAGGTCGGAATCAGCTCCGTGGCGTACTGGGCGCCCGAATTGTACGCCATCGTCACTCCGAAGCGCCCAATCACTGATAGCGCCACCAGCACGGCGGTTGCTGTTGCGATGATGAGGTGGAAGGAACACTTAATTAGATTCGATTCAACGTCAGTTAGACAGAAAATTGACAGAACTAAGACTTAGTATAGTACAAGTAGAGCTTAGAGGAACATTTAAGAGCAAATCTTGTGTAAAGAACTCGAAGGGGTAAGCCATACTATGTGCACATAAATAGCAGCAAGCGAATCAGAAGCTCGGTCTAGTTTATAAACTCAACTGAGAGTTGAGTAGACGATAGGAAATGCTTAAAAATATGTTCTCTGGAACTGGTTTTTGGTTTGTTTAACTTTGACTTACACTGTTTGTTGGCGCCGCCGTTGGAAAAGAGAAGAAATCCCGTTACCGAGATGAAAATGCCACTGAGGAGCATCGAGATGGAAGTCATCGCCTTGCGGCCGATGCGATCTTGCAGAGCGATGATCAGCAGGCAGGCGGGCAGAATCGCGCTGGCGCTCAGTGTGAACATCACAAATGGCAAAATGCCAAGGCCTTGAACGTTGCGCGAGACGGCGTCGTAGCACAGGGTAATGACCATGCTGGGTGAGGGCGAGCGATCAGATACAGTCCGCAGCGAATAAATGCACCGATAGACGGCGTACTCACGACTTAAAGAACAGTATCAGCGTGTTGCGGCGCAGTCGTGGCGTTTTGAAGAGTCCCAGCATATTTGGCTTCGTTGTCAGCATCTTATTCTGACTTATTTTGCACTCCTCGACGAACTGCTCATAGACGCTATCGTCGATGTGGCGGCCATTGATCTTAGCCACGCGCTTGAGACAGGCCACAGCCTTATCATATTTGTGCTTCGAGATCAGCCACTGGGCGCTCTCCGGCACAATGAAATAGAAGAGCGGCACCAAGCCGATCGGCACCGAAATGACAACTAGGAAGCCCCGCCAGTTGCCCATGAGCACTGCAATCCAGGGCACGCCCATGGAGCCCACACAGTAGAAGATGGCGATGCAGATGGTCAGGCCCAGCGTGCGTAAGGACGGTCGCATGTATTCCATAACTATAAAAAGTCCACTTACATTATATTTTTAATTTTACTAAGAGTGGCTCGACTCACCCAGAATGTACATCATCAGGAAATTTGCATCGGTGGCCAGGCCAGCGATTAGGCGGAAGAGCCCGAAGAACATAAGGTTCCTGCTGAAAATCGTCAACAAGTTGCCCAACATGCCGAGGAGGTTGGCCAAGATTAGCATGGGCACACGACCCACAATGTCCGCAAGGTAACCCAGAACTAAGGTGCCAACCACGGAGCCCACAAAGTACATGGACTGGCCCACGCTCATCTTCCAGGACTGCCGGCATATCCACTGCATTTCGCTGCTGAAACTCTGATAGCCCATGTAGAGGTCATAGCGGTAGGTGTCACAGACAGCGGGCTCGGTCCCATTGGAGTGCAGCGGCCGGCAGCTGGATACGTTTGGCGGCGGTGCCTGCGGGTCCAAGCCATCTGCACACCTGTGCGTATGAATGATAAATGTTGAGTATGCGCCAGGCTATGCACTCGCACTCGATATATACCAATACTTTGGCACAAAGCTGACGATCGTCTGGGAATAGTAATGCATGGCCGAGAGCACGTTTATCAGACTGAATAGAAGCAGCATGAGCCACTGCAGTCGACCAAAGTCGCCGCATTTTTCCAGCATTTTGTCCACCTCGAGCATTTTGTAGTCGATTTCCCCAACTGCGCTCTATACTCTACTCTCATTCACTCAGTGCTTAAAGTACCTCCAGCACAATCTGCAATCAGGACTCCTTTTCTCTGACGTGATGAATGCCTAACCGTTTCAAAACACTCGTAAAATGCGCCTTACATCTTACTTAATTTAATTAAACTTATTAAGCTATTAATTAGCGTTTTTAATTTATGAAATGAGTCATATTTGTAAAAAAAAACAAACTCTTTAATATTAGCCTGACAGATTTCACTAAGCTGTGCGTGGGCGAGCGACAAGGGTTCGCTTTACTCTAAATTATCAATTATCAGAATATTAAGTTTTTCTCCAAAAATGTCGGGTTTTTTATGATTAATGGCAACATATATATTCAGAGTTATTCACTGCAGTCATAGTTATCCCATGGTGGGTATAGGGTCACTAAAATGTTATATATATGGTCTGGACTTAGTAGTAGTAGAAGGTAAGTTTATGGAAATAAATATTAGTACACAAAACAAATTATATTTTTATTTATGACACTCTATCAAGTATTCGCAATGTGTTTCACACTTATACGTTGATCACGCAAGGGAGATGAATTAGGCGAATTCAGTTCTTGAACGATTGTCCCTTTACACTCAGTTATAAACTTTATTGACAAATATCCACACTCAACTTTCTAAAATTACATTTACTTCTTAGATGTGAAGAGCGTTTCACTTAACGATTACTTAAACTTCGTTACGTTGACGCTGTAACTGAGCGGACTTATCGTATCAGCTTGTGAGAAAGAAATGTTTACGCAGATTATTTTTTGCTTCCCGCACCAAAAAATTGACGATAAGAAACAGATTTTCTGAAACAAATCCAAAGCAGCTGAGGGCCGTATGAATTGAACCCGCACTCGAGACAAGCGTCAACAACTGCGACGTTGATAATTCGATCCGAATATTGGAATCGCGAACCGCAGCACGCCGAAGTCAAGTTTGAAATGTCGCACGGACTGGCCCGGACACGGGCCCGGGCCCAGCCGAAATCAGATGCAATGCAGTGAATGTGATGATGCGGCGTTTTAAATAGATAAATATAGATTTTGTCGCTGCAATTGCCGAGCTCGAAATTATTTAGCATGCGATGCGATTCGCTCACAGTTATTATATAGCTAACAGTATTTATGCGTGCGTATCGCTCGGTGTCGAGTCGACAATTTAATGCCACCCACCCGCTGCATTCCTTTCGCTAGCGATTGCCGGGTAAACAACAAATTGAAAACGACAGCAAGATGCCGGCAGCTGTATATAGTTATTATCAGATCAACGAATTAACATGGGAACTAAAGCAACTAGAAAATTAAAATTAAGAATCATAGGACAGTTTAAATGTCTTTTCCAGCATTGTAATTTGAATTAATGCTACGTTCCGCGATGAATAAATACGTTTTTGACGATTTCCACTTCTTTTTTATACCCCGCACCTATTGAAAATATGAAAATAGGAAAATAGAATGAGCTATTATACATAAAGAATTCATAAGTCTAATCAGGGTGGCGAGCTGAGTCGATTCAGTCATGTCCGTCTGTCGGTCTGTCCATCCGTCTGCTCTGCCGACCATCCTCTCTTCCTACCGTTCGTCCGTCCATCCATAGATTGGTCATAGATTAGAACACTCTTACTTGTTTCATAATTACCTACAAAGTCTCCCCAGCTGTTCACTACCAACAGCTCTTTTTATTCTTAGCTAAAATGTGTTTTAGGCAAGTGACTTTCATTTTTGACAAAATTCGTGTTCGTGTTCTTGTCAATTTATGTCATTACAGAAGTTAATATGCCTGTTTATTCAGGTGTCACTCATAACAAATATTGAGTTAATTATGAACGATTCTACTTGAAAGCCAATATACGACTTAAGCTTGGCAGTTAAAGTTTGAAATATATAGGAAGTTGTAGTCACGACACTGTTGAATAATACTCGGCTGAGTCTAAAATATGTCCAAGCAAGAGAATTGTTGTGTTTTTCACAAATATTTATATAAATAGTTGGCTCGACCTAAGCATCAAAATTGCCGTGTAATTTGTTATGAGGATCCGTTCGACGTTCAATCAAATTATATATATTGACGTTCAGCGCACAATACATACATAGTATGTATGTACTTTGCATACTGCAAAACAAATTTCGAACTTAAGCTTAAACTTAAACTTAAGCACATCAAATTGTTGTCGATGAAATATTTTCTCGCTTGGGAAATAACGTAAGGCCAGGCTCTTGCTGAACAAAGGCCTCCGCTTCGGCCAGATTTTCTGGCAGCTTTCTAAACGTCAGAAAATTAGTAATTATTAATTAATATAGAGTTGAGTCAGCGGCAGCTCACCTGTTCAAAGTTTCTGGAAGAGTTAGGCATAGGCCAGCGCCAATGAACATTAAGCAACTTATGAATATTGACGGCAGCGGCTTGTAGAACTTGGCCAGGTAGATCACGTAGAAGACCAGTGAGTTGGAGGCCAGACCGACGACGTGTATGTTGGAGAGAGCCCGCCCCCGCACGCTGGTCGGTATTATCTCGGCGGCGTACTGGATTTCCGCATCATAGGAGACCGTGACGCCGTAGCGACCCAGGCCAATCATGACGGCAAGCAGAAGAGCGTTTTCTTTCGGGTCCAAGAAGGCAATTAGGAAGCCCGTCACTGTGGTGATGATGCCACCCACGAGCAACGCACCGCAGGCCATGCCCTTCCGCCCGATATGATTTTGGAGTAGCAGTATGGTCCAACCAGCTGGCAAATAGTTGATGGAAGTGTAGGAGAACAGCTTGAAAGGCGAAGTGCCCAGTCCCTCCATATTGCGGTTGATCACATCATAGGAGAGTGTAATGATGACGCTGCACAAGAACGGGTCAACAAAGCCCTGCACTACAAGCTGAAGGCAACAACTTACGATTTCAGCAGCAAGGACAGCGTGCAGCGTCGCAGGTGCGGCGTTCTGAACATTCCCCAAAATGTGTCCTCTTGGGTCGTCAGCTTCAGTTCCTCCTTCGCTTTCTCGCGGTAGTACTTGACGAACTTTTCGAACACGGAGTCCTCCACCTGCTTCCCGTTGAACTTAGCCACCCACTTCAGACATTCCACGGCCCGGTCGTATCTCTTCTTGGTGAGCAGCCACTGAGCGCTCTCGCAGATGAGCAGCGGGTAGGCGAGTACTCCGAGAGCGGGCAGCGAGGCTAGCCACAAGTAATGCCGCCAGTTGCCAATCCAGATGGCTAGCCATGGCGAGCTCATCAGCCCGAAGCAGTAGAAGAAGGCGAGTATAATGTTGAGTCCAAAGGTGCGGCGTTTGGGACTCAGATACTCGAACACTAGATAGATGTGACTCCACATTAGAGACCTACTATGAAGCGATACATATCGGACACTCACCCAAAATATACATCAGATAGTACATAGTGTCGGTGGAGAGTCCGGAGACGAAGCGGGAGAACGCAAATAGTGGAAAGCTATAGATAAACGAGGTGAGAAAGTCTCCTGATGCACCTGCCAATGTGGCCAGCAGCAAAGCCGGCAGACGTCCGATGCGATCGGAGAGATTTCCAAATATTATGGTGCCCACTACTGAGCCAATGAAGAAGAACGACTGACCCACTGCCGAGTGGTGCGACTTGTCGCAGACCCAATGCAGCTGCAATAAGAATTAGACAATTGCTAAGTCTCCAATGACGTGTCAAAGTACCTCAGTTGTGACGCTCTCGTAGCCTTGTTCTCGCATGAATATCCAGTCGTGGCATTGTCCACTCTTTGCCGCGATGCCCGTGCCATTGACCACGCCCTCAAGCAGGGTGCAGGACTTGTGAGTCACGTTTGCGTATACCAAGCGAAGATCTGAATAGGTCAGATTCCTTAAATCCTCATGGTAGCACCTAGACACAATGCACTATTAAACACGACGCGACTCGACTCGACTCGCTCTCAATCTCCTCTGCTTACCAATGCTCCGGGGTGAATGTGATCAGAGTTTGAGAAAAGTAGTGCAGGGAGCTGAGTATGTTCGTATAGCCATACAGCAGCAATATCACATGTTGGAAACGCCCAAATGCACCGCAATTCTCTAGTACGCTGGCGAAGTCCATGTTTGCATCGGTCGGACATCTACTTACAAGTTTCGTTTATGGACTAACTAAGAGCGCTGAGAGCTGCGGCTTAAGCACTAAATACCTGCCGTAAAATTACAAGCCCGCAATCACTGCGGCAAATGTTTTACACTAATCAAAACAGCTGACCCACACTCGTAACTGGAACGGCGTCACACTGTCAACTGCTTTCATATCCATATTCATATCCACAAAATAGGGCATCATAAAACATATTTCCAATTCAATACACATAGTGGATGGGACAATCCAAGGTATAAGTATTTCAGACTCTCAACTCTCCTCACAAGTCACATTACATGTAAGTATATTAAATTATTTAGTCAGACGGACGATAAGTGGACACGGCTGATTCGAAGTATATCTCTCTGTCTTTCGGATGTCGTATACCGCTACGCCCACAAATTTGAAAATTAAAACCGTATTTCAAAGTGTAGAGACTCTATATTTATTAGGCAAGTGAATGTAGAACAAAATATGTTCAATAATAAATTACCCATTCCAAAGGCAATGCGACTGCAGTCCAAGCGCAGCAGCTGCAGTCGTAAAGTGCGCTTGTGCATGTGTTTCCATACATTTGAGATTGGTATAAGTGTACAGGTGCAACTCAGTGTGCTTTGCACAAATATAGGTACAGATAAAACTCTATCTAAACTCTTAAAACGCTGTTCGATCGATGCTCCAGGTATAACCGCTCGACTAGACCTTTCTCACTTGCTTCACATATAATCATAGTCACTCTGTATTATGTAAATTATGTGAAGAATGATCCCACTAACGAGGGGAAAGATCAGTTGAAGATTGATATTCAATACGCCAAAGATATGGATGTTCGTATTTTGTGCCGTTAGCTGCAAGGCAAGCCAGTCATTCTGTGAAAGGAAGATCATTAAAAGGATAGCAAAGGGTTGAATCGTAGATCATACACTGCGTGCCACTAGATCCGAGTCGCAGAAAAAGGTCTGCAAGTCTTGTAAAGTATTCTCATGAAGCTTACTGGTCAAGTTAGTTATTAGAGTCAGGAGGTAGAGCTTTAATAGGTGTTTGATGTTTAGGCATAGCGTGAGCCATTCAGTGATTGGGTTGCTTATTTCCAAGGGCTTTCCAAATAGCACGCGACAATACGAGTATCCCGTCACACAGGTCATACAAATGAGGAGGAGCAAGAGACATGCCAATGGATACTTGAAGACCTCGCAAAAGTCCCTCACCATTCGAAGCAGTTTATAGTACATTCGATGTACTTCCAACACTTTCTGCTCCTTGCCTGACATCCTTGGAATTGGATTAGTGCATAGCTGACTTATGTAGCGCTGTAGTCTCATGAAAGTGTAACAAATTTTCCAGATAACAACAAATATCAGAAAGAAAAGCCCATCCACAAAAATTTTTGAGCCAATCCCGCTACAAAAAATATGAAGTCCCTCGACTCCTGTGAATGCGTGCATAATAAATATAAAAGCACGCGGCAAATGTAGCGACAATCTGATCCAGAATAACTTCAGTAGATATCGCTCGTCCGATGAACTGAGGCAATAGTTGGACTCTGTCAAAAACTTCTCCACCCTGAGCAGACCCTGAGTCATATGAAATAACCTTTGCTGCCACCGCTGCGCACAATAAATGCAGCTCATTAAGGTTGCGAATCGGATGTAGGGATAAACCAGCACCAAAATGGTCATGAGGTGGGACCGAGTAGGATATGTCCGATTCGGCTGATCATATGCGATTGTCTTGAAAAATATAACTGACAAAAAGAGGAAGCAAAACAATCTGCCATAAATGCACAAGGCGCGTGACTGAATCAGAACTCCCGCGCGATTGTCAAAGTAAAATGAAATTGTTCCGCAGACCGCCAAAAAATATGATAGCCAAGCGTAGAGCAAGTGCTTGCCCCAAGACATTTCTACCACGACTGGAAGGTGTCATAAAATCAATTAAAAAATAAAAAAGTGGAAAATAAATAGAAGTCGACAGCTCGATTAATTTGCGCGATATTCGTTGTCAAACGACTCACCTGAACTGATGCTGACACTTGCTAAACAATGAACAATAAATTTAATAGTTTTTAGTAGCGACTTTGCCTGTGTTGCAAGAGCCACACAAAAATGCTAATAATATGTTGTATAAGTATTTTTTGTATATCTTTAAAAATTGTTTCTGTTAATGTTTAGCAGTTAACTATAATATTTATATATTATTTTATTTTACAATATGCTTAAATTTAATCAGGCTGTACTTAACGTGAGCCAAGATTCACTAAAAATATTAATTATGAAAATAGATTTTTAAAATATTAATTTATTATTGATCCACATAAAAATGTATGTAAATCACCTCAGCTATCGCTTTTTAAAGTAATTTATGCTTTCTTCAGTTTGCTACAGAGTTTTCCACGCCAAACCATTAAACCTTGATTCAACGTGCTGCACAGCATAAGAGGGAACTTACAAATCGACATGGTTGTTCGATCAATTGTTTCGATCTGCGAGCTGCAGATGTGGAATGGGATTGCGGCACGACTTGTTGCTATATTTGTCACATACCAAACTGGATGTGGAGCACAATGGAGCTGGAGCTGTCAATGGGCTTGCAGATCTGTGGCTTGCAACAAATTTGCTATCATAAATTAAGTGCGCTCAGCGAACATGATACAAATGACATTATTCGTTCTGGCCGAGAGCTCTGCGGGCTTGGCAGGGGTGGGGAGCACAAATGTGCCGTTGCCTAAGCAGTGGGCAAGTTGACCTTTTGCTTTTTTGTGTGCCGGCTGCTGCAGCCAGGCATTTGGTTTCTTGTAATTTAATTGTCGACTGTCTGACCTTTTGCGCATGCGCGAAGCTGTTGAGGCTGGCGCTACTGCCGACTGCCGACTGCCGGTTGCCATTTCATGTGGATTTGTATATCTCACGGAGCTGGCACTAATTACAAACGTTTAAGCCCGGTCAAAGTCCTGGCCTATAATAAATTAACATTTCAATTGGGTGTGCAGCGAACAAACGTTCACACAATTGCCAAAAATCGCAAAAAGTGAAAGGGCAAACATCGAGCGGCTCTGCCCGGGTCCCTTTAATCGGCTAAGCGGAAGAATAACCTTTCTAAGCGGCTGCAGCGAAGTTGAACCCAGACACACGATTCAATGCATAGCCAGGTGGCTGCCCAGTCTCACTAATATATATATATATATATATATACTAACTTGTTATTGTTGGCTGTTGCGCGCCATGTGGCATGATCAGTGCGGGACTGTTAACTGGTCTCTCAGCGTTGATCTTCAATTAGTTTATTGTTCGCTTGGTCTTTTGCGCCATGTGAAGCAGGCGACATTTGCCGCCAGGTTTTACTATAAATTGCCAGAACGCCAGCGCAACGTTTGCAGTTGTTGTTTCTCCTTCCAGTGCGCTCGTCGTTGTGCTCCTATCAAATCCAAAAGTCGGCTGGCCACATTCCAAGTGGTGCTCGGTGCTTCGACTAGCTAAAGGACAGACAAGTGGAGGACGCGCTAGGACATCTAAGCGCTGCAATGCTAAAGGTGCGACTCAATCAATGTGCTAACAAAAGTGATAAAATAATTAAGTGACAATAAATTCAATCTATATAAATTATGCTCCATTGCAAATGTGAATAATCCTCGAGCTAATTATTCGATGGTCTTAATTGTAGATTTTTCTGTTGAGCGCTGCGCTGGGCGTTGCCTGCGCTGGCGTTATAGGACCTGGACCATACTATGGCGGCCCAGCTGGACCGTTGCACACCTATGCGAGCTATGGTCCGCACCACGGACCACCGCAATATGTGGCGCCAGGTGAGCTAGTGATTGCAATAAAGAGATTACAGTGATTAACTGTGTGTTCTCAGCACCCAAACCCGTTGCACCGGAGCCCTACGATGCTGATCCCAAGTACTCTTTCGGATATGACATACAAGATGGCTATACGGGAGACCTGAAGAGCCAGCACGAGACACGGCACGGCGACGTGGTCAAGGGCAGCTACTCGGTCGTGGACCCCGACGGCACCAAGCGCACCGTTGACTACACGGCCGATCCACACAATGGCTTCAATGCCGTTGTGCGTAAGGAGTTGCTGGCCTACAAGCCGCACGCTCCACCTGCACCTGCACCACATGCGCTCCTGCCTGGACCGGCGCCAGCACCGCCCTTGCCGCCGGTGCCCAAGGCCCCGCTGCCACTGCTCTCGTATCCCTTTGCTTTGACCGCCTTACATCGTGGCGGCCCCGGACCTGGACCCGCTCCAGCACCTGCACCTGCTCCTGCTCCTGCACCAGTGGCTCCCGCTCACCTGCCCACCGCGCACTTCCAAGCCGCCTACCCAGCTCTAGCCCATTCTCCGTACGCCCACTACCCAGCCGCCCTGCCTGCTCCTGCCGCCGATCCTCATGCCTACTATCACCATTGAGTTCGACAAGCCTGTGGCACTTCGAAGGCGATCTAGCACCTCATCTCTCTATGCTCTGTACTTTGCTTTGCTGTTCATCTACTATTCCTTTCGTCCAACTCTTCTCTGTTTTCTATATCATTCTGTTCTCCTCAAGATCCACTCTATCCATTGTTGTGTTCGTCATTGGATGTTGGAAATACGTATATGCATATAATTTGTTCACAATACGCGGACTTATCTCATAAGCTTAACTCACCATAGGTTCATGTACTTGGATGGCATGTGTTGTTGTATGTCACGTATAAGCTGCTAAGGTTTTTGATCTTCAAATAAAAATACATTTTATACGACAAACATTTTGAGCTTTTGTTTTATGACCAAGCTGAACAATCCCTCTCGCCATAAGAATTACTTTGACATGACAACTCAATTCACAATGGTCACACCAGGTCAAGCCTGGTTCACATTCACACATACACTAATCCAACGTAATATTATCAGAAAATGTGTTGAAAGTCCTTTATTTGAATAAACACAATTAAAATTAAAATAATAAAACAATGTAGGTCTGTTTGAATCCTGAATTATTATTTCATAATCTCTAGCGGCCGACTGCAATTGTTATTATTTTCAATTCAAATATTAAAACACTTTTCAGTAACTCAGTTAATGTGTTTTATTTTGCATTTATTGTATCAACTCTTCTGTAATTTTATAATTTATTTGTATTATATGATATAGTATAATTATTTGGTTATGTATAAATATATGTATATATGTATGTGGGTGTGTATATAAATGTGGAATTACTATTTGTTGATATTAGTTTAAGTGTTTTTGCATGTTTGCACATGTATATGTATGTATGTATATGCATGCTTTACACATATATATGTGTGTATACATTCATATGGTCTCTACACAGATTGAAATGCGTCGATTCCATCTGCGTCAAGTTACAAATCATATAAGTATATATTTATATTTAGATAGATATTTGTTGCATTGGTCTTGCTGCATCAAATGAGATGATATACAATTTAATAAGATTATAGTCCTTAGTTTTGTAGTAAACGGTATCAAAAGATAGGTACAATTGAATTGGCCCGTGCTCATACACAAGCTACCACTAAAATCATTTTGGAGCCTTCGTCTCAACGGCCTAACGCAACGAAAGAGCAAAAACGTCCATCAATTATTGAGATATCATTAAGGTAAGCTTTCAACTAAGGGCTTGGGCTGGCTGATGCTCGGCAATTGGACACAATTTCGCTAAGTGAACTTAGTATTAGTTAGATATATGCATAAGCTTCGTAAGTATATCGAGTTGCACTAAGATATTTCGAATACGTATAATAAATACATAACCAAATACGGAGCTAATATAGCACGCAGTATAAGTTGTATAATTTTCGTTGATTGTTTGGCTTTGTGTCTAAATTAATATCATATAATTCATATCTTGGCTGCTATAGGTCAAGACATTTATCATTTATCGTAGACAACCACTTGATGCACTGAAGACTATTTTGGGATATGCTTGAATTGCTTCACCTCTTTTTTGATTTCACTTAAATATTTAATTATTTTTCTTTTGGTTTTCGCCTTTTGTAAATGAAAAGTTGTATCAAAGCTGGCAGCGTTTACTTGTTGCGATTATGAAATGAAAGTTGTGGCTGGCCTTATACAGAGCTTTAGTTCGAGTACTTCGAATAGAATATGAATTTCTCTGCTTACGATTGATGTTCTAGGTCGAGTAATATGCAATTATTTAAATTCGTATTGAATATATGTTTAGTTTAGCTTAATTTTAATTGTATTTTTAAATTGTTGCGTTTTTAAGGATATGTTCTCTAATAGTTTCCATATATTTATCCAATGATCTAAGCATTCTTTTATAGCTCTTTTGGTTCATTCGTTTTAAACTTGAAACGGAGGGTTTAAACTGTTTGATTGGTTATTGGTAGGACTTTACGTCAGGATTCGGTTAAAAAAATATTCATAGTGGGTAGCTTTACTACATTGATTGTGAGAAACTTCAAATATATTTATATATTTCTTTTAAATATATATCGATATTTGTATAGGTATTTCCAAAGTCAGTTCTTATTGTGAGCGTAAACAAAAATGAGTTTAATAAATTATTTAAATTATGAAAAACTCAAATTATATTTAGTTCAATTTTGTTTAACGATATTAAAATGTTTTCTTTTGCTTATATTGTCGTTATATTATTTATTGAGTTTCAAAACCAATTAGAATTGTTTGTATTTATTTATTTATTTCTATTCATGTTTATTCAGGATCTATTTGAAAAACTACTATTTATGGTTATGGTTATTCAAAGAGTTTAACTTCAGCTTTGTCATATTTTAATATTAAACGCTTTCTATGCTGATATATATATAAATAAATAGATATATATGTATGTATTTATGTTTTGTGATTATGTGAATTCCATTTTCTTTAGACATCTAAACACGTAAGATTGGTTTGGTATTTAAAGCGCTTTGAGTTAGTTGTATGTATCGGTTTCATCTATAGTATGCGTAGAGGGCAAGAATGGATTTAATTTGACTAGTAGTACGATTAGTGGAATTATATTGATTTATCTAGTAAATATCGTAAGTATTCTTTATGGTTTGGGAGTAGAGATAGTATTAGAAAAGGTGGTCCATTTAGTCGTCGTACTTAACCATCGATAAATGAAATACGCTAAGAGGGTAAAATAAATAAAACGAAATCAAAAGGCAAACGCAAATTGTTCAATAATGACTTATTTAATTAAAAACATTGCAGCACACTTTCAGTTAGCACGTACAGTATAATACAAAATACAGATTAATGGAATATAATAAATTACTGAGTAAACTGAAATAAAAAGTATCTTTGATTTAAAGTGAGCGGATAAAAGAGGTGTAATTCAACTCCTATAGAATATGCTAAAGCAATCCGGGTTCGTATATCTAGCGAGCGGAAACTCGAAATGGGGGCTTCATCTATTTTTGCATTGTTTTGAAAAAGTGCCTCTATAACAGATTCGCAAGTGCTCGCAATTGATTATGATATTTCTCTGTATATAAGACTCTTAACTACACTTTATATTTCTGCATTATTTTCAGCTTTTAATATGTATCGTTCACTTAATTTTGATATATATTCTCATAACTAATAAAAAACCTTCAGCTTCCGCGTCCGCTTTCGCTTCAGTTTCAGCTCCCTTCGTTCCTCTCATATTATGTATATATTTATAATTATATGTATAAGTTGCATTTTGTAATTATTTATAGTGATATATATATATGTATATGTATATATAACATATATAGATATATGTATACTGTTTAGAATTTGCTTGCACACCAGCCATTACAGTGAAGCATGCTTAAGTTGCTTTTCTGATTATTATTATAATTTGCTGCTCTTCCCTTTTAGTATTGCCTTGCATCGAAAGCTATTTCCTCAAGTTCACACAGGTTTTTTCCGTATTCGTGGTCGTCGTCGTCGTTGTATTTGTCGTCGTGCTGCTGCTCGTCTCCTCCAAGTCCTCGTTGTTGGGCTCGATTTCCTGTTCCGTAATGACAGTGACCAAATTATCTGCGACTTCTGTTTCCGAATAGAGAAGAGCAGAGTTTAAGTAATTGTCGACAACCACAGATATATATAGATTATTTATATGAATGTTTGACAACAGAAATGTTCGTATTACCGCTTTGACACACATTCCAAACGCTCTAGCCAAGATCTATGGCCATATATTGTGGGCAATGGTAAAGGGAATTAAGCAAGAGAAAGTTCAGATTAGTTTTTCAGAATAAATAGACTCGGGCCATAAAACACAAAATGCACAAACAACAACATCGAAAAGCAAATGCAACAATAGCTTATATCAAACAACGAAATAAAAATCCATCAAAACTTTTCACTTCACGACAAAAAAGAAAAAAAGAAGAAAAGCGTCGCATCAACTGAATCAACTGAGGAAACCAAACTACGAAACTCAACTAAAATAAAACGAATCAAGAATCGTTCCGACAATTTCCGCACCATTCATATGCTGCTGCAGCAGACTGGAGTGCGGCGGAGGCGGCGGACGTCCGTCGTCCCCTAAATAGCCGGACGTCTGCATTCCACTGTTGGGCAAGTCGAGGCCCCCGTTGCCGGTGAGATGGCCTCTCTGGGCAGAGTGCTGCTGCTGCTGTTGCTGCTGATGCAGTGCGTTCAGAGCTCCGCTCAGTTGATGCTGATGATGCTTGGCGGCCAGATTGGCCAGCTGTGAGTGCTGCTGCAGCTCGTTGCTCAGACCGGGCAGCATAATGCCCTCTGTAGGTGCGTTAAAGAAAAGAGTCAAAGATGTTGTCATGCAAATACAGGGTGACCAAAGAAGAGTAATATAGAATGGATTGGAATATATATATATATATATATATCGGGAATAGTATCACTCTTGTCTGGTCACCCCTGAGTCAGAGGCAGAGGAATCTAAGCTTTAGCTGAAGCTGTTAGATGCGAGATGCTATCGTATGAACAACACCTGTAACGGCATGTCTAGGCCTGCCCCCAGGTTATCTGTCTGAGTGTACTCACTTGAATTGTGGTCGTAGTGGCCATTCTGCTGGTTCATCTTGGCCGGGGAGTCGGTGTTCAGCTGGGAGGCGGTCACCGAGCGAGTCTGCAGCGTGTTTGGCTTGGAGTTGAGTGCGGAGCCGGGCGCACTGGGCAGGCCGCTGCTGGTGGCGCTGCTGCCGCCGCCGTTCGGCTCGTCGAGCAGCTGGCGCAGTCGTTGCAGCTGCGCCTCCAGCTGGCGATTGTGATCCTCGAGTATCTGCATGCGCGCCTCCAGGCGGCCCTTATGCTGACGCAACAGCTTGGCCTCGGCCATCATGTCCTGGCAAAGAGCAAATGTTTTTGACTTGTGTCTGCTGCCTCGATTTAGTTCCCATCTTACCTGGCCGTGCTCGCCCTGGGAGGACAGGCCCGTCATGCTGGAGCTGCTGGAGTGGTGCATGCCGTTGGTCTCCTCAGGTGTGCCGCTCTGCTGCTTGGTGCACAGCTGCTGGTACTCGGCCTGCAGGTTGGCGTTCTCCTCCTCCAGGTCGCGTATGATGGCCTCCAGCTCCTCGCGCTGCTCCGCATCCATGGCGGCCATCACCTGCACCGGCGACTTGGGCGCGCTGCCATTGCTCGTGGGCAGCGCCTGGCAATACTGTGCGATTAGCTGGTGCTCGTCATCGCTGTCGGGCGTCGAGTTGGACCCAGTCCCTCCGTACTCAACCTGGGCCAGCCGCGACGCGTACATCTCGAGGCGCGAGTGCATGTCGTTCTGCAGCTGGTGCGAGGTGTGCTGTGGACTGGGTGCCGGGCTCTCGAGGGCATCGCCTGTTAAACATTAATGGGAATTAGTCGAAGCGTAATGCATCAATGGTGTTCCCTCTGCTCACCCTCCAGGACACTCTGCACGGGCAGGTAGCCGACGCGCGGATGCTTCTTAAAGTATTTGCGACTCTTGAATTTGTTTTTGAGCGCGCGCGTGAAGTCGCGCACGTCCTCGGTGGATGTGGTCTGGAGAACGAAAGGGAATCAATTTGTTAGAGTCAGTCGTCGCTTGGCAAACTCATTAAGCATACGCACCGTTGTGCAGTACTCGTGCATGGGATGGGTTAGCTTGTGGTTCTTGGCGTTGCGCCCGAAGAAGAAACACTTTTGGCACATGTCAAAGTTGAAGCACTTGAGGCAGCGATAGCGGAAGCCGACAATGGGATACTCCTTGCATATGTTGCACTTGGCCTGATGCTTGGCCGCCTCCGCGGCCGCCAGGCGATGCAGCACTGGCAGCCAGACCAGACTCTGCGGCTCGTGCTGCAACCAGCCGAGGAAGTGCTGCAGCTCAATCGAAATTTCCTGATTGCCATCGATGACTTCCTGTGATATGCCCGCCTGCTCCAGGCACGAGCGAACCGAGGGCTCAATATTGGAGCCACCAAACGCAGCCACCTCGCCCAATTGACGCGGCACCTAGGCAAAGTATGGATATTATCTCATCCTCCATTCTCTTCCATTCCCCCACACCCAACACTCACCTGTATGCAGTCATGGAGGAGCAGTCCCAGGCGTCGCTGATCCGCTCGCCGCTCGGTGTCCGCGACCAAGCGGAACAGGTAGCGATACTTCTCCTCGAGGTGGCCCCGGCAGAGCAGCACGAGGCCCACCTTAAAGCTGAGCACGCGTATCTGCCCGGTGCGCTGCGAGTCGTACACATTCAGTATCCAGTTGATGGCCAGGTCGAGCATTAGCGTCAAATCAATTTTATCGATTGTCACATAGAGCGAATGCAGCACCGTCGTCATGTCCGGTATGTCGATGAGCTTATCGTTCTGGGCCCGCAGTCCGTGGCGGTCAAACGACTCGCAGGCGGTGGCCATGGAGATGCGATCCAGGGCTGACAATTATATTTATTTATGATTAATATTACAATATTAATATTAAAAAAATTAATAAAAATTAATATATCATGTATCATTTGGCTTCTACTCGAGGTCAGTTAAATGATTCGTCTTTGCATTTGTCTACAATTTACTAAGCTCCTCCCTCAGACACACCTCACCTATAAGTCTATTCAGTCTCATAATTTCTAGTTGGTAAATTCTCTTCAATCAACGATTCTTCAAGGAACTCTCAAACTATAAGTGCCCTAACTAAAGTGCCTTTCCCTTCAGTCCAGCTTAACGAGAGCATGTTCAACCTACCCAGTCGCTTCTGGACAGCGCGTAGTTTCATGGCTGTGCGATAGGCTGAGAAGCGAATTTCGTTGAGGTCCGCCAGTCCCTTCATCAGCTCGATCATCTCCGGGTGGTCCCAGTGCGTGGTCTCGCGCTCATGGCTGCAGGCAGATAAACGGATTGAGTTCGGCTGTCTGAGTGGCAGCTGTTGCGGTCGGCGCAGGAAGCAATACTCACTCGATGTAGTAAGGCACGTTGGCGGCAGTGGTGGCCCGCTCCCAAGGCGGCTTAACGCTTTGGCCCAAATTAGGCAATGGGCCAATGGTGCCACTGTTTGATGTATTGCGTCCATCGTCCCCGTTCTCGTGCGCATTATTCGCGCCAGCCTGGCACAACACCTTCTGGCGCTCGTCCATCGCAATTTGCAGCAGCTTCATGCTGTAACGAGAACATTGAGCAGGCGCTAGAGTCAGTGAGAGCTCCTGCTATGCGGCAGATAGAGCGTGTACTTACCGCGTATTCAAATCCTCCAGCTTGGACAAACACGGCGTCGGCACGAGCACCTGATTGGCGGTGAAGAAGGATTGCTGCTCGTTGCAGTCGTCCAGCAGGGCGCTGGCCGTGGTCATCTTGTCGCGCAGCCGTTGCAGGTGCTGCATCTGCTCATTAGCCTCGCCCACGGACGTGGGCGTCTGCCAGCTCAGCTGTGTTTGCTCCGCCAGAGCAACGCGGGAGGTCAAATCCTCCAGCACCTTTTGGAATTGGCGCATTTTCTGCAAGAAACAAGTTAACAAATCCTCCAATTAGTAAGGACCAATTGTGGGCGTGAAAGGACGAATAAATAGCTAATTTATGGTTGAATAAATTACGATTTATGGGCAAAGGTTACAGCTGAAATTTGTTAATTGGGCAGACGACCAAAAAAACGAGAAAAAGCTAAAGCAATTGTAATTAAACTTAATTATCTTAGATATTATGTTGGCATGGCACATCAGACAAATATATATGACTCTTCATTTTCTATACTTTTCGCTTCTAAGCGGCTGAGCTTAGTCTGCCTTATAATGTGGGCTTAAGGCCCAAATGAATGTGATCCTGCTTTGAGCTGGGTGTAAGGCTATAATAACTTCGACGAAAAAATTCAAGCAAAAAATTAAAGCAAGTCTTCAATCTTCAGACATTAGTCGATTCAGGATGAAACGGCATATCTGACAGGATTTTCAAACATCTTAATGGAATTGACAGCTTAAAGAACTGCTGAAATATAGCTTATCGAAAGTGATATCAGCCTTGCTGAGTCATCCTATATAATATGCAACTTGAAAATTAATTTATATTCAATTTACATTTATCTGCTGCAATGTTTTTTTTTTCTCTAAATCTTAAATTTATAATAATGAGCTCTCAAGATTAGGCCCCATATCAACTTTAGCTACATATGTGTATAATATGGGGCCTATTGATTGCTTTTCTTATTATTATTTTCTTTATTTTTAATTAGTTTTGGCTACTGGGAGAGTAAGAAAACTGTGGAGCCATTGTCTCGATGTGCATATTGGCGCTGTCTCAGGGCGGCTCGCTGAATTGTGTGCGAGCGCATTACGCATACGCCACATTGTACGCATTGTTGGAGCCAATAATGAGGTAATGGAACGTTAAAGGACTTCAATGAAGCGAGCCCTCGTTTAAAGTTGGGCATCAGTTAATCAGAGTCTGTATTTATGCTGCCTTTATGACAGCCTCGGTCGCTGTCTCTGAGAGCAGGCTCTTCATTAGCAGTAAAATGCAAAAGGAGCGCCATAACTTTTAAGCGACGGCAGGAAGCAAGCCTTGGTGGCACCAGGTGCAGCGATGGCTGGACTGCTTCAGCCAATGTAGTCGCTGTTGCCACTGCCATCGTCGTTGCTGTTGCCAGGCTGCAAGTGGCAGCGTTTTATTTCGCACATTTCCATCATTCTCGCTGTGGCAGGCCATTTGCAGGGCGGGGGGCGTGGCTGGAGTTTGCAAGAGAAACTTTCATTGCTGTCATTTTGCATGCAACAAGCAAAATGCATTTACCTTCAACTTTGCACTGCGCCACAGTCACCATGCACGCTCGCAATTTACTCTATTATTTCATTTAGTTATAGTTTTAGCTATTTGCTCGCATCCTTTTTTGCTCACTGTAATTCGATTTGCAGAAAGTTTGTGTTTATGATTTTAAACTTTGCCGCTTCTGCTGGCGCCCCGAGCCAATTTTCCGCTTTATAATGCATGCAGTGGCAGCAGCAGTCTGTGCCACAAGGTGCACATGAGCGACAGTTGAGCGTAGCCATTGGAACTTTTACTATATATTTTAGCAACTTCTAATATAATGTTATTCACTTTGTCTCGCTCGCTTTTAACTCAGTTTGTGTGCTAAAAGTTTGCAAATTAATTCTTCAATAGGAATTTTAAAAGCTTTCAGTTTATGGGATCAATTGTGTGGCCTTCTCTGCCAGCCCCAGAGTTTGTAATTTAGTTAGTGTATTGCTTTATGCACTTAGGAGCAAGCTGACTTCCCTTCATATTGCAAAACATATTCCACTTGGGGCTTCACAATTATGAATATTTTCTGCCACAATTTGCAAGTGCTTCTTTTGTGCTGCAAAGTTTTCTGCTGCGGCTAATTAAGTGTAAACATGTTCTGAAGTTGCAATTAATTGCGCATTTGTTGCCACAAAGAAGCGCACCAACGGCAGCCGAAGCGAGCGCTTTGCATTTCTGTTTAATTAGCCAAAAGGGGGCAACGGCGACAAAGGCGGCCGAAGAGAAGACGACGATGACGACGACGACGCTTGGCTCAGTTGGCCGCGGCAATCAATAATTTGATGTTTACAATAAATAGGCAGCTTGGCTCGACTCCCACCCAGGCGGCCCACCGGGCGCTGCACCAATTAGTGGCAAACAAAGACGAGCGAGTGTTTGATATCAGCACAGCCCTGATAGGGCGCTGCAGGGCAATGCACCTTCGGGGGACGTCGCCTGGAAGCCCCTTTAGCTTTTTCGCTTTTAATCAATGGCAACAATGCACAAAAGCCTCAGAGATGCGTGCGACTGCCGACTGGAATCCCTGCAATAGCCAGCATGGCTGCCAGGCTGGGCGGAGTTTCGCCTGCCTCAAGGCGAATGCTCAAAAATACATTCAAGCTGCCTCAAATTATGCTTTAGCAGCGAGCTGGCCTGGCCAGCTAAGCCACAAAAGTTGTCCACATAATTTCTATGGCATCTCCGCGAAATGGCGAGTGGGCGAGTCCAGCAAGTCCAGCCCGGAGTTTGCATAGCACGCATACAAGAGGGTGGGGCGACTAGTTTTTAGCATTAACTAGATTTGACTTTATGTAAACTATGTTAAAGGAAACGCGGGTAAAATTTAAATATTTCGGTTTGCCCTATCAAAATGGCAACATTTTAAGTCACCCTCGCAGATAAAGGCACTTGACTTGGCTTGAACTATATATTAAAGGTAAAACATATAACAAATTTAAATAGTTCCCCTTGCCTAATTAATCCGACAACTTTATAGAACACCCTCGCACTTCACCTGATACCTAAATGATATAGATATTTGACTTGATATAGATATAGACTGATATATATATATAGTAGACTCAATAAAGCCTCTGTTAAAGCTAAAACGAAATAAATGTTCAAATTCCCTTTCGTCTAATCAAACTGACAACACTTCAGTCCAACCTCGCACCACTGTTCGGTCTACGACTTAATTAATATATATTAACTACATATTAAACAAAAGTAAATAGTAATAATTTGAGCCCAAATATGCCTTAATCCAATTACGAATGCAATTCGGCTCCAATTAGAGGGCTCTAATTTGAAGTGCTTTGATTGCAGCCACTTAAGCATTTTGTAAATGCAAATAATTTTGCTAAGTAATTTGCAGGGAATCAACAATGATTGTCGATGTCCGTGCGCAAGCGGAATATTTAATTAATATTTAATTCCTTCATATGAGAAAATGCAGCTGCAATCTCGTTGCATTTTATAGCCTGTGGGCGAACGTCAATCATGTCATATGACAGACTGAAGAAAGCGTTTAATTAAAACTATAGATATAGCTATTAAATGTAGCTGCTTATTAAGCTGCTTATGCCTAGGAGTGTGCACAGTCTTGTGGGTCTTATGAGCACACTCGGAGAGCACACTCGCGCAGTGGAGTGCTGCAACATGTTGCTGGACGGCAGTTAGCCAATGCACAAACCTCGTTTTCGTCGCGCAACATGCCAACGATTTGAAGGAACATGCGCTCCGCGTCGTTCTGGGGATCGCAGTTGGAGTAGGTGTCGTCCATGAGTGTGATGTCGCCGATGCGACAGTGCAGCTGCTCCTCGGACGAGGAGGAGTATAGCGACAACATGTTGCGACGTCGCCGCTCGTCCGCAACATGTTGCAGAGCAACATCAACGACGAGCGAACGTGACGCTAGCTGCGACGCTTGCGTCGCTGCCACTGCTGCTGCCGTCGCAGCTGCTGCTGCTGATGATGTTGTTGCTGCCGCCTCGTCATCGGCATCTGCCTCATCGCAGCCGCTGCTGCTGAGCTGCGAGTAGCTGAGGCTCAGTTGACTGCAGCCGTCGTGCTCCTCCTCATCGTGATCCAGATCCAAATCCAGTTCCAGCTCATGCTCCAGCTCAGTGCCGCCGGTGCCGCTGTCGCCGCTCTGCGAGCTGGCCTTCGCCTGGCCACTAGCCGTCGCCGCCGCAGTAGTTGCTGCTGCTGCTGCTGCGGCTGCGTTGGCCACCACCACAGACAGATGATTGTAGGCCTGTGATTCGCCGCTGCTGCTGCTGCTGCGACTGCGCCGCTTCATCGAGCGAAACGGCGACAGCAAGCGACGACGCGTGCTGCCAGTGGGCGTGGCATAGGGCGGCTGCTGCTGCTGTTGCTGCTGTTGAGATGGCGCGCCGGCATAGCGTTCCAATGACCTTGACTTGTTGTGATTGCTATAGATCGTGGCACCAGCCTCGCCAGCTCGTCCAGCTCCCAGCGTCTGCCTCTGCTTGCTGCCCGCCTCAATGTGCGCGTTCTCTATAATTTCGCCTGCCTCGTCGCTGGAGCTGTGCGACAGCGTCGCTGCCGGCGCTGTTGCAGCAAATAGTCGCATAGTTGTTGCACTTATTGTCGATGTTGCTGCTGCTGCTGCTCCTGCTGCTGCTGCTGTTGCTGCTGCTGCTGTTGCTTGTGTCTTGCGTCGGGTTAATTAATCTCTCTACTATTATGCAGATTTCAGGTTTTGTTTGTTATTTTCGTTCTTAGGCACTTGGCTGCATCGTTTTAGGGCACATTCTTGCGTAATGAACGCTTCTATTTTTATGGACCGGTTAGACAGGATTGCCTGCTGGACAAATATGGCGAGGCATTAGGCAAATAGTCGAGGAGAGCAACTACACACACTCGCTATCGACGGCTCAAATAAGCCACTCAATTACGCCGAAATTTCTCAGGGCCCCCCGCCCTGTAAACACGGCCTAGCGTTAATTACCCAGACATCATGGAATGTTTATTAAACACGTTGTTGTTGTTGCTGTTGTTGTTGTTTGTGGAGTCGACAAAGGTTGTCGGCTGCACTGTGTTTGCACAATTGCTGGGCGTGTGTAAATTATGTTGGGCAATATTTGCAGATAGATAAGTTCTTCAATGTCTCAGACACCAAGTTGAGATGTTCTACGCCGAGCCGTGACATTGTCGCCGACACATGACAGGATGTTGGCGGGGCAGACAGGCAGCAGAGGTGGGAAAGGTTAGTGGAACGACACCAAATATACGAGAAAGCAAGCCTAGCCGACAGCGGAGGCTATGAATAATGGAAATTAAGCTAGCTAATTTGAATATGAGAACTATTCAATGGGAGCTGATTGAGCAGAGCTAATAACATACTTAAAGCAAGCCTAGACAACATTTACAACTTGCAATCAGCTCAGACATTTACGTAGACAGATAAGATTCGTTGTACTTCTTCTGATAAAATTTCTGAAAATTCTTGAGAAAACTCAAAGAATGTCCAATAATAAAAAGAAGTCGAGGCAGTCTTGTGTCAACTTTGAGTCGATGCACTCGAAAAAAAGTGTCAAGTAGTTAGTGCTTATAACTAAGCAATGACCGCACAGAAAAGTGGAGAGCGGAAAGGGGAGTGGGGTGGAGCAGCGGGCAGAAGATGATATTACAGAATGAAGTGACAAAAAGCGCAGTAGACGAAAGCTCATTAAAATTCTAAGCCGTAAAGCAAAACAAAGTTTTAAGCAGAGTCGAGAGCGGTACGTGTCGCTGAGAAAGGGGGTGGGAGGAGGGGGAGGGGGTGTGGCTGGGCGGGCGGCAACTGTCCGAGAGACAAGTAAGCTAACAAGCCATTGAGTGACGGCCCAGACCGTCGACCGGCTGAAAGAAGTTCTCAAACCCACAAAGTTGAGAAACAAAAAGGAAAAGGCTAAAACGAAAACAGAGACGAAAACAAAAACAACAACAAAATACCTGAATGCCAACAAGTAATGTTGGTAATGACATTGTAACGGTATTTGTTACAACATTACAACGGCTGACAAGTGTCTAATTAGTTGTGGCAACATGTGGCAACTCTCGCGCAACATTGTTGCTGCTCGTTTGGGGCACGCATAAATTAGTGCCAGACCTTTCCCCCCTCAAAGGGGGCGGGCAATTGGAAATGCGCCAGCCACACGCACTTACATCTCCGCTCGAAAATATTGCTGATTGCAATTTGCGTGCAACACGAGTTTTTTGTGGCACAGCCGATGCGCGCGTGGGCATAAAATTAGTAGCTCTTATTGGAGTTATCAAGTGTTATTGTTATTTTTGAATGCATCACAAATTGTTTACGGGCGAAATGCATTTGCCATCTGATTGATGCACTGCGGCGTGGACATGAGAGAAATGCGAAATGAATTTCACTTTTTACACACTCGACCAGTCGCCCCTCGCCCACCCGCCCTACCGCCCTTCCTCGCCCACTGGTTGTTTTCTTCTAATTTATAAAATATGCATATGCCATCTGAACGCTCTAGCTGTGACTCGCATGCGGAATCCGTGCCAGAGCGAAGTTTCAATAACTGCCGCGCTGCAACATCGGAATGCGCCGCTGCTGCCACAGCAGTTGGACATTGGCTTTTTCTGCTTTTTGCTTTTCATATGCAAATACCTCGCCCAGCGCTGAGCTAAGACTAAAAAATGCACACGATTCGCAGCAAATAAAGGGGAAATGGAATGCATTTCAGTCACATGTGGATCGAGTAATTGAATTGCAAACGATGCCCCAAGGGACGGCCCACTAACACCACCACCAACACCACATATGGACTGGCAGCCAAACGTTTGTTTGCAATTAGCTCGCCATTCGAGCTGTAATTCGGTTGAAAGTGAATCAAAGTCAACAGAGATTTGCTATTGGCGGAATTGAGGAAAGTTCAGCCGAGGGAATCGCGGATAATCTGTCAAGAGATCGGATCTGTCCAGCTGCTTTTCGATTCACGGCACATTTACCATATCTAATCTGCGATCGGGTCTTTTCACTTTCAGCCCGACTAATACGGAATGCGCGGCACATCAGTTGGTGGCAAAAGGTTTAGTGCCGATTTGTTCACGAGAAATAAAACAAGCAGACATCAAATTTATATCGCTCTTGTTTGGTTGTGTTCGGTTATTTATGGTAAATCCGTTTACCTGCGCCAAATATAACACACGATCCATCGGACTCCCATATTTTTTCAATTTATCAAGCGCAGACTCAAAAGAGAAAAAACTAATTAAGTGGCCAGAGCTTTCGGCCCTCGGGCCGCAGACAATGCGAATAGAAAGCCTGCGGTCACATCCCATAACTCGTCACGATCTCCAGGTGTCTGAGCGTTCCACAAAGGGCCGACAGAGATGGACAGAGAGAGAGAGCGAGTGGAGGAGAGAGATCAACAACCGTGACAAGAATACGAACGATAATTCAAGCATGGAAAGTCTAGGCAATCGCAATAGAAATGCCGATTCATGGCCCGCAATGATAGTGTAACCGAGGGAAAATAAAAAGGGCAAAGCTTTGAGCCAAGTTACAGCAAGTTACACCACGTTGCAGCTGCAACTAGTGATAAGAGCCGCCGCACGTGCCACCGATAACAATAAATTGATTGAGCCGCCGTCCATTGAGAACTCTTCGAATGGCGCTGAGATGAGCTCTGTCGTTGGCATTTTTAATCACTCGCTGGATAATTTGCGTTACGAATTCGCCGCGACTGAGACTCTTCAAGCCAACGACTTGACTCCAGTGCATTCAACTCTGAAGTGAATTCTCAATAAAAAAACACAACAGCAGGAAAAAAATGGAAAGAGAATAAATAAAAACTGTCTGAAGAATCATGGGACACGCTGCATACTTGCGGATTATTATATTTACATACACACAATATGCAAACCGGAAATTTTCGTCAGTTTTATTCAATTTATTGTGATTCAATGAAACGAAATAAGAGGGAAATAAAAGCAAAAGTGCATAATGTATACCACAGCGCTGGCTGCCTCCCTCTCCCTCTTCCACTCTACTCACTCTCTCCCTCACTCTCTCATCATTTGACATTTGTTCTGGCCTTCCTGGCCCTGCCCTGCACTCCGTTTCGCTTTTGCTTTTCGCCCGGCAAACGCCCCCTCCCCCCACACACACTCTGCACGAGTGATACTGGTTCTGGATGCCCGCCCATGCATAATTTTCCAGTTCTCGAGCTGTGAGCAGGTCGGCCCATTGTCAATGTTGTTGTTACAGAGCGTAAATCGTCGACGAGCTGCATTCACACACACACACACACACAGACAAAGCGAGTTGGGGAAAATGGAATGGAAATTGAGTGTGGGCGTGGAAAGCGGTGTATTTTGTTATTGTTTTGTTTCAAATGTGTTTTGTTACGCCTAATGGATGTAGCTCTCCATAGAAGGCCACGACGAGCAGACCGAGCCGTCTATAGATGTTCCATATAGATCTAGCTGCCCGATAAGCAGCCAGCCAGCCGAACATGTGAGCTAACGAACTCGTCCCCTATCACTCGATAAGCAAAGCAATTTTCATAAATAAATGCTGAGCATTCGAGCTCAGAGATCTCATCGAAGACATAAATAAAACTTTTACTAGTTATGCACATGGATTTATTGTTATTTTAATTGCACTCTCCGCATGGAAGCAGCACAGCTTCGGCTCGAACTATTTGCAAACAATTTGAGTTCGACATGAAATTTCGAATTTGTGCACAATTGTCTTTCGCTTTTGGTTCTTGCAACATGACTCAAGCCACAGCACGGGCCGCTACACGTCCCATGCGTCATGCGCCCAATTGCAGACAGAATAACATGTGGCACGCCCACAGCCGTGGCACACATCAGGCAGGAATTGGCGCCGAGAAAATGATATATCAAATATAAAATGCGAGTTTTTGCCCCCCACCTGAGCTGGCCTGAGCTGCCTAGTTTCTGCGGAACGGAAGGCAAACAAGAAGTGGGCAAGGACTCTGACCATGGCCAGCAATAAAAGTCAAGAGTGCCAGGCGACATGGCACAATTTATCACAAACAAATGATCGCAACGAGCCGCTGCATGAAATGGAGACGGCGAAGCCGGGAATGGCTGATGAAATGGCAATTCGAATTGGGAAGGAGGTCACTGCAAGAGTCGAGCTGCGAGTCAAGGCTGACAGCGCCTGGGGTGTGGGCGTGGCGGGGCGCGAGCCGCGTCTCTGCGCCGCGCTTAAAAGGCTTTTGGTTAAACGAATTTTCATATCAATTTCGTGTGCGAGGCGCTGAGCGACTAGGCGGCTGGGCGACTGGGCGGGTAGCTGGAATGGCAAATGGAATCAATTGTTGAATTTTCCCGTGGCCGAGCCGGAGCAAGGCGCAGAGACTCGAGGCGAAAATAACGTGGAAAATTTACAAGATGTTTTCGTTGCGATAAATAAAGTTGCAAATGTGAGCTGCATCAGCTGGCAGGCAATTCGATCTGCCTCTCCTCAGAGCCCCCACCGAGCCCCCTCCCACCCCTGCCTAGCAGTGGAGCTGCACTTTGTGTATCCGTCTGACAGCAATTTGCCACAAATTGCTGCTACGCATTCATACGAATTGAAGGTCCGCCGCCTCTGTGTGTGTGTTGGGCATAGGAAACTGGTCCAATATCTAGGACCTTAAGACTTGTTTATTGCATCGCCCATGCCAGCGGCTTTTGATTTCGCCTTTGTCTCGACTGCTGCTCCATATTCATACAAATAAAGTTGCAGCTCAGCGCCAAGGTGGGTGGAGCTATTTGCTCATTGTGTGTGGCCAGGCCAGCCAGGATGTAGATGCTCCTCTCATTGTTTGTCAGAATCACAATTGCAATGGTTCATGGAAACGACTTTCCATCTGATGAAGTCCAAGATGCAAATAATTGACTCGCAATGAAAATAACTTTCTGTAGAAAATCCAAAGAACTCTTTAGGTATGTGGGCAGTATCAATGGGAGTAAGTCTGGCAAGGCAAATGAGGAGAAAAGGGCATTCATTGTTGACTTTTCCCATGACAACGGCCAGGGGAATAAAGTACAAACAACATGTTTTGCTTTGCAGCACGATAAGATATGGCATTGGGACTTGCTTTTTCATAATCCAAGTGCAGAAAGTAATTTGCGCTTCTTTTATGACGCCGCATTTTTATAAATAATAAATACGAGATGTGCGAGGCATAAAAATGTGTCCTGGAGTCGGGCGAGGAATTTACGAAAAGCAGCTGAGCAGCTAAGCAGCTGAGTGCCAGATGGGGTTCAGAGAGTGGCAATTAAAGGTATATAAATATTTGTCATACCCATAAATATTTAATCTATCCAATTAGAAAACTATTTACAAGCAGAGCAACTATTCTGCGGCCCTTTGTGAAAGTTTTCCAGAGTCCGAAAATTGTCGCACGTATCGAGTGCAGCAGCTGAGGGATTGGGCTGGGGCTTCGGTCAGTCTGTACGTGTGAGCTCTCTCTCTCTCGGATGCATGTTCTTTTGTTTGTGAAAATTATTTTATAATCATTTTATCACATTTTCAGACCAAGTGCCCAGCTGCCGCCAGCAGCAGCAGCAGCAACAACATCGACGTGGCCAAAGTTTTCAGGGCGCACACCTGCTGCCCGGCCGGCGGAGCAAACTACGAGCATTGGCAGGATGCCCCAACAATAGTTGGGCTGGCTCACTCGGGCAAGTTGGCTGCAGCTTGGGCTTCCATTGATGCCATGCGGGCTCCAGTTCAGACACACACGTTTATGGCATTGAATCTTCATTTTCGTTAGACAATGACAAAAATGGAGCATAATAGATAAAATTAAGTGCAAGTGCAGCAGACAGACGGCAGATAACGGTGAACGGCGCAGCCCAGCTCCAGGGCGTGCAAGTTCGTCCTCGCCTCAGACATGCCCCCAGCTCGGCTCAAGCGTCGAGTCAAGCGTCGCATAAAGCCATTAATAAAGTGTATTGAATGGCTTTCAGCTAAATGCATTGGCATCAAGCAAAATGACGGCGGCGCTGCCTGGCGAAAATAAAAATCCTTTTGTGCTGGCAACTGCAGCGCTTAACGCCATCGCCGGATAATCGCCTTGGCAGCTGACAGGCGTCCGAGTGATATATGTAGCATGCATAGCGCGATAAGCAGCTCACAATATAGGTAGACCCTATTATCGTGAACTCTGTCAGTGCTAAGCTAAAATATGAAATTGGAAATGTATTTATTGATTTCTAGCAGGACAGCTGAATAGAAGCAATTTGTAGCATTTGGGGAATAGCTAAACACTTCGCTCACAGCCCGAGGTTAGTTGAAGAACTCGACTTGAGCATTCGGGAAAAAAGTCTTTGACTGCCCACTTAGCCATTTTTGCATATCATTTAGCCCGGGTCCTTGGCGTCAGTCTGCATAGCTGAAGCTGAGCCAAGGCGAACTTTTGAACTTTAGCTAGAATAATACAAGTGCTGACCTTCTCGTCGAGGCACAATTAGCTGCGTAGGTTGCTTTCTTTTGCTTGTCTGAATTCTTGCCACAAAGTTCATGCAACTTTAAGTGGCAGCAGCACAAACTCTTTTATGCGGGCTTTAAGCGTTTCGCACCTAGGCAACCACGGACAATCATTCCCCTAATGAGCCATAAAAAATCCTTTAAGAGGCAGCTTAACAAGCGGCGTGGCCAGCGTCTAAAGGTATTTTTTGACGAGAGCTGAGCACCTGAAATGCGGGTGCAACAACTTGAGAGTCCCTACTGCGACTTTTCTCCACTTTTGGCCAAATAATTTAGTCACAATATTTTATGGCTCAATTTCCGTTTGGCCAACTTCCGCCCGCCAACTGCAATGGGCCGCAACGAATGCGCCCAAAAACAAGTTGAAGTCGTTGTGGATGATTAAGCACAGCCAGACCCAGCTCAAAAGCGGCAGAGAGAGAGAGTGAGAGGGACAATGTGTGTGTGTGAGAGAGAGAGAGAGAGAGAGGCAATAGCACAGACAGACAATGACGAAGTTTTGCTCCACCAAGCCTAGATTTGACTGCCAGTTGTTTCTTTTGTGAAAAATGATAAATTCGCTGAGATCTATTTCAGCATTTTTACATTTGTTTATTGTTTTTTTTCTTCTCTTTTTGTCTCTTTTTCTCTTTGTGTGTTGGGTGTGTCAGTTAATGACTTTATACTCAATGCTCCAGGAATGAACAGCGAAACAAAGCGCAGGCTTACATTGCTCAAAACGAGGCATTTTCAGCTGTTGTCATTATCATTATCATTATTATTATTAATGTCATTGTTATTATTGCTGATAATCTGTTTACCATTTCTGTATTGCTGTCAAGGCAATGGGCTGGGTCGCGTGTCGCTGTAAAACGAATATGACATGAGCTCTAGATAAATCTCTGGCGATGAAAGTGCGCAGATTGAAACATGTTGTTCAATTATTTAATCCCTGCAGATGTAGTTTACATTGAACGTTTAAATAAAACGTAAATAAATAAATAAATAAGAAATTCAATTAGGTGATTTAAGTGCTTACTTCAATAAGAACATAAAATGCCAGTATTATAATTGAAATAGCGCTCAAAATAATTGCAACAGGAATGGCAGACAAATGATCAAAGATTGAAAGCAAATATGCACAATAAAGCTTAAAGTCATTTCAAATATCTCAATCAACAAATAGAATATTTGTAAATTACAGAAATATGCCAGATATTTATTTAGTTAAACTAAACATAAGAGCATTCAAATACTTTAGCCTTAAATATTTTGTGAAATGAAAAGACAAACATTTATTTACGATTGCAGTAGCTAAGGCGGCTTACGATTTGTTTGACTAAATAAGTTGTGTTAAGCGCATTTGCAGCAAACAAATACAGATACAAATGCCGGACGCAAGTCTCTAAAGCCATCCAAACGAATCAACTAAACAACTTGGGAATCGGCCGTCGCCCGGCGGCCAATGGCCAATGGCCGATGACTATAAATGGGCCTGGGATTGGGAATAGACGTGTGGCGGGCAGGCGTAATATATTTGCATTAACCTAGTGACACATTTGGACATAATCTGATTAATTGGCGTGTAAAAGAGAAATAAATTGAGCGGACTAATCAAGCGCAAATAGAGCGGGCCAGAGATGTTGCAGCAGCAGCAGCACCACCAACGGCAGCTCCAGCCGATTGGAGCTAACGCCCACGCCCACGCCATTAGAGAATTAGTTAGCGTCGCCATGCGAGTGGCTTCCAATTTCCAGCCAGTCATAATTTGATTCAATCCAGCTGGCGACTGCCTGCTGTTGCCTGTCTGGCTGATAGTAATTTTTTCTATTTTGTATTATATTTTTCACAATTAATTGATGTCAACGGCTTGCAGCAAACCAGGAAGATTGAGCAACCCGACCGCAAAACGGCGTCGCTATCTATCCATACATACATATATAGATATCGTCGGTTTGGCAACTTCATCAAAGACGCGTCAAGCTGGCGGCGTTTGTCTTTCTTGTGGCTGCATCGGCTTCAGCCACAGCCGCAAAATCAATCAGGCGTGCCAAAGTAGCGCACTTTTCACTCAGTCCCCCTTGGGCTCGGCTCGGCTCGGCTTTGCTATGTGGCACGCCCCCTCGGCATGCCGCCCACATTTCCAATTTATTAAATGACATTTGTTTTGTCTTTCGCCTAGCTGCATGGCTATACGTATTTGTGCCTATGGCCCCAAAGCATCAATTTTTAATTTCATTAGCGTGCCGCGGCCCCTGAGCCCCACTTTTCGTTTTTCATTATCTGTTTTTCCAATTTGCATTTGCCGGTTTTGTGTTTTGGTTACAGCTCTCGCACATTTTCCGGTTCATGCTTTGCCCATTTGAATTTTAAATGATTATTGATTTTTTCTCTTTTCGGTTTATCTCCTTTTCCCTCACTTTTTTTTTGGCTGAGTTGCGCTTATCGATGCCCTATTTTGTGGCCTTGTGAACAGGCTGCGGCTGACCGGTTGGCCGGCGGCCAGAGCAAATATTGAAATTCAGGGGCAAACAAACTTGTTAATTACCTAAAGTGCACAAAGTTCACAATCTCTGTGTAAGGCACAAACAAACAGAGCTCGCTGGCTGCTTTTTAAAAATAACATTCAGGTAAACAACAGATGGGGGCGCATCAATGGGGCCATCCAGCTGCTGCCACATATTGTTTCGAGTGCTGCCAATAAACATAAACATAAGCACATGGCTATCCATCAGCTAGCCACTGATTAGTTCAATCAATTCATGTGGTTTTACAACAATTTAAAAACTATTTAACTTTTGCAAAACAAACTCTGATTTGGCCAGCTAAGAATGCCTGAGACTCTCTATCTGAGATAATGCTAATAAACAATTGTGTTGAGGAATTCAGTTTGATTCTTAACAGAAAGTGCTCTAGTTGGAAGTGGTTGACTAGAAGATACCCTGCGCCTGCTAGTTGGCAGTTGCTGAACAATATTTGCAGACAAAGCTAGGTAAAATCTGATATAAATAAATACAAATAAAATGTTATAATAAATCAGAAATTCAAATTGATGATATAGATAGATAGATGTGGTTTGGTCCATTTTGAGTGTGCCATCGTGGCGCACTTACATATTTGCTTATACAAATGAAAGCGGATGAAACGAATTATAGGCAATCCGGCTAAACGCACCTGGCCATAATCTAAAATGTTTATTTATCAAATAAATTGGGCAAAATTGCGCAGCGCTGAGAAGATAGCAAAACAAGCCCGCACCGCCAGCACCACCTGCACCACCTGCCCCACCAAGTGGGCCAGCAACTGGGGCACTTGCAAATATTTTATGGGTGGTGGCCATTTATATATTTGTGCAATTAAAAGAAAATTGCTTTGGTTTATTTATGATCCCGAACTGCAGCCAGGTAGGAAATATTCGGCCGCAGCGAAATGCAAACATTGTAAAATCCATGCAAATATTCGGGAATTTTGTGAAACAAGCGCATGAAATGGAACAGCCTGGATATGGATCATGAAATATGGGCTAAAACTAGCAAATATTGTGAGAGCTGAATAAACACATATATATATATAGATATAAATATTTCAACATTAGCCATATTGGAAGATGTTGCTTGGGAAGTTCTTAAAAGGAATTTCTTCTTGAATTGAGTCGAATTGCGTGTTGGAATTTTCATTGGCTGCTGGCTCATTAAAATCCACTCAGCGGGGCGGCCGCTGTCTTGGCTTTTACTCAAAAACAATTTGCCATGCTTTCGAATAATCGAAGAGCCCGGGAAAATAGTTGCAGCTCATTAAAGTCGCATCAAAGAGCATCGCATCGAGTACGCGTCGTACTCGATACTTGGCTTAGTCTGCGGCTTAAGCCGTTGGTAATGAGACGGCGCTCTTACTTTCCCTTGCGCGGCCGTGATTTTCGACAGCAGGAGAAAAAGTTCAACTAGTTTGGCATTTAATGCTTCACGCTTAACTGGCCCCATCGATGGACTAATTCGTCATTTGAAGTCCGAGTCTGTGATGCGGGCTGACAGTGATAAATGAGTCGATCCGCTTGTCGAGAGTTCGCTCTGCTGTAGGTGCTGTCTGCCCGGCGCACTCACCAACTAACTAACTAACTTAACAATGCATAACTGTTAACTGCTGCTAACTTGGCTCTAAAGTTCAGCTGCCGTTGCTTCGCTCCATGTAAATTTTCTGCTCAATTAACTTGTCAACATTTTGACAAACATTTGCGCTCATTAGAGACTTTGCCCAGAATTATTAATACTTGGCTGCTGCAGAGTGGCTGCCCCACTTGCTACAGTTGCCCCACCCAACCAGGCAGGCAATTTGTGGATGATTTGCATAAAATGCCTCTACCAGCCAGCTCTGATTTGTGCTTTCTTTTGCCTGAGCTGAGTTGCCTTTGCCTTTGCCACTTCCTAGTAAACAGCAAAAGAAACGTCGCTCGGACAGACGCGCTGATGTGAATTATTTCATTTGTTTGCCTCTTGATGCGCTTAACAGTTCAATGAAGCGTGTCGGTATGATGCAGGGGGGCGTGTGCCGCTGCTAATCACAATTGAGATAAAGGTTTCACTTTAATTGAGTGTAACTCTAGCTCGCAGCATAATTGTTCAATTGAAATGATTGAGATGAGTGCATGGCTCTCTGCCCATCGTTCAGTGCCCGATAAACATGCAGCAATTGTGTGTGGCAGTTGTTAATTGATTGGAGCATCGCATCGGAGCTGGGAGCGTGCGGAAGCATGAGAGAACGCGTTAAACTATTGACAAGCCGCTTGCTCACTTATCGCCGCAATTCGCAGCTGCCAACCTGGCCTAAGCGCCGATCAGCGGGCCTTAGCCGCGCTACGTGCTACGTGCTTGGCCAACAATTGGCAAGCTCCGCGCCACGCATTTGTATGCATGCATGCAACTATGTGCTTTATGCACTGCGCAAACAAATCACATGCGGCATGCGAGAGCTAAATATGCTCCGATATGCGACAGTGCAATATCAATTGAAGTTAACGCGAAATGCTAGATATACTGCGGCGATTGTCTCCACAAATCATATCATGCCCGCAAGCATCCAATTCCATGAAAGATTGCAGCATATATGACTGATGGAGAGACTTCTCTCTGCATATCATCACGGAATCATAAATATTCCAGATCAGCGAATCATTATAGGCATATCTGACTGTCTAGCTATCGCAGCAGCTGACCGCAGTCTGAAGTCTGACTCAAGCAATCTTGACAGCATTGATAAACTATATCATATAGCGGACTTTATATCATATACTGTATGATCTTGATTAAATTTTATATAAATCTATATTCCAAAAGAAAAAAATATGTATAATAGAAATGATTTATGACAGATGATATATTCCTAGAAGATCTGTTCTCTCTTGAGATTATATATATATTTAATTAATTTATATTTATAATTAATTTCTACACATATAACCTTCTATATATAGAGTATCTGGCAGGCTGCTTGGCAGCATCAATGGGCACTTCAGCCTCAGCGCAGCTTCATTCACTTATCTGACACGCTCAGCTGCCATTTATTTAGATAAGTTATTTATTCACACCAGTAGATGCTTGTTATTCCACATCATTTTCTGTTTTTTCTTCTTTCTATTTTGCATTTGTTGCCAAAGATACATTTCATGCACTCTGCAGATGCTTGAAATGTGCCACTGCCAGTGCCACTGCCACCACACCCAACAACAACAACAACAAGTTGCCCTGACTGGCTGTAGACATTTGTCTTCGCCTTTAGATACAAGTAAGAGTTGCGCTGTTACTTGTGGCATCTTATGCAATTCATCGGATACATTTTCCATCACTTGGCATGCAAAATGCACAACGGCATCGAGCGAGTGCCCCGTCAAGCCTTCCGCCTGCCCCTCCCCTACTCGGCTGTCACTCTGTCTGCCGCTTTGGCGCTCACGTTGCACATGCATGCAATTGAGTTGCAGTTGCATCTTTGGGGCCTATAAATAACCGCGTCAAGCAGTTAACACCATTAACCGCATATTAATTGGCCGAAATAGACACCAGCAGGATTAAGCGCCACGACCAAGTCCGATTCGAAGTCGCGACATTTGGCTGACATTTGTATAAATTCCATAGAAGGCGCCGCGTTGCCACATGAGGGAAAGCCTTAAATGGCACTTGGCGTCTGCATGTCGCATAGACACACACACACACACACACACACACACTTCTATATATATATATATATATATATGGTATATGAACACATTTATCCTCCATCCATTGCCATGCAAATGTCAGCCACAGATGTGGGTGGCAGGGGAGGAGGCAGCGACTGCTGCGTGGGTGCGGAACGGCGGCAATTGCGGCGATAATTGAACGTTTGAGGCACGCAAAAATTGCCAGCGCCTCCCCAGGCCCCACTGCCGCTCCCCGACTCCACAGCGAGCGCTCTTAGTGTACTAATAAATATCAATTGTTTGACAACAAGAACTTCGACGACAACAAAGTTGTGTTTGCCTTGTCTTTGCATTTCCTTCACTGTTCTCCCCAGCACACACGCATGCACGCATGCACGCACACACATATGCTACATGCATAAATTAAGTGCAATTAGCATAAATAATTTCCAGCTTTTAGCTGCAATCTAGAGAGCGGGCAACAGCCCCAGCAGCATCTGCATGCAGTCGCACGGAATGCAATGCGCATTCAGCCGCTGCGGCAAAGCAGCTAAATCAACAGCGCACATTTGGAGATTATTAGGAAAACAAATTTGGCAAATCAAATGTGGACAAGAGCTGATATGCGATACTTGTTGGCCAGCAAGTGAAATTTTGCAGTTTGCTCTACCATTTGCGATTCGATTGCAGACTGAAAAGTTAGTCGAAAAAACTGCTTTGGGCACAAACATTTGCTTGTAAAAGCGAGCAGAGTTACAGTTGGTTGACTGATTGATCATTATCATTATCATTATTATTATTATTATGATTTGTATTATCATGTTCATTATGTTAGCTTACAGCTGCGTAAGTTCAGCCAACTTCTAATGCCTTTCTTCGAGTTCTATTAGTCTATTGAATCTAGTAACTTCAATTCCTTAAGCACATTTTTGGCTCTTACGCAATGAAATGTAAGCAAATTTCCTCGAATTCATGTTGATGACATCATATTGCAGCTGTTTTCAAGCGAAACACATCCATGTTTTGCAGACAAAGAAGCAACGAATCAACCAATAAGCCGCGTCTCAAATTAAGGCCAGCCAAAAAGTAAACGAGCCCGCAAAATGCACTCAAGAAGTGCTTGAAGCGACTGGAAGAACGGCCCAGCAGAGCCCGCACATGGCTGGTGTTTGTTTACACGTTTTATCATATTTGCAGACATGTATATAATAGATTCACATACAAGATATGTAAGTACATAAATTTATATAAAAGTCATGTCTGACGTACGAAAATCTGCCAAAGCCAAATGACTCAAATAAATAAATATTTTAATAACTTAAACATATTTTACCTAATTGATTAGACAGAGTGTGAACAACTCTACTACAAAATATATTTAAAAATGTTCAATAAAGTATGTTTCAATCTTTGATTTTTCCTTAAATAACTGAAGTATATTTCTTCAAAAATTAAACTTGTTCTTAACAAAGACCATATTTATGACCTACAAAAAAAAATTTGGTAACTAGAGTACCAAATTGAGCGCGATATCAACTATTGAATTTAAATGCGCTATCCTGATGAACAAATTTTAGCAACCGTTTTTTGTAAGCTTTTTTTCAAAGAATTTTTAAAAATATTTCTAAGAATTTTTCAGAACTCAATTTTTTTCACTTTAAAGAGAATAAAACAGAGTCTAATAGCAAAAAAATGTAGAACGATATCTCGAACGATATAGAAAATATTCAACGTTAACGAAGAAAATGAAGGGTGCGTTATATTGATACTGCGCGTCATCAGGATAACGCATAATAAATAATATATATAAATAAATATACAAATATTACTGTACGGGAACAAGGCATGTTTTTTATTTAAAATTTTATACAAACAGCTGCAACTGCTAATTTACTTCATTGTGTCGCACGTCGACAATGTCAGCATGTCATCAATCCGAGTCTGCGTCTGAGTTGAGGTTGCAAAACCTTTTGAAAACACTCTTAAACGACAATCAGCAATATTAAAAGTTTGTCTGCCCAGCAATTCAATTGGAATTGTGAACAAGATTCATCAAGAAATCAAAATATTTGTGTTTCAATTAACATTTGTGGCCTCGATTTGGGCATTTCAATTGGCTTGGATTCTAGAACTTGTCCACACGCAGCGCATTTGACAGTCGAGATGTGTCGCATGGCTACATGAGCTACTGCGTCTAATTGCTCTCAATGTGGCGCTTATCGGCGCAGCCACCCATTCGAAGTGGGTCAAAGTTGCTGCGGGGTTCAAATCCCTACCGCAAGCCATAAATTTGTGAAGCTGCGCAGCAGATGTGTGAGCCGCTCTCAATAAATACATAAAGAGGAGCGTGGCTGAATTGGAGAACGGCCTCATCAGAAACGGCGCGCAGCTTTGGATTTCACTGTGAATTTGCAGCACTCTGTGGCATTAATTATGTGCCTTGTGGCACTTTGCAGCGCCATCATGAATACTGGGCGGCATCGTAAAAAAACAAACGAGATCGGAACGACAATTGTTTTCATTCGGCTGTTAGATAAAAACGACAAATTTATGTCCCCGACTTTTGTTTCACACGATGTGGTTTATGTGGTGCGTGTTATGATGTTCAGCAAATGAATATTATGGTGGGGCCCTTAAATGTGTTGTGTCCGGGGTGGGGAGGGGGTTAATAATAACAGAAATGAAAGTAAGACAGGGTAAATAAAAAATGTAAACGTACTTTGAGCGTGTCGGTAATAAGAATTTGAGCTACAACTGAGACTGAACTCGTCTGCAAAATACAAAAGATAATCAAAAGGAAAACAAGTTGATAAGAATATTGGCAGAAACATATGGCTAGTAGAAAACAAATGCATTAATGTATTAGAATATTATGTAAGCTGCTCACACACAGGTTAATAGCAGCTGCCAATTGCAGTTGACTTTGCTTAAGACATTACAAATGAAATGGATTGAAGATTCTGTGGTATGAGCCCAAGACCTTGGGCGAATGCCAGATGGCGCCTTGAGCAGATTGAGTCACATCGTCCTAATTAACCAGCTGACAACAAAGGTCTTTGGGAGTGTGGCGCCCACGCTCGCATTTCTGTTGAGATGCGAGATCGTCCTCGGCGGAGACAAGGCTGGAATGTGCGCACAAAGAGATAACTCAGCAGCTGCTACAACAATGACTACCAACTGTGAGAGATAAAAATTCGCACACACATGCTGCAGCCCGCGAGATATGTAGATGAAGCTGTGCGACACTGCAAATCCAGTCGAGATATGTACAAGTGAGAATAAGTACATGCCGGTATATAAAGAAGCTGTGCGTTGGAGTCACCCGAGCTCTGAAACATATGACAAACATAAGGCTGTGACTGAGGTTGCCCAATCTCAGTCGTCTCTGACGCTGACGGGGCAACAAGTAAATAAAGCCAGAACTTTAACAAACACGCTGCCAGCAGGTCCTGGGTGAGTAAGCGTCAGCGCTCCCCTTTGAGTAAGAGATTCAATAAAATGCAAAGAAAATAATAATAAACGACCTTCGCCGAGCGACTGCTCGCCCTCAGGCATTTGGCAGCGTGGAGCGTGGAGCGTGGGACACTGAGAGTGTGGTCGGCCACAGTTACAGGAAGGGTGTCCACAAGACGAAGACACGAAATATGAGCTACCTGTTTACACACTCAGCATGTTTACCTCAAATTATATAAATATATGTATATATATATATGGATGTCTGTATGTAATTATAAGACTTATGGCGTCTGATGTGCGGAGAACAATGTCTCGTAACTCGCGGGTAAATTGCATTATCGCGATAACCGTAGATAGAAGCTGCGTTGCCCTGGCAATTGTTAGGGCTGAGACCAAGAGCTAGCCATATTATACAAGCTGTTAACAACAAGACAAAGTATTAGCTGTAACCAACAAGCTGTGGCCTCTTTGATCCTTGTTTACTGTTCACTTTAAGGTGTACAATTTATGTAGTTCGCTTTCCCATACAACTCGCAATGATTTTGCTGTGTAAACAACTTTTTTTTGAATATTAACTTGAAATATTTTTGTTTCTTTTGTTGTTCAGCTGTCTTGGTTTTATTTTTAAAATTACAATAAAAAAGTGAATTAATTTCAGCGCATGCAGCACAAATTTTTCGCTTAACGCCGTTGCAATACATTTTCCCAACCACACAACAACAACAACAACAACAACAACAACAACATGAATATAGGTGGGTAAAATCTAGTCTAGTTTCTAGATAAAGTATCGAATGCGCGAAATGCAAATAAAAGAGGAAAACTCTGCTTATTTTCTTCCTCTTCTACTTTTTATCATTATTATTATTGAGTTGTCTTTTTCTTTTTTTGAAAAAAGGGCGCACAACGCTTAAAACGTGACTGTTACAAAGAATTTCATTTCTTTTATCACACAAATTTTTGCCATGTCGCCGACGTCGCCGACGTTGACAAAAATTATTGTTATAAATTCGACCTTATTACTCGTGTTACTTTCGTTTGTTGTACAACAGTGTTTCAGTTCATTTATTTTCGGCGGGGCTGTTCGACTGTTTCGGGTCTTATGTTTCACTTCTGGGGAAGCAACGCTTTGGCAACACGACACTGAGCACACAAATCACTTGGTTTCTTCTCTTTCGGTTACTTATTGCGTTGGCTCCTCGCTGCACTGTTTGGTATTTGCATGTATCTCGCGGGCGGTGCTAATGCAAATGTATCTTTCCTTTGGCAAATGCCGGCTGATCGCGTTCTGCGCGCGCCACTTCTACAAAAAAACGCAACCAACTTACGCGCCGACGTTTCGTTAACTGACCCAACAACAACGCTAGCCGCATGCGTTAAGTGAACGGCCGTCAGCGTCGGCGTCGGCGTCGGCGTCGCAGTTGCTGTCGCTATCGCTGTCGCTGTCGCTGTCACTGCAGCCACTTTGCGCTCAAACTTCACTAGTGAACGAAACTTGTTCTCCCCACTTCACACACTCACACTCACGCTCACGCTCTCTTCACTGGGCTACTCACTCACGCACTCTCTCACAAGAACTTGTTGCTCACATTTCGTGTGTGTGTGTGTATGTAAATATACGTATGTATGTATGTGTGTGTGTATTGCTGTTTTGTATATGTTTTTTTCGGCTAGTACACTTTGTTTTGTTGTTTCCTCAAGTGTGCTCTCTCTCTCTCGCTCGGCTTCTGGGCTCATTAAGTGGCGTGTTGAGTGCTTATCTGCCGGCCAATTGAGTGGGGCTCTTGAGTGTCGTTGTTGCTGCACTCGTAACATTTCAATGAGCTTTACGATTTGCCTGGTTTATTGCCACAATTTTTGGTTTTGTTTTGCTGAGTTTTTCTTTCTTTTTTTTACTTATTTCGATACATTTATAAATGCATTTGAATGGCCCGTTTGACGCTCTGCTTTATGCTTCCCGCATTTCGTTTGCTTTATTTGATTTTTATGGCTTTTTACACGCATTTTTCGTGCGCGCCTTTTGGAGCTTATGACTCACGGACGGGTTGTGCATCATAATGGAGCGCTGAAGGATTTATTGGATACACTTATGTTTATAAACAGCCTGGCGCGACCTTGAAGCGGCGACGCTTGGAGTTCAAAATGACTCGAAAAGCTTCGCATATTCTATCTGGAAATCAAATGTTTCATATTTTTACCCAAAAAACACGTTTGAGCTTCAACTAAAACTTGAATCTAATTCCTTTAAATTATGTGGCTTTAAGTGTCGTTAGCTGGCATTTGCAAATAATTTGATTTTAACAAGACTCCCATCATTTGTGGTTTAAAATTTGATTAGTTTTGAAGTCTGAATATTGACAAGTGCCCTTGAGGCATGTAAAGTATTTTGTTTTGTGAGTACAAATAAATATTTTGTGTTTCTACCTTGGCCACAATTGAAAGCGTCTGACATATGTCACTTGCTCACCTGCTCACCTGCATACGTCAAAAGCATTTGCAGCCGTATCAAATGTTTGCTCTTCGCCTGCAGCACTTTCTCACTCGCCAGCTCGTCGTATTATATATTTAGACCATAAATACTGCAGATAAAGAGCAATGTGCCAATGCCTTTTGCAGTTGATCGGGCGAGCAATGGCTGCAGCTTGGCGAGCGCAAGATGATTTCATTACATGGCAAATCGTAGAGTGTGGAAAGCAGTTGCTGCTTTCCACGGCAAAGTGTGAAAAATGAATGCAGCGACGAGTTATGATCGACTCGAGAAGAATTTTTTCTTTAATTTTAGTGGCAGCGCTGGTGGATTTGTCCACACTTGTGCCGCCAGCAAAGGACGTGGCAAAAAAATTTATTAACTGTAGACGCGACAGCACGGACGATTTGGCTACGGACGGACTCAAGTGGAAACTCCATGCAAGACAAGTCTGCTGTTTTTTTTTTTTGTCATTCAGTTTTTCTATTTTCAAGCGTTGCTGGAAAATCTATTTCAAGCGCATAATTTTTCACACTGCCGCCAGTCGCTTTCCCACTTTACTCTGTCTCTCTCTCTCTCTGTCTGTCTTTATGCATATTTCTTTTCACTAAAGTCGATTTGTCGTCTGCCAGGCAAAAAACAAAAAAAAAATGGTGTCTTTTGGCCTTTTGCTGTTGTTGTTTTTGTCGCTGTCGGATTTCCTGCATTTGTAAATTGAATTGAAATCTTTGAGTTGCTCAGGCACTGCACGCAGTGTTTCCTTACATTCCAATTAAATTGAATTTGCGTTCGGTTTTTTTTTGTTTTTTTTTTTTTTTTGTTAAAGTTTAACTGATGAATAATGCATCTGTTTTCATTACCATCACTTTATCATAAAATATAATATGGAATATTTTGGCAGAGACTGTCGGGATTCGTGGGAAAGATTTTGCTCCGGAAAAAGTAAACATTATATCGTGTTCTATGTGATATGATCAACCCCGATTTGCAAGTGCTTCAATTTTGGTAGACATATAGAACTATCCTCTAATTGAAGCGTGGAAAACGAAAAGATGGAGTTATTCGAATCAACTTAGCTGCCCCTATTCAATACTTCTTCCCTTAGTTATATTAATCAACCAATAAATATCTGTTGAGAACACAGTATTTCATGTTTGAAAGACGTAAAAAAGGCCAATCAAGTATATCGGGCATATGCCCAAACCACAGAGCAACTGAAGGGCTAAAAGTGCAAACAAAATGGCGTCAGCAAGCGACAAAAAACCAGCTGAAAAAGCCAAATGAATTGGTTCGCGTGCAGGAAGGTGCCCACATCGAGTGTGTGTGTGTGTGTGTGTGTGTCTGTGTGTGTTTGGCTATGTGCACGTATTGTCAATATAACTGAACACGTTTGACAATTATGCACGGTTACATTTCATGGCATATTGGCGCAGTTTTGCAAATAAAAGTCTGGCAAATAACAAAAAGTCAGAGAGAGGGAGCAGATGTGTGGTGGGCGCTGTGCACCTGGAGCTGAGCAACAATCATGGCCAAAGTAATCAGCGAATGCATAGCAAGAGCCAGACCCAGAGCCAAAGCCGAAGCCGAAGCCAAAGCCAAAGCTAAGCCATTTTAGCGTGACAATCAATTGATTTCCCTAGCGGTAAACGGGAAAAAAATTGTTTTTTTTGTTTTCGCTATTTATTGTGAGAGTTTTTAAGCGTTCCTTTAAGCACTGCAGCACTTTTGGCATTTTTGCGAGGCTCGCTGCAATTGCTGATCAATAAATCATTCGCAGTTCGTGTTTTGCTCATTTAAAGGGCAGCAAAGGGTTAGCATTCAAAGGAATTGCAAATAATGTCGACTGTTTTTATGGCTAGCCCCGTGAAATATTGTTTGTGATTGATTACATTTTTTAGCTGTTTGCAATTCATACTTTTAATTGGCATTTTAAACTCTCTGGTGACACGTAATTTTTTGTAAAAAAAAAAACAATTAAAATACTGAAAAAGTTTTAATTTGAATTCAGTTTTTTCACGGTTTGTGTCCCAACTAATTTGCGTGAAAAATGCACTGCATACTTTTGGGAGTGCATTAAAAGAGAGCTGAATCAAATGAAAAGTATCTTTCAATTGAAATTAAGAACAAACAAAAAAGAGACTGTCATAAATCACAGGCGCTTAGGCAAACAGGCAGCATCAACGCACTCGCAGCTCACATGGCGTATGAGTGATTTATTGAACGATTTTCGAAAAATGCAATTTAAATTGATTTCATTGTTGTCTGGACTGCATAATAAACTAAACTAGCCGCAACGACGCTACGCTCCGGCCACACATTTCAGAATGGCCGGGCAAGCAGAAGGAAGAGCCACGAGGACCACGCTGAGGACGAACTTAAACGTGGTCAGGGACCAGCAGCACCAGCAGCAGCTGGCAGAGCGACCAAGACCAACGGTCATAAACGGTTAAATGAGTTGCCTGTGTGTGTGTGCGAGTGTATATATCATATATATCAGTGTGTGTGTGTGTGTGTCAATATCGACCACATGTGGTTAAATTATGGCCAGCAAAAGTGCGCACAATGTCAGCAGCCCAAGGGACCCCGTTAGCTGCCAGCTGCCCATATGGCTCTGACTATTGCCATTGCAATGCGTTTTCGACACATTTATTTTACAATTCTTACAGCTTTACAGGAAATCAATAAACCATATTTCACAGCGTAAAGCAATTGCTTTTCAGTCCTCTGTGCTGCCAACGACGCAGCTATGTGCCACTCCAAATAACGTTTTTGTTTCCCCTAAGCCAACGATAATGAAGTTACAATCTTCGATCATCTTCCATCGAGTACCCATATTGAGCTGTGAAGACCTGAGTTTGTCAAATTGCTGCTCTCAGATGCCGCTCAGCCCTTCTCATCATAATATGAGCATTCATTAGGCACTTGGTCTGTGGCTTTGGGGGGGCAACTCGGCGACCATTGGCATGGCATTGGTGTGGTCATGCATCATTTGGATGCCAGCAAAGGGCCGCCAATTACGCTGTAGGCCAGCGCGCCTCTAATTGGAGTCGCTTTTAGCTAGCTGCATGCATGCAAGCGGAACTGCATTCGGTCGCATGTTGATGGAAGATGCGGCACGTGCAGTGCCAATAATTGTGGTTTGGCGGCGACAATGTAGTTGACTCGAGCGACCATTGGCTAGCTAAACACTGGTGTTGCAGGGTTTAAGCAGCGGCAGGCCTTCTTTACATTTTCCTCTCTGGTAAATATTTACTTAACTCAGAATTAATTATATTTTTGCCTTCTTTTTTTTAGGGCTGACTTTGTTGCCTCGCCTGACGAGCTGTCAGAAAAAGCTGCTGACTTCGTGCTTCGCGTTTGCTCAGTGCGCTTTCAATTAAGTTTGTAGCTGGAAAACCATTTTAATTTTATTAAGGTGAAAAAGGTGCCAAAACGTAAGCCGCGCTGCGGATGCGTGAATGCCATTGACATGCCACAGTTTTTGTATTTCCATTTCATCTGGTTTATTTCTGACCCGCCGTGCCCCATGGCGTATGCTTAACATACGCGTTGCAAGTGCGAGAGCGAGAAAAAATTGTTTAATGAAAATGCAGTTTTCAATTAAATTTAATACGCCCACTGCTCGCACAAACTTTTATTCAATTAATAGAAATTCCTCGAGCAAGCCAGACTGCACACAGAGCTGCGGACAGCGGGTCAGTAGACAGAGGACAGCCTGGAGACGACAGGGGACAGGGGACTGGGGACAGACTGTTTTGTGGTCAATTAACCGCAGCGCACGCTGCGGCTTAGATACTCTGCTCCAGGTCCTGGTCAGCAGAGATGTGGGCAAAGTTGGCTAGTCGGCCAGGCAGGCATGGGACTGGCATGGGACGCGTGTAGCGTGTCCGGCCGCTGGGTGACTTCATTTAAGCAGCGTCAACCGCTCCATAAAGCGTTTATTTTAACACACAGAAAGTTTCATTTGCGCTCGGCGCTCCAATTTTGTGCTGGTTTCCTGGTAATTGTTTTAAGTTGCATTTATTTAAACTTTTTACGTTTCACGTTTTTCTCTACTCAAAACTCCCGCGCTCGGGGCACGGATAACTTTGCCAGCTTGTTGAGAAACTTTTTAATGCTATTTTGCTTTTTCACCCCGTTCTCCCCACCTACCCCATCCGCCCCCTTGGCCAGCTTTTCCTGCATGTTGTTAATTTTATTAAAGTTTTCCTTATCAGTTTTTCGTCGACTGCAACCTGCACCGGCGAGCACAAAGACCGCACGGCACAAGAAAAAATTAAAAAAAAAAAAATAGAGAAGAAATTCACCTTTTGTTAAGTGATGCCAAAAGTATCCTAACAGACGAACAACTTGTGCGCTGCTTCGCCTCGCACTCAATAAAACATGGAATATGTGAAATGTATGCTTCATGTCTGAAAGAGTTTTCAAGAAGAGCGCTCTGCGTTATATACCCAGCATGACTGTGAATGAACTGGGGCAGGCAATGCCGAGTGCTTATGTAAACATGGCAGAATATTATAAAGCATTTCTCAACTTCACATTTTTACTTTATACTTTATTCCAAAAATGTTATTCGAATGAGAAACTTGAACTACGCAAGGTTCTCTTAGCGATTTGATGAACAAGTTACCATTGTTAGTAGATGATATATTACTTCATATTTTCGCCTCATTCTTTTCACTTCACTTCGAAATTGTTATTCGAAGCTTGAACTACGCAAAATTCTCTCAGCAATGCGAATTCCAATTTAATTGTTGCTTTCATTTAGATCATAATTTCATTATGACATTCAAATATTCTTTCCAGCTTATTCTTCTCACATTTTAAACTGAAAATCTCATAAATAGGTCACTCAGCTGCCTGGCATTAGGACATTTATGTACACAAATACATACGCATTTGTCTAGTTAGACGCAGTAAAATATAAACAGCTCCCTGGTGGCACATCTATGTATACATGGAGAACATCAAAGGAGTGAGAAAGAAAGAGAGAGGGGGAGGGTAAGAGCGAGAGACGTGAGCTAACGAGATATATATAATGCAGAATGCATAGAGGCAAGCCCATGAATTCACGAGGCTGGCACAACCTTATAATAAACTGACAGTATGAGCTTTACATTGTTTTCATTTAGATTTGGACTTAGATAGATTGCGGCTGGCTTTAAATATGTGGCAACATTAGAATATGCCACACGAAATGGGCGCCATCTGAGAGGCCATGCGAGGCGCGTTAAACCCTTAACGGTTGACATCTTAAGCCAACTTCCCTCAACTCTCTCTCCCTCTCTCTCACTCTCTCTCTCTCTCTCTCTCTCTCTCTTTCTCGTTCTTTTTCTATGTCTGCGACTCTTGACTTGCCATTCAACTCTCATATTTATGCGCACTTTGTGGCGAATATTTTCGTATGCCGCCACACTTGTTGTTTCTATTTTATGCCCCTTGCTTCGTATTGATTTTCGCTACAGCTTGGCTCGGGTGCCCAAAAGTATGCTACACGACTCGCTCACAGCATACATCATACACAATATGTGCATTTTATGCGCTTTGATATTTTATACAACCGCCCACTCAACGAGTTGCCCAGACACACACACACATATATATCTATGTTTATATATATAAATATATATATATATGTATATATACAATGTGTGTGTGTTTGTGTTATACATGGATATCCATTGTTTGCACACTCTGTGACATTTTTATGCGGCCAAACTTTGTTGCATCAAATTTACGGTGCGTATGAGTAACGACAGCCGTTGCCAACCGCCCGTCACATTTGCGGCGAATATTTTGTTGTTATTGTCCATGTTGTTCTTGCTGCTGCTGCTGCTGTTGTTTTGCAATCCAAACGATATGTGTCGTAAAAAACACACTTGCATTTATTAGCCATCAGCCGAACCCACCCGAGCGTCCGAGCAACCCTCCCACCCCACAGCCACAATTCAAGCTCCAGCCAAACTGTCAAGAAAAACCCCAAATTGTGTGGAGCGAAACAACAATGCGAAAGCAAGTGCCATTCAACACTTTCAAAAGTATTTGTTTTTCCTTTGTTCAAGTGAACATGAAAATGAATATTGTATTAAGGAATTCTGAATGCTCGAACAATGTAACTTGAGTGCATCAAAGTTGATTTCTTTAAGTTCATCAGTTTAAATATCTGCATATCTATTCCAGCCTTAACTGCAGTGAACAGCCCGGAAATTACAAATTATTCGTCTTTTTTTTCATTCTTTTTTGCCCTTTAATGATTCCTTTCAGAAGGTCTACCCACACTTCTGCTGACTCTGATTTGATTTCCTTCGCAAATTGCTGGCGCAAAAAGTTTGAGCACCTTTCGGCACTGCAAAACATAATTGCACACAAAGAAACTCGCTCACATTTGTCGGGGGCCCTCGAAAATCAAATTCGTTCGGGGCTGGCGCAGCTCAAGCTAAAACAAATTGGATGCCATACAAATTACAGGTGCAAAAAGTCACGATTGCTCGCACCGGGAGTCAATTGAAATGTTCGCGAGATATCGCACCAGCCACGAGCCAGGGCAAATTTATGAAAATGTAACACGGCGCGAGATGTGAGGTGAATGGAGACGGAAGAAGCTTGCATTATCGCTGGCAGACTTACCGTCATGTATTCATCCAAACGATGCTTCCAATTGTCAGATCTATCGATTAGATTGTTCCACTGCTCCGAAAGTTTGCCCACCTCGCGCCGTATGCTGCGTGCCAGTTCCCGGCTCTGCTCCTCCGCCGACATGTAGCGCGAGTCGGAGTCGTGGGCGGCTGCAAGGAGACGGAATAAGTCGAAATGTGTTAGAGGGAACAGTGTGAAAAAATTATAAAAATTGTTGGCCGACGGCACTCGTCCTCGGCCCTCGGCCCACAGTCCTCTGCCCTCGGCCCACGGCATACGCAGACAGTTTGTTAGGCGGGCAAAAACAATTGCAAGTGCTATCATATTGGGACTGGCTCCCGCCTCGGCTGCTGCTGGCACGTAACTTTATGAATTAGAGATGATATTATGGTTCCTAATGTTTACCGACAGCCATGATTATGCCGACGCTGCTAAGCGGCCGACGGCAGGGGCGGGCCAACTTTGATTATGCTGATTGCGAACGGTGATTAAATTTGCAATAAAATAATCTCAGCTCTGCGTCGGGCATATCGGAGTAAGAGACACGCTCAAGGGACAAGTCAACTTCAGAGCGCTGGCTTTCAATCAAATTAGCAGTTTAGCGTTGTGTTTCAAAGGAACTTTTAGAGTAGTTGCGCCAGGACAGCGATGAGCACTCTAAGTGGCTTATCATATATTTAAATTATCGTTTAGCTGGCATTTGGTCAATTAAGTAGTGCGAGAGCAGGGAGAAACTTGGGCAATATCCGACTCCAAGTCGACAAAGTGAACCAGAAAAGAAAACATAATAGAAATGTCATGAAACATGAGAGACAGACTGACGTGCATGTGGCGGAAATGCAAGAGACGAGAGAGAGAGAGAGCGGGAGAGAGAGCGGGAGAGTGAAAGTGACAAGTGGCAGTCGAGGCTGGAAGATAATCAATCCCCTCAGTTGAGCTGATGGCACTACACCGACACCGAGAGAAGTATGACAACGGCAGCAACTGCCAACTGCCAACTGCTGCGGATGCTGCGACCGAGCATCGATGAATGTCAGCGCCGTTGGCTAAATCTGAATTTAATTTAATGCACGAACGGAGCCGGAGAACAACTTTTATGGCCCCGCGCCGCGGGCGCTGCTGGTTGCTTGGCCAGTCGGCAGCTGCTAATATGATGCTAAGCAAATATCGGCAATGGAGAAATACTTTGAGGACGCGCCCGCCAGCAGCGGAACTGCTGTAATATTCAAATTCAATTTAAGATTGAGTTTATCCCATAGATGTTTTCTGCTCTTTCCGCGCTTCACTGCCTGACGACAGCGACAGGAGATTGTTGATGGAAATGGAAAAATGGAAAATGCGTCTGAAGACGGACTCTGCGCTGGAGTCGAACGTCAGCAAAACTTTTCGTTTTGCCGTTGATTTCATTTTTATTGCAGCTTTCGACATTTTTCCAAGCAAATTTAATTTGCTCAAATGCAAAAGAGAAAAGAAACTTTAAGTTTCAATTTGAGTGCTTGGCCGAAGCCAATGCCAAAAGTAGGTTAAAAGCAAAAGTTTATTTAGCATTCCAATTAAAAGGCTCTGCTGACAAATAAAAAACCCAAAGGTCAGCCAAAAATAAAAGTAAAACGAAAATGTGAGAGACCTCAGGGTAGCCAGAGCTGCCTAGTGTACGTGTGCCAGGTTAGCAAACTAAATTAATTAAGCTGATAAGAGTCAAAGGGATAAATGTGAAAGGATAGTTTCCATATATGAAAGAGATTCTCGAGAGTGCGAATAGCAAAGCATGAAATGATATGATGTCAAAGCTTGTTCGCTTTTTGCCTCTGTTTGAAGTTTAATACCTTCCGTAATGGGCCATAGAAATTTGTATTTCTAATTGAAATGTGTGGAATATTTAATTTGGCTAAACAAATTAATGAAATTTGCCGAAAGGGGAAAGATTTAATTTAATTGAAATGAAACTTTATGTCGCTTGCACTAATACAGCCAGCAGATAGCCGCAGAATAAACATTAATGGTTAAATTTAAATGCCAGCTAAAAGCACAGATTCCACAGCCACACACAAGTGCCACACACACACACAAACACAGGGAAGTGGGGCAACTGTTGATGGTTTGGCACTAATAGCGTACTAATCGCACTAATTGCTTTGGTTGCAATTATCGTTGACGCCTACTCGCAGGCGGCTGGGCGTGGCCGCTGGCGATCTGTCGCCATTGTGCGAATGCTGGAAAGCCAACAGCACAAACTAAGCCAATGGCCATTTGCTAAATTGTTGGCTGTAGTTAAAAAGGAACTAAGCCCCAAAAGCAACAAAAAAAAACCCAATGAGACCAAATCAATTGGTGATTCCGACCCAGCCGCACAGAGTTGTCTACATTTAGGCGTCTCACGTGCACGAAGCATTCTCTGCGTGTGTGTGTGAGGGTGTGTGGGTGCCCTGGCCAGCCGTTAAGCTTGTGCGGGCAGAGCTCAATGGAGTTCTTAGTTGAGAATGTTGTGTCGATGTTTGATTTTGAGATTTGCCATACAAATTGCAGAATGCAGTGAAAAGGCAATTGTTGAATCCTGATGAGTTCTCTGCCTGCCATTGAGAGCGTGAATAGCCTGCCAAGTGCTGCTAAGCTGATTGCTTGCCAAAGTGTGGGGATGATGCTTCAGCTTCAGCTTCAGCTTCAGCCAAACTTCCGACCCCAAAATTCGCTTTAAATAGTTGAAAATTCATGGTCATTCTAGCGGTCAGGGTTTACGGGCGGCTGTGCTCTTACTATCTGCCCCATACATAATAATTTAATGGTTTGTCGTAAACTTACCCTCGGTATCGCTGGTATCCGAGACGGGCGTCTCGCTGGCTATATACTGGCGACCGCTCGTTAAATTGCTCTCAACAATTGGGCGTTTATCCTCCAGCTGACGGCGAAAAGCTTTATGATCATCCTGCAAGCAGAGACAGCGCACAAAAGAAATGAGAATTTGTTGTCCAACTTAGGTCGAATAAAATATTATACTATTATTCCAGCCATACTCTATGTATTTCTCAATGCTGTCAAAGATTTATTTATTTATTTTGGCTAAAACTGATGCAGCCACAAATAATCATAACGAGTAATGCCACTTGGCCAGCCATAAACTATTTGGCCAAATGTAAGAGCCAGCGGAAAAAGGGAAATACAAGAATTATAGTGAGCGGACTTCAAGTGCGCCCGCCCCTTGGCAAGGCATCATAGCAGCTCAGCAGCTCGGCAGCAGCGCGAAGGAGCTCACAATAAATTTCGTGTTTAATGCATTTAGTGGAGGAATAAAAAATGCAACAATACGGCCAAAGGGCACGGCGGATGTCGGCGAATCAAATGAAAAGCTATACAAAATACAAGCCGAATTCCTTTTCGAGTGTTTTGGAGCCGCAACTCAAGACTTGGCCCCACTCCGCGCCACGCCTCGCCACCAGCCGAAATGTAAATGTCCGGCAGACCGTAACTTAGTGGCAGGCAATAGATTTCCACAGCCTGCTCCGTTCGTTCTAAGGGTGAAAGTTGCCTCATTTTTTTTATTCCATCCAGTTCCCAGCGGGTGTTTGTATATATGTGTGTGTGTGTGTGGGTGTGTGTGTGTGTGCGTGCTGGGGGTAAGTGAAATTCAAGTGGCGCACGCTGTGTTAGACAGTGTTTCCCCATTTCCAACTGGCCTGGCCAAGTCCCGGCTCTACAGTAGCTGCTGCCTGTTCAGCTGCTGCTACTGCTGCTGCTGCTTTTTTCTCCCCCTGAAGTGATTTCCGGCATACATATGTGTACATATGTATGTGCCCATGTGTGTGAGTGTGAATGTTTCTGACATAACAAGCATCATTTAACAATTATTTAAGAATTCGCAGCGAGCGCAGTTTAGCCAAGTGGGACTTTCAATTCGACTACGCAATTCGGTCAAGTTGGGCAGTTAAGATACTCAGTAGCACTTGACTCTGAACCGAATCGATGGCTGCTCAAGTGGCCTAGCCATAAAGAGGAGCTCTGAGCAGGCAATAAAAAACATTGACACACTCGCTGCGCGGGGTGGAAGTAGTTCGACTGCAATCGCATCAAACATGAATCTAATAAATTGAGTAAGCTTTAATGCGTTTCAAGCATTTCCATTGAGTACCTGAGCAAATCATATTAATTTTGTGGAATTTCTGACATTGCGCATACGCACAGCAGGCCCGCAAAACCCCAAATATACACAAAGCATTTCAAGCTCATTATTTGTATGAGCCAATTATTAATTAGGAAATTCACAATCAGCTAAACAATATCCCTGTTGTCCGACTGCGAGCATGTCGGCAATGATATTCAATGGGAAGGTATCAATTTACTGCTATACAAAGCTATTGTCAACGGGGCGTAACAATTCGCACTGATTTTGAAACTATGAAAGCGGCGATAAGTGCGGATTTACTATTAATTCCGCTGAGTTTGGACAAAGCGTGAATGCGATTTGCTCGACATATAATTATGGCTAAATATTTGCTCGAAATGAGCCTGGCACACAGAATGGGCTTGCCAACCACTTTATGCGCCATTAAATCACAGAGACCCTTCACACACACACACACACACACATAAGTTCGCGCAGAGAGAGTCGAAAAATTACAAATTGTGGCTGAGAATGGCACTAAAAATGCCAGCGCCCCGCTCGCACTTGACGGGGCCAAAGCCTTCCACACAATTAGTTGGGCAGAGCAAATTGAGGTGCAGCTAGCGCTGTGGAAAAGGTTAAAATTGGGTCGTCGGCCGCACCCACACATACACAGACACACACATTAAGAGGGCGAAAAAGCAGCAAAAGCCAACAAACAAGCTCATGATGAGCACCAACTGCAAAGTGAACTCTGTGCTCGCTCATATTGAGGGCATGCTTATTGTAAGTACATCAGATATTCACTGGGAGCCTTCAGACTGACCAGCTGAAGTGCCACACATAGCATCGTATTTGCTTTAAAATTATAATTAATTACCTAATTAAATTGAAATATATATTTTTACTAAATTATGCTGCTGAAACTAGTCTCAAATATGTTATATCAAAGGATAGTTATGATAGATAGCATTCTAAGAATTTTATAAGCTTGGTGATGTAGATATTCCTATAAATATATAAAAATAGTATTTATGTTTTACTATTTTATTACTTATATCGTTCAGTCTACAATCATTCAGGTCAATCAGTTGACTGAACTTTATAATAATTATCTAAATAATAGGTTAATAGAATAGCTGACTGACTGACTAATTTATGGATTTATTGACTTACTGATTCATTGATTGTTTGCCTAACTTAAAAGCTAGCTGAGTTTCAGATTGACTGACAGATAAATGAGCTATTGTTGGAGAGATATACCGAGTGATTGATTAACTAATAAACTGAATCATAGATTCAACTGTGTCAGTGTTAGATAATGTCCTGTTGCATTGGTTGACTGAGTTGAATGATTGATCAATCACAAAACTCATTATTGATTAATTGCTGCACTGATAAAAAAATAATTTGATTGATTGACTTATAATCTAACTAATTGTAAACTATGTATTTTTAGAAGTGCTGAAAGACTGATGGATTGATTGACTCATATATTGCTTGCCATCAATTATCAAAATGACTGACTGCTACTGTAGTTTATTGACAAATTAATTGATTGGCAAATAATATATAATTGGATTGATTGACTGAGTTGATTGATTACCCATTTTCAGAACTTATAGAATCGTTGTCTGATTTATTAGTTGTCAGGATGACTAAATTCCTATTTGTTTGACTGACTGACACTCCAACTGACAATTTGATTGACCATTGATTGATATGCCTCCATAGTGTAGAGCAGTCCTACTGATTGACTGAAAGCCGAATTTCTTAAGCTGATTTAGATTATAACAATATAGAAGTTTCTGATATGATAGCGCTGAACAAATTATTCCCCAATAATGTCTTATCCTGATAATATTCTAAGCACTTGATTCAATCGTAAAATGTGTCTGAAGACCGGGAACTTTCCTTGTTCATGGGTCTTAGCACATAGTTTCGCGCTATTTATCAAGCTTTTTAGCGGATCAACTTACAAGCTGTTTTTGCAGACTGGCCGCATCGCCGCGCACCGGTCCTAAGCCTAAGCCGCTCAGCTCCGTATCCTTGCGAATGACCCACTCGGTTAGCTCGCGAAGCGACAGCAGCAGGGCATTCCAGTGCTCCGAATTTGATTCCAGACGATTTCTGTAAGCAAAAGAAGGTCAAAGGGCGATGGTTAGCGGTTGAGGGCGGCAAAACGAATATATAAGCTTGATAATAATATTAAATTTAATTTGGCACTTTACAACACTGGCCCAAGCAGCTGTGTTGATTACCAACGACGCCCGGCAACAGCCACAAAATGGCAGCGACAATTTGTCTGCTTCCGCCCGTCCGCCCCATTGTTCGTCTGCCTTCGGGGCGGGGCGTCTAATAAACCTTCCCAAGCTGCGCCCCAAGGCCTGGCGACGACCCAAGTGGCTGTCGTCTATGCTAAATTTCAGCTCTCGCTGTAATTGTGAAATGCCCGAACATTATATTTTCGCTCTTTCTTCTCTTCTTTCTTCCTGCCGGCCATTTCGCTGGCATATTTTTTGTCCCATTCGGAAAGTGTGTGTTGTGGGGTCAAAGCATCTGAGAAATCTGCATCCGCGCGCGCTCTGCAACAACAATAGTCGAGAAGCAGTCGGGTGTCATCGTCTTCAGCTTTGTCTGTTTATCTTTGGCGAAATTCCTTGGCTCGTTTTCATTATTTTTTTTTGTTGCCTGTTCCTCCGTTTGTAATTAACGCATGGCATGGAATTGTACTTACATACATATACACCCTGCCCACCGCCTCTAACTTTACGCCCACTTTCGCTTTTCGCCCATGCAAATAATAAAAGAAATAACTCGTCTCGGAAATATGCGGGGAAATAAGATGTATTCAAAAGCTTTTGGTTTGCCCATTTCGTTTTCTGCTTTCTTTTCCGTTCTCCTTTATATATTGTGTATATAGATATGTACCCACCTCACTTCATTCTACACTTGACAATGCCTCGAAAGATTTCTTTTTAGACAGCTTCTGGAGCTGACTTTAACAGAGACAATTAGTATGGCAAGGCAATTCATGTGAATTGTAAATGCTTTCGGGTTCCATGTTATTTTTATTAAAATTGCCGCGAATTTAATTACGTTGGAATGCATTAAAAAAGCACAACAATTGCTAAGTCCGATTGGGGCTTGAAGTAATAACTCATCTCTGTGTAAGAGGCTGTTGTCACCGCCCACTTGAAGACACAAGAATATAAATATTGCGATTTTCCAGAACTGTCAGCGCTTAATACATTGATTGAGCATTGCAATACTTTTGCGAATCCATCATTTAAGCTGGCATTGGGCGTGGAATTTGTATATCAACCCTCGTCATAGCGGCTGCCACCCGTTGTGTCTGTCCCAAATGTAATTTAAGACAAGACGCCACACAACCACATGTGGGCACTCTATATATCAAGTGGGTTCATCAATCTTCGCGTAACTCAAACTCCAACAGCAATCAACGGAGCCAGCCCAGAGATGTGGCGCTGCAGCTGAAACACCTGTAGATGCCACAGAGGAAACTTGAAAGTATAAAGTTTTGATGAGAGCAGGCGGCAGGGAGAATACTTCCGATGGAAGTTCAAAGCCAGCAACTAAGCACATAAATGACCCACAGCGACAATGCGGCGGCCGACAGCCGCGGCTAACACAAACAACAAACTGAAGGCCCGAGCGAAAACTTTTCAAGAGCTGTCCAAAATATTTCACTGGAATTTATAAGCCAGCAAATCTTTGGCAGCAGAGCAAACAACAAGTGAAACCAGGGCAAACACACGGGGTACCAGGGCAACAGTCGAGCAAATGCTGCTGGCCAAACAACCAAGACGAGCGCAACAACAATATCGGAAGTGGCAGTGGCAGTGGCAGTGGCCAAACTTGGCTAACGGAAATATGCCAAAACGCCAACAATGAACGTAAATAGAAAGCATCTCGAAACTGACAAAGAATAATCGTCAGAGTTTGGTCAACAAAGGCGATGCCAAGCGCCGCAATGCCCACCGGGCGAGGGGCGGGCGGCTGGGTGGCTGGGCGTGGCCACACTTAAGGTGTCATTCATTGGCTGTTATGCTGCTGCTCTTCTGTTTGGGGGTCCTTAATTGAAAAACGCTCCAAAGGGACGTAAAATATGGTTGCCTACTTCGGCGCGCATACGCACCGTTGTACGGGGCGACCCTCAGCTTTATATTCATATTGCGTTCGCTTGTTTTCCAGCGCTTTTCTCGTGTCACCGTCATTATTCATTTTAAACCATCAGCGCCAACTATCTGTGTGAACGAGTAAACAGCAGCGCCCCGCCTGGCTGACTTTCGATCAAGTCAGCTTCGGCATCGGCATCAACATCAGCAACAGCAACAGCATCCGTGGCCCGGCATCGATATCAACAAGCGGACAATATTTGTAAACGCTGGCGTGCTTTATTTATGAAATGCGGAAATTACAAATACAACCACAGAGTCAGGCGTACGCCCAGGACACGGACAAGGACCTGCTGAACTCGCGTGCACTGGATAGCATCATATTGCCAGCCGGGCAGCTGTCAACGCCCATCATGGATTGGCCACATCAACGGTGCGTGCGGAGCGACACAGTGTTGTGTCCATGTCACTTTTGCCGGTTCCGGGACTTTTCACGCGTTTTGTTGTTCTCATTTCTGTTTTCCTTGTTTCTTGCTTTTATTTTATTGATTTTCAAGCTCTTTTATGGGCGTAGCTCTTACATCTGGCCGGCTGCCTTTCCGCGCGTAAACTGACGTCGGCCAGCCTTGATGGCCGGGCATCCCGTTTGACTGGCTTGTTTGCCCCGTTATTTTCGCATTTTCATCAACACAAAGTCTTTGAGCGCAGCAGCACGTTGTCTGTGGCGTAACAAATGGCGCACAACATGCCTTTAATGTGGTTTAATTAACGCGTCACTCAGTGTCCACGCTGCTCCCAGAGTCGCCACGATTACATGCTCGCATCCATAGAGAAGCGAATAAATGCTGCTACAAAGGCTCAGAATCGATGCCATAAGCATTTAAGTATGTTGCAAGAACATTAAATAGTTATGAATGACATTTTATGTGAATAGCTAAAGCCGAGTTAAGCAGATAAAAAAGGCATAAATATTACAGGTGGGAGGTGGGAAACTAACATCAATCCCAGTCTACTTTTTAACTATAGAATTTTAAGTTATATAAATGCAAGCCAATATTTTTTTCTTATTTCATAAAGCTAGTTCCAATCTAGTCTTTGAAACTGAGACCCTTGCCCATATAAAAGCAAGCAGAGAAATGTTTTTGATCTGATTAAGAAAATTCTTGTAAACATGACAATAAAGTCAATGAAATTGAAAGAGTGAGCACAAATAAAGACATTCAGAAAGTTTCTTATGTTCATATTTCAGAACTTCAAGGAAAGGCAAACTGTTTTTTATTTAAATATAGAATTTTAAGTTCAGGCTGGTAACATAATTCTTAAGGACTTAACTGAACTGAATGACTGGGCACATATAATAGCTTTCAGAGAAAGTTATTTTATTCGATTTTGTAATTTCATATAATAATTACATATAGTCCAACATGAAACGACCCACATAGTATGCAACATTTTAACCATTTTTATTTCACTGAAATTTTCTCTCTTTGCGTTCAGATTTGATCACTTTGCATAATGTTTGCATTTTATATATATATATTTTTAATTAAAGCACTACAAATACTGCAATATTCATATATATATTTACATATTCGCATTGACTGCACATTGGCCTAGTTATTCATTGCTTATTCATGGTTCCATGCATAGATGCGAGTTTGTTAGGTCGCAAACAATAACAAAGGAATATATGTATAAAAAAACAGGTGGAAAACGTTTCGGTTACAGCTCGAAGGCCGAACATCATTAGTATCCAGCGATACGAGCACACGGAAACAGTCAGAGAGGAGGAAACAGCAATGGGCAAAAAAAAAAAAAAAAAAGAAAAAGAAGAAAGTTGGAGGCAAAAAGCACTTACCTGATTGCAATACTTTTCGATTTTAAATTATTCCAGCGTTGATTCATTTCATCCAAGCGACGCTGCAGCATAACCGCATCCTCTTGCGAGGTGAGCGAACCCAAAAGTTTGCGGCCGGTGCCATCGAGACGATCGTAAACAACGCGATGGGTTTCAATTTCCGATTGTAGATCCTGCAGAAGGCAAAAGTTGTAAAGTTCAAAAGGCGAATGAGTGAGTGCGCAAACAAAAAACGAGTCGGAAATGCTAATAAATTGGTGTATGTAAAATTTATTCAAAACGCGGCGACCTCGCACGGCCAGCGGCAAGGAAATTGAATTTCTATTTCTATACAAATTTGCGGTTTATGGCTGGCCCCACGTATAATTGCGAACATATATATGTGGCCGCGTGTGTGCCCCTCCTGTTTCATGTGCCCCAACACCGTGATATGCAAAATGGCAGCAAACATTTTTAGACAAAGCCAGCCACACCCCAGAGGCAATGCAACGGACCCCAGTGCTGCTGGATTAAAAGCCAGCCATTTAGCACGACAAGCAGGCCATGAAATTGCCGAGCTAGCCATCAATAAGCCCGCACGTAGCTCTAGGCCACTGCGAACGCCATTGTGTTCAGTCCAGCATATGCCACCTGGCCCGCCCACCGCTCCCCGCGCCCACCTGGACACTTTTGAACATGAGTGATAAGTTTTTAAGCGCCCCGCTGCCCACGTCCCATGTCCCATGTCCCATATCCGGGGCCCCGACTCGCTTTGCAATTATTAACCGCATGTGACCTCCGACCCCATAGCCCCACCGACCCACACCAGCCCCAACGCCGCTCCACCACGCCCTGACTAGATTTCAAGCTGCGGTGCGTCTCAGTTTTTGGCTGTCGCTGGCATCTGTGCTGTGGCAGGTGTTTTATTTGTCAACCCGCCTGGCAAAGGCTTAAAATGTTTTGCTTTTCGCTCGCCTGTTTCCTCTGCAAGTTGGACCCGAAAACATACAAAAATGTACCCAGTTATTCGCTGTGGTTTTGTTGGTTAAGTCACCCACACAGCACACACACACACATACATACACGTGCATAAATAAATATATATATACATATATATACATGAATACATATATATACAATGTATGCCTGTGGCTTGGTCTTGTGAGTTTTAAGGCAGGTTTTACGGGGCTTTAACTTTGATGTGGCTAAGTTCATGTGGTTCACACAGCAAGTTTTAGGTCCAGGGACAGCTTATGTGGCCACAGAGCAGCCCAGCCACCCACTGAATAAATGAAGTTGGCCAACCCGAAGCCTTTTTTTCTTTGGTAAATTCAATTAACAGGCAACAATAATCGTTAGGGCATAATAATTTAAGCTAGACTTGTCTATGCGAGAACATATAGAGAGAGAAAGAATAAAAGTGTGAGAATTAGTTTGCCCATTTCCATATGTACAAATGAAATGATGCTTCCCAGTCGCAGCGAGTCCCCAGTTCATATTTGAGTGAGATTCGAAGCGAGATGTTGCTAAAGCCTTTTCCATGTTTCCCATTTGCAAATAAATAGGATTTCTGGCTGGGCTTTAAGCAGAATCCAGTTTGCTTTTTAATCCCTGAATCCTTCACAGTAGGCGTCTGTCGTCTGAGCGTTTCCAGGCAGCTTGTTTCGCTAATTGAATCAATCAATCAATCACACAAAACGTGCCAAATAAACTAATTAAAAGCGGAATTAGTGGCACATACGAACAGATATATAAAAATAGCAGCGTACCAAAGGGCTTCTAAAATAATGCGTGCTCTAATGTATATATATTACTCTATATATGTATGCGTGTGTGTGGGTGGGTGGCTGAGTGTGTTGCATGTAAACAATAGAAAAAAATGAGTAGGAGCGAAGGAAATAAATAAAGCCAAGCAGTCAAAGGGCGTGGAATTCAACGACGTTTTTACTCGGAGGCTGTGCGAAACGAGGCAACAATTAATTTGGCTTATGCATGTCACACACACGCACACACACACGCACACGCACACACATGCGCACACACAGGCAAACCGAGCGATTCAATTAATGCGCAAAAATTGTTTATACACCAATAGAGCGGAAATGAGCGATGTCGAGGATGGGGCTGTTCCGGCAAAATGGAAAAAAAAATAGAAAAAATACAAAGCAGTTTTAATGAGCAGCCCAGCTCTGCATGTGTGGGCGGGGCTCACGTGCAGAAGCCGATTAAATCAATTAAAAGAAGAAAATGCCAATGGCACGGCGGCTCTACTAATAACAGCAATTTGTCGCGTTGCATTGGGTCATTATCGGGGGGCTCCCAGACCCCCGGCCAGACTGACCCAACTAATTTCTGTGACGAAAGCGCGCAATTTACGACCCAAAGTATATATATAGATATATATCAAGGCCTCCTTTCGGGTACGACTGACCGTGAAGCCTTTAAAGCCGACTTTGCGGTCGACTTTTGCGACTCCACTAAAGACTCATAAATGCAGGTATTATCAGGATTAAGCGCAGGTATTTTTGTATGTGTGCATGCATGAGTAAATGTGTGCACGAGCTGCGAAGGCAGGCAGCTTGCCTCACGCTTTGTTGCCTCATTTTTCATATTTCCGTTGAGCACGCGAATGCGTGCGTGTGTGTGTGTATGGGTGTGTGTGTGTGTGTGCAGTGCATTTTGCAGTTTTAAGCCCCAATTAAGTAAATGCCAAGCAGCCGCCTTCTCTGCCAGCCGGCCTCATAATGACGCAGGCCATAAAGCAAGACGTGATTCAAATGTCGCACGGACGTGGTCCAACGCCTGCCTCTGGACGCATGCGGCTTAGTTGCTATTAACTACGATTGCTTTTCAGCCAGCCTACGTTTTTTTATTTACAATAATTACTCGTATAAAGTATGCTGAGCATATGCTGCTGCCAGGCTTATGAAAAGCTGTGGCTGCTGTCTCCCATTCAGCTTGAACTTTCTTAAATTCTTAAAGCAGAGCCATGTTCAGCTGCATAGCTGGCAGCTAAACATTTCGATGGCACTCAGTGCGTATGTCAAATTTTCGATTAAGTCAGGCGCAAAATAAACATGACACTGTGGCACTGAGAGCTCGTATGCACTGTCAGCATGAATTTGAAATCAAATTTTTGAGTGTGCCTGAGATACCTGCGGGTGCTTTTTCCCATAAATAATAGCTGCAGCCATCAAGGAAACAGCAACAACAACAACGACGGCGATGACGACGACGACGGGAAGAGGAAGCAGAAGGCAAGGCAAGGAAAACATCAAGAGACAGCAACCGACCATACAAATAAAATGGAAATGCGTTTATAACGCGCTCATAAATATATTAGGGGCACATAATAAACACATCACCAGGTCCTGTCGACTGAGGCAGTGACGAATGCTTAACAAGACTGCCCAGGCACGCCTCTCCGCCCTCCACAGTCACCCTGTATATGCTGCTCGGCTGTCAACGGGGCCAGGCGGCGAGCTGTCAAGTGGGCTCGCTCGAGGCGACTGTGAGCCACTGACAGCCGCCATGCCCTCGCCGCCCTCTAAACAGCTGAAAACGGAAACGACAACAAAATTTAAAAAGGCCTCGATGCGAACTCGTCCCCCAGTGGCGCCGCCACTCGCCCATGTTGATGGAGCATTTTACATATTTTACATGGCCGACTGTTCGGATGCGTGTAAATCCTTTATGGCAACCGCAGACGGGGAGGCTGGGAAAGCTGGGAAACTGAAATTCGATTTGCACCGAACGACAAAATGTGCTCAACTTGTTTGCCTAACGCTTATTTCAGCTTATTTGATTATGTTTACCTCAGGTGTTGCCTTTATTTGGATGAGCTACGTGAGCGTAAATATTATCTGCCTCACTGAGCGCTCACTATGAGCAGCTGTGACTGCGCGTGTGAGTGTTGCATGAATTTAGATGCCACATTCAGAAGGAAATTTAACGCCATTCGCTCCGAATTTATTGATTCGATTCAGTGTGTTTGCTCACAGTATTAAACATGGTTAGAGCTTAAAGAGCAAGATATGACAGTGCAAACAAAATATTTGATGTAGATTATTCGATAATAATAATATTTGTTTGCCATTTGAATTGAAGTTGACGCATTTCTTAAACGTCTCTCAGCAAAGGAGAAATGAAGTCGTTTAAATTGCGACCATAAACTGTAGATAAACATTTTTCAGAAGTCAAAGAGAAAGTTTGCTGCCAGATGAGAAAAAACGACTGCAGCAACAACTAAATGCAAAACTTAAATCAAAAATGCAAAAACTGACTGGAAAACAAAACAGTGGGCAGTGCCTGACTTTGATATACCTACACTGAGAATAAAGCTGATATTTTAGGAGCATGTTGAATTTCGAATGTCGAAGAAGAAAGAATCCAAATTGAAATTGATATTGGGTATAAAGGAGTAGAAAACAGACGAATCTTTGGTTAATAAGAACAACAGTGGCTTTGTACTATGTATCAAGTTAATACTTTAGGGCATGGTGAATGCTGAAAATAGCGTAGTAAAGCAGCCAAATTGAAATTTATGCTAGATGTAATAAATTGTTTAACAGCTCTATGGATGGATAATGAGGTTAATAGTGGGCAGTGACTGACTTTGATATATCTATACAGCATCAAATTAAAATTTTTGGAAGAATTTTGTTTGTTGAACATAGAAGATAATGGTTAACTATCATTTGCTGTAAAATTAACCTTAGTTATCTCATTTTTTAAAATGCTGGTCATAATAGAGTGGTAAACAGACTTAGAAGTCAATTGTAGGAAAGAATGATGGACTCAGTTATGGATGCTTTTTACGAATATATACGAGCATACTTATGTACATAAGTATACATATAGCATACGTACGTTCATCCTTGACAAAAAAAGAGCAATACAAAAATGATTCGAAAAAAAAGCCAAAGAGTTAGGAAATAAACTAAGCTGTAAGAGTGGAAGTAGAAGTAGAAGTTGAAGCTATGAACTGCATTTTATCTGTATGTCATACAAGCTTGACTGCACTCGTCCTTGACTTATCTGCAAACTTTACGCTGCGCTGGGCACAGGCAGCACCCAAACACACTGTGAATTGGCTACGTTTAGCAGGTGGCTCGATGGCAACAAAAAGTCAATGCCAAAGCCAAAACCAAAGCCAAAGCCAAATCCAAATCATTGAGGTGTTCCGTTGTATCAGCTGTGCAGTCAGATCTGATGGAAAACTCAGTCGAGGCTTGCGTAGGTCATTGTGGGCTTCTCTCGCACTGTGTTCACTTGGCTAATTCCTTTTCCTTTATGGGAACTGAAGCCGGCTCATAAAGAGGCCAGGCGAACAGTCGCATCATAGTTTCCTCCTCCACCACAGGGACCTGTGCCGTGTGGGCTTCCTTTGGCTTCGTCTCGTTTATAATGCCCTTTTGCAGCAGCGCCGAGCTCTGCAGGTGGCTCAAGTTTACGGCTTGGGCTTGCATCCTGCTCCCTCGCCTGTCAGCATTATATTTTTAACCCGTGTCGCCATCATTGTTTTACCCCAGTCGCTGCCCAGGCCCTGCTCCTGCTTCGCATTCAAAGGCGCTACCCTATCTCAAGCCGTTATGTGCTTGTGACCCCTCTTCAGGGCATATCATCTTTTCCACTTAGCTGTGTGACAACTTTAGGGCCGGCTACCTTTAATACTATTAGGAGATAGTGAGTTTCGAATGTATCAGCTCGAATGTATCAGATACATTAAGAGGGAGAGAGAGATAAGCAGCGAGACTCTGTTTCTATTCTCGGCTCAATCTTTAAACTCATTCGAAACAAAGAAGTGGCCGTTAAAGCTGCTTAGCCTCGCAAATACCCAACAGCAGGAATATCGCATTCCTGTGCATAAGTAGCTCAATGGGTCTAGCATAATCTACAATGATACCTCAACGTCACTGTGGATCCGGTTTTCGTTTTGTGCTTTTGACCAGCTCCGACTTTGGTGACTTGCCCATTGCAACCAGGAGAAGCCTTTGTTTTTGTGTTTCTTTATTGTTTGCTGCAGCCTGCAGGTGAGCTTCTGTTTCAGTCTTAGTGTGTCACAATCGCCTCGTCCCATGGCTCGCATATTGTTACTCGTGTTGCCTTTGACTTGAGCTGCCGCCCGGGCGTCACAAAATAAAAAACAAGCGAACAAAGCGCACGGTGCCATTATTTTTGTGAGGCCTGCACGTACGCCCGGGCACCTTGGCTAAAACCATTCACTCAGACCCGTAGACCCGTAGACCCCGACGCCGGTCATAGTCAAAACCATTGTTGTTGCTCTTGTTTTTATGTAGTCCTGGCTCCTGGCTCCTAGCTCCTGACGCCTGGCTGCTGGCTTCCAGTCGGCTATTAACCCAAATCCCTAGAGTGGCAGTTGTTGTGTATTTCAATGTGTCTGCCTCGCTGGCTTTGGCGGAAAGTTCAACGGCAGCGCCCATAAATAAAAACAACTGTTTTCCTTCATTCATTCATATATACATTTTTTCTGCGTTTGTTTCGCGCTTAATGCATATTAATCATACGCCATGTTTGCCATCTGAATTTCAATTGGCCAGCTGCGCGATCCGTTGACACTTTCAATGCAAATATTTCTCAGTCAAATTAATTCATTAAACTCTCTCTATTCTGAGCACTAGCTCCTGCATACTTTCCTGCTTCCTTAAATAACTTAATAACACGCACAACGTAGCCAACCTAGCCGAGCATGTGAAAAATGCAATACGAAACTGCTGCAAAAATGTTTTTAATTAAAAATTTCTACGCGAAACTACAAAAAGCGAACGAACCGAGCTGAGCGCTAATATTTTTAATAGTTGGACACTCTGGGGGAAGTTCCGCTGAGCACTCAGACTCAACGCGTATAAAATGACTGTCAGCGGGGACTCTTCAAGCTTTGCCATAAATATTTTGGGTCAGACGTTAAGCAAAGTTTAATTGAGCTATGCTTATTAATGGCGAATAATGGTATATTGCCTTCTGCTGCTTGCAAGCGAGCTTAGTTAGAGCTTGGCTGTGAAATTCATATAAAAAGAATGAAGTCCAAATCATTACTTGAGGTAATAATATAGAATAACTCAACCCTAATTGTGATTACTTTTTATACTCATTCACGCTTCGATTCATTCTTACTTGTTTATGAAATTTTAATTACTAACGCTCGATAGGGAGCTCCTATTTTTGCAGACAAAAGTATATGAAATTTGATATTGCAGCTGGGAGGAAAAATTTTTTATTTTAGACACATAAATGTGCATTTATTAAGGGATCTGCTTTTGCGTCTCTGTAAAACGTCAACGTTTGTTTGCCAACAAATTTATGCGCCACGTTAACGAACATTTAGCAATGCTAACAGAGTCGGCCCAGTTGGCACATTGGCCAAGTTGGCAGCTATTTTCGCGGAGCTGGCACAAAAAAGCATTCGAGGCTGCAAAATAAACGGAAACTGTCTGCTTTAAGTCAAATAAAATATGCCAAGAAGAGTTGAAGCACTGCAGAACTGTTCGTCGGCAGCGAGGACAAGAGAGCGCGGCGGGCAATCGCAGCATTGAAGATTTGCGTGACGTTTGTTGCACAAATATTTTGCATAGCAAACGAGGCAACGCTCATTAAAATTCATAAAGCACAGCCAAAAGCGAAAAACCCAAAAGATGAAAAATGGCAACAGCCAAATGTGCTTTGCCATTACTTTGCTTTATTTCTATTCGCTTTCGTTTTCTTTTCTTTTCGCTTATTTTGGCTCAAAGTAAATTGAAATAAATAAAATGCGGTGGCCCCATAATTGCGCCTCCTCGTGCATATCCTTGCGGGCATAATAAAATTCCACATACGACTCGGGATACGATAAGATACGCTGCCTCTCGCAATATAATTGAGAAATGTTCGCTGCTGGGAGCAGAGCCAAAAGTTTAGTTATTTATTATGCCTGGCAAATATGGAAATTAAAAATAGCTTGAGCTCCCTTTACTGTGCAGTGCACTGTAAATATCTTAAGCAGATTTAACAAGTATTTCATATTCCATGAACTTATGCAAATGAATGCAATTTAAGGCTTAAAGGATAGTATGCATAGATTATGAAGCTAAAGTAAACATTACTTAATAATCGTACCAGCTCGGGCAACTTTCAATCTATTTTATGTACTTCAAAACTTATTTACAAGTAAAGGTAAGCTGCAGCAACGGCATGAGTTTAATTTGTTTATTAAATATGAACGAGTTTTGTGTGTGCTCCACACCACTGGGGCATAGGCTGATACGGTCTGCGGGTCTCTGTGTAGGTAACTAGTTACTGGGTAAGCTCATCAGAGGGCTCATCATCACGACGCTGGCAAGGACGACACTTTTGAACTACTTTAACTTTGTCTAGTCCCACTCGGCTCTGTCTGCGTCGACATGTGAGGCTCCGGAGCCGGAGCTGCTGCTCATGAGCAGATACTTTCATGTGGCAGCATCAGCAAAAAGTTTATAAGGGACGTTGCCGAGCCGAGCGACTTTTTAAATTAGTCGTAATAAATAATTAAGCATATCGCATGTGGATTTTGGGCAAGACTGGCAGCATGCGGACATGCGCCTCACAGAGCGCAAACAGCAAAGTGCAGCTGATATTTTCTTTTTCGCTTGCTCTAACGAAGTTGGAGGAGCCTCGGCACATAATTGGAGCTGGCAAGCGAGCAGTTGGCAAACAAAACTTTTCGCTTTGGCCATGTCACGGAGATGAAACATATGCAAATTAAAATCAAATCTCTGGAATATACAAAAAATAAATCCCTATGCCAAATGCAAATGCAAATGTTTTGCAAACTTGAAAAGTAAATAAGCCTTTGGCTGAATATTTGTTCAGCATTTCAATAGCATATACGAGGAAAGCGAGTACGTGCTGCTAATTGCTTGAGAACTGTAATTGACTTACTAAACATCTATATGAAGAGGGAAATAAGAGAGAACAAAAGCCAATTAAAGCTCCTGTGACAGACAGGGCCTGCCTCAGTCACACGTCAGTCACAAAGGCACCAGGATGTCAGCATGCAGCATGCAAACATCATCATCAACATGGACATGGACAGCTAGAGGAACAACTGCAAGTCAAGCGATGCCAAAGGAAACACAATAACTCTATTGAAAAGTCGCACAGGATAAAGCTCACACACACAGACACACAAAAGGAGATTGCCCGGAAGTCAAAGTGTAAGTGCCTAAACGTGCCCATAGCTGCAGTCCAGTTCGTTCGGGCCAACAGTTTTTTAACCTTCACTTTTTATTAATTATTTATAGAATAAAAAAAAAAATTCAGTTAGCTTTAAAATGTAATCTGGGCTAATAACAAAGCGCAATATGGAATATTTACCAGCAATTAAGCAATTCGCTAGCGAAACATTCAAATGTATAAATAAATACAAAAAGGATTAATGAAAGCTGCCAAAGTGAGGAGATCAATGGGCTAAGTGATTGATAAACAATTCATGAGAAATATAATTTTTTAAACCAAATCTTTTTTAAGCAA